>CM073428.1:42787819-45257819 GCA_037114965.1 Monochamus alternatus | reverse complement strand
TTTTCGAGTGTTGTAAAAATGTGCGTAATGTAAAAGTACGTATAAAATACAATAGTTTTTTACTGATCTATTAACTAATTATTAGTATGAAATAATAGTATTGGTAGGTGGATTTTAATACGTTACCTACTAATTATTACCAGTAAAATTTAATGTTTTAAAATAATTGTTGCTGTTTTATAAAATGTACATAATTAAAAATAAGCAAATTATTAATTTGATAGCTTTAAAATGTTTTAAAAAAAAACAGTTTTAGTACAAAGGGTTTGATCGAGGATTTGATACTATTTTTAAGGGTTTTATCAATGACCCTTCGATAACCTTGACATTGACCTAATTTATAAAATAAAAATATCGCATAAATACTGCACACAATACAGGAAACCAGACTAGGTCGTTTTATTGCCAAGTTTAATTTCATAATAATTTAGTGGTATTTTGTGGAATGTGTTATTCTATACAAGTGTATAATAACCTTATAAAGGTCAGTTTTCATTACCAAGTGTGTGTGGTATTATGAAAAAAATATGTATACAAATTAAGAGCTAATATGTTTAAAGCTTCGGTTTTTTTTTATCAAAATTAGACGGCGGCTGCAAAAAAACGATGCCAGAGAGATTATCGCGATAGACACGTACCGTATAAGAAAATGTCTGTATGATTAGTTCAACATTTAAGAGATTATGAGATTTATGAACGCCAATACTCTAATATTGAGTAAAAACAAACTCGGAGAGTAATAATCTTGAACCAAATATTTTAAATGCCGTAGAAGAAGACTCTAAGTAAGTAAAAAGGATTAAGTATGTATTTATTTATTATTGAGTTTTCTGTTAGTTGACTTGTTTCTGTTTTATAGTGTTATCCGTAAAAAAATACATTTTTTATTTTTTGTTTATATGAAATAATAAAGTGAACACCCACTACAAACAAATGTATGTATCAAAAAACAGTGCCTCACAAGTGGCGTGGACCTTTTGCTTTCTAATAGAACTTCTTTTTCCTTCTTCCACTTCAATAATTAAATATGGCAACAATGCTGGTGACGCTTCAACTAAATATTCTCAGCGCTTGTCTGCCCAGTGGCGTATTATGAAAATTGCGAAAAAAGGCAAAAAAAAACAATTTTTGCGACAGAATGTAAGAAAACAAACTTATGATATGTGTTTGTAAAAGTCACGGGTACCCCCCCTCCAAACCGGACCCCCTTCAAAGTTACACCCTGTATAATATCTGTACTTATTCTGTTTGCTAGTGAACTGCGTACATTAGTAAAAAAAAATAAAGTCTCACAATTGTTGTGAATCGTTTTGGTTAAAATTTATTAACGATTTCCAATCATTCATTTCATTTATTTCTATAATTTTTAAATTCGTCTATAGCTATTAAATGATTTGGATTTTTTTCGTATAGCAAATAAAAGGTATTTATCGATTTAACCAAGTCATTTGTAATTCATTCCGATCATTTATTTTTTATTTTAGTTTTATACATGTACTCATTAATTTTTTTTTGCTAAATATTGAACGAAACAGACGGTCGTACTATCTACATCTTCTTGCATATCCACATTATCTCATTTTTCAATTTCAAGAATGTTTTTTAATTTTATTCAAATAACTTTTATATCCATTTTCTTCTCTACCTTCATGAAATATTTTTGTTTCAGATGAGCCAGAATTTTGGAAGACGATGGGAAAGTGTTCACTAATAGTAATTTGCATAATAATGCATGGGAAGAACTAAATCTAAATTCATTTTTGTTCGTAAAAACATATGATCAATACATGTTTTGCTGTGTCCCAATAAACCCTTGTACACATGTTTACCATTGAAATAAACCTAATTCATACAAAATATTCAAGTATTCATTATAATCACTATTATCCAAAATGTATTTCAGCATCACAATTGACATGATTTGTTGAGTAAAGAAAATTATTTAGATTCCTGTTAAATAAATAAGGATAAGATGCTGGTGAACGAAATATTGCTGTAAAATCGTGCGTGCAAATCGTCATTATAAATTAAATCAACTATTTGATATGTATAATTATATGACTTTTTTATATTGGGGTAAATCTTGTTGTTATTGTTTATACAACTATACAATATACTGTAACAAAAGTATGGCAAGATAAAAATGTAAAAAGTTTTCGACAAGCATTTTTGGATGAACTTTCAACAGGGTTCAAGGCACCTTCAGGTAAAGGGCGAAGATTAATAGTGACATATATAGGTAGTGCCAGTGGTTTTGTAGATGCCGCTATACTTTTATTTGAATCTAAAAATACAGGTGACTATCACGAAGACATAAACGGAGATGTTTTCGAAGAGTATTTTACACAGGATGTTGGATCTTATTCCTGCGGGGTCTGTAATTGTAATGGATAATGCCAGTTACCATTCACGGCAGACCGGGCGGACGCCTACGACTGCTTGGAGGAAAGCCGATATAATTCAATGGTTATCCGGAAAAAACATTTCTTTTGAAACAAATATGGTGAAAAGGGAGCTTTTGACACTTGTCAATCTCAATAAAAATCAGAAAAAATATGTTATCGATGAAATGGCAACAAATCGCCAAATAACGGTACTACTGTTACCATCTTATCACTGTGAACTTAACCCAATCGAATTAGTCTGGGTGCAGGTAAAAGGAGATGTAGCACGAAATTATACGACGTTTAAATTAAGTGACGTGAAAATTTTGTTAAAAAATTCCTTGGAACAAGTTACTGCAGATAACTGACAAAGATGTATACATCATGTACAAAAAGAAGAGGAGAAAATGTGGGAACTCGATAATTGATGTTAGTGTGGAACCTATCGTTATCAATCTAGGAGACGAAGATAATTCATCAGAATATTCAGATGATGAATTTTAATATACCTACTTTTTTATTTTCTTTATTGTATATTTATACAATACTACATTTACTCACCCTAATTTGAATTGTCAAAGTACATATATTTTTGTGTGAAATAAAAGTCTATTCATTAAATTTAAATAAATATTTTGATAATAATATTAAATAATTTTATTTGAATTACTAAAAACCCTCTTAACCCGGTTATGATGCTTAAAGTAGCCTCATGTTTTGAAATGCTGTTTTTATATTGTTTGTTTATAAGAGAAATGGACTGAGAAATTGAAGTGGCATAGACAAAGACGGATTGTCGGGGATTAAATTTTAGCTACCTGCTACAATTTAGTACAACCCGGTCACGCAAAGTTTTTTTAAAAGTACACCTCATATATACCGATAATATATAATATAAAAATATTGAATATAAGCACCAGTACTACAGATTTACATACATAATAAGCTTTTATTACTCTCTTTCATTTCTAAACAGACTATAACAATAAAATAAAATTGCAATAAATTAAAAGTATCTAAGTACATACATTTAATCGATTTTATGTTAAACAGTTGTTCTGTATTCTAATTTACAGAGCACCGTTCAATCTAAGGGATGGTCATGCATGTACGATTAGAAAGGAATCTTGCCATTTCATTGTTCGATACCTTATTACATTACGTTGTGTATATTATAACATCAGTTAGCTTTCATCATTTTTAAGATATTCTAACAAGATGTTTTCGTAGTGTATATAGAATTATGATATTAGTTTTTCTTAATTTTATTTGGTTAGAAGTTTTAAATCCCACGACAGACAACTGAATTTAATGTCTTAGAGAGAACACCCGGTATATATATATATATATATATATATATATATATATATATATATATATCTTTATCTTAAATAATTTCAGCAAAGTTTTTGAAACAGTTGTTCATGAGATACCCTTTAGTCATGTTAAATCTCAAATTTGTATTGATCAGCATGGGTTGAAGCCCAGTCGGTCTACAGTTACTAATTTACTTTGCCTTACTCAGTATTTGTGTAGAAAACTTGAAAATGGAGTTGATGTCATTTACACAGATGTTTCCAAAGCTTTTGACAGACTGAACCACGGTATTTTGTTACGTAAATTATCTACTTTTGGATTAAATACATTTTTTTTTTGGGATTTTTTAAATTATACTTATACGATAGACGTCTTTCAGTACATTGCCGTGGTTTCAGTTCTGGCGAAATAGAGGCGACAGGACTACCTCCAGGTTCCGTCTCCCCTATTGTTTAATGTTTTTATAAATGATATCACATGCGACCTATCTTGCCGTTCATTACTGTATGCTGATGACTTGAAGACTGTATTCTGCTACAACGTGATATTGCAGTGATTAATCAATTGTGTTTACATAATAATCTATTTCTTAATATTAACAAATATAATGTAATGATATTTACTAGAAAACTAGCTCCTATTAAATTTGATTACAGGTTAAACAACCAAAACTTAACTCTGTTACGCAATATAAAGATCTCGGGGTGTGTTTTTCATCTAAATTATCATTTACTGATCATATTAACAGCATGGTATCCAAGTCTATCAAGAATTTAAGGTTTATCATACGCAGCAGTCATCAGTTTGAAGGGCACGGTACGTTTATAGTATTATAAAACGCATTTGTTAGATTTAAGCTTGAATATACTTCTGTTGTTTGGAATCCTTGATATGAATGTCATTTAAAGAACATTGAAAGACCCCAAAGACAATTTGCTAAATACTTTGGTTTAAGTATGATGGGGTCATTTTCCAATGAACAATTATTGTCCAGATTTAATATGTTTGAAGTTTATATGTTGCATAATACCTTAGATATATAAAACGCATTTTTTTATTAATTTTATAATGTATGTAAATTTTGTATACCCGATTTTATTTTGTTTGTTTGTATATATTTGTTATCACTCGTTTGTTTTTTTATTGTCCTGTAATTGAATTCTGTCTGGACAGCAAATAAATAAATAAAATAAATAAATATTGACAATATGTTTTGTCCTGGTATTCAAGATTGGGATTTTCGTCAATTGGTGGGTGGTAGTTGATTTTCAAGTTTGCTATATTATGTAGGTGTATCAGCATAATTATTTGATCATTTATTCATTATCATGATCATTCTGATCTACAAGGTAATTTTGTGAATGAAATTTAGGCTTTTGTGTACATTTAGTATCACTTGATGATATGTCCATAGGAGTTGGTTTGGATAAATTTATATTTTGGTTTAAAGACATGCTAGGTTTCTGGTAAATTATTAAGAAAGAGTTTCAAGCTGTTCATAATGTATTTTTATATTTTTAGTATGGGGAGAATCACTGGTTTCGTTTAATTTTCAATTCAATTCTCAACAATATTCCTAGCATCTGAAAATGTACTTGTTAAAGTGTTTTTAATATAATATATGTTCAAATATTAAGTTCATTACTTGGACAAATAATTTTAGCTGCATGACCTCCGAGTTTTCTAACAATTGTACTAATGATTAATTTATTTACTGTACTATAAAAACCTATTCTATGAGAATATTGGGTTGCACTTAATAAGATTTTTAAATTTCAAATTCTAATAACACACCCAAGAAACAACTTGTAGATAATTTACCATTATTTTAAATATCTGAGTGTTTCTGAACCACCTTGTTTTTTAACTATGAAATTTCGTTTACTGAGAAAAATTAAAACAGTATTTAAGAAACAGATTAGTTTTTGCCAAAATTATTCAACAACATTTAGACACTTGCATTCAAAGGATTAAATTACTATTTTACTTTATTTCAAATGCTGTTTAATAAAAAATAATTTTTCCAAATCGATAGAAGATACGTAATTATTCAGTCACCATACATCTCTAATTTTAGTCCACTCGGTTTCAGTTTAGTTTGTGGATTTATGTAAATTTGTTATAAATTGATGAAGAATATTAATTAACTGAAAAGAACGTTTCATAAATGCGACTGAATAAGTTTTGGTACAAATCACGCAGATTCTTAAAAATATTATAATTAGGAAAACCCATTAATGCATTTCTTAGTCACATGGACATGTGGAGCAATTAATCAACTAAAATATGGAATTAGTGAATTAAAATGTTGATATTACTATGTTAAATTAAATTTCAGTGCAAGTGTGTTTGTGTATAAAATCAGTTATGGCATTTAAAAACTCGGTAAATTATTTATAAATTTCCCTTTGAGCATTTCTTTAGAAATAGAATTTTAAAATTGTGTATCTACGGTTATCTCTAACGTTATTTGAACAAGAAAAGTTTTACGAAAAATTATTAAGAGTAATAAAATTTTACAGTACGATATTGGAAGAACTTGTCCATGGGCGACAGAAAAAATGGAGGAGCACCCCTCAGTTTCTACATTTATTTTTTAGGCGTCGCTTACAACAATATCCTTGAGGATTTAGTTAACCACAAGGAGTATCTCTGATAAATTTAAAACTTATATGTGAAAAATTGAAAAAGTTATTGCGAAAAACGTTTTCAAAAGTTCAACTTCAACACTCTTTGCTTTTTAATCGTCATATTTTGTTGCAGAAATATTCAGTTAATAGGATGACCTGCTTTTTTGTTACAACCTGTATATTTCAATATTTATACCGGGTACCCCGGTGATATTAACCAGAAAAAGGAAGGCGACCTAACTTTTACATTTTTTACTGTTTTATAAAGGTATTTTAAGCTAATATAAATCAAATCTCCTACAATTCCTATCAATGAAGTCATATGTATGTTCTCTGATACCAAACATCTAGGTATGCTAATGAACAATTCCACAGACAAAGCTATATTCAATAATTATCTAAAGAAAATAATCTAATTTACTCACTCTATAAAAATCTAACTTCACTTTTTTGGCAGTGGGAACACGACAAATTCAACCACAATAGATGAGATCTGACCTATTTCTGCATTTTTAGGATTGCTTCTTCAGGTGGTCTCCTTTAAGTTGAATCAAATATCTAACTATAAAAATTATAAAAATTAAAATTATTTGAAATTAAATATCGACAATGACAAAAAAGTGACATCCTGTCAATGAATTAAATATGACAATACCTACTTGAAAAATGTTCACCTTTTATGTAAAAGTTTTTATATATTTTTAGGTATTAATAATATTGTGTGAAACTAACTACTCAGTGGACAAAAGCCCCAACCTGCGTTGAATTACACCCACAATATCTACCCATATATTCCTTATTATTAGCTTTTGTAACATTTTTTACTGTTTTAGAAAGGTATTTTAAGCTAATATAAATCAAATCTCCTACAATTCCTAGCATTGAAGTCATATGTATGTTCTCTGATACCAAACATCTAGGTATGCTAATGAACAATTCCACAGACAAAGCTATATTCAATAATTATCTAAAGAAAATAATCTAATTTACTCACTCTATAAAAATCTAACTTCACTTTTTTGGCAGTGGGAACACGACAAATTCAACCACAATAGATGAGATCTGACCTATTTCTGCATTTTTAGGATTGCTTCTTCAGGTGGTCTCCTTTAAGTTGAATCAAATATCTAACTATAAAAATTATAAAAATTAAAATTATTTGAAATTAAATATAGACAATGACAAAAAAGTGACATCCTGTCAATAAATTAAATATGACAATACCTACTTGAAAAATGTTCACCTTTTATGTAAAAGTTTTTATATATTTTTAGGTATTAATAATATTGTGTGAAACTAACTACTCAGTGGACAAAAACCCCAACCTGCGTTGAATTACACCCACAATATCTACCCATATATTCCTTATTATTAGCTTTTGTAACATTTTTTACTGTTTTAGAAAGGTATTTTAAGCTAATATAAATCAAATCTCCTACAATTCCTATCAATGAAGTCATATGTATGTTCTCTGATACCAAACATCTAGGTATGCTAATGAACAATTCCACAGACAAAGCCATATTCAATAAATATCTAAAGAAAATAATCTAATTTACTCACTCTATAAAAATCTAACTTCACTTTTTTGGAGATTTGATTTATATTAGCTTAAAATACCTTTCTAAAACAGTAAAAAATGTTGCAAAAGCTAATAATAAGGAATATATGGGTAGATATTGTGGGTGTAATTCAACGCAGGTTGGGGCTTTTGTCCACTGAGTAGTTAGTTTCACACAATATTATTAATACCTAAAAATATATAAAAACTTTTACTTTTTTTAAAAAGTATATACATATATAGTCCTGAACATATTTCATTTACGATATATTTGTCTACATATTATGTTTGTAAAAATTATTTTTTATCCAGTAAGTAGATGGGTGCAGGACGACTTTAGTTCTGATCTTGTCATAGTTTAAGATACAGATTCGAATTTTTCTTTAATTATTTATGTAGTACGAAAATATAATTTTAACATGTTCAACTGAAAAAATTGTTAGTATTAAAGTTTCTTTCCCTTGCACTAACATTGTACGCGCTCATTGGTAGTTGTTTGGAATCCATCATGAAAAGGGCGTTGCATTTGAAAGATCTGCCAATAGGGTGCTTCTCGATGGGGTAGCTGAGGAATCTATCTGATAAATCTAGTACTGTATTGATGAAACTAGTGCGAAAAAAATACAGGAAAAATAAATGAAACCATGACGTATAGGTAGGTACCTACTTATACAGGGTGATTCAGGTTTAAAGCACACATTTCGAGGGTCAGTGGAACTTCAAAGATAATACCAGTTTGTTATAAGTATTTATTTTTTTTTATTTCGGGACTAAATGAGATAGAGGGTATTGACATTTCCAAAGAAATATGGACTTTAGTATAATTAGGAAAGTAGTGGAAATATTTGGTAAACAATGTAACTGGTTAAGATGTCATAAAATGTGTTAGTATTAAATATTTTCAACAACTACTGCGGAAGTATGGACACTTAGTATATCATTAATTTAGAAACAAAAGTTAATTAATAATATTAAAATTGAAGACATTTATAAAAGTAAAAATTAATTTCAAACAAAATGTATATTTTGACCTATTTTTGTATCTATTGTAGTTACATAACAAATTAAACTTTTTGTATTAATTCAGTAGTCCTACCAAAAGTCAGTGTTAATAATTACTATTATTATCTGATGCCAAGTAACCAAAGGAAAAGTGAGTATTTATGATAAACTTACAAAAAAAAAAGGAATATCTACTGTTACTTATATTTTTTTAAATTGCTTTTTCGGAATGCATAATAATTGATATTGTAGTCCACTTACAACTCGTTAACTTTGTTATTACCTTCTTAACCTAGGGAAAACATAGTTTTATCATAGATACACACTTTTCAATTTAATTATTTGGCATCAGGCAATAACAGTTGTAATTATTGTTAAAATTATTTTGACAGGAACACTGAAAAAAAAAAAATGCAAAACATCAAATTTGCTATGTAACTGCAATAGATATGAAAATAGTTCCTCATACAATATTCGTTTGAAATTAAATTCTACGTTTAGAAATGTCAATTTTAATATTTATTATACAAGATGGTATAATTTGTTTTCTAATAATACCTACTAAATGCTCATATCTGTCACTGGTTAAAAGTGTTTGATACCAACACATTTTGTGACACCTTAACTAGTTACATTATATACCAAATATGGCGTAAATACCTCCACTATTTTACTAATTATACTAAAACGTCCATATTTTTTGAAAATTTCAACACCCTGTATATAATTTACAGAGCTCTTAAATAAAATATATACAGGCTGTAATTCCACGTAAATATTGAAGGGGGGTATTCTATGGCCTAATTTAGGGAGGGTCTGTTCTATATTTTTTTTCGATTTGAGCTCTCCCTGCAGAGAAATTCGCGTTGGTGGGGTGAACCTAAAATTCGGTTTTAATTTTTTTTTTTCAAAAAACGGCTCAACCTAATATTTTGTAATTTGGTACATGTGTTCTACTGATGGAACTACGTTTTAGCAATAAATTTTTATTTGCACCCTTCAGTTAGGAGTGGTTGAAGCAAATAATCCTTCCTGATGTTTTGGTCAGAACTTTTTCTAGATGGCTATGAATCAAAATTAAAATTACGGTTTTGTGGACCTATGAATTTAGAAACTTTTCGCTCTTTCATTTTTTTCAAGAAATTAATACTTTCTGAGTAAATAAAATATTTCTTATCAATTACCACCCTTTCAAACTAGAAATCATAATAAATAAAAACACGTAGGAGGCGTGTGTCATTTTAATGTTTAATTGTTGTGGAGTCTTATTGACAGTTCCATAGTTTTCAACTGTCTTACCGGTCTTGTTAAACGAATTGTGCCTAATCTAATAATTACCATTGTTGACAAGATGCAGAACGTTATTAGCAATCAGGAATTTGCAGATATGCATTTGATATATGGAGAATGTAGGGGAAATTCGAATTGTGCTCGAATATTTTTCTATGTGTTGTTATTTATTATGATTTCCAGTTTGAAAGAGTGGTAATTGACAAGAAATATTTTTTTTATTCAGAAAGTATTAATTTTTTGGAAAAATTGAAACAGCAAAAAAAATCTAAATTCATAGGTGAACAAAACCGTAATTTTAATTTTGATCAATAGCCATCTAGAAAAAAATTCTGACCAAAACATCTAAATTAGGCCACAGTTACAGGAAATATCCGATTTCAGGATATTTCAGTTTGGCCTAGAACATACTAAAAGTTCTTATCGTTGTTAGAAACTTTGCATTTTTACCTACGACATACTAGTATCGCCTGATACTTTTTAGGACAAACTAAAATAGACGCATTAGTTGTAAGAAATATTCAATTTAAATTACTGAAAAAAATGCATTATATTAGGAATATTAATTGAGGATAAAAAGATGAAGCAAAGCAAACGTTATCTTTAAAGTCGCTATATTTCAAAGAAATCAAAGGTACCTATAAACCTAAAATGGAACACATCTGTTAAAGGTAAATATGATGAACAAGAAAAGGGTAACTACCTTATTTGTTTCTGCAAGGACTGCTTTTGTGACATTTTTAATTGCAGTAATTGGCGTTTTCTACATAAACATATTTAAAAATAAATTCGAGGTATAGCGGCACCAACACTAATATCACTGATCCTCGAACGTCTGGATGCAAATTTTTATTCGGGTATTTCCTAATAATAATAGTAATGACCATTTTAGTTTGTCCTACAAACTATCAATACTAGTATGTCCTAGGAAAAATGCAAAGTTCCTAACAATGATAGAAACGTTTAGTGTGTCCTAGGCCAAATTGAAATGGCCTGAAATTCGATATTTCCTGTAACATTTATAACAAATTGGCATTCTTTTTTGAAGTTCTACTGACCCTCGAAGTTTGTGCATTAAAATCTGAATCACCTTGTCACAATATTTTTTTTATATTCCTGTACCTGTCCAATCAGAAAAATTACGAAGAATGGGTAACAATTTTAATATCAAAATAGTTTTTCAGACGATTATTCGATTCCTTTTGCTATTAGTTGCAGATAAAAGCATGTATTGAATTGTTTTGTGAACTTGGATCCTTGTTGATGAAATAAAGAAACATTTTTTCTACATATACAAGGGTACTTGATTGAAAATAACTTTCCTTATGCCATTATAGGTGTCAAACTTAAGATTTTAAAACAGTTATTATAATAACTCCGTTATTTTCATACTAAGTTGAAATTTTGCGCATGTTTTAAGATAATATCGTCACAGTTCTATTTTTTCCTGTCTTGTCAAGTTTTCATTTAGAACTTGGTTTCTAAAATTATACTAGGTAATCTACTTAATTATATAACAGCAATAATTCTTAGTTTAGACTATCATTCTTGCCTCTGGTTTTCTTGATAAATATAGTAAGTACAAATAAGATGTTTTAGACCTTGTCATAAATATTAATAATCGCTTCTTCTATAAACGCGTGTTCTATTTTCTAATGCACTTTACCATACTTGCGTTTCAAAGCAAAAACTGAAATAAATACAAATACGCAAATCATAAAAAATATTTAGCTATTAAATACATTGAAGCCTTGAAAACATTGAAGAAGGTTTCTATATGCATACCATCTTCACAAATGCTCCTGAAAGTACACCTGAAACATGTATAGCAAATAGTCAACATATACCGGTTTCGAGCTTATTACCTCTCATCAGTACGCTACAGGGGAGTGGTGAGTTAACAGACGACTAACTTTGGTTGTTCATGTCTCTTAAACCCGACATCTGAATACGCGAAATATAGCTCAGCTACATCTAGCAGACACCTATTGACAATTATTTTTTATTTATAGGAAACAATTCGAATTATTCCTTTCAAACAAATACTTTTTTCCACAATACAGATATATTAGGAAATTGTATTTTTTTAATTTACGAGTTTTCAAAAGATTATATAACCTAATAAAACTTCATTTAAAAACTCTTTCAAAAAGAATTAAAAGATTACAAATTTTCCTTTTCCACATCCCAATATGCATTTTTAAAAATTAAATAAACGCATTATTTAGTTCAAAATGCACATCCATTTCAATCAAAACATTTTTTTTATTTCAAACCGTTATTTTTATACAGTTTTAAACAAATTGTTTATGGACATGAAAAAAAAATATTTATTTGAAAATCATTATTTAGAATTAAGTTTTCATAAAATGATCACATATTTTATGTAAAATTACATTTCATGTATACAAAAACACGGTTTTACTATGAAAAAATGCATATTCATAATTAATGTCTAATTTTACATTACAGTTGTAACATTACATTATTATTTCAGATTATTGACCTAAGCAATAAATAACCAACAATACACCGCATAATAACGCAAATAATTTTTATCAGTGTAGTTCGTTCTCGTAAATGGTAAAATCGTACTAAGCCCTAGAAGGGCCATGTCAACATTTTTTTTTTAATTCAGACTTTAAACTCTGAATTCAGTCTTTAATCTCTGAATTCAGACTTTATCTTTGAATTCAGACTTTATCTCTAAATTCGGACTTTAAACTTTGAAATCAGACTTTAAACTCTGAATTCAGGTTTCATTCGCTGAAATTGCACTGCTAACGAAATTATTAGACATGTCATAGCACCCAGAGTTTTCTAGATATACAATTGAGATTTAAAGGACATAATATACAGGTGAAAATGCCAATTTTTTGATATTTGTAACATTTCTGTTATTTCGCCGGAAATTGCCTCAAGTATTAAAATTTTAATGCAACAACCTGTAAGTATAATTTTAACTACTGTTTTTATTTCTAGAGCTGATTTAGGGTGCGACTGCCCTTGTTTGAGAAATATTTCAGCCTATTTGAATTTTTAGACCTATTTATATTTTTGCATCTAGATTGCCGTGAATGTGCTAACATCAATTTTCTGATTAAATTTGATTGCACCATTGGATTTGTCATGAAAAGTACTATATAAGTGGGTGTCTAAATAACACTGCACCATTGAAACACCTATAGCGAACGGCCACAATTAGTCGTCAACGGTGCCACCGGACATATACCGGTTTCGAGCTGGTTAGCTGTTATCAGTATACCACAGGTGCGACCACTGACCAGCAACCTTAGCTGTTTACATTCTGTCATAACCGACAAAAGAACATCCGTATCATTATCGACGATTTCGATATTTATAAAACACCATGGTTGTTTGTGCATAAATTCATAAGTTCAGAGATTAAAGTCTGAATTCAGAGATACAAATCTTAATTCATAGTTTAAAGCCTGAATTCAGAGTTTGATGTCTGAATTCAGAGAATAAAATCTGAAATCAGAGTTTAAAGTCTGAATTCAAAGAATAAAATTTGAATTCGGAAAATAAAGTCAGAGTTCAGAGTTTAAAGTCTGAATTAAAAAAAAAATCTATACGTGGCCCTTCGTACAATCGCATATTATGCCGAATAGCAAAAGAATATTGTTTTTCAAAAGAAGAAATATTTCTACTTTGACATGATTTTGCGTCCTTTCGTTTTACCATTCTAATATCTAATGATATCCTAATAAGTCGGTTCACTTCTTTGATATGGTTGAATACGTCACCCTTTTTTGCAGCAAACCGTAAATCACATTGACAGTCTAGTTACGAGGATTATCAATCAGTTGTAGAACTGTACGCTTAGGCAAAGATTGTTTATATTTCTGTGCTAGGACTGCTAGGTATTATAATTTGTATTAAATATCAATATTATCACTGAGACATTAAATATGTTATACAGTGATTCAGAACATATTTAAAAAAAATTGGGAATAGATGCGTTATGAAAAAATGGAGTCAATATCATAACAAAAATGTATGTAAAATCCTTATAGTTTCCGAGAAAAACAATATTGAAGTTCTAGTAGTTTCAACCTTTACATCGCTGTACTGTAAAAAATAATTACAGTTAAAATAGATGGCAATTTATTTACCAATCATTATTGCTGTAATTTTCTTATCGATTGTGACTTTACAAATAAAATGTAAAATTACGTTGTAAATTTATTTTGTGGTGTAATTTTAGGTTTTGCAATTGTAATATTGCTTTGTGATTTTACAATACAAAAAGTATTTTTACAATGTAACTTCTACAATTACTTGTAAAATTGCAAAGTAACTTTACAGGCAGTTATACAGTTACATTGTAATAATACATTTCATAGACAGAAGACAGAAAAAAGTAGCCAAGATATTTGGAGCTTAATTTTTGAGAAAAGTTGAATGGCGAGAATCACATTTCGATATATTGATTTGTTTAAGACATGATATTTTTAAATGTTGGTCGTTTTCTGTGGTAACTTTTCTACTTATTATATTAATATTTATACATTGTAAAGACATTTTTTCTCTATGTATAGTATCTAGTGGCTTGAGGCATATTTTTTTATAACTTCTAGTTTTCCGCTGCTATAACAAACATATATATATGTTTTAATGAAACACCATACGTACGTAATATGGGGCATCATAGAAAAGGCCTAATATAAAAAAATGCTATATCAAAACTAATCAAGATACTCATTTATACCTAATAGATTAATATGCCTACATGAGAAAATTTTAAATATCGTAAGGAATTAACGATTGTTACTTACCTTAAGTAACATATCAGGCTGTTCCATGACTTTCTCAATAGCATCACTGCATCAGAATGGTATTTCAAAAGAAAAATGTACTCATATTAAGTAACCTAATTAATATGAATGCCAGTTGCTTCTAATGTTAACAAACACCCTTAATAGTAATACTGAATTTTTGATATGATATTCCCAGTGAAGTCAAACATTTCCGAAGCAATAGATTCGTTTTCTATATGCTTTTTAGATTTATATACAAAAAATTAAGTACTTTGGAATTTATGACTCATTTAGTTGAAAATAATATCTACTTATTTCTATTATAGCCCCCATGTATACTTTAAAATCAGCAGAATAATCCTTTCTAAATTTATAATTAAAATTTTTGGACAAATTGTGTGAAAAACATTTGTTACACAAAACTGTACTTTTCCTAACTGATTATATAAATAGCTATTTTGTACTCCGATTACGGTTCAGTTAGCTAATTAGTAGTTACAGCTTTATTATATCTTCAATATATTAACTGTCCTTTGCTTCTTTTTTTAACTTAGAAATACATGTACATATAGGTACTGAAGTAATAAGATATTATGGATTTACGGCAATTTTTTATTCAAATTTGGTACCTGCACATTTAGGTTATTTGTTCAAAACAGAACACTTAACGTTATACAAAACATATAACAATGTAAAAATATATTCATAGAACTAAAGTTAACATTTTATAATATTCAAACGAAATCTATGATCTTATACTAACTATTACAAAGTAATATTAATTATATAAATGTGTGTAGAAACGTTGGTACCCAGACTTAAATCATGCTAAACCTCCAGAAGCCCCTGTTCTTCAAATATGTATAAAATATAATTCCAATAGAAAATAATATATTTTATATATTATGTAAGATGAACAAAACAACAGTAGGGTACCCGATTTTTGTAGATGCAATGTTTCTTTGTTTCAATAATTATGTATAACTTACATACCTATTACTTCTCTCATTGAGGTTATCTTTAAGCAAGCACTAGACAAAACAATTTATAGTACTAAGAACATTCAGTTGTCACTCTAGATATGTTTATATTGCTAGTCACTACTCACTAAATTAATTATGTAAGTACCTACCACATTTAAATAATACAAAAATTTGTAATTTATGTACATTGAAAAGGGGCCCTAAGGCTATTGCAAAATAAGTTAGGATTTACCTTAAGGTTTGAGTAACCTAACATATAATAAATGCCAAATAAATATTAAATCTAAAATGACACTTGAAGTGTGATAATCATCAAATCGGCAAGTATGCTATCATATATGTCACCCCAGAAAAGTTCCCCATAACATAACCACCACGATTAATAATATTTATCAAATTTTAAATTTAAAAAAGAAGACAGTATGTTAAAATTAGGAAATTCTTAAAAGTTTTCTATAAAAAATAGGCAGCATGAAGTTATTCAAGCATAGTAAAAACGTGTTGGTTACTTACTAGGTAACGCCATTTTTTTGTTTCGGTATCTTCTTTTTATAGCCTTTTTATGTTTACGAGCAACGTGAACGCTTCTCCTACCATAAATTATAGGAAGATATTAAGTTTGTTATTGGTGCAGTAACGCCAAGGTAAACTTTCCGCAGGTCTAAATAAATCAGCTCTTTGTATGCCACAGAACCATAAAAAATACCTACCAACAATGAATGTAATAAAAAAACGTAAACGTAAAAAATCGTTGTGCGGTAGAATTTTGTATGTGACAAAGTCATGAAGCCGTAAATTTATTGTAGTGCATAAAGACTATTCTCGTGCATAGATAAACCATTAAAAATGAAGGGATATGTAAATGACCGACATTCAACTGAATAGGATCTACTAACAAAGTTAACTATAGCGACGTCAGTGGTGTAGTTAATTGAACTATACCGCAGTTTTTCTCAAGTTCTCTGTTCTCAGTTGATTTACAAATATTCGAGTGATTAAAAACCAAACTATTATAAAACTACGCATTTTTATTCCTCATTGTGTAAATCAACAATATATACAGGGTGGGCTATTAGTGCGAGGAAGTTCAACTCCCTTGTTATTTATAATACAGAAAAAAATTATAAAATTATTTTGGAAAATACAGGGTTATGGATAAAAACGGGACATGTCAAATATTACATTTTTTAAACGATCTCTAAAAATATGGATTTCTGGTAAAATTTTGTATATCACAATATACCTAAACTGTTTAAGATTTTAGTGAAGGGTTGCTAAGTTATACGGAAAATAGTATTTCTAATTCTGGAAAAAACATGATCTCGGAAAATTTGTATAAATTTTCAACTACTAAAACATTTGAAGAATATTCGATTAGCTTTAAAAAAGGTATACTTGTTACATGCTGCTAAAATGCACCGTTTTATAGGAAACTGCGTTTAACGTATTTGTTAAGCTTGGAAATCTATAGATAAATTCTAACAAATTAATGATAAATTGATTTTAATGACAGCATCTGTTTCATTATCAAGCTTAAAACTTTAGAGCTACAGCATTAATTTAAATTTGTCTACATACAAAAAATCACCGTAGTAAGGATTACTTCTTCAGGTGGTCTATTCTTAAATGGAATCAAAATACCGAAATATAAATAAATATATATAAAGAGTCAACAATAAGTCCAAGTATGTATCCCATTTTAGTTATTATAACATTTACGTTATTTCAAGGCTAAATGCTATATATATTTCATCATCTTAAATTTTAAATATTTTATTCCTTGTAACTATTAAGAAATAACGACAATGTTATTTCTAACATGTTATGCAGAATTTTAACAGAATTTCTTAAACACATGTAATTAGTTTAACGTATGTATTTGAATTGTGGAGATGGGCGGCTTATTAAATTTATATTTAATTTTATAAATGCACATCGAAAGTAAATTGTAAAATTTAAATTAAAACATCCAACGAAGAAAGATAAATAATTTAAGTAATCCATTTGATGGACCTGATAAAGAATTAAAAAAATATTTTGATTTAATAAAGGTTCAATACGACAATTTATTGAGGAACACACATGTCAGTAGCTGCTCTTTGCTAGTTTTGCTTTGCTTTGAATGTCATTATCCAAGTAACAAGAATGTGCATTTCCTGATTAAATGATCGTTGGCAATTCGATTATTGTTTTTTAATTTTAGTATGATATAAATATGACAATTAATTTAATTATGATCAATCTAAAGTTGTTTAAACTAAACTATTCTTGATAAATCTTACTTAGTTTTTATGTAGTTAGTTTTTTGCTGAGTTTGTGGAAATATCATATACCTATCTCTCCAACAAATGTTTGGTAACAGCATTGGTTACCAGTGTAATACAGTTACTAACTGATTTTTGACAGTCCTAAATTAAAATTGTCATTATTATTATACATGTCTGGTAACTATCTTATGTTGCAAATATTAGAACCAATCCACCTATCAAATAATAAAATTAAAAAGCAGTAATTTTGCCTTAAGCTCTGCAGGAATACTTTTTGCCTCTGGAGAATTGCCAAAAATGGTCTCAATTCGTTCAGTGGTCGCGCGGTTAAAGGCGTCAGTACTTGAATCGAGGTGACTAGATCGCTGTGGGTTCGACCCCCGCAGCTGGTAGACCGTATATGCTATATTCGTGGAGAGATTGGCACCCTCTCTGCGGGTATGGTAGGGTGGAAGAATGTTGGCTTGGGTCAATGTGAGAGATACCGGTTGACATTTGACTACCCCCCTAATTAATGAGGTTTTCCAGGTTTCTCTCATTCCTGCAGTGAATGGTGGTTAGGGTCTACCAACGTAAGTCGTTCCCGGGCGCAAATGCGGCCTGCTTAATAATAATATGTCTCTCCCTCTCCCGCACAAGTCTTCGACTTCTGGGCTAATCCTCGTGATTAGAATCAGAGGTAGAGATATTATTATTATTACCTTCGATGGCAATTGATAAAACCGTAAATTAAATGTAATTTAATAAGCCCACCATTTTTACAATTCAAATAACACATGCGTTAAACTATAGCAACACCTAATTCATTCTCTTCAAGAAGAGAATTCTGAACTTTTATTAAATCTAAAAATATGTTTTAAATTCTTCATCAGGCAAATCAAATGGATAACTTATATTTGTTATCTTCTTCGTTGGATGTTTTGATTTAAATTTTACAACTTACTTTCGATGTGCATTTATAAAATTAAATGTAACTATAGCGACATCTAATTCCTTGTCTTCCAGAAACTCTGTTAAAATAGTGTATAACGTCTTAGAAATAACATCGCCGTTATTTTTAAATAGCTACAAGAAGATACATACTACAAAAATTTAAAGTGATGAACATTATCACCAAAATGGAATACATACTTGGATTCAATATGTCCAGATTAATAGCAATTAAGTTTCACACATTATTGTTAATATCTCAATACCAATAAAAAAGAGTAAATGTTAGACTGAAGTAGGTGAATACTTTTGTGTTAAATGAATGTATACTTAAAGAAGAGTAAATAA
This sequence comes from Monochamus alternatus, assembly GCA_037114965.1. Taxonomy (NCBI): domain Eukaryota; kingdom Metazoa; phylum Arthropoda; class Insecta; order Coleoptera; family Cerambycidae; genus Monochamus; species Monochamus alternatus. The sequence continues at coordinate 45,238,326 of CM073428.1, read as the reverse complement.
TGAAATGATATATACACAAGAAATAGATCATTTTGATCATTTGTAAATTTGAAAAAAAAAACAAAAAAAAGTGCACATAAACCAATAAAATTCGCTGTTAGATTATTAAAAGAACTATTTTATTTGCTTTTGGATTAAGAAGGAAGAAAAGAAAATACAAAATAAATCTATGAAGTGGCAACGTTAATCTTAGTAGCCTTAATACTGATGTCTTAAAGTTTAATCTAGTTGATAATGTTGACAGTGACAATAAACACAGATTTATGTGGGGTTTTGTAAACTTGACGACAAATGAACCAATAAGCTAATGTTTAAGTTCGAGTAATTGGAATCATCCCTTTTAGTTCAAAAATAGAGTATAGACAAATTATCATTACTTTTGTCATTGTATATTTACATATTTTCATTGTGTTTGAATAATGGAGCCACCTGTATGAAGAAGCTATTTAGCTATTACAATACAAATGTAAATACAAAAACAATAACTACGTATTTACATGCCATAATATTTTTATCATTCGATAAACCTAAGTTGAGAACCTATTCACTTCAGATCTAAAGATGAGTTTACAACATTTCTCTCTATTCCAGATTCCATTTTTTAATGAGTTAACACATCGAGATGTTTTTAAAATATCTCGCGTATAAAAGGTGTATGTAAACGGTTGAGAAAAAATACTATCACATATTCCGAGGGCTAAAATATAATCTAAGTCACTTTAGTACAAAATTGTATAATTTCCGACATACAGAGTGTTGAAGTTACAATTTTATTTTTGTTTTTCCTCAATAACTTCATTAGTAGTGTAGTAAATACATAAAACTTGGTAGAGGTGAGTTTTCTGACACGAGACATTGAAATATTGCTCGAATTTGCTATCAGTTGTAGAGGGCGCCACTTCCAGTACTTGACATGCATTTAAATCGTCATAAATTTGTTGTGCACTGGGGGATTGATTTTTTAATCAATAATTCTTATTCTTCGGCGTTTCTTTTTCATAAAAAAATTTCTTGAACAGCCGTTTCCTTTTATAGTATTTCAGGGTTTTATTTCATAAACATAAACCCATTGCCTTCTCTCTTGAATAAAGTATCAATTAAGTACCTACTATCAAAGATTGGACTAAGTTAAATTAGATTAGATCATCATATCTTGGCCCTAGCAACATGTGGTAGTACCTATTTTATCCAGATCTTTTAGAGACCCTCTGGACTGGATGTACAAGCACAAAACAGTTATGACGATTTAAATGCAAGCGAAGTACTATAGGTTGCGTCCTTTACAGCAAATCCGCTGGCATATTTCAATTTCTCGTGCCAGAGAAAATTCGTGAACTGAAAAAATTTCAACACCCTGTATCTAAGAAACTATAAAATTTTGGACTAAGGTAACTTGATTTAGGCCATCATATTTTGCCCCCTGGGGTTTTCTCCCAACCTTTTACAGACACCCTATACAAGGTGTCTGGAATATTAGTGCCGTAATTTTAAGAGGTTATATATCTGACTAAATGCAATAAAAAACTCTTATGAATAATATGTTTGAAACAAATAGTTTGTCTACAAATTCATTTTGAAAAATAAAAATCAACTGTAATAATATGCAAAACTATGTTACGAAATTACAAACTAAGGTACAATTAAGGTTAAGTAAAAGCGCCTGTAAGTAATTTGTTCATAATTTGATTTTTGGATTAGTATTAATAAAGTAAATAATTGAAGTTTCCGAGAAATTCGTTAAAACTGCAACGTACTGTAACGTACGACAACGCAGCAGTGTCAGACGGCTAGTGATATCCTAAAAGTAATATTAATCATATTGGTACCTACAGCTAGTGCGATTCATTTTTGTCTCATTCTTCTTTAATGTTTGTGAGTGTACGTAAACAAAAATGGAACAATTTATAGTAACTATAACCAGCTGCATCGCATGTTAATTTACGACGAATCTAGGCAAAACTCTCTAGCTAAGATACGTTTGTACAGTAAACGCTTCCTGCTAGAAACAGAAGTTATTTTAAACACTATCATTCTGTGTTGTGAAAAGAGCTCTAAGAAAACCATTCACAGTAAGTACATATGTTTAGGTGTACCTATTTGTAATAATTATGTATAAAACATAACAATCCTAAGATAGTAAGTGATCGACGTTGTCACATATTCAAGACCTGTTTGCTGTCATAATTTTGTTGGTTGGTCAAAGAAAAAAAATTGTTGTCAAATATATTTTGCTCGGTGCAACTTATCCGGACACCCTGTATAAGTACAATAATTTCGAGGTAACTTTTATCAAATGCAAAATCTTTGGAAATTCCTTGAAATTCCTTCCGGAATTCTGCGAAATCCCTTGCAAATCTCTATTTTGCTAAATCTTGTCACAATTTTGATCGTAGTGGTTACCCCTTTGGTTTCTTCCTAAATATTTGTATGGCCCCTTTTCTTACAACAAAAACATTGCCAATGTATCGCTGGACAATCTGTAGGGTTATGGTTCCTGCCACATTTAAAGCAAGTTTGCTCACATTAGTACTTGGTTTCATATCCCATCTAGACTTTGATTTATATTTATCTAATATAGTGACATCATACGCAATTTCCTGATCACACTGTACAGCATGTTTAGCCAAAGTGCAGAATATTTTGTGATTCGTAATATCACTTCTATGTGAACTGATACGGTCTTTCAGACATCTTCGCGGTTGACCAATATATTACTTTTCAACTTGTCATCTTTATCTTTTAACTTTGAAAATAAATTACCTACTGTTAATTGATTCTTAAATATAAATTTTGTGTTATTATATTTGAAAAAAATGTTTTCGTGAATATCACGATTGGTATGTGTAGTAGCATGTTCTGTTCTTTGAAATAAAAGTATAATAATTAATTTCTTAGGGTAACCACTCTTAATGAACAATTTTTTTAATGCATTTAAATTCTCATCAAAATAACCCTATTTTTCATTGCCAATACCAGATGGATTTTGTGCTTTTGCTATAGGTGAGACTGATAGTGTAAGAACTTCCCTGATGATCCTGGTTTTGTATACCATGATGTTATGTCAAAAATTGTAAAATAAAGAATACCAGTTAACCGATTGTCCAAAATGAAAACGACAAGTACTATATTCGCATTTCCAGACCACACATTTACTGAAAATCTATGTTGAAAGTGTACTTGCCGAGTGACATACGGCTTTTCCAATGCCTAGTAATGCGTGTTGTGAACATTTTGAATATCATTACTTGTGAAAATTGCCTTATCCGTAACTGAAATGTTCATGGTAATGTTTGGGTTTAAATGCTATTGATGCAACAACCACTCGCAAAAGTTCACTTGATGAGGAAGATCCCTTGGAGGTAAGATGTAAAGTAAATGGATTCAACAGACGAATGCCCAATTACAGAATGGGAATCACATACAAAAAGAAATACAAAGAAAAACGAAAATATACAGTAAAAATTACAAACAAACAATATGTTAGAAATAAGAAAGAAAAGTACTAAACAGATGCAAAATACAGAAACCAAAAAAAAGTATACTTACAATTAAGATTCACAAAACTATAATAATGCGTAATTAACCTGAGAGCTACCTGTTTCAAGCTTGAAACAGAACACTGAAATATATCAATCGATGACTTTAAATTATTATAAGTATTGCACATAAAATTCAAGGGAGAATGACTCCTAATATTAGTTCTTGGCGTTAGCAAGTAAAAAGTACCGGCGTGTATTGAGACTGCTCTGAGAACATTAAGTCTATTTAATAAATCACCCCAATCAGTTATTTAACAATTTAAATAAAAATACTAAGTAGGCAATGCTACGTCTGTCTTTCAAAGATTTAACAGAAAACTTCTGTAAAAGCTCATTCTGGAAAGTGTCCGTTTGAGGATAAATTCCATCAGTTTAACGATGTTAAACATATTCTAAACTGTCAATATAAATTACATAATTTAGACACCAACAGAAGCATATTCCAACTAAAGTTGTATAAAGAAGTTTCAAAACCACAGCATATTTAAACGTGCACGTGTTCCTAATAATACATCCAAGTGTATTATACGCTTATTATACGCTTTAGATGCAATATCCAATATGTGATCATTAAACTATAATTTATAATGAAATAATACTCCCAGATCTCTAACAGATCGAGTTATCTCTAAGAAATGATCATTAATGTTATAATTAAATTCAATAACATCCTGCTTGGAATCTAATTTCTACTAAAGCATACATACATTAATATTGGATATTTTGCTAAATATTTTCAGGTTGACAACGTAGAGCAAACAATCTACATTTAGATTACTAACAATATCGCTTATGAATAAAACAAATAGTAATGGACCCAAAACCGAGCCTTGAGTGACTCCTGAGAACGCAATCACTTCAACAGACTTAAAACCACGATATATAATATGCTGGATTCTATTAGATAATTAAGTGAATAAGTAAATCAGAAAATCCAAATTTTTTAGTAATATAACGTGTCCAACTCTGTAGAATGATTTAGCAAAGTCGGTGTAAATTATATCAGTCTCAAACCCATTATCAACAGAATCAGCAATAAATTCATCTGAAAGCCATTAACGATTCATAACTTGAACGATAAAGTTTGAACGGGTCAATCTTTTGTGGAATCAACTTAACTTTACCGACAAAATCGAAATATACGTTCTCACAGCAATTTTCTTTCGTTGATCCGTAAAAATTGATCAACTAAAATCGAATCGTGAGAACGCACCTTTAAGGCTTTTCAGAAAGGTCCGACGACAAGCCCATGTGTGAAAATTTGGACGACATTGAACAAAGAGGAACAACATCCATATCGTTATACATCGGTTCAAGTTTACTTACAGAGGATCCTTTAAGGAGAATGAACTTCTGTATATTTATTTTAAACGCCGATATGGAAGATGCAACTTTTCCCAGAAGTATTTTGTGGACAGAGGAATACAATTCTAATCGCGAAGAGATTACCATAATGTTCATTACTGGGCCGAGAAAAATCCACGTCTAACATAAAACTGTACACGGTTGAGTCCTAATGTTTGGTGTGGTGTAATAAACTATCAGGCAATTGTGTCACATTTTTTGCCAAACATTGTAAATGGGGAAACATACGAACACTCATTAATCACCTGCCACCACTACTGGAAAATGTGTCGCTGAATTTTCCAGCATGATGGATGTCTATTGAAATGTTACATTATTTTGGCCTTAGCGTGCATTTTTTAGAGGACGCAATTTTATTGTTTAGATGTGAGAGAGGCTCAAAAAAAGCTTAACTTGAAGTTTGTGGGGTCACAACCCTCGAGGTTTGGCCGCCATCTTGGAAAAGGGGGTTAAATTGTTTTTAACATTTATCAGGTAAATTATTGGTCATACAAAATTTTTTAAAAAACATTTTTTATTGTAAATTGAATCCTCTACAATTTTAGACCAGTAACGTTTTGTTGTAAGATCAAAAATAACAAAGATATTAAAGTAAAACAAAAGCTGAACTTGAAGTTTGTGGAGTCGCAACCCTCCAACTTCGGCCGCCATCTTGGAAAAAGGGGGTTACTTGTTTTTAGCATTTATCATGTAAACTATTGGTCATATAAAAAATTTTTAAAAACATTTTTTATTGCAAATTGAATTCTCTACAATTTTAGTCTAGTAACTTTTTGTTGTAAAATCAAAAAAAGAAAAACAATCAACATTTATTTATTTTTTTATTAAAAAAAAATGACATCAGAGCATACCAATATTGAAATGTCTATAATAAAAAATATTATTATAAAAATAATTAAAAACTATGCCATATCATTGATTGAAATTTATACTTATCAGTAGGGAAAATTCTTCGTTGAAAACCACTCTACAAAAATGCTCTCATATCATTTTTTATAAATTAAAAAAATAAACAAATTATGGCGTCCAAAAGAAAATTTGTTCAAAAATTTTGATTGTTTTTCTTTAATGTCTTTGTTATTTTTTATTTTACAACAAAAAGTTACTGGATTGTAGAGGATTCAATTTGCAATAAAAAATGATTTTATAAAAATTTTGTATGACCAATAGTTTACCTGATAAATGCTAAAAACAATTTAACCCCCTTTTCCAAGATGGCGGCCAAACCTCGAGGGTTGTGACCCCACAAACTTCAAGTTAAGCTATTTTTGACCCCCCGCCCTCACATCTAAACAATAAAATTACGTCCTCTAAAAAATGCAACTGTACGGTAGTACTTTGATCAGCGTTTTCCAAATCGGTGGATCAGGAGAGGAGGTCTCTGCTCCCTGCTAGAAGATCAGATCTAACGCCGTTAGAATTTCACGTATGGGGAAGGATGAAAGAGTTGGTTTATGCCTCAGAAATACGTACGAGAGAGGAATTAATACAGCGCATTACAGATGCCGCTGTTACACTTAGGCAGACATTCTCGACCGGACAAAAAAATGAAAGCGGTGCGGTCTATTAGAAGAAGGGGACTTCATTTTGATCATAACTAATTACTAATTAGAATAACGCATTAAGATACGATTTTTTTTTCATTTCGTAACGACCTTTGCACTCATTCATACTAAAGATTAGTTAAGCGCATTTTTAAATTGCAGATAAAGTAATATAATCTAATTTGTGGCAAAAAAAAACTAAGTGCATAGTTTCGGCTCCGTAACTAATAGACGACATTCCAAATAGCAAGTATTAAAACAGTGGTCTCAATGCAGTGATGTTTAAAAGAACAACATATAGAAATAGCGATGATTTTCGAAACGGCGACGTTCAACATAGCAACAATTAATTGTTATTTTAAATGTCGTTTATTCGTCACGGAGACATTAAAATTTTGTGACTTTTTATAGTTGATGAAAATCAAATAATGCAATCGGAAAAATCACAACCAATTTTATACGACGACGGTTACAGATATAAGAAGGATAAAAGTTTTATAACATCTACAAACTGGCGCTGCACAAATCGTGGATGTAAGGGCAGATTAATTATGAAAATCCTTCACAAGAAACAGTTGATATTTTAAGAATAAGGTAAAATCAATTGCAATTGGTACTAATTTTAAACCAAGAACCATTATTCAATCGAATTCAACAAATCTTAACGTGGAATATATAGTATGTTTACCTAGCTGAGGCCAGTAGACAAGTTATTAGCCGAAGTAGATGCGCTGGTAACACTTTTACTTCAGTTGCAGACATTATAATTCCTCACAAGTATCAAAAAACGAATGGCAATAACATACATTATTATTGCATGATTCAAGAGACAATTTTGAGAGCAATATTTATCATGTTCGGAACAATTTCAAATACGTCATTGTTAAAGGAGTTTTTCTGGACAGTAAATGGAACCTTTAATGCGGCCGAAAAATACTTTTTACAGGTATTTTACTTTACATGCATTCATAGAGAACAAGGCAGTACCTATGGTATACGTATTGTTGGAAAATAAAATAAAAAAAATCCTATGAATACGTTTATAAAAAACTTTACTAAATTCCAACGTAAAGCTTATAGACATTTTAACTGACTTCGAAACAGCATTAATGCAATAAAAGTTGTTTTTCCAAAATATATATGGATGTCATTTCCATCTTTCTCAATATTTGTGGAGACATTAAAATAAAATGCAAAATGTTATTGAGCATTAAGTCTTGTGCCCAAACGGAATGTTCAATTTGCATTTGAAATTATTCAAGAAGAATTTCCACCTGAATTAAATGATTTGATTAGATATTGGACAGATAAGTACGTAAGAAGACGATGACATCAAGTAAAACCTAAATTCCCAATAAAATTATGAAATGCGTTGAGATTGTCAAATGGTTTCTCTTAAGGAATAATTCTGTTGGAGCTTGGCACAATGTTTTCGAGAATACATTAGACTGTAACAACCCAACAATATTTAAATTTTTACAATATCTTAGAACCAAACAAAATAAAACCGAAGTTTTTGTAACACGGTATAGTGAATTTTAGTGGAAACCTTTTGAACAAGTTTTACAAACAACAAAAATAAAGATTAAAGTTTCTGATATCAAACTACTTATTTTCAAATGTAAAAAATCATCACAAAGCGGTAACACTCAATTTGTCTATCTAATGTAATCTGACAATCAACCTTATTTTGGTGTATATGTGCATGTGTCTTTGTTTCTTATTGTTGTTATAATTATTTTAAATAGAAATTTCCTGACCATGTAATCAATATTATAGATTCACCATCCTAGGATACTATAGGTCATTTGAGAAAAAAACACAACAATAACTTGAATTTTAAGTACGTTTTGGGTTTATTTCGTAATACCCATCTTCAGAAAAAATATATTCTTATGCTAAAAGAGTAATAATAAGATGTAAATGACATTTTTTAAAAACAAACAGAAAATATAAAGACATTTAGTTTAACATACCTAACATTGTATAAGAAATTTAATTTTTTATAATAATTTTTCCAAAAATATTATTTTAGACTTCTTCAAAACATATAAATTTTTATTGTAGTTTTTCTTGCGGTACAAATTGAAATATTAAATATTTGAACGCTATATTAAGAATGATTGACGAGCTCATATTTAGGAATGTCAGGAATTTTTTTTCCCTTTACAAAAAATAAAGTGTCCGTGAAAAAAGTAAAAAACATACAAGTAAATTTAAAAGTTTCATTAAAAGTATACACAGGTAGTGTAAAAATCTGCAAACAAAAAGTCAGTTGTTAATCAAGTCACAATATTCATGTGACAAACCATTAATATCAGTATTACTGTTAATAGAATTAGTATTTCTCTTAATCTGAATCATTTCAAGAATAAAACGTTTTTGTAAATTATTGTCATTATTGAGAATTTCAACGTTATCAAAATCAAAATTATGGTTACTTTCTATTGCATGTTTAGCAAAGGCAGTAGAATTTGTGTTTTTAGTAGAAATATTATATTTATGATTATAAATACGTTCATGCAAATATCGTCTTGTTTGAACAATATAAGTTCCATTACAGTTAATTACAGTTTATTTTATAGATGACATTTGACGATTATTTTTTTGGAATAACCGGCTTAAATTTAGTAAAGAACTTTTTAGTTGTCGTATATGGTTTATGTGCAATACTTATATCGTATTTTTGAAACATTCTAACAATTTTCTCTTACCTGCTTTGTCTGAGAAAATTGCTGTTGCTGATGTTTTGAAGAAATCTAAAATAATATTTTTGGAAAAATTATTATGAGAAATTAAATTTCTTATATGATGTTAGGTAGGAATGTTAAACTAAATATCTTTATGTTTTCTATTTGTTTTTAAAATTTAGCATAAGAATATATATTTTTTCTGAAGATGGTTATTACGAAATAAACTCGAAACATACGTAAAATTCAAGTTATTATTGTGTTTTTTTCTCAAATGACCTACTATCCCAGGGTTTTGAATCTATAATATAATTATTTTGTTCTTCTATTTAATAAAATCAGATATTTTGATTTCTAATTATTTCGACTATAGCTAATTTGTCATAAAGCTATTTTAACATATAGTTGTTTAGACATATGGCTTTTTGGATTCTCTCTGACTTGACACATAGCTATTTTGAATGTCGCTGTTTTAATATATACGTCTTATAAAATCGATATTTTGAATGTCGCCTATTTCTTACGGAATCCGTAATTTCTACGATTTTTCAAATCATTATTGAAACTGAATTACGCCATGCAATAAATCGAATTTAATTAAAAATCGAGAGACCTTTTCTTTTCTAAATTGAACAAGGAATTCAAAAATAATTTTATTTTAAGAAAAGTCACTGAGGGACCATTTCTTTCTTTAAAAATGCTGACGCCACTGGTGAAACTGAAAACAATATTTTTATCGCAAAACATGTATTGTTGATAAGAGTTAAATCCTGTAAAATTTCTTTAAAATATTCTGATGCTTGATATTAAAAAATTTGCATTTTTTTATTATACAAATAACTTGTACTATAAGTTCTTACAAGGAATGCATCGACTTACCGAACATGCATATATATATACAGAGGGTTCAGTAAATATATCATACTTTAAACCTAGCTTCCTCAGTGGCAAATAATATGAAATAAATCAGCTTACCTTAATACAATTTTGCTTCCTTAAGCAGTCTCAGAAGAAGTTGTGAAATAAATGCGAATGACTAATTGATTTTAAAGTTAAATATGCAGGACTTTCAGATCGCATATGCCACATAAAGATAGAGATTTTTGGAAAAGGAAATTAAATATACCTTTTTGTAAAACTAATCGAAGGATGTTTCAAAATAACTAATCATCTTCCAAAAATCTATCCTAAATATAATTTAAGGTTACTAGTAATATTTTTCAAATAACATTAAGAATGGTAGTAATAGTAACTGTAACAATAACATTAACAGTGACAGTGACAATAACAGTAAGAATACCAATATCGATACAATAGCAATAGCGATAACATTAGTCATTTTGATATCGCTTATCGATACCTTTAACTATTTAAATTCCGAGAAATGTATCAATTTTATATCGTTTAGACCTGAATATTTTTGTGATATTGATGTTTCATGTGACAGAAAATTTAACCATATTTCTGAGGTGGTCAGACTGACAAGATTAATTATTCGTAATACTAAGGATTTTAAAAATTAAATCCGTTAAAAATCTTTATATTACTTTAATTCGATCAAAAATGGAATATGCTTAATTAATATTGTCACAAAATTACTCGTTATATATTGACTGTTGAAGGTGCTCAGCGTCGTTTTCTGAAACTGCCTTCAGAATTATGATGGATATCCTCCTATTGGTTTTCCGCAACCGGTTTTACTTGACCGTTTTCAGTTTTCTTGTTTCATGGAAATATCTAACATTGCTTGCTTGAAGCTTTTATTTATTATTTAGTGCAATAGTGGCGTATTTAGGGGAAACAAATTGCCGAAATTTTGTAAGTTGGGTTTAGTTGTCACTTTTTTTTTTGGTTGTGAAACTGAAGAATCGGCGGTATTTGTTTCTTTTTTTTGTTAAGTGCTTATTTATGTAAATTTTTATTTACTTTTATCTTCCTAAGATATATAATTATTTTTTTATTCATTTACTTTATTGTTATAATTATTTTTTAAATTTACATTATTTGTATCTTTAATGTTAAGTTTTCCTATTCTATAATTGAGCTGTTAAGCCTGTTGAAATGATAATTAAATAAAATGAAATAAACTATAGCAGTAATGATCACGATGGCAATAACAACATCTATTAGTCCAATTGGGAGATTGTTTATAAATGAAAATAATAATAATAATAATAATAATAATAATAATAATAACAATAATAATAATAATAATAATAATAATAATAATAATAATAATAATAATAATAATAATAATATAGTAATGGGTCATCGGAAGAACTTTTTACGATAAAAAGTTTCAAAATCCTATTGATTTCGACGTCGCAGTGTAGATTTTACATATTCGATTGTTCTTGAATAATTGATTAATATAATATGTTTCACACACCACCATCATTAAAGGGTATTATGAATTACCCAAACACAAATTATATTTTTAAAGGAGGAGGATGGTACAATCAATTTTTAAGACTTAGAAATATATTCACAGCAGTACAATTCGGTAACAATTGAGATTCATTGATTATTCAGAAAGATATTTGCCAACAAACTTCTTGCTTTTTACTGTAGGGGTTTTTAATGATCAATTTGTGGTGTTATACCTATTTTGAACCTAGTAACATTGATTTAAGCCGTTTTTTAAATTAAATTTATGCGTATGTTTGATTATAAAAAATTTCCCAGGCTGTCGGCCATTACATAAATGCAGCCTCAACGTTTTATTATCCTAGGGTGAATACGTATTTACACATCAAGGGTGGTATGCCACCATTTCTCTTCTCAATTTATTCGCTTTATTTCCCCGCACATCTGCGACAACCAATGAAATAGGGTAGTTTCTAATAAAACTTTTATTGCAAATGTGCACATGGCGTATTAAAATTTTTATGCCAGGAGGCAATATTGCTTCACTAAGTCTCGTTTGATATAACTTTCATTAATTTTATGATCTCACTGCTCTTATATGTAAGTACTGTGGGGATAACTTGGAAAATTTTATATATACGAGAATTGAGGAGGGCTTTAGCAACAAAATAATTTTTTATTAAGAATATAAAATTCGTTATCAGTATTAAAATTTTATGACTTATATGGCAGTATTGAAGAAATCTGATAGTCAAATAATAAATTAGCGATGTTTTGTTATTTCATTAGTTAAAACTCAGAACATATATAGTACCTACCTACGTATTTTCATTATAAAGTACACAGTAAAAAACAATATTGAGTAACCTCAAACAGAAATTGTTTTGGTGTTGAATTTTGAGTTACTAAACATTTTAACAAAAAAATGAACTAATCAACACAATTCTTGATCAGTGAGATGGTTTGTGAAAGAGCAACGAAATATATATATATAACTCAATTTTATATTTTTATATTTTATATTTGTAGTAAGACATAGTTCAGTAAGATTACTCAAAAGTTATTCGATGTTACTCATAAAATATTTACTTAGGTAACAAATAATTGAGCGAACAATTACTCAACGAATTATGTTATTATTTTTACCAATTGTGTATTGTGATTTTGAGTGAAATTTTACTCACCAAGGTAATACCAGACTATATAATAAAAGATTTTATATACGATTATAGCAATCTTTTGCGAATTTAAACCGTCGAAATGGATAGAAATACCTTTTATTAGGTAGGTAGTAGGTCTTATAGAGAAGAAAGACGACTTTCCTATGTAGAGGAACTATTCTCTATATCCTTCGTTTCTTTGTCTGTTATATATATTTTTTTGCTTACCTATTAAAATATTTGAATGAGACCAAATGTCGACATACCTATGTGTAACTGCTACTGTAGAATTAAAATTAAGAAAACTTCTTTTTTTTTGCTCAAAATGATGTAGAAACAGATCATTTTTGTTATTTTCTATAACAAAAAAATAAATCAAACCGTTAACAATGCTTAAATATTTTTAACGAAAATAATATATCATTTTTCTTTTAGGCCCATCTTTCTTAAGCTACAGGAGGTCACACTTAAGTTAAAAATAAAAAGTTGATTTACAATAATTACGTTGCTTTTCGAGATATTCACTCAATTTTGTACACAATTACATTTTATACCAGTACACTTTGTATCATGTGTAAGTATTTAAAGGCGTCCGTGGTTAATTACATCAAAGGTTTGTTTCTTTAATATGTTTCATTCTTAAGTAGTGATAGGTTTTATTGTAACCTTTTCAACATGTAGGAACAACATGTTTACAGGGTGTCCGGAATATGAGTGCCGTAATTTTAAGGGCTTATATATCTGCCCAAAAGCAATAATATATAATAAGAGACAGGTGGATTTTAACGGCTTGATGGATCCAGAGAAAAAAAACCAGAAACAACGTTGTCCGCAGTTTCTTCGTTGTTCCCTCCATCTTTTTTCTCTGAATCCATCAAGCCGTTAAAATCCACCTGTCTCTTATAAAATTATGATCCATTAAGCTCGTTTCCTTCTTGTATATTTCCTGGCTGAGACCCTGACAGTGGTTGCTGGACTCTCTTCCGCGGCGACTGTTGCTCTTGGCCTCAATACCGAGGCTGTGTGACACGAAGCCGCAAATAGAGATAGGCAGGCTACTTGGCATTCTCTTGTGTTCGTGTCCTTTGCCCTTCCTTCTTATTCCATCCTGTTTTTAAGCTGCACTGCGCTGATGAAGGGCAAAAACCCAGAAACAACGTTGTCCGTAGTTGCTTCGTTGTTCCCTCCATCTTTTTTCTCTGGATCCATCAAGCCGTTAAAATCCACCTGTCTTTTATAAGATTATGATCCATTAAGCTCCTTTCCTTTTTATAATATATAATAAAATTCTTAAAATGAATGAATGAAAAAAATGTCTAAAACGAATAGTTTGTCTACAAATACATTTCGAAAATTAAAAATACAACTGCAGTAACATGCAAAACTATTTTCAGAAATTATAAACTATGGTAAAATTAAGGTTAAGTAGAAGCGCCTATAACGTAATTTGTTCGTAATTTTGAATTAGTATTAGCGAAGCAAACAATCGAAGTTTCCGAAAAACTCGTTAAAACTGTAACGTTCGACAACGTTGCAGTGTCAAGCTACAGTTTAGTCATAGTGACTAGTGCGTATAGCTAGTACGTTTAATTTTTCTCTAGTTTTTCTTTGACGTTTGTGAGTGTATATAAACAAAAATGGGACAATTTATAGTAACCATAACTAGCTGCATGACATGCTATCGGCTTGAAACCGGTATATATCTGGAGGGCTACTGGTGAGAGACTCTAGCTGTTTGCTATAGGTTTTCCAGGTGTAATTCACTGCTGGTCGGACCATTAGCCCGCAAAATAGTTATTTCCTGGAATTCCGTGTTTGCAAAATATCGTTTCTCGCTGAACGCGATAAAGGTCGACAGTTTTCAATGGTGTCTACTGCATGTAGAACGCTTCGCATCTGTGACATTTTCAGTCTGGCAAGGAGTAACGAATGACCGATAGATGTAGTTTGTTCTAGATACACCGCGTACTTATGGTCCCTTCTGTCGGGTTAGACACCTATGGCATACTGATGAGAGCTAATAAGCTTGAAACCGGTATATGTCTGGTGGGCTACTGACGAGTGACTCTAGCTGTTTGCTATAGGTTTTCGATGTGTAATTAAATGCTGGTCGGGGCATTAGCTCGCAGAGTAGTTGTTTCCTGGAACTCCGTGTTTGCATTATGTATTATTATTACAGCTACTTTGATAAACTATTAAAAAACACCTCAAACACGTTTATTAGTGATCTTTGCGCGCCCAAACACAGTCTTACGTCCGTCCATATCTATATCCATAAATTAGCTGAAGACGACTTTGAATTTCATTGCTAACGTTTTATTTTCCGACAAGGCAAAACACTCGTTATTGGTCTCAGGAAAATCCACATTGAATGTAAGAGTACCATACACAACGGCCACAAAAGTGTCAATGTGTGGGCTGGTATTGTGAGAAATGCAATTGTTGGTCCATATTTTTTTTATGAAAATTTGACAGGAGCATTGTATCTGAATTTAGTAACGTGTAACTTTCTATTAAATTTTTATTACCTTTGGTATTGTTGCCCACCTTGTACCAATTTGAAGCAACTTGTGATAAATTTTTGGAATCTGCTCAGCAAAGGAAATCCTGAAATGAGGGGAAAAATGAGGTGTTCCATTTAAAGAAACTGATGAACATATTACATTATTCGAAGGTAGATCACCCTGTATATTAAATTATTATTTGAAAAAACAGTAAATTAAAATCCAACCTGTTTAATAATATTGTTTATTTAGTTAATAATGAATTTTTGCGTTACTTTATGGACGCACTGTATATAAATATATAAAATCTGCATCAAGAATTTCGATATGCGGTCAACTAAGAATATTGAAAATTTGTATATACATATATCGAACAACATGTCGGCTCAGTTAGGAAAAATTTGATAAAACATTATTATTCTACAAATCTTTAATAATTCTCAAATTAATGACTTAGTATTAGGTCAATAATTTACACATTAAAATATACTGGTCTCGTTCTTTATATGTTAAACAACTGATTGATATTAGAAATAGTATGTAAGATTATGAAATGTATGCTATACAAAAAAGCTTATATTGAGAATTTGTTAAAAGGATAACATTTAAATTGAAATAGAAGAGGAAAATTTGAAGAGAAAATCGATACTATGGAACCAATATCCGAGAAAACACAATATAATAATATATGCAGTTAATGGACGTAAAAAGGGTAGAAGAACAAGTACCTACAACCTACAACAAACTTTAGCTAACGTTAATATTAACAGGAAAAACATCGTAGAATGTTATAGAGTTGGTAAATGGTAAAAAATGTTACAAAAGCTAATAATAAAGAATATATGGGTAGATATTGTTGGTGTAATTCAACGCTGGTTGGGGCTTTAGTCCACAGAGTAGTTAGTTATAAAAAAGAAGATTGCATAAAGGGTAAACATTATTTAAGTAGGTCATATTTAATTTAAAATTCATCACTTTTTTGATATTGTCGATATTTAATTTCAAATAATTTTAATTTATATAATAATTTTTATAGTGAGATATTTCACTCAACTTAAAGGAGGCCACCTGAAGAAACAATCCTAAAAATGCAGAAATAGGTCAGATTTCATCTATTGTGGTTGAATTTTCTAGTTCCCACTGTGTCAAAAGTGAAATTAGATATTTATAGAGTGTTTTCATTAAACCAGGTTAGTAATTTTAGCTAGATTAATTTCTTTAGATTAATTATTGAATAGAGCTTTGTCTGTGGAATTGTTCATTAGCTACCTAGATGTTTGGTATCAGAGAGCATACATACGACTTCATTGATAGGAGATTTGATTTACATTAGCTTAAAATACCTTTCTAATATAGTAAAAAACAATTACAGTTCCAGGAACAACATTTTATGACGTAAGTTATCAAAAATTTGCGTAAGTATGTTTAGATGTATTTGAAATTATTATGTACTTGGCCTGACAATACTTAAGTACATGGTGGACGTTGTCACATATTCAAAGTAAAATATGTTTTGTTTAGTACAACTTATCATCCAGCAAAATAATAGATAATAATATTCTGAACAGCCCCCTGTGTACAATGTATATACAGAGTCCACCACTTAAAACTGCCCAGGCCTATATTTCCGTAATTTTTCATTTTGTAGGTCTGTTCAAGGCCTTCAAGCCTTTGAAAATTTATTTTCAGGGGATATTTTTTTCTTTAATGCATTTTTTTATATAAAATTATTTTGCCATCAAAGAAGTCATGAAAACAGCTTTCATTTGATATACGGGACGATAGCTTTTGTTACTGCAGTTTTATTAAAAATGGTCAAGTCATGTTTGGCTTTCAAAGTACAATGACACGAAAACAAAACACTATTGGGGCATATTTATGGATTCCGAGTCTTCTAAATAAAAATGGATATTAATATAGTGAATTAAATTAATTTATTAATATATAATTGTTCTTCCTTAAGAAGTTATAGATCTGAGAAAGCACATTTTATTTAATTTTTTACGATAATATTCTTATTAGTTTCGTAATTGTGCTCGAATTTTGCAAAACAAAGTTTTTTGTAAGATAAACACGAAATCTTGAGAGTACAGGGCGTCATGACCGCATGTGCCACTACATTGTTCCTTTCAGGTTATTATTAAGGATATCATTTTTTTTTAAATTATTAGTTATTTTCAAATAGCCTTCGATTAATTTTAAGAATGATATGTATACTTTTTGTCTCCAAAATACATCATTTTAGAGAAAACTGCATGTAACGTATTTGTTAAGCTTGGAAATCAATACATAAATTCTAACAAGTTATTACATCAAAAATAATTACAGTTAATAAGCAATGGGGTAGCTAGAAATTTAACATAGGGGGGGGGGGGTGTTCAGTGAACAAAGTTAAGTATTTCAAACTAGATTTTTTTAATAAAAAGAAATAAATAAGTTTTAATCAATTAAAATAATAAAAAGTAAATAAAAAACATCACATCTCATCACATACATGTAAATAATATACAGGTCCGAACAACATTTGTTACAAAAATGACAAAAATAAAATTAGAACTTAGTTGCAGGACCTGGTGAACCCTAATGTAGGGTTGCCGTAGGAGCTGTAGTTCACTGATCGCGTTGCCAAATCTTGGAGAATAAAGTGATTGCAGGTTTGTAGTGCGACGTTACCTATATGACCCAACCAACCCAACCCATGGGGCCCCGTATCTGGCAGATATTTAAATAATAAAGGATTTTAGATTATGCTATTGCGTTTACGTTTAAAAGGTTATTTTTTATTGTTGTGTTTCTCTCATGTTGCCATATTTCTCTGTGTTATATTTCATGCTGTTTTATAATAACGACTGTTCAGGCGTTCTTAAATCGTTTTAATATATCTGAAATGTTAGTTGCCTATATTTGCCGAGAAGTAGGAAATGTTCTGAATAGACCTAAACGAAATTAATCACCGACAGTCCGAAAACTAATGCCGAGCCGATCGAACAATAATTCGAACCCAGTACCGTGATATATTTTGTTTTCTTGAGAATTTTGTGCCGCTATCTTGAAGTCTGAAACTCATATTCTACTACCATTTTCCTAACCCAAAGTTCTAGCAGTTACCCATGTCTTCAGGACAGAGATGAGATGAGATCCTTTTACCAATTTTTTGTACAAATTAAAATACAGTCTGTTAACCGCCGAAACAACTACACTTACTAACTGTAATAGCTTTTTGTCAGGATTTATATATTCCGAAATAACTAATCATTTTCCAAAAATCGCTATCCTTAAAAAAATCTGTAAGGAATAATATAGTAGCACAGACGCCCAAAAGGCTTTGTAAATTTAACTCAAAAATTAATTAGATATTCGTGTTTATCTTACAAAAAACTTTATTTTAGTACAAACAAAATTTGAGTACAATTACCCAACTAATACAAAATCATATCAAAAAAATTAAATAAAAAATACTTTCTCAGTTCTCTAACCTTTAAGCAAGCGCAAACACTCAACAACTTTTTTTTTCAGATGGGTGCGAGAGTAACTGGAGTTATAGATTGAAGCTATAAGTAGCATTGTTGTATATGTAATATTATCATTATCGTTATCGTTTTCATTATTATTATCATTATCATTATCATTGCCATTGTCATTGCCATTGCCACTGCCACTACCACTGCCACTGGTACTGGTACTGGCACTGGCACTGGCACTGGCACTGTCACTGATACTGTCACTGTCACTGTCGCTGTCACTGTCACTGTCACTGTCACTGTCACTGTCACTGTCACTGTCACTGTCACTGTCACTGTCACTGTCACTGTCACTGTCACTGTCACTGTCACTGTCACTGTCACTGTCACTGTCACTGTCACTGTCACTGTCATTGCACTGCCACTGCCACTGCCACTGCCACTGCCACTGCCACTGCCACTGCCACTGCCACTGCCACTGCCACTGTCACTGTCACTGTCACTGTCACTGTCACTGTCACTGCCATTGCCATTGCCATTGCCATTGCCATTGTCATAGTCATTGTCATTATCATTATCATTATCATTTACTATTTTCTTTGAATAACGGTAATCTTTTCGTTATTTTTCTTTTCTTTTCAGGTAACGTCAATTTTTACACTACTCTTTTGAATTTAGGCATTGTCTTTTTTTGGTAAGTATTTAATTATTTTTTCTAGGTGGGCTATGTCTCTTTTGTGTTAAATAGATGAAATAAGAAAAATATATAAGTTGGGAGAAGAGAGAGTTTAACAAATGATTAAGCCTCTCAACTTGGCTGAGAGACGTGCATGCCACGGTGTCAATGTCCTTGGCTGTATAAATGACTTCGGAGAGTAGAGTCCAGAGAACCTATCTCTCTTTACTCACATCATCGCTGTAGGCCCGAATGCCTGTAGAAGTGGGCTCTCTTCCCGGTCAACCGTTGTTACGGCCTATGCTGGTGGTTTCTGGTTTCCTCCTATCCATAGCTCCGTCAGTAACGGCTCTGTCTTCTGGCGCTTTTCTGTCTCCTCTTCTTCTTTCAACGACTGGTCTAACCTCCGGAGGTAGTCGTGTTTGACCACGGCACGGCGCCAACGCCTTCAATCGGGTGGTGGTTTGAGTTAGGTCAGGAGCAGTGTGATTTTGTGGGACACGCTAGAATAAAAAACCGTATATACCCTATCGTCCAGCGTCGCGGAAATAATAGGGTAATGGAGTCTGTGACCACAGACTGAGACTGCAAGACTGAGTAGGACAAGGGAAAGTAAATGTCCCTTCTTGGTCCATTTTTTCATCCTGGAGGTCCTGAAATAGAAGAAAGCCTCAACTTACCCCGCGTCCAGGAGTAGAAACCTCACCCCCATATATTTCACTGTGGTCACTCACTGGATGTTTTCTTCGTTGAACTCCACGTTCTCGCGGTCGTGACTTGTATCAATGAAAAAATATAATACCTGTCTTTTGTCACCACCATCCACACTTGGGGTTCAGGGATCGAGCCGCGATGGCGGTGTCATCGACGTAAAGGTATATGGTTGTGCGCTCCGTCCTGGACAAGACTATGAAAATGTTGAACTGGTGCGGTGACGTAGGCGCATGTCTTACGCGAACTGGTCATCTGGGAGGACTTCTGCTGTGATCTCGTGCAGTCTTGCCAGAATTATCATCCTCTCAGTTTATTTATTCATCATCGGTAGGAAACTGATGAGCTTATAACTAGAAGGAAACGTTAAGTTCTTACCTGGCTTTGGAGTGAAGATCACATTGGCTTTCTTCCACCTGATCGAAAATCTGCGTAGTCTCAGCACGACATTGCAGATATTCAGCAACGCCATAACTCCCTTGTGGGAGAGATCCCTAAAAATTCTGTTCCCTATCTCGTTGCAACCGGATGTTTGCTTTTCACTTCACTGAGTATGGGCCTTACCACTTTGGTGCAAAAGCTGTCTGACCAGGGCGCACTCCGGTTACCACTTGATCGCTTACCCGGTAGGTTCTAAGAGCTGTCTGTTCTGCACATGGTTGTGGAGGTATTCGCAAATCGGCGGGTGCCGTCCATTTCTCTCGCCTCTTCAGCGCCTTGCCGAGCAACAGTTGGGCAGTTCTCATTTCACAGAACACCACTGTCTCTATCTTTTGCGGCGCAAGCCTAAGTCCGTGGTCGGACTTAGACTTGCTACTAACCTATTTACCATCACCATGGTGGCGTTATTCTTTTCTACCAGATCTCTCATGTCATCAACCACAACAAGCGCTAAGTTGTCAGCATATGCAATAAGCATTGTATCGTGTGGTGTATTCAACCTCAATTTATCATCGTACGGTAGGTACATTCCATAAAATTAGGTCGAATATCAATCCCTGGGCACATCCATCTTTATTTTTCTTGCATGCCTACTACAGACTCTTAGATCTCTATATCGAAAACCTTAACCTTACCCTCACACTTAGCCTTAAATTTACCCTTACGCTTAACTTTAACCGTGACCTTAATCTTAATCTATTATTGTTATTCTTACTGTTACTGTTAATGTTTACTGTTACATATTTCTTTTAGCTAGCCTTAAAATTCCAAACCAACGTCTTGTAAACGGATCATGTTATCATTATCATTTTATAATATTTCGTAGTGTGTGCGTAGTATAATTTTCTGTTAAAAGTAATTTGCTGACAGAGTGATATAACAGTGTGATAATAATGAACTTGTGTTTGTTTGTCAGAAATTTCCTTGTATATATCATCCATGACGATTTGTTTTTTTAACACAACGAATCTAAGATAAAGGCAAGCATCTGAATGCGGATATAATTAAAAACATTTACAGGACGGTATTCCGGACCGGCTTACATAATTTTAAAATGCGAAAATGGGTGAGCTATTTATGTTTTTTCATATCAACATTTCATTGAGATATTTTTGCATATCACTTGTTCTTCACATACTAACATTACTACCCCACTTTTAAAATCATCCTGTATTTGTAAAATAGGTTTTTGCTAAAATTGTATAAGTAAAAGGCTCAACTCAAAGGCGTATCTAGAGAAGCACGCAAAACAATGACCAAACTAAAGAAACATGTGAAAAATAAAAGCATGCGGAAATTAACAAAGCGCAAATAAAATAAACTTCACTTTCCATCGAAACTTCATTTAAGGAGAACCACAAATGTGATGGTTTGTGGAAACAAGCATTGGCCCTGATTTTTTTTATGCATTTTCTCGAGCATATTCTTATATTTTAAGTTCAATTATGTAGAGTTTACTTGTAATACATCGTTTGCCTATGTGAGTGTTATTATTTTTGATTAAAAAATAGTTTCATGTCCAAGTTATTGACCATATAATTTTTTTTTTCATTCCAGTCATGTACCTAAATACGAAACAGTTTGAAATTGGAATTGGACGCAGGTTTATAGCAATCAGAAACATTTTTAATTCTTTAATGTTTTTTACACTAGCTATAAATCACTCAATATTAACAGTTAATATTTTTCATTATATCTCTGTTAATCCTACTTCCACAACAGGCGCCCGTATTTTTACCACCATCGCCTCTGAAAAGATAAATCACTATACTTACTATTTATGCTGTATATGCAACATTATATAATAAAAGTTACAAAATATATGCATTAATATTTGCAGATTATTTCATAGACAACAAATAATATTATTAAAAATGGAGTAACTTAAATTTAATTACCAGATTGTTTTATACATTTGCGGTTATAACGTAAATACACCAGTACTTGAAATATTTTTTTGTTTATCATAATCATAGTTCCTTTCGTTCAAGTGTATATACTATACCTAAGCATTTTACCTCTACAATATAATTTATATTATTTATTATGAACAAACACTCTGTACAGAAAAACAATTAATACGTTATCTGAACAATGTGCCATCAGTGTGCCATCCTACAAACATAACATTTTAGTAGCTAATAGTTTATAAAAAATTGTTCAGTAAGATCTATACAACGATAAAAATAGAACAAATGGAAAATAATTATCACAAGATTCTCATTGTAGTGTTACTGCATTGAACAGAAGTCAAGTTAATTTTTTCTTGACTTTTTAAATATAGAATGATTAATTTTAACTGATGGCAGTAGGCATTAACATAAATAATTTTAGAAAAATTGCTTTGATAAATGTTTTTTAGAAACCGAGTTTAGAGTTATTGCAAATTTTGAATTCTAATAGGTCAAGCAACTCTATTTCGATATCTCATCGATAAGCAACAAGTGACAAGTCGCGTGCACAGTCTTTGTTAACTGTCACGCTTCTTTTAGTTAATCTTAAAATTCTTAAACGAATCGTGTTATCGTTATCATTTTAGAGTTTTGTAATGTATGAGTAGTATCATTTTGTGTTAAACGTAATTTGTTGATAGATTGATATAACAATGAGATAATAATGAACTTGTGTTTGTTATTATAGTGTACGGAGAGTGTAATAAAAATTCGACGAAATGCACACAAATTTCCTTGTAAATTTCATCCCTCTGTACGATGATTTGTTTATTTAACACAACGACACCAGGCTCGTGGCAAACTGTGGAAGGCAGATATATTTTTTTTACTAAGAGTGCAGAGGTTTGCATAATTTTAATGCGCTATTTTGCATATAACTTGTTCTTCGAATAAGTGGGCGTATACTAACCTACGACTCCACTTTCAAAATCATCTTGTATATGTATAGGTATTATTACGTGTTTCAAATTTGTTTGCAAGAAGCTTCCGAAGAATATAGTATTTTAATACGTTTATAATGCACCATTTTCAAAATTGTATAATTATATTTGAGGAGACATTTATAATTTTTATACTTGCAGGTGAAAGTAAATATTTTCTGGGATAGTTCATCTCTGTATCTTTGTAAAATTATTGATATTGGTAATGTATTCTTTAAGTAGCGATAATATTGTCTGGTTACGCTAGTAGATATATCTAATTCATTTTTCAAACAAAGTAATCTGCTACATCCTTTATAATAACCATTGTATTCAAATTTTAAAGTATATTTGTTTATATTTGTAACTACCTAAAACAACCAATTTTAACAGACTGATAATAAATGAAGTACCTACTGTGCTAATAACTTAAGATTGCTGATATCGATTTAATATTTATGTAAAATCTGTTTCATAGATCGTTTAGTAGTGTTAAACTCATAAAATGAAGGATATAATTATAATTCTTGTAGCTATTGCAACCGTTCAAGGTAAATCATTTTTATAATTTCCTTTAAATGTAAATTGATATTTAATTATACGCTAACTTAAATTATTTTGTTTGACAAAATATTGTATATATTTCCTTATGCAAATATCGCTTAGTTTAGTCATATGTACCATTGCAATTTATTTTATGGACTCAATTAGTTTAGTAGGTATTCTTTTGTAATCTCAGGTTTTAAATTAATTAAAAAATGTGTGTTGTTACCTAATGTCTTTGAGCAATATTCCATATTAGGAGATTTACGTAAGGGTTGGTAAATCTTCGTGTGCTTTAGCAAAAACATGTAATTGATGACGGGCATCTTTGTTCTTACGATGACGTCAGGATTTTAGATTCAGAAAATAATTTATTCAAAATAATTTTAAATTTAAAGATGGCCCATATTTATACTGATAAGAATTCTATTAATTCCAGATGTTGTTGGCCTCAGTGTGATCTATATTTTTTGCTTACTCTTAACAATTATGTTAATAATAATAGTGACGTAGGTATTGGTGAGTCCTTTGCCGACATCCAGTAGTGTTTTATATTTTTTCCGTTATCTTAGTTTGGATTTTCTTATAATGTATGGGGTTTTGGACGGTCTCCTTGTTTCTTTTCTTATTCAGTTATTGGTAGCAATGCCAAACGAATTTGGTAGGTTGCCATTAATATATTTTTAAGTATTCTATATTGGGTTGGTCAGTCTCAGGTTGGTTCGACTCTTTTCATTGGTTTAAACATTTTTTGTTTGTTCTAACCTAACTTTACTTCCTTGATCACCTGTTCGGCTCAAGTAAGTTTTTTACAATTTTTGTAATTTGTGACATTGTGTCAATGGTTTTTTGAATTTTTCCATTTTTTTATGGATGGCTTCATTGCATTTTTATTAATCTCAATCTTTTTCGTAAGTCCCTTTAACATTTACTATTACATTTTGATAATTATGGTACGTTCTTGTAGTTTCCTGATGAAGAAGCAATAAAGGCTTCGACAATTTGAATAGAAATAAAGAGTTTTCTTTTTTCTTATATACAGTGTGTCCACGGATGGAGTTGACAGAAGAATAAACTCTTTTATTTTTGACTATTGAAAAATGTCAGTCTTCATAAAAAATTCTTCTTCTCGAAGAAATGAGACTGTCATAGAAACGTCTTAGATCAAATATACTTATAAATTAAAAAAATACGAAAATACTCAAGAGAGAAGTACCGTTATTTGTTATTTTACACAACATTTTTATAAAACAAATCTGTTTATAACTTTAAATAGAGTCCTAATACAAATTTTAAAATCAAAATTTCAGTTTTGACTTTTCCTCTACCTCCCAAAAAAGTTAATGTATGGTGTGGAATTTTTTTTTGATTGTATAGATGGACCTTATTTTATAGAGCAAAATTTAAATCACCATGTGTATTGGGACATTTTTAACCTTTGTTTTGCCATTTTTAAATACTTTAGAGCCAAAAGCAATAACCTGTTTTGGCAACAGGACAGCTGTCATTGTACAGCCTTACTCAGACAATGGTTAGCAGATCAATTTGGTGAAAGGTGTAGAGGAAGATATGACCCAACTCTAACCTTACATCCCTTGACTTTATTATCTGTCACATGATAGGGAAGTATTAGAAGAGCACATACGAGAAGGAATAAATAAATTGAATGAGCTACAAACTATTCGTATGGTGTACAAAAAATTTATTAAGTTAGCGGAAAAATGTGTTGAGGTGGGAGCTATGTATTAGGACTCTATTTGAGGATATAAACAGATTTATTTTATAAAAATGTGCAATGCAAAATAATAAATAATGATTTCTTTCTTGATCATTTTCGTGTCTTTTTAATCTATGACCACCCTGTATATCTGTTCTAAGACGTTTCTATGACAGTCTATGACATTTTTCGATAAAGTCAAAAACAAAAGACTTTCTCCTCCTGTCAATTCCATCCGTGGACACACTGTATATAAAATGAATGACAAATGCCTTAAAAAAGAAGCAATTACAAACACTAAAGATTGAGACTATATTACCTGTACAATATGGATATTGTAATAGTCAATATTTAGTGTTTGTGATTGCCTCTTTTTTAAGGCATTTGTCAATGGTTTTGTCATTTTTGAGATATATTATTATTTGATCGAGTAAGCTTTGTGTTCGTACCTCGTTTTTTTTTTAATTTCATTAGATGTTTTTTATTCTATGTATGATCTCGCCGGTAAATGTAAATTTATTACCGTTGATATAAAAAATGTTATAAGAAAGAATATTCTTTTGCTAATTTTAAAATTACATCTCATTCTTCCGAATTCATATGATTGGTTCTAATTTGAATGTGAAAGTAATGTTGTAGAATATTGGTCAAAGTTAATTACTTCAAATGGTTCGATTGTTTTGATGAGTTTCAAGAATTTTCGTACATTCGTACGTCTATATATTTGGGGTCGTTGGATGCAAATTTGGAGCTCATTTAGTACCATCGGGTCAGCTTAACCTGACAGCCTCAAAACTCTAATACCCAATAACGCCCGAAACACTATAACCGATGCATAGAAGCGCTAAAAAACACAACTCTAGAGAATAAGAATTTTTATACAGTAACAATGGTCGAACGTTTGAGGCTTTTAAATCTGCTATATATATTAAAATCCGTTGTTTTTTCTCGCTCCCTCCGGAGGGGTCGAAAAGTGGCGTTTTGCCGCCACAAAGGCTTTTGAGGCGAGCCGCGCAGCGGCGAGCACGAGGGCGCGAAGCCCGGTCGGGTCCTTCGGTTGTCCGGTAGGCGTATTTTGACGAGTTCTTTTTACTCTTTTCCGGGCGAATTTTGCGTTTTTCCGGAGGTCCGCGGACGCCGGTTTGCGATTTTCGCGAGGAAACGCGACAAAAGTGAGATGGATATAGCGCGGGCGGAGCTTATCGGCAGGGAATCGGAGAAACGTCAGTTGTTCAGTGCGAAATATATTTAGACGTCAAACTATTTCGGATTCGATATTTTCGTATTTTCCCGCATTCCTTTTCACAAAGCCATATCGAAACGTAAACTTTGAACCTTCTACAATGTGTCGCGTACCTCAGATCTGGGTGTAAAATTCGATTTTATAGCGAAAATAGTGAAAATATGCGTCCACGCACGTTTGTCCGGCGATCGGCCTTCAGAAACGTCAAACTTCGAGCCCGACGGTGCGATGCGGTGACATCTCCCAAGAAAACGTAAGAAATTTCGCTAAATGGGCCGATCGGAGGCCCGCAAAGGTCAGAAAAGGTAAATTTAAAGTCTCTAGATACTCTCTGTTATGCGAGCGCTGGGTTTTGAGTTCGTTTTTAGATGGCAATGTGCAAAAATAACAACCAAGACGAGAACGAAAAGTTAGGCGAATGGCCGACATCACAAAAATTTCAAAACGATTACATTCTCCAAAGTAAGTACCCCTTTATTTCCATAAAACCATATCGAAACGTAAACTTTGAACCTTCTACAATATCCCGCGTGCCTCAGATCTGGGTTGAAAATTCGATTTTATAGTGAAAATAGCGAAAATTCTCACGCCCTTCAGAAACGTCAAACGGCGACTGGGTGACAGTTCAGATTAAAACAGGAAATTTCGCTAAATGAGCCGATCGGAGCCCCCCGAAGGCCGAAAACGGTAAATTTGAAGTCTCTAGATACTCTCTGTTATGCGAGCGCTGGGTTTTGATGTCGTTTTTGTATCGAAATTTGCATAAATCCGCACCCAGACGGAGTAACAGTGACGTCAGCAATGTGGCGCTCTTCAAATTTTTCGAGGCGCTTCACGTATATACAGTGCGACTCAAAAAAGCTCGATGTACGGGGTGTTCCGATAAAAATTGACAAGAAAAAAATAAAAATTACAGGTTCGAGGAAATTTTCGGTTTTTTCGCTTCGGAGGGGTCGTCTGACGTGCGAAAGACCGTTTTATATACAAAGTGTTGGAAAAATGTCGAACGCTAAAAAAATGTCAAAATTAAGGGAACTGAAATTTTTTTTTTTACGAAATTTCAGTCAGGGGTCTCTTGCCGCACTACTTATCGAAAAAAATACGGGGTGTTTAAAAAAACCGAACCCTTATCTAAAAATCCTCAAAATTCGTGGATTTAAAAATTCTTTTTTTTTCTGAAACTCTTCGTGATAGTCTGCAGAAAAACTATACTAATAAAAAATACAGGGGGTTTAAAAAAACCGAACCATTCTCTTGAAATCCTCAAATTTCGTGGAATTAAAAATTTTTTTTGTAAACACTTTTTGCAATAGGCTGTTGAAAAATATATATATACTAATGAAAATATCCAGTGTTTAAGAGAACCGAACCATTCTCTAAAAATCCTCACAATTCGTGGAATTAATATTTCTTTTTGTAGACACCTTTCACAATAGGCTGTAAAAAAACTGTAATAATGAAAAAATACAGGGTGTTTAACAAAACCAAACCATTCTCTAAAAATCCTCACAATTCATGGAATATTTTTTAATGAAACTTTTCACAATGGTAAGAAAACTTTACTAATTAAAAAACTACTGGGTGTTTACAAAAAACCGAACCATTCCCTAAAAATTCTCAAAATACATGGAATTAATATTTGATTGTTATGACACCTTTCACAATAGGCTGCAAAAAAACTACCCTTATTAAAAAAATGCAGGGTGTTTTACAAAACCGATCCATTTTCTAATAATCCTCAATATTCATGGAATTAAATTTTTTTTTATGAAACTTTTCGCAATAGTCTGCAAAAAGACTATACTAATGAACAAATACTGGGTGTTTAAAAAAACCGAACCATTCTCTAAATATCCTCAAAATTCGTGGAATTAATATTTCTTTTTTAGACACCTTTCACAATAGGCTGTAAAAAAAACTGTAATAATGAAAAAATACTGGGTGTTTAAAAATACCGAACCATTCTCTTGATATCCTCGAAATTCATGGAATTAAAAAAAATTTTTTACAAAAGTTTTCACAAAAGGCTGCAAAAAACTACCCTACTGAAAAAATACAGGATGTTTAAAACATACGAACCATTCCCTAAAAATCATCAAAATTTAAGGAATTAATATAGTTTTTTTGTAGACACCATTCACAATAGATTGTAAAAAAACTGTAATAATGAAATAATACAGGGTGTTTAAAAAAACCGAACCATTGTCTAATAATCCTCAAAATTCATGGAATTAATTTTTTTTATGAAACTTATCGCAATAGTCTGCAGAAAAATCATACTAATGAAAAAATACTGGGTGTTTAAAAAAACCGAACCATTCTCTTGAAATCCTCAAAATACATGGAATTAAACTTTTTTTTATAAAACTTATCGCAATAGTCTGCAGAAAAACTATACTAATTAAAAAATACTGAATGTTTAAAAAAATCGAATCATTCTAAAAATCCTTAAAAGCTGGAATTGAAAATTCTTTTTTGATTTGTGATGAAATTTTTTACAATAGTTTGTAAGAAAACTATAAAAAATACATACTTTGGTATTATTATGTGTATATAAACACATACTTATGAAAAAATACAGGGTGTAAAATAAAGAACCATTCTCTAGATCCACAAAATTTATGGAATTTAAATTTTTTTATGAAACTTTTCACGATTGTAAAAAAGTTATACTAATGAGCAAATACAGGGTGTTTAACAAAACCAAACCATTCTCTAAAAGTCCTCAAAATTCCTGGAATTGAAATTTTCTTTTTATGAAACTTTTTGCAATGTTCTGTAGGAAAAATATACTAATGACAAAATACTGGGTGTTTAAAAAAACCGAACCATTCTCTACTGCTGATCTGCATCTACGATAATTGATAAAAGATAGATAATTTGAGAAGTGTTAAATAATAGAACAGATCATACTGCTGATCTGCACCTACGACAATTGATAGTGATAAAAATACAAGAGTGCATAATATTATAAACAAAAATTTTAAGAAGTGTTAAATGAAAGAACAGATCATACTGCTGATCTGCGCCTACGATAATTGATAAAAAACAGAAAAGCATAGCTAATGTATTTAACAATTTTGAGAAATGTTAAATAAAAGAACAGATCATACTGCTGATCTGCACCTACGACAATTGATAGTCATAAAAATACAAGAGTGCATAATATTATAAACAAAAATTTTAAGAAGTGTTAAACGAAAGAACAGATCATACTGCTGATCTGCGCCTACGATAATTGATAAAAAACAGAAAAGCATAACTAATGTATTTAACAATTTTGAGAAATGTTAAATAAAAGAACAGATCATACTGCTGATCTGCACCTACGACAATTGATAGTGATAAAAATACAAGAGTGCATAATATTATAACAAAAAATTTTAAAATGTATTAAATTAAAGAACAGATCATACTGCTGATAATTGAAACTGTCATGGAAGTATAATACTCCTTTGATGAAACTTTTAACAATGGTCTATATGGAAACTATTTTAATGAGAACTATACAGGGTGTTTAAAAAAACCGAACCATTCTCAAATAATCTTCAAAATTCATGGATTTAAAAATTTCTTTTTCTGAAACTCTTCGCAATGGTCTGCAGAAAAACCATACTAATGAAAATATCCGGTGTCCACCATCCCAAGAAAGGTCAAGTCGGCGATAGCCGACTTGCCACCTTTCTAGTCTGCTATATTTAAAACGTGAGTTATTCTTTCTCTTTCTTTATGATATCTATCTCTCTCTGGCATATCTGTTGCAAGCGTCCAGCAGTAATCATCCAGTATATATTTAACCCATCTGGTAACGTCGCTCTGCATTCTTCAGGTCCTGATGAAATCTTTCTCCTTGATTTTTATTGAAACCGCCAAGATTTTGTGGAAAGTTGTCAACATGGGAATCCATAAAATATCAATTCAGATTAATCAAGCAACCCAGTTTTCTATAGTTTTCCACCATTTGCGCTACTTTTTCCCTATAATATAAACCTTTGCGGTTTCCCAGGAAAATCTCGATAACCCATTTGAAATCAGCCATGCCACTTTTTCGTCTTTTCTCGTTTTCATGGCGAACATCATTTCATTTTATGAATCTGAGGATTATTGATAATTCCTTCTTAAGCTAATATAAATCAAATCTCCTACAATTCCTATCAATGAAGTCATATGGATGTTCTCTGATACCAAACATCTAGATATGCTAATGAACAATTCCACAGACAAAGCTTTATTCAATAATTATCTAAAAAAATAATAATAATCTAACTTCACTTTTTTGGCAGTGGACACACGACAAATTCAACCACAATAGATGAGATCTGACCTATTTCTGCATTTTTAGGATTGCTTCTTCAGGTGGTCTCCTTTAAGTTGAATCAAATATCTAACTATAAAAATTATTATAAAAATTAAAATTATTTGAAGAAGCAATCCTAAAAATGCAGAAATAGGTCAGATCTCATCTATTGTGGTTGAATTTGTCGTGTTCCCACTGCCAAAAAAGTGAAGTTAGATTTTTATAGAGTGAGTAAATTAGATTATTTTTTTAGATAATTATTGAATAGAGCTTTGTCTGTGGAATTGTTCATTAGCATATCTAGATGTTTGGTATCAGAGAACATCCATATGACTTCATTGATAGGAATTGTAGGAGATTTGATTTATATTAGCTTAAAATACCTTTCTAAAACAGTAAAAAAATGTTACGAAAGCTAATAATAAGGAATATATGGGTAGATATTGTGGGTGTAATTCAACGCAGGTTGGGGCTTTTGTCCACTAAGTAGTTAGTTTCACACAATATTATTAATACCTAAAAATATATAAAAAATTTCTACCGATGTTTCAATTGATACGAGTCGATCTTTGTCTAAGCAGAGGTTAACTTCGAGCATCTCTTTCACGGAGAAAATTGTCGACTTTTGGCAATGACTCCTCATAAGTGGAAAATTTAACAGAGAAAACGCCGTAAGAGTGCCATCAAAATACCCATGCCTTAAAGATGGGTGAATTAGATAGGTACCCTTTTATTATAAAATGACAAATTCACCTCGAAATATTATTTATGTTTCCACTTCACCTATTATCAAGTCCACGAGCCGCCACTGACACAAGATCAAAATTATATCTTAACAATCTTATAGCTAAACGCTGAATCTGAGGTAACAGTTCATCTAAAGGTTTTTTCAGTAAACCTAAAAGAGGGCGATGATGTGAATTAATTTTAAATTTTCTTGCAAACAGGTAATAATGAAATATTTCACTATATACTATACCAAAGCTAGTAGTTCTTTCTCAATATGATTGTATTTCTGTTATGTGGAAGCAAGAGTAACTGAAGCAGTGGAATGACTTTCTTGAGCTATTACTGCGCCAAGACCTTATGGGCCGCATCAACCGATAATATTGTCTTTTTGTTGGGATCAAAATATGACAGAACAGGAGTGGTCATTATTACATATTTTTTATCGATAAAAACAGATTTGTTCGTTTTCTGTCCACATCCATTCTACTTTATTACTCTTGTGAAAAGTTAGGTATGAATTTCGCTAAATAAACGATCATGCCCGAAAACGTGGTAGATCTTTGTATGTTTAGGTGGGCACGTTTCTCGTATGGCTTGTGTTTCATTCTGAACTGGAGCGATGCCCGAACCGTAAAATATGTTTATGAAATATCACTCTTGACACACAAATTTTGGATTTTTGCAAATTAAGTGTTAATCCACTTTTTTAAATTTTGTAAAGCACATTGTCAAAATTTAAGTTATGTTCGCAATTGTTCGACCAAAAACTAGTATATCGTCAAAGTATACAACTATACAACGCACTCCTTGCAAGGTATTGTAAATAAATTGTTCAAATATTTCTGGCGCCTACGATATTCCGTACAGAAGCCTCAGATGCCTCGAAATCTGCCCCAACTCGTTACAATTATACAAAGTTTTAAGCTTTCGTCGTCCAGTGATATTTGTAAGAAGGCATCGAGTAACGTAAAAAATTTTGCACCACTTAGTTTACTTAAAAGACAATTAGTTGTTGGAATTTAAAATGTTTCGCGCTTGATGTATATATTTACGCGTCTAGGGTCCATACGAACACGAATGTCATCGCTTGATTTACGCGCTAGCACAATAGCATGAACCCAATCTGTGGGCTCTGTTACTGGTACTACTAAAATTTTTTGAGCCACCATTTCATCAAGTTTTTGCTTAACTTATTTTTTAGGACTATCGGAATTTTCGGACTTCGGATTTTAGGACTATAGGAGTTATTTTATACGTGTTACTAACTTTACCGACGCACAGTGGCGCAAAACGCCACTGTGCCACTCAAATTACTGTACACCCCTTAGGGTTGGGCCGTTTGAGGTGATTTTTTTTAAATGTTCGTCATAAAATTTCCTATCGATCCCTCTTTCTCAATTTTTGCTTTGGGTCTTCATTTTCGCAGAATTTGGCTCCAAAAATGGGTTTGCATGGAAAAAACTAGATTTTTCGCACAAAAATGACCCTACGGAACACGAGATTGAGATTTTGCCGGACTTTTTTATGGGGGAATGCTAGTCTGGATGCTTTAAACTTTCGAGACCATAAGATTTTATGTGGATCTTTCTTTTTTTGGTCATTTTGATCCAAAATCCACAAATGTTCAAAAATACTGGGAAATCATCTGGCATTCCCGAAACGTTTAAATATTTTAGCTGTCCAAACAAATTCTCAAAAAGCTAAGTCTTTTGAAGGGTTATTGTTATGTATTTTATAAATACCTTGTATATAAATTAATGTAGAATAGTGTATGTTTTTCTAGAACAGATATTGTTTTTGTATATTTTATTTATTTATTTATTTTTGGCACAGCGCTCGATATAAAAAAACAAATTTCGACGTTGTTTTATGTTATCTCTATGTGTTGGGAAGAAAATAATCAAATTAATCATTTCTTATTAACAATGAACTATTGTATCCAAAATGGTCACTTTTATAAAAAAAATTGAATTCCCAAAAACATGTTAAAAATCATTTTTTATGGAACCTTTCTGACCTTTTCCAGAATTACGGGAAAATTCGGAAAATATGTATGTGGCCATTTTGGTGAATGTCCAAAAATGTGTCCAAAAATTCTGGAAAAATGTTTGCGGATTCCTCGAATGTGTGCAAATAATTTTTGTGAGATGAGATTTTTTTCCAATACTTTCCCAGTTTTCAGTAGAACGATTTCTGATATGTGAAAATTTTTGGATGATTATAGCCATTTTAAGGGCAACGGAACATTTTTTCCCGAAATCTAAGTGGACAGTCTTGTAGGGCTTTGCAAGACGAGCATTCCCCCATAAAAAAAGTCCGGCAAAATCTCAATCTTGTGTTCCGTAGGGTCATTTTTGTGCGAAAAATCTAGTTTTTTCCATGCAAACCCATTTTTGGAGTCAAATTCCGCGAAAATGAAGACCCAAATCGAAAATTGAGAAAGAGGGATCGATAGGGAATTTTATGACGAACATTTAAAAAAAAATCACCTCAATCGGCCCAATCCTAAGGGGTGTACAGTAATTTGAGTGGCACAGTTTTGCGCCACTGTGCGACGCCCGAAAATACATTTTTATGAATATTTAGAATGCCCTCGCTTGATACAAATTTTTGGAATTTGTCAGCAGTTTCCACACACTTTTTTGCTTTTTAGCCGATTTAATAATTTGAAATTCGTTCACACCCTGAAATACGAATATACTAAACAAGCTGTGTCATTCTTTAATACATACGGTCACGGTTGTGTTTTACAAAGTGATCTTTTTTGAGTAGTTATGGGAAAGAAAATCCTAGCTTTGAAGCATTGCGTGAGTCTTTTAAGGAACACGTTAGCTCCTTATTTAACTCGCTCGCAAATAAGTTTAGGAAGGAGATATGTACTCTAGCGAGTTAAGTCCAACATTTATCTGAAATTGTTACGATGCAAACTTCTGAAATTGATAGTTTGAAAGCTGAAATTCGTCGGTTGAATGGTTCTAAGTGTAATTGTAAATGTGATGGGTCGTAAAAATCTACTGGTATTACTACTAAAAAGTTGACGATAAGATAGTTCATGATGTGCCTGTTTTATTGACTGCTTCTAATCAGCAAGCTATGCCCATGCGTGTTGCAAGGCAAATAATTGCACAGGGAGACCGTCCTCGTTCTAAGACGGAGGCAACTGTTGATGTGCTTGATACGATTCCTACTGGTTCTACATCACAGGAGACTTCAGTGCGTGCTGCCATTGTCCAGCGTGCTAAAGGTTAATTTGCGGATAAAAGTCCGATTTTCGAACTTTTTTCTATACTATTTCGGATCTTTTCGGATATTTTGGAAACTTTAGTAACATGGTATGGAAGAAAAAGAAAACTATAAGCGAGTTTTAGCGTATGTGAATATTGTTGTGGCTGCACCTGTTTACTGTTAACCACAGACTGTCGTTCTGTGCTGTTCAAGCATAGAATTGAAATTTTTATATTATTTACTATGGTTTTATGACCTTGTAGATAGGGAGATCGTTTTGTGAAGCTTTCACTTTTTTGTTTGTCAATTGTCATTTTCTGTTTTTATTTTGAGTTGTAATAGTCATGTGAACCGTGATTCCTTCATTGAATCAGTGTTGTTGATTGGCGGATAAAAGTCGCTGACATGTTTCGGATCTTTTCGGATATTTTGGAAACTGGAAGAAAAAGATAACTAATATTGTTGTGGCTGCACTGGTTTACCGTTAACTTTTAACCACGGCTCTAACATATACCTATTTAAAAAATGTAATGCTAGATGTATTTTAGCTTAATTAATCGTTGCCACATCATGTTTACATACATAATATCTTCTAACACTTCAACGTGTTATTCAAATTTACCCCCATTTAGCACTTTCTGCATTTCCCGCATTTTTTTCCCCCGAAATTTGTAGATCACGCCACACATTTGGAGGGGGGTTGGAGAGAATACAAGCAGTAAGCAGTAGTTTGTTTATTTCGGTCTCGCGTATTCATCGTAAATTAACAATGCATAATTTTAAAAATTTTCTGAATATGCGGAAATAGTAGTGTTATACGGAAAATCTTTACGAAATGCAAATAGCGCTGTTACGAAATATTGGAGATGCCTACCTACCAGATGCGCGAACTTTGTGTACCTAAGTGCCTTCACGATACGGGTTCTGTGAAACTGTGTCGGGTGAGATTTTTTTAAATTTAGTTGAGAGCAGCCTACTATTTCTACAAGAACCATTTCAAGGCGATTGGAGATATCCCAAAACAAAGTCTGCAGAATATTACGAGAAAACTCACTGAACCCCCATCATTTTCAGAAAGTTCAAGCTTTAGATACTTTAGACCTGCTGATTTCCCCAGTCGTCTTGAAATTTGCAATTATTGGCATCAAAATCAAATTACGG
The DNA here is from genome assembly GCA_037114965.1 of Monochamus alternatus. NCBI lineage: Eukaryota > Metazoa > Arthropoda > Insecta > Coleoptera > Cerambycidae > Monochamus > Monochamus alternatus. The sequence goes on along the minus strand of CM073428.1, from coordinate 45,202,081 downwards.
CTGACCCTAATTTTATTAATTAAGTGCTTTGGGCGGATACTACTTAAAAAACAATAAATTTCTAGGTAAGATGTACGTAACTACAAACTGAATAATTAATTGTGCTTACGAGTAATACTAAAAATTCATATTTATTTGTAAAACGTAGTGAAAACGTAATATCAAAATTATTAAACTGTAATAACCTAACATTCGAAAACATTTATTTATTATCTACATTTGTTTTTATTAACAAATAAATTAATATTTAAGGAAAATTCATTCATGTATCTAGATTAGAAAAAATAGTTTTACTCCTTGTCGTTAAATAACAGTACAAAAACTAGGTAACTAGGTTATTGACCTAATAATACGGTAGGTCAAGATTAACTCTCGATAACTTTTTTGAGCATCAGATCAGAGGCGTGCCATTTCGGTCTTGGACAGTTTTCTGTCGACAACACGATGGTTTTTATTAATTATTATTTAAACACGAAACACTTTTCAGGTTTTTTATGTAATGTACGTAAATGGTTTATTATTCGGTTTATTATTAGATACGTTGTAGTTTTGTGATTTCAATGTAACTAAGCTAATTTCTTTGCAGTCATAAAACAGCTACATTTGCTCAGAGGAACATCCACACGCTACTTGTCGGTTTAGCTTACAGAGGCGATTTGTTGTCAACATATGAGCAGAAGTGTACGGGTATCGTTTGATTGGACCGTATTTCCTACCGGAAAACCTGAGTGGACCGTGTTACTTGCAATTTTAATAGAATTATTTGATTATTATTTGATTTCATTGGATATTAACATTTTAAATTATTATTGGCTGAAGTTAAACTGAGCAAGAAACAATTATATTCTAAAATAGTCAGTACAACCGTTTATTTGTGATGTCTAAAATCTAGGTAAGTAGGTACTAGATAAACTTGGAAACATTGGTCGACATCGAGTTGAACTGTGAGCTGTAAACGACCAAGGCTGTGCGCGATCAGTGACAGTCTGAAAAGGGGGTTTAAATAATGATTTGAAAATATTTTTTTTCGGTGTAAATATGCATTTAGATTTTTTTTAATCGCGTATTCGCATTATACTCATTATTTCCTATCTCCTCTTAAAATTAATGACATTATGACTGACTTACCCTGTATATTTAAAAGGATACTAATTATAAGAAGAAAAAAAGTATTATAAATTTACATAGATAAGAACGAGTTAGTAAAACTGAACACAGATATTCTTTGGTAAAAAATTACAGATAGGCAACTATTTATGATAATAATATTTTACTATTATAATTTAAAAAACTGATGGACTTTGCTTAAACTCAGACGAGTTCTGTGTTCATTTAATATATTGCCAGCTTTTGAAAACAGATTTTCACATGGCACTGATGTTGCCGAAATACAACACTTTTGTTGGACTAAACTACTTAAGTTAGGAAACATAATATATCGATAGTCTTTCCACCACTGTATGGGATCTTTTTTCCTAATATATTTTCATGTATCTTTGTACTTCTATGATGACCCTATCAGTTGCAGATTTAGATGTCTTATGGCTCTCACAGTGTATAACTTTATCCACTGCTGTCCATATGGATAATTTTATCTTGTATCATCAGTCTCAGTATTATTTTGGGTTGAAATATCTTGAGATGGTGGAATATTTTCCATATCTTTTTGTGTCATTTTTCTCCTAAGGCGGATATGACATTTTCTTTTTACTTTTTCCATAGCATCATTATTTTTAAATACAAACGTTTTGAATCGAGGATCCAAAAACGTACACATAACCAGTGTGTTACTATACTCTACTACATTTCCTACACGAGTTTTTAACCCCCTTTCTAATTGTTGCGCCACATTTTTGATAACGGGGGTCACATTACTATTTATTATCTGTTGACATATATCTAAATGACCACCTGTTATCACAATGACTAAGGAAGCAGTAATATACTGTTGACCACTGACCGTGCGTGTATCGTCTTCAAACGGCTCTAAAATATTCCTTAGCTCTTTTAAAATTATCCATTCCTCAATAGTTATTTGAGCTAATGATACATCTAAAACAGCAACTGTGGAGCTCACAAATTCCTCTAACTCAATAAATCGATCTACCATATAAAAAATTGAATTCCACCTGGTGGAAACATCTTGTAAAAGTTTTTTGGGGATTTTACACCGGCATTTTGTTGACAAATTATTAATTTACCAGTTGCTTTTGGACTTCTTTTAAAATGGGAAACAATGGCTTTTTACTTTATCAATAATATCTTTCACATAATTTAAGGCATCCTGAACAGTAAGATTTAATGTATGAGCATAACATCCAAAATATTTCCATTATAATATATTTACAATTGCACTTTTAATGTTAAAAGCATTATCAGAGACAGCTAAAACAATTTTTGTTTTTACTCCCCATTCTTCTGTAACGCGTTTAAGTTCTGCGGCCAAGTTTTTACTGGTATGTGACTGATCAAAAACAGTACATTGCAATAAAATGGATCGCAGACAGAAATTATTACCAACAAAATGCACTGTTATTCCCATGAAACTTTCATTATTTGTTGATGTCCAACAGTCGGTTGTTAGACTTATATGAGAAACATAGAAGCTGGGAATGTAACTTCTTGAAATGATTTGTCGGCTAGGTAGTTCATAAGAAGGATTTAATGCCTTTACGAGTTTCCGAAACCCAATATCTTCTACAACTAAATGGTTGATAATCACAGAAAAATAATTTTAATAATTTAGCATCTTTTAGAATCTTTTTTTCGAACTTATACACATTTTCTTTGGCAGCAATGAAGTAGTGTTTGCTGAGCTTTAAATGAACCAGAAACAGTCGCTGGCAAAGATTGGATCTAGAAAAAGTTTAAAAAAGATGCATTTAATAACCATTTATGAAACCAGTTAGGGAAAGTGTCCATTTGTGTAATATAGGCGCAATTATAACATCTAATTTCTAGATTCTAATTGCCACAAGGACGAAGTGCCTTACAAAAAATAATAATAAATCAATAAAAATATCTAAACTGAACTTTCTAATGGTTTTTCACTTTGTTTGAAAATTTACAGACTTGAAATCATTTTAATATGGAGGTGATTATCCCAACCTGCATCCCTAGTTGCGACTATGGTGTGTAATTGAGCTGAATGCATCGAAATAATCAATTATAGCACAATAGTTTTATAAAACGTTATTTTTCCTTACTAATTGCATATGTATATTATTATTTATTAGTATTATAATAGGTACCATTTGTGATGATGAATTAGATCCAGGACTTGATGAAGGACCTTTATCAATAACAATTTCATTTTTCCTTCCAAATAAAATATTAACTGTTGGATGTTTTTTTAAAATATGTCTTTTTAAATATGTCACTGACGACTTACATAAGTCATTACATTTTACCAAATTATTTTTATTATCCGCATTGGAAAATAAATTCCAAACTGGACTAGTTCGCCTACTCATTTTAATTCAATATTAAATTAAAAATAAATCCAATTGCTAACAGGCTAAACGTAGTACATAACGCTAAGAGCAAGAGCTAAGCTCGTGGTGTGCCTGCCAACAGCGCTACGTAGAGTGGAATGTCCCTTTCTGTTCTATCAATTCTCGAGTTGCGTAATGCTAAACGCGGAACATGTGATATGCAGATGCTAGTCATGCGGACACGGCAACATAAACAAGAGTAAAAGAACAGGTTTGGAGAACAGGTTCACAGAAAATGCCTGTTCTGTAACAACTCTAGGTCTGATATTAAATTTTCTACTATTCATTTAAATAAATTTTCATTTGAAGTTCTTGCCATCTTTACTAATACTATTAATTTTATAGCTTGTGTTATATATAATTATAATAAATATAACTTTTCTTGTAATGAGTTTGTTGATCTGGTTAAGTATTTTATATTGGTAAATGAACAAAAGGTAATTTTAATATTGACCTTTCATCATTTCTAGTGATTCTGTTAAGTTACTTAAAACATTTGAGGAGTTATCGTGTAAACAAATTATTAATGGTCCTATAAGAATTACTCCAACTTCAGCCACATTGGTTGACCAACATATTGTTGTTAATAACTCACTTTCTTTTTACTGTTTTAGAAAGGTATTTTAAAATACCTTTCTAAAACAGTAAAAAAAATGCTAATAATAAGAAATATATGGGTAGATATTGTGGGTGTAATTCAACGCAGGTTGGGGCTTTTGTCCACTAGTTAGTTTCACACAATATTATTAATACCTAAAAATATATAAAAACTCACTTTCTGTTATAGAATCCGGTGTCAGTAATAAGTGTTTTGCTGATCATAGTTTAATATATTGCACATTAGATGTTTTAATGGCAAAACGTAAAATACTAAGAACATATCGATCTCTTGCAAATTTTGACGTGAATAAATTTAAAGAAGACCTACATTCTATAGACTGGTTCTCTTTATAAGTCGAATATTTTAATTCTCGGATTATTGAACTGTTTACGGTACACATGTGTCTTTTGTAACTGTTGAGTTTTCCTCACATAAAAGACGTCAACCTTGGTTTACTTATACATTATCGCAAATGAAAAAACTTAAAACAAGAGCCTTTAATCGGTATAAGTCATTAGGAATTAAAGCTAGTCGAAGATTTTATTGTGATCTAAGGAATCAATACAATAATGTTTTAGAACAAGAGAAATCTGTTTATTATCGTCAGCGTTTCAGTCTTGTAAAGCATGACACTAAAATGCTTTGGGAGGAACTAAAAAATAATGACCTTATATGTTACAAAAATAATGGTGTTATTTCAAAAGAGATTATGGATCCCGATGCTATTAATAATTATTTTCTTGACTCAATTCACAGTACTACTGCTAATAACGAATATGTCCAAGGTTTTTACACATCTGCTTCGACAACTACTATTTTTGAATATTTACCTGTTGCTGTCAACGAATTTGAAAATTTGATTAATAAACCAAAGCAGCATACTATTCCGTATGATGGTATTTCTGGTAGTATGTTGCAGTTGTGTACGCTTGTTACTGCTTTTCCTCTTACACATATAATTAATTATTCTTTCGAAATTTGAGTGGTTTCTTCTCAGTGGAAACATCAATTGTTACACCTACTCTTAAGAAATCGGAAGCTAAAGAGTTTGTAGATTTATGACCTATTTGTTTGCTGTCAGTTTCTCTTAAAATAGCAGAGCGAGTTATTTATAATCAACTTGTCTCTCATTTTAATTTTAATAATGTTTTAGCTCCTAACCAATCAGGATTTCGTATAAGTTTTGTTTTTGTATAACTTTGAAATTGAAAACAAACTAACCGCTATTGACTTATTAATTCTGACTAACTGGATTGAAGACTTATGTAATAAAAATGCCTTAATACTTAACCCAAATAAGTCCAAAAACTTAATTATTGGTACTTATCAGAAAACTCGACAGTTGGGGGATTTCACTGTTTATATAGATAATTGTCCTGTGGAAAATTGCAGTTCGGTAAAAAATGTAGGTCTTATATTTGAAAATGATTTGAGATTTGCACAACATGTTTGTGCTCTCTGTAAGAAGGTATTTATCTCTTTCAAGCACCTTTAAAACGCTGTTTGAGTTCTGACATAAAATTAATATTGATTGAGTCCTTAACATATTAATTTAAAAAATGTTGATGAAGAAGCTAGGGCGTTGCCTTGGGTGGGGGCGGTAGTATATTTACTTGAAGATGTTAATTTAAAGATAGGCCTTCTAAATGAGTTAATTTTATCGTTGTTTGATAAACATGCACCCCTAAAAACATATTCAAGGTTTACAATTAAGCGCTGTCCTTACATGACTTATAATTTATAACTAATGATAAAGGAAAAACAAAAAGCTTATAAAAAGTCTGCTCGTTTAAAAACAGAAGCAAGTAGATTTATATTAGGTTGATATCAGAAACTATGTAAATAAATCAGTTAAAAAAGAAAAAAACTGCCTATATGCAGTTTATATCGAATCGGAATAAAAATAATGCCAAAAAGTATTGCAATTATTTACGCGAATGGGTAGTACCATTAAAATCTCAACTAACATGTAAACAATTACCCTTAAATTTAAAAAATTCAGAGGAAATAAATGATTACTTTCTGGAAATTTCAGGTCAGTCAAATTAGATGATCAAACGAACTTACCTTAAGTGAAGTTCGATCATAATTATATGAAACACCCAGTCCGAAGATATCACTTATACTATGTAGTACGCCACTGCTGTACTCACGCGTACACTTTAAAGACACTCTACCTCTCTCACTCTTCACTCCCCTCGCCGGTACGCTGTTCCAGTTCATTTCTTTTAAAGGATTCTCAATCGTAATCCTGGGGTTGTTTACTAATAGTTTAATATTAGCCTCAGGCTACACGATGTGATAAACCTCATCCAACGTTGATCACGTTGAAATTTGTAGTACCTATCATGTGATTGTACAACATAAAAAGATCAATTTGTCAAATGTTGGTGTGTAGATTTTAAATCTAACATTGCATCTGCATCGTGTATCGTCGGCATTAAGGGAGGGAGGGAAGTGATATCTTCGGACTGGGTGTTTCATATAATTATGATCGAACTTCACTTAAGGTAAGTTCGTTTGATCATCTAATTATATTTCACACGCAGTCCTCAATATCACTTATACTATGTAGTTGTTTAAAGAATTGATTACGATGGCTTGTACTGTGATAATTTCACAGATTTAGATATACATGCATGTGAATAAAGTAAATAATATCACTCTCTTGTCTGCTCTACTGCCCTGAAAATTTGAAAAATTGTGAAAAGGTAGTAGTGGTCTATTGTAAAAGTTTGCTGATTTTAATTATTTTTCAGCAGCTGCTTTTGTAATTATTTATAATGACAAATCTTGTTTGTTACTCTGACAACAACATTAGCGTAATTAGATTTAATGTAGTAGTAATTTTGAGACTCACAAGAATCGATAGTGCCATATTTGCTATGAATTTTTCAAACCTGGGGCGTTTCCAAGTTCCATGTGTAGTTATATTTGGGAGTAGATGGTCTAGCGACTACTTTCATAAATCGTTTATTCCTAGATCTTCACTTATCCACGATGTGAGTTAACTGTTGTATACCTAAAGCTTAGTTGTTCCAAAACCAACTGTATAGATAAGAACTTGGTTTGATTGGCCTTGTGGGGTTTACACATTGATAAATATTATTAGGGATATTACACTGTGGATTATTGGTTATTTATTATCTAGGTCAATAGTGTAAAATAACATAGTAGAATGTAATATTACAACTGTAATGGAAAATTAATACTACTAAAACACTAATGAATATGCATTTTTTCATAGTAAAGCCATATCAGCCATATCTAATCCCAGATAGTTTATGTTTTTGTTAGATGACGTCAAGATACCTATGAGATTTATTATCGTCTATCTCGTTTGTAGATAAGCCTTATGTTAAAATGTAGTGTACAACGACACGCGGTGCTCCCAAGCGGTCACCCATCCAAGTACCAACCGCGCCGGACGATGCTTGACTTCAGTATATTTACTCCTTGAATTTACATTCGGATTACAACCTAAAATATTTAATATACTTACCAGATAAAAGCTTTGCTACTGTACTCCTGCGATTTGATGCCGGTTTACTCGCAGTGGATCATCAATTAGCGATGTGTCCTACGCCGACATCTGGCAGAGCTTTTTTCGATGGCTGTTCAGTAATAGAAACCTCCACCGACCATATCTGCTCGAGATACATGACGATGTTCTGAGGCTATCCAGTGTCCAGTAATTGAGACCTCTACCGACCGTATCTGCTCGAGATACGCGACGATGTTCTGAGGCTGTCCAGTGTCCAGTAATTGGGACCTCCACTGACCATGTCTGCTCGAGACACGCGACGGTATTACGAGATCTGTGGTAACTTCGTCCCGCGCAGGGTGCGACCGATATCCTAGACGTTTTCCTGCTCTCAGGATTCACTTGACGAGCGATGTCGTTTTGCTCATGATTCTTAAAAAGAGGTAGCTGTTTGTTATTAATTTTCTTACCTGACATTAACTGCAGCAGCACAGCCGCGCGTGTCGAGTACAACAAGACGAATGAACTGGAACAGCGTACCGGCGAGGGAAGTGGAGAGTGAGAGAGGTAGAGTGTCTTTAAAGTGTGCGCGTGAGTAGAGCAGTGGCGTACTACATACATAGTATAAGTGATATTGAGGACTGGGTGTGAAATATAATAAAGGACTATTTACACTTAAATTCTATTCTACTGACTATCCACTCGAGATTTCGTAAAAATCATAGTACACAAACAGTACTTCTTAAATTAGTAAACGACTTTTCTGAAGCTAGAGAGAAAAAATTCTGACAATTTTGGTTTTGCTAGATCAAAGTAAAGCGTTTGATCAAGTAAATTTTTGCCTATTAAGTGTGAAATTAAAATACATCGGTTTCAGTGAAGGAGCTTTGTAGTGGGTTAATTGTTATGTAAGAGATAGATCGCAAAAGTAGTTTTAGATGACTTAACATGTTCAACTGCAAAAGACGTTCTTTCAGGAGTACCTAAGGGTAGTGTGTTGGGTCCGATTTTGTTTTCCCTGTTTGTTTGTGATCAGTCTGCGCATATTTCGCATTCTCATATACATTTTTATGCAGATGACATTCAAATCTACATGTTAACTAGTGTCCAATCTGCGGACCATATCATACATCAAATTAAAAACGATTTAAAAGCAGTGTCTAAATTTACAGATAACCATGACCTGATGCGGAATCCAAGTAAGACAAAAGCAATGGTAATAGGTATAGATCGACATAGTAATTTTAATACTTCGAATTTCTTTCTTAAATTAAATAGCATATATGTGCAATGGGTAAAGTTTGAAAAAATCTGGGTGTATATACAGGGTTAACTATGACTTACAAATACAACAGTACAAGAGGGGATAGGGAAAAATAAGAATTAACGGAATCACCCTTCAACAAAATTCCAAACTTGTTTGTAAAGCCAAAAAAAATTGTTTTCGATATTATTTTAAATCCTTATTTAACGCTGCCAATGTAGAGTAGGCCAACTTGCTTGTTAGTTGCCTACTCTACAAGCATGCAACAGTCGCTCAGTCGGTATCGCTGTCATGTCATAATTCAATTCCTGTGTTTACGTTGTAATTTTGTGTTCTTCTTCAGTTTTTAGTGCCTTTTTTAATTTTTAAACATTTTATAGTTATTAAATAAAGAGATTTGTGTTGGGTGCAGATACTTTCCCACAATATAGTTCGCCGGTTTGGTTTTCTAGGTTATGCGACAAGACTGCCGCGGTTACATTAAAACTTGTCTATTATCTATTCCTTTCGTTCGATTTTGTTATAACAAATAGGCATTTCATCTAATTGTACCTACAGGATGTGTCTTTTATCGGTAGTGAGTGGCTGTAATGAGCGAATATGTAGTTTTGCCAGTTTATAACGAAATATTGAAAAACGAATGTAAAATACTGGAGCTAACTGGATTAACTGTTACCTATCTATTAGGTATTATTACTAAGAAGAATGTTAATTTTTGTCGTTTCTACATTTAGAAACGCTACAAAAAGACGACCGCATGGTAGTTGACATTGCTGACAGATGTAAGCTTTATCTATGAATCTAAGCCATCTCAGTCGATTCTTATCATAGGCGCCGACTTTCCGTAGGAAAAAAGGGTTTTGCCCCATTTTTTAAATATCGAACTAAAATTCTGGAATAATTTTTTTATTGTCTTTTAGGCCTACCTGAGCACGTGGTTAATTTTTTTGTACTTAGTCATAGTTAACCCTGTATAGATTCTAATTTGAACTTTCAGCGTCAGGTTACATATGTAGTTCGTAGTTGCTTTTTTAAGTTGAAAATTTTATATAATTTTAAATCTTCTTTTAATCAAGAAACTAAGTTGAAACTAGTGAAAACCTTTATCTACCCGCATATTGAATATTGTTGTGGTGTTTATTACAATTTTTTAACCCAACGTTATCAGCAAAAACTACAGAGTCACATAACTCCTTATCTCGTTGGAATTAAAAAATTAAATATTAAATTCAGAGTCCAATACCTATTTAGTGTATTTGTAGATAAATTGTTGAAAACAATGGAGCCATCGTTTCTGATATTATATGTAAAAGATCAGATATTCATACAGTCTATATAAGAACAGATTACTTACCATATTCCTCTACATTCACCAAGGCTGTTTCAGGGATGCTTTTCCTATTTAGTGCCTTTTTAAATATTGCAAAAAATTACCCCTTTTCTATCATGTTACTCCATTTATTAGACAATTTGGTAAATTAAGACTTAATGAAAGGCACTATGTTCATTTTTGTATTTTTCTTAGTAATATATTGCATAATACAACTCCTGGCTATCTTTACGAAAAGTGGTTTGGCGGAATGATATACTACATAATTGTCAACTTCGTAATTTAAATTTGCAAATAATGCGTCATCGAACTGAATATTTCAGGCGTTCTTTTACTTATTTAGCGGCTACAGTATTAATAATGTATTGATGCCCCAAGATGTACCTAGCATTCCGTAATAGAATTCGAATTAAGCAACGGATTCGAGAGTTGGTCATGGAAAATGTTGCTGTATTTTAATTGTTTTAATGTTGTGTGTATATGCATATGTAGGTGTATATATGAGTGTATTTGTGAGTAAGCATATATATATATATATATATATATATATATATATATATATATATATATATATATATATATATATAAAGCTGTTTACAGGCCTTTTAGGCCCAGAGCTGTGTTATTCTTCTCCATTCCATTCTTCTCCAATCCGTTACATTTTTCTCCCTTAGATCTATTGCCACTGCGTTTCTCCATCGCTTCCTCGGTCTACCTCTTTTTTTCTTGTAGTTAGGTTTACTCCCTACTATTTTCTTAACTGCCCTTTCATCTTCTATACGTTCTAGATGCCCTAGTCACTGCATTCTTCTGGCTTTTACAAATTCGTCTATTGTTGGTGCCTGGTACATTGCATATTGCTTCTCCTTACATAGCCTTCCTCCGTCTTCTTACCCCCTAGAATTCTCCTTAAGATTTTCCTTTCCCACCTTAAAAGGTTTTCTCTTGACTTCTTATTGAGAACCCAAGTTTCACTACCATACAGCGCTGTCGGTCTCAAAATTGTTTTATTCATTCTAAATTTCATTTCTCTGGACAAATTTTTTGATTTCAATAAGTGGTTGACTGCTGCCGAACTTCTGTTTGCTTTTATTATTCTCCTATTTATTTCTTGTTCCTCATCACAGTTAGCTGTTATTAGTGCCCCCAAATACACATATTCTTGAACTTCCTCAAACTCCATCTCTCCATGCTCTCAATTTAAAATTGGTATCCTTTTTTTGTTCTCCTATTCTGAAAAGCTTACTTTTCTCTTGATTTATCTGCAATCCCACTTTACCTGGTTCCTCCACAAGTTTTCTCGTTACTTCTTCTAATTCCCTACTATCTCTAGCAATAATAGCCACGTCATCTGCATAACTTACAATTTAATGACTTTTCTAGTACTAAATTAAAAAGAAGCGTTGAGAGTGGGTCTCCCTGTTTCAGTCCTGTATCAATAGTAAAGCCTTCCGAACATTCACCTTTTATTCGTACTTTGGATTTTGTATTTTCTAAGGTCATTTTCAATAGCCTAATTAGTTTGGTTGATATCCCAAATTGTTTCAAAATTTTACTTAGTTTATTCCTTTTGATCGAATCATATGCTTTCTTGAAGTCCACAAATAAAACCATTGCTTTGATCCCATACGCATGTAGTCAGAATTTCCTTCACCATGAAGATTTGGTCTGTTGTTGACCTTCCTTTTCTAAAACCTGCTTGATACTCCCCTATTTGTAGTTCTGCTATAGGTTCTATTCTCTGTTTTATTAACGTTGCCTCTCACTTCTGTTTCCTCTACAATTAGATTTCTACTTTCATCAGTAGCACCAGTATGCATATACATTTTCCTAATTACTTTTTTTACAATTGTAATTGCTTATCATAGGTAGATTTATTAATATATGTTTATATACATATAGGTTACGTTTTTATTTTTGAGGGGTAGACTTAATTATCAGTTACCTGTGTCCTTTTGTGTATAGGTTGATGTATTAGCCATTGTAGTTATACACAATAAATATATTTTGATTTGATTTGATTTGATAAAGGCAAATTTGGACGAGTATTCATTTAGCGAACAATAGATTATTTCTCCTTGAACCACTATTTTATGTCCTGAGAAAGATGTAAAAGTCACTTCAGTTTTTTCGATTTCTGTGTCACTAATTCCAAGTTTTTAAAGGCATTATAGGTCAAAATATTAACTTGGCTTCCCGTATCAATTTTTAAACTAATCATTAATTTTTTTATATTGTTTCATACGAACATCGTGATATTGGACTTTTGAAAGCATGTTCAATTACACACACTGAAACACTATGTTCCTTTTCTTTAGAAATTTCCTTTTGGGTAACCACACTATTTTCCATTATACGACAAATTTGAATAGTCTCAGCTTGAGATCACCACACTGTAATAATTTTTCCTGTATTCATAAATCACGGACACCCATCACACGCCTATCTTATATTAAAATGTCTTTGTCTTTAAATTCACATGAAATTGCAAGTTAACGCAGAACTGTTACGAACTGGTCTACTGTTTCACCTGGATTTTGTTCTCGTTTAAAAAATTTAAAATGTTCGTAGATATTATTTTTCACGGGATTGCAGTAATTATCCAACTTTTTCAGGATTGTATTTAAGTTTGTTTGGTCTTCGTCTTGTACATACTAGAAGGTATTATATATTTGTAGGCCTTCATTCCCCAGTAAATTAAATAAAATGGCTATTTTACCAGATTTCCCAGATAGCAGTAAATGCAAAGCCAAAATATACAAATTAAATTATTATCTCCACAGTTTCCACTTGGTGAAAATATCATCTTTACACTGTATTTCTTCCCGAGCTTTTTTTGCTCTGCCATGGTTAGCAATTTTTTTTACTAGGTATGTTTTTACCTATGTTTTCATATACAAACACGATATAAATGCACTTATCATCTCATTTTTTCCAGTTACCGGTTTTTTGTTTTCATCCACACGCGCCCGCGTTTCAACCACTGAAATGTACGATATGGAATGCGTTTAGTCCATTTGCGCATCCAAATAAAGGTACCAAACCTAGGAGCAGACAAAAGGAGGCACCTGAAACTTAGCAAAGACATACTTCATTGGTTATGTATGTGGGTGCGAGAGAGACACCCATCTGCACGTACGATATGAATTGTGTTCTTAATTTCCGTTAGTGTTATTCTTTGTGTATTTTTGTGGGTGTTATTTTTGGAACATGTCATGTTTTATAAGGAACTGTAAAATTAACCAGCATATAGCACGAAATAATTTTCCATATCCAGAATTCAATTTCATTTCAATTCACAATTAGCTAAGCCCCTACTGCTCCGCCATTGCTAGAGGCACAAAATAAAATATGGCGCTGATCATAAATAATCCATTCGCGCAGCTTTTAGCGCATTCCAGTCATCATAATATAAAATTACATTTCAGTGGTTTCAACCTCAATCTTCTAGCGCACTTTTCCGGTGCCACCATATAATGTCTTCACTTAGGCTGATATTAATAATAGAATTGGTAGCGTGTGTAGAAAGACACATTTAATACTAAGATTAAGAGAGATTTTATTAATTAGCAAGCACATGAAGTTATACAATCATCGATAGATAAAAATCGTAACTGAATACTAAAGGAAAGGAAGAGCTCTGTACTGGTATTCAATACTAAGTTATTACTCAATGGTACTGGTTTAGAAAATAGCTCATAGGTACGAAGGGCAGGTATACAACCGCCATGCGTGGCGAGTACTTATGGTTGCCAGACCAATACATCACAGCTACTGTGACGCACGATGATAGCCATCTCGTTTGAGATTTGATGCCAGCTGTCGTGACGTAGATAATGTTAATTTTTGAGAGTATTTAAAGATTGAATACCACTCGTTAGAGTACTTGTGGCGTTGAATATTATTTTTCTTGGTCAGTTTAAGGTATTTAGACGTCGTTTTACGAAGAGGAACCGAGAAAAACTTTACCAATATCTTGTTAAGAGCCGCGGCAAGTTGGCTCTTTGAATCCCGTCTTAAATAAAAAATATATAGCCATGAATATAACGTTTTTGTCAAAAGAATATGTCTCAGGTTTTCTAAACGTATGTTTCAATTTTCGCCCTCCTAAACCCTACCATTTGAACTCTCTTACAATAGGTATAAGCGAACCATTTTGCAAAGCAAAACATTGCTTTAGGAAGTTCTTAGTTAGTTTTCCTCAATTTTAGAGTTTTTTCCAGAATAAGAAATCAATTATGACATTATGTAGATTGAAATGGGCATTATTTTTAAAGAACATTGGATGTTGTCATATTTTAACTTGAAAGGTTTTATTAATTATTTATTTATATTATATTTAATTACCTTACACACTTTATACAAGTGCTAAGTTGCTCGTGGATATAAAATGTATATAAACGTAAATTTAGTAAAATGGAAATGAAGATATAGATACGTAGTAAGCGTTTTTTAAATTAACAAAAACAGCAAGCTTGACTGCGTTTGTTGTTGTTTGACCTTATTAGTCACTATATTTCTGGCCAAAATGTGATTAAATTTTTGGTAACTTTAGACGCCAAAACAGGAAAAATATAAAACGTGTAGAACAAAAGAAAGCGCAAAAATATAAGTCTGGATATTCTGTTTATTTATTATTATAATTTAAATTTTGCTCAAGTGTTTTCATGGATTGCAACAGCTAAAACCTTGTTAATAAGACAGCTTTCAGCTGCTATCTGTTTGTTTCTTTTGTAATCCTTGAAACAGCCATTTCCGTTATATGTTAAACCTTAAATAGTGGAACTTAAAATTATTTATATTTGTAAAATGTATTATTTTAAGAATACGAGATACTTAAATGATCTATTATATGCAAAACATCATCACCAGTTTGTTATGAATATTCAAAATAATCATTCCTCAGTCGAACAATTTTTGGTCGCCTAACTTCAATCAATATATTCATAATAATTCTTAATTCATAACGAAAAGTCATTTTAAATTTCATGATCAATTACCATAAGCTGACTGACAGTATCAATAATTTTGAAATTCAAGTTCAAGTTTTAGGTAATGTTTAGATTTATTTAATATTTCATCATTTTACCTACACTCCATCCTTTGGTTAATCTGACCATTGACCTTAATATTAACCGATAATTAAAATACTTAAGAATTAATTAGAGATTAAAAAACCGACTGTAAATCGATAAAAAATTTGACCAAGAACATATAATTTTATAAAAATTCTCATCTTCTTTAGGTAATTAAGATTCTTTTTATATAATTTTCAGCTCGGGAAGGTTTTGGTCCTACCGATCAGGAATGGGGTTTTATTACTGTAAGGGAGAATGCACATATGTTTTGGTGGTTACATTATACTACAGCAAATACGTCCGTTCTTGAGAGACCATTGATTATTTGGTTACAAGGAGGACCGGGGGGTTCCTCGACAGGAGTTGGAAATTTTGCTGAACTTGGACCCTTAGATGAAGACTTAAATATAAGAAACACTAGTTGGGACCGAGACGTTAATGTTCTATTTGTTGATAATCCTGTTGGAACAGGTTACAGTTATGTAGATGAAAGTGATGCACTCACAACAACTAACAGACAGATAGCTGATGACTTTGTTGAATTTCTTAAAGGATTTTATGAAACTATACCAAGTTTCAGAGAAGTACCACTTTATATATTTTGCGAATCTTATGGTGGAAAAATGACTGCAGAAATTGCATTAGTACTTTATCAGGTAATTTTATCCATTATATTTATAACCCTATGTGGTTGACATTAATGCACTAGCATTCACGTCTTAACTAAATGAAATACATGCACTCCAAACAATT
Organism: Monochamus alternatus; assembly: GCA_037114965.1. NCBI lineage: Eukaryota > Metazoa > Arthropoda > Insecta > Coleoptera > Cerambycidae > Monochamus > Monochamus alternatus. Next base: position 45,186,077 of record CM073428.1, on the reverse strand, counting down.
TAGCAATTATTATATTTACTGTGATGTATATATGAATTCCACCTTCAGCCAATATTAATTAATAAACTAAACTAAATTTATTAAGTTTAATAGCATTGCAATGCTTAACGTATATGTTATTAAACGATCTCCACATTACATTCTCTATTTTAAGCTTGGGCGATTTAATTTTCTCGAGAACGACTTCTCCATTTGCCCTGGTACCTTTTCTCAACTGTTTACTTCTTGTAATGGCCTTTTGAGTGCCGTTACTTACAGATCTGGATGGTAATAAATATATAGATAGAGGTGCATGAGGGTCTTTAGTTAGTTCTGGTAATTTGTTTAGATTTGTAGATATTTATTGTTTTAGTAATTTTCCATTCTTTATGAACATTGTTTTATGTCCGTGTAATAAATTGTGTTACAGAACCAGATTACTAGAGTGAAGTGTGACCACGGTAACTCAGTTGGGAAAGTATTTGCTCAGAAAGCGAGAAGTCTCGAGTTCGATGTCTGACTGCGGCAAGCACTTTTTCATTTTACTACAACTTTATAAGTGAGATTATGGATGCGCCTGATAGCATAACACCTTTATGATTTATTATTACCTAGGCACAGAATACCTAACAATCAGAATAATAACAGAGAATTTTTTTCAAATAAATTAGATATAAAGGAATTGTGACTACCTACGTATTTACATATTTTTAATTAATTTGCCAAAACTTCTAAATTAACTACCTATTTATTAACTATATTATGTAAAATAAAAGAAATAATAAAACTAGATGTATAAAGGAATACCTGTGCTTGATATTCTAATATTTTGCACAATGCAAATTTTTATATTAGTTCATATGTTCGATGAGTTTCGTATTTTGATTGAGTGCTGCAAGCAGGTGCTACATATGCTGTATAATTATATCATACATATTTGAAATTGCTGCTAGGCGTGAAATATTGTGGGAGTTGCGGTGGGAAGGAATCTGTCTGCTTAGAAAATCATTAGTAAATAGTCTATATTCAAATTGTAACCCACAGTTCCTGTGACTGTTTATAATTTATCCACACTTTTCCAGCAAATTATCTCTGTTACACGTAACTGCCCTATATACCAATAACACAAAAGACTATACTCTTCAGTTTAACGTATAAGCAACGGTTTGATGTTCGATTTTACTACATTTGCAGTATTTCATAAACAAATATTTTTCATATTTTCAAAAATCCGAAGAATATATAAAATTTTTCCATAAAATTACGTTTATGATTTAACTTTTTAGAAAGTCTTTAAAAGTCCTCCGTAAAAGTATAGCATTTAGTCCTGCAAAATTTGGCAGCACGTTAGGGTTATTTATTGGTTTTACCGCCAACTTGGAGTTATTATTCTGATTGTTAGATATTCTGTGATCTAGATGTCGAATTATGGCCGACAGCAGAGAACGGCTGTATTGTCAGGATTAGCCGAACTGCAGTAAATTATGTGTATCATCACTTTCTACTACACTTGGATTTCTAGTACATTCAACAGAATTTAATTTAGATGTCAGTTTGTGCGGTATCACTAAGTTCTGCACAATTAAATTGTTTTCTGATTTAATATTAGTTTCTTTAGCTCTTTGTTTGTTACCTTTCTTCTCTTTTCCTTTTCGTTTCTTTACGTTGTTTTTCATTTTTTCCTTCGTTACTTTCTCAGATGACAATATTCGAATATCATCTGGACTGTAACATTGCGCATTAAAATAGTATTAAAATTTGTATTAATTAATTATTTTAATATGGCCATATATACAGGGGTAACTATGATTAAGTATAAAAATTTTAACCATGTGCTCAGGGAAGTCTAGAACCGTGCGGTCGCTTTTTGCAGCGTTGTCAAGTATAGAAACGATGAAAATAAACAATTTTATTAATAATAATGCCTAAGTACCTGATAGATAACAGTTAATGCGGTTAGCTACAGTATTTTGTATTCGTTCTTCGTTCTTTCGTTGCACATTGCCAAAACTACATTTTCACTCCTGGCAGAATCATCATAATTATCCATTGACATATCCGACATAAAATATTTTATTTTATTACTATAAAACGTTTAACTGTTTTAAAATAACATAACCTAGAATACTGCATTGCTAGTTGCATACTCTCCAAACCTTAATGAACATGCGAAGTTAGTTATATTCTAAGATACGGATTCATCAACAAGGCGTAACGTTAGTCAGACTAGCGGAGGTTACGCGAAAAATTTACGCATCTGTTGTACCAATTTAAATAAAAGGCATACTCCTATTCACTACTATGTATGATACTTAGAGGCCGAAGTTACGCGATTTTTAGACAGGTACAATACTGGGTCTAACTTTTGGCGCAAATATGGACGTAAATAAACAGCCTACCTAGCAACGCATGTTTCGTGAATAGGCACAAGCCTGGTTAGACCAACTAACGCGCTTTACACGGGCGCAAAGCTGGTTAGTCCGACTAACGCTACGCGCGTTTCATGAATCCGGCTGTAAGGGTTTAAGGATTCTAAGACACATTTTTACAGAACACTGCAAACATCTTGGGATGTTATAGTTTAAAGTGTTACTAATTATTTTATGAAAAAATCGTCGATTACTATTAATATTGTTGCTATTATTAGTATTAACAGAATTTAATTCCCCAACAACACAAGAAGTTTAAATATTGAAATAATTTTTCAGTACTTGCTTTGCGCAAATTTAATTTTTCGCGTATTTACAAACATCGTCGTATCCAAACGCCTAGATGACGAGTGTGACAAGTACATATTATCATGTGGCAGCGTAATACGACGTTTTACGAGTACACAAAATATTGTGCTTATAACTATTATAACGCCTTGGCGGTAAACATGTGGCAGTGTTTTTATGTATTTATGTATATTTACGTGTATTTTTTATTATCTTTTGTGATTTTTCCTGACTTAAGTAATCGACCTGGTCATGACCGCTAAACCAAGTAGGTACCTCGCTTTAAACAAAAAGAACGGTCGAGGGAAATAAAGTCCCCAGCAAGTACAAAAATCTTTACAATGCAATTTTGCAATTTAAACAAATAAGAAAACAAAAAATGATACAACACTCTTAAAATCTCTCTAAATATCAATCCTGGAAATAAATATTAGTAAGGTAGATGCTGCTTATCTATGCTACCATATCGTGTTTCTCATTAAATCATTAAATAATAATCTACATTTTGTAAATATATTTTTTTTATTTCAAAGCGACATAAACTGATACACGTGTCAACGCGGTGACCTGTCACTACGTGTGACACCTTTGACTTTGGCAGAATATACCTAACTTCGCGGCTGACAGAAGACCAGTAACGGCAATAAATAAGGATTTAATATGGTTTTGAAAAAAAAACACTATAAATAAATTTGGAAATTTTTTGATAGAATTTTTCCCTATCCCCTCTTGTACTAAAATATTTGTACTAAGTCATAGTTGACCCTGTATATTAGAATAGGAGAAAAATACCGAATTATAATAAACCGCAGAAAAAGCCGTTTTTTTAGATAGGTTCTGATTCACCCTCTATACTGATGACAATAAGCAAGCAACTGCAATAAAATCAAAGATACAGATAAATTTATAATTATTTTTTTATTAATAGGATTTTTACCATTTAATTTTTTATAAACTAACATTTTCTTTATAAAGATATATACTATTTATTACTAACACTATTTTATAATTCTTCTATAACTAAATTAGTAATATTAACGTAGATCAGTAGACCATTTCTGTGCCAAAAAAACTGAGAGAAATTTTACTATTAAATGTAAAACATGTCGCCTGTAATAGTATATTATGTAATAAGTGTTGGAAAAAGCATTTTACGCACGAATGGAAAACTTAATTGCATTACAACACGTATTACGTACTATACTTTACCTACAACCTACTTATTCACACAAAATCATTTAGTTTTAGTTCTCCATTTGACCTGATATATCAATAATTTAATAATTTAAGAACTTGATAACATCAACAAGAAGATATATATTGTAATAATTCTATAGTAGTACATTGTGACGTACCTACGTCACTTCTGCGGTGCGACGCGGTGTCACTATGGCGCCTGAGCTGCGGTGGCGGTAACCTCGGGCGCCAGTTTCTGTTTACAGTGCAGAAACCACTACTCGGGCGGCTACAATGAAGACACGGTATGTCCAGAGGGTCCAGAAATAAAAGTCAGAATAAAGTAATACACATATATTACAATCCACCTAGTTTACAAAACTAATACGGCCGGAAGCGGAATAAGCAACTACAAAGTCAGCTGAACGGTTACAAGCAAGCAATACAAGCGGTTAATCTATGCTAAATGCAAAACCAAGAAAGAGGAAGCGATCAAGCGAGTAAAGCAAAAAAACTAAATTATAAAACAAAAGACTTGGCCACTGTCTAAAATATATACATATAAAAAAAACAAAATATGATATCTTCTCTCCTAGAATGCACGGCCGGACAGCTGAAAAGAAACAAGTACTAGTTAGTTACGACCCACGCGTGGTGAGGCAAAAGTCACCGGATAATGCAATAGCGACTCCACCCACGTTGTGGTACAGGTAACAATCGTAACTTACGGCCCACGTTTCAATTTATAGGGTATACTCCTATAACCTGAACGCGTGGTGAGGTAAAAGTCACCGGATAATGCAACAGCGACTCCACCCACGCCGGGATACAGTAGACAACGGTAAATTACGGTCCACGTTTCAATTCATAGGACGGAATCCTATAAACCAAACGCGTGGTAAGGTAAAGTCACCGGGTAATGCAACAGCGACTCCACCCGCGCCGTGGTACAGTAAGCGACGGCAAATAATGGCCCACGTTTCAGCTCATAGAACGGAATCCTATATACCTAACGCGTGGTGAGGTTAAGTTAACGGATAATGCAACAACGCCTCTACTCACGCCGTAGCACAATACACAAGCTGGAAAACAAAGTATGGTTAGTACACAACTAATAGCGGTCAAGTTTTTCCTAACAACCTCTTACTCACTTCCTCTGCTGGTTACGACTAGATGGCACGAGCGGTCGTCTGGTACTGACACTGGACACTGACTCTGCAGTGCTCATCTCGTGTTATAGTATAAGCGACATACGATTTTTCCTTAAAGAATTACGCCTAGAAACAACCCATAGAACATTCCAGAACAGTTCCGCGACAGTCTGGCGCCACCAAAATCGCTGCGATCGAACAACACATCCCATTGGCCGAAAATCGGAAACTCGCCACCCTATTGGCCGAAGCGGTTCGGTATAAATATAACCACCCCTAGGGATAGGATAAAAACCGGAGCGAATTTCGAGATGGGGATCAGTTCGCTGCTACGCTCCGTCGAGTGCACAGTTAGTGTTTTCCAAAGTGTTTTACCAATCGATCAGTTCGCTGCCACGCTCAGTCGAGTGCACATCGAGATACCGCAGTTAGTGTTTTCCACAGTGTTTTACCCAGTGCCCTTTGGCAAATATCTACAGTTCCTTCGAACAAAACCATAGACTCCTTCGAGTGAAATATAATCAACAGCCATCGCTTACACCGCAACAATTACCAGCGTAATTCGTGTCGCGAGTGCTACAGCTAAAAAATCGTCCGTCGCTCTTCAGCCGCGATTTTTCTACAAAAATTTGGAATACCAGAGTATTCCTGGCGCCCAACCGTTTACTACTCGTCGCAGAAAACCTTTTCTCGAGGACTCCAAGAGCGGATCCCCTACCCAACGACGCCCTGAGATAGCTAGCCGAAAACGCGACCTCACCAAACTAAAAAACCAGTCGCGAACATCGAACGAAAACAGAAGCCTCATTAATATACCATCCCAACGTGGGGCGTATTCGTTAATATGTCGCCCAGAACGTGGGGCATCGAGAAAAGGTCAGTGTAAAAAAGGCATCTATCGCGAGTGAATCAGCAGCAGTGAAGTCAAACCGCGAGTGCATCAAAGTCAAACCGCGAAAAAATCCGCGAAGTCAAACCGCGAGTACATCAAAGTCAATCCGCGGAAAGTCAAAACCGCGAAGCCAGAAAGTCATCCGCGAACCGCGATTTTTCGCGGAAGTCGAAAAGTCAACCGCGAACGTCACAAAAAATCGCGAAAAAATCCGCGGGTCCCAAATTTCGCCGAAAAATCAATGGAAGCAACGTCGTCCAGTTATACAATGGAAAGTGAGCGTGTACGTATTTTGAACGCGAGTGCGCAGGCCGATGAGGAAATCGTCACAGTGATGAACCAGCTAATAAACACTAGCCTGGAAGAACCAGCCACGCCTAGGCCACGTAGACCTCATCACCCGTTCCCAAATCAGGAACCTACCAGTGCAACCGTTGAACCAACAACGAATCAGCTGTTAGCCACGCTTGTGCAGGCGTTAGGCCAAGCAGTGCGCCCTCGATCCAAGTGCCTTGCCCGTTTTCATGGATATCTAAACGAAGATCCGCACGTATTTTTAAACAAACTGCAAGCGTACTTCCTGCGCAATAACGTAACCGACGATGAGGAAAAATTGAGCATCGCCGCAGACTGCCTCTTCGATGACGCGCAAAAGTGGTTTAAGCCTTACTTTTCGGTGCGTCTAGACTACGCCGGCTTCACCTCTTTGTTCCTATCCAAGTATGATTCCGTCGCAGCCAGATCAGCGGCCAAGACAAAATTATACAGTGAGCACCAGAAACCGGGAGAGCTCGCAGAACCCTTCATAGCGACTAAACGGAACCTATTTGACCGATTAGGAGAGGGCGTTTCCGAATTAGAACAAATGCAGACTGTAGCAAATCTACTCGATCCCGAGCTTAGTTCCCGCATTCCATGCGGATTATTCCAAAACTTCGACCAGCTTATCAAGGCCGCCGCTGTAGTCGAACAAAAATTGATCCAAATGCGCCAGCGACAAACCTACGATCGTCCTCGCTATAACCAAGACGACCACCGACGAGACGTCCCTAGACGCGACGCCCCCGTGCGCACCTACAACAGAGATCGCCTCTATGCTCCCTGCCGGCATTGTGGTGGCGATCATTGGAACCGCGACTGCCCCCGCAGACCAGCGCCTCGCCAATCGGAAAACTCCGATCGGGTCGGTGGCGACCGGCAATAAACAATAGTTCGCTAACCGACCCCGTGTCAGAAATCTCCCCATATGCCGATTCCCAGACATCTCCAACAGACGACTCCGACGCCGCAGACGACCTCCAAAATTTGACAAAACTGCTTACGCAGACGCTAATCCCAAGTCCCCCCTTAACAATCTGCCGCGCGCGAGAAGACAACAGTGGCGAAGCGTGCGAGTGTGTCGAGTTCATGCCAACCCCGATCCCCCCTACGTTCGAGCGCGCCGAGACGACCAACGAGCCCTGTTCGAGGAACGACTTCTCCGCCGTCCGTGTTCACGAACAAACCCCCGAGTCCGCCGTTCAACTCGTATACCAACCACCCGAGGTCTCACACGAAATCAAAGGGGTAATATTCGAAAACCCCATCTCCGAAACTTTCGACACCGTCACCATCGCCGAAGAAGAATACGTGGTCCGCGACCAAAAAACCGAGAAGACTACCCACCTACCGGCCACCATCGACGCCAACAAAATAATCACCGGCTATGTCTATAACGAGGAAACGGAGGAAACCATAGAAATTCCTCTCACGTACACGTCACATATCACCCTACTTGACATTCCGTCAAAATCACCAAAAAACGAGGAAGTTCGCGACAGAAATAAGAATTCGGATCCAGACTCCGACTCCCGCGCAACCCACTACCCCGAATCGGAACCAGACGCCGATTCCAGCAACGTTAAGAGGAACCAGACGCCTCCGCCGACAGAGTCCGAAGCACGACGCCCTAGACGCTCCTTCAGTTCCCACCAGAATAACGCCAGCCGTCCGTCGACGCCGCTTATTCAAGGACACGAAGCCCGACGCGCTAGCTGCTCCTTCGACTCTTCGAACGCAAACCGTCCTTTGACGCCGCCAACCATTTCAGCCGTCGCTGAAAACTCTGCCCGAACCAGACAAATCCTCGCAACAGAACCTCGCAGAATCGACCGCCCATGCAGCCAATTGCACATCCAGACTATAAAACCCAGCCAGACCTACGATTCCGAATCTGGATACGAAACCGCCTCAGAGACCGAAGACAACGATAAAACCGACAAAAGACGAAAAAAGACCCCTAAAGCACCAGACAAAAACGCACACGAAAATCCAAATCACAGTCGCGAGCCCAAATGGATGAATCCTCCCCCTAAGCCTCCGGACACGACAGACACATAAAAAACCTCGGAAACAAAATAAATCCACATCCAGCTCCAATCACCCCTACAAAAAACCCATCAACAAACCACCGGATCACCCTCAAAAAAAAAACACCGAAAAATCGCGCCTCCAAAACCAGGGGGGTGTTATAGTATAAGCGACATACGATTTTTCCTTAAAGAATTACGCCTAGAAACAACCCATAGAACATTCCAGAACAGTTCCGCGACAGTCTGGCGCCACCAAAATCGCTGCGATCGAACAACACATCCCATTGGCCGAAAATCGGAAACTCGCCACCCTATTGGCCGAAGCGGTTCGGTATAAATATAACCACCCCTAGGGATAGGATAAAAACCGGAGCGAATTTCGAGATGGGGATCAGTTCGCTGCTACGCTCCGTCGAGTGCACAGTTAGTGTTTTCCAAAGTGTTTTACCAATCGATCAGTTCGCTGCCACGCTCAGTCGAGTGCACATCGAGATACCGCAGTTAGTGTTTTCCACAGTGTTTTACCCAGTGCCCTTTGGCAAATATCTACAGTTCCTTCGAACAAAACCATAGACTCCTTCGAGTGAAATATAATCAACAGCCATCGCTTACACCGCAACAATTACCAGCGTAATTCGTGTCGCGAGTGCTACAGCTAAAAAATCGTCCGTCGCTCTTCAGCCGCGATTTTTCTACAAAAATTTGGAATACCAGAGTATTCCTGGCGCCCAACCGTTTACTACTCGTCGCAGAAAACCTTTTCTCGAGGACTCCAAGAGCGGATCCCCTACCCAACGACGCCCTGAGATAGCTAGCCGAAAACGCGACCTCACCAAACTAAAAAACCAGTCGCGAACATCGAACGAAAACAGAAGCCTCATTAATATACCATCCCAACGTGGGGCGTATTCGTTAATACTCGCTAGGTTTTAACTTCGTGGCACTGGACTGGCGGAAGACTTGCGCAGATGGCTGCTAATACCTCGCTTCGGATGGCTGATACGGAACAGGACTGTAGACATTGATATCTAATAAATCAATTCAATTCAACTGATATTTAATACTACACCAAATTGACAAGAGCTATTGAATTGATTACAAATTGAAATTGTAAACTTACTGTATTAATCGAATTAAAAACATATATCTTAAGCTAACTTTATTTACGTTTATGTTCGAGTTGTTATGGTTGTAAAAGAGATATTTAAATATAAAAAAATGATCATCCATAAAAGATCCCAGTTATTTATAGCAGATATTTTAAAAAAGCAATAATGTTGCCCGTTCATATGTTGCAAAATATTATTGTTAACGAAAATAGACAAATTAGAATACGGCAAGATATATTACAAAGAAGAGTAATGAGAAATTCAGTCGATTTCTTTGAACTTACGGGCCAAAAGTTTGTGGATAATTTTAGACTTAATGAAGAGTTGTGTAGAAATTTACTTAATGCAGTATTACCTCATTTAGAACATAATAATCATCCTAGTTCTATCACTGGTGAAATGAAGGTGTTTACTGCACTTCGTTTTTACGCAATAGGAAGCTGCCAATGGACAATTGGAAACAGTTTTGTTATTTCTATGTCTCAACAGTCGTTATCAAATTGTATTTCTCAAGTAACAAACGTTATTTGCAATCACTTAGCACCAGTTTGGATAACATTTCCTCAAACACAACAAGAAAAAAATAATATTAAAGAGAGATTTATGCAAGCAACTAATTTCCCAGGAGTTATCGGTGCATTGGACTGCACTCATGTTGCTCTATTGGCTCCAAAACAAGAACATAACTTTGTCCATAGGAAGGGTTATTATTCAAAGAATGTGCAAATAGTAAGTTTTACTAATTTATACAATTTTTTAAATTTAAATATATTTATATTATTTATTAAGAATGTGCAATCGTCTGTGAAAAAATTTATATTTTTGCATTTTAGGTGTGCGACTATGATTTAAAAATTCTGTCTATAAATCCTAGGCATCCAGGTGCTACACGTGATTCCTTTATATGGAGGTCTTCCGAAGTAAAAACTACATTGGAGAGGTGCTATAATGAAGATAATAGAAATTCATGGTTACTGGGAGATTCGGGTTATCCTATACAATCTTGGCTGAATGTACCTTTTCAAAACGCTGCACCTAATAGCCCACAAGATATATTTAATCAGAGACATGCTGCAGCTCGTAATTGCATTGAAAGATGTGAACGGGTTATTAAAAACAAGATTTCGTTGTTTATTAAGTGAGAGAACATTAAGATATGACCCAGAAGCTGTAGATAATATTTTAATAGCATGTCCATTTCTACATAATATGTGCATCTTAGAAAATTTGGAAGTGCCAGTTATTAATGAATTACAAAATAGAGTACAAATAGAGCATAATATACTTCCACAGGTACAAGATGTAATGGAAGAGGGAAGAGCTGTACGAGATAATATTGTATTAAGATATTTTAGAAATTAAACTTTTTATTAAACAAAAAGTTTTACTCAATAATGTTCTTATCCTCTTTAAGCAAACATTTTCATTCACAGTTTTAATATATTGAAATATTGAATCCTATTTGTTTTTTTATAATATATGAAACATATATTTTTTCAATATTATCATACATTACATCAACAACCACTGTAACATATGCATAATTGGTGCCCTAATTCAGTACTTCAAGATAAAATATTAAAATTATATTGTCGAGATGTATTTATGTTTAATTCATGTTTATATACTATATCCGAAAATAGTAAAAAAACGAGTAATTTGAAATGACTAAACTACAATTATGTTTGTGTTAATAAGTTTTGTTGTTGTAGTAAAAACTGTATAGGATTTATTTTATTAAAAGTTATTTATTACTACATAAAATACTTATTAATGACTATCGTTTTATTAGGAAACCAACAAATAACAAAACATACATATGCATATATCACAGTAAACAACAACTTAAAATAAATTGCATTGGACAGTCAATTGCTTATCAGTTAACAACAAAAATAAAAAAAAAATTGTTTTAATCGATTCGTTCAGTCTATTAATTTCATCAATCAGTTTCATCGAGCATTTCTATATCTCTTACTTCATGAACATATCTTGTTTCCTCTTGAGTTATGGTTATATTTTCTAGAGCATTTGCAATTCTTTCCATTAAGGGTAATATTTGGCAGGAAATATCAGATAAGCAGGAAATATTTCCATTAATATCGTTCAAAATTGCTATGGTTTCTCCTTGAAATTGATGTAAATTTTGTTCTAATCTTGAATTACTTTTTCTTGGTATTAGACGAGGGTATAGATTTTTCATCTCTATGTACTCTAGTGCAATTTTCTTCTACAGCATTGCTTTGTAGGTCACAAACATGTTCATTATTTAATGAGTCACTATTATTAAGAGGTGGTGATACATTACTAATAGTTAAATTAATAATAATAACATAACTTATTTCAAAATAACTGTGCAATGTACAAGAGAGTGTAGTTTACACCATCAGATGAAATAGTAGTCAAAATCAAACAATACTACTAAATAACAACATTGTTAGTTATACTCGTTTTTGAAAATCAAGCTTCCATGTTGTTGGTTCTTTTGACTGCTGTCCATCCTACTAGCCCTATTAACCTTTCTTCATATTCGCTTAAAGTTAATTTTGATATTGGACCACCTCCAGTTTTATTCATTTCTCTTTTTTATTCTGCTGCCTTGACTTTCACCTTACACTTCCAATAGATCAATGCTTGTCTCCATTTATCAGGAGTTTTTTCCCATAATCCTAAACTATTCAGTTGAATTGATATTTCCATCCATAGCTCCGTTTGTTTGCTTTTAGCGTTAATTCCAGTAAATTTCCCAGTTAGCAATTCTGGATGCAATTCCAAAAAATGTAGTAAAAGAGCCCAATGGGCAGTTTGGACTCTCATTCTCTTTTCCATCTGTAAATGTTACTTATTTGCTATAAACATACCTAATATGTTTTTAATAATTATGCCTTACTTTTAGTTTATATGTTTATGTCATATACAATTGTTTGATTTGTATTACCAAGTTCGATTCTAAAATTGTAAGGTTAGATAAGCTCAAGCGACCGGTTTGAACGGATTGTTTTGCTATCAATTCAATTTTCTATGGATAACGACATTTCAATTAGGCGTGGTACTGTAATTTTATCAATTCAATGTCAATCTCAAGGTAATAAGGTGAGGGACCGTGAGGGCCGTATTAGTGGTGTTAATGTCAATTTGACGTAGTCCGTACACTGGTCTCAATGCTAGCGGCTCAGGAACTGAATCTTCCACTCGAAGTTGAGAAGGCCTAATGCTGGTTCGGAAGTGGCGGTTGCGCACTGAATGATTTTCAGACTTTACTATTTTACTCAAATGCCACTTTTGAACTTCGGCGAAAAATGGGCGGCGTTCAAATTTGTGGATGTCAACACTCGAGACACGACTGCTTCGTCTGACGGTTTGGCAGGTACTAATTCTGGTGGATATCAAGTTTCAAAATTTCGCTGTTGACTTGGAATCGGACGCACTGGATCGAGCGCGCATTCTACGTCATATCTCCGCAGTGGTATAGTCTCTGGTACGCGGCTCGATGCGCGTTCGGTTCTCGCGGTTTCCCTCGCGCTGGCTGGAATTCGAGCGTCGGCCGGCTTTCAATGTCTCATACGGGGCGGTGAAAAATCACTTCATTACAACATTAATGACAGAATATGATTATTTAAATTTACAAATTGTTATTTTTATTATATTATTTATTCTTATTATAATAATTATTTATAGTTACAGAACAATTATTGAACACAAAAGGTATAGCGGTTGTTTTGCTTGTTGAAGCATAAGTAAGATTTACATTATTAATTTCTTCAATGACATTTTCATTAATACTATTAGTACTATTACTAGTACTTGCTATTGCAGATGATATTTTAGACGAATAATTGTCAGTTTGATTATTTAGGAAATTATCTACATACCCTTCAGCCCCCCTGATACCCTGATGACTGCCATCTGCCGTGTTTTTTTAAATGTAATAAGTCACCACCCGCGTCAACAATAGTCGCGGACGCGTCGAACTGTCTGGTACATTTTCCGTTTATAGAGTTTAGAAAAAAGGTAAATTTGGAGCTGTATTTAATGCAGGGCGAAAGTTTATATATTTTTTAACCTTATGGTAAAAATATTCAGATATCACAAAAGAGCGTTGCTATTTAGTTTCTGCATCGGGAATATTAATAATTAGATTCTTCCCTGTGTCTTGAATATCTGACGGTTTTATATTACGAAACTCTTGTTTCCTGCACGCACCGCTTATACCAATTATAGAAAAGACGATTTGAAATAAATTTACATATCTAACATTATATTGAGCTCAATATATTACCTTCATATACAAATATTTATCATACAGAAAATCGTTTATATTTTTGCTTGTCAAAATCGGGGCCGGATTTACCATACACCAAAGTGGGCTGCAGCCCAGGGCCCCCAACCTTCTAGGGGGCCCCGCCTCCGCGTCCGGATTAGTTAATTTTGCTTCTTGATAAGAACGCTAGACAGATGTCGCGATACCGCGTGCCGAACAGACTCACGTGTTTTGCCGATGATAGGCGATAGCCAATATAACCCAGTACCTCGTCATTTCTCGCTAGGTGAAGTTTATAGGCCGTATTTATGCGTATTGTTTGTTTAAAGAACCAGAACTTCTACTACACAGATACGTAGAGGTGTTTTAAAATCTTATGAGATTTGACCTCCATATGCGCAGAAACATAATTCCGACCGTCGCCTAAATTATTCTACGTCGTATTATTCACAGTCTCTCTCGAGCTCTCGTAGCGTAAGCAAGCATTTAATCCGATTACGAATATCATAATAAAATGCCCTGTTCTTTATTATTTTAATTTAAACAATAAAAATATATATAACGAACGTTCGCCAGTTGGCTTTATAGATGCCTGAGCGCCTTAGTTAATTTCTACTTGTAATGATGCACATGGTATAGTTCAGAGTCAATGTTTTCACAACGTGCTTAATAGAAGAATTATGCGGGTACGCCACGCCTTTTGCGCATTTCGTGGTTCATGAGATGAGAAAACACCTCTCTCTACTTTTAATTAATAGGGTACTAACAGAATAGAAAATATTAAACACACTTAAAAACACAATGAATGTTGACTTGCCTGCCTCCTGATATGCCATGTTATGACGTCACCTGCTAGTGCACTATTAACTGCAAGTCAGTGACGTGACGTGACGTGAAGTCATATTATTTACATGTTTGGCTTATTCTATCTACGTGCTAATTTTAAATTTTATCTGTTAGTGAATCATGTCGAAGCGGACATATGAGAGCGGTGCGCGAAAGCGGCAACTTTCAAAACAAAAAAAAAAAGAAAAGAAAGAAGAACTTTTAAGTAAAGTGCCAACTTTGGACACCTTCTTTAAATCAACACAGATGGAAACAGACGATGTAATGGAACCAACTCCTTCTACTTCAAAAAGTGCTGTTATTGAAGAGTCTATTAGTGCAGATGTGGATGATGTTGAGGTCGTCCGTTGTAGAGTTGACGAGAACTACATTTAATTTCGATGATGAAGACCCCAGCAGATGGAAGCTTAATGAAAAAAACATTGACTACATCATCAAGAATTTTAAACCGCAAATCATCGAAAGTCTTGATCTGTCTAAATCAGGAAAACAGTATAGTACCCAAATTAGATACGCCAATCCAAGCCTGTTTTATACGGTTTTACCGAATGGAGAGAAAGTGCGGCGACCTTGGCTATACTATTCAAAGACAACAAATAAATGTTACTGCATCCCGTGCAAGTTGTTTGCAAACAAGGACAACGATTATTCTGAGGGTTTCAATAACTGGAAACATGATCACCTTTTACATATTCACGAAAAATCTGGTAATCATTTAAAATCTCTAGAGACGTTTATTACTCGCTCTCATGTGCTAGGAAGAATTGATACAGAAATAGAAAAAGGAGAAATTATGCAAAAGCAATATTTTAAGGAAGTTTTAAAACGTATAATTTCAGTAATAAAATTTCTTGCCAGTCGCAATCTTTCATTTCGTGGAACGCGAGAAACATTCGGCTCCCCAAAAAATGGCAACTTTTTGAGAATTTTGGAGTTAATAGCAGAATATGACCCATTTCTTCTATAACATATTCAGAAGTACGGAAATTCAGGGAGTGGAAAAGCTTCCTATCTATCAAAAACAACAGTCAACGAAATACTGCATCAACTAGCGTATAGGGTAAGTATTTACGATATTTACAGTGTACAGCGTATAATCAGAACATAATCCCTCATTAACAATGTGTGTTTTTGTAGATTCAAAATAAGATATCCGAAGAAATTTTGAAAAGCAAATACTACACCATAAGTGTGGATTCTACCCCCGATATTACCAAGACCGATCAGTTGGTGTTCATTATGCGATATATGAACCAAACAACAATTACTGAGAGATTCATAAAATGTATTCCCCACGTGGGCCATAAGGCAGAAGATATGAAAACAGCAGTCCTTAGTGTACTAGAAGATTTATATTTAGACATTAAAAATTGTAGGGGGCAGTCCTATGACAACGCCAGCAATATGGCCGGTATTTATGGAGGATTGCAGGCAAAAATTCAAGATGAAAGTAATCTTGCGTTTTCCATACCATGCGGAGCACACATTCTCTCAACTTGGTGGGAAATTGTGCAGCCCAATGTTGTTTACAAATGACGTCCTATTTCATGTTTGTACAAGAATTGTACAACATTTTTTCTTCATCAACTTGGAGGTGGAATCTTCTAAAATCTACGTTACAAAAAGAACAGGAGTCTAATGATGACATATTGTTATTGCCAAAAAATTTATCCGATACTCGTTGGTCAGCCAGAGCCGACGCCACTAAAGCACTTACTCGTGGCTACAAATATTTCCAGAGCACCCTCCAAGATATTTCTGATGATGAATCGCAAATTTCATCTGTAAAAATTAAAGCATGTAGTTTGCACAATACTTTGGCTAAACTGAAGACTGCAATATTCACTGTGTTTTGGAACGATTTATTGTCGGTGTTTAACAAAAACAATCATGGCCTTCAAAAAGTTGATATTGATTTAGATCAGGCAATGGCGTTATACAAAGGCATAATTGAGTATGTAACCAAATTGAAAGAAAGATTTGAATATTATTTGGAACAGGGACATGGTATATCTGGAAATTTTGCCTTTTCAGAAGATAATAAAAGGCAACGGAGGCTAGTGTTTAAAGATGGTCCAGCAGAAGAATCTTTCGATGCCACATTATCATTTAAGATTAATACATATTATGTTGTAATTGACCGACTTTGTAATGAACTGCAAAAAAGGCTGGAAAAGTATACATTCTTAGATGAATTGTTTAGATTTTTGTTAAATTTACAGAATTTAAATGACGACGTTATTAGAGAGAACGCAAATCAATTGAAGGCAGTATATAAAGATGATCTTAGTGACGAATTTCCTTAGGATTGCATCAGCTTTAAATCGTTTATTGAGACGATTGGTGACAAGCCCAATCTGAAGTCAGCGGGAGATATCTTTAAATATATTCATGATAATGACCTTATTACAACATTTCCAAATGTATTCTTGGCACTTAAAATTTTTTTGGTTATTCCCGTAACTAACGCTTCAGGTGAGAAGTCATTTTCTACTTTGAAATTAATCAAGACATATTTGCGGAACTCTTTGAGTGACGATCATCTAACAGATATGGCTTTATTGTCCATTGAGGGTAAATTACTCAATGACGAAGATACTGACGGCATAATTTCCGCCTTTTTGAATCGCCAAGGAAGAAAATGGAGAACAAATTAGAAACAGTTTTTCTTTTTTAGTTGTTTTAGTTTTAGGATGTTGTTGTTGTTGTTGGAATCATGTTTAACTTTGAATATACGTATTTTTATGCCTACCTCCAAATTTTTCCCTTTTTTATTATAACGCTATAAACCTCTAGTTACGACGTACGAGTTTTATTGATTTTTGTGAAAGGACCCCCAGATTGCCTTAAGCCCAGGGCCCCAGCAAATATAAATCCGGCCCTGATCAAATTCTTGGGTTTTTTGGATTTAAAGCCGTCCGATTTTCTCTTCAGGAAAGCTTGTAATTTGGCTTGTAGTTTGCAATATCGACATTGTGATTTATATTAATTGTGGCCTTTAACATTGCGTAAAATGACCAAAGTGAGGAAGGCTTCATAGTTTTTGATATGCCATCATTACATTCTTGGAAAATGATTTAACGTCGTTTTAATCTCCATTCCATAAATCTTTGGTAAGTTTTGTATCGATATTCAGATTTCCCCGGTAACCAGTTGTTTTTAGCAGCTTCTGCATTTCACTAATATTGGGTGGAGTTAAATTTTCTATTTCACTGTCACTCGACATTTTTTATGTGATCAAACTAATTTCACTTTATAATATTACCTTCACATACAAATATGATTTATGATTATGACAGTTTATGAATAAGTTTGTTTTCATTACCAAGCTGTGCGATTTTTTTACCGTACGTAATAGGATTCTTACATTGATCGGTAGGTAGGTAGGTAAATAGCCGGTAAATATATCTTTTAAGGTATTTATGAAAAAAGAAGTAAAATCTTTGATAATGGACCATTTTTTATAAATACATTCAATTTCGAATTCAGTAGGAATATAAGTATGGAAATTAAAAGATAAAGCTTATAAAAAATATAAATCAACTCGGCTACCAGAAGATTATGACGAATTTAAAAGAATAAGGTCATCTCTTAAAAATAATAAAAAAATGCGTACAATAAATTTATTAGTGATGCTGAAAATTCAATTGAGACAAATCCTAACACTTTCTGGGCTTTTCTAAATTCAAAAAAGGATACCACATCTATTCCTTCTTCTATGATAAGTAATAACCACCAGATAAATGATTCACAATTAATCGTTAACACGTTTGCGACATTCTTTTCTGATGCATTTGTTGTCTCAGATGAATTTAATAACTTTGTGGAAAGTAACAATTGTCATATTTTGCATTTGATGAAAATCTCGGATACTGATATAATAAAAGCTATTAAAAGATTAAAAAATAATATGTGTATGGGCCCTGATCTAATTCCGGCATTCTTGTTTAGAGATTGTGCTGTAATCTTTTCCAAGCCTTTACTCATTCTCTTTAATCTTATACTTGTGTCTGGAGTATTTCCAGATATTTGGAAAGTATCCCGTATAACGCCTGTCCATAAGAAAGGAGCAAAAAATGAATTTACAAATTATAGGCCCATTGCTATTTTAAATAATTTTTGTAAAGTGTTCGAATTTGTTTTGCACAGCTTTATGTCATATCATACCTCAAATATTATTATTCCCGAACAGCATGGGTTTATTCAAGGTCGTTCCACAATTACTAATTTATTATGTAAAACTCAATACATTTCTGCAGTTCTCGATGTTGGAAGTCAAGTTGATGTCATATATACAGATTTCTCTAAAGCGTTTGACAGGCTCGACCACTCTAAGTTGTTAAATAAACTTAACAACGTAGGCCTCTGTACTGGTTTATTAAAATTATTTCAGTCATACCTCTGTAATCGATCCCAATATGTGCAATATCGTGGATTCAAATCTGACACGTTTCTCCAAACATCAGGTGTTCCTCAAGGGTCCATACCTCTTCTATTTGATATATTTATTAACGATATTGCGGAGGATCTTAATATACAATACCTATTATACGCTGATGACGTAAAATTATTTTGTCAAATTAACTCTGTTTTGGACTGTGAGAATCTTCAGAATAACCTTGTTTCACTTAACGACTGGTGTAGCAGAAATATGTTGCCTCTTAATATCAGCAAGTGTAATGTTATGTCGTTCCATCGTAAAAAAGTACCTATCATGTTTGATTACATGTTGCAAGACAGCATTCTCAAGAGGTCTGATAGCATTAAAGACTTAGGTGTTATTTTTGACTCTCAGTTGAGTTTCTTACAGCACATCCACAGTTCCTTATCCAATGCATACAGAAGTTTGGGATTTATTTTACGAAACTCTAAAGATTTCAGGAATCAGTCTACTTTGCGATTATTGTATACAACTTTTGTGAGATTCAAACTTGAATACGGTTCAGTTATATGGAATCCAATTTATATTACATATACATCATTACTGGAAAGAGTCCAACGAAGATTTTTTAAATCTGCCACATATTTGTTAGATGGAGTTTATCCTACTCAAGGTACTCCACAGGAATTATTTTGTGCTCGTTTTAATCTACAAAGTCTTGCCAGTAGACGTACCATGCATGGTATTATTTTATTATATAAAATAATCCATTTTCAAATTAGATGTGAATGCATTACCAAAGATTTATTATTTAGAGTCCTCAGATTGAACTCTAGGAATTGTGATTTGTTTATGTTACCCTTTGCCCGTACAAATATGTTGTTGAAGTCGCCTTTGTATCAAATGCTGAACAATAGCAATAATATGGAGGGTTTTGACATTAACTTTTGTGGTGTACGTGATATTAAAAAGTATTTTCAATAGGTGCGTGTGTATATTCTTGTTTCTTTTTATTCATTTTTATCTTGTTTAGTAATTTTTATTTGTTTTTTAATTCTTATGTTATTTTTATATTATCTAACAATTTAACATTCAGGTATATTACTTTTTATTTTGACTAAATTTTAAACTGTTTTTATTTGTCTAGACTTTTATACTACTTATATTTTATTTTATACAATCGATTTTTAATATGTAGGTATCTTTTTAAGTATTTTTTTTTTCTCTTACTGTGTAACTTTGTTAGTTTAACTACTTATCCTTTAAGTGGGTTATACCCGTTGGATATTTTAAGAGTAAATAAATAAATAAATAAATAAATAAATAAATAAATAAATAAATAAATAAATAAATAAATAAATAAATAAATAAATAAATAAATAAAGAGGCATAACTTTAAGCGATATAATATGATTTTGATTTGATCTTCTTTTATCTGACAATTAATGACTCTCCTAAAATTTTTAAAATGATACTTAATAAAAATCAAATCAAAAGTTTACAAAAATTTTAAACCAACACAAGGAAAATTATTTTGGAAAATTGAATTATTGTCAACATAATAGGATTGTAAGTAAAGAAAATGTGTGTTTTGTATAAATTGTCTTATGTGTATGTTATTTTAACATGTTAACAATAATGATTTTGGAAAGTCTGATGAGACATTCTTTTCGTACGTACGCAGTTTGAGTTTTGAATAAACATGTGTTTTATTTTGAAAAAAAATTGTTGACCCTTTACTTTCAAAACTATACTCAACAGAACACATGTTCATAGAAACTTTGTTCTTTAAATCGCACCGTTTATTGTCAGAACTGACATAAGAAGCAATTTATATAAATGCGCAAACAATTTATATAAGTAAAAATATTAAAATTGTTCTAGGAAATTAAAAAAGGCAACATCAAGTCTAATTTCAAAGGAATAGGACTTGGAGATTCCTGGATTTCACCTGTTGATTCTGTACTTACTTGGGCACCGTATCTTTTGAATATTGTAAGTATTTTTAGGAATCGTGGTTTTTGCAAATTTCACATGTTTATAGGGGGCTGTAGATCAAAAAGGATTTGAGGCTATATCGCAACTAGCACAAGAAACCAAAACTGCTGTTGATGAAGGAAACTTTTTAGCAGCTACTGACTTATGGGGTCAAACAGAATTGAGCATTTATCAGTATACTTATGGAATTGACTTCTATAATATACTAACAAAAATATTATCAAATTACAAAACACATAATTATCTCAGTAAGTATTACGTGCGTGTGAAGTTGACCCTCCAATTTTCGATTTTTGTTTAAATTCTTGAAGTGCTGCTTTGTGTATGAATACCTACTTCTGAGGTGCTCTATAAATTAAAAGTTGTATGACGATTGGTGATTTTTTTTAAGATATGGATATAATTTTGTCATGTTTTTTGCTCATTTTTGAATGTATTTTAATAGTTCTACAGTTCTCTGTATTTCTTAGCTATAGGTCCGTACTATAACAGGTTTGAAAACCAACATGTAGTTATTATGTAAAATAATTTCCAAAAATACGTGTTCTTGTGAAAATAGCGGCGATTTTGTATTGAATTCAGATAATTATGCTATTACCATGCAAATAGCATCGATCTAGATGCTTTAATTACCGAGATATCTAATTTAATTAATATAAAGGTTTTTCAAAAATCTTGAATCTGCATTTGCTACTATTAGATACATGTAAATTGCATGGATCTAGGTGCTTTAGTTCAGGATATATCGAATTTAATTAATAAGAATATTTTAAACATTTTGATAACAAGAGTTCTGGTGAAAATAAGAGCAGTTTTGCATTGCACACCAATAGTTCTACTATTTCATGTAAATTGCACCGATCTAGATGCTCTAAGTCCGGAGATATCGAGTATAATTAATATAAACTTCAAGTTATAGGGGTTTAAATTTATTATTTTTTGAGATTTTAGCGATTTTTTAAACATATATACGCTCTATAAAGTATATTATGAAAAAAGAATTTTATTTTGCATAACTTGTGGTAAAAACAAATATCCGGATAATCTATTGAAACAAGAAAGTTTTCACCTATTGAAATTAATAAGGAGGAAGATTGTCAGAAAATTCAGGTTTATTCCTCTTGCCTTTGAAAAGAATGACAGGTGGAATTACCTGGCCTAGCGCATTACCGCAGGACACCACCGTAACATTTTCAGCGTGTTCTGGTGCTACAAAAAGTACTCTTTTGATTCCTTTGCGAGTTAGTATTATTGGTTCCTTGTGGACAGTTAGCTGGCACCCTTTCTCATCCATATTAAATATTAGGTGTGGTTTATCCATAAGATCTAACTCTGTCATAACTTTCTTTAAGGTTTCAAAATAATGTTCAACAATAAATTTATTCAGTTTTGCAGCTCGTGCAGGGTTAACGTTTTGGGATTTTCTTCTAGAAACCTCTGGATGTCGTTTGAGGAATAGCTTAAGCCATTTTCTTCCAACTAGAGGTAAATTTTGCTTGTTTGTTGGCCACTGAATTTTATTTGTGCAACAAAATGTGTAAACACTTCTTCGTAACACTTTTGATGTCAGAGGCATTCCTATCTCAGCTAACCTAAATATTCTAGAGCACAGCTCATCTTCTTATTCCCTGCTTAAGACAGGCTTGCGACCCAAACGTTTAACCTTGTTTCCAGTTTTGGCATGTCGTTGTAATGTATCTCGTGGTATTCCAAAGTTTATTGATGCCCGCTTTATTTTCATTCCTTGTTCAATTGCTGTAACAGCAGCATTCAAAGACTCTGAACTCCATTGCGCTCTCTTTTTTGGTGGCATTTTCTAAAAGAAAACAACAATTCACGTTTGTTCGACTTAGAAAAAAAATTGTTCCAAATATGGGCACTGCCCATATTTGGAACATGCAGCAGTGCCCATCTTTGGCACATTCAAATTTTGGCAATTTAATCATCAAAACTCTTTTTTCCAATAAAGCAGGAAAATGCTTAAACATTTATCTGCAAGTACGGCTCTTTAGCTATACAGTGATATGCAATAGTTAAGATTTTATAAAAATTTTAACTACAAAATTAATAATTTAACTGCTTACCGAAATTACTCTGTTGTTGACAGTTCTGCTAATGGCGATTCCGTGGAGCGCCATCTCGTGGTCGGTAGAATATATAACTTACAGAGAGAGTTTATTTAAGTGTACTCGACATAGTAAACTTCAATAAGCAAAGAAAAAGTTATTTTTTAACAAATTTTTGGACAGTGCCCATATTTGGATTAGTGCCCATATTTGGTCTAGATACCTTATATTCATTCCACTTTGGTCTGGAATTATAAGACCTTACTTTCAAATAGGTAATGTGGTAACCACATATTTCAGTGTAGAATCTTCTGTTTGAGTTTTCTGGTCTACAATTAAGATATTTCAAAGGACGCCTACCGATGAGGATGGATACATATATTTTGAAATATATTAATTAGATATCTCACCGCAAAACTTAAATTACCCAATGCGAAATCTCTATCAACAACATTTGATCAAGCTAGACTGGAAGGTGTCCTTTTAAAAAGAAATACTGCAAATCTTGACCAAAATGATTCTGACAAAGAAAACAAATAGAATATAGATTGCCTTAATGAAATGGAAAACTGAAAAAAATAAGACTAAGAAAAATATCGGATTAAGGCCAGTTATACACCCGAAACTCCTAAACGCTAAACTGCGAACTACTTGACATTGCCCAGATCGGAATAGTCTAGAAATATGCGAAAGTTTCTCAAAAATCCCAACAGCATTTCATGACTGACTCGTCAAGAGAGAAGAAAACCGTTTCAATTGTTCTTTGTTTATTATAAATAGCGGAAGTTCACCTAAAACCGAACAAATTAATGAAAGCAAAAATAATAATAAATTTCAAGAGACTTGTGCTTTTGATTCACTCCTTTCTGTATTTATAAATGCTGTAAATATGTCTTCTTTCGTACAGCCAAGAACTTTCAACTCAAAGAAATACTCCTTCTTTATGTACATTAGCATTAGACATTGTTCTAACAGGGCAATTTACAGAAAAATACTATTCCCAAAGGGAAAAAATATTGTGCAATTTACCCATTTATAGAGACACTTTCGTATAAATGGGTTCAGTGAAAGAAGTGAATTGCAAATCCAATGTGGCGCATTTTTATTTTTATTTTTCACTCTTGATGAATAAGATAGTAACAAAAGAGACGAACCTTTATTAAATATAGAAATTGATACAATTTTATGCCACGGATTTCAAAATATACAAAAAGCTACTTGTAAAAAATGTAAGATACAAGTTACAATACAATATTTGTTGCAGTAGGTTAATAATTATTGATACTGGTGTATATGCAGGCATTTACTATAAAAAAACTATGGTACTTATATTTGACAATTCTTGTTTATTAGGTGACATCAGAATAACCATGGTACTCGTAGGCTTGTACCACACAAGCCATTGCAATATAATGGACATTATATTGCGTTTATTTTTTTAACCAATTGGTATCATTGTAACAATATGCGACCAAATTGTAAAAAAATTATTGGTAATATTTCTGTTCGGTATATATAAAAAAATAAAAGAGAAATGTACCTATGCTTTATATTAATTTGAAATTAGAAACAGTATAATAAATACATCATTTCGTAAATATTTATAAAAAACAAGTTCAACAGGATATGTACGTTAACAGGACACAATTTAATATTTTGGAATGTACAGGGTGCTCAAAGAATTTTATGACGGACTAAAATTTTATATTTTTTTATACAGAACAACCCGTATATTATACATAAACTTAATATTTTTTGAAATTTTGGCATCAAATAAAAATAGTGCATTTTTCCACATGTAGATGCTTAATTGCAGCCATCCTCGTTATTTTTCACTGTAAAAATCAGTTTAAAATATTTAATATGAAGTAAAATTTCTATTAGCACTTAGTGTTTGTAAAATAGTAAAAAATTTGTAGAAATTTAAACTAAAAAATCTTCAATATTTTAAATGGTAGGTCTTTACGTCTTTCGAAAACTAACAACCTTTGTTAATCATTTCCTTACTTTCACGTAATAATGTACGGTTTCAACCACAGTTTATAAGCTGTGGTTTCAACTGAGAGTGATTTACACGGAAAAGTAGGTACAGTAACTCGAGCACAATGTAGAATATACAGCTATTTTCATTAAAATGTCCCGGTTCGAAGAAAATTTTAATTTTAATAAATTCTAAATTCCTGGAAGTAGAACACCTAGGACAAACCAGGTATTACATGGGATAGTAGAACTATTCAAACATTATCCAGAACTGGTGTAATTTACATCAGTAAAAACATTAAAAAAATATTACGTTAAATTAATAGAACTTTGTGTATCTTTGGGATTAGATTAACAAGTAAGTAAGTAAGCTACGGGCGAAGTTAGGTCATCTAATCTGGAGGGGTTTTTCCTGGCTGGACTATGTCTTAATTTCGGTCCTGAAATGTGTGTGATATTTATGAATATTTAAATTTATTGCATTTAAAGAAACAATATGTTCGGAACTAGGCCTAGCTAGGATGACACGATTTGATTGACATGAAAGCAGCAGTACTATAGATGTTCCGTCATTATTCACTTTAATATATGCAACACACAATTATTGTTTCCTTACTCCCATTTTCCTAAAATGGCACATGTGCGACATCTAACATCGTATTGACACAATGAAAAAAGAAAAAAAATCTCAACGCTCGTTCTCGAAAAAAGTGTGGTTCTCTCAACAGTGCTTGTCCGTTTGTTTAACATTTTATTTATAGTAAATTTGTTGCTATCATTTATCATCTCTTATACTTCTCACCAGTTTCGCGAAGTGAACCGTGTGCTGGCAGGCAAACAGCGATCGTGAAATACAAGACCAAATGCCCAACACAGAAGCAGGACCACGAAGTGACTTATATAAGTGCGTTTCCATCTAACCTAATTACAGTTCTAATTATTCGCACACATCATTACGTACATTTGTTGTTGATTATTTCACGCATTGTTTGTCATTCTAACATAATATTGACAAATTATAGATAATTTTATTAATATTTTACCGCCAATTCTCTGCTATCGCGCGCACGGCCTGGTCTACGTTTCGCTCGTATACCTGTTTCGAGTTTTTACTTTATAAACAAGCCCTTATTCGTTGTTCTCTAACACTTATATTTTAAGATAATAATAATTTAAATATTAATTAACACCCTCTTTCTCTCTGGTTTAAATAACTTGAATAAAAACTCCCGCTTATTTAAATAATATTTTATTTAAATAGGTGTTAATATCTCGTTTTTTCTCGATTGCATGCATGCATGTAACTTATTGCTCAATATAGCTACAATGTCTAAATTAAAACAATATAATGCTCTCAGGCAAAATTACCTTCTCCAAATTAGTGAATTAAAGAAAATAGCGGATAAAGCGGTCATGGATAAATCTCTACGATAACTGCAAATGTAGATTCTTGTCAATTGAAGATACAAAACTTAATTTTGAAAAACATCATAATATCATATTAAATATTGTCGTGGATGATGGTGACTTGGACACTGAATTTAAAGTACAATCAGATTTTGATTCTCGATATTTCCATATGCAAACGGTGTATAAACAACTCTTTGATAATTCTACAGACAATAAGGTTTTAGATAACACTCTCAATTTAAATTCGAGTGTGAAGCAAAATCAATTTAATGATGATGTCTCATGTCTCGCAGTGGCTAACTTTTATTGATAGTTATCGCTCTCTAATTCACGAAAATGATTCTCTCTCAAATATTGATAAATTTAATTACTTATTTCAATGTCTCAAAGGAGCACCATTTCACTTAATAAAAGCCACACCTCTCAGCAGCCTTAATTATAGTATTGCATACGATGCTTTGGTAAAAAGATACGACAATCCTAGAATAATAGCTACAGCGCACTGGCATGCCTTGGAAAACATTAAGCGGCTCGGTCCTGGTGCACTCCGTCAACTAGTGGATTCATTCCGGGAAAACATTGCCATACTTGAGAATATGCATTTTCCAGTTAAGCAGTGGGACCTTATTCTATTCACTTATGTTATTTGATCGTCTGGATAAGGCAACAGTTACTAGGTTTGAGTTGTCTCACAACATCTCTGTAACAACATTACATTCTTTTGATACTCTAATCGAATTTATCGACAAACAATGTGATGCACAAAGTAAAGTAGCTCTGTCTAATTTGAGAGTGAATGACTCTCCGAGACTTAGGCAAAATTCTAATTCTAAATCTTCAACAGCTTTCGTTATAAATAATGCTATTACACAGCTTTCATATCCTCTCTGCAAAGGAGATCATTTACTCTATT
The DNA here is from genome assembly GCA_037114965.1 of Monochamus alternatus. Taxonomy (NCBI): domain Eukaryota; kingdom Metazoa; phylum Arthropoda; class Insecta; order Coleoptera; family Cerambycidae; genus Monochamus; species Monochamus alternatus. The sequence goes on along the minus strand of CM073428.1, from coordinate 45,158,847 downwards.
ATTATCCCAATTTTATCTCTAAATCCCCACAAGAGATATTCACTTGTGTCAAAACAAATAAATGGTGTATCAACTGCTTAGGATATAAACACTCTATTGAAAATTGCTCTTCTCGTGGAGTGTGCAGGAAATGCTCGAAGAAACATTACACTATGTTACACTTTCCTTTGCGCACAAATCAACCCACTGCAAGTGTCTCTCAACCAAATGTCTCATCATATCAGATACACCCTCTACTTCCGTGTTTCGGAAGGGAACAACTTCAACTTCTAATACACTTTTATCGAATGGTAATTCTCTCATTTTGCTATTTACGGTTATTATTAAAGTATGGAATGGACATGGGCAATTTACTCCAGTACAAGCGCTTATTGACAGCGCTACTGACTCGAACTATATTTCATCTCGTTGCGCGGATAAATTGGGTCTAGCTCGACGACACCTTAGTACCGCAATTTGTGGCATAGGTCAGACTAGTACTCACTGGTCTCAAATTGTCTCTTCTATGGTCAGATCTTGTATCAGTCTCTCTCCAACATTTCATTTGGACTTTATTATTTTCCTGAAAATCTGTTCGAATATGCCAGTTGTCTCCTTCGGATATGGCGTATTAAACAATTTCTCTAACCTCACTTTGGCAGATCCAAAGTTTCATATTCTAGCACCATAGATTTACTCTTGGGTGCGGACATATTTGGTCTAATTCTGAAAGGTTGTACTACAAATAACCCCTCGAATGGTCTTGTAGCTTGATACTGTCTTTGGATGGATGGTTACAGGCAAATTAGAGAATATTTCTCAAGCTACTGTAGCTAATACCTTTCTCTCTCATTCCAACCTTTCTCTGGAAATGTTAGTGCATAAATTTTGGTAGCTGGAACAACTTTCGTGTTTGAAGAAATTCACTCCCGAAGATATGCTTACTGAAAGGCAATTTTCTAATACTGCCACCCGACAAAATTAATGTCGTTTTGTGGTATCTTTACCGTTTCGGAATGATTCTCCAACGTTCGAGTGTACAAGAGAGCAAGCCCTGAGAAGGTTCAATTCCCAAATGGACTAGTAATAATTCTGGTTTACTTACACACTTCCCTCGGATAGTCTACCATTTCCACTGGACACAGAAACCGATTCAACAGTAAAATTACTGGGTCTTCAGTGGTCCCCTACCTCTGATAATTTTAATTTTAAGATTACACCTCTCCATAACGTCTGTACAAAACGTTCGATGTTGTCGGCTCTCGCACGAATTTTTGATCCCTTGGAATTTTTAACTCCTGTGACTTTGTATCTAAATTAAATTAAATTTATAATTCAACAATTCTGGGTCAGAAACACTGATTGGGACTCTCCTCCACCTAACGATATTTTGGGTATTTGGAATCAGTACAAGGATGAACTCCCTACTATTCAGAATATTCCTTGGAGTATCATTTCCAATAATTATGTAGCTCTAGAATTGCATGGGTTTGGTGACGCTAGTTCTAGAGGTTACGCGGCTATTCTATATCTATGCTCTACATTACTGTCAGATGGAACTCAGGTAACATTTGTTTGCGGAAAGTCTAAGGTTGACCCGCTCAAATCCTTATCAATACCCCGACTTGAGCTTTGTTCAGCTCTGCTTTTATCTGAACTCATGAAATTTGTTCTCTCACTTTATGAAGATCGTTTGACTATATCTCAAATATATGCTTGGTCAGACTCGACTATACTCGCGACAAGAATGCAGACGCCTTACGTCATACGAACAAATGAATAATTCATTATATTTTCATCAAAATATTTAAGAAACTGCAACTATAGCAATACAAATATATACTACACTTAAAGTTTGCATTATATATTGCACTAAATTGCAAAAAATGATTGTTTTTAATGCGACCAAATATCTAAAATTAAGTTGATAAGAAAAACAAATGTGTAACGTCAGCCGTGACGTAAGACGCCTGAATTCTTGACGCGAGTATACAACTCTTGCCTGGATTAAATCGTCGCCACACAGATGGGGTACCTTCGTATGTAATAGACTCACTAAAATACAGGAAAGAATACCTACATCGGTCTGGCGTCATGTAATTTCCCAAGACTACCCCGCAGATCGTGGCTCTCGTGGACTCTTACCCTCTGCCTTACTCTCAAATTCTTTATGGTTTTTTGGTCCTCAATGGTCCTCAGGTCGTCAGATTATTGGTCAATCTATCCAGATATCGTAGAGACCGAGGAGGAAAGACGTCATATCACTATTCTCTCTGCTAACCCTACAAACAAAAGAAGACGTACTCTCCGAAATCATCGGACATTATTCCGTCTTTGGAAAAATTCAAAGAGTCATAGCATAAGTTTTAAGATTCCTTCATAATCTTAGACATTCTCGTGCCAAGACGGTTGGTTATTTAACTCGTATTGAACTGGAAGGCTCATTGACAGGACTTCGGTGGCATCGGAAATATATACACACGCTTTTACAGCGTAGCAAATGGCTCGATCCATCAGTGCCTATTAAAATAGGAACTTTGGTTCTTCTAAAGGACGAGTTGTCACCTCCTCAAACTTGGCACATTGGCCGCGTGGAAATAATCCACCCTGGAGTAGACCGTGCGTGTGGTCACGCTGTCTGATAAGACCTATTTCGAAGGTCTGCCCTCCACCTCTTAACTAAGCTATTTCTCTCTCTTTTCTCTTTCCGTTCTCTCTCTTTCTCTATTCTCTCTCCGTCTCCCTCTCGTTTTCTCGGTAAAATGTTAATAACATTTTAGGTGAGCGATATGTCATTATTCACTTTAATATATGCAACACACAATTATTGTTTACTACCATTTTCCTGAAATGGCACATGTGCGACATGTAACGTCGTATCGACACAATGAAGAAAGAAAATAAGTCTCAACGCCTGTTCTCGAAAAAAGTGTGGTTCTCTTAACAGTGCTTGTCCGTTTGTTTAACATTTTAATTATCGTAAATTTGTTATTATCATCTCTTATACTTCTCACCAGTTTTGCAAGTGAACCGTGTGCCGGCTGGCAAATGCCCAACACAGAAGGAGGTTTTCGAAGCGACCTATGTAAGTGCCTTTCCATCTAACCTAATTACAGTCCTAATTATTCGCACACATCATTACGCACAGTAGCTCAATGTAAAAATAACGTTTTCGCAAAAACTTTTTTATTTTTTAGCTACCTCTCAGATATTAATTAACCTCGATATTTTCGAAAATTACTGCACAATGGAGTATTATTTCTGTTTTAGCTGGGTCCTCTGCTCTTCTTAGTATATACTTCCGACTTTCCGTATCAGATACATTCTAAATCTGCATTTTTTGCGGACGATACCAAGTTCTATGCCAATCCCTTGACAGACCATAACATCCTTCAGCGTGATCTTATGAACATTTCGAAATGGTGTCAGAAATAACTCCTTGCTTCAGTATTCACTATTAAACACGACGTTAAAATCCGTTACCTCACAAAACGACCTTGCAGTATTAATTTCGCAGAACTTGTCGTGGTCTGAACACATACAATCCAGGTGCAAAAAGGCAAATTCATTAGTGTACCTTTTGAGGAAGTCGTTTACTGGAGCAAGTCTGGAAACTTTCGTGAAACTATATAAGTATTATGTCAGACCGCTGCTTGAATTCGCTGGTCCAGTGTGGAGTGCTGATCTAGTAAGGGATCAGAAATTATTGGAATCTGTGTAACGTCTTGTTACTTGTCTCGCTTATGAACGTATTCGACCATCCTATGAGGAGAGACTACGTCTTGCCTATTTGTCTTCTTTCGCCGAAAGGAAGCTTTGCGGCGATTTAATATTTACATTTCGAGCGCTTAATGGTTTATTTATCAACACTTCTGTTGCTTCCTCGCTTTATACCCTGAGTCCGGATAGTCGCTTAAGAGGACATCACCTGAAACTGAGAAAAGAGAGCTTCAAGACATCTGTTCGCCAATCGTTTCTACCAAACCGCGTGTTCTCAGTATGGAATTCTCTTCCTCCTTCCGTAGTTACTGCACCCTCCATCAATGCTTTCAAGAGTCGCCTGGATGCTTGGCGGAGCACCTTATACGATCGATGAACATTCTGTTTTCATTGTCTTTTTGCTGTTTTTTTTTTATTTTTGATCTTTTATTTTTTTTCCTTCACGTTAATTATTTGTATATTTGTCAGGGCTGTACAGAAATCTCCTTAGCCCGGAGCTTCATTTGTAATAATAATAATAATAATAAAAAAAAAAAAAAATAATAATAATAATAATAATAAAATCCCTTTTTCGATAAGCCGTCAAATTTGTTAAATTCATTAAACTCATTTCCAGAACTAGAGTACGCACCTGGACGCGGTTTGCACAATGCAGAACTATTGTCATTTTAAAAATTTTTGAAAAATGCTTATATTCATTAAATTCGATTCTCAGGAACTATGTTGGTGCACAATGTAGAACTGTTCCTATTAATTAAATTCGATATTATTAGAACTAAAGCTCCTAAATCTGGTTTACATCGAATATACTTGCGACAAGAATTCAGACGACTTACGTCATACGAACAAATGAATAATTCATTATATTTTCATCAAAATATTTAAGAAACTGCAACTGATAGTAATAAAAGTATATACTACACTAAACGTTTGCATTATATATTACACTAAATTGCAAAAAAATATTATTTTTAACGCGACCAAATATCGCAATTTACGTTGACAATAAAAACAGATGTGTAATGTCAGCCGTGACGTAAGACGTCTGAATTCTTGACGCGAGTATAGTAGAATTATTTTTGCACAATGAAGAATTATTCTTATTTTCGCAAAAACTCCCGTTTTCAAAATTTTGAAAAATACTGTTATTAATTAAATTCGATTTCTCCGGAACTACAGCACCTAGATTGGCCTGGTTTGCATGGAATAGTAGAACTATTGGTGCACAATGCAGAATTGTTCTTATTTTCGTCAGAACTACAATTTTCAAAATTTTTAAAACTAAATTATTTTACAGCAAAATTTTATTTATATATTATTTGCCCTTTTTCACAGGCTGTTTTGTCGCCTGGTATGGAATAAATTCAATAAAAACGAAACAATTATTTTTTGGGAAAAATCCTCGAACAGGTCGATTTTTAATTAAAAAAATACATATTTTAGCGTAAAATGCGATTTTCAAATGTCATTTGTTTTCGAGTAATGACGTCATCAATTTTTTTTTTAAATGGCAACACCATATTTTTTTCCTTGATTCTGAAAGATCGTTTAATTCTCTATCAGACAGTACTAAAATTTTGCCCTCTTACATAGGAAAGTTCTCGAGTAAATGACGATTGAATGTTAGAAAACGTAAATTTTATCCATAAAAAGTAACAATTCTGAGGTATGTAAAATAAAATACAATTGATTAAATTTTATACTTAAATTAAATGTTCGAATTGCCATCCACCAACTTCTTGACAATGCGCAAGTCTGTGAAGAAATTCTTCTTGCACATTATGAATGATTTCTGGGGTAACTCTGCGTACTTCGTCCCGAATGCGATTTTGAAGTTCTTCTAAATTACGTCGTTTATTAATGTACACTTTTGACTTCAAGTATCCCCATAACAAATAGTCAAGAGGTGTAAGATCTGGCAATCTGTAATTCGAAAAACTAAACTTGATAACGTTTTTGCTTTATTTTAATTGATTTACGTTTTCTAACATTCAATCGTCATTTAATTTACTCGAAAACTTTCCTATGTAAGAGGGCAAAATTTTAGTACTGTCTGATAGAGAATTAAACGATCTTTCAGAATCAAGGAAAAAAATATGGTGTTGCCATTTAAAAAAAAAATCGATGACGTCATTACTCGAAAACAAATGACATTTGAAAATCGCATTTTATGCTAAAATATGTATTTTTTAAATTAAAAATCGACCTGTTCGAGGATTTTTCCCAAAACATAATTGTTTCGTTTTTATTGAATTTATTCCATACTTTTGGCGCAAACTGTATAAATATTAGTGCTCCGCTCACTCTACATATGTATATGCAGGGTGTTCTCTCTAAGATTTTCATTGGGTACATTTCGTGCGCTGGGGCAGCTAGTGTGATGAAATTTGGTATACAGACACTAGATGGCATATAGAATCCGATAGGAACATCCATATTTATACAGAGTGTTCCTTTTTGTCAAGAAATCGATTTAATTTAAATTTTTCCACTATACTTCGACTTTAATTTATCAGTATCACATAATTATCTTTTTTAGGTCTTCATTATAAATTTTTCTTGTTGTAACAGTTCCCCGTTCAATTCTAACGCATCGTTTTTTATGCTACTTGTTGTAGAGTTGTGGGTAGCTCCGGACAATTAAAGAGCTATGTGAAATATAAATAAACCAGTGAGTTTTCCTGAAAAAAATGAGAATACATAATCAAAAAACTATGCTTACAATATATTACAAGGTAAATAAAACAAAAATGTTTATTAAAGCATTTACAGAATAAAGTTAAATATTCAAATCAAACGAAATACGGGAACATGGCAAGTAGCCTCAAATACACAGTTTAAAGTCAGGTAGCTTCGACAAAACAAAAAACTTTTTATTTGTGTAGAATTATAGGTTGCTAGAGTCGCATGCACAATTTTCAAACGTTTCTGGTAGTTCTGCACATGTTTCGTGCACCCAACTGTGTATCCTCTTCAAAATATTTCCTGGCCTCTTCAGCTGATGTAGAACTTGTTACGCTTTTTTCTGATGTGCTCGATGCTGATTGATAACCTACTCGCCCTTGTCATGATTAAATTGCAGTGTTTTTCCTTCAGTTTTAAATTGAGGAATGATCTTTTACTTTTTTTTCTTCTAAAAATGTTCCTCTCCTATCCTCTTGGAACCCTCTAGTAATGGAGAAAATGTTTCTAAAGCCTGTTTAGACTTCAAGGAGTCTAGTTCAACTGAAACAATCAATTTTCTCATTTCATTCTCAGTGCCTTTGTAAAATGAATGGCAAGATATGCCTGCTGTTTCATCTTGTTCAGGTAGTGTTTGTTGTAATATCCGTGCTGGTGTGATGAAATATGTGGTGGTGTGGTAGTATATTGTGTACTGAAGTATTATGTGATGGTGTACTGTGTGTTGAAATATTATATGTAGTGTATTGTGATGATGAATGATATATCTCAAAATAATGTATGTCGGATGGCGATGTATCTTGAGCTGTTATATGTACCAAAGTTGTAGTTAATTGTCTATTTGTAGATCAACAATTTCTTGATGGTACAGTATATTAGTTATTTCAGATGACAAAATCTAGATCATTACTCACACTTTCAAAGCTGATCTACCGATTGATGGTAAGAATACATCTTTCGCACAACTGTCCGGAGATACCCCATCTCCGAGGTTACTCACCATCTCTCTGCATATTAATATTTTGGGAATATGATCTAGATCATATTCTAGAAAATCAGCACCTATCTTCTTAATCCATAAGCGACATTGTTTAATGACGTTCCACCCAATTATGGCATCTAAACATCAAGAGACGTCATTATTATAAACGACCGTAAATTTAGTATTTACTGTTGTTGCCTGTAGGCATTTGCCGATCCTATAAGCAATGTTCGCACTAAGCTTCAACATTAGCTGGATTTTGGGTTTAAGAGCTAAATAATTTACTTATGTTTCATAAAAGGGCTACGCCAGCCAAAATTTTAGAAATTCTCAAATCGAATGAGATTTATACGTCACTATTAGAGGGAATGCAAAACAGCTACGCCAATTCTAAACTTTAATTACAAAGATACTCATTCAACATGGAATTTGGCCTAGACATAATTCTTCCAGGGTGTTTCCTCTAGTACCGAACGTCTTTCCAGCGTTTGGGTCGTTACTTTCTTGAATATACCCTGACCTCAGTTTACTAATCGCTTTACAGCAGCTCTTTTATTTATGGAAATACCCATAGGAATACGAATTTCACGCCCGTGGATAATCTACTTCGCTATTTATGTTGCCTTCGATCTGGGAAAGCTTAAACAGGCTCCAAAATTTTGTCAAATTTTTTGACATAATAATAATTAAACAATTTTGTTTTGTGACCTCAGAATATTATGTAGTGGGGGTATAATTAGTTTCAGATCAAAATGTTATAGAAAACACAATTTTCAAAATTGCCAGCGTTTCGGCTATTTATTAAGCCTTCCTCGGAGCAAGTTGTTTTTTTATATTTCCGTTACTAGAAGCATGTTGGATTTAAATTTTATTTCTCTATATACCTTTTTAATAGAATTTTGACAATAAAAAGCAATACCCTTGCCCTGAGGAAGGCTTAATAAATAGCTGAAACGTTGTCAATTTTGTAAATTGTGTTTTGTATATCATTTTGACCTGAAACCAAATATACCTCCACTACATAATAATTAAATACATAATATTCTCTACGAAAAGGGACCATCACATCTTATTCGTACTATAACAATTTTTCAATATTCAACTTATGAACTAAGTATAAAATAATGCAACAATTATTGTACTATATTTGCAGGCCGTCTTCAAAAACCAGGATTCGAAGTAAGAGATAGCACAAGCGATAAAATAAATGTGCTTATGAACGGAAGGGTAAAAGAAGCTCTAAATATTTCTCAAAATTGGGATTCGTCCTTAGTGTTTGAATACCTTGAAGAAGATTTTATGAAACCAGTTACAGATATTGTTGAAGAATTGTTAAATACTACAGATATCAAAATTGTAATTTACAACGGTCAACTTGATCTTATCGTCGATACACCAGGTAAAATTAACAAATTTTATTAAAACATAACTAAACATTTTTATTCAAGCAAATTTATATTATAGAAATTAAGATATACTTACTTAAATTCGACTATTTTTATATTCATAACATCTATTTATCATTCGACCATTATGCATTATAGATACTGAAATTTTTGTACTATCTATATCTCTCGCTACTAGATCATAATAATAATTTTGTGTCAGTATGTAAAAAATTTTCTATGCATATACAGGGTGAGTCATTAATAATGGTATATAGCTTAATGGCATATTGTTAACGCCAAAATAAAGCGATAGAGCCCAACATGCCTTATTCAATTGTTGCTCCTTTTCATTCTACAGAGTGTTAAAGTTGAAAAAGTGTTTTCAATTTTTTGCTAAATTTTAAGAACGTATGGACCGATTGTTTTGAAAATTTGTAATCTTTTGTTTTTTGAGGTGGCAATTCCGAATACTGTGCTGTCGATGTAAAAATATTTGTGACTTTTTGTATTTTACACTTTTGAATTTTTTGATAAGAAACTATTGAACTGCCTTAAATTCTAAATAGAAAAGGTATACCTGTTACAAATCGATAAACTCAACCGCGGGAATTAAATTAGAAAATTAGGGAGTCTTAAGATATCAAAACTGAATTAACAATAAGACGAACACTACTACAACTGAAAATTTTATTATGCATATCTTAACAAATTATTAGTCATAAAAAATTCTCGAAGTGACCACCAGAGACTTCAATGCACTTTCTTAGCCTCTTATTTAAATTTTGTCTGACGTTGAATAAAGTTCTCTGTTGCTTGATAATATTAATCGATTCTTAAATATTTTCCCACAGTTGTTCTTGATTATTAATAAAGTCTTTGTAAACTAAAGATTTAATATAGCCCCGAAAGTAAAAATCCAGCGGATTTAAATCAGGGCTAAGTGCAGGCCAAGGAATTTCGCTGCAGCGTCCAATCAAACGGTGCGAAAAATTTCTATTAAAATATTCTCTTACTCATCGGGGGTAATATGTAGGTGCACCATCATGCAAAAACCAGAGGTTCTGCACTAAATTTAAGGGAATATCTTCAAGAAGCAGTGGCAAGCCAGAATATTTAAATAATTTTCTCAGTTAAGTGGACGTAGTAGTATGAACGGCGCCACAGTATTATCGGAGAGAATTCCACACCAAATATATATAGAGAATCTTGCCGAAAATATAATTCTCTTGGCAGATGAGGATATTTTATTTCCCAAGACTGACTATTTCTCCAATTAAAAATACCTCGTTGTGGAAATGTGGCTTCATCCGTAAATATTTTATTATAAAATGTTGGGTCATCATTTTGTTGTTGGCGAAGAAACTGTGCAAACCGCAACCTAGCTAGAGGGTCTTGTGGCGTTAGATGTTGAACTGGAGTAAAATGATAAGTATACAATTTTTCTTTGTGGAGTATTCTGTTAAGACTGCCCGATACCAGTAATTTGACGAAAATTGACGTGTGCTTGTACGTGTGTTTTAAGCAATTCGCACTAAAACATCATCGTCTTGGTTCGCTATTAATATTTTCGGCCTTCCAACGTCTCTTTTCGGGCGAAATGATCCTGTTTCACCTAACCTGTTCTACAGTCTCTTAATAGTTTATGATCGGGTTGTCTACAATCTATAATTCCAAGTACATTGCTGCTGCACGCAACCACAAAAATTTTCTTGGGCGTATGCACATATCATGTTTCTCATTTCAATGCTCGAAAAATTATTATGACGGGGCATTTTAAATATAAAAATAATAACAATAAAAAACACTACTATAATAATCTATAAATTGAGTGGCATTGACAGAAACAATATGATATGACAGCTGTCTACTTATTATTTCCACGCCTACTACTTTAGAAAAAATAATTTTCTAATTTAATTCCAGCCGAATCTCAAAAATTTAAATCTTCTGTTTCTCGAAAACGGATGAGTTTATCGATTTGTAATGCCGGATTTCCACCGAGCCGACGGTACAAAAACAAAACACGAACTGTCCGTTTAAACAGAAAATTCAAACAGTTTTGTTTTCAAAGTGTTTCAAAACTGTTGGGTACCCCAACGGACTTTGTGTTTACACCAGCCACGGGCAGAAATCAATAAAAACTGTTTATGTTTTGTTTAAGTTTTATTCAGTTTACATAGAGACACCGGACGTGTAGTTGTGAAAATGTGGCGCGCAGCTACTTTGAGGAATCAAGATGACGATTAATTTTTGCTAGGAGTTGCATATTTTATGCTTAAAAAGAACAAAAGTAAACGTCGATTTTGGATTAGACCATCTTTAAGGAAAAAAGAAGATAATGTGACTTCTAAACTATTGCAAGATCTCAGAGAAGATGATATAAGTATAGGAGGTGAACTTCGATCAAGTTTTAAGAACTTTTTAAGAATGTCAAGCACAGATTTTAAAAATCTATTGTGTTTAATTGGCCCTATTATTAGCAAGAACAACACCAACTACAGAGACTCCATCCCAGCACAGGAACGTTTTGCCATCACATTGAGGTTCCTAGCAACAGGAGATTCGTACCATAGTTTAATGTATTTATTTAAAGTTTCCGTACCATCTATATCAAGAATTGTGCCAGAAGTATGTAACGCTCTGATCGAAGTTTTAAAGTACACGGTTAAGGTAAGCATATAATAATATTAAGAGTTCATATTTTAGTTGAAGAATGCTTTATTCCTAAAACTAAAACGGCTCATTGTAGACGGGTAATTGTCGATTCTCGAGCTTGTCTCGAGGCACTTTACCTCGTCTCGTCTCGAAATTCGAGACAAAATGCCCTCCAATTTCTTCTGTTCTTCTGGGTTTGTTTTTGTCTCGGAGGACAGCCATCAAATTATACCCAAACCATTTAGGACGAAAGGAAGAAGCTGCTCTAGACTTTTTAAATTTTTTGTAATTGCGCCTCTCTCTTCGGTACTGCGAGTTAACATTTGCCAACTTTCGCTCAACTTCAGCGGTGGACACGTGACACATTTTCCCTTGTTCTATCAAAGCATCTGTTTGGTAATAGTAGTAAGTTTAATATAATTAGTAATTAAGTATTATTTGTTTTCTTTCACATCAGTATTCTAGTTGCCTAAGTATAAGTATAAATGTACGCAAATTAAAATTTTATCATTGCGCGTTTTTGTGGTAAAAAAGAAAAACTCAAAAAAGGAAGGAAGAACAGCTCGCGCGGGCAGATAATATAGAACAATCAACGCATCGCATAAAATTCCGCTGAAATTAATTAGTGCATCGTCAAATTAGTGTTAAGTTTAAATTCAGAACTCCATTTGGGGATCCAGGGAATCCAATTTATGAAAACCAGGCCGGCCGGCCCACACTCCCACAGAAAACTTCAGGTGAGTTCTTCTTTGCCACTCGCTTTTCGTTCTTGTACATGTAGTTAATATTTAGCACGTCGCTTTGGAGAATATTATCTAATTTTAATGATAATTCCCAAACATATTTTTGGTCAGACTTCGAGCCGGATTATTAATAACATTTATACTTATTAGCTACATGCGTACAATTATACTTTTTATTTGTAATTGGCAAGTTAGTAAATTATTAAATTAATTATTTTTTATTAATTTCATTCGTAGTTTCAATCACAATTCACATAATAAAATCTCAGTAAATTATTTCTTATACTCATATACTTATATTGCTTATATATTACTAAACTTTTCTATTTAAAACTGCTGTCCGCCATTTGTAGGCGTGGGTTATCTCTCTTAAATTCAAACCATTTTTAGTTGTACATTAGATACATCATTTGAACCGCTATTTATTGTTCACTAGTTATTTTACAATTATGGAAAAAAATATTAAAAAATTTAAAGCTTTACGTCAGGAGGCAATGGATCAGTTGCATCAGTTACATAATATTGCTCAGACAGCTATTGACAATATAGCTTCAAGGAGATTATTTAAAGTTAGATGCGAAGATATTTCAGAAATAAATTCGGAATTTAAGGAAAATCAGTCCAATTTAATATCACTTTTATCAAGTGTTGAGGGTGCAGATATTGCAGTTGAACAAAATGTTAGAGATGCATTCTATCAAGAATATTACGCAATTAAAGCTATTTATGTCGATATCTTTGAAAGTGATGACGCAAAACCTTATAACATGTCTGAAAAATCAAATGTCAAGCTACCTAAGCTAGATCTGTTGCATTTTAAGGGTGAATTACGCAATTTTACTACTTTTAAAGATATGTTTGAGTCTTCAGTACATAACAATAAAAATTTGGGTAATATAGAAAAATTTAATTATTTGTTATCGTGCTTGTCCGGTCCCCCGCTAACTTTAGCAAAAACGCTACCGCTCACAGGAGATAACTATCCTATAATTTATAATAAATTAGTATCTCGCTACACTAATAAACGTGTATTAGCTAATTCTCATTGGCGCGAAATTGAAAATTTTAAAAAACTTACTTCTCATGATACATCCTCTCTTCAAAGAATTTTAGACGTTTTCAATGAAAATTTGAACGCTTTAAAAAATATAAACTTACCTGTGGCACAGTGGGATTTCATTATAGTGAATAAAATGTTAGAAAAATTAGATAATGAAACAGCAACTGCTTTTGAATTGTCTCTAAAAGGTAATGACATTCCTACTTACGCTTCTCTCATTGAATTTGTTGAACGACGTGGTCATGCAATGGAAAATTTAGCTCTTATAAATTCCCCCGAAAAATGCAAGAGATCTGAAAAACCCAATCGCTTTAATAGTTCAGTTTTTCTGACAAATTCCGAATCTGCATTTAATTGTTTATTGTGCAATAAGTCACATCAGTTATACAAGTGCCCTGAATTTGCCAAGAGATCTGTGATTGAGAGATATAATTTTGTTAGAACTAAACGATTATGCACTAATTGTTTAAGTTCCATGCACGATTCTCATGCTTGTAGGTCAAAATCGACTTGCAGAATGTGTAACAAACGCCATCACTCGCTATTACATTTCGAGAAAACGCATACAAATATGACTTCCACTGTACAGGATGACTCTGTACAGGGTGGCTCATCTTATAATATATCACAAGATGGACTTATGTCAAAACGCTATTCACAGGGTGATTCATTACAAGTGGAACCTTCATCTTCTAACGCAACTGGTAGTAAAAATTCTACATTGATGCCGCCTGTTACAATTGCGCAGTCTTTCACCGGAATAACTACTCGTAATACGGGAGTTTTATTATCAACGGCACTTATTGAACTCATCGATAAGTGGGGAAATTTTCACGTTTGTCGGGCTCTGCTTGATTCGGGATCACAAACTACATTTATTTCGCAAGAATGTAGTAATAAATTAGGTTTGCCTCGCTCTAATCTGTCATTATCAGTTCATGGTTTAGGATCTATGCAAACATTATTAAATTCAGATACTGTTAATACTGCTTGTCGACCAGTTGGGAAGTCTGGGCCGCTTTTAGACATAGTAGCAGTTATTCTACCAAAAATTTGTGACGCTACACCGGCTGTAAAAATTCGAGAACATACTTATCCACATATTACAAATTTAAATTTAGCTGATCCTACTTTTCATGTACCGGGAAAAATAGATATTCTCTTAGGTGCTGATATTTATCCGCAGATTTTAGTAGATGGTTACGTCAAAGGAAACTTAGAACAACCTTTCTGTTTAAATACAATTTTTGGTTACGTTCTAATAGGTAAAGTAAAAATGAATCTCTCGCAACAAATCAATTCATTTCTTTGCAATACTGATCATGAATCATTGGGACACATTTTAAAACGCTTTTGGGAGTTAGAAAATATACCTAACGTCCACGCAGTCTCAAAAGATGATAGTACATGTGAACAGTTTTATTTAAATACAACAACTCGCGACAAAGAGGGACGCTATATTGTAAGTTTACCTTTTCGTGAAACTGAACCGCATTTTGAAAATTCTCGCTTTTTGGCACTTCAACTTTTGTACTCGCTTGAAAGACGATTAACAAAAAATCTCTCTTTATATAAACAATATGCTTCCTTTATGCAAGAATATCTGGAATTGGGTCACATGGAGGCTGTCCCATTTTCAAATATTTGTGATAATAGTTTTTATTTACCGCATTGTTTTGTGCTTAAACCAGATTCTCTTTCTACCAAGTTACGCGTAGTATTCAACGCATCTGTAAAATTACGATCGGGACCGACGCTTAATGACACTCTTTATATCGGACCTAAATTGCAAACAGATATTGTACATGTTCTACTTAAATTTCGACTTCACAAATTTGTATTTACTGCGGACATAAAACAAATGTACAGGCAGATATGGGTTAATACTTCACATAGAGATTACCAACGCATAGTTTGGAGATTTTCTCCAGAGGAACCTGTCAAAGATTATCGCTTGAAAACTGTAACATATGGTATATCTTCCGCTCCCTATTTGGCCATACGAACACTTTTAAAGTTAACTGAAGACGAAGGTGCCGCTTTCCCTAATGCTACATCCATATTGCATTCCGATATTTATATAGATGATATAGTAACTGGTAGTTCTTCATTAGAAAACGCAAAACACTTGAAGTCTGAATTGATTGGTCTTCTTGCTCGTGGAGGTTTTCAATTGCGAAAATGGGCGAGTAATGAGCCGAGGTTACTCGATGACTTTCCCACTTCCTTTTTGGCGAATGATTCTCATTATTGGGATGAAGGAAATGGTTAAAAAATTTTAGGAATGTATTGGCGACCATCTTCTGACGACTTTTCTTATCATGTAACTTCTGTAGCTGAAAATTGTTCTAAACGCCAAATTTTGTCTGAGTTGGCACGCATATTTGACCCCATTGGGTTTTTATCACCTATCACATTTTTTATTAAACGCATTCTCCAGCATTTATGGTCTGCTGGAATTAATTGGGATGACGCTCCGCCTGAAGATGTTCTCCAGTTTTGGAGACGATTTCGAGAAGAGTTGCCTCTTTTATCAACTCTTCAAATTCCGCGATGCATCCTAGATAATTCTGATTCTGATCTTCAGTTACATGGTTTCTGTGACGCATCTCTTCATGGCTACGCCAGTGTCGCATATATTCGAGAATGCAATTCAGTTGGAGTAGTTAAAGTTCGCTTTATTTGCTCAAAAGCTCGAGTTGCTCCATTACGTCGTATTTCCATACCACGCTTAGAGCTCTGTGGAGCAGTAATGTTATCAAACTTAGTCGCATCAATACATCAGATTTATCAAGGCAAACTTAACTTTAACGGGACTTATGTTTGGACTGATTCCACTATCGTGTTATCTTGGATTCAATCGTCTCCCCATCGTTGGCAAACATTTGTGAGCAACCGAGTAAGCTATATTCAGGAAAAAATCGATTCCACTCAATGGAGATATGTTCAGTCCTCCGAAAATCCTGCAGATATTGCTACTCGTGGACAGTTTCCTTCCGAGTTTATAAATAATAAACAATGGTGGACAGGTCCCGCTTTTCTGAAGGAGCCTGTCTCCTGGACCTTACCTTTCGATTCGGCGCAGTTTTCTCCCGATGCTCTCACTGAGGCTAGGAAAGTTTCTTTACATGTAGTAACCGAAGAACATTTGCTAGATTCTCTTCTTCAACGCTTTTCTTCCTTTGCGAAAATTCAAAGAATTTTGGCTTACGCTCTTAGATTTGTTAATAACTGTAAAAATTCTAATTCTAAAAACCTTTCATATTTGACGCAACGTGAGCTTAATAAAGCATTGTTAGCATTAGTTAAGCATACGCAATATTGTAACTTTTCAGTACAAATTGATCGCTTTCATAAAGGGCTTAAAATATCTAAACCTTTACGAAAACTAGGAGTTTTCTGCGATGATTCCGGACTACTTCGGGTCGGAGGCCGATTGAGACATTCTTCGTTGTCAGATGACCGTAAACATCCACTTTTACTTCCTCGCAGTGGGCGTCTTACTACTCTTCTGATAGAATGGTGTCACCTAAAATATCTTCATGCTGGTTGTCAGACAGTTCAATTTTTGTTAGCACAAACCTTCTGGATTTTGTCATCACGAAGAGCAGTTAGGACGGTCATCTCTAAGTGTCAAACATGCTGGCGACAAAATCCCCGATCTTATCAACCTATCATGGGTGACTTGCCGAAATTTAGAATTTCAGAATTAAAAGCATTTTCACATGTGGGAGTTGATTACGGTGGTCCCTTCCTTACTACTATGAATAGAGTGAGAGGTGCAAAATCATACAAATCGTATTTATGTCTTTTTGTCTGTATGAGCACCAAGGCATTACATTTAGAATTAGCCTCAGATTTAACAGCAGACGCATTTTTAGCAGCGTTACGTCGCTTTATTGCCCGTCGTGGACGCCCCAGTCACATTTACAGTGATTGTGGTACAAATTTTGTAAAAGCTCAAAAAGAGCTCGCTACATTAATGCATTCCGCAGCTGCTACCGAAGCTTTGCAATGGCATTTCAATCCGCCCCATGCACCACACTTTGGGGGTATATGGGAAGCAGGGATTAAATCGGTAAAATCTCATCTAACACGCATCGTAGGGCAACAGATTTTGACCTATGAGGAATTAAATACAGTACTAATACAAATAGAAGCATTACTGAACTCTCGACCGCTTACGCCTCTAAGTAATGACCCGCACGATCTCTTGGCTTTGACTCCCGCACATTTTTTAAACCTTCCACCGCTCTCTTGCCTACCTGAACAAAAGCTGTCAGATATACCAGTAGGCCGCTTATCTCGCTGGCAACTGCTTCAGCGTATTCAGCAGGACTTTTCATCACGCTGGCAGAAGGAGTACTTACATACTCTGTCCCAAAAGTCTAAATGGACTTCTTCCAATACTCCCTCTCCTCAACCAGGTGATTTGGTCTTGCTGAAAAATGAACAGATGCCTCCTTCAGAATGGCCTCTTGGTCGTATCGTTGAAGTATTCGCCGGCGCTGATGATGTCATTCGAGTCGCTACTGTGCGCACTAAAAATGGACTCTTCAAACGACCCGTTGTCAAACTATGTCCGTTACCCTCTTCTCATGATTGAAAAAAAAAAAACGCTTACGCCTTTTTTGGGGGGCGGTATGGTCCTTCGAGCCGGATTATTAATAACATTTATCCAAAAATATGTTTGGGAATTATCATTAAAATTAGATAATATTCTCCAAAGCGACGTGCTAAATATTAACTACATGTACA
Organism: Monochamus alternatus; assembly: GCA_037114965.1. Classification (NCBI taxonomy): domain Eukaryota; kingdom Metazoa; phylum Arthropoda; class Insecta; order Coleoptera; family Cerambycidae; genus Monochamus; species Monochamus alternatus. The sequence goes on along the minus strand of CM073428.1, from coordinate 45,140,880 downwards.
AGAACGAAAAGCGAGTGGCAAAGAAGAACTCCATGTGACCCAATTCTAGATATTCTTGCATAAAGGAAGCATATTGTTTATATAAAGAGAGATTTTTTGTTAATCGTCTTTCAAGCGAGTACAAAAGTTGAAGTGCCAAAAAGCGAGAATTTTCAAAATGCGGTTCAGTTTCACGAAAAGGTAAACTTACAATATAGCGTCCCTCTTTGTCGCGAGTTGTTGTATTTAAATAAAACTGTTCACATGTACTATCATCTTTTGAGACTGCGTGGACGTTAGGTATATTTTCTAACTCCCAAAAGCGTTTTAAAATGTGTCCCAATGATTCATGATCAGTATTGCAAAGAAATGAATTGATTTGTTGCGAGAGATTCATTTTTACTTTACCTATTAGAACGTAACCAAAAATTGTATTTAAACAGAAAGGTTGTTCTAAGTTTCCTTTGACGTAACCATCTACTAAAATCTGCGGATAAATATCAGCACCTAAGAGAATATCTATTTTTCCCGGAAAAAAAAACGCTTACGCCTTTTTTGGGGGGCGGTATTGGTCAGACTTCGAGCCGGATTATTAATAACATTTATCCAAAAATATGTTTGGGAATTATCATTAAAATTAGATAATATTCTCCAAAGCGACGTGCTAAATATTAACTACATGTACAAGAACGAAAAGCGAGTGGCAAAGAAGAACTCACCTGAAGTTTTCTGTGGGAGTGTGGGCCGGCCGGCCTGGTTTTCATAAATTGGATTCCCTGGATCCCCAAATGGAGTTCTGAATTTAAACTTAACACTAATTTGACGATGCACTAATTAATTTCAGCGGAATTTTATGCGATGCGTTGATTGTTCTATATTATCTGCCCGCGCGAGCTGTTCTTCCTTCCTTTTTTGAGTTTTTCTTTTTTACCACAAAAACGCGCAATGATAAAATTTTAATTTGCGTACATTTATACTTATACTTAGGCAACTTAGAATACTGATGTGAAAGAAAACAAATAATACTTAATTACTAATTATATTAAACTTACTACTATTACCAAACAGCATCCTTTTTCTTAATTCGGTTTTTGTAGTCCGCGTGTTCACATCCCACAAGCATTTAAAATTCCTGTAGCCCTCAATTAGGTTGGAGGTTTCTTCCGCTGTCCACTTTTAGAAGAATTCTAGAAGTGCATATAACTGATTGTTGGGGTCATTATTTTGATATCGTAAAATAAAATACTTACATCAGACATTGCGACTTCACGCACGAAATCAGACTACCACCAACAACGAAAATAAAAACAAACTGGTTCGAATTTGAAGGACGTTTACAACAAGCAGACAAACATTTCTAGAACACACGGACCCTTTGAAGTTACCGACATTCGCCGGGACACTGTTTGTGTTCGTAAAAACTCGAACTGACTAAACAAGTTTGAAAACATCCTAAAAGTTCTAGAACAGTCCGCAAACAGTTTGCGGACTGTCACAAACGGTCCGAGTTCGTGTTTTGTTTTTGACCTGTCCGTTCCGTGGAAACCCGGCATAACATGGATACCTTTTCTATTTAGAACTGAAGGTAGTTCAATAGTTTCTTATTAAAAAATTCAAAAGTATAAAATACAAAAAGGTAGACATATTTTTACATCGACAGTACAGTATAACTAGCGCCCCTAGACGTGACGTTAACACTGTTTGCATATTCGTAATTTCCACCTCAAAAAACATAGGACTACAAATTTTCAAAACAATCGGTCCATACGTTCTTAAATAGAGCAAATATCGAAAACATTTTTTCAACTTTAACACTCTGTAGTATGAAAAGGAGCAACAATTGAATAAGGCATGTTGGGCTCAATGGCTTTATTTTGACATTAACAATCTGCCCTTAAGCTATGTACCATTATTAATGATTCACCCTGTATAATATTTTCAATTTATTATACGTTTAGGCTAAATCATTTACATCTTAGATTACTGTCCAGAAAGAGCCCTAAATTCCTACATTAATTGACTGGTTGCAAAATCTGGCTATTAATTTTTATTAAAAAAATCATGATTTTCAAGCAAGATTAGCCTATTTTTACCAAAAAAAATCAAACAACACTAAATAAGTACTGTAATTATTGTCAACAGATCTAAATACATATAGTATAGGATCCTACTATAAAACGACCTTCACCGAGCTGGTTCATGGATGAAAAGTATTTTATATCCAATTAAATATGTCAATAAATATATTGCAAATGGGTTGTCTAAAAAAATTCAGTCCAGAATGTGATTAATTAACAATTAAAAATTATTATTTTTTTTAAACATTTCACTGGTTTGGTTAATAGACAAATCCCACACCAATCGTGTGGTTAATAAATTAAATTTAAATTAAAATAAAGATTATTTCATTACCAACACGGTGGTATAGAGTTGTCTGCGAAAAATCGGTCCTGAATTCCGGTTGTCGAGTTTTAAAAAATGAAATATTCCCCAGCAAACCATTCCATGCGATAGAAGAGTACACAGCATTGCAGCTATGTGTAGTTCGTCCATACCGAAAATGAAGACGATCCGTTTATCTGTTTCTACAAAAAATCGACAAAGTATATGGGGGTACTTATTAAAAAAAAACATTAATTTCAGCTTAACAATTTTCATTAATATTTTTTTACAACCTTTCCGATGGGCAAACAGACCAAATTATGGGTGGTTGGTAGTACCATGGACTAAATGTATAGACAGCTTTTTCAAATAGCCCAGAATATTAATACAATTTCAGTTTGATTAAATGCCGCCAGATGTCGATAGAATTCAGTTTTTACTCAGACCCGGCATATCTGCAGCACACACAGTGAAATCGCTTTAACGTGTCGTCGGAGAATTTCAGCACTGTTGCCACGCATCGGATTTGAACAGGGGATATTAGGTGACGGCAAATTCGAATAATGTATTAAGTATTGATTATTCCAGTTTTAAAAACGATGACAGAAAAATTATATTTATTAAATATTTTATTTTAAACATAGGCATAAAATTTGTTCGATTTTTTTGAACATTTAACCTGTCATGCTTTCATTGGGGGCATCTTGGAGATTATATGTGCTTATTATATATTAATGGCAGGTCAAAGACCAGATGCGTACATATTTTTAAATTATTTTAAAAATATCAATCTGCAAATAATATATGTAGGATATCTATATTTAAATTCAACCGGAGATATTTTCGACATTTTATAAACATTTTCACAGATGCATGGATTTATTGAATTCTCTACAACAATATCATAATAAGATATTTTTATTTGATTTTTGACACTTGCCAATAAAATGAGATAAATTAATTACAAACAAAATTTATTTAGTAGCATACGAAGTGTCGCAAATTTTCTGTTACATTCTGTCTATTTGACATAAAAAAATTTCACATTTTAAATGTTAAAAAAAAATGTTTTTATTCTCATACAATTCTGGAGAAATTTCCGTACAATATGAAACCTACTGGGGAGTAGATAGTTGATATAAATAATTAATAATTTTTGAGCCTACTCAGTTACAAAAACAATATTTTGCTTGTTTGGCAATATATTTACCAAATACCGATATCAGTGGAAGGAAAAGACAACATTTAACATATGTAATTTTTGAAATTACCGTTCAAAAGAGTAATCAAGCATTTAAAAATATATATTATAGAATGTCCTGTTTAGGAAATTGGTACTGACACCGCTACATGACAGTGTAAAAAATTTTAAACCGCCTAATCAAGCATTTGTTTAACTACCCATAAAAAAAATAAATCATTAATTTCATTTCAGTGTGTATAGTCTTTTACTGTATATACAGTATGTCCAAGGTTAGAGAGGGAAAATACTTTTATTTTTCATTTTACGGGAAATCGATTCTTGATTAAAAATGTTGCTTTTTTAAAACTGCAGTTGGCATGGAAGACTTTGATCTAACATGTACAGGGTGATCAGAAAATCGGCAAATATAAAAATCGTTCAAGACTAAACTGCCTTTGTTTTTAATAATACGAATATGCGTTGTTTCTTTATTTATGAAAGATGTTTATGTAAAATATCGATTTTTTAGTATTTCTTCCTTTACGTAGAGTAATTTAGGGTTACCTGAAATATATAAAATGTTAAAGTAACTATGAATATTTTCAACATAGCATTAATTGGCAAGTATATAAGAAAAATAATCAGTAAAACTACTGTGTATCCATTAAAAGTACCTTTCTGACAGACCTTCAGACTGTTATGTACATAATATATTTTTTAATTAATGGTAAATAATTTGATTTATAATAAGAAGTATTGGGAATATTAGAGGCAGTGTTCCAGTGTTAAATTTATTTCATTGAATGAGGTACAAAATTACTGCAGATAATTTAAAAACATGGTTGGAGTACACATGTCCAAATGTCAATGGGTTTGGATATAACTTAACTTAGTTTTATTTCGAATACATATTATTTAAAACTGTCTATGAATATGAAAGTATTATTTTAACATCCTATATATTGAAATCTAACTTTGTAGTAATATGATTTTTACACTGTAAACTAAATAATTTACGAAACACGTAACTTTGCGTCTTTTAGTTCATTATTTTTTATTGCAGTAAATATAGGTATAAATTCTTCAAGTAGTAATTACACATGTAGGAGATATCTACATATTTTACTGGCCCTGTATATTTTTCGATCATTAAATGCGTTAGTAGGTCGTATATAAAAATTTGTAAATTTCCACGTATGAAGCGTTTACGGTGAAAGTGTGTAACAATCAAGACTATGTGACTATACCGTATTCGACTTTTTAATTGAGTATAAACTGTTCTTCGCAATAGATGGAAGTCGACACTTGTTTGCTATAGTCGTTCTCGTTATCGTAATATTAGACGTAAATCTTATATATTTTATTGTGAACTACACAAATTTAGTCAGTAAAAAATTAGAAAAACAACAATATGAGTATGGCAACGCTGAGCGCTGATTACTAAAATAAATATTTTCAATTTGTTCATTTGTCCAGTTTTATTTAACATTATGTATGTAAAGTTGCCACAACTTTCCTTCTAGTTCCTCTTCCTATCTAGTTCTAGTTCTCTAAGCGAGTGGGCCAAAAGCTGGCCCTCCACTGCGACCCTGTGGTGTATTGTGGCTCACATACTTATTACACTTCACCCAACAGGTTTACCCTCTTTATGAAGCCAATAACCTTGTTGGGTGAGATTCTGTCTAGATCTTCTGGCAAGAGATGCACTTTGCCAAATATAGAAAATCTGGTCCGTTCTCCAGCCGGACAGTGACATAATATGTGTTCTGCCGATTCGTCACTTTCCAAACACAACCGGCATTCGGCCTCCTCAGCCAGGCCCAACTTGTGCATGTGACTCCTTAACCAGTAGTGCCCAGTATATAGGCCAATCAGAGTCTTTAGGTTAAGCCTATTTAACTCAAGCAAATTTTTAGCTCTCTTTGTCGATGTGCCCCCTACGAACGCCTTCGAGTGAGCTAATCTTGGCAAATCTCGCCAGTACTCCCATACTTTTTCCTTCGACCAGGTCGATATGACTGCTTTGGCAATAGCCGAAGCTAAGCCAACAGCCGGTTCCGAACATATAAAGCTGGAAGAGGCACCCCGCCTTGCTGACGAGTCCGCTGTCTCGTTTCCCTGGATACCCGCATGACCAGGTATCCAAACCGCTCCAGAGCCTTTTGACAATTCCATACTGTTCTTGAATTACACCGGTAGGATCCAAGTGCTTTTAAAGCTGCTTGGCTATTAGAAAAGATTTTTATATTTACCCAGGCTTACGAATAGCCTGGTGTTTGGATTGCAACTATACACTCCAGCTCCAACCTCCTCTAGGGTCTTGGAGCCATCAGTGTACCAGCAACTATCCGCCTTCAGGAGGTCAGTTTCACCTCGCTCCCATTCCTCCCTCCGAGGAAAGACACCTTCAAAAGGCAGCCTATACTTGATTTTTGTAGGCATAACATCCGAGACCATTGATAGAGTGCCGTGACCTTCTATGTCCTCCAGCACTCCACTGCGCTCCATTATGTTAGCCTTTGGCATACAAATAGCCGCTTGTTTCAATCTGTATACTGCCCACCTGGCTTCTCTCTCCAAAAGTATATGGAGAGGTGGTAGGTCCAGGAGGACTTCCAGAGCAGCTGACGGTGTGGTACTGATTGCACCAGTTATCACCAGACTAGCTTATCTCTGCAAACCTGAAAATTTTACTTTGGCTATCCTTTGAAGACCTTTGGATCAGCAAACTATTGAGCCGTAAGTGATCATGGGTCTGTAACCATCACATACAGCCAATATAGTTGTTTAGGACCTACGCCCCAGGACTTTCCACAAATGCGTCGACACGTCCATAAGGACATTCTAGTCTTGTAGATGACTTATTCCATATGAGAATTACACCTGATCTCCTCCTCCTGCAAGGTTGTCGTTATGGTCCTGTTTGCCAGCATTGCCCGTAAGCAGCCACATATGGTAGATTCAATTCCCTTAGCAGCTGCTGCTGTATAGAGGGACTCTGGTAGGACATGTCCAGAAATGCAGCCACAGCAATACCCTTCTCCTGAAAGGATTGGGTGATTTTCCCGATAAGGTCATGTAATGGTAGTTCTGTTTACCAATTTGATAGGCATACTGATGAACACTAAGCGGGTTCACACTGAGTAAACCCCCCTAACGTAACCATCCAGTGCCTTTTCCAGACTTTTCAACAGAAAAGATGTCAGGCTAATTGGTCTGAATGCTTTAGGGCTTAGATCTTTCCTACCTATCTTAGGTATATAGACTACCCTAATAACTGACCAGCTGGATGGAATGTAATTCCATGCCATGCTGGCTTTGAATAGCTTGATGAGGTGCACCTTTATAATTTCCAGTCCATGTTGCATTAGAGCTGGAAAGATGCCGTCTTTGCCAGAAGATTTGAATGGTTCAAATGATTTAATCGCCCATTCAACAATTGGTACTGTGATAACTTTTTAGCTACAAACCAGTCATCTTTATTAGGTCGCCTAGACCTACCTTGTGATGTTGTTGGGGAATCACTATTGTTATTACCCAGAATCAGATTGTTGGGAAAGTAGTTTAGAATTAATAGCTCCAAGGTTTCTCTACTGGAATCCGTAAAGGTCCCATCGGGTCGTTTATTCACCCAAGTTCCCTCACAGGCTCCTTAGATAGAATCTTGTAGATTCTGGAACTGCTAGGTAAATCAGAAATACTCTCGCAGAACCTCCTCCAAGATTCCCTTTTTGCCCTTCTAATTTCTTTGTTATAGTCCGTTAAACCGGATCTATATTGATCCCAACAGCCTGAAGCCTTAGCCCAATTAAAAATGCGCCGAACTTCTTTCCTCATTTCTCCTAATTTCCTAGTCCACCAAGATGTGCATCTATTATCTTCCTTTGTTTTCAGTGGACAGTTTTCGTGATATGCTATGATGACTGCACTTCGGATTTGCTTCGTGGCTACCTCTATTTCCTCACGAGTCTTTATTGCGGTAATTGGAGCCCGAAAGTGCTCCTGGAGTGACTGTTTATATCCCCTTCAGTCTGTACTTTTTGGGTTCTTATATGTTACCACAGATCTAGTGTCAGTTTCTATATTAAATAGAATATGAGCGTGGTCTGAACACGATGGTTCAGAGGAAACATTCCAATTAACAATTTTATTACTCAGAAAAACTGAACTTATTGTTAAGTCTAATACCTCTTTCTTATTTCTAGTAATGAAGGTTGGTTTGGTACCAATGTTATTCACAATTAGCCCTTCCTCTAAGATATAATCAAATAATATCTCTCCAGTTAATATTGGTGCTTCCCCAAGCTGTGTGATGGGAGGTTGCATCGCATCCGATGGTTTAATGGCAATTGTGCCTCTTACTGCATGCGATTAAATCACGCAGACCAGCTGGAGGCAGTTGTGTGTTGTCCACATCACGCGGTAAGTAGGCTGAGCAGGCGATTATGTTCATCCTACCGCCTCCCTATATGGTTGATATTTGGATGGCTACCAAGTCTGGGCTGCAGTAACCTGAAAGAACAAAATAGTTAATGTTATTCCTGATAAGTATACAAGCTCTGGGTCGTATTTCGGATTCCAGAGCTATCACTTACCAGAAAGATTTCCCGGGTCGGTCACCCGTCCTGAGTTACTAGTCCAGGGGTCATAAATAAACGCAATATCAAGCCGGCCTTCCTGGAATCTAATCTCAAGGCATATGTTGCTGCCTTGACATATTGTATATTGGCCTGAAGGCATCTTATACTGTTAAACACCATCAGGGAAATATATACTTTTTTTTAAATTAAGTATTCGGTTAAGAAACGCGGTTATTTGGATCCGCTCTTCCGTAGGAGCGCCTTGTTGGGGATATTTTTACCCCTCCCGCCCGTGGTGGATGGGATTCTTCTTTCCCCACCCTGGCTTCTTGGGAAGGAGGCTCTCTCCTTCCTCATTTCTTCAGGGGAGGCGGTATTCTCTTCTTCCCCCCCCCTTACCCTTCTTCACCACCCCTCACCGAAGAGAAAGCGTGACCTCCTATCACCGAGGAGAAGGCGTGTCCAGCACGAGGTTTTTTCCTCTCCTGTTCAGCCGAGGAAGGGTTCGCCCTCATCTCTCCTCTGTTCCTTGGGAGGAATACCACCTGCCCAAAGCCAAAGGAGGGCCGATTATTCAGCCCTTCCAGAGCAACTTTGGACTTCTCATCGACAGAGAAAGTCCAGGTCTGACCTGGGCCAGATTCCTCTCGGTGGAGAACCTTCCAATCCCGAGTATTGAGGCCATGGTTCATTTTCCTTAGCCTCAATAATACCTTCTCAGATGATAGTCGGTTTGAGCCATCATCTGGAATGAATGCCACATAGATATGTGGCTTGGGTAAGTCCTCGCCCTGCACCGCCTTCAGACGAGCCCCGTCCCACGGCTGAAGGTTCGTTGTCACCTCCTCCAGCCATGTGATGCTTGCTCCTTCGGCGCAGGTGATGAGAAGCCACCCGGGCTGATAAGTACAGCCCAGGAATCTCACCTGAGGTCCATCTTCCGGGATATCCTCCGCAGCAGCCATTATAGACCCCTGCAGAGCACCCAGCTGATCATCTTCTCCTAGAACATTATCCACAGTTTCAAGGGTTGGAGTCTCTAGCAGCCTCCGCTCCTGTTCCGGGCTTATTGGAGTTGGATTGACCACAACCTACGTTCCTCAGTTACCTGAGCATCGAGTTGGGCAAAGTTTTGCTATTTTGATCCATATAAGTCCCACGAGTAGCAAAGGAATTAAAGCGTGCGCCACCGCAGAGCCCCGCATTCGGTGGTGAGGCTTTCCTATAGTGGAAACACAAATGCTGTTTTATAGGGTCGTATAGCAATAATATAATAATAATAAATTTAATGAGAGGAAATGATATGATATAACAATTGAATTACAAAAATGAGGCTGTCATGGATACTCAATTTTCCAAATATTTAAGTTATTAGGGATAATGGGAATAATGGAAATAATAAATAATAATCAAATAAAATTATTGTATATTGTATAGATAATAGCATGTGCTATGAATTAATAAATATATATATATATATATATATATAAACGGTGCACATCCAGTAGAATAAAATAAGGAAAATGTAGTAGAAAAAACTCCCAGGTGAATTGTGGTAACTTTAGCTCAGCGCATACTATTGACAACGCACGGAACGAACGGACCGGATTTTGAGTGGGAACATCGCATTCAGTTCCACATATACAGTCCGTTCGATGCTAATAACACAGCATAGGTAGACCAGCAGTTTCACTCCTTTGTCGGCACTTTGAACTGCTTTCAGTTTCTGCGGTGACCTCGAAATGTGAGTGCGATAGCACATCCTATAGAATTGACAGAATCGGTGATCAGGACCGGAATAAGAAATTTTTATTTGCGCGTGAAAGACGTGTAGTTATTCCACATGAAATTTTACGTTATATCTATCCACATTATGTAATAATTCATTATACAGTTATAAATGGGTAATTCAACATGTACTATACTGCTACTAACATACAGTGTGAAAATTTGATTTACTTCTTTGGACTCTTTAAAAAAAGAGTTTAAAATATATATTATTGCACTACAAAACATTTTTATTTATTTACTTACTTTTTTTGTTATTAGTGATAATTACATTTTTTTGGGATTTTTTTCAATTTAAAATTTGACGTTTGAAGTTTAGTGGACAAATAATTTATTATGATTTTTTTTCGTCTTAAATGATCTACGTAAACCAGAAGACAAGTAATTTTCAGAAAAGAGAAATTATGTTTACTTAACTTTGAAAATTGTTAAATTGGAGATAAAATGTAAATTTAGAAAAAAATTTTTTTTTATTATTTTGTTTTGAGACTTCCTCTCATTATAGTGACTACAAGAAATATGATCATCTACATAATTTGAAGATGAGCCGTCTTGTGCAAGAAACGTTGGAACGGCCTCTTTGCGTAATCTATTGCGCGAATCGTTAGAAAACATATTATTTTAAAAATGTATTTGACATAGTTTTTATGAACTATTACTAATCCTGAGCAACTTTTCTAATAAATCTTCTCTATTAGAAGCCTCTGCACAGAACTTTGCTCTAAAATAAAAATTTGTATTTGTGAATAATATAAATATGTATATTTTAAACTTCACTTTCATGAGAAGTATTTATATTCCAATGTTATACTTAAGAAATAAGTTAATAGGTAAGGCAATAGCAGTAAAATATCATTTATGGTTTGTACAGTATATTATAGATTAATTATTACTTATTTATGTCTTTACCAAATTTAAAGAAGCTTAAATTACTATTTATAGATGATATATTTAAACATCTAACTGCTGCGCAGCGACTCGTTCCTCGATCAGACTCAAAATATTGCTTTAATACGGACGGCTCTGTATAACCGATGTTCGCACTCCCAGAGTTGGATGTAAACTGAGATCTCTGCTTGAAATGGATGCGCGAGCTGCTATGCGCGACTTATTATTTCGGCCCGAGTGTTTTTACTGGTCTCCCTATACTGTGCTAATAATATGGGATACCCTACTAATATGATGTTGCCAAATAAAATCCGTAGTATGAGCTTAGCTTTATTCTTAGCAGAATAATTTTCGAGGGTGCAGTCAAGGTGATAAGAACGATAAAACTGATTTACTCTGTTTTTTGTTTGGCTACTAAATATTCATCAAGACAGATGGAGTGAAACTTAGAATTTCTAGGTGCTTCTCTGTACAAAATAAGTAATTTTTTCAGTATGATTAAAGACCTACAATACATTTTTAACTAAGGTCGTCTACATATAGAGAATAGCTGTTTAGAATTACTTTTTTGAGACAGAGATTAGTTATATATTAAATAATAAACATTATTATTACCTCAGCTGTTATAAGGTCTCCACATACACGATCTAACCAGCAAATTTTCACTGCCAATTGACCGTGTCTTTGTTTTGATCGACACTTTTTGCTTCATAAAAACTAATCACTAATACTCTCGTTCTATAGATATTTACTAGCATTTAAAATATACGTTGAAAATATCATTAATAAAATAAATGACAACAAATATATACCTATTGTACACAATAACTAGACCACACTCAAAAAGGAAATAATATAATTATCTACTTTGAATTACATTATAGGATAACTACAGGGTGATACAATCCAAAGTTTTATAAAATCTTAAAAAGACATCTGAAAAATTAGTAAATATATTTAGTAGATATTTTTTATAAATATAAAAAGTAAACTTTTAATTTGAATATGGTCTAGTTTTTATGTTCGCTGTGTACAGTGGCGTACCTAGAACTTTTGCCGCCCGGGGCGGTCTGCAATTTGCCGCCCTAGTCAATCAAATAGTGGTTTTTATAAATTAATAAACATTAATAAATAATTGTAATGGAGACAAACTATATGTGGAGAACTTTTTTACCATTGGATGCCGTATTTAAATTAGGCAGTAATAAAGGAGGCCACATAAGTTGATATACCTATAAATGCAACGTTTATAAAAATACCAGATCCTTTTTTAAAGGCCACAAGAAACTTACAGAGGTCAAAGATTCCGCATCTATGAGACAAAATATATAAGTACCTAATTTACAAAATATTTTTTATTTTATATCATGTATAATGCTCTCAAAATTTTTTGTAATTTCTTGTTAGCCTCGTGTGTGACTTACAATTAGCCGCGTCGTCTCCATGGTAACGATGGTACTAAGCATTCAATAAACATCGAACACGGAGTAGTAGCTACATAGAACTTCTACTCGACGTCAGCACCATTGATGTCTGTATCCGAGCAAAATTTTTAGAGATTCAGCCCATTGACTTGACGATGAGGAAAAATATTCGAAATCATATAGTAGAAATCGAATAGTAAACTTATGAAGTGAACAAGTTGTTCTTTACAGCTAAAACTAAATATAAAAAATGTGCTGCCCAGTACGGACCGCAATACACCAATATACTTACTGCCTTTAGAGGATTTCTAGAGTTTCTTTCTCTGTATACCAATCATTGTAAATAGCATAGGTTCCTTTGAATAACTGCCTCGATTTAAAGCACAGGTTCTCAAACTTATTTCGACCACCGCCTACTTTAAAATTAATAAAAGCGTGTTAAAAAAGTCTAATGCCCCCCAAATTTTTTAACTTACGTTTTTATATTATCATCTCTTTCATATTTTAAAGACAGTTATTGCAAATGTAATTTTTAAACATGCATTATTATATGGATAGGACAGATGGGAAATTATATATTTGCCTTGCTTCTTGCAAGAAAAAACTGCCTTGCTTAGATGTCTTGCAAAGAAACTGCTGAGAAAAGTTGCGATATAGCTGGCTGAACTTTGTACTTCTTTGCCAGGTCTTGAAAATAAGTTACATCTTTGTTTTTGTTATACGAGTGCACTTTATTTAAATGATCTTGTATACTCGCGTCAAGAATTCAGACGACTTACATAATACGAACAAATAAATAATTCATTATATTTTTATCAAAATATTTAAGGAACTGCAACTGAGAGTAATAAAACTATATACTACACTAAATATTTGCATTATATATTGCACTAAATTGCAAACAAATTTTGTTTTTAACCCCACCAAATATCGAAAATTACGTTGACAATAACCACAATTGCTTAATGTCAATCATGACGTAAGACGTCTGAATTCTTGACGCGAGAATAGCCTAGATGGCTTCGTTTGAAAATGTTTTTGGCAAATAATATATATTGTCGATGACGGATTTGTAGGATTTTCGATAAATCCGTATTTAATATAGTCCGCATTATACTACTTCTCTCTCTTCTTCTTTAATTTTCGTCTAATACAGTTTTCCATAGAAACTTTGAGGAATCAATGACGCTAATATAAAAGATATAATTCAATTATTAGTGTTACTTAATTTCAAAACTAACTAAAAAAGTGGCAATACCCAAATTTGTTATAAAATTAAAAATGTCTATTAAAGTTAAGTTAAATAAACTATTATTATATAATTTAGCTAGACCTCTTATAACAAGATCTTATGTAACAATATTCTACTGTATTTAATGTTTAAATACTGATAACTCGTTTTCCGTTCGTTTTATATTCATATTCATTTTACTTCGGTACATCTGGATATTTGCAAGTGGCATGAAATAACATTCCTGTTATTTGCTAAACTCTATTTCAAAAATACGGTATCCTTAACAGTCGAATATTTCTGGCAATTTGAAACCAGTCCGGATTTCTTGCTTGAACAGACCTATCAAGACATTATTGGATTTGTTTTTTAACGTCACTGGCAAGCTGGCTTGGCCACAAACAGACTCGTTCAATAAAGCTTTATATTATGTATGTCTAAATATAATATAAACGAATATAAGCTTCCTTTTTGATTTGACAAGCTCTGTGACTTTCACTTTCAAGACCTTAGTGCCGCGTATTTACTTGTTGTTTATATCTCCCAAGATTCACCATTCTATCGATGCCTTCAGCCTAAAAAAAATCAAAATACATATTAAGTACATAACTTTGTACAACTTCCCTTTGTGTGCCTAGGAACCTCTTGACATAATTTCAAATAGTGTCCATACCAGCCTCGATATTCCTATAACCAATCCTAACGAAGTCCATGCGTTTTAAGACCATCCTGTAGAAGGAGTGCATAAGGGTTGCGATATGGCAATACATCATTTTACTACTTGTAATTTTATCTATTCTTTCAACAACAGTTTTTAATTAAATGACACAGGCACTCTTCTTAGCACCTAGGTCACTTGGTTTTCTTGATGAAACAAAAATATCTGCTCCCCGCAGCCAGAGTTTTTAGAGTGCAGATGATTTGACATCGCTTTTGATTCCTATTTAATCATTCTGTCTTGATAAAGGCAAAGTTTTGTGGGACATTCACTTCACTCTCTATCAAAAGCGTCTCTAGATAAGTATCTCATCGTGACATTAGGCAGGTCCGACAATTTTTTTATTTTATTGAAATCAACTGAATATGCAGTAAAAAATAGTTTTGCCTAATTTAAGATCAGCATTTTTAAAAATAAGGTAGTTTTCAGCATTTGAAAATTTCCAACCGAAGCGAAGCTACGAAACGTACGAGGCTAGGATGCGTGACGTCAGCTACCTACCTTACCTGCTGTGGATATTTATTACAGATTACTCGGAGTATGCGACCCATTTGGATGGTTTATCGAAGCAAGAAGCGATAGTCAGAAAGAAAATTACGTTTTATGCTTAAATGTGTTAATACGTATATCTATTATTAAATCTAATGATATAGTTTATATTTCAATTCATAAAAAATGTGTATAAAAGTACTTCTTACATAACAAGAATATACTCATTAAAAACACAAACTTAGATATGTACTAACTACATTTTTACAATTACTACCTGCATAATATTGGAAATATGTAAATTTTCAAGTCAACTGCATGGTGATATAGATGATCTGTAAATTCAGTATCGTATTCTACAGTACATTTTTTGAAAGATCCGAAATCGAATACAAAATATAATACTCCATTTTTGGAATTTTTTATTTAAGCATTTGTAAATTTAAGACATTTTAAAAAAATTCTTAAATTAATGTATTTAGAAATAGTTTCCAAGCAATCCGTTGCAGTTTTACAAACACCCGTTTCATACAATTTTGATGTATACCGAAGTTTAAACCACAATGAATTTTCACTTTGAGTGTGGTGTAGATAATTTGTATTTTCCATGTTTCTTGTGTAAGAGTGCATGAACAAAAAGATACAAAATTCAATAGCAGTGGTAGTGGCAGGAGAATCAATAGATTTTTTTAAAAGTTCAGCGTTGGCTTTTATAAATTACCTAGTGAAACAAACTTGCGCAAAATAGGTTGCCGAATCTTCATAATTTTCTTTCCGATCTGTAAATAGGTGTTGATGACCTATTGTGCATTATCTGCAGCTAGATGATAGGTACCTACTCGCTTATATTTCGAAAACAACTCTTACTGTAATGAAAGTCACCTACGGGCCGTAGGTAAATAAATTACTATTGGTCCATTCTCTTTTTGGTTCCACGAACGACTTCGTTGAAAGTAGAAAAAACAACAGTCTCTTCGAGGGGTAAAATTCTCCAGAAAACCCATTTACAAAATTAAGACTGTAAAGTCTTAACTTGGACAGCTTGTATGTGCCAAAATAAAATGGTTATAAAATATTATTTGATTCAAAATTAATCAATCCTACAAACTAAATAAAAGAAATTAACTAATATTAATTACAGGCACAATGAAATGGGTGAATAACCTTAAGTGGGAAGGAAAGGAGGAGTGGGATGCTACAATTCGAAATGGTTTTTCCGTAGATAATTATTTTGAAGGAAATGTAAAAAAATATGGAAATTTGGCAGTATACTGGGTAGACAGATCTGGACATATGGTATGCATATACAGGTTCCATAACTAACAGGCATAGGCCATATAGCAGCAGGAGATAGTACTTTTATTCATTAAAAAAATATTTTCGAAGACTGGCAATAATTTGAAAATGGTAGAAATATAATTTTGCGATTAATATATTACCAGGGGGCGCTGATTACACAATAGTTAAGGGAAGTTGGTTAAATTCCAGCAGACTTGTTTTGTCTATTTTGACCGTTTCATCATAAAATACGAAATACTTAACTAATTATTTATAGAAATATCTGTATTTAAATATTGCAATTTTATTAGCAAAGTTATGTAATTAACAAAAGCGTTTGTATACATGGTGACAATTATTACTGTTGTCATTTAACTTTGTAAGTTAATATTGTACAATTTTATTTTTCTTGTTAAGTTTGTTGCAACTGTCAAAAATTCTGAGGCAAAATCAATTTTCTAACACTGTAAGAAATAGAATAGAAAATATGCCGGACCTGTAACAAAATAAAATTGTAAATCGTAGATTAGGTATTTTAGATGTTATTTATACAACTGGGAGAGACATTTTTGTTGTCACATTATGAATCACTGCGGACGACCTAAATAGAAGATGAAATTTAATTCGAAAAAGTCTGCAATTAAGTGTTAAGACTAGAGTTCATTAAAAAGAGAAAATGATTCTAGATTTTACAGCAGATATGTGGTTTATGCAAGTTGGAGCAGCACTCAATTTTTTACGACCGGAAACATTTAAATGAACTTTTCCATGCTGCTAGAAGGGTCGTGGTAGTCACCTTGTCGCCCAGATATCAAGTCTTTAGATATTTATTTATGTAACTCTTTTACGTTAATAGTCAAATTGCTATAGGTGCTGCTTCGCATATATATATCAAGGAAACTGAATATTGTATTAGGAATAAGAAGACTCATATTTAATGCAAGATATTATCTAAAAAAACTTTAAGAAAATGTAAAGACGTTAATAGTGGGCATTTTCAAAATTTACTACAGAAATTTATATTTTTCATTATTTTAAATAAATTCTGTTTTTTAAACAAACGTATTTATTTAGTTTTTTTTTTCATCTACTATTTAAATGAAGATATCTTGAAATTAATAATGAAACTGACGAAAATATCATAGACAAAAATAAATTGCCGAAATTATCCAACTCATATCCCAGCTAATGTCCCTTGAAATATCAAAAACATAACTTCGCCGATTTATATATGCCTAACAGATTTCAAATTATTGCTAATTTTGGAAAATACATTTCTAAATAGATCATTATCTATTTCTTTGAATATTTTACTTAAGAAACTAAACATAAACAGCATATTTACTAGCTGCTAGCCTACTATTTCCTATGGCTGTATAACCCCTTAGTAATGGAATATCTTGCATTGTAAGAATAATGTATAGTTTAGTCTTTTATGAAATTTACTTAAAATTAGGAAATAAATAGAATATCTAAAGCTAACCACAGACGCCATTTTTTTCATACGTTCGTACCGCTACGATTCGAAATATTGTATAAAATCGCTAATCTTATTGGCCCATACACTACGGACAATACTGGCCTGGCAATGTCACTACATCATGAATGGGAATCACATATTAGCAGTGGCGATGGTAGTTGCTGTTAAATAAAATCAATAAAAAAGCGGCGCTTAATATGGAGCATGGCTTTTGAAGTGAAAAACATATTCTCATATTAATTTGATAATGAACTGAGATTGTATTTATTTAGTAATAATTCATAAGCATATTTTGGGATTTACATTGTTAATTTTACATGCCACAGCCTACCTTAGGAGGTATGGAAAAACTGAAACATGCATTCCATGAATTTTTCATAAATATTTCATTTTTTATAAAAATAATAATTGAGCATTGCACCAGTAAGCGGCTCGTCGGGACAGTGCCCACCCTGAAAATTCCAGAATAATAAAAAATATATGTATACATATACCTAAGTGATTTGACCTAATTCTTTTCGTTGAAACTCCCGCTACAAAATTTAATTTGATCATGATTTCAGTTAGCAGCACATTGGGGCTAGCCCGTAGCCGTGAAACCGATTTGCGACACAAAGATCGATCAGGGGAACACTGCCATTTGCGCATATCACAACGTCCCAATATAGTTAAAGGAAATAAGTAAAGAAGCGCATACATAAGATCAAAGACATACAATATATAATATGTCATTGTTCCACACATCGGTTTCATGGCGCATCCCATGCCTATTAGCGCATGTGCATATCGTATTCTTCACTTTAATTCGGCTTCAATTTTAGTTTCAGTTGAAGATTAACGTTATCTATATAGTAGTATTATATACAGGGTGTTTTCAAAATAAGTAGCACAAATGGTAGGGCAGCGGGGGGCAGTTGTGGACAGGGGCACAAGTGGACAATTTAAATTACCCGCGTTAAATTCATTTTGGGAAGGCTCATGATCACTAGATGACATTACGATGCTTTATCTATGGATGATACCAATAGTGCATTTTAGAGGTGGGCAACTCGATTCTTTTTGATGAATCGATTCACACGATTCAATTTGATAAAATGAATCGACTCTTACGATTCGTTCATATTCACGGATACGCAATATCTGTATTTATTCACATTAATATAATGTAAGTGTATAATAGTTATACTTATACCTATGTGAAATATTAAATTTCAAATTTTATATCAAACTGTACGTAAAACTTAATATCTACATTTAATTGGAACGTTCTGGAAAGTATAAAATTCTATCCTTACTTAATAATTATTATTTTACTACAAAATATTGAGAAATGTGTACAAAAATCAGATAAACTCGTATTCCATCTTTTCACTACGATTAATTTTAAACAAATATTTGTTGTAAATTATAAATACGAGATGCGCGAAACTGTTAAAAATGCAATAATTTATATCATGTGGCAAATGGCGATTCCTTTGAACGAATTGCTTCTCAAATACTGGACCGATAATACATACTACGCTCAAGAATCTTCACAAGGCAAGTGGCGATTCATTTCAACGAGAGTTGCTTCTCAAATATTAGCTCGATACGTTACGATTCGTTCAAATGAACGATTCGTTCAATCTTTGCCCATCTCTAGTGCATTTGTCAACTGTTTATCCACGACATGTGAATCTACAAAGCCTTTGAAAAGTAAACTTTCTTTGTTAACGAAACTACGCGGCAAACGATCCACAGCTACTTTAGATTATTCTCCACTCTTGTGCTATTTTTACTTGTGTTATATACTGCAGGTGAGTTATACAATAAATAATATCTACTTAACCTAAAAAATTGTATAAACAGTTTTGTTCTCTAAGTACATACGGAGCACATGTGGACATGTGTCTGAGGTACAAGTGGACGCTGTCCACATGTACCCCAACTGTTGTTATAGTCTTAATTATTAATTTTTGGTTTATAGAATATAATGGCAAGACATTATATTAAGAAATCCGCCAGGGCGAACATTCCCGAAGAAACAATTGTACAGGCGCTTCGGGATATAAGTAATAGCAACGGTTCTATTAGGGAAGTAGCACAAAGATATGGTTTTAAAAAAATCCATATTACACATAAGATTAAATAAACTGAGGGACAAAAATTTATTTAATCTAATATAGATATTAGAATAAATAAATATAGGTCAAAATACTCAACCCAACAAATTTTTACAAATAAAGAAGAGGTCGATTTGGAGAAATATGTTATACATTCTTCCAAGCTGCAATATGGATTAACATATTTTCAATTTCATAAATTTGCGTATGAATATGCATCAAAACTAAATAAAACGATGCCACAATCTTGGCTTGCACAAAAAATCGCAGGAATTGAGTGGATAAAAGGATTCATGCGCCGACATCACAACTTTCTGTCAGAAAGCCAGAGAATACAAGCTTGGCCAGAAATATTATTTTCAACAGAACTAATGTTGATAATTTTTTTAGAAATCTGCAGGATGTTTTTGAAAAATATAAATTTACGAGTGTCAGAATAGTAAATGTGGATGACAGTGGCATAAATACTGTTATACAAATGCCAAAAATTATTACAAATAAAGACTACAAACAAGTCGGACCAGCAGTTGCTGCTGAAAGAGGAGAGCAGGCCACATTCCTATGTATTTCCCAGAGTCCGCTACAAATAACTTTTTCTAACTGGGGCACCAGAGGGAAGTATAGGACTTTCATCGTCTAGTGGTTGGATGACAAATGCAGCGTCTCTTGAAATTATGAAGCACATAAAGAAACACATGCATGCCTCTAATGAAAATCCAGCTTTGATTCTGTTATATAGCCACGACACTCATGCTTCTCTTGATTTAATAATATATTGTAAAGATAATGGGTTAATTCTTCTAACATTTCCACCTCACACAACACATCGTTTCCAACCATTGAATGTATCCGTATTTGGGCCTTTTAAAGCTCGATGCCGAGCAGCTTTTGATAGTTGGATGTCTAATCATCCTGGAAAAGCAATTACAATTTTCGATATCGCAAATTTAAGCGCTTCGGCATTTAATGAAGGTTTCAGTAGACACAATATGATATCTGGTTTTCTTAAAACCAGCTGTTATCCTATGAATCGAAATGTTTTCTTCGACGAGGATTTTATGGCTTCACTAATTACCGATATCGAAGATCCACAGGCTCCTTCACCGTCATCAAATATTAATGTGGAATCTAATGTCCAAGAATTTGCTGCAAGTTGCTCCATCAAAAAATATACATAGGATGATAGATGCACCAAAGATTATAATAATTTCTGATATAAAATTAACTCCTGAACAAGTAGGGTCTTATCCGAAATCAAACAGACCAAAATCTACTAAGGGAAGAAAGAAAAAGTATTGTGCTATCCTCACATCGACACCAGAAAAGAATCGAATATAGAATGAACAAAACGAGAAAGAAAAAAGAAAGCCGCTTCAAGAAGAGAAAAGGACCAGCAGAAGTAGAAAACGGACAATTAAGCATGTCAGACGAGTATTTGAGGAAAAAACATGGGAGAGGGACATTGAAAATATGTGTGAAGATCAGATGACAGTCCAATTGATTTCGATGATGGAGAATTTGAAGATCCCAATAGTATCGATGTACATGATTTCGTACTTGTCATATTTGCTACGAAGAAATCATTAAAATATTTTGTAAGACAAGTCATTGAAATCTGAGTGTTTGATACATGTTTTAAAGATAACTGAAAATTATTGTATTTCCACAAATAAAATACGAATCCTATTCCAAAAGATGATATTATCTTCAAACTTCCTACGCCGAATAACAAAGGTGTTTGCGGTGCCTCAATTCATATATTTAATGTGAGCGGTGGATACAATATAGGCTAGATGAGTTTACATATTTTTTCCTACTAACTAATTTTATATAAAAAATAGTTATGTACAAGCATTTTTGTAGTTTAAATAAGCAAATATATATTTTAGTTGATTTTAGAGGTCGATTCATGAGAAAATTCGAATTATTTCACAGGCGCTTAATATCTCCACTTGTGCCCCTATTAACATATGGACAACTAACATGCTTGCATTTATATTAATATTTCAAAGCAAAAGGATAACATTCTCTAATTACAATTATAGATTCAAAGTGACATAGGGTCTACTATTTTGGTTACCAAGTAGGACACTTGTATTAATATATAATCTTAAAGCAAACTACATAAAATCCCGCTCCCCTATCGGTGATTATACAGCTAAAAAGGATACGTTTGCATAAAAATTACCTTAGTAAAATGTTCACCCCTTAGGAGATAGCCCCTTCAAAATTTCAAAAAAAAAAAATGAAGGAAAATTGAAAACCAAAAAAGGTATAAGTCAAACTTCACACAAATTTTCTACTAACACATGGAACTTTTCAACAATATTTCCAAAATTTCTGCCCCTTGGAAGAAGTTGAAATAAGCATTCTCTAAGTTATTTTTGCTACAACTTATTTATTTGACAAAAATAAAGTATTAAAAAATACGTACCTATCAGCTTGATTTATTTAAAAAGTTTTACCTCTCTTAGCTTTTTCTTAGAAACTAACAGTTTATTAACAAAAAAATGAAATTCATTATTCATTGAAACAGATGGTTTTGTTGTGTTGTTTTTCAAAATAATTTACAATGCTCAATTGAAGATATTAAAATTATAACAAAATTGGCCTATAAAAATTTAATTAATGTTGTTATTGAAGTAAATTCAACTTTACGAAATCATTTTTTAAGTATTGGTAGACTGTTCATTGTATGGAAAAGCTGTCTCGTACAAGATCATCTCAATGTTACAAGATACCTCAAGTGCTCTCGTTATAACCAAGGCAGAATGCAGAGCTGAGACAACGTGCCGCTAATGTGCCGAAAATCATAAACTTAAAGATTGCACTTCCGATTATCAAAAATGTATAAACTGTGTTACATTTAACTTGCATCATAACATACAAGTTCCTGTGGATCACCCTATACATAGTTCTGGTTGTTCCGTTTGTAAATAAAAATTTAATTAAAATAATGTTTTATTTAAATGTCAGGGCATTTTACAGGGTTTAATGCATTAAACAATTTATTTGAAATTGATTTTGATATTCTTCCAATTTCTGAAACATGGCTAACTGATATTATTCCATCTAACTCTGTAAAAATTTCTGGTTATAAGTTATTTAGGAAGGATAGGGGTGGTAGAGGAGGTGGTGCAGGTTTTTATGTCAAATCACAAATAACATGAAGATATTTTTTTGGATTTTAGCTATGATAAGTTTGAAAATTTTTGACTTGAGATTAAAATTGGTAGGTTTATTTTAGCACTTGGAGGCATATATCGACCTCCAGTTCAACAGCAAATCTTCCATTATAAATTTAGATAATATTTTGTCTCATGTAATGCCTACTTATAATCATATTGTTGTATTGGGAGATATAAATGTGGATTTATTTCAGTTAAATAATTGTGTTTCAAAATGCTTTGATGCTTAAGGATTTGTTCAAGTTATAGTTTTGTTAACTGTTCAGATATTGTTTAGCAATCAGGTATTATAAATGCGGATTTTGTGTCAAATCAAAGACTACCATTTTGTAGGATAGAGGTTCCTCATTACAAATATACGCAAGAAATTGGTATAGAATTGACATAGAGATTATAAAAAGTTTGATAGGGACATGCATGATTTGTTAGCTTCTAACTTGCAACAGATATATTTTATTGATAACATAGATCAAAAAGTATTTGTGCTTACTGAGCGCGTGTTAAAACTATCTGATAAATATGCCTAAAAAAACAGCTAGAGTAAATAGAGCAGCGTCTCCGTGGATTACTTAGTCAAAATGGTGATGGCTGAAAGAGACAAAGAATATACGAAATGATCTGAAATATTTGGAGAAGAAAATGTATGCCTGAAGACTGGAGAGATGCTATGATTATGCCAATTTTAAAAAAGGGAGATGAACAGACTGCAGAAACTATAGCGGTATATTATTGTTAGATATAGGGTATTAAATCATGGCAACGTTAATAAAACACAGAATAGAACCTATAGCAGAACTACAGATAGGAGAATCTCAAGCACGTTTTAGAAAGGGGAGCTCAACAACGGACCAAATCTTCATGGTGAAGGAAATCCTTACTACATGCTATGAATATAGGATTAAAACAATGGTCTTATTCGC
Source organism: Monochamus alternatus (assembly GCA_037114965.1). Classification (NCBI taxonomy): domain Eukaryota; kingdom Metazoa; phylum Arthropoda; class Insecta; order Coleoptera; family Cerambycidae; genus Monochamus; species Monochamus alternatus. The sequence goes on along the minus strand of CM073428.1, from coordinate 45,117,250 downwards.
GGACATTAGGAAAGCATATGATTCTGTCAAAAGGAATAAACTAAATAAAATATTGAAACAATTTGGGATACCAACCAAACTGATTAGGCTAGTGAAAATGATCTTAGAAAGTACTAAAACAAAGTACGAATAAAAGGTGAATGTTCGGAAGGTTTTACTATTGACACAGGACTGAGACAAGGTGACCCAATCTCAACGCTTCTTTTTAATTTAGTACTAGAAAAGGTCATAAGAGATAGTCAATTGAACAGAGAAGGACATATATTGTTTAAAAGTCACCAAATAGTAAGCTATGCAGATGAAGTGCCCATAATTGCTAGATATAGTAGGGAATTAGAAGAAATAATGAGAAAACTTCTGGAGGAAGCACGGAAAGTGGGATTGCAGATAAATCAAGAGAAAAGAATAGGACAACTGAAAAAAGATGCCAATTTCAAAGTGAGAATGCAGCACGGTGAGATGGAATTTGTAGAAGTTCAAGAATATGTGTATTTAGGGGCGCTGCTTGCTCACAGCTAACTGTGATGAGAAGCAAGAAATTAATAGGAGAATAATAAAAGCAAACAGAAGTTCGGCAGTAGACAACCACTTAATTAAATCAAAAAATTTGTCTAGATGAGTAAAATTTAGAATGTATAAAACAATTCTGAGAGCGACAGCGCTGTATGACAGGGAAACCTCAATAAGAAATCAAGAGAAAACCTATTAAGGTGGGAAAGGAAGATCTTAAGAAGAATTCTATGGGAAAGAAGACGGGGGAAGGCTATGTAAGGAGAAGTAATGAGGAAATATATGCAATGCACCAGGCACCAAAAATAGACGAAGTCAGAAGAGTGCAGTGACTATGGCATCTAGAACATATAGAAGATGAAAGGACAGTTAAGAAAATTGTAGGGAGTAAACCTAACTACAAGAAAAAAAGAGGAGACCCAGGAAGCGATTGAGAGAGGCAGTGGCAATAGATCTAAGGGAGAAAAATGTAACAGATTGGAAACAAAAGGCGAACAACAGAATTTAGCGAAGGGAATAACATCTCTGGGTTTAAAAATTCTGTAAACAGCCTGTGTTTCAGGAGATCTACATACTTCAGTATGTTATTCTACGTTCAATTTTAACCAAAAAGTTTCCTATGAACTTTAGAATATACAGGATGTCAAATTTTAAAAAATTAATTACATTTTCTTTAATAACTCGATTACTTTGAGTTAAATTCATGAAATTTTGTATGCGGAGGTTTCTTGGGACGGGAAATTCAAATTTTATGCACAATTGGCTGTATCTCCAAGAGGGCGCCACAAGCGGCCATTAGGATCCTTTTAAACCGCTTCAACTTTTTTGTGCCACGGTGTATGTCATTTTGGAATAGAAATCCATTTTCACCTTCCTTTTCTACTTAAGATGTGCACCTTATTGAAGTCTAAAGATGATGATGCATGCAGAAATCACTCTGACCTTCTCACTGGTTTTTGCCAAACTTTTGGGAAAACTAATACAATTATTGTATTAACTATTTCCAAGTTATTAAATATATTACACTTTCAAAAGTAAATGGACTAACTTAGAGTGCAATTATTCCTCTATCATATTAAGTTAGATGTATGAGAAATATTTTGGCCACCCACCTCAAAAAGCCACTAGCCGCCACTGCATCGCACTACAGATATATTGTGAAATACACTGTATATTATTATTATTGTTTTGGACTTTCCACATTCTCCTGATTGCATTGATATAAACGTTTAATGAGGTATCTTTTAGTGTTTGCGAGATATTCGTGATAAAAAATAATTACATAATTAAAACTGTACTTTTTTATTGCAACCATTACAAAAGTATAGCGCGATGTTCAATTGTTTTTTTTTAATCTTTGTGAAAAATTAGCAAAGAAACGCACGTTTAAGTTTTCCGATATGTTCTAGGATAGCAAAGTTACAGCCGAATTTTACGTTTTCGTGTGATCATCCTGTACATGAATGACAAATTTGAAATTGTATACATTTTGAGAAATTTCAATTAAGCACTTTAATACGTATATTCTATATACGATGATTAACTAAATTAAACATGTGTGTTTTCTAGGTTCCTAAAGATAACCCTGGGGCCATGCGGTACATTCTTCGAGATATCACCGATAATTTTCAAGTGTAATTGCGATGTATATATATACCTATATAAAATTTAATTTTTTGGCTAATAATGTGAATAATATTTGTTTGTAGAAATTTTGGTATGTTATTAACTAGCTTCACGTGATAAATTTCACATGAAAGAAATAAATTTCTGAAATAATAAGTATTTTGAATCAAAGTTAGATCCCAAAATGTAACTTATATTTGTTATACACATTTCCCTGTACCAATCTTTGAATTCTTTATTGGAGGCCTAGAAGTATTTCGATGACTATTTTCTAACTTTAAATAAATCTAAGTAACACTATCTAATGTTAAAGAGGCATGCAATAATTTAAATTCTTGATAACAAAACATATTCAAAGCTTTATAAATTTACTGCGAATATGGTAAATAATACATTGAAATGATAGCATACAAATAAAAACAACAACGTTGTAATCAATGCGGCACATATGGTTAGTCCTAATACTAAACGGACGTCTTTATATTCCAATGCAGACCTCTCACCCTGGGCGATGCGCCATTAAATCTATAAATGATACTGCAGGAAACAACTACCTGCACTCGATTTATATGTGAACCTACATATGAAGGAACAGCCAGTTCAATTGTCGGTCATCTCACCTATGACATATTGATGAGAGCTAACAAGCCCAAAACCGGTCTATGTCTGTGGAGGGTTCTTGGCTGTTCACACAGATACTGCAGGTGTAATTCAATGTCGGCCGGGGCATTAGCCCGCGGAGTAGTTGTTTCCTGCAGTATCATTTATAGATCATAGATTAGCCAAGATGATGCCGATGCTAAATTAAACCTTCACATACAATTTTGGGCAATTTTTCGATTTTCTAGGGATGGGCTGGTTTCGAACTACTATGTAGTGGTTTCACTAGTATCTGAAACCCAAGTAATGACGAATGTTAGGCAACTACTGGTAGGTACCATTCATTAAAAACAAAGCTGGGGAATTATCCACGGGAACACATGTATTACAGAGATTTTTACAGATATTGAAATTTAATATAATTGAAAGGACATATTTCTTAGTTTTAGTTACACAATAATCGTATTACAAGATATTTTTAATTGAAACTCCAAGAAATGTCCAACTAAACACTCAATACTGTAATTTCAAGACTGACTTGGCCATTTATTCTTTTATAGACCAAACGAATATTCCAGGTATTTTCTAGCATCTCTAGACCCATTTCTTGAAAGATTCTCGTCGATTCTTCATATTCCAGCCACGCCACACGGCATTATTTGTTTGTTTACCAGAATCACGTAGGGGCGATCGGGTCAAGCGTTTTGCGATACCACAGTCGTCCAATTGGGTGCGAGCGGGGCAAATTCTGTGACCCCCTCCTTAGGACCGATCGTCTCGATCGGATGCACCTCTATACGGGGACAGACGCTCCAGATGGACGACTTTTACCTTACTCCTGGGAGACCTCTGTATCCGGTAGACGACGTCATTGATTCTTTTAATGACGGTGTAGGGGCCCTCCCAACGATTCTGTAGTTTATGCGATTTTCCTTTCTTCTGCATGGGGTTGTACAGCCACACCAGGTCACCTTGTTGGAATCCGACTGTATTGGCCCGGACGTAGTATCGAGTCTTCATGCAATCGCTCTCTAGTCGCATTCGAGATCTGACTTGGTCGTGTACGGCTGCTAGTCTTCATTCTAGCTCATGGGTATAGGTGTCTCGCTCTTTGGGCTGTTCCGCAGGACGACCAAATACCAAATCTGCTGGTAGGCGAGGCTCCCTTCCAAAGATGATCCTTGCGGGAGTCTTGCCTGTAGTTTCATGTACAGCTGAACGGTAAGCTAACAGGAAGAGTGGAATGAGCTTGTCTCAGTCTGTCTGGTTCTCGTTCAAAATCATCCTCAGATTGGTTTCTAGTGTGGCGCTGAAGCGTTCCACTATTCCATCTGACTGGGGATGCAGTGGGGTGCTCCTGGTGGTTTTCCGGATTCCCATAAGCTTGCAGACTTTTTGGAACACACCTGATTCGAAATTTCTGCCCTGATCTGAATGTAGTTCCATGGGTACACCAAATCTGCAGAACAGGTTGTTGACTAGCGCTTCTGCTACGGTCGTGGTCTGTTGATTGGGAAAGGGGTATACTTCCGGCCATTTGCTGAAGTAGTCCATGGCTACTAGCAGATATGGGTTCCCACTCTGGGTTTTCAGAAAGAGGCCAGTCATATCAATGGCAATCCTCTCGAGCGGTGCTCCTACGATGTACTGGCGCATTTTGCCTCTGGAATGGGTCTTCGGCCCCTTGCTGCACATATCTCACATTTTCGGCACCAATCTTCTACATCCGTCCTACAGTTCAACCAGTAGAAACGCTCCCTAATCTTCTGTAGAGTCCTATTGATGCCAAAATGTCCACCACCAATACCTCCATGTACTTCCTGCAGCACTTCCTTGACCCGGGACCTCGGTAGTAGCACTTTTTTCTTGACCTCCGTTCCATCTGTGTTCTCCCATGCTCTTTTTAAGATACCGTCTTTCGACACCTGGGAATTCCATTGAGCCCAATAGCTGTTTAATGCTAGGCTTTACTACTGACTTCAGCCCAAGAGGGTCGGTTTTTGGCTTCTTTCCAGTCTAGTAAAGGCTTGATGTCATAGTCAGCTTGCTGGTCTTCCCGAATCGCCACTGAACTCCATCTGTCCTCAGGTTGGGCTGCCACCATCTTGCAAGGAACTAATGATATGATTGTCCTCTTTTCTTTCAAGACTACTACAGTGTTTGCAGTTGGTCGGACAGGGTCTGGAAAGGGCATCTGTGTTTCCATGCTTCCTGCCTGCATGGTAGTAGCGCCATTGTCGATCTGCGACTGCCCCTTTAGATGACCCGTCTGCCCACAATTCTAACATTGAAGTGGGCGATCTCTCGGCTATCATGTTGTCCTCCCTTTGGTCTGGTAGTTGGCCTGAAGCATACCACAAAAATTAAAGTTGTTTTTGACGCCTCGATGAAGATGGACAGCGGTTACCTCGTTAATGGCATCCAGTATAGCGTTATACCTACGACTTAATATCAAGTTTTCTGAGATTTAGAATGCATGAATTTGTAATGACAGCAGACATGTATAAAATGGATCGGCAAGTATTAAACCCCCATCAAAGAAAACTACATCGAATTTTTTTGGAGATCAAATTCAAATTGTTAGTTATAAGTTAAAAACCGTGACGTATAGCACGACATCGGCGCCTTTTTAGTGGTAAGGTACCGCCAACTGGGGTGAAACCGATTAAAATTTGCTATTTTTTGTGGTTTTTTCGGCTTCCTTACAACCAAAAAAATATATGTTAAAACTTGAAGTTTCCAGTATTTATAACTGTCAACACTGGTAAAATCACAGCAGGAGTATTTTTTATTATTTTGGTAAAAGTTGATCGGTTTCACCGATAGGCTCTTTTATTTCACGTATATTTGATTTTAATAACGATGATGATGATTGACGATGATGATGATTGACGATGACGATGATTGACGATGACGATGATTGAGGAAGACGATGTTTGACGATGACGATGATGGACGATGACGATGATTGACGATGACTATGATTGACGATGACGATGATTGACGATGACGATGACGGTGATTGACGATGACGGTGATTGACGATGACGATAATTGACGATGACGATGATTGAAGATGATGATTGACGATGACGATGATTGACGACGAGGATGATTGACGATGACGATGATTGACGATGACGATGGATGATGATGATGGATGATGATGATGATGATGATGATGATGATGATGATCCTACTTCAACCTACTAACTACGCAATTATATTAATTTTTATATTCCGTGCTACTTGATCGTATATCTTCCGCTGTCATGAAATTTAGAAAAAAGGTTATGATAATAAAACTGTCCTCTGATCACAGAATATGTAAGTTTTGTACTCTGATTATAATGTTACAAAAGCTAATAATAAGGAATATATGGGTAGGTATTGTGGGTGTAATTCAACGCTGGTTGGGGCTTTTGTCCACAGAGTAGTTAGTTTCACACAATATTATTAATACCTAAAAATATATAATAGGTATATTAACAAATAATAAAGTATACAATCCAAGATTTTTTTAAATACTTAAATACCTGATATGAATCAAATCAACACAGAGTAGTTCTGTTTAAAAGAACGATCGGGAAGTATTAGCAACTACTCTTAGATCTCTAGAAGGATATTTTACAATTTTTAGTAAATTATTATTTATTTATAAGCACAACAAAAATGCTTGTCCTTAGTAATCATAAGAAACATATAGAAGGTCTGCTTTGTGGTGAAGAATATATTATATAACTGTAAAGTTTTTCATATATCTTGACATCTTATAGTAACTCTATTTTTAGCCAAACTTTATATATTAAATAACCTAAGATAAAGTATTAATGAAGTTTTATGCAATTTATTCTTCTAATATTTATTCTCCATGTAACCTATATTGATCTACAGGTAGGATATTCAAACAATATGGCAACAATTTATACAGAATTACATACACAGGAAGGTTCAGAAGCAGATAGATATCATGGCAACATTAGGGTTTTGCCTTATAAACATAGGTCTACAACGGCTTCCTTTTAGAAATACAGATTAGATATTACTTACTAACTAAACCGTATCAAAATTTATTATCATTTGTATTTCAAGAAAATTTTAATTGATAAAAAGGAAATAAAAAACAGTTTTCAAGAATTTTTTTTATTCAGATTTTCAAACATTTTATTTCAATTAAACAAGTTGATTTAAATAACAGTGGAACTTGTGAGGGCAAATATAGTACACAAGGTAATGAAGTGATTTTTCAAGCGCCCCGTATGAAACATTGAATGCCGGCCGACTCTCGAACTCCAGCTAGCATGAGGTAGACCGCGGGAACCGAACGCACATTTAACCGCGCACCAGAAAATCTATCACTGTGAAGATATGACGCAGAGCAATCAGTCGTGTCACCAGTGTTCCTGATAGTAAGTAAACCGTCTGAAAATTATTAAAGTTGCTAAGTGGACGAACCGTAAATTTTACAAGTCCAGAAATTTGAACACCAACGATTATTCTTCTTATAAGTTCAAACGTGACCTTTGAGTAAAACAGCAAATTCTGAAAACCGATCAGTGCGCAACCGCCACTTTCGAAACAGCATGAGACCTTCCCAACCTCGAGTGGAAGTCGCTATTACTTTATCCGGTGACTTTGCCTCACCATGCGTTCGGTTTACAGGATTCCGTCCTATGAGTTAAAACGCCATAATTTACCGTCGCTTACTATACTACGGCGTGGGTAGAGTCGCTGTTGCATTATCCGGTGACTTTGCCTCACTACACGTTCGGTTTAGAGGATTCCGTCCTATAAGTTGAAACGTAGGCCGACATTTACCATTGTATACCGTACTACTTCTACTGCTTCTTCATTAGAAAACTGCAAAACCGCATAAATAATTATCAATTAATGCAATAATAGTATATTATTCAACGAGCGTATAATGATGGGTATTATTCACGAGATAAAGTTTACGGCCACGAGTGGCCTAAATCACCGAGTTCATTTATGCACAGTACATAGTTATCAAAAATTATAATAATCGTATAATATCTCATAATAAGTAATACAAAAATCTATATATTTAGCTTAACAAATAACACGTATTTAATCTTACAAGATGATGTTATTTATTTATAGTTAATAATTGTAATTTTTGAACAATTGGTCAAGTTAATCGGAGGGATAGAATTAACATCAAAACTAATGTTTTGGGAACTTGAAACATTATATGTACATTGATTCGCTTGATTTAGTTTTGGTTGAATTGAAGATGATATTTTGTTGGCCGTATTGGTTTTATTTTTGACGGATTCGTCTATGTAGCCTTCTGCTACGGCGGTGGACTTTCATCCACCGTGTCTTTTGAGAGCAGTAATATCCCCGCCTACGTCAACCAGTATTGTTGCAGAAGATCTGCGGAAACTGTGCGCAGAATATTGTTCTGGATTCGGCAATTTAAGGAAAGCAGCGATATCCTTTCCCATTTTTGTAAATTTGTTTATCCCAATTCTCTGAGTTGTACATTTACCATTTTGGAAATTTAAAGAGAATGTGTCATTGGTTACATGACTTAGTCGAAGACCTATATTATGTCTTGCATATTTTGTAAAAGTTATCCGTAACAGCAAATTTTCGGAAAATTTTTGTCTTGGTATTTGGCACATTAACGAAAAAAGTTGATCCAAGATCTTGTAAATGGGTTATTTTCATTTCATATAATCCATTACTTCTGCATGCACCCATTACTCCCATTATTAAAGCAACCTTAAATTACAGAATGTAATGAAATAACTATTTGCAAGATTTACTTAATATCTTACCTTTGTTGCTAGGTATTTATCATCAGATGTTTTAGTTAAAAAGTTATTGATATCTTCGCCAGAAAAAGTTTTCGCTTTTTTAGGTTGAAAGCCTTCTGATTTTCGTTTTAGTAATTCTCGTAATTTTTTATAATCTAAATTTATATCTTGATGTAAGGTGATCGTACTTCTAAGCATTGAATAATAGGTTCATAGTGTTGAAGATTCATATTTTATGGATAATTCAGTGAAGTATACTAACAAAATTGATTCAGAAAATGAAGTGTTTTTTTTTCTTTTTTATATACTTTCCTTGACTTTTCCGGCAACAAATTTAATGAGGCAACTTCAGCATCTTCTCTAATTTCTGGTGGTGTTAAAGAAAAGTAATTTTCATTTTCAATATCCATTTTTAGTTTGTTTTTTAACACAATTTAACACAAAATATCAAAACACTGAGAAATCTATGCACACAAACAATAATGTTGACAGGTTTGAGTAAAATTTGTTTTTTTTAAAAGCTACTTAGATTTATGAAATGTTTCGAAAAACATGGTATGTTAACAAACAGATATACAACACGCACGAAGTCGCGGACTTTTTTAATTTTTTTTATATGTACAGCACTGAATTGAAGATATTTAGTGGTTTACACGATAAAATTCCAACAACCGATTGTTTGTAGCAGAACAATATAATATTATAGCTAAATCAAGAAAGCATCTGACAGTAGTGATTAATGGGTATTAATAAGGTCGAGGAAACAGATGTATAATGGGTATATTATACAATAGTCGTGGATAAAATATATTAATGGGACTTACAAAAAGATTGAGATTAATAAAAGGGCAATGAAGGCAATGAATCCATAAGAAAATAAAAATCCAAAAAACCATCGACACAGTCATAACTTCTTAGATACATTGTAATATTAAAACAATTATTAAAAAACTCGCATAAAATCCAGATTGAACACAGATGACTCAAACATTATTACAAATTTGGAAAAAAAATTTTTTAAGCCCAGGTCAAGGAAGTAAAGTTAGGTTAGAACAAACAAAAATTCAAAACCAATGAAAATGAATCGAACCAGCTGATTGCTGACAAACCCAATACAAAATAATTGAAAATATATCAATGCTAACCTTCCAAATTAGTTGATACTGTTACCAATATTGAATATGAGAAAAATAAGGAGACCGTCCAAAACCCAATACATTATATGAAAATCCAAATGATAAAAGAAAAAAAAAAAAATCCGCTGGGTATCAGCAAAGAATTCACCAATATCAACGTCACTATTATTATTAACATGGTTATGGAAAGTAAGTAAAAAAATATAGACCAAACTGAGGGTATCAATGTGCTTTCTAATTAATATAATTATAAATATGTACCATCTCTAAGAAAGGTTTGAACAAATTATTTTCTGATTCTAAAATTCTGACGTCATCGTAAGAAAAAGCATGCTCTTTATCAATTACATGTTTAACTAATGCACAAGATTTACCAACTCTTACATCACTCTTGTGAGTACTGATGCTATCTTTAAGACATCTACCTATTTCACCTATATATTTTTTGTTGCAATTAGTGAAAGGTATTGAATACAGAACACCACTGTTCTGTAAAAAGCCAGTTTTATCTTTAGTATTAGAAAAAAAGGAAGAAATGGTAGCAACATTTCTAAATGCAGTTGACAGAACTGAATTTAGAGAAGATTTTTTTAAATCTATCACAAAATGGAGCTATATATGGTAATGAGATATATTTAAGTTGATTAACAATCAGGCCTATGATCGAACACATCCAGTTATCATTAACAGGCCTGTTAACGGTAACTGGTAGGTTAATCAGAAATTCGTATGATTGACACACCTGTCAAGTTTATTTTTCCCAGTTACTTAACTTGAGAATGATCACGTGACCCAGTTATGAAACTGCTTGAAATAACCTGCCGTTAAAGGTAACTGGAGCTTTTTATTGGTCAGAAATTTTAATTTTATTTCTGGCAATTGACGTATGACATTTGGCATATTAATATAATGTATAATTTTATTATTATTTGTCTATAGCACAATGCAGTATCAATTTATTGCCATATCATAGTTTTACATAATTAGTAATATACGGTATTAATAGTTTGACAGTAAATACAACCTAAAAAAAACTGAAGTGTGTTCTAAGTGGGATTACAATTTTATATAATTAAGATTGCTATTCTGAGTATGATAGTGATACCTAAATGAATATTAACAAACAAAAAGAAATATATTTATTACCTAATATTATTAATAATTAATTTATGAATAGGAGAAAGCCACAATGACAAAAGTTAGGTACCTAGTTTTTAATTATTGGTAATAATTTAGGTTCTATAAAGAGTAGGTATAAATAATACATTTTATCTTTTTTAAATATTATTTTTATTAGATAGTTATGTGTTTTTGACAATAATTTGTAATGGATTACTATTAACACTGATATGCTGCATCCTATACTATCCTCCTATAATTATAATATATTGCAACATGGACTCCACGAAGGCGTAGTAAATTGTAATTAGCACAGTAGCACAGACCGCATGCCTAAAGGTACATTTTTGATTACCCACGTAAACTGTGTATAAATATTGAATATGTGCATCCAGATTTTACAAGTTTTTGATCCTGATGAAGTTTTCTGCTCTTCCTTTTTACATTCTGCTTCCACTCTGCGTGAATCTAAAATAATTTAAATACTTGTATCAATAAGTTAGTATGAAATATTTCACTTACTTGCCACCACTGTAGGGGATTTGTTTGCGGTCCATACACTAAAGAATTTATATGTACTTCAAAAATTTGCCAAAGTACCTTCTTCATATTGGCATTGGTTCATGTACCTAAACTTCTGGCCACTTGTACCCACTGTTAAGTACCTATGATTAAAATTTTGGCATATGAGTGATGACAGATGACGTACGTTAAAGAATTAACTGCCATGACAGGGTTATCTGGCCATAATAACACGCACAGATAACTGGTTGTTCGATCATAGCGATCTTTCCATTTCGGTTAAGAGCTCAGTTATGCCCACCCAGTTATCTTAACTTAACTGTCATCGGTTACGCTAACCTGAATGTTCAATCATAGGCCTGATTAATTGAATTAGTATGACAATTATTTAAATTAGTACGTGGAGATTATGTCACATCAACATATTTCTTTGAAAATCAGTGAAGCGATGAAAATGGATTTATAATTAGCAATTATAAAACCTTCACTTACATTGGTGCTTTGAAAATATTATCGATAAACTTGAAAATTTTGATAACCGTCTCTCCAATCTAGAGAAAGAGTTAGAAAGTAATAATTCTGTCAATAGTGATACATTTGTTGAGGACTGCGTTCAGGAGACTGAAAACAGATTAAAGAAACAGGATAATATTATAGTAATCGGTTTACCTGAATCAACCCATGTAATTGCTGAGACTAAAGTTGTGGATGTGGCGTTGGATTTAATCAAGCAAATTGATCGATCCTCTGATATCAAAGCCGTCCAACGCTTGAGAAAAATCCAGCAAAATCGTTCCCGTTTACTTGACAGTTTTACGTAATAAAAATAAGTTGGCCAATACGAAGATCGAACTAAACAACGAACGGAATATTTGAAGAACTTAAGATCTGAGCTTCAAGAACAGAACGATAAAGGAGAACAGCTTACTATTCAATATATATGACCATTCAGTCATAATGTCATTAATTTTAAAAGAAGATAAGGAAAAATGCGTATAATACGAATACGCTATTTAAATGCATATTTACGCCGTAAAAAATATGTTCAAATCATTATTTAAACTTTCTTATCAGACTGTCACAGGCCGTTGGCGGTAATTCAATTCGATGTCGGTTTGATGCGACGTTACCAAATTTAAATATTTTCCGATAGTACCTACTCTTAGTGTATAGTTTTTGTAATTAATGCTGTAAATTATTTTTTTAAAGTATGCAATTAAAATATGTTTCAATATAAAAAATATTTGATATTGAAATTACGAAACTGCAACGAATCAAAATAAACCATTCACATTTCATTACATATATAGTGAAATAAAATCCAATACTCACTAGGTTAGAGGCTGAAACGTTTTATGTGTTTAAGGGGCAACGCTAGACACAAGTCAACGTCAACTCGACCGTTCCGCTAAGCGCATTGCAACCGTTCGACTTCCCTCACATCTTCCGTCTTTGAATGCCTCATATTTCATCGTTTGATACTATTTGAACGTAAGCGGCTCCTTTAGCAGGCTTTAAATAAAATGAACTTTCTTAGTTCCAAATTTACAAAGTTATTATCAGAAACAATGTGAGTATAAATTAGTATAATAATTCGCCGCTTTTAGGATTAGTAGTAGAGCTGGGCTGGTACTGGAACTGTGATGGCATGTCCATCCGAAGTGACCACAGTTAGGGGGTGGCTCTTGGAAGGTCACCGAAGAGTTACCTGAAGAAGTGTATCGTCAATGACCAGAGGGTTTAGTTCAGAATTTCTCCGCCAGGTTTTAATAGATGTCGCTGCTTGTAAGTAATTACGCACAGAAGAAGTGTATCGACAATGACTACAGGGTTTAAACAATAAGCACAAGGTATTCTGCGGTATTTGTCACCGCGTATATCACCTGAACTCATCACCTGAACATTAACACCTGAGACTATTAAAGGTATAAAGTAAATGAATTTGTATATTATTTAGCAAGAATCGAACTTGAAGAGATATTAGAGGAGATAAAATGGGGAATTGTTTCCTAAAAGCATTAAAATATGTATTTTTTTCAAAATTCATGAAATGTCCATGAAAATTAAATTCTTTCCACATTAAGTTTTTTAAGGTTCTATTTACTCTTTCAACAATCGAGGCTTTCTTTTCACTGTATGTATTATAATGCTTAACGTTGTATTTTGTTGTGACCTTTTCAACATCTTATCATCTCATCATTAAAAAATCCCTTTCCCATATCGGTTTGTAAGTTAACCTTTTCCATATTCCTCGCAACTTCTATACCTGTCTTCGTTTTCAAGGTAAATGTCCAGACAAATTTTGTAAACCAATTAATATCTACTAAAATATCCATTATTTTCTTTTGAGTATGGTATCATTTCCACTAAGTCAGCCTGAAATAAATCGTTGATTGACCTAATGACATCTTTTGAAGTTAATTCTTGCCGGTTTATGAATTTCGTTGACTATTTGTCTTTTTAATGGTGTCATTGTTTCTACCTTCATTCTATAATATCCGCCTCTTGTAATTCCTCAATAATACTAATAATTTCGTTTCTATGGTTTGTATGTCCTGCTGCCTGGGATGCAATTAATAAACGTAAACGATCAACCAACTCATTTGGATCATTCCAGTAAGTGTAATCAGTCTTGTTGATGCTTACCTCCTTTAATAAACCTTCTCCTAACCGGAGTTTATTTTCTAGTGCTGATGACGACTTGAGTAAATTTTATATGAGAAGTGCTATAATATATTTATATTTTGGTTATCTACTAGCATCTATTTGTTGATTAGCTTTATAATAACGTCTATATGCGTTACTTTTCAACAGCATTTCCCTATATACTTCTAGATCCTCTTTTGCATACTTAGTGGGTGCTTTTTTAAACAATAATTCGTATAATCCAATGTTTCCTTTATAACGTTTATTATGAAAAATAATATCATTATCATCTATAAATACTCTCGTATCACCTAAATGAAAAGAATCATTTGTATTATCAAATCTTATTCCATATTTGCTATCAAATGAATCTTCTGTATCTTGTATCATCTCTGAAATATATTTTTTAGGTAACCATTTGTATTGATCTAAGTAATCATTTACAACAGCATCTGTGTAATCGCTATTTTTCTTTTGTGATGTTGATGGTGATAAAAGTTTCTGTACTAAAGAAGCATCACTCTCATCAATTTGATATTTCTCCGTGTTATCATCATACCCATCACTTGTAAATATCTCCTCATCATCTTTATTCAGAAAATTATTGGAAGTTATATCCCTCAAAGGAGCCGGCGTTGTAGGAGCAACAATACCATTTTTTTCCTCTTTCAATGGTTGATTGGTTTTTACCTCTTCCTTATCCCTTTTAGCAATAATTTTGTTCTCAATATTCTTAAGTTGTTTTGTGATAGGATCAAATGCGCTCTCATGTAGAAATTCCCCGTTTCAATAAATTTAATTTATGTTTTATTATTTTCCGTTTAATGATGAGCCTCTTTTTCAAAGTCTTTTCATTTTTGTTGGCCTTCATTATAGAAGTAGAGAACAGCTAAAATAACATAAGAAACAGGTAAAAAAACAGGTCTAGACCAGTTTTTGAACAGGTACCGGTTTCCTATAGATCAGCTTTAGAACAGCTATCAGATCGATTTAAACAATCGTTTATATATAGATGAAATGATCAAATCCCTTCCTGCATCTCCCTTTATCTATATCACAATCTTTTAAAATCAAAACAAATCCAAATGGTCGAGTCCAGCATAACGAACACATTACTTTAAACTGCTCAAAACTCATGTCAGTACCAATGTGTTCTTGATACAGGTGTTTCAAATTTATGTCATCCTGTTTAAAAATAACAAATGAATTTGCATTATCTCGGATAAGATGTTTAGGAATTTTTACATACTGCCACGGAATTTGCCCCACTCACACCCAAACCGACGACTGTGGTATAGCGAAATGCTAAGATTGCGCCGATCGGCCCTACACGATTCTGTTAAACAAACAAAATGCCGTGGATCGAGACGGAACTGGAAAACTGGAGAATAGACGAGAAGCATTCGAGTTGTTCGGGAAAATGGATCTAGAGACACTAGAAAAATACCTGGAATATTCGTTTGGTCTATAAAAGAAGAATAAACGGCCGAGTTAGTTAGTCTTGTATTATAGTCTGAAGTGAAGTGTTTAGTTGGAGAGATCAAAGTGATTTAGATAGCGATTAATTAAATAAGTGTTTAGTTGAGTTGTAATTAGTGTTCAGTAGTGTACTGAGTAGTTAATAAAGATAAGTAATTAATTAACGGATTGTTTTTCTGGAAGAAAGTAAAAGACGGGTTAGGAAATCCGTGACAATTTGGTGTCAGAAGTGGGATTTAGCTGGAAGTTTGAAGAACTTTCGGGAACCCTGTGCGTAAGTGGGACTTAAGTGGAAGTTTGAAGAACTTTCTGGAATCCTGTGCGTGGGTGGAATAAAGACATAAGTGTGACATATCACCGCACTCGTCGTGACTCAAGGAAGTGAACGGTGGTATTCGCGAAGGACAATCTCCAACATTCTAGAACTTTATACGGGAGTAAAACAAAGATCCAAGTGTGACATATCACCGCACTCGTCGTGACTCAAAGAAGTGAACGGTGGTATTCGCGAAGGACAACCTCGAACATTCTAGAACTTTATACGGGAGTGAGACAAAGACCCAAGCGTGACATATCACCGCACTCGTCGTGACTCAAGGAAGTGAACGGTGGTATTCGCGAAGGACAATCTCGAACATTCTAGAACTTTATACAGGAGTAAAACAAAGACCCAAGTGTGACATATCACCGCACTCGTCGTGACTCAAGGAAGTGAACGGTGGTATTTGCGAAGGACAATCTCGAACATTATAGAACTTTATACGGGAGTGAGACAAAGACCCAAGTGTGACATATCACCGCACTCGTCGTGACTTAAGGAAGTGAACGGTGGTATTTGCGTAGGACAATCTCGAACATTCTAGAACTGAATACCGAAGTGAGACAAGGACCCAAGTGTGGCATATCACTGCACTCGTTTCATTGTGAGGAAGGCAACGGTGATATTTAGAAATACAGGGACAGGCGATGCAAGAAAAATTTGAAGAACAAGGGCATACAATGGAAGATCAGTCCCAGACGATGCAGGAGAAATTAGAAGAACAGGGACAGACAATGCAAAAGAAACTAGAAGAACAAGGGCATAAAATTGAAGATCAGACCCAAATGATGCAAGAGAAATTAGAAAAGAAATTAGAAGATCAGATGCAGATAATACAACAGGAAATGAGAGCTCACACGAACGAAATGCAGGTGAAGTTAGAAAATACAGTAGAGAAGAAACTTGTAGAACAGAGAAAAGAAATCGACGAAGAACTGTTAGCACAAAGAAAGGAAATGGACAAAGAAATAAACCGGGTTAGAGATGAGCTTCGATATAAATTAGACAAGATAATAAAGGAGGGCGTAATCAAAACAGAAGGACCTGTTATCCGAACTCAGAAGACAAAATCCCCAGAATTCGACGGCAAGGTTTCCTGGAATATATATCTGCGTCAGTTTGAAGCAGCAGCTGCAGCAAACGAGTGGTCTGATTGCGAGAAGGCTACTGCTTTAATAGTTGCTCTACGAGCGGAAGCTCTTGACGTCTTACAAGGAGTTCCTGTTGGGCAGCAGAGTAACTATGACCTTTTGAAACAGCATATGGAAATGAGATATGATGATAAGCACCTACAGCAAGTGTGCCAGGCACAATTAAAGAATCGTCACCAACAGAGTAGTGAGAATTTACAATATTTTGGGACCGATGTTGCCAGACTGGTTCGATTGGCTTATCCAACAGCCCCGTCTGAATTCTTGGATCAGCTCTCCATCCAAGTTTTTAGCGATGGCCTAAGGGGTTGCGAAACCCAGCAGGCACTACGACTTGCCAGACCTAAAACGTTGAACGACGCCCTCTCGCATGCACTGGAATTCGAGGCAGCAAAGATGGCATCCGGTAGACATGTTAAAGTTCGGGCCATCAGTGATAACAGCGATGGTCTGGCAAATGGAGACATAATAAAGACGCTGAAGGAGATTATTGATAAGTTCAGCCCAACTACTAGGACAAAGAAAGAACAATCTGATAGTCGAAGGGATCGCCTTGTTCAATGCTGGAACTGTGGGCAGATAAGGCATCTGAAGAGACAGTGTAGGGCCCCAGTCGCAGATCAGCAAAGGCGCGAGTCCCAAGCGGCAGCCTTCAGGGAACATGTTAAAGTGCGAACTATCAGTGATAGCAGTGATAGTATGGAAAATGGAGAGATAATAAAAACACTGAAGGAGGCTATTGATAAACTCAGCCTAACTACCAGACCAAAGAGAGGACAACCCGATAGACGAAGAGAACGCCCACTTCAATGTTGGAACTGTGGGCGGACGGTTCATCTAAAGGGTCAGTGTAGGGCGTCAGTCACGGATCGACAATGCCGCGAGTCCCAGGCAGGCAAGGAACATGGAAACACAGATGCTCTTTCTAGACTTTGTCCGACCAACGGCAAGCACTGCAGAAATCTTGAAAGAAAAGAGGACATATCATTTGTTCCGTGCAAGATGGTGGCAGCCCAACCTGAAGACCGATGGAGTTCAGCGGCGATTCGGGAAAACCAGCAAGCTGACTGTGACATCAAGCCTTTAATAGACTGGAAAGAAGCCAACATCCGACCCTCATTAAAGAGCTATTGGGCTCAATGGAATTCCCTGGTATTGGAAGACGGTGTCCTAAAAAGAGCATGACGGAACGGAGGTCAAGAAACAAGTACTACTCCCGAGGTCCCGGGTCAAGGAAGTGCTGCAGGAAGTACATTTCGGTATCAATAGGACGCTACAGAAGACTAGGGAGCGTCTCTACTGGTTGAGCTGTAGGACGGATGTAGAAGATTGGTGTCGAAAATGTGACATATGTGCAGCCAGCAAGGGACCGAAGACGCGTTCCAGAGGCAAAATGCGCCAGTACATCGTAGGAGCACCGTTCGAGAGGATTACCATTGATATCGCTGGCCCATTTCCAAAAACTCAAAGTGGGAACCGATATCTGCTAGTAGCCATGGACTACTTCAGCAAATGACCCAATCAAGAGACCACAACCGTAGCAGAAGCGCTAGTCAACAACCTGTTCTGCAGATTTGGTGTACCCATGGAACTACATTCAGATCAGGTCAGAAATTTTGAATCAGGTGTGTTCAAAAACGTCTGCGAGCTTATGGGAATCCAGAAAACCAGGACCACCCCACTGCATCCCCAGTCAGATGGTATGGTGGAACGCTTCAACGCCACACTGGAAACCAATCTGAGGATGTTTGTGAACGAAAACCAGACAGACTGGGACAAGCTCATTCCACTCTTCCTGTTAGCTTACCGCTCAGCTGTCCATAAAACTACTGGGAACACTCCCGCAAGGATCAACTTTGGAAGAGAGCTTCGCTTTCCAGCAGATTTGGTATTTGTTCGTCCTGCAGAACAGCCCACAGAACCAGACACTTATATCCATGAGCTAGAACGAAGACTAGCAGCCGTACACGACCAAGTCAGATCTCGAATGCGACTAGAGAGCGATCGCATGAAGAGTCGATACGACGTCCGGGCCAATACAGTCGGATTCCAACAAGGTGACCTGGTGTGGCTGTACAACCCCACGCGGAAGAAAGGAAAATCGCCTAAACTACAGAACTGTTGGGAGGCCCCCTACACCGTCATTAAAAGAATCAATGATGTTGTCTACCGGATACAGAGGACTCCCAGGAGTAAGATGAAGGTCGTCCATCTGGAGCGTCTGTCCCCGTATAGAGGTGTATCCGATCGGGACGATCGGGACGATCGGTCCTAAGGAGGGGGCAGTGTCACGGAATTTGCCCCACTCACACCCAAACCGACGACTGTGGTATTGCGAAATGCTAAGATTGCCCCGATCGCCCCTACACGATTCTGTTAAACAAACAAAATGTCGTGGATCGAGACGGGACTGGAAAACTGGAGAATAGACGAGAAGCATTCGAGTTGTTCGGGAAAATGGATCTAGAGACACTAGAAAATACCTGGAATATTCGTTTGGTCTATAAAAGAAGAATAAACGACCGAGTTAGTTAGTCTTGTATTACAGTCTGAAGTGAAGTGTTTAGTTGGAGAGATCAAAGTGATTTAGATAGCGATTAATTAAATAAGTGTTTAGTTGAGTTGTAATTAGTGTCCAGTAGTGTACTGAGTAGTTAATAAAGATAAGTAATTAATTAACGGATTGTTTTTCTGGAAGAAAGTAAAAGTTAGGAAATCCGTGACAATACGTTTGACACAAATAAAAACAGTCAACATTATTATGCCTACCTCTACAAAAATAATACCGTACAATGTCTTGTTTATCACAGACCACATCATCAAATATAAAGACGGAATTAAGTGGATCATTGGATGGCTCCATTAGATCTTCAGTGCTGTTAAATTCTTTATATCCAATCCCCTTAATGGGTTTTAATAAATCCTTTAAATATATGTATTTGTCTTGATTAAGGCTTTTCGAACATACACAAACGTTTTCAGTCCATTTATATGCTCTAATAAATTCATGATAACATTGGTTTTCCCACTATTTGATGGACCAATCACCAAACAGCGTAATGTCATTGGAAATAAGAGACTGTGTTTTATGGTGGACTCTTTCAGTTGATCAACATTATCAATATCAAGTATATCACTTGACCCTCTGCTTAACCACTTTCATCTTAACGTGTGAGTATATTTATAAAGACTGTCTTACTGAAATTACATTCATTTAAATAGTAAAACTCACATCATGATTTGCCAATCGGTTGAAGGTATTTTAGATAAGACATTATATGCTATACCATACAAACTACATATACCGGGCTACCAGTTTTGTGGACCAAATACGAAGTTGGAGGACCGTTTACAGAGAGGGGAAAAGGATTCGATTCAGTGTGCAAAGACCATGACATTGCATATTCTCAAAGTAACAATTTAAAGTTCAGACACGAGGCAGATCGAATTTTAGCAAAACAAGCGTGGAAAAGATTTCGTGCTAAGGATGCCAACTGGAAAGAAAAAATTGCTGCCTTTGGTGTGACTGCAGCAATGAAGACAAAAGTCAAATTAGGTATGGGATTATCAACTAAACAGAAACACTGTAACGTAGTCTTAAATCGGTGTGAAAGAGAATTAGTTAAAGCAAAACGAAGCATCGATAATTGTTTAATTACAGTTTCCGAACAGAAAACCAAGTTAAATTACAATAATTCGAAAACAAGCGACAGGAAGAAAGCACCAACAAAAAGAATGAATTCCAATAAGTGTGAAAAGAAAAAAACCCAGGATGAAAGTGTAATGATGGTAAATGATCATAATGTTGAGGGTAACCATCAATTAAGTATACGTAAACCCGTGAAAAGGAAACTTAATAGCGGTAAGAATATGTATGATAAAAAGAAAATCAAGTTAACAAGTAATATAGAACCAAAACTAAGTATTGATGTTGATGATTATGATAATGCTGATCATGTGAGCAATACAAAATTAAAATAAATCATTCTATTGATACGAGAAGAGAAAGCGTTCATACTACAATAGCGAGGACAACAACAACAGCAATGACGATAATGAATTTGACAATAAAAGGTTGAAAACATTGTAGATTGGAGTCAGTCTTCAGTGAAACACTGTAAGGTATCACGGTATCAAATCCAACAATAACAACAACAAGAATGAAGAGTGGTAGAACAAAAAGGAAAACAAAAAAGCAAACAAACAAAAAGAAACCTAAAAAATATATTAATTTTAGTAAAATAACAAGGCATATTAAAAAAATATTATCTAAAGGTAAAGCCAAGACGGTGGGTGATGTTGTGTCCCTCGCACTAAAAACTGCAAAAAACAGAAAACGGATAAAGTTAAAGTGGGTCGTGTAATAAAAATTCCAAAAATAGGAGGAGTATTACCATTAATTCCTATATTTGCTGGACTTAGTGCTCTTGGTACTTTAAGTGGAGGAGTATCAGGTATTATAAAAGCTATAAATGACGCAAAACATGCAAAAAAACAGTTGGATGAATCTCAAAGGCATAATCAAACAATGGAAGCTATTGCAATGGGAAAAGGACTATTTTTGAAGCCATACAAAAAAGGACTGGGTCTTTTTTTAGGTCATTGAAAAGACGATCAACGTCATCGTCGTTGTTGTCATCTTTCAATAAAATACAACTACCAAACAGACCCTTAACAAACATCGACATTGAAAAATATAAATTTAAAAATATAAATTTAAAATACCTCATTTTCGAGATATCTTTTCACGGGATAAATTACCAAAAAAAGTTTATCGAAAAGAAAGCGGTATTATTATTTTCATGGATGCTGATAGAGGACCAGGAACCCACTGGGTGGCGTACAAAAAAATGATGATATTGTCAACTACTTTGATAGTCACCTCCATCAGAAGCTGTAAAATATTTCTTGTCTGCAGGTCCTGTACATATATTATATAATCATAAGAGATATCAACAATTTACTGACTACAATTGTGGACACCTTTGTATAAAATTTGTAATAAATTAAGTGTGAATATGAACAACAATTTAGTTTTGTTTCAACAAGTGAGCTAGTAAAATGGCACATTATTTCAATTTTTCGGGTAGAGTTATCAGAATTATCATCTGATTTTTATCCTCCAATAGTTTTAAATCAGGAAGATGATTATGAAATTGTTTTATACTCGCGTCAAGAATTCAGACGTCTTACGTCACGGCTGACGTTACACATTTGTTTTTATTGTTAACGTAATTTTCGATATTTGGTCGCGTTAAAAGCAATTATTTTTTGCAATTTAGTGCAATATATAATGCAAACTTTTAGTGTAGTATATAGTTTTATTACTATCATTTGCAGTTTCTTAAATATTTTGATGAAAATATTGTGAATCATTCATTTGTTCGTATGACGTAAGTCGTCTGAATTCTTGTCGCAAGTATAACTAATTTTAGTAGTAATAACTCCATACCTAACGTAGATGAGAAAAATAATAAGTTTCATTGTGGAATAAATGAAATTATCGAGTTCCCGTTGGAAGCTATGAATTATCTGACATAAGTGAATACCTGAGAAAGACTATAGCTCAAAAAGAGGAAAAAGAAACTAGAGATAAAACTCATTTACGGTTAGAAGCTAATTTTAATACACTGAAATGTGAAATTAAATGTAACAAGACTATTGATTTCACAAAATCAGATTCTGTAGGCCCGTTGTTGGGATTTAAAAAAGCTAAACTACTAGCAAACGAATTACACTATTCCGATTTTCCGGTGGACATTATGAAAGTTAATATGATTCAAGTCGATTACATTACATTTAATAAGAGCAAAGACATAAATGGTTGTTAGATTTAACACACCTTATCAATACCTGATAGTGCTAATTCTTATCAAAAAAGAAATTCATTCGATATAAATAAGTTACCTCTTTGTAAAAACATCAGTTATAAAAAGAAAAGTGAACCATTAACAGCAACAAACAAACAGTTTTTAACCTCAATTGGTCTTAAACTAAAAAATGAATAGATTACTAAATATTAACGAGAAAGTGATACATGACAATTCCGTTACAAATATTGAGTTTCATTCGTATCAATCTTATACATCAGGTGAACTAAACTATAATGATGAATGTAGAATAATCATACAACAAGAACTACTAACTGCACCTGGAGAAAGCTACTTACAAATTCAGAGAACGTTTACAAAACACGATGGAACGGGAAAAGTTACTAAATGTCAGTTAATTAATAACTTTGTGGCTTTTCTTTTTGAGGAAATTCGATATGAACTCGGTGGTGTGATAATTGATAGAGTAAAAAATCCAGGAATAACTACTACCATGAAATCATACATTTCTCATACACCAAATGAAAGTATAGCTTTAATGAATGCGGGGTGAGATCCATTAGATGGTACAACGTTCTTTGATGCTGTATCTGGAAAATTTGATATATGTTGGCCTCTTTCCTCAATCCTAGGATTTGCTGAAGACTATAAAAAGGCCTTGATAAATTTACGTCAAGAGCTTGGATTGATTCGTACAAGCCAGGATTTAAATGCAACCATTGAAGGAACTGGTTTGGAAAAGGGAAAAAAAAAGGTAAACAAAATCGCTTGGAAAGTTCCTCATTATACTGCCTCAGACAAAAAATTGAAAATTTTAAACATTATTGAAAAAAACGATCCAATATCAATAGTACATAGGAGATGGTAATTATTCTCTTATCCAACACTTGAAGCAAGCCATATGTTTACATGGGTATTAAAGTCTGCAACATTTTTGGAAAAGCCAAGATTTATAATTGTTGGTTTTCAATCAGACAGAAGAAATAATTTAACCAAAGATGCTAGCAAATTTGATCATTGTAATTTGAAAAACATTAAACTCTAAATAAACTCACAATGCTATCCTTATGAAAATTTGAATTTAAATTTTAAAAATAATCAGTACGCATTAGCGCATGATATGTATGTAAAATTTCAGCAGTCATACTATTCTAATAAAAAAGCAATATGCGAACCTTTACTAAATAAAAATAAATTTAAGTCGGATGTACCCTTGTTTGTGATTGATTGTTCTTATCAAAATGAACAAATACAAAATGGAGCTGTAGATGCGAGAATTGAGTTTGAGACTATAGAAGATATACCCAACAACACCTCAGCCTTTTGTTTAGTTCTTCATGAACAGTATGTGACTTACGAACCCTTAACTGGTCGTGTAAGAATTCTATAATTAAGAAATGCCTATCCCTACTAGATATGCATACAAATGTATAAAATGTGGTGGAGAAAGTGTTATACGTAACTATAAATGTGCCGTATGCGCATATGCGGATCGAAGTAAGGAATTGATTCAGCAAAAGCACACTTGGAGCGCATATCGTAGAATTCAAGATAGTCAACAAAATAAATAGAGACACGATATATTTTTTTAGTCAGTTGTTTAGTAGTTCAGAAAAATGTTTATTGTTGATTTACAAGGTTTCCAGTTCGGAAACAACATTTTTGTGTAAAGAAATTGCCATTCTTAATACTGCAAGTGGTTGTCATGCACATGCAACAGTAAATCTTCCAATTTGTGGAAAACAGTTAAAATTTAAATTTGAAAAACAAATTATTTGGATAACTAATAATTATCATGGTTTGGAATGGGAGAACAACAACGACTGGAATATAAATTATGAAGATATAACAAGTTTTCTTGAAAATTTTATAAAAAATAATATACCTATTGAAAGAGCCGATGATAATAGTAAAGCCATAGCCGTAAAAGGAAGTCAACAAAAGGAATGGTTAGAATGGTTACCTCTGAACTGTTTTATAAAAAATTTGGAAGAAGAAAATTATATGTCATATTACGAAATGAAATCAATATTTAAATCCTTTCATTGTCAAAGACATTGTTTTGATGAGTCAAATTGTACACTTAAAAATGTATTTTTTATTTACTATTGGTATATGTATATTAGAGGAAATACAATAAAAACAATATAAATTTTACTTTATATTCTTTCTTTGTCTTTTACTAATACTAACATCAACATTATTTTCATCGTCCCCTATCAAATTAATTTCTTCAGCTTCCTCAAAACTGAATGATGAATAGTTTTGGTGTGTTGCTGTTGATGGTGCTGCTACTGCTGCTTCTGGTGGTGGTGGTAGTTCAATAAATTTTCTTTTCGGTGGAGCTGATTCTATTTTTCGAATACCATCAACATCTTCATAGAGTAAGTTGTACTTGTAACGCTTCACTACGGACTCCAGTATTTTAAAATCTTCCGAATTGTTAATTTTGACCCTCATATATCGTGCAGGAAGTTGTCCAAATTTATGTTTTAAATGTTGTGCGTTTGGAGTATAACTTAACTGAATAAATATTTTGTCCTCCTTTATTCTCATATTCCTTACACCATATCTAAAAGAGTGAACAATATATAATTTACATGTGAACAACAAAATACATGAATTTCAAACAAGTAAATAAATTAAACACAATTATGGTAAAAAATATTACAATTGCAGAAGCAGTACAGAAAAATTCAGACAGATAAAATATATTTACTGAAATAATTGTCTCATGACAACCAGTGCATGCCTCAGAGGAAAATTTATTTTATCTTCAGTGTAAACGACGATTGTTGAAGGAATTGTCGACATAGTTATTGCTGTAACTTAACAGTCTTCAGATGCGATGAACTTTTTGATTTTGAGCTGAATTAGATCCAGTATTTAAACAAAATTTTAGAAAAAATTTGATACGTATATCACAACAAAGTAACAGGTCACGTTACACATTGGAATATTTTAATACATGCATCTTTTAAACAACTGCTGACCAAGCAAAAATTACGTTACATTGAAAGAATAAATGCGCGTGCAATAAATAGACACGTTGCATATTGGAATATTTTTTGGTTATACATGTGTGTCTTGTAAACAACTACTTTGTATTATATTACGTTACATTGTGCAAAAAAAAAACATAAATGCACGTTTAATAGGTCACAGCTCAAATTATATTTTGCAAATATTTTTGTATAAAAGGTTGCTAATTTAAAACGTTTTTCATACCATCAATTACTGTGCAAAGTAGTGTAAAAAGAAGAAAAAATGAAATACTTTATCGACGGTACCTGCTGCCTCTTCAAATCTACAACATTATTAAAATTACAATCTGAAAGTGTGCCAGTACTTGTGGGGGATTTCTATAGACATAGTACAGGTGAGCCTTTATTGTTAAAAAAAATGAGGATCCAACAACTGATTTAATTTATCAAGCTTTTATGTCTTCTCGACTAAAAGAAGAATACATCCATGACAGATTGCCTTTTACAAATATAATATATGCTTTGGTGTTTTCAATAATTCAAGGTGAAAAAACAATAGAAGATGCAAAAAGTTATTTTAAATTGATGAAGAAACTAGAAATATTTCCTCAGTCCTGGCGAGCTGTAATATTACTAGCTAGTGACACAAATGCCGTTTTGGAAAAAAATTAAAGTAAGATGTAACGGTATTGATTTGTTGAACATTGAATACGTTAATGTACAAAATTTAGTATTTCATTGTTTCGCTAAGAAATTTAATATACCAACACTGGAAATTGATGTAAAAAGACCGAAATGATAAATACAATAAAGGCTTTTGTTCATTATATCGCTCATTTACGAGAATACCGACACAACTCGAAATTTGTTAATTTTGGGATTATTACACCAATATACATAGAAAGTTACAGTAGTTTCTCCGAGATGCCGCTACTGCGAATGACACATCTCGGGGTTGCGTCTGTTGCTTTAGTTAAAGAGTGGCACATATCAGTTAAGTACGGTGCGTCAAGGGTGAATGTTGTTGTTTTTTCAAGAAGAGTGGCATATCTCAAAAAAATTCATATTCAGGTACGTTTTTATTCAGAAATAATGACATATTTGATGTTAATACACTGATGTCAGCAATATGTTTTGTGAAATAAGGACACATTTTAGGTTATGTCGTTTTCAAGAGAGTATTGCAATCAACTAGTTGCAGTTAATTTTTAAAAATGTATTATTTGGACTTGTGCCACTTAATTAATTTATTTTGAGGCATGTTTTTAACTTGAGCCATTGTATGTGAAAACAAACATTACATTGCTCTTATAGGTAATGTATTGTAATCCATATCCAAATGTGTTCCTTTTTTATAAAATATATTTTAAATATACTTAAATTGTTGTTTTATAACAATTTAACAATTTTAGTGTTGTGCATTAATAACCATGCAATGGCTTTTCAATCCAGAACACAAACAATACTTGCACTTGCACTGGATAAAGCTGAGAATAAATCTGTTGAATTCTCTCATACAGGTAAGCAGCAGTAGGTAATATACAGAATTTAATTTAGATATAGATATTTCTAAGTAATTATGAAAATTTGAAAAATAAAAGTAACTTTTTCTCCTAAATTAAGCTCAATAAAAATATTTTATTTCGTTAATCGTTCCACAATTAATTAAATGGTTTATTGGAAGTGTGTAAGTATTTTAAACCGTAATATTTATAGATTCCAAAAATACTACGCCAAGATCACCTGCTTCAAGTAGCTCTACAAGCTCGTCAAATAGCTCTACAAGCTTGTCAAGTAGCGATTGTCCATCCGATTTTGGTAAGATTTGTTAATGCTTTATAATATTTAGGTTTTTTTTAATATTTAAATATATTGTTGCAGATTATGATGATAGTGTCAAAGACCCACCTTACATTCAATCAGAATCAGATGAAGATGAAATTGACAATAACAACATTGACCCAAACCAAGAAAGAAAAACTACTGAGGTAGATAATAACTCTGATGTAAAATAGGGTAGAAAAAGGCAAAGAAAAGAGGAATCATGGAAACAAAATTTAAAAAAGAAACTTAGGAACACTGGAAAAGAATACGAAACAAAAGGAAAAAAGATAAGATTAGCCAGAGAAATGAAAGCTGTCTGTAACGAGAAATGTCATCTTAAATGTTATTCCAAATTTACCGAAGACGAACGCAAAACTATTTTTGACTCTTATTGGGGCATAGGAGACTTACAGAGACAGAGAGACTTTGTAGCTCATAGCATGGAAGTAGTTATTCCTAGGTATAGATATGTAAGAGAGGGAAGCACGAGAACGCCAAATAATGCATTTTATTTCAAACTAAGGAAAAATCGTATTCGAGTTTGCAAACTTTTTTTTAAAAACACCCTAAATATTACAGATCGTGCAATTCGCACTGTGTTGGCAAAGCGAACAAATGTGCCTAATATTCTTGAGCCTGAAAAAAGGGGCAATCATGGGAATCATAAAAAAGTTGACAATGAAATCAAAGACAGTGTCAGAAAGCATATTTCAGAAATACCTTCGGTTGAAAGCCATTATACGCGACAGCACACTACTCGTCGTTTTATCGATGGAAGTAAAACCATTTCAGAAATATACCGGGATTACGTTAATGATCGAAAAGAAATAAATCGACCTGTTGCAAACTATGTCATGTTTTATAGAATATTCACTGAAGAATTTAATATATCTTTTTTTAATCCCAAAAAAGATAGATGCGAAATGTGTGTCGCCTTTGAAAATGCTGCTGGCGAAGAAAAGGAAAATTTAAACCCAAAATATGACAGTCATTTAAAAGAGAAAGATCTCTCAAGAAAAGAAAAAGAACTGGATAAAGGGAGAGCCAGTGAAACTGTAATAGTTGCGTGTTACGATCTGCAGGCGGTGTTTCAATGTCCCAAGGGTGAAACCTCTGTATTTTACTATAAATCTAAATTAAATGTTTTAAATTTAACATTTTTTGAGCTGGTGTGACGCCCTTTTTCTCTTTTCTTTCTCTCTTTAGAATCTTTCGCGTGTATCCCGATTGCGAACGACTATTTGTAATTTTCGTAGCGCCGGATATGACGTCACCAGCGTCCGGTTCGGCCGTCAGATTTGTGACGCACCTTCTCGGACTAAATTATATTGTGCTGCGGTGTTCGGCGGTGGTAAATGACGTCACGGAGACGCAATTCAGGATATCTTTTCGGTCAGTCTCGAGCGCCAGTTTCTCTATGTTTAACGTGGGAGAAACTCCACGTGAACTCACCCTCGGTTAGAGTAAGTACTCGGGCAGCTACAGTGAAGAAAGTTAAATTCCAGGGGTCTGTTGTATTTCTTTTATTCCCAGAGAACAACAAAACTAGTTTTATCGGTGTAGTGATAGTTTTACTTTTCAAATAAACAGAATTGTCAGTGTAGAACGGTAAAAATCTATTTAAGTTCTTTTTTGTTAGATCGGAATTTTATCAAAGTTACTGATATGAATGAATACGACACATTCTTTCTTTAACAAATTTATTTGATGAAATGGAAATAAATAATAACCAGTTAAATAGTAATAAAGACTATATGAATTTGTCTTTAAATCGGATGCATAATTTACAATTAAAAATAAATAAACGGTCCTAAAATCAAAATGCTAGCTAAATATATTTTCTTACAATTTCAAACAGAATATAAAACGGTCTGTTTCGGTGCTGAAAGAAAATATAAATTATCTACGAAATACCCTTAAAGTAAAACATACGGCATGAAATACTTTATTGGCAGAAAATCTTTACAAACAAAATACGGACTTAACTATAAACTTATACCTAGAGGACGGTTCCAGCGAGGTTCTGAAAATAAAAACAAAATGTATGGATTTAGCAAAAATCTACTCTGAATTTATTTCGGACCTGTAAATGCGAATAGAAAGCATTAGTTAAAAGCGGTTTTAAATTAACTGTAGCCAAGGAGAAAGCGCAAGCAGTGCAGAGTAACAATATACAGCAATTGTTATTAACAAAACAAGTAAGCGAACAAATGGGACGGTGTTGGTCTAACGGAAAATAACGCAGTTTTCGGATGTCTATCCGGAAGGATAGAAATGAGTGCACGCGGTATATCTCCCTTGATGGCGGTGTTGTGCACAGCCAAACCACCTCGGTGAGAACAACCCTGTACAACTTAGTCACCAACGACTCCTTAGTGCGGTGTTGTTCACAGCCAAACACTTCGGTGTACGTTCGGTGTACCAAAACGGCGTATATTAGTCATCGGCGGTGTTGTCCACAGCCAAACCGACAACGAAAACGTCGTAGGGCTCACTGGCGTTTATCACTCGCCGGCGGTGTTGTTCACAGCCAAACCGGATGAGGACAACGTCGTGAAACGGCAGACAGTCGACGGCTCGGTCAGGTAGCGGTGTTGTGCACAGCCAAACTACCTCGTCCGTCAAAAGTACAAGCCAGCCCGTATGAGTTCAAAAACACCCAAACGGCGTGAAAAGGATAGGATTCGGAGGAAGGTAGATTGCTTACTTATTTCCTGGGCACTGCTGGGCTCTGCGGCTTCTCCTGGCTCGGTTGGTCTTCTTGGGCTGATCGGGAGAACTTCTGGATTGGTTCTTCGAGAGATGTTTTCCAACAACTCTGCCTTCTGCCTTTCGGTTCCTCACTTTTGTTAACTTACTCCCCACCTGACAACCACAGGTCACGGTGGGAGATGCGCGTGCGGTGCGTGATTTCGGAGTAGGGCATCGACGGTTTAGTAAAAATTAGTGCCTACTGATAAAAAATTCGAGCGCTCGCTGGACTTAATTTAACAAAATAAAATATTATTTCCGGAAATTAAATTTACATTAGAGATGAACCCCGGTGGTTCATTACATTCCCCCTTTACTTCGGTTAAAAAAAAATAAAATAAAAGAATTTTATTTGATTTTTTTTCAAATTCTAACTTAAAATTTTATTAAAAAAATGCGTGAACTAAAATTCATCCTAATAAAGGGTGTGCCTCTTTTCAGGGTATAATACTTTATTAAGGGACACTTACCCTCTTTACAAACAGAAATAAATTATTCGAAAACTAAACAAAACTTCTTAATGTTTCTCGACACTGTGAGCAGCTGCCTGTTAGTGTAAGGATCGAGATCGGCGATGTTTTCGTCGGGGAGTATCGTCATATTGTGTAGCCTTATCCATTCGGGTTGGCATAAGGTCTTTAAGATACAGGCAACATTGGGTTGCTTTAGACTGTAGCGGTCCATGGCGTTTTCCGGTCCCCTTGGTTTGTTCCCGGAGTCTTCGGGCCTTCGGGCAGGTGCAATTTCTAGTCATGATTCCGTCCTGTCCGCATTGTGAGCAAAACATTCGGGGTGTCCCAATACAGCAGGATCGTGTATGGCCTGGGTACCCGCAACGCCAGCAAAGAACATGGGTATCGACGGGGAAATAAATTGGATTATCTTGTTTGCTCTTTGTAAAACGAAGCGGCTTATTGTTATGGTTATGATCATGTCGCGGAGACACTCTAGGCGGAATGGGTTTGTTGTCTGTGTATGGGTGACTGCTCCCTGGTTTTGAAGACAGTGTAGGCGATATGGCTTCAGATTTAGGCGGATTTGTCTTTTCAGTCAGATTTGTTTGGGTTGTTGGTGACGCTTCATTCGGCGGGGAGGAGACGGAAGCTTCTTTTTCCTTGATTTCGATGGTTGTGGGTAATTCCTCTATGGCTTTATCCAATTCTATCAGTAGAAAGTCTTCATCTGTTCCCATAAGATGAACTTCGAGTATCGGGCTATCCATTTTCTAGAAATTAAAAGAAATTGCGGGTGTAGAAAATAAACTTTTATTTAGCAAAAATTGTTTTAGTAAAACATGTTAAACTGAACATAGGTTTGTATTATTAACTCAAACTAAATAGCGGTATACAGAATATATGTCAGGGTTGAGGAGGGTCCCTCAGAAACTCAGCGGGCAGCCAAAATCGGAACGTGTGTCCAGTGGACGTCCTTAGTCGGAGTCGGTGTCGTTCTTGTTGCTTATAGGAGATAGACGCTAGTTGTTCACGAACCTTGCGTCTCATTTCACTGTCCCATAAGTTAACGTCCCGGTTAGCAAAGATGAGATCCCCTAAGGTGGTGGAGGAGGACGTCTGTTCACTATTTGTCTCCGTAGTTGAAGGGTGAGCGGATTCAATGTTCATTTGTGGGCCGGCAGGTGGGACACTGGATGGAGCACCCCTTGTGGGTGGTCGGGCAGGACGGCATGGTTTTCTTTCAGTGGGCTCGTTCTCTCGAAGGTCTATACAGTTGCTAGCTTTTGAACCAACCGATGGTGTTAGTTTCGGTGTAAATGTGGCGCCTAGATTGCGTAACAGCTGTGCTTTCCTTCTAACCTCGGAGAGTCGTACCTGCCGCTCCAAGTTTCGAAACGCCGCATCTACGGTCGGAATCTCGAGTCTCGGTATGTCGGCTCCTCGGGGTGGTTCTCCGGCTATTCGGCCCTTCACTACTCGTGGTTTTTTTGCTGCCACTGTTAACATAAATAATACTGTTGTTTTAGTACCTGTTTTCCTGTTAAGTTGCACTTTCTCCTACAGCTTCCAGGTTAGATTTCGGCATGGGTTTCAAGTCTTTAATATGTATCCGCTTTACTTTAAACCCAGTGTCAGATTTTAACTCATACACTACGGGAGAAATGACTTTGGTAACTGTGTATGGTCCAGAGTATTTCGGAGCTAGTTTTGACGCGAAACCTTTAACAGCAGATGACAACGGGTTTTCCTTTTTCATTACTCGGTCCCCTACGTGACAACGCCAGTCACGTCGACGCAAATTGTAATAATGACTTTGAGAGTTAAAGGCTAGGGCCAATTTTACCTGTACTAGATCGAAAACTTCTTGCATTCTAGATAAACGGTTAGCTCGGTCGTCACGGTCAGTGTTGGTCGGAGTTTCTTCTGGAACAGTTTCTTTGTTACGGTACAATGTCTTTGGTACTTCCAATTCTCTGCCGAAGTTTAGGAAGGAAGGGGTGAATCCGGTAGATTCATGGCGGGCACTGTTGATTGCAAACTTGAAGTCAGCTAGATGCTGATCCCAGTGGCGGTGGTCCTGTTCACAGAATTGTGCCATCATTGTCTTGATTGTACGGTTTGTTCTTTCAACAGGATTCGCTTGCGGGGTATACGGTGGTGTAAAGCGGTGGTGTATCTCTAAGTCTTGGAGTAGTTTTCGGAACAACCGGCTGTCATATTGCGTTCCATTATCACTTACGATCTCTTTAGGGCATCCGAAACGACAGATGATTTCCTCGTAGAGGGCTTGAGTAACGTTTCGAGCAGTTGCACTTCGGAGAGGTCGGAATTCCACCCACTTGGTGAAGCGGTCCTGAAACACAATTAGGAAACGGTTGCCTTTATTAGACCTTGGTAGTGGTCCAACTAAGTATGTGCTAACGGTCTCCCAAGGTTGTCGAACCACGGATGGTTGCATCTTCCCCGGTGTTTGTTGTTGCGATGTCTTGTAGCGTTGGCATTGTAAACAGCTTCTTACGTAATTAGTTACTTCTCGGAACATACCAGGCCAGTAATAACGAAGTGATATTCGGGCAATAGTTTTGGCAATGCCCATATGTCCAGCGGTGGGCACATCATGATTTTCCTTCATTACGGATGGTCGCTTTGGCTTTGGTACGCATAATTTCCAGGGGTCACTAAGTTCTGGTTCAGTTAAATCCCTAGAATCCCATATGTGTCTATATAATCGGTTATTGCGGATGCAGTAATCCGGAAATGCCTCTGGATTCTTTTCGACTTCTTTCTTCTTATGTTGATACCATGAACATTCGGGTGTTTCTTCTATAGAGCATAGTCCTACGGTGTCTCCTCTAACAGTATCGGGTATGGGTTGTCGTGACAAAGTGTCAGCTACCCGATTTAATGCTCCTCTTCGGTACTGGATATTGAAGTCGTACTGTTGCAAAAATATACTCCATCTTGCTAGTCGGCCAGTCGGACTTTTAATGGAATGCAACCAACGGAGTGATTGATGATCGGTAATGACGGTAAAGTGGTAGCCTTCCAGATATGGTCTCATTTTTTCGATTCCCCATACTATCGCCAAGCATTCTTTTTCTGTGGTGGAATAGTTTTTCTCGGCAGGGTTGAGGGTGCGGCTGGCATAAGCTATGACACGTTCGGTTCCCTCGATAGTTTGTGTCAATGCTACTCCTAGACCAATATCTGAAGCGTCGGTCTGTAAAACAAACGGTTTGTCAAAATCAGGGCATGTCAATATAGGGACTTCGGTAAGGCATTTCTTTAAAGTTTTAAACGCCTTGTCCTGTTCTGCAGTCCATTTCCAACGTTGACCCTTCTTTAATAGTCGCGTTAGTGGTGCAACTACCTCTGTAAAGGATGGAACAAATCTGCGGTACCAGGATGCTGTACCTAAAAAACGTCGGACTTCGCGCACATTTTTCGGTGTTGGAAATTTATTAATAGCGTCTACCTTTTCCGGATCAGTACAGATTCCATCGGAAGTAACTAAATGACCTAGATACTTCAATGATTTTCTACAAAATTGGCATTTGTCTGGATTCACCTGTAAGTTGGCCATTCGTAGTCGGCGGAACACTTCCTTAAGATGTTTTAAATGGTCTTCAAATGTTTCTCCTAGAACAATTATATCATCTAAGTAAGCAAATGCATGTGGTTCCAGTTCCGGTCCAATAATGCGATCTAATAAGCGCTGAAATGTAGCCGGGGCGGAATGGAGACCAAACGGCATTACATTAAACTGAAATAGACCTCGTCCGGGAACAGTAAAGGCGGTGATAGGTTTGCTTTCCGGTGATAAAGGTATTTGCCAATATCCCTGTTTTAAATCGATGCTCGATATATATCGGGCTCGTCGTAATTTATCTAGGATGGCATTTATGTATGGTAGAGGGTATGCATCTTTTACGGTAATTTCGTTGATTTTTCTAAAATCGATGCAAAATCTTGGACGTCCATCCTTCTTTCGCGCTATTACTATCGGTGAACTCCATGGGCTTGATGACGGTTCTATTATCCCCTCGTTTAACATGGAATCTACTTCTTGATTAATAATGGCCTGCATTCTTGGATTCTGGGGTCGGTATCTTTGCTTAATTGGTTCTGGCTGGGAAAGGCGTATGTGATGTGACACTAATTTTGTGGTGCCTTTAATTTCGGAAAAACTAGGTAATTCTTGGTCCAGGAATTGTCTCAATCGGGTTTCTTCATCTCCGGTTAATTGTAAAGATAATTGTTTTACAGAAGGATACAAGGATATTGCTGGCATCGTGTGAACTTCTTCGTCATTGAAATAAATCGTGTTAGTTTGTAAGTCCATCTTACAATTAAATTTTTTTAGAATATCTATTCCAATTATCATATCGGAGGTCAAGTCAGGTAAATGAGATATTAATTCGGAACAGGTTGTCCTACCTATGGAAAATACTATGTGATAACCACCATGAACGGGTACTCTGTGTCCATTTGCCAATTCTATAGGTGGTGTTGCCATTTCTTGGAATGGTATATCTAACTCTTGACAATATTCCGCTATTCTGTTACTAATATAAGTCAGTGAAGCGCCTGTGTCTATTTGTGCTGAGAAATTCCTATTTCCAATTTTTATTTGAACATACGGTCGCTCGTCTACTCCAACGATTCCTGAATGATGCGAGGTTGAAGCATTAGAGCATCCGCAGTCACGTGTCATCACACCATTTCGTCCACATCTTGAACAAAATAGTCTGGGTGGGGCTCGGCATTCGTACCGGTTGTGACCAGCTTGATCACATCTCCAGCAAGTAATTCTTGGGGCGGCGGTAACAGGTGGTGTTGATTGTTCGGGCGGAATATTTCGTATTTCTGGTCGTTGTTCGGGAAGATTTCTTTGAACAGGATCTGGTCTTGGTCGGTTTGTTTCTGGTAAGGGCCTAAGTTGTGTTGGTGGATTGACTGGTGGTTGATCCCTAGGAGGGGGCCTATTTCTACGTTCTGTATTGTAGCTAAAGGGTACATGACGGGGTTTAAGCTCTTTGCTTAGAGTTTCAAATTCGTCGATCCGGGCTACCAGCTCACTAATATTACGGATATCATTTTGTCGTATGTATTGTCGATATTCGGGTAGCATATTTGCATACAGACGACGTAAAGTCCTTTCTTGTGAAAACATTCCATGACGTCGAATTAAAGTTTGCAATGCCACTACGTATTCTCGACCAGATTCACTCGTACTTTGCTTGCGTCTATGTATTTGTTCTTCCAGAAAGTCTTGGTAGTCTGCCGGTAAATAAAATAGTTTGAAATCGGCTAAAAAGTCTTCCCATGTACTCCAGGATTCTCGATTGTTTCGGTACCATGCTAAGGCATTGCCCTGGAAAACTTCAAATAAGGCAGGTAGTAAGTCAGAGGTTAACATTTCACTCTTTTCTTGTAGTTCATACAATTTTTCTAGAAATTCTGCGGCATCGGTTTTTCCATTAAATTGTAATTTCCAGCTCCGTACCTTGTCACAGATGTCACTTATGCTACGCTTCTTGGCAGTCCTTCTAGTTGACTCAAAACGAGGCGGCAAAGATTCGGATACTGCTGAAGAGGATGCCTCATCTTGGTGATTTTTTCCTGACTTTGGTGGGCCCTCCCTGAAGAAGGTTACCAGTCTCTTTCTTAGCGTCGGTAGCGTTCCTTTTGTAGTCAAAGAGAACTTTTCTAATTCTTTCACTAACTCATCCTTTTTGAGCGTATAAATCCAGCTTACTCGTGCTGGCGGTGCCCCATCATCGCTAGAACTGTCAGATTCTCGTTGTTGCTGATTATTTCGAGCTGTATCGGACGGCATTTTGCTAGTTGTTGAGTCCTGTTATATTCCGGAATGATAATTTCAACCTCGAATTTCCTAACTCCTAAATGGTAGCTTAGATCGTATCGAGACTAGCGGCAATCGATTGTACACCCTCGATTTACTTAAGAATGAGGGGTCACTTGCTATACTTTGTCCGTGTCCTTGATCTGGAAAACTCCGGGTGAAAAATCCGGGTTAGTGGCTAAATCGGCGTTTGTGATCTGTTTTCACTTTTATTAACTATTCTCTATCAGGTTTTGTCAAAATCGTGTTTTCCAGTGATTTTTCGTCTATATCTTGGTAACAGAAGGTCGGATCCTTCCGAAACTGGTTCCAATCGCTTTATCACCCTCGAAAATTATAAAGATGATACCTCACACGCTACTAACGTGGTTAGGAAAGCTTCGGGTAAAATCGGCCAAAATCGGCAATTTTCGGAAAACGATTGTAAATCCTCTTCTAAGCGTTGGTCTTGAATATTAGCCTTCTATCTCGAATAATAAGGAAAAAATCAGCTTCTATTTCCTCTGGGAAAAGTCGAATCTGCTTGTTTTCGGTTGCAATCCGTTTTTTGACTCAAACTCTATACAGAGGAGTTATTTTTACAGCTCCAATATGTTTGAAACAGGTTGTAACAAATTTGGGTAAAATTGACAAATTTCGGTTTTCGGTCATAAATCGATATGAAAAGTCTTACACTAAAGTTAAATTTTTCCTAACCTTAATATTAACAAAGAACAGGTAGTGAAAATTTTATTAATGCCTAATAAAATGGTAATAGTCGTAATTCGCAAATTTTTAAGATGTACTTACACTGAAATTTCTGTTCCCAAGTTTTAGTCAATAAATAATGATACTTTAATTTAAAACAAAAGAAAATAACACTCCCTGGTTTTATTTAAACAAAGGAAAACAACGGTCCCTGCTCGGGCGCCAAATCTGTGACGCCCTTTTTCTCTTTTCTTTCTCTCTTTAGAATCTTTCGCGTGTATCCCGATTGCGAACGACTATTTGTAATTTTCGTAGCGCCGGATATGACGTCACCAGCGTCCGGTTCGGCCGTCAGATTTGTGACGCACCTTCTCGGACTAAATTATATTGTGCTGCGGTGTTCGGCGGTGGTAAATGACGTCACGGAGACGCAATTCAGGATATCTTTTCGGTCAGTCTCGAGCGCCAGTTTCTCTATGTTTAACGTGGGAGAAACTCCACGTGAACTCACCCTCGGTTAGAGTAAGTACTCGGGCAGCTACAGTGAAGAAAGTTAAATTCCAGGGGTCTGTTGTATTTCTTTTATTCCCAGAGAACAACAAAACTAGTTTTATCGGTGTAGTGATAGTTTTACTTTTCAAATAAACAGAATTGTCAGTGTAGAACGGTAAAAATCTATTTAAGTTCTTTTTTGTTGTTCTTTCTTTAACAAATTTATTTGATGAAATGGAAATAAATAATAACCAGTTAAATAGTAATAAAGACTATATGAATTTGTCTTTAAATCGGATGCATAATTTACAATTAAAAATAAATAAACGGTCCTAAAATCAAAATGCTAGCTAAATATATTTTCTTACAATTTCAAACAGAATATAAAACGGTCTGTTTCGGTGCTGAAAGAAAATATAAATTATCTACGAAATACCCTTAAAGTAAAACATACGGCATGAAATACTTTATTGGCAGAAAATCTTTACAAACAAAATACGGACTTAACTATAAACTTATACCTAGAGGACGGTTCCAGCGAGGTTCTGAAAATAAAAACAAAATGTATGGATTTAGCAAAAATCTACTCTGAATTTATTTCGGACCTGTAAATGCGAATAGAAAGCATTAGTTAAAAGCGGTTTTAAATTAACTGTAGCCAAGGAGAAAGCGCAAGCAGTGCAGAGTAACAATATACAGCAATTGTTATTAACAAAACAAGTAAGCGAACAAATGGGACGGTGTTGGTCTAACGGAAAATAACGCAGTTTTCGGATGTCTATCCGGAAGGATAGAAATGAGTGCACGCGGTATATCTCCCTTGATGGCGGTGTTGTGCACAGCCAAACCACCTCGGTGAGAACAACCCTGTACAACTTAGTCACCAACGACTCCTTAGTGCGGTGTTGTTCACAGCCAAACACTTCGGTGTACGTTCGGTGTACCAAAACGGCGTATATTAGTCATCGGCGGTGTTGTCCACAGCCAAACCGACAACGAAAACGTCGTAGGGCTCACTGGCGTTTATCACTCGCCGGCGGTGTTGTTCACAGCCAAACCGGATGAGGACAACGTCGTGAAACGGCAGACAGTCGACGGCTCGGTCAGGTAGCGGTGTTGTGCACAGCCAAACTACCTCGTCCGTCAAAAGTACAAGCCAGCCCGTATGAGTTCAAAAACACCCAAACGGCGTGAAAAGGATAGGATTCGGAGGAAGGTAGATTGCTTACTTATTTCCTGGGCACTGCTGGGCTCTGCGGCTTCTCCTGGCTCGGTTGGTCTTCTTGGGCTGATCGGGAGAACTTCTGGATTGGTTCTTCGAGAGATGTTTTCCAACAACTCTGCCTTCTGCCTTTCGGTTCCTCACTTTTGTTAACTTACTCCCCACCTGACAACCACAGGTCACGGTGGGAGATGCGCGTGCGGTGCGTGATTTCGGAGTAGGGCATCGACGGTTTAGTAAAAATTAGTGCCTACTGATAAAAAATTCGAGCGCTCGCTGGACTTAATTTAACAAAATAAAATATTATTTCCGGAAATTAAATTTACATTAGAGATGAACCCGGGTGGTTCATTACACTGGAAAGCAAAAATGTAAATTGCTTTGTATGGCACGAGGGTGAGGGTGATAGAGGAGTAAACGAGATTGGAACTTGTGTGTATAAATTTATTAAAAATATTGCTGAAAATAAAAATGAAGATATAGAAATAATATTCTACACAGACAATTGTGGAGGCCAGCAAAAAAACAGAATTATGATAGCAGTATACATATACACACTTTTACAATTTCCCAATATTAAGCTTATTCAGCATAAATTTCTAATAGCCGGGCATACACAAAATGAAGGAGATTCGGTACATTCAATAATTGAAAGACAAGTTAGAAGAACTTTAAAATCTGGACCTGTGTACACTCCCGATCAATTTATTTCCATTATTAGAAGTTCTAAAAAAACTGACACTCCCTATCAAGTAAACGAACTTTCACACGAATCTTTCTTCGACATGAAAGATTTATCTAATCAGATTTTACCCCCACTACTCCGAAACAATGAAAACGAAAGTTTTAAAAAATTAAAAATAGTATTTATTGTCTTTTATTTCGGGTCTATTCAATATAATACTGTAACTGTAACTGTAACTGTAACCTTATAATGGTTTACTAATACATTAAAATAGAAAAGTCAAAATTAATTATGACCATCTACATCCCTATCTATACAGTGTTCGCCTTCTGAAAATAATAATTAATATTGTACTTAGGAATTGAGTCACATGCTCCATACAAAAACCTAAACTTTGATAAATAGGAAATAGATCAATTACCCAAATCATTTTGAAAAAATAAACGAATTATATTCAAAAGCGACAATTTCTTAATTTCAAAATGTAGTTTTTATTTCAATACCAAGAACAACTACCTATCCTGTATACTATGGCAACGAAAATTTGGTTGGTAGGGTTTGATGGGGTTCTGATTAAGAATTCGTGGAAATTTTTCGAACAAAAAAATCCCTAATATGATTTTCCGTTTTTAGGCCACATAAATTGTATCGTAGTCGGCCACGGTTTCGAATATTAGAGAACACCAGGTATGTCCAAGGTAGACTTTTTGAAGATGTATCCAATAAAATAAAGTTTATTGAAACGGTAGGCATGTTACAGGCTTGTTCCATTTTTAAGCGAGACACCCAAGTTATCCTGAGCACCCTGTATAATGTGGCAACGAAAATTTGGTAGGAAGGGTTTTCTGGGGTGCTGATCAAGAATTCATGAGAATTATTTGAATCAAATAATTTCTAATATGATTTTACGATTTTAAGTCACATAAATTGTGCCGTAGTCGGCCACGGTTTCGAATTTTAGAGAACACCAGGAATGCCGAAGATAGACTTTTTGAAGGTGTATCCAACGAAAAAAGTTTATTAAAATCGGTCGAACGGTAGGCATGTTACAGGCTTGTTCCACTATTAAGCGAGACACCCAAGTTATCCTGAGCACCCTGTATAATGTGGCTATGAAAATTTGGTTGCTAAAGTTTTCTGGGGTGCTGATCAAGAATTCGTAAAAATTTTTCTAATAAAAAAATTTCTAATATTATTTTCCGTTTTTAGGCCACATAAATTGTGTCGTAGTCGGCCACGGTTTCGAATTTTAGAGAACACCAGGAATGTCGAAGATAGACTTTTTCAAGGTGTATCCAACGAAAAAAAGTTTATTAAAATCGGTCGAACGGTAGGCATGTTACAGGTTTGTTCCACTTTTAAGCGAGACACCCAAGTTATCCTGAGCACCCTGTATAATGTGGCTATGAAAATATGGTTGCTAAGGTTTTCTGGGGTGCTGATCAAGAATTCGTAAAAATTTTTCGGATAAAAAAATCCCTAATATGATTTTCCGTTTTTAGGCCACATAAATTGTATCGTAGTCGGCCAAGGTTTCGAATTTTAGAGAACACCAAGTATGTCGAAGATAGACTTTTTGAAGGTGTATTCAACAAAAAAAAGTTTATTGAAATCGATCACACGGTAGACATGTTACAGGCTTGTTCCACTTTTAAGCGAGACACCCAAGTTATCCTGAGCACCCTGTATAATGTGGCAACGAAAATTTGGTAGGAAGGGTTTTCTGGGGTGCTGATCAAGAATTCATGAGAATTATTTGAATCAAATAATTTCTAATATGATTTTACGATTTTAAGTCACATAAATTGTGTCGTAGTCGGCCACGG
The DNA here is from genome assembly GCA_037114965.1 of Monochamus alternatus. Taxonomy (NCBI): domain Eukaryota; kingdom Metazoa; phylum Arthropoda; class Insecta; order Coleoptera; family Cerambycidae; genus Monochamus; species Monochamus alternatus. Next base: position 45,075,736 of record CM073428.1, on the reverse strand, counting down.
TTTCGAATTTTAGAGAACACCAGGTATGTCCAAGGTAGACTTTTTGAAGATGTATCCAACAAAAAAAAGTTTATTGAAATCGGTAGAACGGTAGGCATGTTACAGGCTTGTTCCACTTTTAAGCGAGACACCCAAGTTATCCTGAGCACCCTGTATAATGTGGCTATGAAAATATGGTTGCTAAGGTTTTCTGGGGTGCTGATCAAGAATTCGTAAAAATTTTTCGAATAAAAAAATCCCTAATATGATTTTCCGTTTTTAGGCCACATAAATTGTATCGTAGTCGGCCACGGTTTCGAATTTTAGAGAACACCAAGTATGTCGAAGATAGACTTTTTGAAGGTGTATCCAACAAAAAAAAGTTTATTGAAATCGATCACACGGTAGACATGTTACAGGCTTGTTCCACTTTTAAGCGAGACACCCAAGTTATCTTGAGCACCCTGTATAATGTGGCAATGAAAATTTGGTTGCTAAGGTTTTCTGGGGTGCTGATCAAGAATTCGTAAAAATTTTTCGAATAAAAAAATCCCTAATATTATTTTTCGTTTTTAGGCCACATAAATTGTATCGTAGTCGGCCACGGTTTCGAATTTTAAAGAACACCAGGTATGTCGAAGATAGACTTTTTGAAGGTGTATCCAACAAAAAAAAGTTTATTGAAATCGGTCGCACGGTAGACATGTTACAGGCTTGTTCCACTTTTAAGCGAGACACCCAAGTTATCTTGAGCACGCTGTATAATGTGGCAACGAAAATTTGGTTGGTAGGGTTTTCTGGGGTGCTGATCAAGAATTCGTAAGAATTATTTGAATCAAATAATTCCTAATATGATTTTCCGATTTTAAGTCACATAAATTGTGTCGTAGTCGGCCACGGTTTCGAATTTTAGAGAACACCAGGTATGTCGAAGATAGACTTTTTGAAGGTGTATCCAACAAAAAAAAGTTTATTGAAATCGGTCGCACGGTAGGCATGTTACAGGCTTGTTGCACTTTTAAGCGAGACACCCAAGTTATCTTGAGCACCCTGTATGTGGCTATGAAAATTTGGTTGCTAAGGTTTTCTGGGGTGCTGATCAAGAATTCGTAAAAATTTTTCGAATAAAAAAATCCCTAATATTATTTTCCGTTTTTAGGCCACATAAATTGTATCGTAGTCGGCCACGGTTTCGAATTTTAAAGAACACCAGGTATGTCAAAGATAGACTTTTTGAAGATGTATCCAACAAAAAAAAGTTTATTGAAATCGGTCGCACGGTAGACATGTTACAGGCTTGTTCCACTTTTAAGCGAGACACCTTGTATATATATATATATATATATATATATATATATATATATATATATATATATATATCAGAAATTAAACGCTACTACAACTACTACTGTATTTCTTAACAATGAGCGATAAGGTGTTATATAGTATATTTTCAGCTGTAGTGAAAAAAATGGAAATGGTAAGTAGGTTAATTAAATCTAAAGATGAATATCGTAAATATATTTCAGTTTTAAAGAAATATATACTGAAAAAAGCACTAAAAAATCGTGTTGAATGTAAAAAAACATGTCATATTTGTAATGAACCGTTTATTGATTTAAAAGAAAAAGTACACGATCACTGTCATTTGACAGGTGTCTTCAGGGGAGCAGCACACAATGCATGCAATTTAAATTTTACAGATATGCAACATGTTTCTGTGATATTTACCGCTTAATAAAGAAAAATATATCTCTTTTTCTAAACACATTGCAAATACTAAAATTACTTTTAGATTTTTAGACTCGTTTAGATTTATGAGTAGCAGTTTAGATAAGCTATCATCCTATTTAAATGATACACAAAAGATAGTTACTCGGTTTTCGATAATGAAACAAATTTTAAATTAGTTACTCGAAAGGGTATATTTCCTTATGAATATTTAGACAGTTGGGAAAAGTTAAAAGAGACCTCTCTGCCTCTTAAGGAAGCGAATGATTACAAACATGCATGTAATGTTTGGAGTAGTTTCAATATTAAAACTTTACAAGAATACGCAGATCTGTATTTAACTACCGATGTCTTGCTTTTGGTTGATATATTTGAACTTTCGTGAAGTATGTTTGAAAACATATCAACTGGATAGCCTTCACTATTATACAGCACCTGGTTTAGCTTTTGATGCAATGCTTAAAATTAAATTGGAACTATTACAAGATATTGACATGGTACTGTTTATCGAAAAAGGCATAAGAGGGGGAATTTCTCAATGCTCTAACAGGTATGGTAAGGCAAATAAATACATGAGAAAAATTCAATTCTGAAGAACCAACGTCTTATCTAATGTATTTTGATATTAATAATCTTTATGGAGCTGCAATGTGTCAACCTTTACCAATGGGAGAATTTCAATGGATAGAGGATAGGGATATTTACAATGAAAACTTTTTAACCATACCTGAAGATAATGAATACGGATATATACTTGAGGTAGACCTTCATTATCCACAAAAATTATTTAATATACATAAAGATCTTCCGCTTTGTCCTGAGCATTTAGTACCACCAGTTGCAGAATCAAATTTACCTAAATTACTAACAACTCTGTATGATCAATCAAAATATGTTATTCATTATAAAAGTTTACAACAGGCTATTAAATTAGGGTTAGAAATAAAGAAAATTCACCGAGGATTGAAATTTAAACAATCGATATGCTTAAAAATATATATTGATTTGAATACAGAAATGAGAAAGAAAATTTTGGAGTTGTTAAAAAAGCTAAGGGTATTCAATCATCTACTCTCAAATTAATTTCATTTGAAGATTATTATAATTGTTTGTTTGATAAAACGGAGTACGAAGTTGTTCAAAATTCAATACAATCACAAAAACATGAGGTATATAGTATAATGCAACAAAAAAAAGCTGTAAGTCCATATGATGACAAAAGAATAGTAAATTATATTTTCTCTGATACACTATCTTGGGGTTTTCAAGCACATCTTTAGATATTTTTAATCTAATTACCATTTTACATTATATTTCAAAGATAACTGTAAGTTTGAAAACATTTAATTCTTTTATTTTTTAGCCCAAAAATAAAACAGAATTGGGATGCTGTCTTCAAAGATCCAAAACGATTCAAATCTGATGCAACAACTACAACATCAAGGAGAATAACACCAACCCTGATTGAGCGCAGAAAGATGGAGGAATTTGAAATTCCAAAGAAAAATAATTTTCTCCAAATGAAGCGAGACTTGGTACATTCCTTGGACCAGCATTTTAGGATGTATCAGGCCCAGCCCAGGACTGATTGTGAATGGAGACATATGGAGGATTCCTATAAGCGATCACAAATGTATGATGCAACAGGAAAGGAATACTGGAGACAAATAAAATACAACACCTCTTATGCCATAAACACAAGATATTATTATAATAATATAAAATAATAAATCAAACCTTTTAAGAGTGTATGCATATTCAATATATTATTTTTAAAACATTTCACTGTTTTATTTACTAATAATAAATTCATATTTTTTTTGCAAATGACCTCTATATGTTAGGTAACATCAGTGACACATAAAGATGATAAATACCTCAGAATACCTCTATATTTTATATAAATGAAACAAAAATAATATTACATGTTTTTTATTATCCTAATAAGCAAAACATTATTTTATATGTTCAAATCTTTCAATATACACTTTATTTCGATGAGTGACATCTAAAACTGGATTAATCACAGGTCCATATTTTTGAGATATTTTATTTTTAAAGTGCATTTTATCGATAGCGAACAACTCCCAATATTTTGTTCTACAAGACCTGCAGGCATAGTTCCAGACAATCAGCTTACTTTGGGATTGTTATTAAATGTAACTTTTCTTTCCTTTTTCTGTTCCATAAGATATCAACCAGGTAAGTTTAAAAACAGGTAAATAATATACAAATTGATTTACTTTATACCTCTAATAGTCTAAGATGTTAATGTTCAGGTGATGAGTACATGTGTCATACGAGTGATGAGACAGGTGATATACGCGGTGACAAATACCGCAGAATACCTTGTGCTTATTGTTTAAACCCTCTAGTCATTGTCGATACACTTCTTCTGTGCGTAATTACGTACAAGCAGCGACATCTATTAAAACCTGGCGGAGAAATTTTGAACTAAACCCTCTGGTCATTGGTGATACACTTCTTCAGGTAACTCTTCGGTGACCTTCCAAGAGCCACCCCCTAACTGTGGTCACTTCGAATGGACATGCCATCCACAGTCCCAGTGCCAGCCCAGCTCTACTGCTCCCATTTATTTTGTTTCCTTTACGTTTTAAACCCTAGTTTACTCGTGTCAAAAAATATGATTTAGGGCATCCAAGAAACTAGATTTTGTTCTAAGAAAACTGGTACAATCCGCATCAAAATCATTATTACAGGAGTTATTTTGAAACTAGTTTTAAGATACCTAATGAGGCCTCGTAAATACAGACAGTAATAAAAAAACCCTCGTGCTCTCAACAAAAAACAGTCCGAGACATACCTAGTCAGTGATCAACAATCCCACAGTCCGAGTCTTGACCTACCGTATTTAGGTCAATAACCTTGTTTTTAATGTCTACTCAATGAAAAGCTCTGCAGAGCTACAGAGCCGCTAAATAATAACAGAAACAAAAAATAATTAAATTTGCATTTTTATAAACACCCGGTGTAATCAATAGGAAATTATAAGAATTTTATAATAAATGCCAACCGCAGCAAATAGTGCCGACATCAGATAGGCTATAATCAGCATATTCGCAACAGTTCCAATTCCCGTTTAATATGTTACCGGCGGAATAAGTCGAACATCGTTCGGATCCTATACAATCGCGCCCACTGTCGACTGCTCTTGGAACAGATTCACACAGCCCGACTTCTCCCTTTTTCATCCACATTTCACATCCATCCATTAGTTACATTTTCACGATTTCGCGCGGTAGAGTTAGGTGAATTTCGTATTTGTGTCACCAGTATAGTTTATAATTATTAATAAAATTTGCTATTTGCCTAAATAAAAATGCAATTCAAGCTGGGTAAAGTGATGTAGTGAAAGACCGAGGTTGTCCTCTGCTGAACAGAGACGTGGAAAAATTTATGAAAGACATTTTAATAGACATGTGTTATTCGGTACTTACTGATCATGAGTAATAGATTTGATTATGATTTCAAGAACATAACGAAAAGGTGACACAAAATAGGTATATTTTTAATGTTTTATCCAAAATTATTTACTGCATAAAATTTTGCTGAGCTTTTGAGTTTGCATTACGAGAGCATGATGAATGAATTTTTCGTCAGAACTTAAAAAAACGCTTAATGAATGCCTTAAAAATGCATGTGGTTCTGGGAACGCCTGGAGTTCTATTAGCTTCAATACTTGTACGCGTCATCAGAAAATTTGTAGCGTACCAGGAGCGTCGTGTTACCGATTGTTATAATGTGATTTGTTTGTTTTGAAAGGTCGAGTAAAAATGTTGTTTTTTCGATTTTCTGTCTTTATTAGGCATTCCGAATACGTGGTTAACATTAATGACATTACGACTGAATCACCCTCCGGATACCGAATTTACCGACTATTGTTCTCCTACATGAATTCCCAAGAAACTAGCGAATTCTCCTATTATTCGTCAGTTTTATATGGTCTACACAAATTTGGTCTCACTTCTTACAAAATTGAATGCTCTTCAATTATATGCAACAAATAATTACCCCAACATTATACTTATTTCCAAATCGTTTCTTTCAGCACGCTTCCATGATGACTCAGTTCTCTTACCTGGCTATACTTTATTTCCATCCTATTCAGTCTAATGTTGTTGCACCATGCAATATTACGGAGTTACAATGCTTACTACCTAATATAGAAAGTATGTTATTGCAAATTGTGATACTTCACTTGGTTAAATTTCACATTCTACTTATCTACAGAGCCCCTAATACGTCCAGAGAGGATTCTAAACTGTTAGGGAACACAGCGTCTCTTTAGAAAATCTCCTGATTGCGGGACATTTTAATTTTCCGAATGTTTCGTGGCCCATTATGGAGACTCCCACATCTGATAATACTACAAGTAATTTCATAAATATGTTTTTTAATTCTGGTCTTTACCAACATATCTCTGACTTCACCAGATATCGGTCCAATCAACAACAGTCCCGTGCAGATCTCATTTTCACTAACACCGACAACCTTATCACCCTTCTTAATTATTCACCGCCATCGATTTTTTTCAAATAAACTTACTGATCTCCTGCGGAAAGCCAAATCTAATTGTGAAAACCAGTTCGTTGATAAAGGCCCAAAAGCATTCTATAAATATACACAATCTCGTTTGTCTAGTAGAGACACCTGTAATAAAAAATGAACAGGGGAGCATTTATAACGACAATAAAGAAACTGCTCAAACATTTGCTAATGAATTTTTTCAAGGATATACTGCGGACCCATATACGATTAATGCCCCTACATACCTAAACTATGGAGATGGACCAGTCATCGTAAACATCTGAAATTGTACGGAACTTTTTACAAATCTGCGTACGGACTCATCGTCTGGACTAGACCGGATCAGTCCGCCTTTCCTGTCCAAATGTACAGATAATCTATCCGCACCTTTAACTCAAATCTATTAATCATGGAATTTTACCAGATGGTTGGAACGTCGCATCTGTTACACCTATTTACGAAAAGGGCGTTAAACTTTGTAGCAGTAACTATAGATCTATTAATTTAATCTGTTCCATGTAAGTTGATAGAACGAATTATATGTAATGACCTTATACTGTTTTTGTTAAACAACAATATTTTACCACCTACACATAATGGTTTTTTACCCGAAAGGTCAGTGGTGTAATTTATTTTAGGCCATGCTTGGACATCGTCTATGGACTATGATGAAACTCTAGACATAATTTATTTGGATTTTCCGAGGGCTTTCGATAAAGCACCGGTTTGTAAATAAATGTGTAAGCTGGAATATATTGGAGTGCGTGGAAAATTACTATCATGGTTTGGATTTTTTTAGAAACAGGCAATTTACAGTGCGAGTTGGTGATTGTTACTCTGAGAAACGGGATGTTCTGAGTGGTGTGCCCCAGGATTCAGTGCTAGGTCCTATCCTGTGTTTAGTTTATGTATCGGACCTTACCAGTAATTGTGCATCTAGATCACTTTCTTATGCTGATGATTTGAAACTTTTCTCATCACCGACTTCGACTTTATAAAGAGACCGTGATCTTATTAAAACTTGGTGTTCGGAATGATTAATACCTTAACTACCCTAAATGTTGTGTAATGCATTTGTTTAAAAACAATTCAAAACTGAACTACACAACTGATGGGCATAATTTAAATACTGTGTCCCAGTTTTATGATGTAGGTATTACCATCACGGAGTCGTTGAAATGCTCGTGTCCAAAATCGTGTGAAGGTGCAATCAATTACTTTATATGATTCGTAAATCTTTCTATTTTGCAACAAGATATTCTGTGGCTGGAGGGTGTCCGACGCACTACTAAACTTTCCGTTGGATACGTGGCGATCTTATAATGGCATACAGGGTTCTTGTTTATTTATTTATTTGTCTTGGTAAAGAATAGGTCATGTTAATATAAAAGAATCAAGTAGTCGTAAAAAATATTGTCAAAAAGTTTTTGTAAAAAGTATTAAAAATATCGTTAATAAAAGGTCTATTTTTCGTCGATATAAAACAGAACAAGTGTAGTATATGCATAAACAGTTCTTCATGACAAAATCCACTGTCCAGATGAAATCTTCGTTCGTAACAGAAATGTGAGACTACGAGGTCATGATTTGAAGTTAAAGAAGGAGTATTTTTACATCCGTACAAGACAACACTTTTTATAAAATCGTGTTTTTGACATGTGGAACGCATTACCAAACTATGTAATTTCAGCACCGATTAATTCCTTCAAACATAGACTTGAAAATTATTTGCACTCGACCTATACGTAGACTTATTTTTGTATATTTTTTGTTGTTGTTTATTTTTATTCTTGTTTTATTTGCTTTATTATCTCTATTATTTATTTGTGGAATTTTATACTAACAGTTGTATTCATAATGTTTTGATTTAATTTTGTAACTGAGTGAAATAAGTTTCGGCTTCCACTCTAGCCACAAATGTAATAAAGATAATAAATTTTCTACTTACCTTCTTAAATAGACCAGGGTCGATAATTTTTTAAACCAAAAAAAATAATAGTAGGATGAAACCCATTGGAAAAGGGAGAGAATACAACAAAAATGAAAAGAAAAATAATTTACTGGCGATCTGAGGTCGGGAAGTGGAAGGGGGTGAGTTTTTAAGAGTAAAAAACGGTTTACCTTGATTTCTGGCAAAACTACAAGTCCTATGGAAAAAAGTTATATAGCAAAGTTGTAGCTAATAAAAAGATCTACAACTTTTATATTTACACACCGTCCACCGACTTTTTTAAAAAAGCAAATATTTTGACGTGAGAATTTTCGATTGAAAATTAGGGTGCTTTTTGGATATTAAGTCAAAATAAGGTGAAAAAATAAATATTTTAAATAAAAAAAATTATTTTTTGTAAAGGATAAAAATAAAAAACCAAAAACTTGGTTATTTGAATTTTTCACATAAATTTTGAGGTTATGTGAAAAAAGTGTAAATATAAAAGTAGATCTTTTTATTACCTACAACTTTGCTATTTAACTTTTTTCCATAGGACTTGTAGTTTTGTCGGAGATCAAGATAAACCATTTTTTACCCTTAAAAACTCACCCCCTTCCACTTCCCGACCTCAGATCGCCCATAAATTATTTTTCCTCCCATTTTTGTTGTATTCTCTTCCTTTTCCAATGGGTTTCATCCTATTATTATTTTTTTTACTTTTTACCATTTTCACTGGTCTAAAAGTGCATACTCATGTAACATATTTACATAAATTGATTAGGCCACAATTCCAAAAAGTCAGCATATTATGCAATCTATTAGATTATAGTTTTCAGAATCTGGAAAACAGATTTCTTTGCATATTTATTATCTATACAAGTCACATGATAAAAAGGCATATTTACAATAAAGATAATTGCATAACGGTTCTTTTACATAAAAAGATAACAATATAACATGTAGAATGAACTATCTAACTAACTAATTTAAAATATGTTTATAATCACAACCTGACTCATTACACTCTGTAATGACTATTTTGAATCTTTTGATAAACTTCATTAACGTAACGATACTGATTAACACTTTCAATTTTTATCTTGTTGTAAAACAAATTCGTTTATGTCTAATAACTAGCACGAATGTTACCGTTAGGTGTGGTCTTTCATCCATGTATGTGTAAAATCCTTTACCTCCTTCCATGTTTTGTTCTTCAGGATTTTCCCAATTAAGCTATCCTACGTCTGCCTTGGCGTCCTTATCTTCTTTTTGGCCACTACTCTTGCCTCCCAAATTCTCTTGGTCAGTCTTCTAGTGTTCATTCTGTTTAAATGTCTCCCCCCAGCTCAATCGTCTTTTCCCTATAAATTGTAGTGTCAATTCAATTTGGAATTCTTCACATGCAAGAAAATGCAACAAGTTAATATTTGGTAAAATTTGGGCTCATAATTTTTTTATTTTTAGTTCAATTTTTATCATTTTTTTTTAATAAACTCTAGATAAAATGACTAATTTCAACTTATATATCCTGTCTTTTGTTAAATGCTTTAGTCGTTATACAAGGTTAATTAAAAGGTTGTCGTATAATCCTAATTTTAAAATACCCTGTGGAATAATTTCGGAACAAAAGATTCCCTTCCGACATTTTGTTTTTTGGTGTTTATGTAGGAGCTCTCGCTGCTTTGTCCCCTTTAAATTCTTCACTCTCTATTATCAGTTTTTGATATCCAATTTTGATTTCTTTCAATTATGTACTCCAATATTTCAATTTTTCCAACATTGATATTCTATCTTTCTCCCACTGTTCCTCTTTTCTCCTTATCTCTGCCTTAAATTATTCAATTTCCTCTTTTAACTGACTATTATTTGTTCTTGTTTCCCCCATTAACTGACGCATTTCTTTCAGTTCTTCCATTTCTATTTTATTTTCTCCTTTTGATGGCGACGCTATTACTTACAACCTAATATCTCTGTCTTGCTCTACTTTCTATGTTCTGGCGATTTTACAATTTTTTTTTACTTTTACTGAATATCTTTGCTATACAACTAATAATATTCGTATCTTTATTTTTTTCTATCTCAACTCATTTAAAGTTCGTTCGTACCTACAGCCACGATAACTTTGGTTGCCAAGCTACCCGTTAACATAGTCGTACTCGTCCAATAGGCAAATAGAAAAATTGCTTCATTGCTAACGCGAAAATAAAATCATACAAAAAGGATATACCTACTTGTAACTATAAACCGAAAATCCATAATTTTAAAACGCGGTAAAATAGTTGAAAATATACTGAAAAGTTTAATAAAAAAAAAATTGCAACAGGCCATACCCGCACACGGATTAACAACTCACGCACTCATACTTGCATGATGATGACATAGCCATTCTTGACGGAACTGATAGATGGTGCAGCAACAACAACCAGGTAATAGTTAGATATTGAATAAAAACGTAGTATTTTAAAAACTTTCATTTTAAGTGCTCAGTATGGTATTCCATAGTTATTAAAATAACGCAACATACATAAACAATCCCGCCTTGAAATACACACTATAACACAACACAAAACGTAAAGACGCCGATTTTAAAATACTTTAACTGACCAGAAGTGATGTAATCGCTTATCAGTGATTTAAGATAACCTATACCAGATAAAAACATATTTACGGTAATTAGTTTTTTAGCAACATTGTATATTTGGGAGGTTTCCCTCAGTGTAACTTACACTCATTGAAATATTTCACTGTTATCTACAAGTTTGAAACACTATGACCTTTATTTTTTGTTTATAAGTTATGCTATTTCTAGTGTTAATTGTGTATTATAGTTTTGTTGTGTTAGTTTTTGTTTTGATCTTCGATCAGTTTAGTATTTCCGTTTTATTATTTCTTACATATTGTTTGTTATTTTTACTGTTCATTTTCTTATTTTTGTATTTTTATTTTTGTATGTGATTCCCATTGTTGAATACTGTAAAATAATTTGATTGTTCTTACAAAAAATCCCGATAATCTCGCGACATATAGTGTAATGTATAAACGTGTAACGAATAAAATATATTCAATTATTCAATTTTTCCATAACGCAGAATAATAGGCAAATGAGTTCCCGATCGATCGACTTCCGCGAAATAACACGCGATCACTCAGTACTTTCAAAATAAAAAATTTGGTTTGTTAAATTATATTTCAAGTCAGTTACCAAACATCGTGGTGTCATTACCAAAAACCTAGAATTAGTTGAAATTTATCAGCATTAGTTTTATTAGAAAATTCCTATTTTAAACAACTTAGTGACCAGTTGTTTCTAAAGTATAAATTAGTTGTGTAGTGACAGCCAAGAATACCGATCAGCTGAAATCTTTATCGGGTAATAGAATTTTCTCACTTTTCAAGATAGCAACCGTAGTATTGGGTAAGTCTCATATTTTGTGGCTCGCTGAAATAAAAAGTTTAATTTCTTTCACCCAAAAATACACTCCACTTAATTTTAACAATTAATTCCAAAACCAGCATCACTTTTGTGGCACTAGTGTTTCATTTGATTAGATATTTAAACAATTGTTCAATTCACATAAAATTTTTATTTTGACATACATAAAAATAAATTAATATCTTTATATATTACGTTGGACAATTATAAACATTTATTGATTTATCTTCTGAAACTGAAACTATTTTATTACTATCTGGGTTATATCGAACTCCCCAAACCTAAAAAATAAATAAATATTATAAATATATATAGCCAAACTAAATGCAAGTCGGGTATGCCGCCAAATAAATTTTTTTCTAATTTAAAAGATAAGGATCCGTTATTTATAAATCTAATGTTTTTTAATTGTTTAAACAATTTTTCAAAATTATGACTGCTGGTCTAATGAAGAATTTTCCCATATTTTCAACTTGGTTAGATTTATTATAAACCTCAAAGATTGTAAGGTTATTTTGTTTGATAGTTAAGATCTATAAATTGTTTTTTGTAGTTCTTCCTGAAGAAGCTTTGCCTGAATATCCAACTTACACTTAGTTTTGCTATTCAGCATAGAAAATTGTTTAATTTTTATATATATATGGTTGTAAAATTTCTCCGGGTTCCTTTCCGCGATGAATCTGCATGGTCTTCAAAAGAACCATTTGTTTGACAACGTCTTCAGGTCTTCTTACTTCTGCTTCGCATTACTACGTTCGGCTTACTGTAGTAACGCGAAGCAGAAGTAAGAAGATCTGAAGATGGTAAATGAGATTTTACCGAAACGTTGTCAAACAAATGGTTCTTTTGAAGACCATGCAGATTCATCGCGGAAACGCGGAAAGGAACCCGGAGAAATTTTACAACCACATATAACACCCGCGGAAGCCTACGAACTAACATATTTATATATAATTAAGATTTTTGGGATTGCACTCGGAAATAATAACGACTAATTTATTAAAACACTGTGTTTGCTGTGAAGCTTTTGAAACTGTTTAATTCCTTTAACAGTTTTAGCTTTGATTTGAATAATGTAAAAAATGTTTTTCTATAGCTGTTTTGTTTATTTTTTGATTGTTGTTTTTTTCTATGTAAATTCTTGTATCGTTTTTATTTGAAATTTCTTTAACGTTAATTCTGTAAATGAAGATTTATATTTTTATTTTAACTTTTATCACTTGACTATTTTTTATGATCATTTTAAGTATCACATTATCCTGTAAATGGGTGATTATACGCGTTCAATATTTTACTGTAAATAAATAAATAACATTTATTTTGATTGTACAATTACCCCTTCCAAGTACGTTAGCTTAAACCTAAAATTTCTCTGTATTATATACATTGTGACCCATTTTAAATGGAAACAGGCCTGTAAAAAATTGTATTTATCCGATTTAGTTCGTTTTTTAAGACGGAACAATAAAAGTTACATTCTGTCCCAAAATATTAACATTTCTTTTCCATTTTCAAGGCCTACTATGAATTTGTTTCTCTGTTAAATTTTACAAAAACTGTATTGGCGATTTTTTTTTCAAATATAACAACGGCACTGGATTCAACATCGCATAAAACGGTTTTATTCCAAATTTGGTAAATAAATATCAATGATTATTTATTCAAATACCTAATTATTATTAATTATATATAAAGCTATTTACAGATCTGTTAGGCCCAGAGCTGCGTTATTCTCCTCCACTCAATTCTGATCTTCGCTTTCCTTTTCCAATCAGTTACATGTTTCTCTCTTAGATCTATTGCCATTACCTCTCACCATCGCTTCCTCGGTCTCCCTCTTTTTTTCTTGTAGTTTGGTTTACTCTCTACAATTTTTTTTTAACTGTCCTTTCATCTTCCATACGTTTTAGATGCCCTAGCCACTGCACTCTTCTGGATTTTACAACTTCGTCTATTGTTGGTGCCTGGTACATTGCATATATTTCCTCTTTATTTCTCCTTACATAGCCTTCCTCCGTCTTCTTGTCTCATAGAATTTTTCTTAAGATCTTCCTTTCCCACCTTAAAAGGTTTTCTCTTGACTTCTTATTGAGTGCCCAGGTTTCACTGTCACACAGCGCTGTCGGTCTCAAAATTGTTTTATACATTCTAAATTTTACTCCTCCAGGTTGGTTGGTATCCCAAATTGTTTCAATATTTTACTTAGTTCATTCCTTTTGACCACATCATATGTTTTCCTGAAGTCCACAAATAAGACCATTGTTTTAATCCCATATTCATAGCATGTAGTCAGGATTTCCTTCACCATGTAGATTTGGTCCGTTGTTGACCTCCCCTTTCTAAAACCTGCTTGATACTCCCCTAGGTATCTGTAGTTCTGCTTTTATTAACATTGCCATGATCTACATCTTCATCTCCCTTGTTTAAAATTGGTATAGTTATAGCATCTCCCCAATCTTCAGATATTGTCTTCTCCAAATTTTTTTTTATTCTTTAAGGGTTCTATAATTATGTCTATTTCCTTTTTTTGTAAGTTCTTCTACTTCCACTTCCTCTTCCCTTACTGCTTCGCTCTTTTCGTTCAGCATATCTGCAAAGTATTGCCTCCATCTTCCTGTCACTTCTGTTTCCTCTCCAATTAAATTGCCACTTTCATCTTTCACATATCCTTCCTCCTTTCTCTTTTTCCTCTTTTTTATGTCTCTGCAGAAGTTACGTATTTTCTCTTATAATGATGCTCTATTTCATCTATTTTCTTAACCTGTTCTGCTCTCTTCTTTAGTCTAAACAATTTCTTTGCCTTTCGTCTTTGTTCCCTGTATATTTCCTTATCCTCCTCTTGTACTGAGTGAAGTGCTCCATCTGGAGAGGTCTAAGTACCCTTATGTGTGCCTTTTCTCTTAAAGAATGTGCTCATTATTGTAATTTTTTGTTCTTCTGCAAATTCAATCAGTCTACGCCCATTGTCATTGCTTTCTTGGTGTTTACTTTCTTCCACTACTATACTTTCATACTATTCATACATCCTTTATCTCCCTATTTCCGCGTTTGCATCCCCTACCACCATTCTTACTGTCTTTTTATTCAGCTTGCTGTAATTTTCTTCTAGCTTCTCATAAAACACCTTTTTCTTCTTCTGTTTTCTCTTTTGTTGGCGCATACTTATTTAATATCTCCATTTCTTCTTTAATTTTAATCATACATAACCTAGGTATCTGAAATCGCTTCAAATTTAGTAATTTGTAGAATAGTGTAGTACTTGTAGTTTTAGTATTTTTATTTATTAAAAATGCTGTTCTGTATCACCTTGTTTCGCCTCCGCTCGTAAAGAATAAATAATTCTCTAATTCCCATGTATCTGTCTCCTTTATATGCGTCTCTGGTATCGCTATTATGTCCATTTTGTATCTATTTGCTTCTCTTTCTAGAATTTTTAATGATCCTTCCTCGTTTAACCCTCTTACATTCCATGTTCCCATTCTCATTCTTCTTTCTTGTTTGGTGCCGTTTTGCTTTCCGTCTTTTTCTGTCTTTCTTCTCTCCTTCCTTCTAGCTTGATTCGGTATTTTTTGCTTTCTGTTCCTGGTTCTATTTACGTCGTTTCCTTTTCTCATAACAATGCCCATTGCCAGCGATCTTTCTTTTATGTTATGCGATATATCTAGTTTTCTGCTTCCTTTTTTCTAGCCTGCTTGTATTATTATTCCACTTCCAAACCTCATTATCTATTACGAATTTTTGATATCCTACTTTTGCTACCTTTCCTTCCATCCTTACTTCTTTGAGTTTGGGTTTCATTCTTAGTTTCCTTTGAATTTCCCTCTCTTTTACTTATATCATTGTTAATGGAGATTTTAGCTGCTCCTTCCTCCTTTAATTTACTTTTGTTTTTCATTATTTCATTATCCTTATCTTGCCCTCCACGTTTTTTAATTCTACTAAACATACATTAACTCTTATTTTCGTTACAGCTTCTGTATCAATCTCCATATGCAGTGACTTTTCTATGAATTCTTCTATCTGCACTTTTAGCTCATTCTGATCTAAAGTTTCTCTAATCTGTAGGCCTTAAACCACTTTATTTTTCATTCTTTTCTCTTTATCTATACTCTCTACTCTCTCCTCTACTTCTCTCATCTTATCTCTAAGCACTTTATTTTCCTCATGTCCTCAATCTCTCCTCTGAGTTGTCTTATCTCCTCTCTATACTCTTTTTCTTTCCATTTTGTCATCCGTATCACCTTTCTTTACTGGCGATCATTCACGTTTTTTACTACAACTGAATACCTCAGTTACTTCTTCAACATTTCTCTTTTTCTTTCCCTCATCCGTTCCACTGGCATCACTTTCTGTTTCTATTTCAATCTCTTCCTTTCTTTGCTCGGGTGTCATTGTTATCCTTTTACTAACCACCGGTTTCTCAGTTTTCCTTAACATTCTGCTTAGTATATTTCCGAAATTACTGGGTGCCTATCTCACTTGACAGTTCGCTAACACGCACCACGTCCTGTTCCTCTGAAATGCGTCTCTAAATTACTGGTTGCTTACAGAGTCGCCCTTGTCAACCAATCAGAGGTTCTGGCAATCTCTGTAAGCAACACTGAACCTTATTGATGACCAACTTTCACTAACCTCCGAAAAATTTTGTGGCTTTCTTTCTTTTTACTGTTATTTCCAAATTTTCCTTTTCGCCTGCTTGCGGCTTTCCTCCACCACAAAACTCATACTATTTGTATCCCAAAAACAACTCGGCACAGTTCAAATTGGACTTCCAATTCCAGAGCACTTTTGCGACACATACATACACTTAAAGCGATCAAGAATTCATTCATATTATTAATTACAAGCATAAAATTAATTTCTCACTTTTTAATTCATAGCCAACATTTTTTTAGGAAATTATATAAGTGAAGCCTACGTGCAAAGTTCATAGTTATCTACTCTCGTACATTATTTTACCGCCCTCTGAAAGGACGACAAAATCGATGTGAGTAAAAGCATGTTGGACGAGAAACGGGTATAGTAAGTTAGAGTAAGAAAGTACAGCTTTAAGAGTGAGAGAGTGAGATTGAAGGCGGAGCTCTAGGCGGAGCTTGTTCTGGTTTGGAAGATCATGTGCCAAATTATGCATTTTTCTAGATACAGCGAAATAGTGCAACTTCAGATTTCCACACGACCAGAAATTACCATGTGAATGGATTGTTCGTTCAGGTACTAAATTAAGTTTCCAATTCATGGTTAGTAAACAACAATATAATTCTAATATTACTTTAAATAGTAATCAGTTTAGGACCCGCAACCAATTTGAATTGATAAGTACCTAATATTATTTTTTATTCCATTTGTGAGGTTTTCAAGTGTTTCGATTAGTTTCTCTCTTCGCTGTTTTTTTTTTGATGTCGAATAGTTTGAATGACATGCATATATGTTGGGACCTTCATAATAATTTTCGATTTAATGTCTCGTGTATAAGTACAGTGTGTTCTGAAACCACTGCTCAAAGAGGAAAAAAATATACCTACTTATATTCAATTACCTATTTCAAAAACTAAAAACGAATTCCCATCAGTACAATATTATTTGAAAATGAATTCTTAGTAGAAATTCCATCATGTGCAAAAATTCATTTTTTTTCATTATGGCCAAATAACATTTTTTATCGAGAAAATAATTAAACATAGGTACATTTTTTGTAAAGCACAATATTTACTTGAGATAGTTTGTATACAATTTTATGTACATACTTTTGCAATAATAATGGCACTCCCTCAAAACAGTTTTTTAACTGCTGAAAGTTTTGAGTATGTATTTTATTAAATCCTAATGGTGAGGGAAACAACTAAGAATTAATGTTAAAAGTTGAGAGTATATTTCATTACAAATACGTTAGCAGCTTAAAAGAAATTGTAAAATTAATTTTAAAGAGTGTTATTATTATTGCAAACGATTGTACATAATTTGTATTTTCAAAACATGTTAACATTAGCTACCTGCCTAATGTAAATTCAAATTAAGTACCTCAAATTTGTACAAATATGTATGCGAAAATTTATCGCAATACTAACCCTCTGTCCCATTTTTTCCGTTATTGATAGGTAAGTACTTAAGTAACTAAAAAATATGTATTCTGAGGGTACAATATCTAAATTTTGTTTGTTTTTTTTTAGTGTCCGTAATAATACCTTCAATATTTGAATTTTTGCAGTTTACGCGAATTCATATTCTCAAATTATTTTAAAGGTTTTAAAAACCCAGGTTGACACTGAATTATTTTTGTCAGTTAGATAATCATACTTAAATCATAAGCTTTCTTCCTCCACTTTTTCGTGACTCGAATAGTAACAAAGATGAAAACAACATCAGTTTTTCCTTACCCCTCTATACATAAATAAATAACATTTTTTATTGATAGGTGCCGTATTTGTGAAATAGCGTTTTCTACAAATACAAATGATTTTAGACATTTATGAATTGAATAATATTGAGTTTAGTAAATAACAGGAGTGTTATCTCATGCCACCTACGAATATTCAAAAATACCGAAGTAAAACGAATATATAACGACAGAAAGCAGTTTAACCAACAAATTTTTAGGTATAGAAACCTTTCAAAATACCAATTTTTAAAAATTTAAATATTGTAGATGTAAATAATAATAAATAATTGTTAAAATATGAGGTTAGACTAGCAAAATAATGTATCTCACAATCGCTTTTTAATTGAGACAAAATTTTACATAAAAAGGTACTCTTGTTGAAAGATGCAGGTAACAGTTTTTGAGAAAAATGGATTTTTTTTAGATAAGTTCTGAATCAGCAACCAACAGCAGAGAAAGCTGTTGGTTGCTTACTGTCAGCCATCTTCAATTTCTCTGCTTATGTTGACAAGAGTACGAAATCTCATAATTGCTTTAAAAATAAAAAGTTATGAAAGTAAAAAATAGATTTTTTTAGTTTTCAGCTGTTATTCCAAGATTGTTTTTTCATTTTCTTGGAGCATACATATTTTGGTGATGGTTAAAATAATATTGGTAATGATATATTTACAATAACCTTACAAACTTTAAAAATAAATAAAAATGCTTACCTGATCAGTATGTTCATTAAATGTATGTACACATAGTTTAGATCTAACATCCCATACTTTTACTGTTTTATCGCTACTTCCAGAGACAAAATATTTACCATCTGGAGAAAATGCAACACTTAATACCCAAGAAGCATGACCAGAGAGTGTTCCAACAACATGTGTATGTTGCCTAAAATAAAATTAATTTATATCAATAACTCATATAAAATTAATGTCTGAGGTGTACCTAATGCAATAATATCTCACATTTTTGGTAGGTGGTACAGAGTTATTTATTATATTTTGACCGTCTTTTATTATTGTTATTATTAGAGATACAAAATAATGTTTTGAAGAAAAGTTGCAGGGCAGTAACTGAGCCCTTTATTTAATGGAAACACAGTGACGTGCAGAAGTTGAGGGGTACAAGAAGCAATAATATACAGAATAAGTCAGTCATAATGTCATTAATTTTAGAGGAGATAGGGAATAATGAGTATAATACAAACAGGCGATTAAAAAAAATTAAATGAATATTTACGCCGAAAATAAATATTTTTAAATCATTATGTAAACCCCCTTTTCAGACTGTCACTGACCGCTCACAGCCTTGGTCGTTTACAGCTCATAGTTCAACTCGATGTCAACCTGATGCTAAGTTGCCAAATTGAAATATTTTCCTAGTACTAACTATTTTAGAATCTAATATTTTTTCTTGCTCAGTTCAGTCAATAATAATTTAAAATGTTAATATCCAATGAAATCAAATAATAGTAATCAAATAATTCTATTAAAAATTGCAAGTAACGCGGTCCATTAAGGTTTTCTGGTAGAAAATATGGTCCAATCAAGCGATCTCCGTACACTCCTGCCCATACGTTGACAACAAATCGCCTCTGAAAGCTAAACAGACGACTAGCGTGTGGATTTTTGTCCGACCAAATGTGGCTGTTATGACTGCAAATAAATTAGCTTGGTCACAGTTTAAAAAATATTTAACATTGAAATCACAAACCTCCAACGTATCTAATAATAAACCGAGTAATAAGCCATTTAGATACATTACATAAAAAACATATACCCAACAGGTTAAGAGAAGATGAAAAGTGTTTCGTGTTTAAATACTAAGTAATAAAAAACCTTCGTGCTGTCGGCAAAAAAACTATCCAAAACCGAAACAACACGCCTCTGATTTGATGCTCATAAAAGTTATCGAGAGTGAATTTTGACCGTATTATTAGGTCAAAAACCTAGTTACCTAGTTTTTGTACTGTTATTTAACGACAAGGAGTAAAGCTAACTTTTTTTTACCTAGATACATGAATGAATTTTCCTTAAATATTAATAATTAATAAAAACAAATTTAGATAATAAATAAATATTTTCGAATGTTAGGTTATTACAGTTTAATAATTTTGATATTACGTTTTCACTACGTTTTACAATTGAATATCAATTTTTAGTATTACTCGTAAGAACAATTAATTATTTAGTTTGTAATTACGTACATCTAGCCTAGAAATTTATTGTTTTTAAGTAGTATGGTACTAACCTGTTTTAAATGCTAGTTCGAGTAAAGTTGCCCTCATCCATCCATAGCACTTTATTAATAAAATTAGGGTCAGCCAATTGCAAAATTCAAGACGGCTGGGGAAATCAGCAGGTTCTAAAGCCTGAACTTTCTGAAAATGATACGGGTTCAGTGAGTTCTCACGTAATATTCTGCAGACCTTGCTTTGATATCTCTAATCGCCTTGAAATGGTTCTTATAGAAATAATAGGCTGCTCCTTAACTAAATTTAAAACAACTTCTATCATATTTAAGTCATTTTGCCGATGTCCAGCAAGTTCCCGATGCGGTTTCACAGAACCCGTATCGCGAAGATGTTGAAGCACTGTTAGGGGAAACGTCTCCAATATTCAGTAGCTGCGACATGCAGTAAATATTCTCTATATAAAACTACCATTTCCGCATATTCGAAATTTGTAAAATTAGGCATTGTAAATTTACAACCAATACACGAGACCGAAATAAACAAACTGCTGCTTCTATTCTCTCCATCCCCCCCCTCCAAATGTATGGTGTGATCTCCAAATTTGGCGGGAAAGAAATGCGGGAAATTCAGAAAGTGCGAATAAATGGTGGTAAATTTGAATAACACGTTGAAGTGTTAAGACGATATTATGTATGTAAACATGATATGGCAACGATGTTTCCTCCGGCATTCGATTGTCGTATGGCTGCGTCATCAGAAGGTTTGTAGTGTACCAGGAGCGCCGTGTTACCGAATTTTATAAGGATATGATTTGTTTATTTTTTTAAAGGTCGAGTAAACAAATTTTTTTTTCGATTTTATGCCTTTATTAGGCCTTCCGAATATGTGTTAAAATTAATGACATTATGACTGACTCACAACGTATATTTTTTAATGGAATGCCCTCTTTTTTCTGATTTCAAAAATATGACGTGACATTGCTATCTTTAACCGTCTTCGAGTTATTGAACATTGATAGTAATAGTAGGCTATTTACTAAAAATGTAACAATTTTAAAAACTTACACATCATATAATTTCATATGACCATCATCTGAAGCTGTTAATAACAGCTGAGAATCGGGTGAAAAGCATAAAGAACGGATTGGCATGGCATGTCCTTCTAATGTGTGCCATAATTTGTTTGAAGTCACGTCAAATATGTTAATAATTCCATCAATAGCCCCACTAGCAATATACTTTCCATCTGGACTCTGAAAATGAATAATATAATACAATTCCATTTTTGTGAAGAAAAATTGTATACATCGTTAGTTTATTTATAACTGTAACTTAAATTTTGGGAATTTTAATTTTTTTCCAATGATAAAAACTTCAATGCCTACTTTGGTGCCAAATTTCAGAATAAACTTCACAATTCCAAAGATTAAGGAATTTTTATTTCTGATACTGTTCCATTTGGACATTTTTGTGAAGAAAAATTGTATACATCGTTAGTTTATTTATAACTGTAACTAAATATTTATATTAACATATTCCAATATGGCATACATAAATATAAAGTGACGCATTTGAAAGCTGAGCACCTCTCTAAAAGTTCTTTTTGTTGCACCGTTTAATTTTTTTCCAATGATAAAAACTTCAATGCCTACTCTGGTGCCAAATTTCAGAATGAACTTCACTGTTCCATTTGGGCAGTTTCAAAATAGTGTGATTAAAATTTAATATAAAAATTTCTAATAGAAGTTGTAAATATTTTTAATTTACACAATTAATATCAAATGATTTGAGAAGAAAATAATAAATTCCACAATGTTATTACATCAAATAACAAATAATAATAATATCTTTACCCCTCATTCTAATCACGAGGATTAGCCCAGAAGTCGAAGACTTGTGCGGGAGAGGGGGCGGCATATTATTAAACAGGTCGCATTTGCGCCCAGGAACGACTTACGATGGTAGGTCCTAACAACCATTTAGTGCAGGAATGAGGAAACCCTCATTAATTAGGGGGTCGTCAAACGTCAACCGTTATCAATCTCTCACATTGACCCAAGCCAACATTCTTCCACCCTACCATACCCGCAGAAAAGGTGCCAATCCTCTCCACAAATATAGTTTATATACGGTCTAGCAGCTGCGAGGGTCGAACCCACAGCAATCTAGTCACCTCGAAGTACTGACGCCTTAAACCGCGCGACCACTGACCGATAAATACTACATTGCAAATAAAAATATACCAATTTTGCAACAGTTTAATAATCATATTTTGTAATAAAAGCATGAGAACATAAACCAAATTATAATAATATAATGAACTGAGACAACAGTAACCACCTTAAATTTTGGGAATTTGAAATTATTTAATTCAATAGATATTTATCCCCATAGATAGAAATTTTGCGAGACTTGCTGTGAAAACGCCACAAAACCTACATGTAGTCGCAGGTTTCCCAACTTATTCTTGGCTTTTAGGAGTCGTAGGAACTAAGGGTTGCGATGAAGTAACGAAGTGATGTCCCCACAAAGGTGTTGATCATGTTTCTTAGGTGTCCTTCCACCTGAGACGGTGCCGTCACTAACTCTTCCATGTTGCCTAGACAAGTGACCTTCACCAACGAAGACAACAATTAAGCCGCTAGTTTTCAGAATGCACATGGAACATCGCCAGGTTCATCGGATTCAATACCACAAATTATTTTCAGAAATCATAAGTGCATCCAAGGAATCTTTAACCATAGGTGTACCAGTAAATATTACGTGGTCTAGCTTGGACTCTACAATGATAGAGAAGCTTACGACTAAAATTTTTACAATATACAAAGTGAATAAGGTTGTATACATAAAAAATAAATTTTGTTAAACGTCATAAAATGGTTAAAAATAGCATTGCACTCGTAAATTTTTAGAAAAATCAAAAAATTAGTTGTATAGGAAATACCCAAAAGAAATCAATATTCATCTGAATGCGTGAAATGTTACATGACGTCACTCAGAGGAACATGTGAGCGCGCGAGAATTAGTGGTTAGGTTTTCATATAATAGTCTGTCAGGTCTGCGTTTACTGACGTTTGCGTACCGTTGTATACTTCTTCGTTTTGTAGTTTTTTAAAATTTTAATTAAGATTAGGAAATATACTAAAATAGAAGATTTTCAAAAGGCACACTCACATAATCGGCCAACTGTGGATGTTATTATGGTAAATTTAAATCATATGAAAAAAAATATATATTACAGTAAACCCACTTAACTAAAGTATTGTCACGGATTTCCCAACCCAATTTTTTCCCGGATTGTTCTGCAAAACGGTATTAAATTTCTTCTTCACACGTTGAGCACTAGATCCTGGTACCTGAAAAATAAACAGTCGCAAGTCTAAAACACTATTTACGGCATTATTTATTGAATAGCCTGATGCTGCCACAGGTTCTCCAAGACGACGGATGACTAAAGGTATTCGTGAATAATGAAAATGTATATTAGCTGAATCTTCGTAAAGACTAAGATTATTAAATTCTCTTTGAGCATTTAAAATAGAAGTAGCATCACTTGCATCTAGTTGCTGTATAACACTTTTTATGCCATCAAAGTTAACGTAGTAATATGATGCTGCTTCTAACCACCAATCCCACCGTGTCATAATTGGTTCTGGAAGAATTTCTCTTAATAGTTATTAAGTGTATTCGGTGTAATAGTTATTAAGTGTATTCGGACTGGTGCTTTCAAAAATATTTTTACATTCGATATCAAGTTGTCGACATTTGGATAGCACTGCCTAATTGTTTCAGCAACTCGATGAAGGCCATGTGCGAGACATGTCACATCGCATTGCAGTAAATCTCACGAAACCGTTTCCCAGCCATTTTCATGTATGCAGCCGCATCTGTTACCAATAGCAGCACGTGACCTTTGTGCACTACATAGTTTTCACCCCACAAAATTTTGAGACTATTTTCTATCAATTCACGCACTGTGTCCGCGATTACCCGTGCCACAATTTCTGAAGACAATAGACGTGCTGGCATTGGTGAAGTCTCATCCATGCCTCCCACTAACACATTTCCTATATTACGATCACATGAGTCGGTAGTTTCATCAACAGCAATCCATATATGTTTATTTTTTAACTCAGAAATAATTTTTCTTTCACTTCCTCGTACATTGCCGGCATATAGTTGATTCTCAACGTGGGTTCTGCGGATACAGTAACATTATTGTACTTTCCATTAACACAGTTTTGCAAAAATTGTTTAAACTCTGCACCCCACCATCACTTTTACGAAGCCGTTGTTAAATTGTCTTTGACGTTCACGGTTTGTCATACTATTACTCACACAAACTTTGTGTTGTGCCGAGCGCATATGTTCCACAATACGTGTTTTATAATTCCACAATATAACTCTTTCACAAATTTTGCACTTTAATTATGTCCCGTCAAATTCTAAATCTGGATAATCTTTAATCCATTTCTCCACCGTAGAACTAGTGGGAGGCCGACGGAACATATTTAAGCACCGAAAGAGACAAACCAACAAGAAACTAACATTTGCTAATAACGCGGTATCGTCCCTACAAAGAAAGCGGATGCGCTACATGTCGGAGAATGACTGCTGTAGATGGACTGCAACCTTGAGACGTGCTGGTAAATACACAGGGTGAAGTTCGTCAACACTGGCCATTATTTTGATGATATTTGTTCTTAATTAGGAATATTTAAATATTACAATTTTCAACAGACGGATTTGAGATGTGCAAACGACATACGAAGTTTAGTAATGACAGATATTGATGGCCTTAGCGTTATTTATACTTTTTTATTAAATCAATATTTTAATAATAATAGGGACCGCCCTTTAGGATACACCCTGTACAGTAATTTGTAAATTATGGTATTGGTATTTTTCCGGACGATTAGATTTTTTAGTTTGCAGTTTACTTGTTTTCTTTTAGCTTTTAAGTCACCTGAACAATTTTTTGATAAGAATGTTTTTGGTGTTTTCTGTTGACATATTAGGTTTGGGGTTTGGGAATTTTTATTAAAATTTTGAGATTTTGTAGTACATTTTTCGCTTCCTTCTTGAAGTAATAAGGGAGTAAAAACGTAAATATTTTGCAGTTTTTTCATTTTTTGCTGCTTTTTGTCCTCCGTATCTGATTGCCTTGTCCTTTAAGACGAACGACCTGCCCATTTTGTTTGATTTCGTTTTCAGTGGGCAAGGTAATTAATTTTTAATGAAAAATTTTAAAATTTTTATAATGTAACTATAAAACTGTTCTATTTGTTTGTCTGAATTTTTGATGTCCTCTGTAAAATGCACCGCTTATGATTGTTAACTTCGATTATAATTCTCGAGTAGTAAGTAATAACATTTTTAATTATTATTGTGCAAATTTTAATTGTACATTTGCTTGTAGTATTTTCCTGATGAAGAAACAAATACAGTTTCAAAAGTTTGAAAATTTAAGAGAGTGTAACTATTTTTTTATCCTTGGTTGCATCCCCGTTCAAATTTCTCTTACGGTCTTACGTACCGTATTCATGTGCATACGTGCTCAAAACTGTCTTAGTCTCAAGTACTGCAAATTTTAAATCAAAGCCTTTGAATTGGAACAGGACTGCGCATAAACACAAAAATTTCACTTCCTTCCTGGAACGTCACATTAATGTGCGCGCGTTAAAGTCTATGTCTATGGCCAGCTAATGTTACAATGACTAAGTTAGAAAATATTTATCGGACAACATAGATTGTTTAATATTAGCTTTAAATAACGGTAAATTATGTTTTTATACTCTCTGAAATTTTATAATATATAGTTATTAGAAAAAAAAAAATAACGAAATAAGGATGTTTTATAAGCTAACATATAAACAGATACACAAAAAACACAGATAAACAAGTGTTGAACTCGTTTTAGAGATACGTGTAGGTTCATTAATAATTTGTTACAAATCACCCCCACAAATAATGCTATCATATTTTGGTTTAATGAATCCTCAAATTGACATAAGAACTTCGGAACAGATGATTTAGGAGCTTTGTAAACAACGCCTACTGCAAACTTAGTTTTATTATGTATTAATTCTATCCAAAGCTGCTCTATTTCATTACCACAATCACCTCCTACTACATATTTCTAACATAGAGGGCAGCACTACCACTTCTACTATCAGGATTTACTAAATAAAATTTGTAATTATCTTTTGTATCAACATTAATGTCTATGCTGTCCGACATCCAAGTCTCAGAGACCGTTACAATATCTGTTTATCAGTATTCATAAGGTCCTTAAATCCTGAAAAATTACTTATTATTGATCGAACATTTACATGTGCAAAAGAAATAAAAATTTTTATAATTTAATAAAACAGATAATAGCAATAATTCAGTAGGCAATCACTGTAATGTACTGAAATAACATATAAGTATTATAATAACAAATAAAACTAGAAAAGTAAAATTACTTTAAATTAAAAGAAAATGTCAGACAATTCAATTAATTCAGGTAATATACGAAAAAAATAATTACAAATTATAGGAGAATAATGATAAGATTAAGAATTAGGCATTCCTGAATATACAGTATGCGCCAAAAGTATGGAATAAATTCAATAAAAACGAAACAATTTTTTTTTGTCCAAAAAATCTCGTACAGGGCGCGCATAGTGCGGAAGTGCACCGTCTTGCTGAAACCATATGGTATCGTCAGGAATGTCAGGGTCATTATCGTTAGGAAAAATTACTGCAAGGGCTGGAACAAGGTCATTTTCTAGAAACTCTAAATATCTTTGTCCTGTAAGGGTTTCTTCAAAGAAGAAAGGCCTTACTATTCTGTCGTCAACTATTCCAGCCCACACATTTAATTTCTGAGGGTGTTGGGTATGTGCCTCTGCCATCCAATGAGGATTTTCCCGACTTCAATATCTGCAAGTTTAACGGTTTACTGTACCATTCAGACAAAATGTGGCCTCATCTGAAAAAAGTATTTGCCGGTGTAAATTTCTATTTCCTTGACATAAATCCATTAGAATTTCGCAAAAGTGTAAGCGGCGATCGGGATCATCTTCATCGAGTTCCTGCACAAGTTGAATTTTGTAGGGATGATATTTTTCCTTCCTCAAGATACGTAGCACTGTGCTCTGACTAGTGTCATTGTTTAATGCAACCAATCGTGAAGAATTATGAGGATTATCCACCATACTTATCAAAATGTTCTGTTTCTGATTTTCATTAATGCTTGGACGTCCAGGTTTTGGAATATTTACAACATTGCCAGTTTCTCTAAATTTAGACTCTACCTTACTGACTGTTGATTGGCTGATAGGGCGATCTGGATATTCTTCATTAAATAAATCGCAAACTTCCAGCTGAGTTCTAGTCATATTCCCGCATCCGATAAGAATTAAAATTTCAATTCTTTGAGTAACAGTTAATTGTGCCATAATACCTTAAATTGAATAATAATTTCTATGTCGCTTACAATACTTATTAGAAAGTCGGTGTGACAATGATACTTTGCAAAGATTTTCACCTAAGTGATCCATAAAAGAACTATGGAATCCGAAAAACTAAACTTGATAACGTTTTTGCTTTATTTTAATTGATTTATGTTTTCTAACATTCAATCGTCATTTACTCGAAAACTTTCCTATGTAAGAGGGCAAAATTTTAGTATTGTCTGATAGAGAATTAAACGATCTTTCAGAATCAAGGTAAAAAATATGGTGTTGCCATTTAAAAAAAATCGATGACGTCATTACTCGAAAACAAATGACATTTGAAAATCGCATTTTACGCTAAAATATGAATTTTTTAAATTAAAAATCGGCCTGTTCGAGGATTTATCCCAAAAAATAATTGTTTCGTTTTTATTGAATTTATTCCATACTTTTGGCGCATACTGTATAATTAATGTTCCAACAGTTCATCTAATTGAGACTTTTTTTATATATTTTTAGGTATTAACAATATTGTGTGAAACTAACTACTCTGCAGACTAAAGCCCCGACCAGCGTTGAATTACACCCACAATATCTACCATATATTCTTTATTATTAGCTTTTGTAAGATTTTGTACTGTATTAGAAAGGTATTTTATAATTATATCAAATCTCCTACAATTCCTATCACTGAAGTCATATGTATGCTCTCTGATACCAAACATCTAGATATGCTAATGAACAATTCCACAGACTAACCAATAATTATCTAAAAAAAATTAATCTAGCTAAATTTACTAGATAATTATTGAATAGAACTTTGTCTGTGGAATTGTTCATTAGCATACCTAGATGTTTGGTATCAGAGAGCATACATATGACTTCATTGATAGGAATTGTAGGAGATTTGATGTACAGGGTGTAACTTTGAAGGAGGGTCCGGTTTAGAGGGGGGATAACCGTGACCTTTACAAACACATATCATAAGTTTGTTTTCTTAAATTCTGTCACAAAAACTGATTTTTCTTTTGTTACCTTTTTTCGCAATTTTCATAGTACGCCACTGGGCAGACAATCGCTAAGCATATCTAGTTGCAGCGTCACCAGCATTGTTGCCATATTTAATTATTGAAGTAGAAGGATGGGAAAAGAAGTTCTATTAGAAAGCAAAAGGCCCACACCACTCGTGAGGCACTGTTTTTTGGCATACATTTGTTTGTAGTGGGTGTTCGCTTTATTACTCCATATAACAAAAAAAAAGTATTCTTTTACGGATAACACACCATAAAACAGAAACAAGTCAACTAACAGAAAACTCAATAATAAATAAATACATACTTAATACTTTTTACTTAAGAGTCTTCTTCTACGGCATTTAAAATATTTGATTCAAGATTATTACTTTCCGAGTTCGTTTTTACTCAACATTAGAGTATTGGCGTTCATAACTCCTATAATTTCTTAAATGTTGAACTAATCTTACAGACATTTTCTTATGCGGTACATGTTTATCGCGGTAATCCATCTGATTTTTTTGCAGCCGCCGTCTAATTTTGATAAAAAAACGAAGCTTTAGATATATTAGCTCTTTCTTAATTTGTATACATATTTTTTTCATAATACCACACACACTTGGTAATGAAAACTGACCTTTATAAAGTTATTATACACTTGCACAGAATAACACATTCCACAAAATACCACTTTAAATTATTACGAAATTAAACTTGGCAAAATGCAACAGTGCATTAAACAAATTCTAATTCGATTTCAGTAAAAAATCACGCAGATAACTTGCTTTCTCATATCTGTATATTTTTTATATAAAACGACCTAGTCTGATTTCATGTATTGTGTGCAGTATTTATGCGATATGTTTATTTTATAAACTAGGTTAATGTCACGGTTATTGAAGGAACATTGATAAAACCCTTAAAATAGTATCAAATCCTTTGTACTGAAACTGTTTTCTTAAAACATTTTAAAGCTATCAGACTAATAATTTGCTTATTTTTAATTACGTACATTTTATAAAACAGCAACAATTATTTTAAAACATTAAGTTCTACTGGCAATAATTATTAGTAGGTAACGTATTAAAATCCACCTACCAATACTATTATTTAATAATAATAATTAGTTAATAGATCAGTAAAAAATTGTATTTTTACGTACTTTTACATTACGTACTTTTTTACAACACTCGAAAATGGTTTTAGGATCCAAACTTCATCAGAATTTACAGAAAAGTATAATGACTGATGAGTCGCAATGTTATAGAAAAGCATATTTAAAAGATTATTCATTGCAGTTTTTTCCTTTTTGTATCTCCGTTACTTAACATCTAGACGTCGGAACTTGTCGTATCATTGGCAGTTTATTAGGATCAGACTGAGGTGTATACATACAAAAATATGTTAAACATAGGTATTTACATTGAATTGGTGTTATGTTAAATTTCTAGTAACTCGCATCGCCGAAATCTCATCACAATAAATTGGAAGCTGTAGTTTTGCATATCCAGACTATTGTCTTCTGCATTCACACTACCTCACTAAAAAAATCCCGACTTTCACATTTCACAGCCCCACAAATATGTCAAACTATGTCACTATTTTTGTTATAGCTTCTGCATTTGCATGTTCTAGTACTTTTAATGCGATCAGATGAGATCTTTTGACAAAATTTTCTTCCAATGCACCTGTTATAACGTGTTATTTTCCATCCACCAGCAGTAGTTGTTTGATTGTCAACAATTAACCATAAATATTTGTCTTTTAAATTGGAGCGAATACTGGCTTTTACGGTTGATTTTCGTTTGCAGTTAAGTAAAATATTACATAGAGTACATTGTACCATTAAATACTAACTGGCAAATCGTGAATCCATTTATCTGTGGTTTTTCTGCACGGTATCCGTCGTGACATTGTGTACAGTTAACTTGTACTCGTGAACGTAATGTAAATAAATAACACGTAGTGCACTACATCAAAGCTACGTATGTACTGAATTCATTATAAAATATCAACTTCGGTCGCGCCGCGCTGCGTGGAATAGGACCCTGAAATGACGGGACAAGTTCCGACGTCTATACTCGTAACAACTAACTGGCAACACCGTAGACATGATTCTGCAGTGAAACTCGGACGCTGTACAGGTGCTGCGTGTATAGCAATTTGGGTGCAGTTTAAAAAATTAATTATTACTCGGCTATTTATTTGATTTAAAAAAAACTAATTTCAGATTAGCAATCTAGGGAACACGGACTATCCCCCCTCCAAATCGGACCCCCCTTCAAAGTTACACCCTGTATATTAGCTTAAAATACCTTTCTAATACAGTAAAAAATGAGACATTTCTGTTATGTAGGCAATGTTTCATATCGTTTGAATTACGAACCCAGCATTATTTTCGATAATGTTTTTTATATATATTTATAATAACAAATCTCATTTTCTTACAAATTACAAGTATCACCATGTAATTACCAGATGTAATCAAAATTTTCATATTCCATTTTTTAAATATAGGGTAGCCACAAATTCACTAAAGTGTCTAGGTTTAAAAATTTATAATCACATATCAGATGAAATTAAGACAGCAGAAAATGTATTCGCTTTCAAACGACAACTAAAATTATTTTTAATTGATAAATGTTTTTATACGTTAGATGACTTTTTTATGTAACTCTTTTTTTATTTTTTTATTTATAAGTACTTTAACATGTAAATTCTGACAATTCCTATAAAGAAAATTGTACTATTGTTATGGAAAATAAAATTAAAAAAAAGTTTTTTAGCCTCTTGTAGCATTTTATACTATTTACTTCCTTTTAGAGCAAACCGATGTAAAGTCCATCACTATATTAGCATTTTGTTTTCACAAATGTGCATCCTTAGAAAATTTGTTATACGCGTCTTTCAATTGGTTAATTTCACATTTAATAGTCTCAAGGGCTTCTTTAGTAGCAATTTCAAATACACTTACTCTTTTATAAGATCACCACTGTTTACATCACCGCTCATCGTTACATCTTCAGATATGGTGTTGCCATATAAATCATAAAACATATAGAACTCCAAAAGGGATACCGAAAATAGTCAACCTATAGATAAAACGTGAGTCTGGTAATATTGCAGTAACTTAGCTTTTATGAGTTGGTCGCACTAACGTGATAGCTTCACACTAATCGGCGGGAATTTCAAATTAAGAAAATTTCACATTTAATTCATAGGGTGTTACAAATTAAATGTAATATACGTTGGAAAAAGGGATGTGAACGCATGTATAATCAGTGATCAATTTTTACAAATTAATGAAGTTAACAGTTAAGTTTTTTTTAAATATAATTTTTTATATAAAATAAATCGCTTATATTCATACCTTTGTGTTATATCAAAAAATGTTTCGGTCTACGAGGTAGTAAATAACACTAATATTATAATGGTACGATAAAATTAATTTAAAAAAGAATGTTTATTTACCTAAATCATACTAAAAAGCTATAAATATAATAGAAATTCATTGAAAAATAATTTTTTATTTGTAACAGTAGATTACTTTATTTGCATCTTATATTTACTTAAAAATTATAATTTAGTTCTGCCAGAGACGACAGTAGCAAAAAGACTTTGGGAATATCAAAAAATAAAAAATCCCCCCGCCGTCCCGTGACCACAATCAACCCCTGGTGCCTTCCGCCACTTCTGGTTATGTGATGATGTCATCAATTGTAAATAATACAGACGTTTTACTAAGAAGTTATGCGATAATCTATATTTAAATAAATAGAAAAAAAAACATTTTAGGGTAAAAATGTATTTGCTAACAATATAACTGTTGCTCGCATATATTCACTCTTAGACATGAAGTAACTAAATAAATCTATATAAGGCAGGGAACCAAAAATTAAGTATATTTACTACTACCGAAATAAAACATTCATAATTTATTATATTAACATACACAAATCGAGACTGCTGCGCTAAAAAGTAAGTAATTAGTCACGTACGATCTTCTGTGAAAGAAGTTATATATTTAATTATAAAATATGATGTGATATTTCCGAGGTAAATTAGTTGAACATTTATCTAGACAAGTCGCCAAAATCTCTGGGAATTGTTTATTTAATAGAAATTGTTTTATAAACAGATAACACTTACGTTTCTTGAAAAAAAGCACGTTCTGTACACACAGCACAGTCTGGCAATTCTGTTTAATGTGTGGCATTAACTACGTCAGCGATAAGATTTTCATGTCATCGAAATCAGAGTAATAAATTAGTTAATTTTTTATATTAATATAAACAAATAACTTTCTGGAAAAAGTCAATTAAGCACGTTCTCTATATAAATAGTCTGGCAATTCGAACCATAAACAAGCTGTCAGCGATAAGATTCTCATCTTCTTAGCGTCCTGCTGTGTTAGTACAGTCTCCACAAGTATGTCGGAATATTTATTTCCAAAAAACTTGATCTGAAAAATATGCTCAGCGACAATATGTTCTCGACAAAACCAAAGTTACAATTATTGTTAAACGAGGTAAACGGATTATAAAAGGTCAGAACGGAAAAGATACGTTAAAGGGATAACATGGCGTGGTTGAATTACTAAATTCACGATGAAATTACTCCTTTCATGCAGTCTACAGATTGCAAACACTACACTAATGACTAAACCACTTGAATTGAAGTACATCTCTACAATTACAGCAATTCGAATTAGGTGTTTATTTGATTTTTTTCCTTGGTCACTAGAATTGTCACCTTTTTATATGCGCATAAGGACATTCTTTGCCTTGTCGAATAGCAAGGGTTTGTGTACATCAATTTACGTCGTATTTAAACTATTTTTTTTACATATTTCGTCCCTTTGTGTACCCATAAGTATATTTTAATACGAATTTAATCATTTCCTCAAAGTAACGACATTTGTAGTAAAAATACGGCTGCATTAAGGACTGTCTTTCCGAAGCAAGGACAGGTAGCAACCCTACTGGTTATTTACAACTGTGTGAACTGTGTTCGCGCTCAAATTTGTAGATATACATACTTGTATATACATAGGTATGACTAACAAACAACAAAAAACTGAATAACCATAGAAATGACCTTGATTCATATTCGTAATTCGTTGTAGCCATAGATCATAATAAAATTTTGTGTTGACGGAATGCAGGACAGTCGTAAAATAATTTTTTAAAAATTAAAAAAAAAAATTAATTAACAAAACAAACATTTATATATAAACTACATATATAGTAATATGTCAGCTGCTGAGAATTCAAGTGACTATCATTCGAGCTATCAATCGGTTTTTGAAATCATTTAAATATTCAGTATTTGGTTATTGAAATAATTCGGTTTCTTTTTTTTCAAAAATACTAAATTCCCTCGGTTGGCGCACTCAATTTTCTTTCGCGTTCAACTAAGTCTTACTCTAGTGCATTGGTGTACGCCAAGAACTCAATCATAATTTTTCAAGAACGTGCATGGTAAGATAGCATAAATGTGAGAGAGCTGTTGAATAAAATAGGTGCTTTAACTTAGTTAATAACTAACAAAATTAAATTCACTATTTTCGAAAAATATTTGCTCTAATCACATTAATCATATATAATAAAAGGTTTGAATGTATTTTTCTGATAGCTTTAACAACACATGTTGTTTGTAACATATATATGTTATATTCAAAAATCATTGTATACATTTGAGACTTGGGAAATTGGGTTGCTTAATGCAACAATGTGATACAAAGTAACTCAGATAGATAAGCACGTGTTGCATAGAACAAAAGAAACACTAAGCTAGGACTTCCTAGAAATAGTTGTTATTCTCACTTCTGTTATCTAAACATGTAAAAGTTATAAAAGGCCATGTAACACATCTCAGTTCAGTTTTTTTTTTTAGTTCAGTTCCGAAGTTCCACAAGTCAGCTCTCAAGTTAAATAATAAAAATTGTTAAAATAAGTGAAGTGTAAAAATAATTTTTTTTAAAAAAACCCAAACGGTCATTAGTGACGTAACAATTGGCGCAGTCGGTAGGATCCTTCACACGTCGTCAGATGATTCCTTCAAAACGTCGTCAGAAAATCCCTTCACTCGTCGTCAGAACACGGGCTATCCTCACTGTCAACGGAGAATCTCAATTCTTTGGTGAAAAACGGTTCGCAGAAGAACGCAAAAAATCAAGAAACTCAAGTAACAAACCAAAGTACCTCCAAACGCAAGGATCACATCAGAACACAGAAGTTACCCTACCTGGTAGTCGTCCCCTTGTGCAACATTCCAATTGTCTACCCCAGGCCCAAGACATCCAACATCCAGAACACGGATCTACCTCACTGGTCGCGAGTTTTGTGTCTGCAGAGTCAAAAAGAATGTCAACAATTTGGTAAGTGCTAAAAAGAATTATCACGCTTACATTCAAACTGCTTACTCAAAAGACGAAAATAAGATACCACTCCTATTAAATCCATTCAAACCCAATTCAAACAAAAAAATCTAAATATCAAAAATGGCTGAAGAATAAACAATTGAACCTTACAAACTATCCGAAATCTTTTCGATAGTACCTGAATATGACGGAAATGAGATTTTCTTACAAACATTTTTAAACGCTATCAGATGTGCTTACGATATGGCAATTGATAATCAAGTTATGCTTTTAATGTTTACATGTAAACAATAAATTAAAAGAAAAAGCTGCCGAAATTGTAATATCGCAAAACCCTAACACTTGGGAAGAAATAAAAATTCGATTAGAGACACATTTTGGTGACTCTAGAGACCTAACATCGCTAATTCAGGACTTACAAATAATAAGTCAAAATTCCAATGAAACACCCTGGGTATGAGATTGCTTATCAAATTTTATTATATTTTTTTACAGGCTCAATTACTACTAAATTTATTCTATGTTGAAATCATTCTCGATCTACGGCGTTCTGTATCCAGCAGCTTCCACATTTCGTCTTGTTAGTAAAAGCCCAAGGTAGATATGATAAACAGTAACCTAATCGTTGAACTAAACCCTCTTTCTCTGTGATTTTGTTTCCATAATTTAATTTAACATTAGGATACATTTTCTCTTTCTCAGAATTCTAACTATACACTTGAGAAGGAAAGTTGAAGAGCAAAGTACAAGGCAGCATAGTAGACATACAATTGATGATTCAGCAGTAAAATTAACTGGCTCAGATCTGGAGGCAGCAAATAATGTAATCCAAGTGACGTTATCATTAAAGTTTATTTTTATCCAATATTTTTCTGAATTTTTAGATAGAGAAGCAAGAAAGTTGTGGATTGATTGTTGTTGATACAGCGTGACGTCATTTTTACCCAACACGAGTCATTTCCAGTTACGTTATCATTATCGAAGCAATCAAAAGCTTCCGTTGAATTATACGGTTCATATATGTACAGAATATTTTGAAGGGTTGCATGTAATAGTATAAAATGTGAACTTGATACATCCATCGCTATCATGTTACTAACAAGTTTATATATAAACGATGGTATTTACTGCCTGACACGCACAGAGGCTTCTAAATTTTTCCACAGATTTTAACTACACAGTGACATTCAATACAACACGCTATATGTCCATACAGTAGAAACATTATTTGTTTGGGATTTTTTGTTAGTGCATTGAAGGGGATCGTAAGACAAGTTCAATACCTCATCTTTAGGCACCGAATTGGGGAATATTTCAATACTGTTACTGGTACTAAATATTTTGTTGTTGTTAGCAATATTTAATATTTCCAGCATAGAAGATATGCACTGCCTTTCTTCATGTCGGAATTTAAATAAATGATCTTCTAACTGGAACTTAAAAGTATCTGTGCATGACATATTACTCTTGTGGTATCTAGTACTCTACTAAAGATTAATAACAGGGATTCAAAGAGTTCAAAGCATTGGGAAAAATGTAATAAAATAAAAAGGGGTAAATTGAGAAAATAAAACAATTATTATGAAGTTTAAAACTATTTCTTAAACTACACATGTACTTTTTACAGTTGTTAAAATGATTTAAACAGTATGGTAAATATTTACAGAAATTCGAGGGTTGCTCGATAGAAATATTAAGATAGTCTACATCGACAATAGATGACGTTAAAATTCCCTCCAGCGCAGTTTAAGCAGGTGATTGCGCAATATTCCATTCAGGGACATTAAATCCCTGGAAATCAACAGAAACCAACTTCATATTTACTCGTCTCAGTTAATAATGAAGTTTTTGTAGATATTTTGTATCCTTCTCTATTATATGGCACTACTTACGACTCGACTCAGAGTTCCATAACTCGATGTAATACGCTTCCTGATATTTTCTACAGCTAAAATATAGTGTAAATATTTTTCGCAGGATAATATTCAGAATTGAAGGTTAATCTAACATACATATGTCAATAGTATCGAAGAGAGTGACATCTTTCACCTTTCTTATTGATTTGGAAAGTCAAAATAATGTATCTAGGACTCTCCACATTAGTTTAAGTTTTAACAGATCAAATCTCCTTGGTGGCGTCACTAGTCAAGGCGGGTAGTGCATGTAGTTATCACTGTCTATATGGCATTAAGAGCGACCTATCTCTGTTTATTTGAGTCAGCATATTAAGATTTACGTCGTGTATAAACACGTGTTTAGCTTTCAGCTCTATATTGGTGACGGTTGATTCATCGACTGTATTTTCATTCGATACAAAACAGTTGATGTCTCTTCGAGTTTTAATTAATCTCAACATGTTTTCCGAAAATTACTCTTATAATCGTGAAGGAATCCAATACCATAAAGGAATTCATAAACCCTGCTCCTGCTTAATTCCAGTCTCCAATGCTAAAAATACTGTCACCTTTTCTATAACACAAGTATCCTCTAACGAGACTTATTGTTTACATACCAGCAGTATTTTTAGTTAGTGTGCCAAATGATTTTACAAAAGGATAGTACGTCTGATGATGGATTCATCATACCGTGGATCCTAGAATAACTGTAATTGTTCTAACATTGCAGCCCAAAGATTTTAAATACAATATATTAGCAGTAGTTAAAGTAGAAGTCTTCCTTCTCGTATAAGGAGTAAATACTGAATGATGTTGGGGTACGACACCACCGTTTATGTAGTTCCTTAAATTTAAACATTGGAAACTTCTCAGTTCTAATGTATACACTTGGGCACTGTAACCTAACAGAGTAACTAAGCGATCCTTATGAGTGAAGTTAATTTCGTATTTACTTTTGACACTTAAGCGTATTGTTATTAGCCTATTAAGTAAAAAGTAGTGGTTGTATTCATTCTGCTGCGTTACGGCACAGGGTATTTCACTTTCATTTATTTCGTAGGATTCTGTAGGTATATTTATAATCATCTACTTCGACTTCTCATCAAACTCCTAGTAATAAAACATAGTATTTACATCTTCCTAGATATTAGGTATGCTGTTGTAGGTGTGAAGGATATAAGATTATAAGTCTTCAGAGAAGATGGACCAATTATTGTGAAAATGTGCGACATACTGAACGTACATTACACGTGTTTATTATTTTTATAGAGAACTCTAAGCACAAATGCCCACAATTTATTGTATTATACAGCATCAGGATTACATTTTATTTTTTATTTAGGGCAGATATACTAATTTTATTGGCGGCTTCAACGACCCAATGCTATCGAAATACAGAGTAAACCTTAAATAAGTACAAATATTTTAACTGCAGGTGTAGTTCGTCATAAAAATTTCTAATATTTACGGATATTATTTTTTTTAAAGACCCACATTTTGAGGGTCGCTGATCATATAAAACAGAGCTCTATCGTAACATAATAAACCAGATGATCCATTCAAGGCGAGGTTGCCATATCGTCTTTAAAGTAAATATATTTTTTTAACGTTAATCTGCATAGATTGAATTAAAAAATACTTGTTTTAAGTGATAAGAAGTCACTTACATTTGGAAAAAATACATCTATCTTGCCATTGAGCCCTCTAACATTCTGGTAGTATATAGAAGTTGCTATATTTGTGGAACTGGCTCTACCGAAACTGTTGGGCTCGCTCAGTTTAAATTTATAATTCCGTTGACATGTTTTATCTTGCAGCTAGTCTCGCCCGCATCAATTCGATTCAATAATTCTTGTTTGACTTTTTTATAATACTCTATTTGTCTTTTTGTGCGATCTGGAGATATACCAATATTCTTGTATTCCGTTTTAGCTTGTATACATTACTAATGTAATGTATACATAAAGGTTACAACTTTCTTGAAGCCAAGACCTTAGTGGCAACGCTGTAAACCACGCGTTTAATCCGCAACACTTGTGACTTATGAACATCGTTCGGTCAGCGGTCCTCAACAAGTTTTTTATTGAAAAATCACAAAATTTATTTAAAATTAGACTTTTTATTATTACTTTTGATTTAAAAAAATAGGTTGTTTCATTCTTTTTATTATTTTTAAAATAAAACTGATAGTTTGCATATAATAAGGTGGATTTTAACGGCTTGATGGAACCAGAGAAGAAAAAAAAAGATGGAGGGAACAACGAAGCAACTGCGGACAACGTTGTTTCTTGGTTTTTGCCCTTCATCAGCGCAATGCAGCTAAAAAAAAGGGATGGAATAAGAAGGAAGGGCAAAGGACACAACACAAAAGAATGACAAGTAGAATCTCTTGTGTTTGTGTCCTTTGCCCTTCCTTCTTATTCCATCCCCTTTTTTTTAAGCTGCACTGCACTGATGAAGGGCAAAAAACCCAGAAACAACGTTGTCCGCAGTTGCTTCGTTGTTCCCTCCATCTTTTTATTTTTTTTCTCTGGATCCATCAAGCTGTTAAAATCCATCCATGATTATGTCAAGATAGTGTCTTGTTTTCATTCCATTGCACTTTGAAAGCAAGTCCCTGTATAAGCCTAAACATAAATTACTAGAAGATATAATGAAGCAGGTGCAAGGTGTGGGATACTTTCCATATGCATATAACAAGGATATTATTGATCTCTCTGAAGCTAGAACAAATTCCATATTTATAGTCCATGACTGAAATAAGAGCATATTTCAGTATGGGTTAACACAAAATTGTACTGTTTCTATCTCGGTCAGACATACACTCGTGTACCCAAGCATCTTATTCGAGATAACTACAACAGCATAATATTATTTAAGCAAGTTAAATGAATTTACGATACGTATTCGATGATCACGTGACTCCATTTATGGCCGTTGAACAGTTTTTGAATATGTGTGGCGAATGTTGGAATAAAAAGTACGGGGTAATGGTAATCATAAAGGACTTTAATCAGTATATAAGTATATAAATGATTTAAGAAACAAAGTAATTATTAGTCTGACTCTTAACCGGTTTAGATAGGTAACAGCTGTTCAACAGTTGTTTCATACCTGTTTGAAAATACTTGTTTTCTGTTTAATATCTGTTTTATATCAGTTGTTTAACAAAAAAGTCTGATATAATAACGTTAAAAAAATATAAGGTCAAAACAAGGCGCTATTAATCGACCATTGAAACATGTTATCAGTTCATTAGAAGCACTCAAATCTTAAATGTGAAGAAGGCTAAGAATAATGAGATCTAGTATATTACAGTCTCCATTATACTCAACAACATAATTAAAAGTAGAAGATGAAGAACTTATATTCCAAGATATGCTACACGTACAATGGATTTAAATGAATATATTAAACAGTTTCACTCAATAGTTAGGAGCTATAGAGCAATTCTGTTATAAAAATAAGACATATGATAGGACTTATGGAGATTTAATGAAAATAATAAATTGTCCACTGGTAATACGGAATTAAACATTGGTTCCAATGCGACACTAAGTATTGTTAATAAAGTGTATGCTGGGCTTATTCAATCTTCTATTTACGAAAAATCTAAAACATAACAATGAACAGAATCTACAAGGATTACAAGAAAATTCTAGAAACTAGTAGTGGACATAAAAGGAATTATTATTATTATTACTATTATCACTTGAGTTAGTTAAATTAATTTACTTGTACAACATTGACATAGCCAGCACGCGCAAGCGGGATGAAGAATTCAAAGGAAAAAATTCAATTGGTTAATGAACCGCATAAGCCAGTGCGAAAAAATTACAAGCGCAGGCGCACAGTCATAAAAGGTATAGATGACCTGTGGCAAGCAGATTTAGCCGGATGGGTAAATGTCAAGGATACAGATGATTAAATATCCTTGCTGATGTTAAAGAGTTTAATAATAGTCGTCATCGAACGATTGGAACGAAAAATAAATTTCAAGTTCAACGATAGTCATATCAAGTTTGTAGTACCGCGCAGAAATGAACCCCGGAATTATTTAAAATAGTAAAAGTTATTATTAGAATTACTAATCCTACTAGTTATTTACTGAGAGATATAAATAATAGGAAAAATGTGCGAAATTGATACCGATCGGTGTTTGACCCTCCCCTTAATAAGGTTTTCCAGATGTCCCTCATTCCTGCACCGAATAGTGGTTAGGGCCTACCAACGTAAGTCAATCCTGGGCACAAATGCGGCCTGCTTAATAATATGCCGCCTCCTCTACCGCACAAGTTTCCTCTTCTGAGCTAATCCTCCTGATTAGAATAAGACGTAGAGATATTATCATCATTGGTATTACTATTACTTTATTGTTTTTTTCTTAAATCCCGCAGGGACTTCCAAATTATCCTGAGGTTATAAAATTAATATAAGGAACAAATAATTAGAACTTAAGTTTAAAAAACTCACACTGGGAACGACAAAAAAATTAAAATAAATTAAAATTAATTAGCGCAGTACTGTGAGTGTAAGTAGATTAAGTAATTTGGCAATTATAAGTATACAACATGCTCAACAACTACTAAAACATCAAAATTTTTTACTTGGCAATGACGTATCGGCTAGTCAAATAAGTAACTTTTCTATTAGTGGTCAATTCGAATTATGAATATTTTTTTGCAATAATTATAAATCGTTTGATTAAATATCAATATATACGAGAATACCTACATATATAATATGAAATAATTTTGTCGAGGGGGGCCCAAACGCTTATCGCCGTCGTTGTATGCATTTGAAAATGTTAATTGGATTAACTGAAAGTCAAAAATATTGTATACAAGATGTAACACGGGTTCAAGAACATGAAACATAAACATGTATCTAGAAGAGCTTCCTTTTACGAAAATACTAAAGTTGTCAAAAAATGTTTAATATCTACCAGAAAATAATATCGAAAAATATATAGAAATTACATTTTGTGTCAATTAAATGAACCAGTGCTGTAACATTGGAATCAATTAAAATATACATATACTTACATATGCTATGCTGAGTGTAAATTTTCCTCGAGTTTCAAATGTTTGCTCTGCTTTGGCCATTTCTACATTATAAGAAGTAATTTTTCCTGAATGAGACCCAGAAATTATATATTTATCATCAGGACTAAAAGCTACTGTCCAGAGGTCAACAGGTCCAACATCTAGATTCGCTACTTTTTCTCCCTTTTCCAAATCCCAAATTCTCATACTTGAATCTAATGAGCTTGATGCACATACTTGAAAGATATTAAATAACTGAATTAGTAAAAATATGTTTTTCACAGTTATATAATTAATTATTAATAATATATTCCCCTTTTGTGATAATTTAGTTTGTGCCACAGAGAGAGGCAACATCAAAAACTTTTACATCAAATTACAATACGTAAATTAAAATACAAGTGCACTTGCCCTAATACTATTAATAATAATAAAAAATTATTCCTTCAAAAAAAGTACCAAATACAAATCTATAG
Source organism: Monochamus alternatus (assembly GCA_037114965.1). Lineage (NCBI taxonomy): Eukaryota > Metazoa > Arthropoda > Insecta > Coleoptera > Cerambycidae > Monochamus > Monochamus alternatus. Next base: position 45,033,296 of record CM073428.1, on the reverse strand, counting down.
GAAGAGGTTACGCATTATAAAGTCATGATACAAGTCAAATTACACATTAGAACAAGCAGTATGAGTGTTTGGGCTACTAGAACAAGATTTACAATAATAAAATATCAGATAAATGATTGGTACAAGAATGTATATATACAGGGTTTAATCAGGTCAGGTTTAATCTTGATAACTTCAGGAATCGATAGAACAGATTAAAATAATGTTCATTTGTGATATATACTTATTTCCTAAAACGTTTCCGAGATAGAGGGCGTTGAAGTAGGAATTTTTTCTCGTTTTTCCCTCATAACTTTTGAACCACTTATCCGATTTAAGTGAAATTCGGGACACAAATACTCCTTATGATCTTACATAAGCTTCTTAAGTTTGAACTACCTACACTTCTTAGAAGTGTATTTTGCATGCTACCCCCCTCTTACTTTATTTCAAAACTACAAAAAAAAAATTAATAAAACATCTACACAACACTTTGACCTGATTAATTTCGAAACTTTTTCGTCTCATATTTTTCCAATGTTTGGTGTTGTTTCTGAGATATTTAAGGAAATTGGTGACAGTGTAGCGCACCAGCCGCATAAATTTCATTTAACGTTATAGGCAACCCATGAAAAAAGTCAGTGATTTGTGTAAACTGACGTTTGTGAAAATCATTGTCAAAAGTATTATTTAAAGAGCATTTTTAGTGCTAAGAAAAAATGCCAAGAACGTTTACAAATGCTGAATATGCCGATATACATTATGTTTATGGTTTCTGTGACGGATATTCCAACGCGTCAGTTCGAGAGTAGCGAACACGTTGCCCTAATAGAAGAATTCCAAATGCACAAGTTTTTGTAGATGTACATCGTCGATTTTCGGAATATGGTTTGCGCCGCTACAATGATCATAATCGTAATGTACTGCCAAGAAATAATCAGCGAATTCATAATCTTTTTGATATCGGTAGAACATTAAGCACACGCCGAGCAGCTTGGCAACTCCATTTATCTCAATCAAAAGTCTCTAATTCAGTAGGCTTTAAACTAGCATAAACAGGGCTCTCTATAAGAATATGTTCTAAAGTTTCCAATCTGTGCTGATTACAAAGTGTACATAGTTCAGACGGATTGAAATTTCAAATATTTTGCGGTATGTTTTGTTATATTGAAATTTGTATATAACAAAGGAGTTGAAGATGCCATAACTAAAGCCAAGTCTTCCTGAATAAGCAACTCCTTATACTTACTATACTTACAAGCATTTCTCTAAATTGGAAAATCCAGTTGCAGCGTGTATCAATATTCAAACGCTACAATTGTCGGATCAGGCACATACGAAGGTAGCTAGCCGTTTTTGGGGATAAAAGTTTGAGGCAATTTAAAGCAGTTTTAATTAGAAAGGACAAGCTAATTCCGGCCTCAAAACGTATATGTATCCGGGCGTATTAAGAGGTAGTAACAATAATCTTCTAAAAAAACTAACTTGGAATCTTTCCAATACATCGACATGACGTATACCCCAGATTGGCAAAGAGTTAGTTAAAGAGTTAACAATGATGGAATTATATAAAGCTAAGCGTAAATCACAAGAGTTAATTTTAGACTTGGCCATTAGAAATATGATAGATCCCACTGCTTGTAGAGCTTTTGCCAGAATTGTTTCCAATCAGAACCAGACAACTGTCAACTGATCTTTTCTTTTCTAAGGTGCAGAGCTTACGGCAGCTATCTCTGAATCAGCCACCAAAACAAAATTATATGCATTCAACAGCATAAGTAATTCATTATGATTATCAATAATAAGTCTCCGCGAGCAGTTGGCATTGGCAAAAGAGAGAATAAAAGAGGACTCAAGGGTTCACCTTGTAAAACACCCGACGTGACATTAAAATGTTTTGTTAGGTCACCTTCAGAACAAATTCTAACATGCGCACGGAAGTATAATTTTTAAGGGGTATAATTATATTGGCACTAAGTCCTAGAGCATAAAGTTTTTCCCAAAATAGAGAATGGTGTCAAAGGCATGTTTAAAATCAATAAATGCTGCGAAACCTCTACGACCCTTTAGCCTGAGTTGGACCTGAATTACAGAGTTGAGCACATAAACGTTATCAACACATCCTCTAACTTTTCGAAATCCAATCTGGGCTTCAGGGAGAATTTTTTAGAGTCTACCCACATAGTGAGTCTAGAGAGAAGTATGTTAATAAAAACTTTAGCAAAACAGTTAATTAGCGCTATAGCACTAGCGCTTCCTCCAAAAATAACCCTTGACTGATCCGTTTGGCGCAAGGGCTTATTTAATTAATCTTTATTTTTTGTGGCAAAAAAAACAATAAAACTAAAGAAAAACTTAAATTATGCCACAAATAAATAGCTTCAGACAATATTATCAATACTATCGATACTATCCATAATTTAATAATAATAATAATTAATAATAATAATAATATCGGCAGTTATCGATATCGATACATTGATAATATTTAATCTGAATTATTATTGATTAATTTACACATTGCTGGTGTTATTCAATTAAGTTACTTCTGTTTGCACGTTCCTATCTTTTATATATTTTTGTTCACTACGCCATCTAACCGCCACACTAGTAATTATTTCATTTTATTATTACTATTATTATTATTATTATTCTATATGGAATAGGGCTAAGAAATTTCTATGTAGCCCACATTTAAAATTATACATCATTCAAAAGTATGAATTATACTATAAGAGCAAAAAACATAATGTGCACGCGTAATATACAAACAAAATAAATGTCATGGGTTTCTTCTAAAGAGCGAAGCATCAAGTCTTTTCTTGAAGATGGATGCATTTGGAGAAGTAAACACATGTAATGGCAGAGTTCCACGACGAAAAAATGCGATTGGAGAGAAAAGTTTGCTTGGTTCTTGATTTCAAATTTTCTTTCTTTAACTTCAAGCCGTGGCCCCTCAAACTTTGATCTGGATTTATTGAAAAGAGTTGGCGAATGTCATCACTAAATAAGTGAGTTTTCAAGGCTTTGAAGGTAAAGATCAAATCTCCACGAAGTTTTCGATCAGCAAAAGATGTCAATCCGACGGATAGTACTCTCTCTTCATAGCAAGGTCGCATACGTCCAAAAGGCAGTTGTGTAGCATATCGTTGCACAGATTCGAACAGATTTTTATCTCTCATGAGGTTGGCATTCCATACTGGCCCAGCAAATTCCAACAAAGGTCGGACATAGCATTTAAAAAGGCGAACAAATACAGGAAACGTGGCTTTTGCAAAAGTCTTCTTCAAGACGTAAAGTTTAGAATTTGCTTTTTTGCAAACAGCAGCTATGTGATTAGACCACGAAAGATTTTCTGTAAAAGTAACACCAAGATCATTATAGGACGATACGATATTAAGTGGGATGTTTTGTTTTTCCCAAGATGGAGTCCAACACACTTATTTGCATTAAGAGGGAGCATCCAGTCGTCGCACCATTGTGCAATGTTGTTCAAATCTTGTTGAAGTGTTGCCTGATTTAATACCGGGTTAACATACAGCTTGGCGTCGTCAGCATAGAACAGAACTTTGGAGTCTATGTGAAGTACTAGGTCCGAAACAAACACCAAAAATAAGAGAGGGCCTAAGACCGAACCCTTCGGTACGCCACTAATTACAGGACGCGGGGATGAAAAAGAGTCACCAACCCGCACACTAAAAGTTCTGTCACAGAGAAAAGCATCTATCCAAAGGAGAAGGTCACCACGAATGTCGAAATGAGTGAGTTTATATAATAGTCTTTTCCTAGGTACTCCGTTAAACACCTTGGCAAAGTCTAAGGGCTGGTACTTTCATTCGGAAATTAATCAGACGAGTCATTGACAGTGTTGTTAAACTAATCAAGTAATTTAATCATGATTAAGAATTGCTTTGTATTCTATTCCTATTTTAACAACTTGTTTGCAAATCGTTAGTTAACCTTTGTTGGCAGCAATGAATATTTAAAAAATAGTTCTAATGTACCATGTATCACATAAATAACAGAGAAATAGTTCTCTGGATTGTTGATTTGAGGTTATGTAACCTTGTTTTCTTTCTAGTTTATACGTGTTCGGTGTTCAAACGTAAAATATTGTCTGCATAATTTGAAGATGAATAAAGAAAACAATAGAATAGCATTTGTAATTCTTTTTATTAATCGACCTACTGTAGTCTTGTGGACACCGATAAAATCCCTAATGGGGAAATTGCATGATTTTTTCAAATACGTGGAGATGAAAGAATGTATTATTTTAATCGAAATGGCGTTTGTCCTAGACAATTTGATGGAAAAAGAAGCTCAAAAACGGCATTTAAAGTTTTAGTCTGACCACGCCCCCAGAAAACGGAGGCCGCCATATTGAATACATGTGACGTCACCCGCCAGTTGCGGTTGACGTCACATGACTTAATACTACATACAAAATTGTTTCCTTTTATTTAGAAATATGTGAAAATAATTGTTAAAATATAGGGTTAGAAAAGCAAAATAATGTGTCCTACAAATGCTTTTAAAAAGTTACCGTTTTATTTTACGAAAATTTGAATATCAACAATGAATAAACATATCTAACATTACTTTTGCTTTACATGTTTACACCCTCCTATTAAAACAAATTATACACACTGTCTCGTGACTAAACCAACACAGTTACTAGAAACAGTAGACTTAATGTATGATAAAAGCCAAATGTGGCTGCTTTAGGAGATAGAGGCTAAAAGTAAGTATTATTTTTTCCTTAGAAAATAAAGAATAATTTCAAAATAGCTGCAAAAATTAGTTTTGAAATGGGCGCACTAATTAATGCGTCAAAAATATTAGTAAGGAAAATTAATAGGTATTTTCTGTTTCAAGTTTTTGTCCTGCTAGTTACAGATAGGTGAATCAATAAATATGTTATATTTTTATCAAACATTTTCATAATAAATTATTGAAGAGGGATCTTTTTAAGTAAAAAACATATAATTCTTAATATTTTCGCCCGTTGTCAAGATATTTGCATTTTAATATCATTATCCAATGTGTGTAAAAGATCTTTACATTAGAATACTTACTCTACCATAGATTACTCCAAAAGACACCATTTAACTGACCTTATCTTAGACAAATTATGATGAAAAAATCATAACTTAGACACCCATATCTCAGTGTAAGTATTAATTTTTGCTTTAAGATAAGGTAGTCATAAGATTTTAGCAAAACGAACCTACGTTAAAATGAATATTGTAGTATATAGACATCCTGTACAATACTAATGCATACAATATAAAGACTGACCTTTGTTTAGCTTAATACCTAATTGAATAATACATTATTTCATATATTAAACTGCAAATATCTTGAAAACAGGAGAAAATAGTAAGAGTAATAAAGTATACCTTTTTTTCTTAATAATGTATATTTGTAATGGTAGAAATGTTCAATAAAAAATACTAGATGAATTTATTTATCCACTTTTCTGTACGTAGCACCCTCTGTAATATTATTTTTATTAATTTTCTGATTCTAAGGTCTTTCACTAATTTAAATTTAATCGAATTAAATAACCAACTACATTCAAATATTTCTTTATTAAATTAATTATAATACAAAATGTATGGCATAAATGGAGTTCAGGCTGAGCTCCAGACTGAAAATAAAACAAACATCTTTGCAACCTTGAGAATAATTTAGATACTAGTAAAACCTAGCGCAAAGCCCTAGGAAATTTCCCTGCAAACACATATTTACCATACCACAGTCCTATTATTGTCCACCCTAGTATAACTACCTTCAACGAGTACAGAAAAATATATCGGTATAAGAATGCAGCATAAACATATCTAATTTCAATAATAACTTTTTACTCAAAACTCAATAAAAGTGTTCTTAAAATGGATTACGCTGTACAGTCTTTGCTGGAATAAAAAGTTTTGTGGCAACAAAAGAATCTGAGTTGTCGTTGGTATCGGAGGAATTTACCACTTGACTGGCCGCCCGACACCTTTCGGTAAGCTAAGACTACACTGTTAATATATATTTTTACTTTATTTAAATATCAGATCCTAATATATGCCCACAATATTTAAAATTATAAATGATGCATTCTAACGGCCTCCCTCTTATCGATGCACTCTGTCTTCTTTTTTGGGCCAGTTAACCACTAGTTTCAAAACTAATACGGACTAAAATTTGTACACCTAAGTACTTGCTGGAAGTTGATAATCTCCTGGATCACACCACAAGTACCTATAACACACACTTGATCAAATCCATCAGCTACTTGTATTGATACCTACCTTTCCGAGGGAAGGATATTGCGGGATATGTTAGAGCTGCTCGTAACATAGAAATTACAATTACCTTTCTTTGTCACTTGCAATATAAATTCTTATTTATACTATTAGACAGTCTGTGGCTATTATATGTGTGGCTTGACTTCAGCACCAGTCTAAAACATATTCGATTTGTTTTATCCTATGCAGCCGATTCTGCAGTCACATACATATTAGTTTACTTTATCTAGCCATATAACATTTGCAATACCATAAATGCAGTTACACATTGAAGATGCGTTCCCCAATGAATTAGATAATCTACACTTGCTGTTCACCTTATTTATTTTATAGTTTTTTTTTAAAGAGCCTTAGTCAGGTCACTACCTTACACAGTATTTACATTATCTGTGGCTCAAAGAAATGTCAGTAATGTCACACAAAAATCAGAAATAAATGTCTATTTACGTCACGATCGTCGTAACAAAAGCAAGATGGCGTACTGGCATTTGACGTCACACGTGTCACACCAATGACACTGCGTTTTCGATCACGTGGTTTTGTTTACATTCTATGGCAATTTATTAATGTTAATATTTTAATTATAAAGTGATTATTGCCGTCAGATACATGTTCTGACCTTTCAATATGTTTGAAAGATTACCCTGTAATACATTTCAAACCAATATATAATTTATGCAACTTCCCCATTGTAATATAAAAACTTCCGGTGCTGTAAAATCTCAACGTCAATAAAACTTGACTTCTAATGGAGACTTCATGATATCTACAATAAATATGATATGCTTCAGGTTCTACTATTTATGAGCGAGTTTGAAAAACTTACTATGAATTATCATTATGTAAATGTGGTTCTAATTCACGTAACACGTTATTCACAGTATTTTTTTAAACTAAACCTACGGAAAAACTCTTTATCATCCAAATCAACAAAATAATCTTTTCTTTCTTGAACTGTATATGTCCTCAAATTCATTACAAAATCTATATCTTCATCATTATCATCGGAAATTTCATTTAACTCTTCGAGATCTATTTCACAATTTCAATTAAAAATAAAAGTAGAATGACAGAGAAACAAAAATGTGAGGTTATGAAACCTTGATTTGTGCATTAATCGGGGGTCTATAGGTCCGTTAACTCTATCAGCACCACGCCCACATTTTAATCATGATTAATCATAATTAATGCCGAAAGTCCTCAAAAGTTAAATTTGATCAACTGTTAAAGTACGTTAATCATGGTTAAATGAGACTGAAAGTACCAGCCCTAAGTAAATAACGTAAACCGGTTGCTTGTTATCGAGTGATAAAGACCAATCGTTGACGCATTGCACTAAATTTGTCACTATTGACCGATTAGGTACGAAACCATATTGTTCTTTGGGGATGACATGAGCCAACATTAAAAATTGAAGCATTTCATCTCGTAATATGAACTCCATGATTTTGCTGATAATTGGCAGAAAACTAATTGGACGATAATTTTCTCTATTAAGTTTGTCATCTTTTTTGTAGATGGCAGTGACAGAAGCCTTTTTCCAAACGGAGGGAAGTGCATGATGTTGAAAGGACGCATTCATGATTTTTGATAGCGGTTGAGAAATAACAGCAGAGCATTTTTTAAGAAAAGCCACACCTAGACCGCCAATTCCCGATGAGGAACCCTTTTTAAGCTTCTTAATACAATTTTCCGACAAAAGTTTTGCTGCTTCTGTGTTAGTTTCACAGAGGTCAACATTAGGTTTTCTGAGCATCGGTATTGACACCTTCGAGTTTAGGTGAGACCGTATATAGCTATAGAGTTTTTTGGGCAACTTTGGCTTTTTTTTTGGGACCATTTGCCAGAGATTCTTCATAACCATGCCTTAGTAGTTTCAACTCGGAAGATAAGTTGTTTGAAAAAGTTTTATGAGTGATAAAATCAGAACGAGTGCGAGACCTTTTGTATTTTTTCCACAAGTTTCTCTGATGTCTGATTTTCCTGAGAACATTCCAGTTTTTTTTTATATTTTTAGGTATTAATAATATTGTGTGAAACTAACTACTCAGTGGACAAAAGCCCCACCTGCGTTGAATTACACCCACAATATCTACCCATATATTCCTTATTATTAGCTTTTGTTACATTTTTTTACTGTTTTAGAAAGGTATTTTAAGCTAATATAAATCAAATCTCCTACAATTCCTATCAATGAAGTCATATGTATGTTCTCTGATACCAAACATCTAGGTATGCTAATGAACAATTCCACAGACAAAGCTCTATTCAATAATTATCTAAAGAAAATAATCTAATTTACTACTGACCTGCTAATGAAACACTATAAATATCTAACTTCACTTTTTGGCAGTGGGGGGAACACGACAAATTCAACCACAATAGATGAGATCTGACCTATTTCTGCACTTTTAGGATTGCTTCTTCAGGTGGTCTCCTTTAAGTTGAATCAAATATCTAACTATAAAAATTATTATAAAAATTAAAATTATTTGAAGTTAAATATCGACAATGACAAAAAGTGACATCCTGTCAATGAATTAAATATGACAATACCTACTTGAAAAATGTTCACCTTTTATGTAAAAGTTTTTATATATTTTTAGGTATTAATAATATTGTGTGAAACTAACTACTCAGTGGACAAAAGCCCCAACCTGCGTTGAATTCCACCCACAATATCTACCCATATATTCCTTATTATTAGCTTTTGTATTCTTGTACACTTCACTTGTACTTGAGTGTCTTTCAATAATTTTATAGACAGCATCCATGAAGAAGCAATCCTAAAAATGCAGAAATAGGTCAGATCCCATCTATTGTGGTTAAATTTGTCGTGTTCCCACTGCCAAAAAGTTAGATATTTATAGAGTGTTTGATTAGTAGTAAATTAGATTATTTTCTTTAGATAATTATTGAATAGAGCTTTGTCTGTGGAATTGTTCATTAGCATACCAAGATGTTTGGTATCAGAGAACATACATATGACTTCATTGATAGGAATTGTTGGAGATTTGATTTATATTAGCTTAAAATACCTTTCTGAAACAGTAAAAAAAACATTCCAGTTTATCCAAGGTTTCTTTATATTCTTGTACACTTCTCTTGTACTTGAGTGTCTTTCAATAATTTTATAGACAGCATCCATGAAAAAATCCCACATTGAGTTTATATCATTTGCATTGAAACACCATAAAGTCCGGTCGAGGTCTTCAGTAACTCTGTCGTAGTCTGTTATTTTTATTGTTTTAAAAGAACTTTGTTCGGCTCTATCGATCAGAAATTGGGTGGATGTGGTTATAACAGCATGATCGGATATGCCAATGGGAGAGTTTATGATAAGGGAAGTTAAGACATTAGGGTCATTTGTTATGACAAGATCTAATATAGATGGATTCTGGTTTAACCGAAATCTCGGTTCCTCGACTAGCTGTGTCAAGTTGGATTTTAAGAGGAGATCTGAGAAATGAGATGTAGAGTCATGGAGTTCCGGAATGTAAGTAAGAGGCCAAGAAATCTGTGGAAAATTTAAATCACCAGCAATGACAAGATTATTTTGTGAAAGAGTTAAGGATTGTAATTTGTTGAAAAGCAGAGTATCATTTTCAAGATCTGTATTGGGCGGTCTATAGATACACATAAATGTAAGACAACAATTATTTGAAGATAACTGAAGTATCAGCGTGTCGATATTGGGACATATAAAATCTAATTGTTTAACAGAGAATTTTTTTATAATGTGAGATTGTATGTACATGCAAACATCACTTCCCATGCTATGAAGCCTGTCGGACTTAAACAGATGAAAACCATCAATATTTATAAGTGCATCAGGGATATGAGGTTTAAGCCAGGTTTCTGCTACTAAAATGAGAGAGGGGCCATAAAATTGCACAGAAGGAACTAAGTCATTAAATTTGGAAATAAGGCTATCAAGGTTTGTATATAATATTGACGATTCAGTAAGACAAGGTTTTAGTTTTTTGACTGTCTCTTTGCAATCTCAGGCAGATCGTTGATGTATTTAATTGTGCATCATAAATATATTGAAATACATTTTTCGGTAGATTTGTATAACTCCGGTTTCAGATACAAAAACTCTTTTTATAAGTTATTTTTTTTAAAGCTGACTATGATGTTATTAATACTGAGATTCGTAATATTGATTGGAATTCTGAATTCGTTGAGTTAAATGCTGAGGATTCCGCAACTACATTTTATAATTTAATCAATGGTATAATTTCTAGGTATGTACCAAGCAAAAAGATTTGTTATAACTATCCTTTGTGGTACTCTCAGCAGGCCAAAACTTTAATTAAGAAAAAGTCTAAGTTTCATACGCGTTGAAAAAAATTCAAAAATGATTTAGATTATCAGGAATTTTCTAGTGTCTAGTGAAAACAAATTAAAGTTTCAATAAAAAATGATTTCAGAAATTATGTTAATGTTGTTGAGACTAATGTAGCCAATATTAAAAATTTTTGGTCTTTTGTATCAAATAGACGGCGTTGTAAGACTACACCTAAATTTGTGCAATTTCAGGATAACTTAGCTTCATCCGATATAGGAATTGCAAATGCTTTTTCAAAATATTTTGGGTCTGTTTTTGAATCCTCTGAGACACCTTCAGATATTCATTCATTAGAAGCAGTTAATACAATAACTATTGATAATATTTCTGTTGAGGATGTTGTTAAGGAAATTAATAAAATAGATATAAGGAAGGGAGCAGGTCCCGATGGTTTACCGCCCATTTTTATAAAATCTTGCATCCATAATATTCGGTGCTTCTGTGGATTACGTCTTATTTGCATAATAGGTCGCAATGTGTTAAAATAAATAATTGTACATCTTCCTATATTAAAGTAACATCGGACTTACCACAGGGGCCTCATTTGGGGTCACTGCTCTTTTCTTTGTTCATTGATGACATTGATAATTGTTTCGTACATTCTCGTTATTGCTTATACGCTGATGATTTAAAAATGTATAAAGTTATCACTAATATTTCAAAAGGATCTGAGTCGATTGTACAAGTATTGCAAACACAATCAATTGATTCTCAATGTTGAGAAATGTCACTATATTACTTTTTCCAGAATAGACATTTTCTTTCCTTACCATTTTAATAGCATACCACTGAAAAGGGTAAATCCCGTCAAAGACTTGGGAGTTATATTGGATTCTAAGTTAACTTTTGACTGTCATGTTGAAGCAGTTGTTAGAAAAGCATATAGGAATCTAGGCTTTATAATGAGGAATACTAAATCATTTACAAAACCTAAATCACTTATTTCGTTGTATAACTCTCTTGTACGAAGTCATCTTGAGTTTGCTTGTATAATTTGGGATCCGTTTTATGTTAAGTACATTGATAGACTTGAGAAAGTGCAGATTAAATTTGTCAATATGTTAAATTTTAGATTTAATTGAAATCTCCATTTTGGTTCATATGACTTCAGTTTAAATCATTATAAGTTATTGAAACTAAAATCTCGGCGTTTAATATCTTATATATTATTCTTGTATAAAGTTGTTAATAATAATATTGATAGTAATTATATAGTAAGTAGACTTAGTTTCAATGTAAAACAACAGATAACTCGCTCAACAAATTTATTTTACGTAAAGATGTATTTTAACAATTATGGTAATAACTCTCCGATTAATTCAATGCTTAGTTCTTATAATGAGTATTTCAATCATATTGATTTATTTTCTGATACGCTTCCCGTTGTGAGGCGCAATGCTGTTTTTGTATTTAGTTAGGTTAGTAGTTTTTTTTTTATAATTTTTTGTTTCCTGCTGTTTTTTTCTCTATATTTTTTTGTATGTATTTTTTAAATTATTTAAAAGTATTTGTGCACAGTGTTATCCAAGGTGTAATCCTGTAATTGGAATTTGTTCGAAATTCTGTTGGATTACCTCTACTAATAATAAATAAATTGTGAGATATGATTTGCCTCCATTTAAACGTTCCTGCAATTCTTCCCGGACGTTTAAGTATTCTAACTGATTTCTTTGTGGTATTATTGTTAAGTAGTTTTTGTTTATTTCGTAAATAATGACGAGCCGCAGACTAATTATCAAAAACTACTTTAAGAGAACGAGGTCTATCTCCATTGACGTTCCTATCAAGGCGGTTAACAGAAAGTGGTGCATCTACGGCTCAATTACAGATATAATTTCAACGGCTTTCTCAAAATCGGTAGAATTGCGAGCTTCTGCAGTTCCGGTTGCTTGAGGAGGGCCGTAATAATAATATTTCTAGAACGATTAATCCTTTCAACAGCCTCAACAGTTACTTTTTCAAAAGATTTACGCGGAATTTTAAGTACCAGAGGTAATTTTCGTTTCGATTTCGTGAAGTTCCTGCTCTAAACTACTTATTTTTTAATTCATATCTGCTTTTAATAATTCTATTAAGCCTTTTATATCCGCCAACTGCTCGAACTTCGAATTGCATACATTGCAAACAATTTTCAGAGCGCGCGCTTTGTTTCGCGTAATTTTATCGTCTGTTATTCCAGTACAGTCGACATGGAGGTATTGCTTGCAGAAATCGTACTGAATTCCTGTTTAATTTTGACTAGTGGGCTGGTTACAGTTGGCACATGCGTTCATGAATGAATACTTTTTGTGAAAGAAACAATAGAATCGAAGACGGAGAATACAGTTGATAAAGTATAAGTTCTTACTCGATTAAATGGATTGTTGAACCAGCAAACAAAACAACGATGAAATGACACTGCAGACACAACCAATCACTATATATCAAAGGTGCACTATGTCTTCAATTAATAATATTATGGAAATAAAACTTTTATAAATAAATAGTGGAGCAGTATCAAAACACGTGAATTCTACTCACGTACACTCGCTCGAATTCCAATTTTATTTAAGCTACTTTATTATCTGCGGCATTTAGCCTTAAATATAATTATATGACTTGGATTTAAAAAAAAAACTTATTTATATTATTTAGATTTATACGAAGCTGATTCGCTTGAGTTCACGTTTCGCTTGACTACGCCTTTTTTATTTTTTGATTTATCTGCAAATTCTTATTATTAACTGTAATTTGGTTTGCTCTGATAATTTATAGCGCTGGCACCCTTAACTAGAATACTAGATTCTAAAATCAACACATCCTGTCTCCATTGAGCTGGCCAAATACTCTACCGTCTACAGTCAGCTGAGGTATGTATGTTATTAATGTTTTATCCAAAATTATTTACTGTATAAAATTTTTGAAATTGCATTACGAGGGCATGATGAACCAATTTTAAGTCAGAACTTGACAGAACGCTTAATGAATACCTTAAACATGCAACAAGTTCATGTTTTTTGTTCTCATTAGTCTCTGATTAGTCTTCAAATGCTTTGTAGCTGAACTAATAAGTCCTGCAAATTCCGTCATTTTTTGACTGTTTTTCTCGGCTTTCATAAGGCCGACTATTTTTTGGTTTACACGAGGCATACCAAATATGTTATCCTCAGGGTAGTCAGATGTATCAAAACGATGGATGTCTCTTCATTTCAACATATAGGTCCACGTCGGCAAACTCGTATATCAAACTATCAGTACCTGTGTATAATAATATAGAATAATTTTGGAAAAAGCGAATATGCAAAATCGCGACGTCTTTATGTAGTAAACACATTTAAATATTACTTATAAAAAAATGTTACAACCAGTTTCAGAGACATTTATTTATTATAAAAAAACAGGTGTGCTTTTACTCAAACCCTCAGTAGATGAGTTGAAACTACTTTGAATAAAAGCGGTATAGATGTGTCAGTTTTCCGCTCGTAGAACGAGACATGTACGTATACACGTCTGTTTTTTTTAAAGCAGGTGTAAATATTGAAATAATTATAAATACGACTATACGTTGTTTTATTCGATGTCGTTTACCATCTTCGATATAAACGCATATTTAATGATGTATGTAATAACAATTTATTAATAATGAAGTTAGTATTTCCAGACAAAAATAATAAATGATACTAAGAAACGTTTTCAATATAAGCACCTCGAGCACATGTTGGTCTCTAGTGTCAACAGGGGTGAAATAGTTTAATCCTTTTAGACATTCTCAAAGGAAGAAATCCAAAAGGATTAAGGTCAGGAGATCGTCGTGGGAAAGAGCTACCTTGGTCCATCCATCGGTCTGGAAATGCATTATTTAGATAACTCATTGCTCTGCTAAAGTGTGAGGGAGCACCACTCTGCATTATTCAAATGTCAATTTTTATAACAAACCTTTATCGGATAGCCGAGGTAAATTTACACATACATCCTTTATTGATGTTATGTTATAAAAATTTTACATATATAGTTATCTCACTTGTAAGTGTCTATCTAGATATAAAATAGATCGCCGCTTTTTTCTTGAGATATCCTGCAGAGTGTAATACAGCGCTTGCCCTGGTATTGGGCGATCTAATTTGTGGCACCAAATAACGCAATGAATAAGTATCCGTCCGTTATCAAGATGGTTTCTTCGTCTTGCAACTTTTTGTGCTGACCAGTGTGAAGTATTGCATACTACAGAATTTAATCACCATTTCGGACAACAGTTCGAATAATTTAGATCGATCAATCCTTCAATTTTGTTACTTCCAGCCATATAAATGCGGTTGTAAAGAATACTCTTCAAGACCTTTGCAATATTATTTAAAATTTACATTCTTTTATAATTGATAACTGAAGACAAATTTTGTCAATTTTCGGCTCACAATTAATTTGTATTATGTTATTGATATCATATTCAAAATTTAAGTTATCTCCATTAACGTCAGGGGGAGAATAATCTCTTCAAAAAATCTACCAAACAATTCACTATTGCGAGGGGATTATCACAGATTTCGATCAGAAGAAGAAGAGCAGCTTCTTTAGGAGGTTGCCATGAGCAGCCGTCTCTCCCAACACAGACATGACTTAAACGTACTAAACAAACCAGTGAAGACGGCCCTGAGCGAACTGACCCAGGAAAGATGGGCTAGACACTTGGAGTCATTGTATCCACAAGACACCAGCCTCTGGAAGGTGCAGAAGGTCCTACGGTTGCCCATCCGTCGCAAGATTCCTCTAATCCACGGCAGCGCAGCAGGCAGGTAGGAGGGACCAAGAAAAGGCCGAGACTTTTGCTAACAGCCTAAAATTGCAGTGTAGATGGCTCCAGCTGTCCGAGAATAAGAAGTTTGAGCGGACTATCGAACGAGCAGTCAGACGCATTAATAGAGCTAGATAGTAATATTATACAACCTGCCACCCCAGGCGAACTCAAATAAATAATACGACGCTTACGTAACAGAAAAACTCCCGGACCTACCAAATACATAACGTTACTACCAAAAGACTACCACGTAAGAGTATCGCGGCCCTACAAAACATAACCAACGCAATACTCAGACTTGGACCCTACACGCTGGAAAACAGCCTGACAAAGACCACACCTTCCCATCCAAATACCGGCCCATTAACCTACTCCCGGCTATGAGCAACGTGGTAGAAAAAATTATCATATCCCAACTAAAAACCCATTCTGAAGAACTGTGAGTCATTCCCGACGAACAGTTCACTTTCTGCTCCGGAGATAGTTCGCTGGAACTGTCTTCTTAGATGTCGCACAGGCCTTCCATACGGTTTGGCATCAAGGCCTATTGATGAAAATGCTCACTAACCATTACCTCATATCCTTTACCAAACTAATCAAATCCTACCTCCAGCACCGAAAATTCCGTATCCAAATCCAACAAATCTTTTCGACAACCCGACCCATGGAAGTAGGCGTCCCCCAAGGTACCGTCCTATCCCCACGCTTCTACACAATATACGTACAATAGCGCAGCGACATATCAAACCCCCTGAACACTAACATAAGACTTACGAAATCTGGTACAACAGGTTAACGCCAATAAAAACTCAGCTATCCTTTTTACGAGACGCAAAATTCCTCGAGACCTTAATCTTGACATACTTACACTATCCCAGCAGCCCATCTAGGCCTTATCCCTTACTCAACGGTGGCAACACCCTTAGTCTGAGGAATAAGTGAACGTTTATCAAGGTGGTACTTCAATCGCAGCTAATCTATGCCTCTGCGGCGTGGGGATACGCGGCACCAAAGCTACTCCAGGCTGTGAAATACATAGCCTTACGCACGGCAACCGCTGCGCCCCGGTACGTGAGAAACGTAGACATACTACGAGATAAACTCTATCCCCACGCTAACCCTGTAAGTTTTAGGAACAGTCAAGATCAAGAACGCCAAGAAGAGACAATTACAAAAAACGTTGAGTAGGTAGGGTGTCACTTGAGACTGGGAAAATTTCTTAGACCGTGGGAAAATTTCTTGGACCGTGGGAAAATTTGTAATTTGACACCTTTCTTTTGAAATTTGACACCCTGATTTACAATTAGGTAATTACTCTCACGTGCCAAAGTAGGGCCCCGCCCCTCCCTAACCTATCAGAAAGAACATGCGCAGTAGGTTACACATACAATTTTTAAATTTGAAAACTGATTTAATTGGTTCCTCATCGAGACCTATCAATTAGGTGATTACTGTCACGTGCCAAAGTAGGGCCCCGCCCCTCCCTAACCTATCAGAAAAATCATGGGCAGTATGTTACACATACAATTTTTTAAATTTGAAAACCGATTTGATTGGTTCCTCATCGAGACCTATCACGTGACGTTGTTATTTAAATGAAAAAAACTTTACTCTGTGCGCGATTTGAACCCGGGACCTCTCGCATGCAAAGCAGACACGTTACCACAAGACAGCTATGACTATTAATAAAAGTTTACAGTAACTGCGTAATATATGAATCAGAAAGCGCTTGAAGGTGTCCCCCGCCAAGCAGTCTGAGCTATAACAATGATAACAATTAAATAGAAATATTTAAGATTTTACAGGGAATCGAACCACGGACCACGGACCACGGACCACGGACCTTTGTGACAGAAGTGGCGGCAAATTCAAAGTGGCAGCAGTGGCGGGGAAATTTAAACTGATGGGATATTTAAATTAGGCGGTAAATTCAATCTGATTTAAAATTAGGCGGGAAATTTAATCTGATTTAAAATTAGGCGGTAAATTCAAATGGAAAATTAGGCGGAAAATGCAATCTGATTTAAAATTAGGCGGGAAATTCAAATTGGTTTAAAATTAGGCGGTAAATTCAATCTGATTTAAAATTAGGCGGTAAATTCAAATGGAAAATTAGGCGGAAAATTCAATCTGATTTAAAATTAGGCGGGAAATTCAAACTGATTTGAAATTTGACAGTTGTTTGACCTAACCTAAGTTCAAACTGGCGGGATATTTAAAATTAGGCGGAGAATTCAAATTGGGAGAAGTGGCGGTACATTCAAACTGGTGAGATTTAAAAATTAGGCGGTAAATTCGGACATAAACGTGACACAAACGTGACATCGTGACATAAATGTGACATAAACGTGACATAAATGTGACATAAACGTGTCATAAACGCGACATAAACGTGACATAAGCGTGACATAAACGTGACATAAATGTGACATAAATGTGACATAAACGTGACATAAATGTAACATAAACGTGACATGAATGTGACATAAACGTGACATAAATGTGACATAAACGTGATATAAATGTGACAAAAACGTGACATAACTGACATAAACGTGACATAAACGCGACATAAACGCGACATAAACGTGACATAAACGTGACATAAATGTGACATAAACGTGACATGAATCTGACATAAACGTGACATAAATGTGACATAAACGTGACATAAACGCGACATAAACATGACATGAATGTGACATAAACGTGAAATAAACGTAACATAAACGTGACAAATGTGACATAAACGTGACATAAACGTTACATAAATGTGACATAAACATGACATGAATGTGACATAAACGTGAAATAAACGCAACATAAACGTGACAAATGTGACATAAACGTGACATAAACGTTACATAAATGTGACATAAACGTGACATAAATGTGACATGAACGTGACATAAATGTGACATAACAGCGACATAAACATGACATGAATGTGACATAAATGTGACATAAACGCGACATAAACGTGAAATAAACGCAACATAAACGTGACAAATGTGACATAAACGTTACATAAACGATACATCGTGACATAAATGTGACATAAACGTGACATAAACGTTACATAAACGATACATCGTGACATAAATGTGACATAAACGCGACATCGTGACATAAACGTGACATAAACATGACATAAATGTAACATAAATGTGATATAAATGTGACATAAACGTGACATCGTGACATAAACGTGACATGAATGACATAAACGTGACATGAATGAGACATAAACGTGACATCATGACATAAATGTGACATAAACGTTGTCCAAGTTAATAAAACCATTAACAACATCATCTATGGTACATTGCTCGTTTAAATAATCTTCACACAATACTAACGCCTTTCCATATTTCACAACTAATTCTTCACAATATTCTGCTGGAAAAGTTTCCCATACCATAAATGGCTTCATGATCGGCATCAAACTTAAGATTTGAGATGGTCTGACGTAAATTTCGAATACCACTATCCAAATCTTTTATTTCGATCTCTTTCACATAAGCTGTCCACATTATTCTGGTTTTGTGTGGTTACACACTATAACATTATTTTATAGAGTAATCCCCACCACTTTAAATAGATAGAGGGGAATTTTATTTTTTAGAAATGATATACTTATAACTAACATGGTATTATATCCTACCTTCAAAATTAAGAAAAGATAACGCTAGTTATGAAATAAAGTAGTAATTTTTGCTGACATAGAACAAATGCAGGTGTTTAGAAATGATGCAATACCGGATGTATACATTCATTAACCTGTGACCTTCACATAAGTATCAATTTACATTGCAGTTTTAAAATCTGTTAGAACTCAAAAAGTTGTCCAAAACAGTTCTAAGCAGGTAAAAATAGTTATAAAAATAATATGAAACGGGGGTCTAAAACTAAAAAAAATGTCACTTTTATGTCACGTTTGTCACATTTGTCACGTTTACGTCACATTTATGTCACGTTTATGTCACGTTTATGTCACATTTATGTCACGTTTATGTCACATTTATGTCACGTTTATGTTACATTTATGTCACATTTATGTCGCGTTTATGTCACATTGATGTCACGTTTATGTCACATTCATGTCACGTTTATGTCAAATTTATGTCACGTTTATGTCACATTTTTGTCACGTTTATGTCACATTTATGTCACGTTTATGTCACATTTATGTCACGTTTATGTCATGTTTATGTCACATTTATGTCACGTTTATGTCACGTTTATGTCACATTTAAGTCATGTTTATGTGACATGTATGTCACGTTTAAGTCACATTTATGTCACGTTTATGTCACATTTATCACGTTTATGTCACATTTATGTCACATTTTTGTCACATTTATGTCACGTTTATGTCACATTTATGTCACGTTTATGTCACGTGTATGTCACGTTTATATCGCGTTTATGTCACGTTTATGTCTCATTTATGTCACATTTATGTCACGTTTGTGTCACATTTATGTCATGAAGGCACGTTTATGTCACATTTATGTCACGTTTATGTCAGAATTTACCGCCTAATTTTTAAATCTCACCAGTTTGAATTTACCGCCACTTCTCCTAATTTGAATTCTCCGCCTAATTTATCCCGCCAGTTTGAACTTAGGTTAGGTCGCTACTGTCAAATTTCAAATCAGTTTGAATTTCCCGCCCAATTTTATATATTCCGCCAATTTGAACTTAGGTTAGGTCGCTGCTGCGCATGTTTTTTTCTGTTAGGTTAGATCCTTTCTTATTGGTTTTAATTCCCCGCATAATTTTAAATATCCCGCCAGCTTGAACTTGGGTTAGGTCGCTACTATCAAATTTCAAATCAGTTTGAATTTCCCGCCTAATTTTAAATATCCCGCCAGTTTGAACTTAGGTTCGCTATTTACCGCCACTCTCGTTAATTTGAATTTCCCGCCTAACTTTAAACCAATTTGAATTTCCCGCCTAATTTTAAATCAGATTGAATTTTCTGCCTAATTTTCCATTTGAATTTACCGCCTAATTTTAAATCAGATTGAATTTCCCGCCTAATTTTAAACCAATTTGAATTTCCCGCCTAATTTTAAATCAGATTGAATTTTCCCCCTAATTTTCTATGACACTACCTTGACCTTACCCTAACATACCCTCCCCCGCACCAGTCCATCGAGGCATTGGGCTCGATGGCCGAGTGCATCCCTAGCTACAGCGCTAATCCCAAAAAGCCACCCTAAGACACAAGTGGCCTGCCAGTTGCGGCTACGACGATGACTACCTACAGGGGGGTTAGACTAGTCGGTGAAGAAAGAAAATAAGAAGACAAGAAGAGCGCTGGACAAGAGGAAGCCCCACAAAGTGCTTACACCAGCCATGCATCTGGTCGGGGTCGATAACGCATGGGGCCCACCTTCATGACGCTGTCCAGGCCTACAGCGATGAGACAGGCCAAAGAGGCACATTTATATATTTTCAAGAAATAGTTCTTTCATAAATTTTGCTCACCGTAGAGTATGTTAACAGATCATGATTTAGATGTCGTACTGTCACATCCCTACGTGACCAAAATTTTAATTTTTCTGTCAAATAATGAACCTTTTTTCACAGGTCATAAAAAATAATATACTTGGCGTTGTACAGTTCCTTATTCTGTGTCGCTTAGTTAAACTTAAGATAATCAGTAGTTGATATTTTGGAAATTAAAATTTTGTGTTAACAAAGGAGGAAAATATGAGTATTTGTCAGATGTTTATTACCAGAGTTTCCAAATTCATACAAATACTAGAAACATGTTGCTTATTTAAACAAACATCTTTTTATTTTAAAAATAAAATTTATTTTTTTATTTTAGTATGGAACACGATTAATAAAGTTTCCAATTGTTACATAATTTTTTCGTAAACATTGCTATTGTAAATCACTGTTTACGCTGGGATAGCGTAGTAGTAGTGCACACTGTGTAGTCGCAGTAAGAGGGTCGGGTACCTCAGCTGGTTTGAGCATGAGCCCTTCAGTATGCATAGTCATTTCATAGATGCTGCATGCAACTACAGTTTCGAGGCACTTACAGTCCACTCACAACTCGGCTTATAACTTATATCTCATGTACAAGTGTTACAAGTTATACAACATTGCACGTCTATTTAAATAAACAGATAAAGCTAACAGTGTCTACAATTACTCAAGAAGAGAAAAAATATCAATATTACTGTAAACAAAATCAATTTACTTCTGGAAATTTTAAAAAATTACAGGGATAACTGAATATAAAGAAACTGTTTCTGTGAGATGGAATCCAACACACAAAGTTTGGATTGAAATAACATTTAAATAAATGTAAATTTAAAAAATAATGAAGTCACCGTGAAGGAAAGCAGACGGCCGGTAAAAACACAAACAAGCGTTTTCCATTTAGGTAAACAGAAGACTGTATATTGAGAACGTTCTACAGTCGACGTTCGCACTGTATATGAAAAAGTTCAGATTTTGGCTTTCAATTTATATGGAAAGATGGTGTACATTAAACATGTTTTAAAACAATATATTGTGTGTTCAATACATTAATCTGCTGTCAAAATATATACGAAATTATATTTTTTTGTTTGAATGAATAAATTATTTAATTTATGAGAAAATATACTATGTATTTTCCATTGACTTATTCCGTTCAATGATTAGAAAGATCATTCCTTTAACAGAGATCACTAACCCGTCGATAGAGAGCTACCGGAGTTATTCACAGGGATATTTTAAAAATCCTAAAAAATAATAGAAATTGCCATCTTCTTATTTCCATGCACAACAAACAAGAGTGATTATGAGCTTAGGAAGCTTTACCTATTAAAAAATTATTAAAGTTGCCCAACAAACTGAAAAACTTGACCATGACCCCATTACCTCAATCACTAACTCTTCAAATACCGGACTTATGTATAGTTCCAAATTCATATACTGACAGCATCATTTTTTGAGGAAAATTACTTTTTAGTAACGATAGAAAAATAAAGTGAATAATTTTCAAGAAGTGTGAGATTCCAATTATTTGAATATACTGGATGATTTTGAATGTGGGGTATTAATTTTAACTGATGACAGTAGGTATTAAAATTAAATCATTTTATAAAATATAGCCCTAATAAATACTTTTAATAACAAAGATGCCTGAGTTTAAAGTTATTGCAAAATTTGAAGCCGACTCTAGCCGACCTACTTATTGCGTGATGTTTACTGAAAACAAATTCATAACTTTACTGGTCGAATATTTCTGACAGTTTGAAACCATTCCGGATTCCTTGCTTGAACAGACCTATTATTTCACAATACGTCATCGATAAGCGAAAAGTGATTGTAAAGTTGTGCGCGTAGTCTTTAGTGAAGTCGCGCTTCTCGTTTATAAAATAAAAACATAACATTTACGTAAACAAGTCGTGGTAATATTATTATTTCAGGTATTTTCTAGTATGTGCTTAGTATCAGTTTGTGTTACACGTAATTTGCTGACACAGTGTTATAACAATGGTCCAGGTATATGGATAATAATGACCTGTGGATATGTTATTAGTGTAACTGAGAGTGTAAGTTGCTTATTTAACACAACCAACTCGGGATACAGGCAAACGTAAAAGGCGTATATAATTTTCAACATTTACTGTGAGGACCGGCTTACATAATTTTAAAATCCAAAAATAGGTAAATTATTTATGATTTTTTGTATTAACGATTTATTGGGGCATTTTTTGCATATCAGTTGTTCTTCGAATAAGTAGACGTATACTAAAATTATTCCTCACTTTCAAAATCAACCTGTTTAAGTACTACAAATATGCTTACATTTGCCATTGTTGCTTATAGCTACTGATACAACACCCAAAGAGTGACCCTCAAGGTTATGTTTTAGAATTAGTCTATCATCTTGAAGTTCCCATACTTTAACTAAATCATCCACACCTCCTGTTACTATATAATCCAAAGGTGTTTCTTGGGATACTGAATCTCTGAAAAATAAGTTAATATTAATTGGCAATAAAAAATTGGAAAAAAATATATGAATCAAGACAAAAATAATAAATACAGATATTTGATTAGGGAACCACTATTCTTAATAACAATTCATTTCACAAAGATGGAAAAAGAAGGAAGGGTAAAGGACACAAACACAGGAGAATGACAAGTAGAAAGCCCATCTCTATTTCCGGTTTCGTGTCACACAGCCTCGGTTTTGAGGTCGAGAGCAACAGTTGCCACGGAAGAGAATCCAGAACTGTCAGGGTCTCAGCCAGGATAAATAGAAGAAGGAAAGGAACTTAACGGATCATAATCGTACACGATCAGGCGAAATTTAATGGCTATAGGATTCTACCTAACTTCACTTGTTCGTTTACGGTTATGATCAGTTAAGTTCCTTTCCTTCTTGTATTTATCCTGGTTGAAACTCTGACAGTAGTTGCTGGATTCTCTTCCGCGGCGACTGTTGCGCTTGGTCTCAAAACCGAGACTGTGTGACACAAAACCGCAAATAGAGTTGGGCTTTCTACTTGTCAGTCTCCTGTGTTTGTATCCCTTGCTCTTCCTTCTTTTTACATCTTGTTCTTAAGCTGCACTACGCTGATGAAGGGCAAAAATCTAGAAACAATGTTGTCCGCAGTTCCGAAATATTTTGCAGCCCGTTCGCAGTGTTTGGAGCCTGTTTTTTCTATTTTATTCATTTTTACAAGATTTTCATTTCGGTTTACGAGACATTGCAACTTTTTAGGATATATTAGGTTTGGCACAAATTAAATATTGCTAAGTATTAAATTAGTACTTCCATCGAATTTTGTTAGTGGTGTAAACGCATTTACTTAAAACCCCGTAAGTACGCCCATGCGTTACACGTGTTCAGTGCGCGAGCCAACAGACAACGCAACTAACCGCCAGTCTGTTTCTAACTGCCGTCTGAGAACGATCGCTGTAGAACCGTTGCATTACTTTGTCGGGATAATACTTGTAAACTTTACCCTAGTAAACTGTATGCTTTGTGTAATAAAATAGATTAACAACCTGTACGTATACTGCTTTGTATGCTTTGCGAAAACCATCCCTATAACAGGTTATGGGCCCAGGGCAGAATTCGAAGCATACACGCGCGTCCGCGGGATCGAGTTAAAGTGAAACGGGTAGTACAATTAGTGACCAACGACCTCGAGTACGGTAAATCGTGGAATTTAGGAATTTACATGTATTAGAAATAAACTGTCATCTCAAGATTATACAAAAATGAGTGTACAAAGTGTTTCGCGAATAGACACCTTGAATAAAGACAACTATGATACGTGGAAGATCCAAATGGAGGCGCTACTAATAAAAAACGATGCATGGAGCTATGTAAACGGTGAAATTAAGCAACCAGCGTTCGTAGGAAATGACGAAACCTCAAGAAAAGCCGTGGAAGCTTGGAAGAAGGCTGACAGCAAAGCCAAATCGGATATTATCCTCTCAATAAGTCCGTCGGAATTAAAGCAGATCAAGAACTGCAGTACATCGAGAGATGTCTGGCTGAAGCTGGAAACAATTTATCAGTCAAAAGGCCCGGCTAGGAAGGCAACGTTGTTAAAACAACTCACTTTACAGCGCATGGAGGAAGGCACCGATGTACGTGAGCATTTAGGCAAGTTTTTCGATGCAGTAGACAAGCTAAACGACATGGGGGTCGAAATTAATGCTGATTTACTCGCAATCATGTTGCTGTACAGCCTACCATCAACATTTGAAAACTTCAGGTGTGCCATCGAGTCCAGGGACGAGCTGCCAACGCCCGAGGTACTACGTATCAAGATACTTGAAGAATACGATGCACGAAAAAGTGAAGTGCGCGGTAATGTTCAAGACGCCTTGCTAGTGAAAAGAAAATTCGATTTTCGAAGGAACCAGGGCAGGAGAAATACGGAAAGCGGCAGAAATGGAGGCGGTTCGAAGGACGGCAGGAGCAAAGGAGGTACCAGTGAGGAAAACATGTTCAAGTTTAAATGTCACCGATGCCGGAAGGTAGGGCACAAAGCAACCGACTGTCTGCAAAAAGGTAAGACTGTTTCAAATTCTAACGAGGCGAACTGTTCAGAAAATGTCGGTTTATTGGGTGCAGAAACTTTCTCCGCGGAAACAACTCGCGTAAAATCAAATTGGTGCATAGACAGTGGCGCAACGTCGCATCTTTGCAGAGACATTGACAAATTTTCTTCATTTAAAGACAATCTTCGCGAAAATTTGAACTTGGCAAACAACTCGTCTACCGAAATCTTAGGTACGGGTACGGCAAATTTCGCGGCTGATGTTTTAGGCGAATTAAAGAACATTTCTCTGTCAAACGCATTGTATGTACCAGACTTACGTACAAACCTGATTTCTGTAAGCAAGATAACAAATAACAACTTGGAAATACTGTTTAAGAAAGACACTGCTCTCGTTTTTGATCCGGACGGAAAGGTAAAGTTAATCGCCGATCGTGTTGGTGACCTGTACTACGCGCGCGAATGTAAGGCTAGAAATTCTGCTTTTACTACAACCGAATCGCGATCTAATGTAGAACTTTGGCATTGTCGTTTAGGGCACCTGAATATAAAAGACCTTCTGGAATGTGTACGTAAGGGGATTGTTCGGGGAGTTCAGTTAGGGCCTGTTGACACAAATTTCAAGTTAG
This sequence comes from Monochamus alternatus, assembly GCA_037114965.1. Taxonomy (NCBI): domain Eukaryota; kingdom Metazoa; phylum Arthropoda; class Insecta; order Coleoptera; family Cerambycidae; genus Monochamus; species Monochamus alternatus. Next base: position 45,007,233 of record CM073428.1, on the reverse strand, counting down.
AATGCGAGATATGCGCAAAGGGGAAAATGACTAGGAAACCGTTTCCGAAGAAATCAGAGAAAGATACTGAAGTACTAGAAATTATACATACAGATGTATGCGGACCCATGAGAGTAGAATCACTTTCGAAAGCAAAATACTACGTTGAGTTTATTGATCGCTCTAGGTATTGTACTGTGTACTTCATCAAGCACAAGAACGAAGTAATCAAGAAAACAAAAGAATACATTAACTACGTTCAGAATCTCCACAACAAAAAGGTCAAATGTATACAGTCAGACAATGGAACAGAGTACGTAAATAAGGAAATGGACGATTTCCTCAAGGAGAACGGTATCACACGTCGATTGACGAGCCCGTACTGTCCAGAGCAAAACGGCGTCTCGGAACGCAAAAATCGGTCGTTACTTGACACCACTCGTTGTCTACTTATACAGTCAGGGTTACCACCTAAGTTTTGGGCAGAAGCAGCAAATACAGCCAACTATCTGAGAAATAGATGTCCAACAAAGAGCTTAAATGGTCTAACTCCTTTTGAAGCCTGGTACGGAAAATGTCCTGATGTGTCACATCTCCAGAACTTTGGATGTAAGGTACTATGTCTAAATAACGATCTGAATAAGAGCAAACTTGACCCAAGGTGTAAAGAAGGAATATTCGTCGGTTACTCTGAAGAGACGAAGGGTTTTCGAGTTTGGTTACCAGTCGAACAAAAAGTCATCATATCAAGAGACGTCAAGTTCTTGAGAAAAGTCGATCCCACTACAGAGGAATTCGAGGATTTCATTTCAGATGAACTGTATGAGGACTTTCAAGACAAGAAGATGGAAGTGATTTTAGAACCGATAGAACAGGGAAGCCAAAGCGGAAGTGAAGAGGAAGAAGACGATAACCTGAATGAAGTGAGAGGACCAGGAAGACCTAGGCTAGTGAGATCTGGAAACAGGGGAAGACCAAAGAAGATATACAATATGGTACCTGGAAATCCTGAAGCCGAACTGGTTGAACAGGCATTCTTAGGTGAAATTCCAATGAGACAAGCACTTTGCGGTTCAGAAATTGAAGAATGGTATGATGCCATGGCCGAAGAAATCACAAACATAATTAGAAAGGATACCTGGACTTTAGTCGAACGACCCACAAATCAAGAAGCAGGATTGTACTTAGGAATAAGTATAAGGCCAACGGTATTTTGGAAAAGAAGAAAGCGCGTCTAGTCGCTCAAGGATTTAATCAGAAACCTGGAATTCATTTTAATGAGACTTTTGCCCCAGTGGCAAGGTTGAGTTCTGTAAGATTAGTCACAGCATTGGCTGCACATTTAGACATGAAAATACACCAGTTGGATGTGACGTCTGCATACCTCAATGGAGTGCTAGAAGAAACTATCTTTATGGAACCACCAAGAGAACTCAGTGATGTACTAAACCACATTTGTAAGTCAAAACGATTTGACCCTGAAATTACACAAAAGGCTAGAAAAATGTTAGATGACCTTGACAGGAAGGTATGTCTCCTAAACAAGTCTCTTTATGGTCTCAAGCAAGCGGGACGAGTGTGGTATTTCAAGCTTGACAAAATCCTTAAGGAATGCGGGGCTACCCCTACCAAAGCCGATCCTTGTGTATACCAAATAAGACGTGAAGGAGTACTTGTACTCATATTGATCTACGTTGACGACATTTTAATTCTATCACAGAAAGAAGAATATATAGATGAGATAAAAATAAACTTGTCTAATAAAGTTGATCTGAAGGATTTAGGGAACGTAGGAAACTGCCTTGGAATTGAATTCACCCGAACACCTCAACAAATCTCGTTGCACCAGAGGGGATATATCAAGGACATACTACAGAGATTCAGCATGACTGACTGTAATCCTGTGTCGACACCGTTAGACAAGAACGTCAAATTATCAAAATCAGAAGATCGTACTCCGGAAGATGAAGAATTACCTTATAGGGAGCTAATCGGTGCTTTAACCTACTTAGCACAGTGCACACGTCCCGATATCAGCTTCTCGGTGAGTTATTTGTCACAATTTAATAACTGCTACAAGTACGCTCACTGGACTGCAGCTAAACGAATATTAAGATACATCAAAGGTACAATCGACCTGGGATTAGTATATGAATCAAATTCGGAAGGATTGACTGGATATTGTGACGCCGATTGGGGAAATTGCACAGAAGACAGACGTTCCTTCACCGGATTTTGTTTTATACTGTCAAACGCACCTATTGTCTGGGAGTCAAAGAAGCAGCATACCGTGGCGCTGTCGACGACTGAAGCTGAATATATGAGCCTAACCGAGGCTGCCAAAGAAGCAATCTATTTGGAAAGATTCCTACTAGAGATGCAGTTACCTAAGTTAGCTAAGGCGAAGTTATTCATTGATAATATGAGTGCCCTGAAGCTCTCCAGTAATCCCACGTACCATGCCAGAAGTAAACATATAGATATCAAGTACCATTTCGTACGCGAAGCTTTGAGCGATGGACATTTTTCGTTACATCACATCGGAACTGATGATATGTGTGCCGACATTTTAACGAAGAGTTTACCACGTCCGAAGCATGTAAAGTGCGTAAATTTAATGGGACTAGAATCAGTGCGGGAAACTTGTGTAAAGGCCTGTCAGCTCGAGGGGAAGTGTTAGTGGTGTAAACGCATTTACTTAAAACCCCGTAAGTACGCCCATGCGTTACACGTGTTCAGTGCGCGAGCCAACAGACAACGCAACTAACCGCCAGTCTGTTTCTAACTGCCGTCTGAGAACGATCGCTGTAGAACCGTTGCATTACTTTGTCGGGATAATACTTGTAAACTTTACCCTAGTAAACTGTATGCTTTGTGTAATAAAATAGATTAACAACCTGTACGTATACTGCTTTGTATGCTTTGCGAAAACCATCCCTTTAACAAATTTAGTAAATTGAAATAAACAAAAAACAATAAGAGAAAAATTTAACTCAATTGAACTAAATCTTTAATACCACCTGGGGTACTACCTTCATGCATACATACTCAGGCTCTATTAATAAGAGAGTAACAAATACTTTGGAAAATATGTGGTTTTGGCCTAAAGTGCTCTCTCATACAATTAATTCGTTGCCTTAGCTATTGTTTACTTAATATTGGAACCATATAATCGAAATATTTCATATATTACAATGAATTTTTATTTTCTTTTTACAAAACTCTTTAATGGGTTTGAAGACTTGCTTGCAGCGGTTCGTAAAAATATATGCTCCTCTGTATTGCGGTCACAAAGTTCAGAACCATTTAAACGAAATCTTTCCTAATCGGTGGATTGGTAGAGGAGGCTTGTACCTGTTAAATGGCCATCCTGTTCCTCCGACCTCAATTTGTTGAACTTTCAATACTAATTGGACAACAGCTACTAGCTCATTAAATGAGCCCCAGGTAAAAGTGAAGGTGGTACCCATATAGACCATTTAGTGTAACTGAATTAAATTTTCGTCTTCTTTTGTTCTTTGTTAAATTTCAACAAATGTCTAAAAAATCACCAGAGCTATCAACAAAAACCATTTTTATTATGATACCCTGTAAAAAATATGTAGTTAACGGCTTGACCTACTAATTTGTAACACCCGTCATAGATAATATAAATTTTGTTTACAATTGGATAAGGTATTGTTATTAAAAAAACCCTCTTTTTTCAGTTCAAGCTTTCTAGACTATATTGACTTCTTCACGAACAATAATTGTACATAAAAATGTGCTCTTGTTTAGGTCGCATTTGATTTAAGGTTTGTCATTATTACTACTACCAATAATTGCTATTATTTTCATCTTTTGAGAATAAAAAATCACCGCAAAACACATTTAAACGAAACTTTTAAATGTTAATAACCCTTAGACAACCTAAACAAAGGTACATTTTTCATATAGAATTGAACGTTCCTTCAGATGTTTAACTTTTTTTAAGCTCAGCTCAACAGATAAAAAATTAATATAATTTAATATAATAATATATATAAATAATATAATTAATATTAATCAAGCAGGCCGCATTTGCGAATAGAATGTGAAAAGTGCTGTGCTGTACTTCTGCAGTGTGAATTTTATGGTTATCAAGATTTTGTGCGCAATTGGATTACCTACTGCCTAATTGTCATAAGTAAATCATGTATGTTAATATTGTTATCAAACTCCCTACCTACGGTTTTTGTGTCATTCTATTAATAAATCTCATTTAAATCCAATCTCTTTTTTAGCCTCACTTCACTGGATACAGAAAATAACTCATGTTAATAATTCTAATTGGTTTACTTATATGTGAGTTGAATTCATGTTTTCTATTATTATTATCAGTTTCGTCAGTTAAACTGAAGAAACGAAACCTAGGTACTATGCTCTTACATCAAATAGAGGTTGATATAATACAATTAATTATACATAGTTTATAGACACCTATACCGTTATTATAAATAGAACCTATTTTAAACAAATAGGTATATAAAAAAGAAGAAAAACGCAAGGCATCACATACTGAATTGAATTAGTTCATTTACTTTAAAAGTGTCAAAAAAATCTCTTACCTACCTTTTGGTACAGTTTTGTATTTGAAAATATTACTGATTTTTAAAAATGACATAATTTTTAATATCATATTTTAGACAAAATATATTATGGGAAAAAATATATTCGTAATTTGTTCAAAAATATATCGGATGAGCGGGATGATGAACTCATAGGTTATACTGTTTTTACTATAAAATATATTTTTGAAAATAAACAAACAAAAACAAAACACGCATTTAAAACATACCTATAAAAAGTCCATAGATATATTAGTAAATCTGCTTGTGTCTATGAAAAAATCACTTCGGAATCCTAAAAACATTTGTGGAGACATCAGACTTCTAACATTTTTACAACTTCTAATAAAGCACATGTTCTTCATGCAGAGAATAATAAAATATTGTATTAAATTAACATTTTTGTAAATCAAATAAATTCCAAACCTAACCTCACAAACCAACAAAAGTAAGGTAATTATTTACATTAGCGTAAACCTCTCCAACCTTAACAAAAATATTCCTACCCCCTATTTTCGAGGGTGGTGATCACGAATCTGAAGTCAGATTTCGGTGCTCGCATGTAGTTTTCGAAAAAAAAATTTCAAAATTATAACCTCTATTTATACACTACATTAGGTTGAAATTGTAATGTACATCTCTGCCGTCTTCATTTCATGACATCACACTGTTGTCAAAATATGTAGGAGTTATATTGCAATTTGAACCTAATGTAATGTATACATAGAGGTTACAATTTTGAAATTTTTTTTTTTCGAAAACTACATGCGAGCGCCGACTTAAGATTCGTGATCAGCACCCTCGAAAATAGGGGGGTATGAATTTTTTTGTGAAGATTAGAGAGGTTTACGCTAATGTAAATAATTACCAAAAGTAAACATAAACATGGGAAGCAGAAGAGAGCATATCAAAATGGTGGTCATTTTCCATCCCCTTTTATTGCATGCTCCGTACCGATGCGCAGTCGTCAAAGAGCAGTATATATCTTTATGTGTATGGTATAAAAGTATAGTTAGTTAACCGCATTTAGTTGTGGATCATGTCGACTAGATGGCGAGGACCACAATATGTGCAAAATAATTTGGACTCTTACACGAGCTGGACTAGTTGTTTCTGTATTGGCCAATGTCTAGAAACGCTCAAAATTCATGGAATTTAAAAACAAATTTTTTTATTAAACTTTCAACATCAAATAAATATTTGGCATTATTTTTATTATGAAATTCCCGTCAATCCTAAACATTATAAAGTGCCGGATCTTCCCCACCAAAGTCAGCAAAGGTCACGTAGCGACCTTGCTGTCACCTTTCTACTTACTACCTTTTCTGCCTAAAGATGCCTTTTTCGCGTTTTTCTTGCTAAATTTCTCATTTCCTGCGGCTCCTCGGCGACCGTCGGCGATTTTCTCTGCGGAACAAGTATACAACGTGCCGGGAACGTCCCTTTCGGAAAATCTGAATAACGCCAGACAAAACGCCTTAAAAGAAGCGAAACGTCAAACATAATTTCGTGTTCTGGGTCGTTCGGATACGTTGGTATTAGCGGGTCACAGACGAACATACATGTATGCAAACATCAACGCGCATTCATCTACGCAACAACGTCTGTCTATGGACATAATAACGTCACGTACATGATTGCGCGCTGAAGAAGTACGTCGTACTTATGAACCTGGTTTTTTAGAAAACATGTCCGTGCGCTGTTGAATGTACGTTGATGCTCGACTGTGTGTGTGTCAAATAACAACGTTATTGTCACGCTGTTCTTCAGTGACGTAGAATTATTTAAATTAATAATTATTAATTAATTAGTTAAATTAGTATATATTTAAATTAATAATTATTATTATTTGATTAGTACAATTTATAAATTATAGTTTTATTTACAGATTGAAAATGTGGGACTTACGAAATTTAACACGAGATTTTTTAGGACATTTCATTGACTTATATCGGACCCATCCTTGTTTATGGGAAACTAAGTTAAAGGACTACCTCGACAAAAATAAGAAAAATACAGCTTATCAGATTTTACTTGAAAAGTTAAAAGTTTGTACCACCTGAAGCGACCAAAAATACAGTCAAACAAAAAATTTACAGTTTCCGTGGTGGATTCAGAAGAGATTTAAAAAAAGTTAAAAACTCGAAAAGATATGGTGCTGGAGCAGACGACATATATGTAAAGACATTATGGTACTATTCTTTAATGCAATTTGTTGCAGACCATTTACTAGGACTTTTTTGTTTTTTATTGTTTTTTGCGCACGCCACTGCAATCAAATGCAATTCTTCCGCCATTATTTTACGAAGTTTGTGCGACCGTGTATGTTGTTTACTGCGAACTGATGTATTAAAACATGAATCAACGTTTGTGACCAATAGACTGTCATGCTGATGCGCGAGGTAGATGAACGCACGTTGATGTTTTAATTCATATATGTTCGTCTGTGCCCAGCCATTGTGCCTTTCGGGACATACCCACGCCTTTTCCCACTTGTAAAACTTTATTTGAACATTGATTACATTTCTGAGCGAGCTGTACCGAGAAATAGAATATACGGACAAATTAGCCAAACACGTCCGTGGTTCAATGTATAGCATTTCAGCTTACTGATCTCGAGATCGGTAGTTCGATTCCCGGGCCGGTTCGGAACTATTTTTTCTTTATACTTTACATTATTTTTTTCACGATCCATCAATTTAACGTATTTACTGGTTGGATTAAAAGTAATAGTAAGTGTTTACAACGGTAAGAACAGTCACTTACCGATCAGAAGACAGTAAGTTATCAAATATTAAAAATGTGTAATTTTATTTTTGATAGCGAGATTTTGAGCCACTAAACTATTATCTTCAACCAGGTAACAAGCCTTACCGTTTTTGATGCTTAAACAAGTAAATTTAATATTTTAATGAAAAATTATATATAAGGTGATTTAGAACTTATCTAAAAGAATTTGGGAATAGATACGTCATGAAAAATAGTCAATATCGTAAAAATGTTTTTGTAAAATCCTTAGTTTCCGAGTAAAACATTATTGAAGTTGTAGCATTTTCAACCATTACATCGCTAGGCTTCTGTAGTCTCTAGACAGGCGATTCCGAATACTGAAATCCGATTACTTTTTGTAAGCACTAGAGTTTTTGTGTCAAAAATAGCGTACGTGTATAGCCACTCGGAGTTGATGGATATCGTTTTAATTTATGGCGATGTGAAAATGCTTTAGCAGAACGATTTCCCGGTAAACATGTGCCAAATGCCGCTATTTTTACCGCGGTGTGCAGTGAGTACAAGTGTAGTGCAACGTGATGGAAATTTGAAACCGAATCGTGGAAAAGATGGAGGTCCAAACTTCCACGACGTATGTAGCAGTGTGGCGTATCATACACATAAGACGGGCCCAAAATGTTGTAACATCAGGTATGTCAAACTTTTTCATTAATTAAAACAACAAATTAAATCTATTAATAATAACAATAGCGGCAAAAGCTGTTAAATTTGCTGTATAAAATCGGCGTTATAAAACGATATTTAGTTCTTTCGTTTGAGCATTTCTTTCCATTTTTTGTCCGGCCGCAGATTGCCGCCTTATCAGGTTTTACAGTAGACCAGTTTCCAGTGCCGTGCAGAAGTGTATTTTTAAATCATTTTCGAACTGCCCGCAGAGGAAATAAACCTGAATAGATATTGTGTAGAAAAAACTTTGAAATATGTGGTGTCACAGAAAATAGCAAATGAACCTGTAACTGTTTATCGATCATTCTCGAGAGATTTTAAAAATATTGATGTTTTACTCTCTACAGAATTTAATGTTTAATATGAATTATATGTTTAAATGGGCAACACGCACACATTATCTATTGTTAACACAAATGACTAAGTTTTTACAAATTGTCTAGATGGCATAACATGTATGCTGAATAATAAAGATTTTTAGTAAAAATGCGGTATATCATTTTAGAAACAGTTTAGAAAATGAAGAGAGTTGTCTGCTTTGTACTCTTCGGTGAATGTGGATCAGGCCTTTCAAAATTTCATAACTCTTTTTTTTCATTTCAGCTTCAGCTATCGTGCAATGTGCATAGTTTTCAATTTTGTTACCAAAATATTCGTCATTTCGTCATTTTATGACGGTTATATGGCGGAGTAAACATGTTTGAATATTGTCAAAATTAAAACTGTTCAATTATTATTTTGTCTGCTATTAAAGAATTTAAATAAAGACCTGAGAAATTTGAACAAATATCTGTGGATTTCACAACCATGTGAAGGTTCACAGCTGACCGAGTAACGACGCTTTTCCTGGGCCATGCATTGCTGTTAGAAGACGTGTCGTTTATGTGTTAAATAACCATCGAGACCACGTTCTTCTTAATTTCATCTATAGAGTAAAATCGTTGTTTGTTTCAGGACTAGCATCAGCCAGTTAGGATGGTTGAATGTGACTGTTCACCTTAACATCTGACCAAGTGATAGCAAAATAATGGAAGATCTTTATTCTCAACGCCAAGTGCTCTGAATATTTTATAAACATTTTCCTAAATATAGCGAAGTCTGTGATGAATAATATTTGAACTAGTTAGTTGACTGGTGATCACAAAGTATTATACTTTGTGCTGGTGATTAGCATTCGGAGTAGAGGAAACTTGTAATTTTTTTAACATGATAATGTTTCGAGAATTCATAGTTCTATCGTTAATAAAGAAGTCATTATTAAATGTTATGATCACATCCATATTTTATTGAGTATATTATCAGTGTAACTGTAGTAAATAATTGCAATATACAGTGAATTTGTTAAAGGACAATCTGATAACCAGTTTAAAACTGGCTCATGGTTTATGTTTTCGTTTCTGGGAGAAAATCTAAATTTTATGGGATCTGAAATTAGAGGAATTAAAGCTATAAGGTAGTGTTCTTACACTTTAGTACAATACAATTCTGATAAAACTGGTGTTTCATCGGCCCGTCTTATTTCGGCATCCTAGAAACTGCTTTATGATGTACTTATATAAAACAAAGGTCACAAAGTTCGATTGATACGCCATCATGAACGCCATGTTGTTTCCATGTACTGTGACATGGACAAATCAGTAGTCTCCTATCCCGTAACATCAATTTTATAAATTGCTATATAAAATTATTAATTATGAAAACAATTCTGCAGTATAAGAACAATATCATTAATAAGTATTTAATGCATAATAAAATAAAAATATTTTTACGCATTTCAAAATTTCATGAAAATTGCCTATTTTTTTCTAAAAGAAATATTATTCAATAATAGAAATGATACGAAGTACGTTACTGATGATGTTAGAGAATCGAGTCAAAAATTGCAAGATCTATGTTTACTAAGTAAAACTTATTTGCAATTAAAGAATACGTATCAAGGTGAGAAGTTAAAATATAAGTATTTAGTTAGTTCATTTAAGAGACGATATTATCAGAATAAAATTAGTTTCTCTGAGAATCCGATCACAGACAAGGAAACTATTGTTTATGAATCTGATTAAGTCGGTAAGGCAGACTATCGCGGAACTTAATAACAAAACAAGAACAAAAAAAATTAATGATAAAATAATTAATAATGAGAAAGAAATTGCTGATGTCTTTAACATTTATTTAAAAAATACACATAATATTATAAATCAAATTCCACAAATTAAATCAAATAACTACAATAAGAAATTTATAAATAGTAATATAAGCTTATTAACTTCTAAGTTCTAAGTGAGTGGGCCAAAAACTAGCCGTCCACTGAGACCATGTGGTCTATTGTGGCTCGTGGTGATTACACTTCACCCAACAGGTTTAGCCTCTTTATGAAGCTAATAACCTTATTGGGTGAGATTCTGTCCAGATCTTCTGGCAAAAAATGCATTTTGCCAAATATAGAAAATCTAGTCCGTTCTCCAGCCGGCACTTGGCCTCCTCACTCAGACCCAACTTGTGCATGTGACTCCTTAACCGGCAGTGCCCAGTATATAGGCCAATCAGAGTATAATAATCAAACCATTAGTTTACCTTATAAATTCTTCCCTTTCAATCGGTAAATATTCAGTTGTTGAAAATTATACCAATCCAAAAAAGAATAACTCAAATCTTATCGAAAATTATAGAGCTGTAAATATTCCCCGTGGTTTCGCCAAAATATTTGAGAGCTGTTTTTTGAATACACTATTACCATTCTTAAAGTATCATAATTTTGTTTTACCTAACGAGTGTGGATTTATATTAGCAAAATCAACACAACTCAGCAACTGCACATCACTCTTATTATGAGAAAATAATAAAATACGCTGAAGCCTGTTGGGACTTTTTGTGATCTCAGCAGAGATGTGTGCGCTCCCGGCAGAGTGGCGCAGAGAGAAGACCACGATGCAATTCGCCTGGATGATTCGTTCTCGCGGTAAGCAGATAACGCAACGGTGTTCACAGTGATGTATCACTTTCCACAGAATTTTAGAAACATAATTAATTAATTACCATAATACACCAGATCATCATTTTGCAGAGCCCCGTTATAACTATTGTAATATAATAGCAATATTACAATCTTGTCACTACAACTGCTGAAATAACTTCTGTATAAATGGGTACATGGGTACAATTCTTCAATCGTATTATATCTATATGTATTTTACAGTTGAAACATACAAAACACAGTACTTTTACAACTGACTACTGCATGCATACGAAGTAAATACGAAGATGGTATTTACCACATGAAATAAAATCACAAGTAAGTACATATAATAATAATTAAACGTCTGGAAACATCTTAACAAAAGGCTGCATTATGGTAATTAATTAATAATGTTTCTAAAATTCTGTAGAAAGTGATACATCACTGTGAACACCGTTGCGTTATCTTCTTACCGCGAGAACGAATCATCCAGGCGAATTGCATCGTGGTCTTTTCTCTCCGCCAGTCAGCCGGGAGCGCGCACATCCCTATTCGAACAGGCAGGTATTTGGGCTCATAGGCTTTCGGTCACCTAGCGCTTCGAACGCGTGAAATGCACCCGTTACATGGGAGGTGCCCATCAACTTCCTTATTTCAAATGGAACACCTTATATTTGTTAATTTTTTAATTTCTCATGTAATTTTAAACATATTTCATATAACCTTCCCCATACCTATCCTTTACCGTTTTTCCAATATTCACCATTAGTTTATTAGCGCGAGTATTGAAGCGTTGCCATTAAGAACCACATACTTAATAACAGCATATTCATTAAAGTTCGGTACTGAAACGATATATTTTGTTCTAATTTGAAAAACGTCTAGCATGTAATCTGTTATTTTATGTTATTTTATTTTTTTTTGAGGTGCCTTTAAAAATTGTTGCATTTTTTAAGTATTATTAAGAATTTGTCAAGTTCTGATGTAAAATTCACTAATCCACGAAAAAATATCAGGATTTCTAGAATTTTCGGATTCATCATACCCTTGCAGTGTTCAAACGCTCCGCAAAATTTTCATTCAATCAATTTTCTTACTCTCGTTTTTTTTTTCCAGGCTTTCTCATGATCAGTACCGAATAAAGCTTTGTCCTCATGGACGAAAAATTTGTAAAAATTCTCGCGTATTTCGTAGATTTTGATTTAAATTATTAACAGCGGGAAGTGTTAACTTCGCGAATTTCGCAAAACAGGAATATTATCGCTATTTTCATCATTATGTGGGATTAGTAAGTTTAACTAGAATTTCTGACAATCTACCGTGACAGTCAATGACAGTTTTATAATGAAATGAAAATATTACAATTAGCTAAAAGTTGAGACTTTTCCCGCCATTAAATAATTTTCAAAAATTTCGCGTCCACGAGGACACACGGAAAACAAAACAAACACATTTTTTCTCGGAACAGCCACAAATTCAATTGTTTCTTAAAATGTCTTCATTAAAATGTCTTTTAAACAATTTTCCACGGCTCTGTTCAGCAGAGTAGTTCACTATTAATTGTTCCTGGTAGGAAAGTTAGTGGAATTTAGTTTCACCCAACTTGAATTGCATTTTTATTTAAGTAAATAGTAAATTTAATTATTATAAACTGTACTAGTGGCACAAACAACGTCCAAACGACTCTTCGTAAACAACTCGAGATCACATCAACTTCAACAATTAATTTCTCATATTTAATAGTCAAAATCAGAATAATGAACACAAACCTTTCCTAAGTTCATCCTTTATGTGTATTTTGCTTCAGTTAAAAAAAGTGTTAATTTTTTTGTAGAAGAGAAAGGTAAACTTAAAATTATCTATATCGATATTGACGAAGGCTTTTTGTATTACTGGTAGTATTTAAACATGAAAAACCTTTTCAGTTTCTCTTAATAATATACCTAATGTCACATCCATACTATCAGCGAGACAGTCCGAGACCGGGCGAGCACGATTGTGTGGATGCAGCACTCGTCAAGTATCGCTCTCGCTATAGCCTGCTCTCGCCGAGATGTCTCGGAGAGAGCAGGTGAGAGTGTAGATGCGGCATAATAAGTATTGGTTTTTATCTCACTATTTATGTAATTAAATGTAAATGGTTTTACATGATCCGTTGGAACTTCAATATTAAATATTTTTAAAACTAAAACCTAAAATGTAATTGCATACTTTTAAAAAATAATGATTAGATTACATTAACATATTTTACCAATGCCGGGTCAGGCCTACACTAAGTTGAACTGCCGCCAGCGGTCAATAACAGTCTGAAAAGGGGGGTTTAAAAATGGTTTGAATTTTATTTTCAATGTAATTAAAAAAAATTTCAATTGCATATTGGTATTATACCATATAAATCATAAAATATATAGAACACCAGAAACCTTTACATTAGGCACTTAAAAATAGTCAAACTTTGTAGGAGTTTAGAAAGCAGCCATATAGGGAAATTTTAATGTAAGCTAATGGTAGTACCAACGTACAATTGAAACCAAAACCAAATGTTTATAATTGGACCATACAAAACATTATATTTCTATGAATTTGACAAAATTTTCATAATTTGAAATTGCCGCCCATTGGTGTGAAGCTTGTAATGAACCTATTTTATTTTGCTCACGCTGTACTTTAATTCTTTGGCGCACGCAGTACTTTAAATTGTCTAGCGCACCGGCAATTTTTGGCACACGACACTACCCACCGTTCTGTATAAAAGCCGGCGAAATTGCCTTCACCAGCAGTGTTTAGCAGGCTCTCTCCGCGGCACTCAACCTTCCTCTACCCTAGAGTGCTTAGCAGGCTCTCTCTGCGGCACTCAACCTTCCTCTACCCTAGGGTGCTTAGCAGGTTCCTTCCGCGGCACTCTACCTTCCTATGGGTGTCCTGAGCGTTTAGCAGGTAATCTCCGCGGCGCTCCAGGTCTTGCCCGTATTCCGTCGACTCCGAGCGTTTTGCAGGCCCTCTCCGTGGCGCTCGAGGTCTTGCCCGTATTCCGTCGACTTCGAGTATTTAGCAGGTGTTACTCCGCGGTACTCGACGTCATCCCCGTGGTCTTCGACACTGGGTGTTTAGTAGGCTCTTTCCGCGACACTCAGCGTCTGCACCGTATATTCCTTACCGCCCTATTTGTTAATTTGTTATTTTGTATTATTATTTCAGGTTTTAATTTATTAGTATTATTTGTTTACAGGGTGACATTTTATTTTATGAAATAAATATTTTATTTTGAATACCGAGTCTTATAATATTCCTGAACCTTGGACATAACTTCTCCACCGAGTGAACCCGGACTGATTAAAGTGGCTGTACTAGTTCGGCATCTGCGACCGTACCTCGAAAGTACGTCACATAATTTTGGCGCCCGAGCAAGGACTGGAAGAGCAGGGACTGGAATAAAAGACAAGACGAACCGAGATGACCGTAGTATCAAAAGCTGTGAGAGGAGAGTTAAAAGAGAAAGGACCGTAATATCATCGTTTTAACCTACTAGAAAGGTTACTGTGGACGTCTAGACCGCGAATTCGCCATTTTCTCGAAAAAACCGAATTTACCCGAATATTTCCGAAGACACCCGAAGTCAAGTGGGGTATCGTTTTCAACATAATTGAGCCCGAGGAAACGTTTCCGACCATTGCCAACCTGATCCGACTTATACCGACCGAGATTTTGAGTCAAAAACGCTTGCCGAAAATAATTCTCGAAATCTGAAGAGAGGATTAGAAAGTAGAGGAACTCTGAAATCCGCTAGTTTTATTACAAAATGCCTTCTGATTCCGAAGAAGCTGCCACTGGCCTTGAAACTGCTGATCCCAAGGTCGGATGGGTGTACAAACTAAATAAAAAAGCATTGACAGCCGAGCTTGAGCGTTTCAAGTTAGGAACAGGTGGTACAGTAGATGAGATGCGACGACGCCTAGTTAGATTTCTACGTCAGGGAATCCCCGCAGAGCGACCTGTAGCTTCCGTATCAACTAGGTTGGTTCCCGAAGCACCGAGAACATCAGGTTTCGAACTGTTAAATCAAATACGGAAACTGAACATTGTATTTGATGACAAGACAGATCCAATATCATTTCTAGAAAGACTAGAGCAGATGCAGCACGAATATGAGATTACCGATGCACAGTTGCTAAAAACTTTACCAAGGTTGGTTCAGGGAAAAGCATACCAGTGGTATATGAATTACAAACATAACTGGAGGACTTGTGATGACTTTGTGGGAGATTTTAAAACTTTCTTTTACCCGGCCGAATACCGTGACAATTTAGAAGAAATGATAAGTTCTAAATATCAAGACAAACACGAAACTGCCCGCAATTTTATTTTAGAAATGCAGACCATGATAAGACGACATGGGGATTTTCTGCGGAGCGGGAAGTCACTTGCATATATAAGCGTTTGCGGGTCGAATACCGGCAATACATCCGAAGAACCCAAGTAAAAACAATTTCCGATTTAGTACAACAAACCTACTAGTACGAACAACTCCAGAAAGATCGAGAAAAAGAAAATAAAACAAGAAAAGTGGCCGAGCCGATCCGAAATGCTGGGATTGCAGATTCACAATACAGTAGAACTGTCAGACCGATTTCCCGCCCTAACCACGAGACAAACAACCATTCGCAAACACCTAGACAGAATGCGAACATTATTTGTTGGAGATGTGGGGCTACAGGACACACGAGGTTTACATGCCGAGGGCCATTCCGTTTATTTTGTTCTCGATGTGGACGAGGAGTACAGACTAGACACTGCCGATGTGTGAACCAGAGTCAACCGATACAGGCAAACGTCGTCGGGTCTAGAACCCAGCGCCCGACAGTCCGAATCGTCACCGAATTCTCTACCATTTACTAGTACTAATACAAGTAACTGGTCCCTTAACTGCATTCGATTAAACATAGACCTTTATCAGCGATCTTTTACTGCTTTAGTAGATACATGATCAGTAAGATCTTACATTAGTCCCGTGATTGCAGAATAATGCAAATAGATGGGAAATGTACCGGCCCCGGCGAAGCAAGAAATGCAAGCAGAATTAGCCAATGGAACTTTGGTCGGTATTACCGAGGAATATAACATTCAAGAACAACTGCTGTCAACGAATGTAGCCGCTAATTTTCTGCTCATGCCGTCACTGACCGTAGACTGTGTATTGGGAATGGATTTTCTCACCGAATATAATTGCACCATAGATATAGGAACCAAACAGATTACTATAAACCCTAAGACAGATAGGGTATATCCTACGTTAACCATAGAAACAATTAGCCCTCCATCTTCATGTTCAACCGAACTTCAACAAAATGAAGTTACCGATGTCATAGAAGATATTATCTTATGCCCGTGGTATACAAGAAAATTTCGAGAAGTTGAACAAGATCCTGACAAAAATTTCAATTACTGTATTAAAGATGGCAAACTATACAGACACTTCTTCGACAGATATGATTTCACAGAACCTGAACTGGCTGATCCTTGGAAACTGTGTATTCCTAACCCAAGATGATGTGAGATTTTGCAAGAAGGCCATGATTAACCGACCGCTGGACATTTAGGTGTTGCTAAGACTATTGCTCGTATAGCGAGACACTACTATTGGCCTGGGATGTTCCGAGAAATTGCTAACTATGTCCGATATGTCAGCAATATAAATATTCCCAGTTACGACCACCAGGGAAAATGCAACCACGTCGTCAAGGAGGACCTTGGCACACTGTTAGCACCGATTTAATTGTCCCTTTACCCCATTCTATGTCTGGAAACCGATACATTGCAGTTTTTCAGAACCAGTTCACTAAATGGATAGAATTCCAGCCGTTACGAAAACCTACATCCGCTGCAGTAAGCAGAACCTTGCATGAAAGAATTATTGCTCGATTTGGATGTCCAAGGATGTTAATTTCAGATAACGGGGTACAATATAAAAACCGTGAAATGCGTAAGTTCTTAACCGACTTTGGAATACGCCAACTATTTTCTCCACCGTATCCGCCGCAAACAAAGTCATAGAAACTATGATAGCCCAGTTTTGTGAAAATGACCAAAGGAAATGGGACCGATATTTGCCTGATTTTATGTTAGCTATCAATATTGCACGTCATGAGTCCACAGAATTTTCACCGGCGTACCTCAATTTCGAACGAGAATTAGAGGTGCCAAAGAGTATTTTCCGAGAAGTCCAGGCCGAGGAACCTGTGAATGAAAATGAAGCCAGTATAAGAGAACGTTCCGATCGTTTCAACCAGCTGAGAGACGTTTTCGAACTCGTACAAATTAATTAAGACGAGCTTTTAGTTCTCAGAAAAAGCACTACGACTTACGTCGAAGAGAATGGAGCTGCCACTTGTGACGGAGTCATGAAGAGAGAGCATGTTTTATCCTCCGCTGTACGAGGATTTGCCGCTAAATTAGCACCGAAATATTCAAGTCCATACTTGATCACAAAAGTATGGTCACCGGTAGTATTCGACCTAAAGAATGAGCAGACGGGGCGTAAATTTAAACGAATCCACATCAAAGATCTTAAACCAGCGCATTAAGTTATCTTTTGATACAGATATGGAACCAAAAACGCCAACCAATATTCGTTTGTTGGAACTGTTTGGCCCCAGTCCGGAGGTGTTGCAGTTATATGCATTCCCACTACCGGACACTCCGGTGACACCACCACCACCCCTTGTGAGTCCGCTACCAGCCACACCACTACCGATCACTCCTGGGCGGTGGATACCCTCACCAGCAAAGCCACCGACGCCAGCTCTAGGAACACTGCCTGTTCGCATTCCAAGGTGGAGACTAAGACCGCCAGGCATTCCTGGACACCAGCGATATCGGCTGCGTCTGATCACCCCGGAAGGAGCGAAATGACTGGCGGTTCCACGGCGAGAGGAGGAATTCTCCGTGTTAGGATTCACAAGACTGACATGATGTGATAGCCTAGTGTTTTCTGTATATATTTTCCTTTAATAATTTATACTGTTTAGTTAGTTAATATTTAGTTATGTTAGGCTAGAAAAAAATGTTTATTTTTTTTACGAAGAGAGGGGGGAATGTAATGAACCTATTTTATTTTGCTCACGCTGTACTTTAATTCTCCGAGTATTTAGCAGGTGTTACTCCGCGGTACTCGACGTCGTCCCCGTGGTATTCGACACTGGGGGTTTAGTAGGCTCTTTCCGCGACACTCAGCGTCTGCACCGTATATTCCTTACCGATCTATTTGTTAATTTGTTATTTTGTATTATTATTTCAGATTTTAATTTATTTATGTTGGGGAATTATTATTAGTATTATTTGTTTACAGGGTGACATTTTATTTTATGAAATAAATATTTTATTTTGAATACCGAGTCTTATAATATTCCTGAACCTTGGACATAACTTCTCCACCGAGTGAACCCGGACTGATTAAAGTGGCTGTACTAGTTCGGCATCTGCGACCGAACCTCGAAAGTACGTCACAAGCTACCTCGCCAGTACAACCAACACATAAAACATAATAATTACAGCAATATTACCAGAGTCGGGTTTTCTCCATAGGTTGACTATTTTCGGTATCTCTTTTGGTGTTTTATATATTTTATGATTTCTATGTATTATACTCATTTCTTCCTATCTTTTCATAAAATTAAGTTTTTTGCTTTATTAGTTGCCATATATACTTTTGTTTCTGTAATAAATCTGTCTTGCTTGTGATTTTACTCAGCTTCAAGATTTGGGTCAATTTAAATTTTTTACGTTAATGCCAAGTTCAGTAGTACTACTAGTAATCCATTTACATCTATTAAAACATTGCTTGTTCAAATTTCTTTTAATTATAGGACAAAACATATCAACAGGATAATTAATTATTTCATAAAATTCCTCTAACATATTATCTACCTTACTATGTCTGTATAAGTCATTGAGCTTTACCTGTTGGAGATGACTATGCAGACCACATAGTTCATTAATATCTCCTTGATAAATACCCTACCCTTTTGTACCCTATTGGAGCATTTTTGTTTAATTTCTAGTATTAGACCGTAATGATCTCCCAAATTCAGATCCTGTACCGATTCGGAGCAAACATCACTATCTACATTTGTGAAAACATAGTCTAACTTTGATGTAGATATTACACCAAGTGAATTAGTAAAAAACCCTAGTCGGCTCCGTATTTTGAATAGTGAGATTATAGAAGTTCATAAGATCCAGCAAGGTGGTTTTATTTTTGGATTTTCTTAGATAGTCAGTATTCATATCACCATAAAAAATGATTTTAGTATAATGTTGAACACAATGACCCAACAGATCTATCATATGATCAAAAAACATCTCAACATCAGCACCCGACGGTTTGTATGTCAAAATTACACAGTAAGTAGTGTTATTAAAAGATATTTGCACAGCACAACATTCAGAGTGTGTTTCAATTGAGGAGTTCCTTGCAAGGTGAATCATTTCATATTGAATATCTTCTTGATTAGGATCATTACTCCACCATGTATGTGGTTCTGTCTTACAAATCAGCCACAATAAAATTAAAATGTATATATTTATAATTAAATTCCGTACACCATGTTTCTGACACACAAAGTATGTGAGGGTTATATTTATGTATAATTGATTCAAACTGTGCAGTTTTGTTGGTAATACACTAAGAATTCACACATATTACTCTAAAAACAACACTACAATCTCCTTGGCCTCCCTTAAAGTTCTCCTTCTTTGTTCGAAATCGAAATCTCTTCACTATTATTCTATTAGGCCAATAACTTGGATTGTACAACTCCTTCATGAGTTTCATATCTGCTTCTACTCTAAACAATGAGTTACGTTCCAATTTTGAAACCATAAATTCATAACTAAGAGATTTTTTTAACTAAGTAATTTTTTCCATGGTATCTCCCAACGTAAAGCCATAAACGTGGCAATGATGCAGCAAGACTGGTATCTGAAATCGCATCATTATTTTCTTGACTGTCATTTATACATCCTGTATCAACTACGATTGGATTGTCAGCATTTACCTTACTGTTTTTTCAGGTTTCTCGAGCAATTACTTTTTGCAGGGAAGTTTTTGTTATCTATTTGTTTTTGTTTTTCAATAAGTGTAAATTCAGATAAGAAAGAATTATTATCGTCATTTCTTTCAAGAGGATTATTAAATACATCATTTGCATTGGGCACATAATCAAGCATATTGTTTGATTCTTTATTTGATAGCAATCTAACCATGTCAATATTACTTTCTTTGTCATTACTTCTTGTCTCAAAAATTTAATTTCAGCAAGTAATGAACTTGTATGGTGATCATCCACATTAATATTAACACAATGTGTATTTCTATTGACTTCAGCTTTCAACTATTTATTTATTTATTTATTTACTAACGGGATTAACCCCTTTTTAAAATTAAGAAAACATTTATAAGCAATACACACTACCTTAGGAACGATTAACCATACCAGCAAACAATACTACAATCCTTAATACTACAAATAATACAATTAATAAACTACAATTCAATACACCAAAGTAATGCACAAAGTATGTCAACAATAATAACCACAACACTGAAATGCATCATCCATGCATTATAAGACCCAACTGATGCTTAAACTGATTCAAAGTGCAATGAAAATAATCAATGTCATTACAAAATGTATTCCCTAATCTTAACATACGAGTTATTGGTGAGTAATAACCATAGTTGGTGGAATGGTATGGTACAAAAAATAATTTTGATTGTCTAGTGGTCTTCAACGAAACATGTAAACATATTATTGACAATAATTCAGAGCAATCTACAAAACTATGAATGATTTTAAAAAATACCAAAGAAATCTGTGACATACGAGACTGTAAGCTGTTCAGTCCAACAATATGGTTCAAATCATCATAATTAAACTCACCAACAACAAAACCTAGTCTAAAGGCACAATTTCGTAAAAACTTTCTCTGAACGTTTTCGATCTGATTAATATATATATTATAGTAAGGATCCCAGATAAGGCTACCATATTCCAAAATTGATCTCACCATAGCACAATACAGCATTTTAAATGTTTGAACAGAAAAGTCTGGGGATGATCTCACTATAAATCCCAATATCTCGAGCGCTTTTAAGACAATATTATTAACATGATCATTAAAACACATTTTATTGTCAAATAGTATTCAAATAGTAGTAGTCAAGTAGAATATATAGTATAATAGTAATAGTATACATTGCTGCACTTCTTGTTGATTTATTCACCAGAAATACCACAAGCAATTTACAGAGCACACAAACACTTCTAACTAGCTTGGCAGATAGCAGATAGATATACATAATGATCAGAACAAGTTTATAAAGCATGATAATATCCATTATGTAAATACAAGACAAAAAAATTAATTTAATCTAGAAAAAGGCACATAGCCTTTTTGTAGATTAATTGTTACTTGCGGTTCACCCAAATTACCTTAGTATATAACATATAGAATAGATTGCCTCCTGAACTCAAACTTTGCTCATCGACTGGACTATTTAAAAAGATCCTAAAGTTACATTTAATATACAAATGTTTTTACGATCTGAAAGAATATTTGGATGTACAATTAATAGATTGGTCAACTTGGGTGTTATTTTGAAAAAAAATAACAATTTTCCGCAAAAACTTAAAAACCGTTTCATAGATTTAGGTAATTTTTGGGTGACGTGTACATCAATTAAAGGTCATTAAAATTACATGGTGTTTGTTTTAATCTGACACCAGTGGTGGCCTAGGCCTACTATTCCTTATGATTTTGCCTTCAGAAGTGGCTGAAATCATTTATTACCTGATGTCTTAATATAGTCTGGAACAAACTACTCTCTAACTTCTAGTTTATTTGGATTCTATAATTTTCAACAAGGCTATTTTAAAAATGGTTTGCATTCTGAGAGCAAAAGTTAACGCCAACAGAGTGATTTTTATTGAATCACTAAATTTAATTCTTCTAAAGGGTACATTTTTATTAAATATATCAGAACAAGGTCTGCTGAGCCCCCCTAAAAAATCTTTTAATCCTTAGTCTCCGTATGTGTTTAACAATTGCAAAATATTTCATTATTTCAATACCATCAACCTGCCTCTTTACAAAAAACATCCACAATTATTATACTAATTTAAAGTACCATCAGATATTGAAGCTAATAGAACAATAATTACTTGAGTCTGGGTTCTCCTTAACGTATAAGGCATCTGTACAATTTTCTGGCAACCAGGGCAGTCTTCTCTATTAGGAAATCTATTTTCCTGATAGGAGATAAAAGTACTCTTCCTACATAAGAAAATACCAGTACTACCCTTCAATAACAATTTCTGAACAGAGGGATATTAAGGTTGGTTTGACCAGGCAGGGACTACAGATATTGCAGTAGCTTGTGGTGAAAGCATCAACACAAAATGTTTTTGCAATAAATGCATTTATTGCCCAAGAGTTACCCATTTACAGAGCAATTATACAAAAAAATAATACTTTCAGTTAAGTGATTATATACAGTGTACCAAATACAATCATGACAGACACATA
Organism: Monochamus alternatus; assembly: GCA_037114965.1. Classification (NCBI taxonomy): domain Eukaryota; kingdom Metazoa; phylum Arthropoda; class Insecta; order Coleoptera; family Cerambycidae; genus Monochamus; species Monochamus alternatus. The sequence continues at coordinate 44,984,676 of CM073428.1, read as the reverse complement.
TTAAGTTTAACAGAATTAGAAAGATAATTATAGGTATGTTTATGTTTTAACTCAACAATACTGCAACAGAAAATATCACAAACTGAAGCAATTATATTTGCATTAGCACATATTACATTTACTGGTGCTTTTAACAATAAATTTGAGGTCTTACAATAAAATATATTATTTTGTCTAGTTGCAAGTTTAGGAAGTAATATATCAATTTGTGATAATAAAGCAGGATAGTCAATTTTACCCTGTAATAGCTTACATAAAAATAAAACATGCAAGTTTTCTACCCCACTCCAAGGACATAAAATTAAAACTACTCAATAGATCACTATAATCGCACCCTCTTTGGGGATGCACCCCACTAGTTCTAAAACTTAAATATTTTAAAAAGTTCTTTTGGACTCTTTCAATAGCAGAAGAATACTGCAGATATATAGAATTCCATATTAAAGAGGCATACTCCAATGTAGTTCTAATTAAACTAAAATACATAGATGACAAAGCAGTCAGAAATTTTTACTATTACGTATAACAAAACCTTGTGTATTATACGCTGACTTTATAATATTACTTATATGCTGATTGAATGTCAATTTATGATCAAACAAATTTCTAAGTCTCTTATTATTATTTGTTCTTTCTAAAATTCAATTTGTATGAATAACCCAGTTTTTACCAAAACGATATCTATATTTGTTATTCTAATAGAATATGGTATACGACTGTAGAAAGTCTCTCTAAACATGACTAATATAATAATTTATCAAATAACACAGAGGCTTTAATTACGATGCATCATAATGATATTTAGTTTTATTTTTTCAAAAAATTTTTCTAGCAGACACGAAATACAATTTAATTATGTACAAAAAAGTAAGGGTTTACTAGAAAACGTCACTAAATTGTACTATTACCATTGGCAGACTCGAAAATTCATGGAATAGAAAAGGTGACTGTGACAATCAAATTGAATTATAGTTTTCAATTGGTTCTACGCGTTGCTACTATATTATTTAAATAAATTATGGAATTAAAAAATAATCAATTCAATAAACTTGAGAATTTTGTAAAATACCAAGTTAGAGATAAAGAGAACACTTGCAAACACGGAATCCCAGGAAACAATTACTCTGCGGATTAATGCCCGGACCAGTATTGAATTACACCTGGAAAGCCTATAGCGAACAGCTAGTCACTCGTCAGTAGCCCACCAGAGATATACCGGTTTCGAGCTTATTATGTCTGGTAGACTACTGATGACCGACTCCAGCTGTATAGGCTTTCCAGGTGTAATTCAATGCTGGTCAGAGAGTTCAGAGTATTTGTTTCCTGGGATTCCGTGTTTGCAAAATATCGTTTCTCGCAGAAAGTGATAAAGGTCAACAGCTTTCAATGGTGTTTACTGCATGTAGAACACTTTATGTTTGTGACATTTCCAGTCCGGCATGGAGTAGTGAATAGCCGATAGATGTAGTTTATTCTACACCACGTACTTAATGACCTGTTTGTACAAGAAAAAGAAAAAGATAAACAATTTCTCAAGTTGTCTGTATGTGCCCATTTTTTTCATTTCTCACTTTCTCACTTTGAGCCACTCCACACAGATTTCATTTAGCCCCCCTGAAAAGGTTGGATGGCTGCAGCTCTGGTTTTAATAATCAGTAATTTGTGTCTAGTTTACAGGCTGCTGCCATTTAGAATAAGAAAAATATATATTATTGTGAATTGTAATGTGTGTGTGATGATAATGATTATGATGTGATATGATTTTTGTATTATGTGTTAATTTTTATTGGGCGCCAATGTTTTATTTTATTTTGTTTTATTTATTTAAATAATGTAAAATAGTATTTATGTTAAATTATATATATGATTTCTAAATGTGAATAAATATAATTTTGTTTTATGATTTAAATTTATGATTTTATTTAGATAATATTGTTTTACCTGTATTTTTCTATACCCTGGCTATGTTTTTCTCGTGTCTCAGGAGTGGATTCTAGCAGAGTAGCTAACACCTTTTTTTATCAAATGTCGAATATCTGTTACCACTCAGTACATATAAAACAATTTTTTAAAGGACAGTACATTAACTTTTATTAAAAAAAAATGATAAATTCTCAATTGAACTAGAACATTCAACACAATGATTATTTAAAGAATGTTTTCTTACAATTTAACAAGATTTAATTTAACTATCTATTACACACGTGTATCTTTCATTTGGTTTTATAAATTTGTATGAAGCTATTTACTACTATTAGGCAACTAGAAACACACACGAGTGTAATGAAATTTGCCTAGCTTCCTAGGTTCTATAATGGCCGTCTCTAATGTCTATTTATTTTATACAACAGTTAATCCTTGGAATTTTTAAGTAAGTTTAAGCTTTTAACATAATTGAAATTTAATATAAGTAAGTTATTACATGTATTTTATTATTTATCGTTTTAGAAGTTGAGTATTGATCAATATGCATGAGATCTAGCTAGATATCGTTTTGTATACGTATACGTTAAATTTCTTACTCCTTTTATAGACGATATTTCTAATTGCTGCCTGGAATTGATGTAGTAGTCTCTGGATGATGTAGTAGTCTCTGGATGCTGTTGATACTCCGGACTGGATATCCTGTTGAATTCTGGAATTTTATACCTGTTGATGTCTTGCTGTATATTTTGGAGGTTATTTCCCTCTGGATATTGATTTCTTAGACCTTTTGCAAACCCCCAGGTATGGTTATGGAGATGATTTCCACCAAATTTCTTAAATATCGTTTTGATAGATGTTGACTTGAGTTACTTTACTTTTATAATGATACTGTGAAACTGGTAAGCATGAATTTATACTTTTTAATCAAATTTTAACTAATTTAAATGAAATTTTTCTGCTCCACCAAACTTGTATCTCTTCTCGTTTCACAATTTTCTTCGTAACTCTTCAATAAACTTTTGTTTCTAGGTAATTTTACCCTCTAGATTCTTAGTCGTTTTTCTTAAGATCTCTACACAAGTATCACTTTTAATTTAAATTATTCTTTTCGAAACACTGTTCACTACACTACTTGTCTTTTATAATCTTATAACTACATTTTACAAATATATAACAGTTTTTACTTAATTTTATAATGAAATATTCTTTAATTTATGTTTTTCTATAGTCCTGTCAGAGATGTTGAATTTTCATTGTATAGCCATCTTTACATTTGACATTTCTATTTGTCACTATGTTCAATATTGGAATTTTTTTTTATTTTACTAATATTTCATTTGACTAATGTTTTTGTCTTACGATATGCATATATGATTAATCTTGGCTCTTTAAGCTTTCTTTTGATATGTCAATGTCTTGGTTTTGAATTCATTTTCTTTATGTACTATGTGTTTTTGTATTGTCATTGGACATGACACAGACATGAGATAGATAAAATTTTAAATTAAATTTAATAAAATTTGTAAAATTTTGTACCTTTAATATAATAATATGCTCTTTCAATATGTTTATATTATATAATTCCAATAATAACAATTTCTCTTAATTTTACACCTATAATAATAACATTTCAATAATAATTTCTCTATATTTGTTGTTTAAAATAAATCTCATGGCATTTAATTTTTATGTAATTTCTATTTTATCACTATATATATATATATTTACCATATTTGTCATTACACTTCTATATACTTTATATGCTTGCTGCACACTGACAAAATCGTATACACTGTAAACATAATCATACCCCATAAAATTCTTTTAAAAACCTATTATTACTTGAATTGATATAAATTATAAGTATCATTTGGTTTTAGGAATCCTGGATGCATATTAGCCAGCCTTAAGAGTGAATTTTATGGTAGATTAGAGCCCGGAAATCGTCTGACCAAATTAGAGCTGTTTTGTTGCGACGAAATGTGTTCAATCCGGTTCAAAACATTATATTTTTGTGTTGAAACAGTGACGTCACACACGTCGCTGTTTAAACAGTGTTTAAAATGTCTCCTGAGTCCGGTTTGAACTCTTTAAATGCTTTGTTATTGGTCTATGCAGCAGTTTGCCTAAAACGTAGAGATTTGAAAAATGGTGTGATTTAAATTTTGAGATTAATATTTGAAATGATTGATATGATGATACTTCTTATTCTTGTTTATTTAAAAAGGAGTTGGTTGTGGATTATTGTATGTACCAAATTTAAATGTATCCTTAGACATCCTGAATTACATAATTCAAAAGCATAATCCAATTAATTTTCTATCTAAATTTCTTAAACCCGTTGCTCATATAAACATGTTAGGTATTTGTTTTTGGTTTGCAGTTGTCAAAATCAATTTCTATGTTTTTGTTGCAAATTTCACACATTTTCAAAATATATATACAAAAACATGCTGAAATATATTGTTAATTATTTCTACCACTAATAATCATTCTATTTTAATCGAAATCTAATGTAGACAATAGTATAAACAATAATCAAGGTGAGGGTGATATTAACGAGAAACAAATATTTGATGACGTTACGTTTTGAAACTATACATTTACTTGGTGCAATACATAGGTGACGTCACCATTGAATACGTTTTGAAACAGTGGTATGAATACGGTTCATCACAAAAAAACAGCTTAGGTGAAGTTTACATTTTGAGTTGATTTAGTTTTTAGAAGTTTAACATTATTTTTTGCCAGGTCGGCTAATAATTGAACACAAAAAACGAAAACAATTTTTTCCTACTAAAAATGAGCAGATATTTTGGTCAAGATTAGATGGTGAGCAGTTTCAATAGTCAATAGTATACACTAAGCAGCATAAAAGTTCTGCCATTTAAAAAAAGCACAATGTGCCATAAATGCCATCATCTACTAGTGATATCAAAATTGAAAATAAATGAATTTTTTGTTCCCCCAAAAACCCCCGATCTCCAAAATGTATGCAAATATTTTGAATTTTTTAAAAAGTTATTTACAAATATCGAAAATAAAATTTTAACTTTGGTAGCCTGTATCTTTTTTACTATCAACTTTTGACTAGGGTAAGTTTGGCTACATTACATTGTTTTCTTCTCAGGAATCTACTTTTGCTCTATATTGTATTAATTTCGGAACACCCTGTATAACAATAGTCATATTTCAGTCTAATGAAGAAGTAAAAAGAGCAAACAAACAGTTAAAAATCTTTCGAATAAGTTACAGATACCTATCTGTGAATTTTAGAATAAAGAAATATTCCTACATCTGAAACTATCCCAAGTTTAGTGAAATTCTGAATAGTACAAAACTAACAAAAAATGTCATTCCACTCCAAAATAAAAACCTACAACCAAAATTTGTTCCAAAATTATGTACAAAATATATTTAGAAAGCAACAAAGTAAAAGGACAGAACTCCAAAACTTCCAATCTTAAAAAAAAGGAGATCAAGTATATGTTTTAAATTTCAACACCTTTATTGAGAGAAATAGAAAATAAAAATGTAAATAAAAAGAAATTGGAAAGTGTCGAGATGGAAAATATTACCATATTTTATGTAGAAGAATGTATAGTTAGGAAAATGCTCGAAATGTAAATTGAGGAAGATCGAGTATATCCCTATGTGAAGAGGATATTCTAAGAATAAACTAAGGATAAAATAGAAAATTAACCAAATGAAACATTTCATAATAGTGTCCCGCTTCCTCTGGAATGTTCACAGACACGTTATGGCAGAAAAATTAATAAGCCAAATTGTTTAAATTTGTAATAAATGCAAATGCATGATTGTCTTATACAGGATGTTAATGATAAGATTGACCAGCATCAAAATAATAATTCAGGTCTGTTATACAGTGTTAACTATGACTAATTACAAAAAATTTAACCACGTGCTCAGGGAGGCCTAAAAGACAATACAAAAATTATTCCAGAATTTTAGCTCGATATTTAAAAAATGAGGCAAGACCCTTTTTTCCTATGGAAAGTCGGCGCCTATGATAAGAATCAACTGAGATGGCTTAAATTCATAGATAAAGCTTACATCTGTCAACAATGTCAACTACCATGCGGTCGTCTTTGTGTAGCGTTTCTAAATGTAGAAACGACAAAAATTAACATTCTTATTAGTATTAATACCTGATAGATAGGTAACAGTTAATCCCGTTAGCTCCAGTATTTTGCATTCGTTTTTCATTATTTCGTTATAAACTGGTAAAACTACATATTCGCTCATTACAACCACTCACTACACTTCCCGTAGGTACAATTAGATAAAATGCCTATTAATTATAAGAAAATCAGACAAAAGGAATGGGTGGTACTAATATGTAGGTAATACATAACTTTCAATGCACCCGCGGCAGTCTTGTCCCATAACCTAGAAAAACAAACTGACAAACTATATTGTGGGAAAATATCTGTACCCGACACATATTCCTTTATTTAATAACTATAAAATGTTTAAAATTAAAATAAGGCACTAAAAATTGAAGAAGAACACAAAATTACAACGTAAACACAGGAATTGAATTATGACATGACAGCGATACCGATTGAGCGACTGTTGCATGACTTGCTTGTTGGTTGCCTACTCTACATTGGCGGCGTTAAATAAGAATTTAAAATATTATTGAAAAAAATTTTTTTGGCTTTATAAATAAGTTTGGAATTTTTTTGAAGGGTGATTCCGTTAATTCTTATTTTTCCCTATCCCCTCTTAAAATATTTGTACTAAGTCATAGTTAACCCTGTATAACAATTTTTAATTCAAATCTTAATACGGGAGTTATAGGGTTACTTCATAAAATGCTATTACTAGGGAACTTTACTTGGTCATGACAATAAATAGTTAAAAAATATCACTAACTTGATCTGTAGTTTTATTTTTTTTTCTACGTCCATGCAAAAAACAAAACTTTATTGAACTATATTTAGTGGAAAAAGTGGTCATTTTACTACAGCGTTTTGTCATCATGACAAACAGAAACGTTCAAATCGACGTCATATTTTCCTACCCTTAGTGCCATATAAATAAAACATTTTTTGGTTTTTGCATCAACTTAGAAAAAATATTGTATGCAACTCATACAAAAAGTGCTTATTGCACTCGACGTATTGTCCTACTCGGCCTGACGACCTCGTTGGACAATTTCACGTTACGTGCAATAAACACTTACTTTTTGTACTTGTTGCGTAAGTAACTATTAATTATTGTTAATTGTTTGATTTAAATTGTTAATATCGCTAAGCGTGTTTAACAACCGTAATTAAAAATTAAAACTGTCAGTGGTGTACTTTTTTTTTCTTAAAAAAATATACACTGCCCACCCAGTAACTAGACCACTGAAGTATATTTAAATTCATGAATGCATAGATTGGAAAAAAATTATAAAATTGCAACTCCCTTATTAAGCTTCGAATAAAAAATTGTTATATAACAATATAACATATACTTCACATACAGTTAAAAAACACTTGATGAAACTTCGAAAAGATGCTTTTCCCCGGTTTGGATAGCTTATCTTCTTCTGAAATATGTTGATGCTCTTGCATTGCTTCTGTCTATGATTATGTCCGAGTCATTTTCTTGCGGTTTTGTTCCCTCTATGTGGAAACAAGCTTCAGTTACTCCAATTTTCAAGAAGGGAGACAAGTTGGACCCCGTGAGATATAAGTAGTCTGCTACTTCCTGCTCGACCTAAGAAGCACGACTTACAAGAAGCGGCCTACATTACAGTAGGTACTTAAACGCAGACCTGCAGGAAACAACTAATCCGCGGAATAATGCCCTGACCAGCATTGAATTACACCTGCAGTATCTGTGTGAACAGTCAAGAACTCTTACTGATCCACGCCACCAGACACAGACCGGTTTCGAGATTGTTAGCCCTCATGACTCAGTCACATAGACCGAGGCAGGCTTTCGCGTTTTATACGCCAGCTTCTCGGCTTGCCTTGCATTTATAAATATAGATAAATTTTTACTATTTTAAACACGTTACACTTTTAAATAAAATATGATTTAACATAATCAACCCAAGTATGTCTATCTCATTTTGATCATAGCAACATTACATTAGCCGATTTCAAGCGAATTACCAGTAATAAATAGTATTTACCATAGACATTTAAGCTCTTCGGTTATAGACGTCAAATTCCTCATGACATCATGAAAAAGCCCTTAGTGATGTCATGAGTTTGAAATTCTATAACCGGTAAATACTCAAGTCGGGAGCTGGTTATTATTCTCCGTCTCTCTTATTCAAATGTCAATATATTTTATACTTATATAAAAGTGGTAAATTACCGTTGCAAATCTGTAGAAATTTCAGTATTGTTGTTTCAATGTTGAATAACCAATCAATGGCTAACTAGCAAATACGGTTTTAATTCTTCAATTTGAAAATGAATTTTCTATTCTGGAATTATAATAAATCGATACAATCATATTCGGTTAGGTATAACGAGAATTGTCACAACTTACATTCACAATTTTCTTTAAGTAATTATTATTAAACTAACATTAAATCAACTTCCCATGTAACCTCAATAAACAAAACTTCTCACGTAACAACGTCACCCCGTTTCAGATTATAACAGAAACCGATAACCAATTGCATTTTAGCGCATTACATGTGGTTATAGCATGGTCATCGTGAGGGTCAGAACAGGGCATAACTAAGGGCTTCTGAGAGAATAACCGCAGTTATTATTGGTCATTCGCTTGAAATCGGCTATTATTTCAAGTTTGAATGTTACATTTCTTCACCTTAAATTTTTGTAGTATGTCTCACCTTACAACTGTTAAGAAATAATGGCAATGTTATTTCTAACATATTATATAGAATTTTAATCGAGTTTCTTAAAGACAAGGAATTAGGTGTCTCTATAGTTTAACGTATGTGTTATTTGAATTGTGCATGTAGCATCTCGTTCACGACCTCGAGAAAACTTGCAAACAGCTGATACTGTGTATTCATAAAACCCCGAGGTTAAAATCCTGCTAAAAACTCTTAAATGGGAATTGTCCTTAAGAAATTACCTTAAATACACACCTAGAATTTTCATCTTTACCATTCTGATCATCAATCATTTTCTTTTTATCACTTGTAGCTCTTCCCCAAGCACAACTCCAAATACTTTCTTCGTGAGCATTTTCTTTTTTGTGTAATACGGAATACTGAAATTTGAAAAATTAATGACCCATAACCTAAACAATATCCAAAAATAAAAATACCATTATTATACGTAGTTTATAAATTTGTGTTGCCTTTCTGGCTACCACAAAAATTGAATAGGGATCCGGTGTTATAGTTTATACTTCGCCACCGATGTATATCATAAGACAGTAGCACTACTGAATTCTGACATAAAAAAAATAGAAATTAGAACTTATCAAACAAAATCAAAACTTGGATGTTTATAACCAGTGTTGCCAATGGTGTTGACATAAAGTATAAAGTACACGCGGATTCTGTCCAAATTCCACAATTTTGCCAACGATTCCACACATTAGTGATTTTGATTTTATTAGTTTTCTTTGGTGCTGACAGAAGATTTATTTGATTTTTAAATTATTTAAATATTAATACAAGTTTTTAAGTAAGTTATATAAAACAGTTGAATAATAATCTAATATAATAAATAATAATTTTATTCTTCTTCTCCTTGTTTATGGTCTTCGTCCCATGGACATTTAACATTTAACCCATAGATAAAGATACAATATAGATGGCTCTCTCTGGTGGAAGGGGAAGGACAATATTTGTACTAGCGCCACGTGTCAAGTGTATTAATTAAAAAATATATTTGATGCGGTAGGCATAGTAGAAACTGCTTTTATTGATTGGGTTGTCAACCCATTGCATTGGCGGGATTTTTTTAAATTTATGCATATTGAAATTTTGAACAGTACAAAATCTCTGGTATTCCAGTTTCATTAAATTTCCAATGCGATTTATCAGTTAAAGCACTAAAAAGAATTTATAACATATCACACAGTAAAACATGTATTATTGCTGTTTATCTATAAAGTGTTCAAATTACTTCAAAATGTTTTTGCTTATTGGCAAAATTAAAAAATATATATAATGAAGCAGTAGTATTACATGCTTTAGTCCGAATTTTTCCAACTACTGATAAAGTTACCTATCGATTAAATAGGTATATTATCTGTCTCATAAAAATTAAATGTGTTAGAGAGCGATGAATACAGATTTATCTGGCCAGTAAATTTACCACAGTTAGACCAGACAATTTTTGTAAGATAACTATTTAACTAACAGGTAACTTTATCAGCAATTGGATAATTCCAGTCTTAGTTTGAAATGTCAAAATCTTAAGTACGTTAACTGGTAAACGCCACTGGAAATATAATCAAACTAGAATAGCAGAGATTTTATACGCTAGAATAATGTATGAATGTATTAAAATTTTAAAACCTGGGGATTATATATATACGACATTCAAGTAATAAAACACTTAAAATGAACTATTGATTTCTATTTTTATTTTGAAGCATGCTCAATATATTTCTCAAACAAACAATACATTGGTTAAACAATTTTAGGGCTAATCAGCATGGCATCGGTTTCTAAAACTCAAGGTTTGAGTTACTTCTGTAGAATAGAGCGATATGTCTCTAAAAACGTCAAGAATCCTAAACATGATGACATGGCAACCAACATGAATATTGTTCAACCATTGACAACTACCACGTATCCCACAAACTGCTAATACTTATTGTTAACATAAATCATACGAGTATAATACATATTTTTATTTATTCTTTATACAAATTTCCTTATAAGTATATATAGAGATAGAAGTAACTCAAATTTTTTACATTTATTACTCGTAATCCGTAGAAATACTAGGAACAGGATTTAATTCTTCTAAGGGTCCTTCATTCTCAGGCCTAGTACAGCTGTATTTAGGTATAAAGAGAATTTTCTTCAGATGAAATTTCATGAAAATCTAAAAAAGCATAAATATATTTAAAAGGAAAGTAATATATTTTGTTATACACGTTTACCTGGCAAAAATAAAGTTGGCAAACTTCCAAATTTTAATTTCTTTTCTCCAGGAATTCGACAAAAATCGCTAAAATGTCTATCACACATCCTGTACCTCTTGAGGATCGAGATCTTTCAGTGTTTAGTTACCAATTCTCTTCACCCAAATATCATATATTTGAAAAAGCAAAACATTACTTAGATAAATCTTTAAAAAACTTGTATAATGCTGCAAATTTTACAATTCTACAAACATTTGTCAAAATGATAATTATTTATATAAGTTATATAGTTTCGTCCGAAGCTATTTCTTTGTGGTATAATTTTAGTTTTTCTTGACATACGTTTAATACTTTTACTACTGTTTTGAGAACTGAAACAGAGAGTTTTTCGAAACGTCAATAATACACTGAAGTGCGCGATAGTGATGTTATTTTTTACTTATCTGCTCTTTTCAGTGTGAGATTTTTTGGTTAGGCAAACTTAGTTTCAAAAATAACCCTTGACTGATCCGTTTGGCGCAAGGGGCTAATTTAATTAATCTTTATTTTTTCAGAAGTGTGGCAAAAATCCAATAAAACTAAAAAAAAATTATATAGTAGGTATCTTTAAAGAAGGTATTTCGATAACATTACAAGTACATGCACCTACCCACTTTAGAAATATTTTTTAGTCACATCAAAGACAAATCTCTCAAAATGTCATTAAAAATTATACACAAAAAGAATTTTATAAAGATAAATCTAGACGTACATAAAATTAGGTACATTGTACACTACTTACATTTTCATATATAATGGGAAGACTCCTAGTTGTTTTCGACTTTCCATCACAATTTGGAACACAACATACAAAAACCATTGTTCAGAATATTAATTACCACAACTAAAATGCAAATAAAAATCAATGACTCAACTCAACACAGCGAAAACAAAATACAATGCACACTACAACAGCGTCAGGAACACAATCAAATGAGCAAAATAACCCGCGCTGTGCCCGCGTTGCACGTGGTAAAATTTAAAACATTCCACAGTCCCCACCACAGACCCCACTCTTAGATGCCAGCGCCAAAATGGCAAGTGTACGAACTATATTGTAGATCATCCCCACTACCGAGAGTGCACAGCCCATGATTTAACCAGCCCTGGGACATATAGACAGTGTTGCCAGATTTTTATAAATCACGGTCGCCAATACATCCGTAAAACAACTATAGCCAAACAAAACGGACTAAATATATGTAAATATAGGTTGCGTTCAGTGAATGATCGGATCAACGAAAAGCATTCAGCTAGTAAATATTTCGAGGGTCAGCCCAATCAGCTAATTGAGAATACTGAAGGAATTTAAGCGGTCTTCTCCGTTGCTACGGCTTCAGTAGCCAAATTTGTAACCAGTAGCCAAACACAAATTTATGTCGGCGAATCACATGTTTTTGTAGCCCAATTGGCTATAAGTAGTCACTTCTGGCAACACTGTATAGAATTCTACAAATCGAAATGTTTCTATGCAGTTGGTACTGAACATGATATGATGGTATTCTATTTTGTGACGTATTGAGCATAAGCAAAATATCATATTTCTATAATTTGTTATCATGTTAGCATATTAACTATACCTTTATCTATTTAAGAAATATCGTGTACTGCTAAATATTCTGAAAACATAATAACAAATGATTGATAATTATATTTTGTTTATTCTCATTACGTTAGAATTCTATCTTATCATGTTGAGTACCAAATGTATAGAAACATTTCGATTTGTAGAATTCGATATGTCACAAAGTCCCACTGGTGTTTCACATTTGATTATTTTCTAATAGAGAGTTTAAGTTGTGTGAAAATATGTGAAATTAGAATTTTCCACGTTTACGTTGTACGGATGTACGTGGGCTCACCAGATATATGACTCATGGGTCTTTGCGTAACGCAAACAAAAACGTATACGTGCCGAAGAGGTGGCCGAAAACCTCTGAATGCACGGAACAGATTGATACAAGACCAACCGAACAGAAGGAGCAATACTCGTAGATTATAGTAATAATCATCGCTTCTGAATAATATGATTCCGTGATAACTTACCCTACTTAAACTCATTTTTGAAGCACGAATCTTACTATACGTAAACGTGAAAATTACACGTTCTACGTTTTACGTATCCTGATAATTGACAATCGACTTAAACTCTAAATGCAGTGGTCGGGGTGGGTCGGTCAGTAATCGCGTGGTTTAAGGCGTCAGTACTTGAATCGAGGTGACTAGATCGGTGTCGATTGATACCGGTTGATATTTGACTACCCCTCTAATTAATGAGGTTTTCCAGGTTTCTCTCATTCCTGCACTGAATAGTGGTTAGGGCCTACCAACGTAAGTCGTTCCTGGGCTCAAATGCGGTCTGTTTAATAATAATATGCCGCCCCTCTCCCGCACAAGTCTCCGACTTCTGTGATTAGAATGAGGGGTAGAGATATTATTATTATTATTATTATTATTATTATTATTATTATTATTATTATTATTTTTTTTTTTTTTTTTTTTTCCCAGTAACACCTTCCGAAGCTCCGACACATTCGGAGATGTTCTGAAGAGTCAAGCAATGACCACTCTTCACTCCGTGGAGTCAGTAATCATTGCGCCCGTAAATCGTGCGTTCCGAGCAGACGTAGCGAACCAAGGACGATTGCCTTCTGCATTCTGCCGGCTAAGATCTCTGCCGAATTTCGGCAAGCCGGTATGATCTTTAAGTCAGAAAGCAACGTATGTCTCATTCCACCCAGGACGCCTATAATGAGCACCACAATCTTAACAGAGTGGTCTGGATACAGCCTGCGGAGCTCGGAGAGAAGATCTCGATACTTCCTCCGTTTTTCCTCCTCTTTTAGGACGATGTTGTTCTCTGCGGGAGCCGAGAACTCAATCACAAACATCGTCCTAAGTTAGTGGTCGAGGAGGACTACATCAGGCTTATTGGCTTGAAATTATTATTATTATTATTATTATTATTATTATTATTATTATTATTTTTTTTTTTTTTTTTTTTTCAGTAACACCTTCCAAAGCTCCGACACATTCGGAGATGTTCTGAAGAGTCAAGCAATGACCACTCTCCACTCCGTGGAGTCAGTAATCATTGCGCCCGTAAATCGTGCGTTCTGAGTAGACGTAGCGAACCAAGGACGATTGCCTTCTGCATTCTGCTGGCTAAGATCTCTGCCGAATTTCGGCAAGCCGGTATGATCTTTAAATCAGAAAGCAACGTATGTCTCATTCCACCCAGGACGCCTATAATGAGCACCACAATCTTAACAGAGTGGTCTGGATACAGCCTGCGGAGCTCTAAGAGAAGATCTCGATACTTCCTCCGTTTTTCCTCCTCTTTTAGGACGATGTTGTTCTCTGCGGGAGCCGAGAACTCAATCACAAACATCGTCCTAAGTTGGTGGTCGAGGAGGACTACATCAGGCTTATTGGCTTGAATTTGCCTGAGGGTGGGGAATGAATAGTTCCAATAAATTCGGCACTTCTCATTCCCCACAACGGATTCTATATCCCCCGGAGCATAAGGCAGCACTGGCGTCTCGTCTATCTCATACGAGTGTCGTAAATGATAATACAACACCCGTAAGGCTGAATCGTGTCTTTGGATATACGCTGTGGCCGCATATACCGGACAGGCCGACAGGAGATGCATAAGCGTCTCTGGCGCCTGGCGGCAGGCCCTGCATCTGGTATCAGGAACCTCGATACCCAAGACACGACTACGATAGACGAGAGTATTAATTACACCATCTTGGCAAGCCATTATGAACCCCTCGGTCTCAGAGTTCAGCCCCGCTGACCTCAAAAAAGCGAAGGTCAGCTTTTCAGATAAGCCAAGCCCCTCTAGATGACGGTAGAAGAGACCATGCATTGGCTTATCCTTATGTAGCTGCAGAAGATGACGCGTCTCTGCAGCTTTAATTTGGGCTTTTAACTGAGCAGGGTCCCACTCGGTGACAGAGTCTGGATTTTCCCGCTCAGTATCGAACACGAGACCAAGTTCATTGGCTGCTCTTCTCGCTGCCTTATATACAAATGCTCCTATCCCTGCTGCTTCATGGTCTTGGACCATGCAGAGAAGGGGATCCGAGCTCCTGATGATTTTACAGGCTTCCTCCAAAACCACTCTGCCCTGGAGACACTCCAAACTCAAGAGTCCACGGCCTCCCAGATTTCTTGGGAAGTATAACCGCGAAACGGACGATCTTGGATGCAAACTCTGATGGAGATGCATCATTTTGCGGGTCCCTACATCGAGTTGCCTCAGCTCTTCACTACTCCAAAGGAGTAGAGAAGGATCGGAACGGCAAGCATATTAGTGGCACTCACCTTGTTCTTACCCGACAGCTCCGAAGACCAGATTTGTCGGAGGCGGTGCCGATACCTGCCGCGGAGAGCGTTTTTCACCATTGCCACCTCATTATTATTAATATTATTATTATTATTATTATTATTATTATTATTATTATTATTATTATTATTATTATTATTATTATTATCATTATCATTATCATTATCATTATCATTATCATTATCATTATCATTATCATTATCATTATCATTATCATTATCATTATCATTATCATTATCATTATCATTATCATTATCATTATCATTATCATTATCATTATTATTATTATTATTAATGACAAGGAAATGCACCGTAAAGTGCATCTGAGATCTGCTGCTCATATTTCTTTATCTTGTGCAATTTTTTATTTTAAAGGAGTTAGTGGACAAATACAACAAAAGTTATTCACTCTTCTTGCTCAGTCGAGCATAATAATTTTATCACAGATTAAATATATAATTTTATTTTGTTGACTTGACTTGACAGCTTGACACCTTGACATCCAACCCACAGTCCACAGAAAACAATGCTAAATAAACACAGAAGAAAACGAATTCGAAATACTATGGAATAATTCTTACATAGATGGCAGCTTTCGACAAACCTTTCAACTCGAAAATAGAGAGTTTAAGTCGATTGTTGAGTATCATGATACGTAAAACGTAGAACATGTAACTTTCACGTTTACATTATAGTAAGATTCGTGTTTCAAAAATGAGTTTAAGTAGGGTAAGTTATCACGGAATTATATTATTCAGAAACGATGATTATTACTTTAATATGCGCGTATTGCTCCTTCTATTCGGTTAGTCTTTTATCAATCTCTTCTGTGCATTCGGAAGTTTTCGGCTACCTCTTCGGCACGTATACGTCTTTATTTACGTTACGCAAAGACCTGTGAGCCCATGCACGTACATCTGAATCACGTAAACGTGGAAAATTCTAATTTGAGCATGCGTGACGGTCAAATTCTACGTACATGTTCACGTATCGGACACAACTTAAACTCTCTAATAACCAACACTGTCAATTGATATTTGCATGTCCATTTTAAGAAGTTTACATGCAAATTCCACTCATTGATGCATTACACACAAAAAAAAATCCACACAATGCGTGGAATTCCACAGACACACTGTTTATAATCATCAAATCAACATAAAAAAATTAAATTTTCTAATTTAAAATTCCTTTACAGACTACAAATACAGTACAGTGGCGACTGTGCCGACCAAGATCCCTAAACAGATCGAGGAGATTGCGTAGTACAAACTGCTGATTCTCTTCGCTCCGCCCGCCAACAAATTCACGATTGACGTCACTGATATTTTAATCGAAAATGTCAAATATTGCTTTCTAATAAATTTCGGCTCCTAGTTGTATTTTAGAAGTATTCCTGCGTCACTTGTTATTATTTTTGTTTTACTGCAAATATTTTCGTTTTAGCGTGATAATTGTTGTTCTGGTATTTATTATCGTTACGTTTTAGTTTGAGAATACAAGAGGTTCATCTTAAAGTCGCCTTCAGAGAACGACGTAGTGTTGCCAGCAACATTAAGAGCAGGCGCGCACTGCGAGTTTTTGACCGCACGGCAAAAAAACCTGTGATATTTTAACGCGCGTTAAAAATAATTAAGGCCAGGCGCGCACTAGAAGTTTTTCGCCGCCCGGCAAAAAAGCGCTGCGGCATAACGCCGCGCCGCAGTTTTGTAACATTGTTTTCAATTGTATTGCGCGTACTTACAGACATTTTGCCGCTGCAGAAATTTGCCGTTAAGTGCACGCAATACAATTGAAACCAATATCTATAAAACTGCGATGCGACATTATGCCGCAGCGCTTTTTTGCCGCACAGTGAAAAACTTCTAGAGCGCGCCTGGTCTAAAAACAGCAGGCGCGAGCATTACGGCTTTATGCTGCATCAAAATAATCAGCTGTAAAATGAAGTTGACGTTTTTGTAGAAGTAGCATGTATTTCCGCTCTTATAAGGTTTGTTCCAAATGCATAGAAAACCGTACAATGTACGGTTTCGGGTCTGCGCAATAGCAAAAAAACTGTTCCACATTAAAAATTATCATTCATTGTATGATTTCCTTAGCGTTCCAAATATCTTTGGGACGAGCATTGAACCGTACCACGGCTATAATATCCGTTTGTATAAACATGCGCACTGATTAATCTCGTTTAGATTTGACATTAAAACTGTTTTTTTATTGATAAATAGAAAATTGAATTTTAAAATGTCCATCCATGACTCTAGTTTTTCATTTTAAATAATGACTTGCATACGAGGTTGTTTACAACTTCAAAGTTAAATGCAGATGTAGCTGGTTATATTTATTATGTTTGTCCCCACTCATTTTTCGGTCAAGTAAACGTTCCAAACATAAGCGATTCCATGCACGGAACAGACTTGATGCATGCGCCTATTATCAGTGCATATAATCTCGTGAAGGTATCGTGGCCGTGCAAAAGTATTTATTTGGAACAAACCTATAATTAGATGTTGTAAAAAGAAAAAAACGATTTTGGATACATCTTCTTGTCGATAGTTTCAACAAGAGGCAATTCTGTAAAATATTTAGTGAACTTAACGATTATCCTGAAAAGTCCTTCAAATATTACAAAATGACTAAAAAATGTGAACTTTTAAAACTACTTGGATGTTCTATTACATATAAAAGTATTCGATTCATAAATGCAGTATCACCGGAAATTTACAGAATAGTAGGTAATAATAGCTTTGTTCGCGGTAGTGATTCCGAATATATCCTGAATTAATACTGAATTTATACCGCACATATCAAATGCGCATGCGATATTCTGAATATGTTCTGAATTTCTACTAATCCGCGAACGTTTCTCAAATGTATTCTGTGTTCAATTTGGAGTGGAATGATCACAATTTCAAATTTAAATTAACAATATTATTTGCCATTTTCTTTTTGTATCGTTTCCTTTTTTTAATAAAATATATTTTGTAATATAAGTTATAGTGGGGTAGTCATAACTATTCGTTGTATTAGATTCGGTATCTTATTATCATGACAAAATGTTAAATTATTTAATAAATTATATACAGTGTGTCTCTCATAAAAACCGACACATAGCAGGCGGTGCATGTAGAGGTGTCCAAAATATTGTAATTTAACTGAAGTTACCCCAAAGTGGGGCTTTAAATTTCGAAAGAAAAAATATCTATCCGATATTTTACAGTAGAAGAATCAAATTTGGTACATGATTTAGGTTTATTACTGGTCGTTTTTGAACATGAGTTAAAGTTAATTGAAGCACTACAAGGTGTTTATTTGGGGGCAACTCACCCCTAAAATTGTGCCAAACTTTTTTTCTCTTTGACCAAATGAGATTCAGAGATGATAATGCAAAATGATTTAAACTTATTCTGTAAACTTTGATTTAAACCTGCTAGATATCGATATGTAAATTAGATATTGGAAAGGAAACAATGTGCGTGTAGGGTCATAAACTTAATTTTCTCATTTCATTCAATAAGATATTTTTTCAATCGAGAAGTTAACGTCAAAAAATGTAATGAATATATATGGGGTACTTTATTTCAACGCCTGATGACAGGACGAAGAGAGTAAAAAATACTCGGCCAGAAGAAGTTTCATCAGCCTAAATACCTTTCCAAAATTTACTTCTTAATTTCAAAGTATTTGGAAGATTGTTAATAAAACTCTAAATTTATAATCCATTGTTAAGGGGTCGTACGTCCTTAAAGGGGGATCATATTAAAAAATGTTATAAGCAGGGCCCCATATTAAAATCAGACGTACAATCTACCCTCAATTTTTTTTATATATTATTCGATATCACCCTGTATAGAGGCATTTAATGAAGTTGGGTCATTTATATGAAATCATTTTAATAGATTAATATAATGTTTCTATATATAAATATTTTTGATAGTAGTCCGAATATGTAAGACATCTAGATCCAGTTCATGCAACAACTAGGTACTAAAATAGTAAAATACACATACGTGGTATTAAAAATTCAGTATTAGGTTCGAGGATGCGTGGGACGGATTCAGAACACGTTCAAATTTATAAATCTGGGTTCCGCGAACGCTGGATTTATAATTCCGAACGTGCACTAGTTGCACCGCGATCGCCCAACTTCAAACTGCGCATGAATTTGATGTCTGAATTAGTTCAGGATTGCTACCGCGAACAAAGCTAATAAAATTAGGCATGGTGGTGGGGATGTTGCCAGCAACTAACTAACTGCTATTTAAATTTTGAGTGCGCACTTTGCTAGTTGAAAATGTTCGATTTAGAAGTCAGTTCGCACCGAGTTCGGTTAAGGCTTACGGTGAGCGCTCTATAAGACGATATAAAGTTTTCGCTCAATAACTCCTCAAGGGATAAAGATAAAAATATGCGGTTTTTTTTAATAGGCTACAAATATTATTTTACATCGACGCTGTATTTTGAAATTTTGAAAAACTGTAAAATTATTTTTTTTTAAATGAATTTTGCTCTTTTCCAAAATTTCAAAACACAGCGTCGATGTAAATTAATATTTGTAGTCTATTAAAAAAAATCGCATATTTTTATCTTTATCCCTTGAGGAGCTACTGAGCGAAAACTAAAAAAATATTTCTTAGCAATAAAATGCTGCCCCCTTGCGGTGGCATTGATAAAAGAGACGATCACATTAGATTCTAAATGTCCAACACTGAGAGAAGTGATTCAGGCTAACGGTAAATGCTCTATCATACGGAATATAGTTTTCACCACGTTTTCGCTCAATAACTGCTCAACGGAAAATGATAAAAATAAGCGTTTTTTTTAATAGACTACAAATATTATTTTACATCAATGCTGTTTTTTAAAATGTTGAGTAATGTAATTTTTTTTTTATTTAAAATTTTTCACTCGATGTAAAATAAATATTTGTAGTATATAAAAAATAGAATAACATATTTTACTATATATATATATAGTTAACGAACGAAAACCAAAAAACTAAAATAAAAGGACTGACACGCGACGGATTTTATAAAAGACTAAGAGAAATGATTACGTATTGTAGCTTTATTATAATTACGAATTTGTTAAATCTTGAAACTAAAAATATAATGTTTTTCAAATACAGAAATATAGATTATTTTTAATATAATATTCTGTGTCTGCCTACTGAATAATAGACACCAGCTAAGACATTGCTAAATAGACGTATTCATTAAAATATAATTAATATTTTTAATAAATATTGCAAAAATGGGGAATGCAAATGGGTAGTTGAGATTTATGGAATATATAAAAATGTTATTGAAATATGGTTTTGTTTATCTAATTTTATTTTTGTTGCATAGTATTTTTTTACATAGCATCGATGGTTTGCTTCTCAGCACTTCAGTAAATAATAATATACTATTTGTTGCAAATCCAAACTTAGTAGAATTACACATAGAAAGAAAAAATGTGTCAAAAGCATTTTATTCTACAAATGAAATTATCTCTTTATTCCATATTTTCTGATTTAAGTTGAGCCCTATGTCAAGTGAAAGTATTTATATTTTGAGTATTAAAGGAACAAACAAAAAATTAAGCATCGCAATTAGTGGAACTATTTTGGGTCTTACCGTTAAAAGTGATATTTTTTTGTTAAAAAGTGCCGTTCCAGATGGGGTAACGCATTCTGGTCAACTATTTTAATGTCGATTATTTAATAAACTATCATTCTTGATTTAAAAAAAATGTTGCTTGTCTTGAGATATTACAAACTGTAGTCCAACTTATGATAAAATATGGTGTTCGAAAGTAAACAATGTTAAAATTTTTCATCTTTAATTTTTTTGTGAAAAATGTCAATGAACATAGTTATCCCAAAACCGAAGAAAAATAAAAAATCACTGTTTACAAGCATATACAAAGCATTCTGTTCATTTTTCTATTTTATGAATTTTTATAAATAAAATTAACTATCAGGAATTATGTTTTCCAAAAAAATCAACAATAAAAATATGTGTGAAATGCCTTATGTACCAAAATATCATTACCTACTATTATTTTTCGAAAAGTACAAAAGAGTTTAATAAAACAAATAGCACAAAAGATATATTTTTTCAGTAAAAACTAAGATTTTATTAATTTCTATAGTATATTTGATAACATTGTAAACATAAATTAACTACTTGAGTATTTATGGGAAAAGTAGCATAACAATTAAAAATGGATTTTGTTTGTTCCTTTGAAACTACATGTTTAAGTAGTAAGTACTTTTACGATTTTCACACAACTTTATGAAAAAAATTTTTAACAGAAATAAAAATTCCAGTTAAAATTGTGTTTTTAACTATTGAAATCTCAAAAAATAAAACATATACAACAAAGGTAACTTATTGACGTTGTGTTTATTCACAGTTACTGTTTAAATTTTACTCAAATAAAATAATAATTTTGAAAAGCGTCTGTAAGACACGCATTTGTAGATATCCTAACCCCACATTTAACCATTATTTTCATACACTTAATTATAAATATTGAACAATTTTTATTATCAAGTAAATTTTTATTATAAAAATATTTATATCTACAGATATAATTAAAATAAGTAAGTATTTTGGTCTATACATCTAAAATTTTAGACAGCTTTTTGCAGCTGTTTGTTTGTTTTACTTCGGTGTCTTTGAAAATACCCAGGTGTCATTCCTATTATTTGCTAACACTTACATTATCCAATTATTAAATATTTAAAATTGTATGTCTGTAGAAGACATTGTTTCAAGAGTACGTCAATTTTAAGCCAGTGTTATATCTTTATAATTAAGAACATTGTACGCCACATATGTATTTTGGAACGCACAAATGTTAACAAAACAAAGGTATATGTTTTCAATATTTGATCTAATCTAATTGGCCTGTTTACACTTTAATTTCTCATATTTCTCTTCAATAATCCATACATAGTCTTTATATTTTACATTTTGGACATAAATAAATATACATTTATGTTAATATCTCTTATGCATTTTCTATGATCTACGATAAGTTTTCTTTATTAAAAAAATACGAGCATAAAAAACTAAAATTTAATTTTATTCGACATAAAAATTATGGAAAATATAGATGTTTCTGACTTTCCGAAGGAATGCATTGTCCTATTCTGAAAACGTATACTGCACCGCAAGTATAAACTTAGCTTACACACGAAACACGAGCATATGTAAAATTCAATTTCTTGAAAACCGTAACACGTAGCGAAGTAAACTTTTTTTAAAAAACTTTTTCATACTATCGACTACATTTGTCTCGATATAACTATAGTTCTATTTTCAATAATTAATGTAGCTCTCCGCATAGTAAAGTTTTTAATGCACAAATTTACTGGTATTGACTTTGGAACAATTTTTTTCGAAAAGGCTTTAAGTTATTAAAAATTGGTATGTACCATTAGAAGCGCTGTAGTTTTTTATATATCTTGTGAAAAAATTATGAACATAACTTGAATCGTAGATTTACAAACGCGATATATGTTTCGTAAAACATAATTGACAAATAACGTCCGAAGCACCGACAATTTGAATTTATAAAGTTAGACCCTACTGAAAAAAGTTGTAAAAGTCCATTTCAAATGCCGAAATTGTCCCTCTAAAAGATGGTAAATGTTTAATTTAGTTATATCTTTATTTAAAAAAACGGCATAATTGAGAACCGATTTTACTCCACTAATAGAGTTGTGATACCTTTATTTCAGTGTATCTTTCGTTTTGTCTCCATCCCAAATGCATTAGCCTCTAGGCAGCACATATTTCAGCGTTTTGTCACAACACGTCAACATAGTCTTACTCTGCGCAGCGATATATCTGGTTTTAACAAAACTTGATCACGTGTTTCACCGTTAGCCTTAAAATGTAAATATTCTTGCACTAAGAAAATAGTCAGTTCAATCGTGAAAGTTAAAAATGGCGGTACTAGAATATTTTTTAATGTAATTCTTCAAATAAAAGTAAATACATTTACGGAATTAGTAGTGCATCGGAAGATGTAGTAAATCAATAATTAGACTTATTTAATTTTTGCTTGTAGCACTTGTTTTGTCTTTAGTTTAAAACGCAGTATATTTGATTAGTATACTGTGGTTTAAAAAAATAATTAGTAGAGAAACTGGTTTGCCTACATTTTAATTGACGATTTTGAAAAAACAGTGTTTACCCAAAAAACAAATTTGGAAAAAAAACTATAACAGCTGAAACGCACATTCTTGCATTTTTATGGTAGTTTTTAATCAATTGATATATTATTGACAAATAAATCCGTATACTTTTTAATTTTGGTTACGATTTATCAAATGATGAGGTTATAAAGTGTGCACTAAAATCTGATGCTTATTCGATTTATATGCAAGCTCAGAGTATTCCCGGAAAAATTTAATAGCACTCGTATCGAACTTTTACGTTATACCAGTGCGTACTATTAGTATTTTTTTGCGAGTAACCGTTGTCAGAATAACGGTTAGTTAGCGGTATCTCGTACATTAGACATAAGAGGCCCACTCTTAGATTAAGTTCCGGTAACGTAGGCTCGCTAAAATACACCGGTTATGGTTCTTCTTCAATCTGTGGTTGTTATAAATTAATAAATAATCACAACAGCAGCATGGAAGTGTTTGTTTTTTTTGTGTGCTTGTTGAATTTATTTTTAATATATACAGGGTGTCCAGATGACGAAAAAACGAAAAATTTTCAAATCCATTTTTCTAGAAAACGGTGTATCCTAATGACTTAAAGTAAGAGTACCTTTTAGTACTAGTATAACTGAAAATTTAATAATCTAGTGTCACAAATGCTTATAAGTTAAATACAAAGAAGTTATGCGTTAAAATAACCGTTGACCTACCCAAAACGGATGCCTATGACCGGTACTAGAAATTCGCAATTGATGGAATCGATTCATCTCTGAAGGCTAAACAAGCGTACCAGTTTTTGTTTTTCTAAGTAGAAGCGTTCTGGAAGTATTTAAACAAAACTATTTACAAGGCGCCATCTTCAAAGAGCTCTAGTTCCCTTAGGAAGCATTTTCGGACTAGATTAATTGGGTTAAATTGTCTTAAAATTATCTGAGGAATCTCCGGTCTTCGTTTACTGTCAAAATTTAAATTGTAACTGTGGTACTCAAAATGTAATATGATTTTGAAAATTTGTAGTAAATGGTATTGGTTTTATAAGCTATTTATAAACAGTAAATTTAATGTAAATAGTTTAAATAATGAAAAAAAGTAAATAGAAATTGGTGTAACCTTATTTTACATTTTTTGTTTTTGATTTACACTACTACATATATTCATTATTTGTAATTAATATTACTGTTATTACCAGCAGTTTTTTTTTACTCAATTTTATTATAGTTTCCGCAAATATAAGTTTACATATTCTAGATTTATATATTTCTTCGAGTCGCCAGAAATTCAAATAGATGACCTGTTGCAAACATAAACATATACAAATTTGTGTAATTTTTAAAAATAATACAACAAATTATTGTTTAAATTAGTAAAAACACTAGATGTGTGAAATAAATTGTTATAATGATTGTTTAAATTCCTCGAGCTAATAAATTACGAATATATAGTACCCGTATTACGTAAAATTTTTAAAATAAATATCTTGACAGAGGTTTTTTTTATTAACAATTTAACAAGCGTATGAAAATTTTGAAGACAATACATAAAACAGAAATGTCCCCACCTGGAATTATGACATTTAATAAAATACAATTTATACAAACATTTTATTTCATTAACGAAAAAAATGGCATAAAGATATGCCGAGTGTACATTTATATTTCAAATTTAACATACTCAATTATTTCCTACTTATAAATAAAAGTAACTTAGTTGAACAATTTCTGGGCTGGTTGCTGTGTTGTCGCTTTAGGCTTTTTGACTTTTCAAGAGACATATGTTTGCTTCTTCAGAAGCAATTCTGAAATTAAATTAAGTCCTCTAATCGGAAGTATATAATCTGCATTAGCTCATGACATTTCAGTGCACTGTTTGAAGTCGAACGCAAACAAATTTACGAATGAAATCCCCGAAGCACGTAGAATTATATAGTAGTTGGTGAGATAGATTTTCCTCCTTGTTGTCTGATGCTACCAAAATATTTCTCAAGACAATCTCAAGACTGCTTTCAAATTTCCACATTTTTTTGCAATGGTTCTGAAAAATACACTCTTATAATATACACAAAATCAAAAATTTTCTATATGTATATTCTATATGTATTTCTATATGTTCAAACATAGACAACAAACTATTTCAAAATAAACGTTAAATATTTTTTTCCACGGTCAGGAGTAGAAATCAGTTTCTATGACATCAAAATTAAAACAGAAGTAGTCGATTATTCCCAAGGTAGTATAATGCTCCCAAGGGAGTTTACAATATGGAGAACGTTTTTCATGCAAAAAAAGATAACATTGAAATTATTTATTGACATTTAAATTAAATGTTACATTTGTACAATTTTCAAAATTAATATTAGAAGGAATATTACTTTCGCTTACATTTCCAGTTTTTGTGATTGCGCTAGTAGTGGTACCTACTAAAACCTGATTAGCAATTTTGGTTTTATTTTCAATGGAGTTCTCGACATAACTCTCAGCGACTGTCGTTGATTTCCAACCAGCATGACGCTTTATTGTCGTGATATCCACACCAGCATCTGCCAGTAATGTCGCTGAAGATCTTCGTAAGAGCTTACATCCTCAATATCATCTACAGTTAAATTGACTAGTTCATCAGTTCGACAAGCTCCGGCAATCCTCAGAATTAATCCAACCTATAAAAAATCAAAATACTTGTTGTCGTAAATTATCAAGCATGATAGAATATTGCGTCCATAATGTGGAAGACTTGTAATTCTTTGCATTTTCACTGAAGTATGCCAACAAAACATTCTCGCTGTATACTTGAACATTTTTCTCGGCGCACCATTTTTTGAACCGATTGTAGGCTATATCGTATAAAGATCTTGACTTCGTAGGCAGCAAATTGCTTATTGCAATATTTGCAGCCTCCACAATCTCTTCCGACTCACAATTATTCATTGTGCACTAAACAAACTTTAAACTAAACAAAACTAGCACCTTCATTTGACAATTGTTTTTGTTTGTTTATTTTGTAGTTATGACAATAACTCAACGACTACTAAATAAATGCTCAAATCCGAATATAATAATTCTGCTGCTACTTCATAATGACAAAATATGTGTTTTAAGTTAATGAGACCGTGGAAAAAATAGTATATACCATTCGGGAGAGATGCTATTTTGTCCTCGGTGCATTGTAGCCCTCGGGCTTCAAATTGCACCTCTGCCAAAATAACGCATTTCTCTCCCTTATAGTATTATGTACTTATTATCTGTCACTATATCGTCAGAAAATATTGTAAGGTAAGCATTTGCGGTAAGTCGTTTTCTTTTCTGATCTTTGAACATTTCTTGTGAAAAATGCTGAACACATGCGTGTGACAGACCGAATTAATAGAGCATTTACATGTAGGTGGCGCTGCGATCAATGTTAGGTATTAAATCTAACCTCACAAATATTTGTTATTTAATTTTTGTTGTGCTTTAATTTGTGTAAAAAAAACATGCCATATAACTGTTGTGTATCGCAGTATTTATCTGTTGCTAATAAAAATAAAGATTTCATGTTTCACAAGTTCCCTAATAATGCTGAAAAAAATGGTTAATAGCAATATAGTCCAGCAAGAAACCAACCCAGAAACCAACCCAGAAACCAAAGATCTGCTGAAAACATTTTACAGAATATTGTTATACTATTACTAGAGTATGGGTAAGTACAAGCATACATGGTCTATTTTCAGTGTATATTTTTCATTATTTAATAAGGTTTCATTCTTATTTTTAGGACAATGGAAAATTCTCAAAAAACAGCTGTTTGAACTTTATATTTACCCGTACACGAAAATATGATACCAATACTGTAAAAAATAATGAACGCATGAAAAGATACATGAAAAGGCAAAAACAGGATGAAAATGTAGGCAAACTTGGCATTTAATGTACTTATTTATTTATTAGGCATATTACATGCAAAATTTTTGCAATTTGAGCGACAACTAACCATTTTTCTATCGATTCGTGATTTATAAAATTTCAATTCTTTAAAAAACAAAGAGGTTTAAATTAAGAATTACCAGGAGATTCTTTAGGCACTCCCACGTTAACAATTTCTGTATTAAATAACGTTTTATTAATTCTCTTTCCAAATTACTAATGTAAAATGCAAATGAACAAGGTTATGTGAGGTTAACATAAATATGATTTTAATACTTTTTGTACTTGTACAAGTTTAATTTTGATAAAAGGGATGCAAATTAGATTTACAATCACTATTTGTCTTACACGAATTCAAATCAAAAATTATGGAACCACAGACTCGTAAGCTAGACCATAAAACATTAATATTAATACCTAACTTTGACACTAGCGCCTCTATCGGAATTTAATGACACTGATGAGTTAATGTAAATGTTCTATTGAATATTTACTTATTTATTCATAATGTTAATTTATAATTACATTTTGATAAAAACAATTTGTAAGGAAGGTTTATTTAGGAAAGGTTTCGTCAGGTTATGTTTATATATTTTTCTGTCATAGAACATCTGTTTTTGCCCGGACTAGATTCATCCCTCTTGTACACATCAGGACAGCCCAGTGGACCTCTTTTTCTAGGGCCGGTCCATGATTTATAAGGTCTACGACTGGAACGCAACTCAAATAGGTTAAGAACTTACAAAACGAAAAGACTCACAAGCGGTTATACTACGAATACGGATTTCTTAAATTAAACTGAAGAAATCCGTGACTACGAAAAGTAAATCAAAACGAGTGCGTAAATGGTGATGAATGAATTCTGAAAATGGCTTGGCGCGAAAGTGCAGCTGACCTTACTGGTCTTTCTATACTGTGGCACAGTATAGCTAGATATTTCTATACTGTGACTGTGGCATATATAAATCGAATCGTCAATAGATTGGAGGTCTATGGTTTTGGGTTATGTTACGTTTTTATTTCTGACAGTAAAAGTGTTTAATGTTTATTTTTGATTTAATATTCATTAGCCTTAAAATGTCCGCAGCATTTAAAAATTCTAAAAAGAAGGTGTCACAGTCGGAACTTCGTAAATTCATGAATGAACACAAAACTAAACAAAAGGACGTCAAGAAGATTGAGTCACCACTTGCCAAATATCCTTTTTATAACTAACAAACCGTTGTTAAATGGTAATATTTTTATAGATATTATTTGAATCCTTTTATATATTACTTTGACATAGGAATCAGGTATGGAAAGTATGAGCTGATAAATAATGTCAATGATATTAAAATATATTTAAATGTACTTTTGCCGCAACAAAGGTTATCAACCTAAAACACATTCTACTTTTAAAGAGATGAACCGGTATTAATAGCAATTATTGTGAGCCATACTCAGCCAAGGTCAGCCGCTATGGCATATTTGTAGCAACTCGGACAAGTCAGTTTACGTTGCGGCATGAGTATGAACATGTATTATTACTTACAAGTTACGGTTGCTGTCGAGATATACAAATGATAAAATTTATTTAGGCGTATGTGCTTTATATAATTTGAGAGTTTTCAAATAATTTAGTTGTAAAAAGTTCTAATATAGGACCATAGCAACTGGGGAGCTGAGAGGTGTCAGTCCCTTAGAGACAAATTATTATTATTATAATACATGGAATAGGGCTAGTAAATTTCTATGTAGCCCAAATTTAAAACTATACAACAATAAAAGTGTAAATTATAGTAGTACAAGAGCAAAAAACATAATGTGTACGCGTAATATACAAACAAAATAAATGTTATTTATGATGTGAGTGTTAAAAGTAAATTTTTAAGGCACGCATGTAAAAACAATTTACATCAGTGCCTTAAAAACACTTTCAACACAAATATCATACAATATTTTTTCTACAAACAGAATTAAAAAGAATTAACCCGGGTAGAAATAAGTTTTAAATAGCATCGTAGGCACTATATCAAATTTTCGAAGTGGGCACTTGCCAATGATATATAGTAACCATGGTGGCAAGCATTATTGTAGTCATCATTTACGAAAGGTTTGAAAGTTTTAGATTTATCACTTTTAAACATTGTCTTTTTGCCCTTAGTATAAAGAAAATATGGAAAAGAACAATCCATTTAAAGAAATCGATGAAGTGGTTTTTCAAATTGTGTGTGTTCATATTGATAAAGACAACACAAATTAAATGTATTGCAAATTTACTGTCACAATTTGATATTTACTTTAAAGTGATCATTTTAAGGCACTGGTGCCTTAAAGTAATATTTTTAATGCTACAAGGGAGTGTTAAAAACTGCATTTTTAACAGGTTTGTAGAAAAACATATTTAAGAGTAAAAAAAAAACCAAGCCATGTTTCAACAAGGAAGGAATTTCTTGCCTATTTGTTCTAGGGCCTTGTATATATGAAAAATGTTTTTTTTTTTTTTTGAAAACTAATTTGAAAATAGTATACTATATTTTCTTTTAGAGCCCCCATAAGATTACACTTCATCCTTTCTAACAATATTGTTGGCTGGCTATGGCTCTGTACTAGTATATTATTACCTTATAACACCTCTGGACAATAGTAAAACTGATACGGTAATATATGTCACTTGTGGATAAAGTGGGTATAATAATTTTCCAATGTGCGGTATGATATACCTGGGGCCTGTAACATAAACCGTACAAGTTTTACAATTCTAAAAATACACTTGTAGTAATTTTATGAAACAGCACAACTTCTAACTATCTGTGCCATGAAGGTATTTACAATTGCAACCCGATTCTGTAACACAATGACTGATATGATTGTGTTATAGTATTTTCTAAGTGTAAATAATCTCCATCTTTAGGTAAATAGTACTATGGCAACTTTCCTATTGTGAACAAAGGATATTAATTTCTGATGAGAAAAGACTTCTCTATTCTAAGTGATACCGAATTCAACTAAAGATTTTATTTCAGTCGACACCAATTTAAAAAAAACTTCAGAATATTGGGCCAAAACTAAAACCGCTTAAAGTATGAATCAAAATTCTTGCACAACACATTAATTGCCTTGGATAGGAAATGGATGTCAGTCATGTTGTTTATGATATGCATGAAGTATGCAAAATGACAATGTATAGATGTATACAGCATACTTAATATAGTGAATGACATAAAATTTAATGAGATAGTATTATGGCCCTATAACATGTTAGATGTTATTCAAAAATTTTATGGAATAGCTGATAATACCTATATAGATGCCCACCCCATAATTAACAAAGCTGCTTATGAACATGGTCATGGTAAGCATTCATTCAACCATCGTCTGCTAAATTGCATCGCCTTTGTAATACTTGTCTGTTGAATCACCTGAATTTCAATCTAGAATCCTTTAATGTGCTGTAGTGTGGCGATACCAATGTTAGTATTTGGAAACATACACATAAATGTCAGAATTTGACATTTGATATTGTCGCTATAATAGCTTATTTTTTAATAGAACCTACTTATTTAATTTGCAAAAATGTACGTATTTTTTATCTATTATTTTAAAATATTAAAATATGCGGCACTAATACCATTCCAATACTTTACATAAAGCTTTTGTGTCTAAATATTTTACATTTTTTCACAAAACTGGGTACATACGTATTAATAATGAACTGCTACTCTTACACTTTCTCCATAAAAACACAATTCTAATGAATTTAAAAAACGATAGATAAATGTACACCTTAACGTGAAATTTCAGTAATTACTGAATATAACAATTGGTGCTGTAGTGTGGTGCCGGGCGCGGTGGGTCACTGGAAACGGGCAATGAAACAGACTAGAAAAAGCACGGCTGTTGCGATTTAGCTGACGATGATTCAACTGCATGGCTGTTTGTGGTCCTGGTCTGAAGTTTTATTATATTGGCTCTAACTGGCCTGGTAGTGTTCTTAATGCACGTGTACGTTATACTACTTTATTTCGGAGAATGAAAAATGATTGGAAACACCCCACTGCTATAATTCTTGAGGACTCCACTTAGCTATTGAAAGATTGTTTGATCCATCAACATTTGGTAATCCATTTCGAAACTATTTTAACGAAGAGGACAAAACGAATAATTCAAAATGCATTCGGCATTTTGAAAGAAAATTTTTTTTGTTCAAATCATCTACAGGTTTATTGAGATGTTTATCTATTTATTTAAATGAAAAAAAAAAAACGAATTAAATTATTTGTTTTTAAGACATTTTATTTAATACACAGTGGATAGTTTATTTACAAGTAGATAAAGTACATATTTAGCTACATGTGTAACAATTTAGCGAATTTTCACAATTGTAGCAATGTGCATTGTGTTACCGATTATGTAATACTTGTAGCTACAGGCAGTCACTTGTAACTTGTAGAATAGTTACAATTGTAAGGTTTATGTTACAGCTCCCTGATAATAAGTAATGAAAAGGTTGGATCACTAAATTTAAGTATAATTTTCTTGGTATATCATTTTTTATAATTTATCTTTTATTATTATTATACAGGGTGTCTGGAAATGATGAGCACACTTTTTATAACATTTTTTCCAAAACTGATTATTAACGGAGTTACAGGGTGTTAAAGTTAAAATTTTATTTTCGATATTTGTAAATAACTTCTTAAGAAATTCAAATATTTACATAAAATTTGTAAAACGGTTGTTTTTGCGGACGAGAAATTCAAATATGTTTCTAATTTTGACGTCACTAGTAGAGGGCGCCACTTGTGGCACACCGTGTTTCTTTGAAATGACAGAACTTTTTGCATCTTAATGTATCCATCTGACTATCGAAACAATCGATTCTCCTACCTGTTTTATTTGAAAAGTATACCTTGCTGAAGTCGGTTTTTGAAATAATCCTATTTGAAATGCTCAGTGCACCGAGTAAAAACTGTTTTGGTTTCAGGTAAAGTGCCTTTGCTGCTGAAAATACAGCAAAATGGTACTTGAAAAAGTTGTCCAGAATCGTAAATTGTGGACACGTGCAAAATTTCAAGAACATCGGCGAGGTTTGGTGAAACCATTTTTCAACAAAGCACAAAGATTTTATCAGAGCAGGCCGATTTGCATTTTGAACATCTTCATAATTTACCGTTCTGAACAACTTTTTCAAGTAACATTTTGCTGTATTTTCAGTAGAAAAGGCACTTTAACTGAAATGGTAACAGTTTTCAATCGATGCACTGAATATTTCAAATAAGATTATTTCAAAAACTGTTCCTCCTAATGACTTCAATAAGGTATATCTTTTTCAGATATAACAGGTAGGAGAATCGATTGTTTCAATAGTCAGATGGATACACTAACTAGCAAAAAAATTCTGCCATTTAAGAGAAACATGCGCCACAAGTGGCGCCCTCTACTAGTGACGTCAAAATTAGAAACATATTTGAATTTCTTGTCCGCAAAAACAACCGCTTTACAAATTTTATGTAAATATTTGGATTTCTTAAGAAGTTATTTACAAATATCGAAAATAAAATTTTAATTTTAACACCCTGTAACTCCGTTAATAATCAGTTTTGGAAAAAATGTTATAGAAAGAGATAGTATTTATTTTCGGTGTAGAATTATCCCCTGAATTTTTTGCTCATCATTTCCGGACACCCTGTATATTATAATATTGGGCACACATATCTTTTGATATGAAAAATTTTGTATTTAGCAAGCTAAATATAGAAGAAGTTCTGAAACTCCAAGCAGAAAGTTCAGGGACTGATAGTACTTGAAAAGATAATGTGTCAAATAAGTGCATCATTTATTTGAAACGTAAATGTTAATGCAGCTACATAACTTTAAGGCCCCTCTTCGCGATGACAGCCATCATCATGCTGTCCCACTATAATAGGCCATTAAATGCATTGATTATCAACGTCGATTGCTGTTATTCACACCCTGGGCCATCATTTAATATTATCACACGTAGTGTAGTTTTTTCGCTTTGATGTGTGCTCGAAAAACTGATATCTAGGTCTTCATCGGCTACGTTCGGTCACTATATGCCATTCTAGGGAATTGTTCTCTCTACCCTCTTCATGCATGGTGGCTCATCATTAAAATTATTGTTTATATAAAATTTTGCACACTTGTTATTTTTTATAGATATGCAGTTTTTGGTAGAATATAAATAAATTAATAATAGATTAATTATGTACTAATATAAAATGTTTTCAAAGTACACTATACTTATATAAAAGGAAATTCACCCATACATAAAAAAAAATTAAATGTCAATTCTTTCACAAATGTAGTTTTAAATAAAATATTATAAATTAATAATATAATAAATAGTAAATATAAAATGTTTTCAAAGTGTACTTTGCTTACATCGTAAAAGAAATGAGATTCACCAGTATGTCTAAAAATTTAAATGTTGATTTTCTCAAACGGTTGATTTTTTCGACTGCATCTCTATAAAAGTAACACGTGCCAAATTATTAAAGGTATTATTATAAACGACACCCAAAAAATAAATGTAGAACTGGAGGAAGGAGGTACGTTAAGCCCCATCACATTTTTTCTAATGTATGCCCATGTAGTAGTGTAAAATTTTATTTAGAATATTACATAACTCTCAATTTTTCCTAACCTCATTTTTAAAGATAAATTCAACGTTTAAAAATCGTGCAATGTTATAGGTCGCTGCAGAGAAACATTTTTAAATTTTGATTTCCAAAGAAACGCACAAAGTAACAATTTGTAGATGATAATTTACCAATGTTTTAATTGATCGAACTGATTTTATACAGAGTGTCTCTGAACATAGAGCTGACCAGATTACCATTTTTCACAAACAAATGGTTTTTCTACTTATGTAAGTTAGTTTACTAAGAAATATGAAACAGTTATTTTTTCTGTTGTTAAAATGCAAAAATCTTAAAAAATATGCCAGTAATTTCAAGATACGTCAGCAAAAAAATATACATTATTTACAAATTCAATAGTGATAGTATCAAAGTTCTAGGAATTTACTTCAGTTATAATAAAATATAGACAAACCATTAGCAATAAATTATTTGCCACTTTGTATTCAATGTTTTACTTTCATTAACTGCTTAAACATAAATTTGGTTGTTTAAGTCCGTGTTTCCTTGAGGGTTAATTTGTGTTGCTTAATTAAAACTCTGGTCAACAGATAACCATTTATTTTTAACAAAAACAGGTATTAAATAAAAACAACAACAACAAGGTTTGCTCAGTACGAGGTGTTTCTGAAGAGTGGTTCAAAAAGCCCTTTTTGAAAGCACTGCACCCTTCGTTTTCTGTACCTCCTAATTGTTTGAAATGTAGGTCGCCGGTCGTTGGTAGTTTACTAGAACCATTTCAAATGCAGAATTTGCCTACTATTTAAAATTCATGCTGGCCGGATTGTCTCTTTCTGGAGGATCATAAACCCAAGCTAGTTGTTTGCTATTTAGGGTCATGGAAAAGTCAAGTATTTTAAGAAAAGATTTATTGGTCATTTTTTGCCGATTTTCATATAGGTCCTTAACTTAAGTACACCCACAACTGTGGAAACTAATTATCTCAAAACTATATTTTTGTAGTTACACCACTGTAGAGCATGTGTGCTTTGTCATTACGACACTCCAAACCCTCTAAGAATTATCTTTCTTTTCCTTTCTTTTTTTGTTTTATAATTTAATTTCAATTTTTTTTCCAAAAATTTTATATGTAACTACACTGACCGGCAAGAAAACTGAGGCAACCAAAATTTATTCAAAGTTCAGTAACAAATTAAAAATATATTACTTTATATATTTTTTATTTCTCTATTGATTTAAACAATTCTTTCATCAATTTGTAGGTATTCTCGTTGAGTTTGCAATAGGCTTAGTAATTTTAGAAAAATATTGGTTCGGCTAAGATATAAAGAGTTAACTATGACTAAGTATAAACATTTTAACCACATGCTCAGAGAGGTCTAAAAGACAATAAAAAATAATTCCAGAATTTTAGCTCGATATTTAAAAAATGGGGCAAAATCCTTTTTTCCTACGGAAAGTCAGCGCCTATCATAAGCAGAGACTGAGATGACTTAGATTCATAAATAAAGCTTACATCTGACAACAATGTCAACTACCATGTCATCATGGTCATCTTTTTGCAGCGGTTCTAAATGTAGAAACGACAAAAATTAACAATAACAGTTAATCCAGTTAGCTCCAGTATTTTGCATTCGTTTTTTATTATTTTGTTACAAATTGGCAAACCTACATTTTCACTTATTACAACCACTCTCTACCAATAAAACACACTTGCTGTAGGTACAATTAGATAAAATGTCTATTTATTATAAGAAAATCGAACGAAAGGAATGGATGAAATATATTGTGGGAAAATATCTGTACCCAATATATATTCCTTTATTTAATAACTATAAAACGTTTAAAATTAAAATATGACACTAAAAACTGAAGAACACAAACGTACAACGTAAACACAGGAATTGAATTATGATATGACAGCGAATTTTACCATTGCTTGTTGGTTGCCTACTCTGACTCTGTAAACGTGCGACGGACGGGTCGCATAGGAGGCATTAAGTAAGGATTTAATATAATATAGAAAACAATTTTTTTTTGCTTTATAAAAAGTTTTAAATTTTTTTGAAGAGCGATTCTGTTCATTCTTAATTTTCTCCATCCCTCTTAAAATATTTGTACTTAGTCATAGTTAATTCTGTATCTGATAGCGCAAACCAACTTTTTCTGCATTAAATTTAAAACGCTCTGTATAACTAGCAAGAAGGCTTATAGATGTTAAATGTCTGAATTACTAAAACTCATTTTCTTGCGTGTCAAATGTTTTTTTTATCATTTGGATATCATAATTCTCCAAAAGATTTTTTATTACAAAAACTTAATGATTCAAATTATTGCAAGGAGAACTAACCAAAACATAAAAAACAATAACGATTTTTAAAAGTTATTTTCCGGATTGTTATACCCTGTCCTCTTTAACTGGTTACTGCCTGTAACAGAATTAAAGCGCACATCCTTACTTTCAGCTGAAATTATTTGACATGCCCTGGTTGTTTTCGGGCTAGGCTCTGTGGTGTGGACATAATATCGGTATCTCTGAGCCCGGCCATATTTTGATTTCGGTTCATATTGTTGGTATTACGACTACTACAGTTGAAATTGTTTCTCGGATAATGGTGGTCTTCCGAGGCGTCCGATAGTCGTCTCTGTAACTGGTCATATCCCGTTGATTCCACATGTTTTGCAGTTCTTGATGACATCTTCAGTGGTGACTGCAAAAGCTTTGCCGCGACTGAGCACACGTTGCTTGCTGACACGTTTGCCTAACTCATCCCAAACATGTTCTATCAGATTCATATCCGGGCTACGAGTAGGATAATTGAGTTGTTCAATTCTAACTTTTAACAATTTTGCACTACATTAGCAGTATTGGACCATGTATTACTCTACATGAAAAATGTTTGTACAAATGGCTTGTAAGATACAATGTTGCAATTTGAATAATGCATTTTTGTAGTAAAAAATCTAAACATTAATTCACATGATCTCTTTTAAATGCCACTTTGTGAAGAAGTATGTCAAATATCGAAATGATTCCAAATGCATTAGATATGTAAGGAATGGGTCTTTCAGACATTTTACAGTTGTGGGCTTTCTTGGTAACTCTACAAGGTGTTTTAAATTTAATGCAGAAAACATTGCTTTACGCTATCATTTATATCTCAGTCAAATCTAAATCAATGGAGAACTAAAAAATATATAAAGTAATAAACTTGACAAAAATTTTGAATACCCATTTTCTTGTCAGTCAGTGTAGTTACATATATCAAATTTTTGGAAAGAAAATTAAAATTAAACTAAAAAACAAAAAAAGAAAGGCAAAGAAAGATAATTCTTAGATTGTCTGGAGTGTCTTAATGACATAGTACACATGCTCTACAGTGGTGTAACTACAAAAATATAGTTTTTTGATAATTAGTTTCCACATTTGTGAGTGTACTTAAGTCAAGGACCTATACAGAAATCGGCATAAAATGTCCAATAAATCTTTTCATAAAATACTTGACTTTTATATGATCCTAAATAGCAAACAACTAGCTTGGGTTTATGATCCTCCAGCAAGAGACAATTGCATCAGCATGTATTTTAAGTAGTAGGCAAATTCCACATTTGAAATGGTTCTAGGAAATTACCAGCGACCGGCGACCTACATTTTGAACAATTAGAAGGTACAGAAAACGGAGTGCTTTCACCAAGGATTTTTTGGACCACTCTTCAGCGATGCCTCGTACTGAGCAAACCTTGTTTTTATTTAATACCTGTTGTCCCCATGGTTGTCTGTTGACCAAACTTTTAATTAAGCAACATAAATTAACCCTCAAGTGGTGACTCCGACTTAAAGAACCAAAGTTATGTTTAAGTAGTTAATGAATGTAAAACATTGAATATAAAGTGGCAAATAATTAATTGTTAATGGTTCGTCTATTTTTTTATAACTGAAATAAATTTCTAGAACTTTGATACCATCACTATAGAACTTTTAAATAATGAATATTTTTTTGCTGATGTATCTTGAAAATAGTGGCATTTTTTTGAGATGAAGTTTGACAGATATCGAAATGATTTAAAATACATTAGATATACAGTAAAGCTCGGTTACAACGTACACGCTTATTATGGTTATAACGTACTGAATAAACAAGTCCCGGCATTATTCACTCACAGCCATGACCATCAACATAATACTCTCCATACTACCTACTAACCTTAAACTACCTCACTTGAGATTTTCGAAGACCAGAGATGGGATTAATTATTACAGCATAAAATTTTACAATTTATTACCACAATTTTTTTATTGTGATGATGCTGTTTTTAAAAAGAAAATTAAAGATATTTAATTAATGCTGCTTTTTACAGCATAGATGAGTTTTTAGGACATAATTTTAATGACTTGTTTTAATCTTGTCTGTATATTATATGTATTGTGTTGTAATTTTAATGACTTTAATGACTTGTGTAAGCATTTTATTACATAACTAGGTGACCCGGCAAACGTTGTTTTGCCATATGAATTATTTCTAGTGAATATTTTGGTAGTTAAATAAAAAATAACTAACTTATTATAAGTGTGTGGAGATTTGGTATATGACTAAAAGAGGAATGGAGCACTGTGAACGATGACGGCCTATAAGAATAACAAAACACGAAACATTCATTTTTTGAATTATTTCGAATATCGAGCTAAAATTCTGGAACACGAAACATTCATTTTTTGAATTATTTCGCGCGCTTGCAATTTGACTTGTTTGACGGCCCAAATTAGCCCCTTTACGTCTTGTTGGCATTGTTCACTGTACAAAACAATAGCCATATAGTAAAATAATAGCAGTTGTTGGCGGGTGGTCGTGACACGTGTTGAGTACTTTTGAGGTTATGTAGATCACTTAATTAACTAATAGTGAGAACTACACTTAAAATTAATAATTTTATTAATTATTGATAAAAAAGGAAATAAATAATTAGGGCCCAGCAAATTAATAATAAATTTACTTGAGAATTACATTTAGAAAGTAAAATGATAATTCTAAACATCACTACTACGCGCGATGGGTGGACCACCCTTATCACTTAGGGGTATGAAAAATAGATTACGACCGATTCTCAGACCTACCGAATATACATGTAAAATTTCATAAAAATCGGTTAAGCCGTTTCCGAGGAGTATGGTGACTAACGCTGTGACACGAGAATTTTATATATATAAATTAACATGAATAAACTATTATTATTATTAAATTTAATGCAGAAAACATTGCTTTGCTCTATCATATATATCTCAGCCGGCACTAATATTTTTTAAAATTACCAAGCCTATTGTACATTTAAAAATAATGCCTACAACTTCTAGATCGATGGAGAAATAAAAAATAGAAATTAATAATAAACATTGATAAAATTTTGGGTGGCCTGGTTTTTTTGCTGGTTAGTGTAGTGTAGTATCCCTGTGAACAGGGACATCATAATGACATTGTTTTAAGGGAGTCTAATGTGTAGTTATGACTATCACTTTTATTTTTTTCTTTTTTTATGTATACAGGTACACATATCTATATAAATTGTCCTTTCTCTTGTGGCAAACTTATTGTCAAGTTTGCAGTATTGTAGTCCATTTCCAGTAAGCATATTTTTTTTTAAATAAGTATTATAGCAAAATAGCATAAATTTAATAAATTAGTACCTCATGGACAGATAACAATATGTGTACTATAATGGCTGCAGATCTAAATCAAGAACTCTGAAACATGATGTATCTCAAGGATCAGTATTAGGCCCTGTTCTCTTTTTAATTTACATAAACGATCTATCTGCTTGTGAACCAAATAGCAATGTCGTTCTATTTACTATTTACATTTTTTATTCTTTCTTCTGAAATAGCTATCAGTGGAAATACATTTAAGAATTGATTTACTGCAAAACTAAATTTATTGAATTAAATATTTTAACAACTTGTGTTTATTGCATATTAAAAACAATTTGGCCAATTATTTAACACACAGCTATGACATGAATATAGTAAGTTGGTTATATCCTAGGAATGGAATTGGAACTCCTGTTTCCTCTGCCTGCCTTTATAAAGCTGGTGATATTTTGAAATTTATTTCCAATTG
The DNA here is from genome assembly GCA_037114965.1 of Monochamus alternatus. NCBI lineage: Eukaryota > Metazoa > Arthropoda > Insecta > Coleoptera > Cerambycidae > Monochamus > Monochamus alternatus. The sequence goes on along the minus strand of CM073428.1, from coordinate 44,944,537 downwards.
ATAATTAGTCATCATGCAATTTTTCCTTTTGTAAAACACATGTTCAATCTTGCTTAGAAAACTTGCATTTGTAAATAAAATGTTGCTTTAATTGCATGTTACTGGTCGATGCATTTGTAACTGCAACAATCGAAGTATCTGCATTTACGTTTTTTTTGTAAGCATCTGGTAAAGTAGCAATTCTTACTTTCAAATAAAAACTAATTGTTTTTAATTAAACTACCTGCATTGCTTCTTAAAATACAAGAAAAAGTTTTTTGCACATTACCTACTTATCAATTGTATCTACAAATACAACAATGCAATTATGACGCTGTCAGCAGTGTAGAGCAGGTAAACATTTACAAACATTAGATGCGAACAGTTACCTATTCCATAGCATAGCAATCCAAAATAAACTACAGATTATAAATAACGTACCTGCTTTAAATTATTAGTTATGGCATTTGTAGTGCAAGCATTATTTTGTTATTGCATTCAAATAAACTCAATGGGTTATACAGGGTGATTCAGAGCTAAAAAAATTTTTTTAATGAACAGGGGCCTATTACAAATATAATTTTGTAAAAATAAAATCAAAAAAAGCAGTTCAAAAATGTTTAAAAATACACTTCCGCAGGGCACCGGAAACTGGTCCACTGTATAACCTGATAAGGTGTATAATTGGTGACTGGACAAAAAATTGAAAGAAATTCCCAAGTAAAGAAATAAATTACATTTTACAACACCTATTTTAATGCAGCAAATTAAACTGCTTTTGCCTCTATTGTTATTAATTATTAATAGATTTTGTGGTTTTAATTAGTAAAATAGTTTGACATACCTTACCTGTTTTACCCAGTTTCTACAAACTAACAAATGTTTTTGCTTCTTGTCCGTTTTGAACTTGTAAGTTATTGATAGCAGCTATGATACGTTTGTGTAAATCATCAGTAGTGTCCACTTCAGTGCAATATAATTGAGCCTTGTGTATGATACGCCACACTGCAATACGCCGTGGACGCCCTGGACCTCCATCTCTTCCACGATTCGGATGCGATTTTCACTCGTCATGCCTGAGTTTGCACTACAATTGCTTCACTGTACCGTTCTGCTAACCCATTTTCACTTCACCATAAATTAAAACGATACCCATCAATTGTGAGTTGCTATATGTAAGCCATTTTTGATATTTAAAAAACTGATGTAAATACTTGCATCACAAAAAGTTAATACGATAAGTAATCGGATATTTGAAATCACCTGGCCAGACACTACAGGAGCTCAGTGATGTAAAGGTTGAAACTACCAGAACTTTAATAATTTTTTTCTCGGAAACTATAAGGATTTTACAAAGAAAATTTTGACACATCTATTTTAAAATTTTTTTAGATAAGTTCTGAATCACCCTGTATATGAATATGCAGGTCTCCTTAATTGCATGTTAGGTATTTGTTGGCTGCCTCTGCAAATTCAGCGATCTATTTTGTAACTGTATTTAGTTATTTACTGTGGAGATTTTTTTCCCATATAGTATGAATCATCTCATACAATATGCAACAATTTTTTAGTTATGGCTTTCAATTAACTAATTGGGTTGCAAAGTTACCTTATAAGTACGTTATTAATCGGAGGCATCTGCAAATGCATTGATTATGTTACTGTATTGAGTTATTTGTTGCAAATTTTTTTCCTATGGTTGCTGGTGCAACACTCTTAAGTATTGCTTTCAACTGAAATAATTATTTGTTCAGACATATTTTCAATATACTATCGACTTTTCGTTGCTTCCACTGGATGATCTGGACTCTTGTAGTACTTCAATGAACATACGAAACAAATAAAACACACAAAACTGTCTTCTATAATATGATCGGAATATATCACTTTCATTTCTTTCTACATAACTATTCTTAAACACGGTGCACGATTTGTCCGCTAGAGGTACAAAATCGTAATGGCATGACCTAGGTATATGTTAAGTAAAGCATGTGATGATTTATAATTTTTATCTACCACTTTAAAAAACCTACCACTTTGGTGTATTATTGTATACTATATTATGAAATGGAACACGGCAAAGATGTGAAGAATAATTTCTAATTCAAGGTGGTTTTAATGTTTTAGCTGCTACAAAATTTAGTATAAGGACCTTCTTTGGTAGTTAATTTAATGTAATTTAGAAAGCTCTTTTAATAGTTGTAGAAAATTATAGACTTATTGACATACATACATCTTTAGCAGTTTATTTTTCCTAATACACAATTATTTTTTATATTTTAATCTTATTATGTTACACCTGTGTTTTAATATAATTTTGTTGTATAAATATATTTAGTTTGTAATTATCATGTTTTTTTAATGTAAAAAACATTTGATTATTATTTAGTTTGATGTAGGTAGTAAAATTAATAATTATGACCTTTTCATTAGTTATTTAAATCGTTAATAATGTTCCATACACCTACTTTGCCGCAAATCCGCAAATACCTTTGTTTGTATTATGTAATTATTATCTTTTCTGTAAGGAGAATGAATTTACATATAAAACTAGCTGTACCCTGCGCGTGTTGCTACGCCACCAACCATCTGTCGAAAATTAGTCGTACCAACTTAGAAACCTTCGTGGGCTCATGCACAACTTTGCTAAAGATCATCACATGATCAAATGCATAGTTCACGATTCTATAAAGCACATACAGACAAACATTCATTTTTATGTATATAGAAGATTGCTTGGAAGGAACATTAATTTTTCTAAATTAGAAAGTAAATCTTTTGACAATAATAAAATGTAGGTTATCTATTTTTTTTGCTAAATTTTTATGTAATAGCCTATTGTCTTCAAGTTGCAGATTATGCCTTTTATACAGGGTGTGATCAAAGTACTACCTATCAAAAGCTTGGCCCAACGAGTGTGGTGTCCATCCCTGACTTCCCAGACAGTGTAAAACATCTAATGTATTATGGTTTCATGAGCCTTTATGGCCTACATAAAATATTAAAATTTCATTAAATTATAGGCATCAGTTCAAAAGTTAGAGTCGAAAATCTAAATCGCTGGATACTCCTTGGGGGTTATAACAAACTAGGGTTATTTTGACCTTTCCTATATATTCTCGAAAATATGCCATATACTTTCCGAACACTCTGTATATAAGGAAAATTTAGATATATGCATTGGCAAGTCATATAGACTTATTTATATATATATATATATATATTTATTTAAATATATTCCTTAACACATATTATACATATAACGATCAAGGAGAGCTAACTTGTGTTTTATGTAAATCAATAGTGAGGTCAGAAGCTGTATGGACAGTTCATGTAAATGCAAAAGTGCATAAACAGAATGTAGAAATAGCTAAGAAATTAAAAGAAAGGACAAATAATTTTACTATTCCTTTAAAACGGCCTCTGACACCTCCTATAATTGATACACCAAAAAAGAAAATTAAAGGCATACTAAAAAATACAAATAATGATAAAGATGTAAGTAATACAAATAATATTAGTGGTAGTAGATTACCAGATGATTTTTTTGATGCAAGTGAGACACAAAAGATCAGTATAACTGAAAATAAAAAGTCTGATACAAAACATGAAATAATGGAAATTGAAGATATATTGGAAAGCAGGGATGTTTTGCCTGAAGGTTTTTTTGACGATCCGAAGTTGGATGCTAAAGTAGGTCTAATATTATATTAAGAAATATTTAATTAGTATATGTAACAAATTTTAAGGCTAGAAATCAAGAATATAAAGACCCTGTAGAAGAAGAATGGGAGAAATTTGTAAAAGCTATAAAAGAAGCAGATAGTGAAAGCAATGCCATTATTGCTGAGGATCAAGAAGAAGCTACAACTGAAAGACAGATTGTTGAAATTGATGAACAGATGAAAAAGCTATCTAGGTAAGGAAAGGTTTGTACATGACTTCAGGCAAACTTGCAAGTATACAGGGTGTCACACTCTAATTATGAAAAAATTAAATTGGTAAAACTTTAGCCTTTTAGGTAGATAATTAATGATGCATAAAGTTATTATGAAATCTAAGAGTCTTTTCACACGGGCCACTGTGCAGCGCTGCTGAGTGGAGCCACTAATTTATGGTTGACGTTTCAGTGGGAGTCGGCGACTACGCGCCACCGTGGCGCTGCTAATTCTGTGGCGCGTCCGTATGAATAAGTCTATATAAAATAATGTTTAGTCAAAACGGACCACTCAACGGCGCTTCCGAGAAGCGCTGCACGGTGGTCCATGTGAAAAGGCTCTAAACTGTTTCTGAAATACAGGGTGTTTTTTTTACTAATATCTCAAAAAGTTGCAAACCATTTCTTTTCAAATTTCAAGCGATAAATGCCAAAGTGTATCTCTATGAACACAAAAAATTTCAGAGTGACATAAAAAGTGCAACCTGCACTCCTGGGCCCCTTTTATAATAAGTACCTATATGATTAAATGTTTAAAATCAATAATCAAGGCTCTAAACTGTTTCTGAAATACAGGGTGTTTTTTTTACTAATATCTCAGAAAGTTGCAAACCATTTCTTTTCAAATTTCAAGTGATAAATGCCAAAGTGTATCTCTATGAACACAAAAAATTTCAGGGTGACATAAAAAGTGCAACCTGCACTCCTGGGCCCCTTTTATAATAAGTACCTATATGATTAAATGTTTAAAATCAATATTTTTATGAAACCACTCACAATCTGAAATTTATTTAATCTGTAATTTTCAAATTTGCTGTTGTTTTGATGCAATGTACTGCTAAAAGCCAGACCCATAGTGTTATTAACAAATATATTGTGTTAACATGAAGTTATCATACTTTTATAACTCGCGATAAAAATCAGAATACAATAATTTATTAGAAAATTTGAAGAAAACCCAATTTACTTTGCAATCAATTTTGCTTGCTATAATAAACTTGACAGAATTACTTTGTAATTATTGAGTAATCGAAACTTAGTACTTACATGAATTATCTAGGCCATACCAAAATTAATTCAATGTAAATGTTTGGTCGAGTTTCATTAACAATAAATTGGTTGGTACCGCATTTTTATCTCAACACTTATACAGACAGATTTTCAGCTTTTTTATAGATAGTTGGATACAGGTGGTACTAGGCTGGCTTAATGAACAGTATCCAGACAAATAATACATAATATACATTATAAAGGACAGAGTATACGAACATGCGTTAACTTCACATCAATAACTGGAGCAACAAAGTAATGCTGCTTATGATGATTTATAGCAAAATAGATTCATTTTACAAAAAATTACATTGATGAGGTCTATATTCCTGCAAATAATAATAAATTCCCTTAATAGTACATAAGGTGTAAAAATAAACAAAATAGTAGGGTGAAGTGTCAGTTTGACTGTTTTTCAACATGACCCTAATGAGAAAACAAAATCTAAATAACAAGAAACATAATAAATAATTGTGCATAGTACATGTAGGTAGTTAGGTAGATGTTTTTAGTAAGTGATCATGTCCAATACCTACCATGCCAAAACAGTGTGGCTATAGAATAAAAAAAAAAATACGAATGAATGAAGAGAGTCGTCAACGACATTATCATGTAGATAACAGTAGCCTTTTTAAAATTAATAACTGAAAAATCTTTAAACTTTACTACCAAATTATTCCTTTGGTGCAACGTAAGAAAAATATTTAGTGAGCAAGGTAGTAGTGTTACAAGCAATTTCAAGTAAGTGAATTGACGGCTATCAAAAGGGGAACTATAAACCAAATCCAATTTGTGAAATAATTGAAGAGTAATATAGAGTAAGTTGCAATTCAGAGTTCATAGTGTTTCTGTATGGATAAAGCTGTTTTAAAATAGTGTATGGTGTTTGATATAAATAATTTTAAAATCTTAAATTGTCATCAAACTATAGACCCAAAATCTTGCATTCATTAGTAAATTTTATAGATTCTTTACCTAATGTTCGATAACTCAAAAAATTTAAGAGAAAAATGGACTGTATTGAAAAAGTATAAATAAATGGTTGTCGAGTTAATTAGACGCGCATAGAAAAACGACTTACTTTTGAACTTGGATGTGGAAAATCTATGCCGGCCAGCCTTGTAGACTATATTGCCCTATCGCACAAAGTCACTTTTTGGCACAGTAAAAAAATAATATGTAATATGCTTCAACAAGCGCGGTATTAATCGGAACCTTACAAAAATGTCTTTAAGCGAGCGTAATGTTTTCAAAAACATAGTAAACCAGACTACTTTTACTATTTTTTGCTTCTTTGTTCTCAGGCATGCCCATTCCAGTGAACACAGTTGTACCGCGAAAAAACAAAATTTAAACTAATGATCGAACACCTAACTTAATATCTACTGATTATTTTGTTAAATTTCTTTTAAATTTGGGAACAGAAATAATAATGTTCGATTTATTAGGATTTCAGCAATTACCCTTTGATTACGGTCAAGCATAAAACTTTTAATTAATGACGCAGAGGGATTGTCAAAACCGTAGAATTTTAATTTATTAAGAATATCCCATTTCACAGTATTTAACGCTTTACTATAGTCTAGTAAAATGAGGTAAGTAACTTCGCCCTTATCAGTAGCTCTCATAAGTTCGTCAGTAACATGTAATAGTGCTGTAGTTGTGCTATGTTGTACTCTGAAGCCAGACTAACATGATAATATTGTCAAATACATATTTTGATATCTGATGTTTTAAAACTAATCGAATAATTAGAATACTATTAGGGCAGACGTGACATTACTATTTTTTGGTAAAGGAATGACGATAGCTTCCAAGCATCAAGAAAAGTAGATATATATATTATGTACTCAATATGTTCTAATAAAGAATCGCAAATTAATTCTACCATAGTAAGAAATATCATATCAGAGCCAATGACATGATTTTTAATCCAATTAATATATTTCAAAATATTGTGACCAACTTAAAAGAAAAGGTACAATTAGAGTTTAAAGAAGTGTTTGTGTATTTATCAAGCAATAAAATATTAATAATTAATATTTATAGTATTTGGATCTCTTAAGTTTTCTGGCAGATCGTGAATTTGAGGATTTCTAATAATATTTAAAAATCTTAATGAGTTCCATAAATATTTACTGAACTTATTGTGTAATTTATAATTAAGGAACACTTTTTTTTTCATTTCAAATTGTAGCAGTTACATAATTTCTAAGATGTTTATAGTAAACCCAGTCATTGTTAGAATGAGAATTCTTATATTTCAATAATGCTGTATCACATAGCTTAATCATAGCTTTTAAAGTATCAGTAACCCATTGAGCATGTTTTTTAGTAATCTTAACTGTACGTAGAGGAGCATGTATATTAAAATGTTTTAATAAATGAAAATTGAAATAATCGATCATATCATTCACATGTTCCAAAGTAAAAATATGATCCCAGTTGATTAAATACAATTCATTAAAAAACAAGTTTCTATTAAAATTTTTTGAGTCCCGATATGTGACAAATTTTGCATGCACCTTGAGTTTAACGGAAGTTATAAGACGTGGTACTAGAAAATGGTCAGTAACATCTCGACTTAGACATTCTATAAAAAACACCAAAAATTGTATGCTTACCTGAATAGTCTATTGAGATCCACATTTGTTTAAGAAAATCACCAATATCAGAGAATAAGACATTATGGCTAAATTAATATCTAATAAATAATCCCACGCCACTACCCCTGCCATGTCGATCGAATTTCAAAAATGTATAGTTTGGAATATATCAAATCAGTATTTACATTAGCATTAGTTCCCGTTTCAGACACTGTGGGAATATTAATACTTTCAAAAGCTATAGTTTTTTGGCAAATTAATCTAGGTATTTGAATACAACATGTTTGTAAATACACAAAAAATGCGCGAAAAATTAAATTTGCGAAAAGCAAGTACTGAAAAATTATTTCAGACTAATCAGAATACCGTAACTGTATACAATATTTTTTGACATCTACAGACGACATCTGTAGGCCACTAATGCAAGGTGCACGGCGATAAATTTTGAAACTTCTTGTGTTGTGGAATTAAATTATGTTAATACTAATAATAGCAACAATATTAACAGTAATCGACGATGTTTCCATAAAATAATTAGTAATATTTCAAACTATAACATCCCAAGATGTTTATAGTGTTCTTTAAAATGTTTCTTAGGCCCTTAGCTAACTTCACATGTTCTTCGTGGTTTGGAGAGTATGCAACTAGTAATGCAGTATTATAGGTTATGTTATTTCTGAACAGTTAAGTTCTAATTTTAAATGTTTTATAGTAATTAAATAAACTATTTTATGTCAGATATGTTAGTGGATAATTATGACAAATCTGCAAGGAATGAAAATGTAATTTTGGCAGTGTGCAACAAAAGAACGAAGAACAAATACAAAATACTACAGCTAACTGGATTAACTGTTATCTATAAGGTACAATCTTTTGCAATAATAATGGCACTCTCTTAAAACAGTTTTTGAATTTCTGGAAGTTCTGAGTAGAAATTTCATTAAATCTCTATCGGTGCGTGAAACAACTAATAACTAATATTAAAAATGAGAAGTAGATTTCATTACAAATACATTAGAAGTTCTAAAGAAATCGCAAAATTCATTTTAATGAGTGTCATTATTATTGCAAACGATAGTACATACGCATTATTATTATTATTAAAAATGTTTATTTTCGTTGTTTCCACACTTGACTATGCTGTCCTATCCATAGGGAAAGAGGATTTTGCCCCATTTTTTAAATATTAAGCTAGAATTCCGAAATAAACTTTTTATTGTCTTTTAGACTTCCCTGAGCACGTGGTTAAAATTTTTGTACTTAGTCATAGTTAACCCTGTATAGAAAAAATAAATATATTACATTATTTTAAACATTGGTTAGTGATATGTGTAACATATACTTTTCATAAAAGAGGTTCGGAAGTGACTACCACTGAACTTTTTATAGATGTGCATAATTTTTAAGTTTACTTTATAAGATTTTTTCCCTTGTAAAATTTTGATATTTGTTTTAGATTTAAAATAGAAAAGAAACATCTGGCTTTATACAAAGAAATGTAGTCAAATTGATACAGGTAAAACTGGTCAAAATAGATGCTTTGAATCTAATTAACATTGATACCAAGATGCTCTCCTAACAAGTTACAGCCTCTTAAAGTTGAAATAAAAAAAAGTAAAAACATATGCCCTTCTATATTGCCACCGTCCAGGTCACTCTATTTTGTTTCTAAAATTTTAATAATTTTTATTTTCACACATAATTTTCAGATATTAGGTTTGAACACACGTGCCTAAATATAAGTCACTGCATTTTGCTGTCTGTTCTCTTTAAAAAATGCTACTGTATTGAAAAACACATACACAGGTATATTTATTAATAATTTATTTTTTGTATATAGAGGGATCAAAAACATCAATTCAACCATTATTTTGAGAACACAGCAAAGTCTGTATGTACGCACCATTTCAAAACTATTCTCCATGAGGTCCTCCAAGTTGAACACAACTCTCCAATCTTTTTCTAAATACTGCATATGTCGAATGGATAATCTCTTCATTAACGTGGGCAATAGCTTCAATTACCCTAGTTTTTAAGAAATCAGTATTGTGTTGCATTGGTTCTCTGTACACTATTTCTTTCAAGAAACCCAAAGGAAATAATCAAGCAAATAGGATCATATCTTCCCATTCACTTCTTTCGAAATTTCCTGTTAAGCCAATTGTAACCAGAATTGTTGAGTGAGCAGGATATCCATTTTGTCGGATGTAAGCTTTTTGTTTATATTCCAAATTTTCTTCTAAATCTGGCCAGAAAAACGTATCTAGCATCTCCAGGATTTAAATTTGTTTAAAAAATATGCATCAGTTATTCAGTTAAAAGTAATCGCACACCAAACATTCACTTTTTGAACTTTCTTGCGAAAAAGTGCTCTCATTGGAAAAAAATACTTTTGTGAAAATGTCTGTCTACCACAATCCTTTAAACAGAACTCCAAACGATGTGCATCATCACCAACGTCTACAGTGTGAATTACTTTCAGCTTGAAAGCTCTAAACTTATTTTCAGATAAACATTGATATATTCAGATCTCTCTTATTGACAGTCTCTAGTTTTCTTCTACTAAATTCAAAACTACCATTGTGACTGCATCATCATGATATTTCTTGTTTGACCTTTTTATGTTTTTTACATCACCAGTTAAATCAAATTTCGAATTAGTTTTCTCAAATTGGAGGATAACTTGAGCTTCTGGGTATTTTTCATGAAACAATTCAATTGCTTAACGATAAGAAATGTTATTGATACCGTAACATTTAACAAAATAAATTCGATGCTGTAAAGTAAGCATTATTTGAATATAGATGATGACACTAAAGTTAATGAAATTCTTCAAGTTTTTAAAAAAAGATATAGAGCTATTTGATTTAAAAGTTTCTCATTTTGATAATTATAGCCCAGATAAGAACAGACCAATTAAAATATATTTATCCGATGCTGCTGATGTGTTGAAGGTAGTGAAAAGCAAAAATAAACTTGCTGTTCGTCGGATTAGAATATATAGTGATATGACTCTGCAACGTGAGGGCCTAAAAAAATTGCATATTGAATTGTGCTAAGTAAAAGATGAAGGCACCAAAATGATAAGGTATATAAATAATGTACCACTTAGGAAATCAAGAATCTAAACACTTGCTTTTCAATTTACTTTCAAAATGTCCATGGCCTTTACACAAAACTGTCAACACTTTTTAAAGTCTCCCTAAATCTTGATGTAGACATTATTATATTAGTTGACAGTGATATTTTCAATAAAGACTACATGTATATCCTAAATATAGAAATTCCATCTGCAATTGTGAATGTTTCAGATAACCCCAGTGAAGCATTGTTTGTTTCCATAAATTTCAATTCTTCTCAATATATTCTTGGGGCATCTTATGTGCCTCCAAAATCCAAATTTACAACTATCATATTTCATCATTGGAATTCGTCATATATCAGCTGTTGAGTAGAGTGTAGATACAAATGAGGATTTCATGATTCCCACAAATACAAACTCCCAATGTGACGCTCAAATATATGATAGTTTTAGCTTTTATCACATCTGAAATGATAACAAAGTACTTTCAAATTGTAAAAAACTGAATGTCGTCAGGGAATCCAATCCTCTATTAACAATTCTTATCATCACCTCGCACTGCTTGTTACTTTTTTAACTTCTCGCAAAATTAGAATACTTGGAGACTAAACTTTAAAAAAGCAAATTATAATTTAATCAATGATTTTTTTGGTTTGGTGGAATATTGATGTACAGGAGTCTGTATTTTTATTTAAAGTAAGATATATGCTGCATTTGATCAATTCATACCAACTTATTACGTAAATTGTGGCAATTTTCCTATAGGATAGGTATTCAGTGAACACCAAATAAATAATTAGAACAATTAGAAATCAACTACCAATCGTTAAATAATTATAAAGCATTACAATTACTCTACTAAAGTTTAATTAACCAAAATTATGATAGATTTATTAGTTATTCACAAAGAAATATTAAAAATAATTCAAAACTTTTTTGATAATTTGTCAGTACAAAGTGGAAATCAACTACCATGCCAAACAATATAAACCTGGATAGTGGCATCGATATAATATGTAACTGATTTGCTGAATTTTGTTCTTCTGTTTATACTAAATATGAAATAATAATTATGTACCTCGTACTGTCTGTTTTTTAATTGTAATACACTGTCTATTGAATGGAGTCTGGATGTAATTTTTCAAAATCTTTTAAATTTAAAAGATGTTTCTTTCATAAAATTATATAGTCCCTCTTTAGCTCTTTCTATATTTATAATTTTCCAGATGTCGCTAAATAGTGGTTGTTTTCCCACAATTATGGAAATTGGCATTTATTTTCCCGTTATTTAAATCGATCTCTAAAACTAATATTAACAATTATAGACCAATTTGTTGTTTTTGTTTTATTGGAAAAGTTTTTGAGTCTATTGTAGCGGAGCATATACTTCAAAATTACGAAAATGTTGTTATACCTGAACAGCATGGTTTTTATCCTGGTTGCAGTACCGAAACTAATTTATTTTTATACACGAATTATTCAATAAATCACATTGAACTTGGCGGTCAAGTAGATGTTATACAATATACTGATTTCTAGAAAGCTCTCGATCGGGTTGATCACAAAATTCTCTTAACTAAATTAGCCTCATATGGTATCATAGGTAATTTATTGTTGCGGCTCAAATCATATTTATATGGAAGAACCTAAATTATTAAAATTAATGGTTTTGCTTCAAATAAACCAGCATAAACAACTGTAAATTTTTATTATTTGCAGACGATTTAAACCTTTTTTGAACGTAGATAGTAATGATTGTTGTAAAATACAGACTTATTTGAATTCCTTGATGTTATGGTGCTCATTGAATAACATGGTTTTGCATTATTCTAAATGTAAAGTTATTACATTTTCATGTAAGAAAAACACAATTACATGATTATTCTGTTAGTAAGTCAATTTTGGAAAGAGTTAAATATATTACTGATCTGGGCATGATAACTTCATGCTGCATGCTGCGTTTTGACCTTCATATTGAAGATGTAATAAGGAAGTGATACTCTATGAGCGGTTTTATTAGAAGACAAACTAGTGAGTTTACTGATACACATTCTATTGTTTTATTGTTTAATTCCCTAGTCAAATCGTCATTAGAATATTGTTGTACAAGTCCCTACTATGAAGTACCTACATATCAATCTTCAGAGAATATAACTAAAAATCTGCATTGTTTAAACATAATATAAATAAAAATGACTACAATTACAATGAAACTTAAAATGAAAAGAAAATTAAATTTTAAAATCTTCAAACATTATTTTCTTGAAATTTTTGTTATGTAACACCATAATTTTTCATGATATATGTATGTATAATGACATGCTCTTTCAAATGGCATGGTCAAAATTGGGGGTTGCTATTTAAAAAAATTGTCGATGACGTCATATCTCGAACAACGATGACGTCACAAATATGGGTCGTATGTCAAAAAGTGCCTTTTGCAAGCAACCCGAATAATAATAATAATTTTATTTAACAAGTCATGAAATACACATACGACAAAAATAACGGAAAACTTTATTCACATAAAATGACAAATGAATCTTAAATAGAAACAAATATATTTTTTTAAAGATTATTAAGAAATATGACTTGAGCTGTTATGCATAATCTTTATCATATTGATTAAAAATGAGGATATAGTCGTTCCCTTTCTCCCTACCATTGCAAAGGATCTTCTGTTCTTCTAATTAAGGACTCGTTTAGATATGTGTTCACATTAATAATGCATGCAGCTGTGGGGTTATATACAGCCAAACGTATGTTGAAATATAACATTTTCTATTGTTTAAATAGAAATGTGTAACAATAAATTCAAGATCAATAAATTTTACGAATACTTTACAGGAATACTTTATTGCCACCGATTGTACATTTTAAAAACATTTAAAAAACCAGTGTTGTACGATTTTTTCCCCAAAAAAGGTACCCTACTCTTCCAATAACTACGCCACTGGACATTTTGGAATAAGTTATCCATGAAAAAATAGTATCTGCTAAAAAAAATTTAATCCCCCAAATTTTATCACACAATCTTTTTTGCCAGTGAAGTTACGGAAAAATAATAGAAATATTTCTCTGTAGGGAAGCATCCTATCAAAAATTTTTATAGGGCCAAACCTGATTATTTTCTTGGCTAGAATACACCATTAAAATTTGACAAAACTTATCATTAACACTGTATGTAGTAGGTACTAAGTGTGTCATAACAATATTTATATCTATAAATTTAAAACACTTACTTAAAAAACTATTGTTTAGTCCACTTTCTCTGTTATTTATTTGTTTTACTTCGGTATCTTTGAAGGTGACATGAGGCCAACATTCCTATAATTTGTGATTATTCAGTTATAAAATATCTAAAAGTATTTATAGAAAGAGGTATTTCAAGAATACGGCATTCTTAAGAACATAAACACAAAATCAAGCCAAGAAATCTCTAGCAATAGAAATTGCGCATTTTGAACTAGCATATGAGTATTTCCAGCATAAGCTGTGTAATCGAATATACTGTGCGAGATATGGGGCACCTAAATTTTATATGATAAATATATGGGCAGCATGTATTTATCTTTGTGTTGACTGCTTTAAATGATGAGCGGGTTTATAAAATGAATCTGACTGCTAACTTCACATGAAAATTAAATGGCTGCTTAATAGTGTTCAAATTGTAGTAGTGAATGGTTCTCGGACTGTCCAATATAGTCTACCACTTCACTTTTATGAAAAATCAAAAGAAAACTTGTTGAAGATATACCTGGGAGACTATTTTAAACCGTTCTGGAACTGTTTGCTGTTTGAATCCGAACATACCTAATATTTTGACTACCAGAAATTGGTGGGAAATTTCACACAAAGCATGCAAAGCAGAAACTGATGATTAAGAAATTTTTAAACATTATTGTTGTTTATTTTTCCAGTTCTTGGGACTAACTTTCTCTTTGTACTACTTATATTTTTCTTCATGTAATGTTGAGAGACTATTTTCGTGAATACTAAACACTGAAATTTTCCATTACTATGCATAATTAAATAATCACCTTCCAACCTGCGGACCCGTCCTATTTTCATTATCAAACATACGTTTTTTGGATGCCATTATAGTAATGTTTATATAAAATAGTGGCTTATAACCTTATAATAAACATAAGAAATAAACACATATTCCTTGAGGAGCAACGCCAGTATGCACTGTTATCAAAAACGGCAGCAATAATATCAAGTGCATACAGACTAGAGACTGATACACCTGTGATGATACTTAGGGCTAGGAGTATTTTAGTGCGTTTGTACACCACTAAAACGTCAAATACGTAACATACTAAAACATGCAGCATGTGACATGAGGTATATGTTGCATATTGCTTAACTGCATAGACAAGTGCGGCAAATACATTAGCAGTTTGCAGTATTTAAAATGTCTTCAAGCAAGAAGAATGTCATGGTAGTTTAACAATTTTTACAAACTCGACGTAAAATGAAAAGGTTGTGTTGATATTGAATTCCTCCATTATTTGTGAAAATTTGTAAAAAAAAAATTAAAAATTATATGGTGAACCCAAAAGGTTTTAATATGTTGATGAAATTTGTAGGATTGAGTATAGAGGAGCTAGATAGGTACCCAGTAACAAGAGAACACTCCATTTACTTTACCGTACCTACTCCACCAATCTGTAATTTGACAAACAAGGACAGTTTTCCATTGCTTTTAACAAAATTAATATTTGAAATTGAATTGTCAGCCATTTTTGAGGATAATAAATAGGACGCCTTTTCAAATATGCAGCAAATACGGCAGAAAGACATGTCTATATACCATTGTACGCTGCATTGGTATACGATAGTATCTGACAATTTCCATATATTTATATTGTTTTAAGCCTTGTCCTCATGGAATTCTTCAGAATTTCACAGATTTTAATTTAAATTATTAATGGCAGGACAGTGTTAACTTTTCGCGAATTGCGCAAAACCGAAATATTATTGCTATTGTCATCATTATGTGGAGTTAGTAAGTTTAACTTGAGCTTCTGACAATCTACCATGACAATCAATGACAGTTTTATGATAAAAATTATAGAAAATATTAGTTGGCAAATGCGTTAAAAGATGAGACTTTTCCCTCCATTAAATAATTTGCACTTAGCGAATTCTGCGTCTATGAGAACAAGGCTTTACGCGGTGGATGTTTACTGGCAGTATTTACCGCATATCGCATGCTGCATGTTGCGTATTTGATGTTTAATTGGTGAACGACCGCGGTTAGAATTAAAAGTACAAATGTATTACCGTAGTATAGGAAAATAATATGTATGTGGCAATCAAAGTTGTAGATCTAATTTTGTTGTTTAAAAATATAATGATAAATAAATGCATATGTCGAACTAAATAACAAATATGATTATAAATGCATAAATTTTCTTTTTGAATTTTTAAAATTACAATTAACAATTTGCTCGATTGCCCTATATTGTCACAAATTAATTTTAATGCGTTTGCAACTTGAAATCTTAATTCTATTGTAAACCCCAAGGACCTTGCTTCAGTTCTCAGCTTTGTTCACTTAGTGTAGGAATTATCTTTTGTTCAGACTGATCTACACAGGGTGTTCAGTAAAGAATGGGCGAAACTTCAGATGTAGATAGTTTGGATAAAAATAAGTTGAATTAACTCAACTTACCTTAATCCAAAAGTTGATACTAACGGAGCTACAGAGTGTCAAAGTTGAAAAAATTAAATCACATTTTCTTTATTATTTTTCGATCGCATCGACCTTTTTTTTATGAAATTTGGTATAGGGGGGTTTTTTGGGACTAGAACAAAGTGTATCTTTTTTAATTAGAAAAGATAGGGAAGAAAATTTGTCCAGTCCAAAATGAGATACAGTGTAGCACATAAAAGTCGTAGCGATTTAAAGAGGTCCAAACCATCGTTGGTGGCGGCCTCTAGCAGATACACCAAAATCGTCGACATATTCGAATTTCTAGTACCAAGAAACCCCTCTATACCAAATTTCATAAAATATGGTTGATGCGATCGAAAAATAATAAAGAAAATGTGATTTATTTTTTCACCTTTAACACCCTGTAGCTTCGTTAATATCAACTTTTGGATTAAGGTAAGTTGAGTTAATTCAGCTTATTTTTATCCAAACTATCTACATCTGAAGTTTGGCCCATTCTTTACTGAACACCCTGTATATTTTTAATTAAGTCTATCAGTTTATCTCTTAATGGGAGGAAGCACAAGATACCCAATGGGGCATAAGTGCTGTGTATTTTTAAGGCTACCCTCTCACAATTCCAGAATCCAGAAGTCTCTCTGAAAATTGTATCACGGTAGTTAGGTTTGCTTTGTAAATATTCTAATTTTGTTTTTATATTTTTTGTAATATTAATATTGTTTTGTCATTTCCATCCTGTAATTTGTTTTTTACTGTAGGATGGTGTAACTAAACTAAATAAATATTTCCATATATAAAAGTATTTCCTATCGATAAGTGTATTGTAACAACTTCTTGTATCCATTTGTCTATACTAGTTCTCGGGTCGCCTGTTGAATATCGCTGAGTTAGACTATCAGACAGAATAATTTACCATGGCTAAACTCACAAACTTTCCTCTGCATTTCGTATGAAGAAATATAATTCTAATATTTAAAATTCTGAAATATAATTTTGGTAACCTGCCTCAGTTAATATGATGAACACTGATGGTTGCCTCCCTGGCCTGTAAATAAAGGTATTTATAAGTGGTGTACTAGCAGTATACTCTTTTATAGGCTCACCACCTTTTTAGTAGACAATTATTTATCTCGCCACTTTAGTTTGTCATCCCTCTTACCTTCCATCTACAGTATATTTTAAGGTAATTTTTTGTTTATTTAATTTTTGTATAATTTTGGACAGGAACTGACCTAATCTACTTTGTAATAATTATTTAGCGAGCACGTAGAACAAGTGAAAATAAATAATAACTTTCAGCTAGAAACCTAGTTGGTATGTATTTTATAAATTTAAGTGCAATGTATTACTAGAATGAGAAGGAAAACAATGTACAGTGCTATATGTTGAGGTCCCATTGACCACTGCATAACTTATTTATGCACACGTTAATAACTAAGTTATATGAAAACAAAGTAAATTTTTAACAATTTTTTGCCACTTAAAATTTTATATCTGCCATGGATTTGGATTAAAACAAAGCATAATTTTTCTTAAATACAAGGTGTCCCAAAATTACTTTCTAATTTTATGAGAAACCATTCTATGCATAAAAATAAGATAAATAGTTTGTTAGAACATACTTGCTAAAATGATTTCTAAGAGTATTATGACCATTCCGAGGATATAAAATAAAATGCATTGGAAACAAAACAAGAATATTCTCTCATAGGAATCATTTTATGAAGTTTAGAAGTTGTAATATGTACGAATCTATCATTTGGGAGATACCAGCAAAATCTGTTATGAAAAAGTATAATGTTTTTAAACACCTACATATTTTTCAGGGTATTAGACTTGGAAAAGAAAAAAATTGAGATAATATCGACATCAAGTGATATTAAAAGGTTAAAAATAAATGAAAGAGATGAAGAAGATTCAGACGACAATTTTGATGAATTTTTAGACTGGAGGGCAAAAAAATCTTTTAAATAATGTAAATATAAATTTTAGCTACTAAATTGCATATTAGTGGCTGTATTGCCATTTATGGTAAAAAATATAATTTTTATTTCATACATCTGTATTATACTTTAATATATGTTTATATTTATCCGTGTATCAATTGTGTCCATGAGTAGCATAAAACTCAATTTTGTGTTCATTATACGGACATAAAATTGCAATCTATGTTATTTTGTCCAAAGTAAGTTTTTTTTAAATCAATTGTTCCATTAACAATTGAATCATGTGCCTCTACATTCAGTTGAAGACCAGCGGAATGAGAGGACACGCCTGCAGCGACTCCAGTGACAAGTGAAGTTAGTGTGGTGCAAAGTGCAACATAGCGAAATAAAAGACCCACAATGTACATGCTTTTGCAATAATAATGACACTCTCAAAACAGTTTTTAAACTCCTAGAAGTTCTGAGTAGAAATTTTATTAAATCTCTATTGTTGAATGAAACAACTAAGAACTAACGTTAAAAGTTCAAAGTAGATTTTTTACAAATATGTCGGCAGTTCAAAAGAAATCTCAAAATTAATTTTAAAGAGTCATTATTATTGCAAACGATTGTACCTGATTAAAAGGGTGAGTAAGTGAGTACCCCTTTTATTATAAGTAGTATGTTACTTTTACCGTTTTTTCTCTTTTTGTGACGCAGACGAAACAACATAACAGACAGACAAAATACACAAAATCAGACATGCGTCTCCGCAAGTAGGACTCTAAAACTATTACACACACATAGACTCAAACACATACAAAACATGAATATCGACGCTGATATAAACATAGCCATGCCTATGGACCATACATACAGTGAAAGGTCCTCTATATCATCGGCACAAAATACAAATACACTTACAAAAACCGACTTATATGACAAACTATAACAACAAAAACACGTAAACGAAGAACTAAATGAACAAATACAAAAACTCGCCTAACAAAACAAATTACGGACATGCAAGAAACCCTTAAACAATCTGACAATAACACAACAAATTTACACAAAAAACTAGACGATTTAACAAACATACAATCACATGATACCCAAAAACACACACCTCTGCTCCCCTCCTCCCCACCAGAACTGACAAACGAAAAAAAGACGAAACAGGGTCTTTTAGCGAAGACGAAGCGCCCATACCAAAAAACTAGACCAAACAACACGACCCCAAATGCCAAACCACAACGCAAAACATGCAAACACAAGTATAAACAGAAAAACTGCCTCAAGTACCCCCAGTAATCCTACACAAGCAGGAGTGTTGCCATATATCCTAACATCCCACATAACTCTAGAAAATTAACAAAAATTCTGACAGATAAAGGCTATGAATACCACACCTTCAACCTCGGGTGTTCCATCAAGTGAGGCCCAACTTCACCTTGCACAGCAAAGGTTCCCTGGCTCAATTGTGAAGACAAAAAGGAAATGTAATGTAAAGCTTAGCCCGCCCCTGATAAACTAAAAAAGCTAAATATGTTTCAACAACACTATTTTAAAAGGTCCTTACTAGTGTCCATGACATTAAATTTTTATATGTTATGTATATACGTAACAATTTTTCATTATTTTACAGATGGGAGGGTCACAGTTTCAATTTTGTGTTCCAACATGTGATTCCAAATATCTGGAACGAAATGACCTTTATGTTTTTTTAAATTTCCCTTAGAATCAACAAGGAAGAAAATATGGATAGAAACTTTGACCAAAGAATTTCCTGGTATTAGAAATCAACTACAAAGTAGAATGCCAGTGCCAATCAGTGGCGTGGCCAGAAATTTGACAAGGGGGGGTTCAGTGAACAAAGTATTTCAAACTAGATTTTTTCAATAAAAAAAATAAATAATTTTTAATAAATTGAAACAATAAAAAGTAAAATTGTTGTTGCTAAATCTTGGAGAAGAGTGATTGCAGGTTTGTAGTGAGACATTACCTATATGACCCAACCAACCCAACCCATGGAGGGGGTTCTGACCCCCAACCCCTCCCCCCCCCGTGGCTACGCCACTGGTGCCAATACCAGTTCCATTTTACAGACAAAAATTTTGTAAATGTTTTGATGACCAGACTCAAAATTTGCACATCTCGACAAGATTATTTTGATTAGCTCTGAAGAGGAATTGGTAGAACAGCCACCAGAATTTGCTACTTCTGCTACATCACAGGATATGAGCCATATGATTCTTTAAAACGTGTCAAATATTGGGTTTTCTACTCCCAAACAAAGCCCAAACAGTAAGTGTTCGTAGTTTTCTTTCATTTTCACTGAACTAGTTACTGTAAAAACAATGTAATTAGCATATAAGAGGGGTTATAAAGATTGTTACAAATAGTTGTAATTGTTGAACATAATATAATAATAAAAAAATGATCTTAAATTATAATTTGTCAGTCAGTTGTTGGAGCCCTATTTTTGTATCACTACAGAGTGATACTTATGTGAATTAGATAGTTTTATCCTTTTTCTCACAATGGTAATTGATAGATACTAAATTATATATTGATATAGGTATTGCTATCAGGGGCGGATGGGCCAAAGGGGATTTTGGGAATTTTCCCGAAGGGCCGGTTGCTTCCGGGCCGCTGCAGCCCGCGACTATTTTTCTTATTTTGATAAGGCGTTAACATAGTCGAAACAAGGAAATGCCGTGCGTGGCACGTGCTTATTTTATTGTGCAGGTGCTGGTTAAGAAGCTTTTTTGAATATTACTAACCAAATTTTTTTTTATATAAGCACGAACGAGGATTGCAATAAACTAGTAACAGTCAAATCTTGGATGTTGGGCCGGTTGGTTAGGGTCGGTCTAAGTGTGATGTGTAATAAAGTTATTTTGTTTGATTATATTACATATTTCATTTGATTTTGACTTACTTTATAAGTTTTAATATTTATTTCAGGGTGTAACAGATGCTGATGGCCAAGCTTCAGGGGGTTATTATACAAGTAATTTTCAACAAAAAAGTATTATAAGATTTTGTTGGAAAGTTGATAGTTGCCCTTTTATTTAACATTTTTTGATTTCAAAAAATTTGGTGCCTTTTTTCATAAATACAAAAATATCTGTTATCTACCACATCAAATTTAGACATACCATCGGAAATAGCGTTAAATTTACTACAAGACGAGCATATATGAGTGTTTAAAGGATGGTAACCCCAAAAATTTTTTAATGAAGACATGTTTTTTTTTCAGCAAAAACTACTGTATTTAGTAAACTTTTCAATGATATATCAACTTTTGAGTTTGCTATTTTTTTGGCAACAATACCAAGGGCAAAGGTAATAAAACACAAACTTGTGTGTACCTAGTTTTTGTGGGAATTTCTTCAAAAAGCTGTTTTTTAACTCTTCCTCTTTCTCCTATAATCCGAAATATTGTTACAAATGAGTTGTTTAGAGTGCGTCTTTCATGGTAGATAAATGCCAAGGCGGCTGTGAAAAACAATATTAACCGTCAAAGTCATAAAATTAGGTACTTGTTGATTACTTGAGTATCTAAATTTAAGATGCCACGTTTTTTCACAAATAACGAGTATCGAGATATTTTATTTGTGTATGGTGTTTGCAATGGAAATTCTATAGCAGCAGTTGAAGAATATTCTTGCCGCTATCCTGAAAGACGCATTCCAAACAGAAAAACTTTTGTAACTACATTTCAGGTTTTGGAAGAAAATGAGAGTGTTCCAGGGCATCATCGTCTAAATCCCAATCAAGTAAATCGTCATCAAGACCAAAGTATATGCTTTTTTGAAGAAACTCCCACATTAAGTACACGCAGGGCAGCAATACAACTTGGGAGAATTTCGCATACGTCAGTTCACAGAAGTCTTAGAAGAAAAAACCTTCACCATTATCATTTGACCCCTGTTTAAACTTTACTGGATCGTGATAGGGCAGAACGTATTCAGTTTTGTCAGTGCTATAATCCAACAAACTAACAGAGATCGGCAATTTTACAAGGATATAATTTGGACTGACGAGTTAACATTTACTAGAGATGGTACATTTAATTGTTATAATGACCATACGTGGGCAGCTGTGAATCCTCACGCTGTCAGGCCCTCCAATAATCAAAGTTAACGTATGGATGGAGATATTTGGAAATTACGTTTTTAGACCAATTATACTAGAAAATAAATTAAATGCAGAGGCATTTCTTGATCTTCTTCGGAACGAACTGCATACTATATTAGAAGAGGTTCTTTTAAATTATCAGATTAATTCCTGGCTTCAAATGGATGGTTATCCTACACATAACAGCAGGGATATTTGGGTATGGATAAACGAGCATTATGAAGATAGATGGATAGGACGCTTTGGTACAGTTAGGTGGCCTACTCTTTTGGTGGGGTAGATTAAAATATTTGGTATTTGAAGTACCAATTGAAACTCGAGAACAGCTCGAACAAAGGATAGGAAGGACAGTCTTTAAATAAAAATAAAGTACTGTAAAGTTCCTGTATTTTCGATTTTTACGGTTTTATTACCTATGCGCTTGATATTGTTGCCAAAAAAGTAGCAAACTCAAAAGTTGATATATCGTTGAAAAGCTTACTAAATACAGTAATTTAATTAGTAATTTTTGGCGATGTAATGAAGTAAAATTTTAATTTCTAAATAGTATTAATAAACCTATCACTGACCACCGAAATGTGTTTAAATTACCGAACGCTAGCGCGCACACCCGCTGCCGTCCGCATCGAGACCAAGCCCGTCGCAGCGCACTGGCCGGCGAGTCCTGTCCCGGCCGCCCAAGCGTACAGACCTGCCGCGTGCCCACCCGCTGCCACACGAGAGCCTCGAATTTTTCAGAGTCGCTGACGAACTTAGAAAAATTCCACACGCTGACCGCCGACTAAAATTATTCTGAGTAGCTGATCAACTTAGAATAATTTCGTGAAGACTCCGAGCTAAGAAAAGAATTTTTGAAAAGGGAGACCAGTGCGCCGCCGCCGATCTGTCTACAGCACCGAAGACTTCTAAACAGCGAGTAGACGATTCAGTTCCTGGCCCGTCGTCGTCAAGAGCAGTCCTGACTGTCCACTACTTCAGTACCAGAGGAGCTGTTCGTGATTTTTCTAAGTTGATGAAGAACTTAGAAAAATTGTACCAGGACTACTAGCCGTAGCCGTTTGGTGAGATTTTTACGTCTCGTCTGAGGAGCACTGCGCAGCCACCAACCAGTGACCAGCACTGAGGGCTTTTCAACTCCGAGGAGGCACTTTAGTTCCTGGCCAGCCGTCTACGAGAGCAGTCCTGCTATGGACATACCGTGTCTTCACTGTAGCCGCCCGAGTAGTGGTGTTTCTGCACTGTAAACAGAAACTGGCGCCCGAGATTACCGCCGCCACCGCTCAGGCGTCATAGTGACACTGCGTCGTATTGCAATCACGACGTAGGTACGTCACAGCGTTACCACCAATAAGAAGACACCACTGATTTTGCTCATGTCACATTTACTACATTTAACTTTTTACAGCACCTGGTATAGAAATTTTTTTAAACACTCATATATGCTAGTCTTGCAGCAATTTTAACGGTCTTTCCAATGGTATGTCTAAATTTGATATGGCTGTAAGAATAGAGATATTTTTGTTTTTATGAAAAAAGGCACAACATTTTTTGAAATCAAAAAATGTTAAATAAAAGAGCAAATATCAACTTTTCAGAACAATCTTATAATACTTTTTTTGGTGAAAATTACTTGTATAATAACCCTCTGAAGTTTGACCATCAGCATCCGTTATACCCAGTATATTTTCGATATTTTACATTCAGTTGTACTGTTTAAAATATTTTATACTTATTAAAATCTTCAAAATGAAAGTCTTCTTAAAATCTTAAAAAATTAATACAGAATGTTATCGACGACCGTTACAATAAAGAAATCATACTTTTTTCATCGGATCATATTAATCATCTTTTTTCTCAACAAAATTGGGCCGGCCGATGCTACCGATTTCCCGGGCCGATTTAATCTTCCCCATCCGCCCCTGATTGCTATGCTTTTAAATTAGGTGTAATGTAAATTTATTATAGTATAATGTTCTAAAGATAGATTGACGATTCAAGGTTATACCTTCAAGAGGCAAAAATTTAAACTATATCTAGGCAGGAGGTGGTTTTATAATAATAATAAATTGTTTGTTTAGTTCTCTTGTGTATAAGAATACTATATTATTTCATATACGTAGTTGTTTGAACTTTTTGAACAGTACATTGATCTTTTGTTTTTTGTTTTTTTTAAGCAATGTTGATATCCAAAAATTAATTTGAATCGCCAATAGTAGAATAAACTTACTGAAATAACAATTTTATTCATATTCAATATTTTTTTCGAAATGTGAGCTACTATAGTATTTACAAAAATGATTTTGTATTTATTACTGTAAGGTGTTTATATGTATGCCTTTTAATACAATAAAAACCTGCAATGAGGAAGAATAATATTTATTATGTACTTTTTCTATTTATAGGAAGAAAATCTATATTACAAAGAATTGGAGAAAATAACTTAAATGTTTTAACACCAAAAAAGAAAATATTATATAATGAATATAATAAGGAGAAGCGTGTCATTGGTAAATTGAGAAAAAAAATGTTTAATTTACACAAGACATTAAAAAATGTCAACACTAACAGTTTAAAAAAAATTTAAGAAAACTTCAATATTTTCATAGCAAATATATCTAGTCAATTTAGAAATATAAAAACGACCATTGTGGACGATTGAAGATAAAATATTCGCTTTAGCGGTATATAAAAGGGGACCAAAATATTACCGTTGAAAAAAAATTTAAATAACCGTCAAAAAGCGCGCTAATTAGAATTTTAAAAAGTATTCCACTATATGGATTAGACATTAAGTTATTAACACATTTAAAAGAAAGGCTGAGTCGGTTCAACGAGGACTGTAAAAAATCTATACTCTGATGAAATACCGCTAAGACAATGATTTAGAATGCTCTTCATAGGACGCCATCTTTTAAATCACTATTTTGCAAATTTTGATCTTAATATTCAATGAAATTGGCTCATTTTTAAAATGGAATTATAAAATTAATATGTAAATGGCGAACAGTCCCTAATTTTATGAAAAAATCAGTAATAAAGGAAAAAAAAATATCGTCCAAGAAATAATGGACCGTCCGCCATTGTATATAGAAATACAAACAAGCCCTTCCTAAATATTTTACCTAAAAAGATTTATTTTTATCTAAAAACGAAAAATGGCAAAACATATTTACTCCTCTAGGAAGTGCTGCCATCTAGCAAGAAACCTAAATACAACCAATCAAATATTGTTGTTTTAAAATATGCAACCAAATATACATCCAACAAAAGAAGAAAATGTGAAATATGGGACCAAATATAAATTAATATTAGACCCTATTATTGAACTAATGTAATTTATATAAGGGTCAAAATTAAAACATGTTCAGAAACTATTTTACCGATTGGATCTCGGTAGCGTAATATGATATATGCATACATAGAAAAATCCAAACCAAACACCTGTGTGTAATTTGTCGTTTTTGTGGTGTTTTTGCGCATCTTGACAATTTGAGTCGTCCTTATCTATTATTTGAGTTTGAATATTTGAAAATTGAGATTTACGTTCTTTTACCTCTGTTAGGTATATGCTAAATACTGATTATTTTAGTGTCTTCAACACAGACCAATGTTTTCAAATACTTCATATTATGAGAAAAACTTGTGAATTGTGAAATTTATTCAGGATAGGAAAGATTTAGATCTGGAATCTGAAAAAGAATAAGTGTTTATCATCCAAAAGAAAAAATAAGTTTGTGCAAAAATGCAGAAATAGGTAAGTACAAAGCTGATTTATTCAGTAAATGAAATAAGAGTATGTTTAAATTAGAACTTCCCTTGAAATGGAGTATAAATTTAATTAGATTATATATTATATTAACATTAGCTGCTAAAGCTAGACCAACACGTACAAGTTCAATACAACAAAACACCACTACAAAAATATTTATTGTACATATGCTTGGTTTCTGCTTCTTTTTAAAAATTTACCTAAATGGATGGTGGATGAAAAATGCCTAAACAATTTTATTAAATGAATATCTACTGCATTCAATCTCTGTGTATTAATTATGTTACTCGCTTGAGAAAAAAAAACAATAATTATTTATCAAAAAATGTGTTATTAAAATGGAAATCTCTACTATATATTTTTACACATTTCTTAGTCTAATGGATTGGAACAAAAACAATAAGAAAGTCTTTTATCTCTAATTGCTTAAATAGTAAGGGAAATTCATTAAAAACTGTTAACGTAACAAAGTTATTAGATAACTTAAGTCTTGGTGTATTAAGTACAGTAATGTTATGGTACTCTTTTCATTATTTTCAGATGTTCGAAACTTCATAAAGTTCAGATGTATTGTCTCCATAGAAATGTAAGTACATAATATATTTTTGTCTCGTATAGCGTCATACAAAAGGCGAATGTTGTGTAAACAACGATTCAAACTTTTTTATGTTGCTTTGATTATTTTTTGTTAGGTATTTGCATAACAAAATTATTAATATTTTCAAATGTAAAGTTTTTCTCCATAATTTTCACTATTTCTATAGGACCTATATACCTTATATTATATATAGAGTGAAGTTTTATTTGGTTTCAAATGTTTAATACACAGCAATATTTTATATAAAACAACCATGAACTGTTATCAAATGAAAAATGATGGAAACATACTAGATATATCGATGTGTAAATTAGATAATAGAAAGGAAATTCTATGCGTGTAGAAATGTGAACTTTATTTTTTGTTCAGAGCCTGTAATACTTATCAAAATATTATTAGAAATAAAACACATTCGAAATTCAGCAGGCTTAAAAAAAATTGTTTTTGATCGAAAAAATTAACATAAAAAATCTAATGACAAATATACAAAGAGTACTTTATTTCAACACCTTAGGACAAACAGGACAAAGATAATAAAAAAATACACATTCAGAAAAAGCTGTTTTATCAGCTATATGCCTTGCTAAATTTCACTTAGTAATTTTAACGTGTTTGGAAGAAATGAAATAAAACTTTAAATTTATCACCCCCATTTATGGGGTCATATATAACTCCTCAGGAAAATCGAGTTTAAGCGACTGTCTATTTAACCCACGTGAATGTTTAAAGTTGTTTTTCTCAAAAACGGTTAATTTTTACATGGTGTAACAAACGGATCTTTTTTAAAGAATTCAAACAAAAAAGTATTAAGTCACTATTTGAAGACCAAGACTAGTTTAGGCCCTTTGATGTTGGAGGGTATGTGTCACATTCAGAACATAGTTATAAAGCAACACTAGTGATTACATGTACAAAATTAGAAAAAAATCAGTACACACAAAAATATATAAAAAAAGTTACTTCTACTATGCTCCTACCTATTAATCTTGGTGATCTTTATTATAATCATATAACCTTCCTCATCTCGTCTCATAAAAATTATTTCAAAAACTACAACTCATTTATACATTTCAGACAATCAAGTTTGGACATGGTCAGAAGGTCGGATATGGTGGAAATGAAAATATGATATAGAAGACAAAGTTGTGGTGGAATTGTTACAATGATAAAATATGAGGTTGGATTTGCTGGAATTGAATAGATGACGGAAACGAGTAAGTATACTTGCTATAGTATTGACTAAGAAATACCTATGCCAGTGCCATAAAAGAGATTTTTCTATAAAGTAAAGTTGATAACTAGTTATGTTACTGTGTGTGGATTGATTTTGAATATATAAAAATGACATTCAAATCAGTTCTTTTTTAAATAGAGAGAGAGAGAATAATATTTATTGGAGATAATCCAAAAGGCCAGCGATCGAAGTCTTTCAGCCTATTTTACAATTCATTGTTGTATTACATAAAATTATTTTAAAAATAAAATACATATTTAGATGCAAACAAAAAATGTACATTATCTTATATTTTGTCTATTGTTCTTCAGATAGTACTTCTAGCAGTGTTCTTTCAGGATGTGTTCTTCTTCTAGTAACATCTTCTGGTATTTGGATTGTAAACGGTTGAATCGTAGAATGAAATTCTTCTGATTGCGCATACTTTTTTGAAAGTTTTCTGAAGCGAATGAGTATGGGTTCAATACCAGTCCGTTCATACAGCAAATTATTGCGTATATTGTGAAGGGAGTTGTGTGGATGTCTAATTTTTGTTATTCTCCGTATACTACTTCTCTCTGCTACCTCAATATTATTTAGTGCCGGTTTTCTACATGTACTGAATAGAATGGAGCCATATTCAATGATTGGTCGACATATCATTTTGTATATTTTTGTTGCGGTGGTCATGCTAATACCTTCATTTTTATAGGTGAGGGATCTAAAATGTTTCGCTCTACTTATCATTTTCCTTTTCATGTCCTTGGTGTGGCTATTAAAGTTTAATTTATTATCTAATTTAATTCCGAGATATTTAACTGTTGCCGATGGTGATAATATATTGTTAATTATTTGTATTGTAGGAGTGGCTTCTGAAATTCTGTTATTAAATATAATCAATTGAGATTTGTCGGGGTTTATTTTTAGTCTCCAATTATTGCACCATCAGATGGTATTGTTTGCTGAGTGTTGTAATGCTTCCATTGTTTGCCGCAACGTTTTCCCATGGGTTTTTTAAATATATTTTCTAATTCATACTTTTCTTTTTTGTAGATTTATCGTAGAAGTGAAGTTTTATACCAGGATGACCTTGTTGAAACAGAAAATATTTGGAGTGGACGTACTCGTCCAAAAGTTTGCTTAGTAATATTTTTTAGAAGTACATACTTGTACTTCTAAAAAATATTACTAAGCAAACTTTTTATTATTTATTTTTAATTATTATAGGTTACTGCCAGAATTACAAGTATAAGCATCAGTTCAAAATCAGGCACCTTCGGCCTTCGAACGAATTGTTAGGGAAGGTCAAAGAGCAGTTGACAAGTCATTTATTAAAGAAATTGGCGAACATTGGAAACGTACCTAATCAAGGAAAAACACAAAGGACTGAATTCTGCAATATCATTCAAATGCGGAATGTGTAATATTACAAAGTCGATCAACCTATGTGTACAAATTATGTAGATATAAATAAGGCATCTGTTTTGGATAACATAGCTGTTGGTTCTGGATATGTTGGCAGTGCCTTTTGTACTGTAGCTTGGAAGACCAAAGAAGATGCTGGAAAAGAGAAAGCAGATATTTCAAAGAATCTGGGTGAAGTAAACAAAGATGGTATACCTCTTATTATTACAGTTGTTGCCGATAGTGGTTGGAGTAAAGGTTTCTATTCAGTAAATTATGATGCCAAATCTGGAATGGCAACAAATGTTCAAATTATTTAATACCCCAGCAACACAGTTGCATCTAATTAACGTTAATAATTCGACTAAATTAGTGGTTCTCAAGCTGTGGTACGCGTAGAATGGGAATGCAACATTGTGCAACATGTTGTGAAACACGATAAGACAATGAAACTTGGTTTTGATTGTTCATATGATTTTATTGATTGTTTGGTATGTACCGTTGACTTTTTTTATAACTTTTGAGGGACAATACAAATTTTCCCAAAATCCACCGCACGTCTCCTTAATTGCTGCAGGTAGGTACGCGACTGAGTAATAGTTACACATCAGTGGTACGTGAAAAAAAAAGGGTAATATAAACATCCTTTTCAACATCTTTTTAATAACTGTTATGTACGTTTAATTTCAATCTAAGTATGAAAACTAAATAGACGTTTTCAGTAGACATTATTTTCATGTCTGGACAGTTATCAAAAAGATGTTGAATAGGAACAGAACTATCGGTCTATGGCATATAAGGGTTTTAAAAAAAGCATGGAAAATGCATGG
Source organism: Monochamus alternatus (assembly GCA_037114965.1). Taxonomy (NCBI): domain Eukaryota; kingdom Metazoa; phylum Arthropoda; class Insecta; order Coleoptera; family Cerambycidae; genus Monochamus; species Monochamus alternatus. The sequence continues at coordinate 44,914,318 of CM073428.1, read as the reverse complement.
TGTGATTTTTAAATGATGAGCAGATGGAGACAACAGTGTTTACACTATATTGGTGCTATTGGTAGAGAGCAAATTGTATGGGAACGTTCTTGTTGAGAAAATTGAATGTCGAAATCATATTCTGAGAAACTATATACAGGGTGTAACAAAAGAAGCAGGTGATCCGATTAACTGCATGTTTTTACCGACAAAAAATGACGTTTTAATTGTAGGTACTTGCATATATACAAAAATTTCTTTACCACTTTATTTATCAAACTTTTCATTCCAGATAACTATGGGTTGATGATGCTTTCTAGGATTACCACTGCTGGAGTGAATATACTGTTCTACTTCGATAGTCTAGTAACTGTAAATTTAATAAGTACAATTTTTAAATAAAATTTATTAAAACATGCTTTTGTTTCTTTTTACGATGTAAGTCCACAATAATTATTGAACAACTTCAGTTGTAATGTATTGAATTATAATAAAATAGAACTAACCGTACATTTTTTCCTGTCGTAGTAAAATTATACATTATTAATTTACAGTAACTATAGTTTTTCAAAACCATAATTTACTATGCATGGAGTTTTGGTGGACGGCAATTTTTAACAAAAAATTAATATAAATGGCACTATATTTTATTCACATATTTCTGTTCCGAGGAAAACGACAATTTAAAATAGAAACTGTTATTTTTGTAACAGAGGACAGTCATTCTAGTCTGCAATTTTTTTTTAGTTTTCCAACATGTTAACTGCCTAATTAATGTAGTAAATTCTAAAACTGACAAAAATAGGTTAATTTCGCATATATTTCTGAAAAAATACGTATTTCAATAGATTATATACATACAACATAATTTGAAAGGAAAATATAAATAGCTATTGTGTATGTTTGGTTGCGGACAACCAGTACTAAACTCATGGGCTAGGAGAACATTCCGGTGGAGACGTAAGGAACAAGGAATTTCAGCGCGGACTTGATCAGCTGGTAGAAAACGCCCTTAATGTATAATAAAACGGATAGTATCGTTGGTTATGTAGACTTGGAGCACGATCTATGAACTACACGGTCGGAATTACGGTCCTTAGATAAACACAGTTGCGACACCGGCAGCCATGCTTAAGCAAACCAAGGCAGCGTTCAGAGACAACGAAATGTTGAATTATGTAAATTCACAAAAAAGACAAATTATTCATTGTTCTGATTATATCATAATGTTTGTATGCATAATTTGTATATATATATATATTTGTTGTTATAAATACTTTTTAAACACAAAGGCAACGTTCAAAAACAACGAAATGTTCACATATAAGGTTCTTGCCAAATAGAAATAATTTCCAGTAATCGGTCTATTTAGCATGCGCAGTAGCAAAATGTCTTTTCAACATTAAATAATTGCTTGTTTAGAATTACCATATACCGGGTGTTCCCTCTAAGACGAAAGTAAAACCGTTTTTTTATGTTAAATTTTGAAATTTTTGAATATTTATTTATCAGAATGTGTTCATAATTAGGTATATTTCAATTTAAACATAAGTTTTAGCAGGGCTGACAACCAAAAAATCAAAATTAAATCGATTTCTTGGAAAATGGAACACCCTGTATAAGAATTGATGTTATCATCAGAACAATATTTTGATTTTCAAGTGAAATTGAAAAAGCGGACTACTATAATTTATAATTTTGCTACTGCGCATTGCAAATAGTCCGATTATTGGAAATTACTGCTAGGTATTTGGAAAGAACCTATAAATTACATATACATTACATATACGATATTTTTTAGATATGTTATCATGAAATACACTGTAATATTTGCTGTTCATTTTATAATCATTCATTTTACAATATACAGGGTGCCGAAAATTAGTAGGTCAATCCGTTAACCACATATAGCTGATATGAAAATAATGGGACTTTCATTATGCCACTTTTCATTTAGGAGCTCCATTTTTGAAATACAGGGTGTCAAAATGTAAATGTCAAAAAGGATATTTGTCGATAACTCCGGTAGAATTAGAGATATTTGTTTGAAATTTCGCTAATATTTTTTTCTTGTAGAGACACACTTTCAGTATACTTTTGGTAAAAATAATCAAAGCACGAGCGGAGGTGAGGGGGTTAAAGTGCATTATGACCCCCTCAACTTTTTTATATGCACGCCTATGGTAAAAGAATATATTTTCTTAGATAAAGCGACTTATTCTAACTTTTCTTATTGCAAGATTTTGATTTGGAGCCTGGGTTACCAGATATTGTAACTTATTTTAATAAAGTTTAAAATCCGTTTTGTACTATAAATTTTATTTAACATTTAACAACATGAAACAAACTGCATATATTTTATATTACAAACAGAAATTAAATTCGAAAAATTATATTAAACGGTCCTAAAAGAAAATTATTAATTATTCCTGCCCATACGTTTACTTACTTGATGATGTGCCTCTACAATGAATTTCGGATTTCCAGCAGCCCATGTATGAGTATTATGAATATTCGTTACTTCGTTACGAGTAAATGTGGCCTCATCGAAAAATAAAATAAATTTACTAAAATTAATATTATCATTATTTTCTTTGCATATCCAATTACAGAAAGTGACTCTTGCTTCTGAATCTAAAGGTAGAAGTGCCTGAACTTTTTGTACATGGTATGGGTACAGTAATTGTTGTTTGAAGACATGGCGCACATCATCTGACTTAATATTATTGATGCCACCATTATTAATTTGATTAGCTAGTTTCCTCGTACTTAGACTCGGAGTTTCTTCGACAATTTTCAAGATTAGCTCCTCTTCGTTTGGACGTAATTTGAGTTGCTGTCCACATTGGCTCACCCTCCTATGCTTAAAGTTGCCAGATTCTCTCAGACGGTTGACTAAGCTTAAGAAAGCGAAACTAGCATTAGAGTTACATTTTCCTAAAAGCAAGAGAAATTAAATTGTTTAGGTTCGAGATTGCAATTAACACTTATTAAGAAAAAATCCTATTCCTTTTAATAAGTACTTACTTACCCATTATTAAAATCATATCGGTCATTTCAGAAAATGATAGCAAACCTTCTCTGTTCGCCATTTCTTAATGGACACTTCAATTGAAAAATGTCTAAACAACGTTTTTTCTATTTAACTTATAAATTATTTTGACAACCAAATGTACCTATCTATCTGACTTTGTTTTCAAAGCCTACATAGAACTTATTACTTGACATTTACATTTTGACACCCTGTATTTCATAAATGGGGCGCCTAAATGAAAAGTGGCATAATGGAAGTCCCATTATTTTCATATCAGCTATCTATGGTTAACGGATTGACCTACTAATTTTCGGCACCCTGTATAATAGTATTTAACTGATGAAATCAATATGAGATGAAAACTTGAACAATACAGTAACTATTAAATCAAAAATAAGGTGCATCAAAACAAAACCATTTTGATTGTCCAATTTTTAGCAGACCAGTTATAAACGTGTAACAAAATGTGGATATGTTTCACACCCTCTTGCTTAAACATGGCGCCAACCAATCAAAATTGAGACATCTCGTGTTGCCACTGTTTATCTAGGCACTAGCCGGGATCATCGGCAGGTAGCCAATGAAAACTGAGGACTTGTGACGTTTGACACAGTCTATCTCAATTCATCTTTCGAGAGGGATTATATTTTGTCTTTATTTATGGGAATTTGTCACCTAGTCTCGATGGCCCCGACCGTATAGTTTATAGACCATGGACTTCGGCCACGATCTGTTAACTACTTAGTCGGGATCACCCGCAGGTAGCCAATGAAAACTGAGGACTTTTGTGACGTTTGATACCGTCTATCTCAGTCTATCTTTCGAGGATGACTATATTTTGTCTATTTATGAGAATGTTATTAACTATAAGGTCGGGGCCAGGTGACGTCATAAAATTCCCGTAAATAAAGACAAAATATAGTCTTTCTCGAAAGATGGACTGAGACAGACTGTGTCATACGTCACAAAAGTACTCAGTTTTCATTGGCTACCTGCTGGTGATCCCGACCGTGTAGGTAATACATCGGTACATCTGTAAAAGGTGTCCTAAGGCCAGCTCAGCGAGGACAGAAACCTCGCGTAGAGCGGCAAAGGGCAAAAGGTGGCTTGATCCCGATGTTCAGTACGCATAGGGACTGCGAAAGCACAGTCTATCGATACTTTTGGCTTGAAGAGTTTTTAGCAAGAGGTGTCAGAAAAGTTACCACAGGTTACCATATGGTTAGGCAACCAAATATACTGGAACCGCGCGTTGCGTTCCGTTACAGTTTAATGCCCTCATTATGTTGCCTCAGGAAGATCGGGAACGCACCTGGCGTATCAAAATAATATAGTTTAAAATGTGAAATGCGTCTCTTTCCTAATTACTTTCCCTAAAACTCAAAACGTACGTTTTGCTACTAATAACTTTAGTGACTCGATACGGACTCTCATATAGCAAGAGAAACTTCTTCGTTTCCTACAGTGCACCAGAGGACATAGGATTCGCATAAGATATCCCAGTTACAGTGGCAAGTATGGTCGATTTAAGTGGAACACAGCTCGTCGTTCCGCACGTCTCTAGATTTTCACGTGCAAAATACACTTTTACATGGGCATTGGGGATATTTACGACCGGCGCATTAGCAAGTCCTCGTAGGGGTGAACAAGAGACGTGCTCAAACTGCAATTCATCAGGACTGAAACCAATTGATCGGTAACCTTAAAAGCCCAATTGATATGTTTAGAATGACAAAAAGTACGAAAAGGTCTACCTAATTCCCTCATAATTCTCTCTACTGGGTTGCTTTGTGGATGTCGAACCGAACAATATTCTACGCGAACGTAATGGGATCTCATGGTTCTCTTCCAAATGGAAGAAGTAAATTGTGTACCTCGATCTGTTAACTCCCGTTTTAGGACGCCAATAGACATAAAATAACGGGCATATGGTGAAGTCGGATAACCGTGACTTTGGTCAGTATAACAGATACCTACTCTCTCGCGGACAATAATCCATTATGATGAACAAAATGAGTAGTATAGGGTCAGTTTTCAGCTTCTTTTGCCAACAAAGTATCCTCACGTTGATTCTGACTAAGCGTCTTTAATTGATCTTTAAATTGTGGTGTAAATTTTAGATGTCTTGAAACTTTAAAACATCTATCTTTTGTTGAAGGAAGACGAGACAAGGGGTGCCCGCAAGAATGTCTGGAACAAAATTCTCCTTGCCCAGCAGATATTTTACCTCAAAAGAATATTCCTGAATAACTAATACCCAGCGAGTTATTCTCGAGGACAATAGTCGAGTCGTATTTAAATACTGCAAAGATCGACGATCAGTTAGGACAACAAAATCCCTACTCAACAGAAAGATTATCCACTTCAATAAAGCAAAAACAACTGCTAATAACTCCTTTTCAGGAACATAATAGCGAGTTTCCTGGTCCAGTAACCGACGACTAGCGTAGGCCACAGCATGTTTCTGCTCTCCAACCTTCTGGAAAAGAATAGCCAGAGTCCTACGTCGCTTGCATCACATTGAACAAAAAATGGAAAATTTGGAAATTTTGGGTGATATAAATAACCCTCCTAAACTAACAGCTCTTTAAGTTGTGTAAATGCTTAATGCTGAGCTTCACCCCAACACCATCGTACATTGTACGCAACAGATATGTTAAGGGAGCGGGATATAAGGCCAATGAGTCACAAAACCCTCTATCAAAATTAATCAAACCTGAGAACCTTTGCAAGTTCTTAACATTTTGTGGTGTTGGGAAAAACTTCATTGCTTCCACCCGATGAGGGTCTGTTGGAATTTATAGCGTAGCTTAATTAATTTCAGTCTTAAAGAATTTACATTTCCTAAGACGCAGTGTAAATCCTACTTGACTTAAGCGTGTTAACACCAGATCCAAGTGACGCAAGTACTCATCGAATGATTCACTTACGAGCAATAAGTCATCCACATAAGCATGGACAAAAGAATTGAAAGCCGGATCCAACAGTATCCACTCGATCAATCACCCAATTCCATTCCATTCTATCTATCCCAGCCTGTACCGCGGTCCGATGTGCAATTGTCACTGGATATTGACGTACAAAAAATGGCGTTAAAATAATATGCTGATATTCCCGAGTCAAACCGGGTTTTTCAGAAAAAAATGTTTTGATGTTTGTTCAATAAATTTATAAACAATTTAGCTTGCTGAGCGTCTAATGAACAGTTTAACACCACCTCCTACAGAGGTAACTGAATCGGAACACTCGGGTCGACAATGAAGGAAAAGAATGAGAAACCGCAGAAATAGCGATAGGATATCGAAAAGGTTCACTACCACATGTTCCAGAATGTGTTCATTGACCTCAATATAGTTTCATATACTAGAAAAAACATGCAACCCGCTCCTAAATCAAATTTGGCATGAAATACATGAACAAAATCAATGCCCAAAATAGCTGGGTAAACTAATGAGTATCACCAGAAATTCAAACTGAAAAAAGGTAATCGTGAAAGGCAGAAAAACTTGACTGGTAACCCGTTTTTATCTTGATTTGAATGCACCCATGGTCCGAATTCCGCTCATATGGGTGAATAATATTTAGGCAGGCTATTATTCCAGTCAAACTCAGTATTTATTAAATCTTCCATAGGGTTATTAGTAGAACGAATGATATGCTTTTGGGCCCTTATAACGTCCCCCATCGGTGGACCCCTCCGACGTGTTATATTGAGTTTTCTGATTTTTTCGGGACATCCTGAATATTAACATAGACAGCAGAAATGTTTTGGTGTGGTAGGGTAGACCTATTATTTTCAAATGGTCTAAAATCGCGTCGTGGTAAATTTTCAGTGCAGTGTCGTTGAGGACGTAACACGTAATCTGCACTACACAAGTTAGATAGATAAGGTCTTGTGTAGCGTTCTAGAATTAATTAACAGTGCGGCAACATGCGCGCTGCAACTCCGGATAAGCCGGTTCCAGATATTAAAATTAAAAAATATTCAACATATGAACCATCCTGTGACTTATAACTGCCAGTATTCGCGCTACTCTCTGCTGATTTACACCCCAAAAATGACCAAAAAATGTTAGTTTTAAATTATCAAAATCAACTACAAATGGTAAGGTAGCATCTGCCCAAAGCTGGGTCTTCTTTTGAAACAGGAGGTGAATTCAATGGCGAGCTTCTTCAAAAGAAACATTAAAATTGTTTAAAACATATTCTAACTTTTAATAAAAAAAATGACGACATGAATTTTCTCCATCAAAAATAGGCAAAAAGGTAACTGCCTTCTTTTGAATAAGTTTTCTACTACCGATACTCGACTGCGCTGTTCCCAGGGAACTGACCTGCTAATTTACCGGTACTGGTACATTACAGTAAACATTAGAATTAACATGAATACTATCACTAACATTAGCATTTGAAAACAATATAGATGGTACACCCTGTCAGTCGCTTTATAGCTTACATTAAATGCATCCTGTTGTGCCTGTGCATCTTCCTAATTAGACTTAGCTTTAGACCAAATAATGGCACGGCAGTTTACCTGAGCGCAGACAATGTATGATTTGATGAATATTACACAATGTGTCTAGTGAAGGTGCTCTTGTTTGCTTGCCTCCCTCCTAAATCCAGCGTGACAGGAATATGAGCGGTAGACCCTTCTTCTTCGGCGGAAATCTAAAAAGTCGGTTCTGTCACAGTCCTAGTACAGGTATGTCGTCGTATGTGTCTTGATAATTCAACAGGACACTACCTCTCGTGGTAATGGTAACGCGGGTGACTTCGCGTTGAAGTCATCGATGGCAATCGTCTGAGGCCAGCTGTCGAGTATTGGTAGTCTGGGAGGATTGTAACAGGAGACCACTGCAACGTCTCCATGCCATAGCGATCTCACCAGTATCGCCACGGCCTCGATATTTTGAGTTTAGAGATCCTGTAGCTGATAGTGATCGATGCATGTCTTGATTATGAGTGCAACGCCGTTAGGATCGTGTCTGTAAATATCACAGGAATGTCAGGAATGGACGCATCGATGCGTCTATCAGGGTCGCCGCCCCCGATTGGAAGGACGTCGCCTCCGTGTTTGGTGAGTTTGTGTGTGCGTCTGTTTGTTTTGTGTTTTTTGGGGTGTTTCTTTACGTAAGATTGTTGGGGGTGGAAGTGGGAGTGGATAGTAACGGTTTTTTATGTTTAGTGTAATCGTAGTCGTCGCGATTTGCCTGTTTTGTGTATTTGTCAGTGTATGCTTAGTCTTGGAGTACGTAGGACACTCCTTGTAGCTTGTTAGGTGCGACCTGGCGGGCGTTTCCTTTGTTTTTTGATAGTTATGCGTGTGTGGCATTTCCTGTTGGTTTTTGCGGCTCGCTACACAGTGTATGACTGCACCAGGGATCCCTTGCTGTGCTAGGTCGAATTGAACCTCACTTGATGGAACACCCGCAGGTAATTCACGTATCATCACCCTCAATATTTTTTCTTCGCTGAGGATAAAGATGTGGTATTCCTCGCCTTTGTCTGTCAGAGTTTTTGTTAATTTTATGTGGTCATGTGGTAGGGTGTTAGGATATATGGAAACGCCTTCTATCTCAGCGTCGGTATTCATGTTGCAATGGAACTCTTAGAAGGGAAGTTGGAAAGAAACGATAAAATTCGGGTTGCACAAGTTTGTACTGATTGTTTGCAAAAAAGTCATCTAAAATACAACAAAATGTGTTACATACAAATTATAATTATTATAACAAAAAGGTTTGGCTCTTACCAACAGGTGGTGAGTTAATCATTCATACATACCTAAAATACAATACAGGCGAAATATGAGTAATCTTTATCAAAAGATATTTCAACTAACACCACAAGCGGGATTTAAGAGACTTTAATGTTACAATATGCTGATAAGTAAGACTAACTTGATATTCATCCAGAGCTTGGCTTTCATAAAATAATTAAAAGTTTTCGCTATCAGTACTGTTTTTTGCTCTTTCGTAGAGTCGACGCGTACAAATTCAAAATAAGTATGAAACAAATAATAATTGTGGGTGGCCTGCCCTCAAGAGGAATAATCATAAGCAAAGGATTGACGAATCTAGGCAACCCGAAATATATTGTATCTGTAAAATGCTTAATCTAACTTGGAAATAAAACTAATATTATTTATATTAGACAGGACCACAGAGTACAGACGACAGGACAGTGACAAGACAAAAACAGCTGGTAAAAAATTGTGTTTTATTACATCTCACCCCCTGACCCGTTGAGTTGTGGTATAACTTTATCAGAACGGTGACATAATATAGTGATTAGCAAATAATTATTTTAACAACTCACGGTGGCATATAGTTGTATTGTTTCAAATGGCTAGCGTGGAACACTCCACGTTCCTTTTGATTTTCCATATAACTCAACACGTAAGTACCATCTCGAATTTCTTTCTTAATACGATAAGGACCTTCAAAAAGCAACAATAACTTTTTTGTTTCAGCCTTTAACGGGGATGAGAGGTTATTCGCTTTCAGCAGGACCGAACGGGGTACCGAACTGCCCGACGCTCTGCCTTAGACTTGAGAGAAGCCTCTGCCAGAAACAACTTTTGCTCTGGAGAGAGTAAGGTACAGGCTGGTGGAGATAGCGAAGGAGGTAGTAATCTATTTCGATCCTCACCGAACTGTAACTCGTTATGAGCAAATCCGGTAGCCTCATGTACTGCTGAATTCAAATTCTTCGAACAAGGAAATATTAACCGCCCACTTACTATGATGGTCGTGGCAATAGGTACGTAAAATACGTGCTTTTTCCCTCATACACCTTTCGGAGAGATTTGCACGTGCATGTCGCACGGAAACATAAACCAGTCTTATACCGAGTGACTCAAACGTAGACTTCCATAACTTAGAGGAATACTGCATTATCGTGCATTATTCGCTGCAGGTTGAACATGCACGGGGAAGGATTTTTTCACTAGGCAATTTATCATGGCGCGCGAAGTGGCCTTTTTCAGGGGAAATAAAGTAATATATTTCGTAAAAACATTAAACACCACAAGGATGTAGCAAACCCCTGCAAGACTACGGCCCAACGGCCGCAAAACGTCAATAGCCAAAAGGTCTTCTTTAGATTCAGGCACAATTTGTTTTTTGGGAGGATTTGATAAAATAGATATTTATGCCTTTTGACAAATATCACATGTTTTAATATTTTTTTTATGGTGCGCTGCATATTATGAAATTGAACCTCATCCCGCATAATGATATCCTTTATTAAACACTCAGGAATACATAATAAGAGAATATTTTCGTCTACAAGTGTTTAAATAAGTTAGTGCCCGATTATCCGTATACAAGGTTAATCTACTAGAAAGTAAATAATTCCTGCAACGCTGAAGACAGTACAGGGCAGCTAAAACTTCCCTTTCATTCGAATGGTCGTGACGTTCTCGTTCGATGAGTAACCTACTTGCCCAGGCTACAACCCGCTTTCGATCATCGACCACCTGAAACAGCTGACCTGAAATACCGATGTTACTAGCGTCCGTGGTCACATGCCAAGGTAAATCGTGGTTTGCATGGCATAGAAGAGTCGCAGTCTGCAGAACTTCTTTCAAGCCTTGAAACGCTTGCTCCTGAGCCTGTCCCCACTTCAATCGACTTTTTTTACGTAGCAGCTGCGTCAGAGGTTCCGACAATTATGCAAACTTGGGTGTAAAAAACCTATCAAATTTACAAAGTCCCAAAAATCTTTTAACTTCCTTCATATTCCTAGGCACCTGGTAGTCAACGGTAGCTTGAACCCGTGCAGGATCTGGACGAACCCTTTCAGGACTAACTATATAGCTTAAAAAGTGCATTTCAGTTTGGAAAAAACTACATTTTGATATTTTAACCGTAAAACCGCAATCTTGCAGGCGACTGAAGACCTGCTTCAAATGCTGTAAATGTTCTGCAAAAGAAAAAGAGGCAACGAGTAGATTATCGAAATAGCTAATTAGAAAGTCGTCATACGCTCTTCCAAAAACTGTGTCCATTGCCCTGGTAAAGGAACTAACAGCTGTCGATATGCCGAAAGAAAGTACGTAAAACTGGTACGTTTTTGTGCCTACCATGAAACCTGTGAATTTTCTGTCGGACTCTCGCAACGGTAATTGCCAGTAGGAATGTGATAAATCTATCTTGAACAAATATTTCTTGCCGTTTAGAGTACGAATGATGTCTCCTATTCGCAATAGGAGCTCACGATTTGGTTCTACAACCGAATTCAGATGACGTGCATCCAGAAAAACTCGTACCAAACCATCTTTTTTATTATAGTCATAAGTAGTGAAATATACGGGGTGCTAGCTCATTCAATGACCCCCCAGCTTCTCCATTTGTGAAATGGCTTTTGCCACAGCATCTCTGTGTGCTACTGGAATTGGATAGGGCTTTATAAAAAAATGTATGTTCGTACAAACTGGTACGACCCGGTATATTTGAAAAAATACTATTATACTTATTTAGTAAATCTTTAAAACACAATTTTTCTGTTTCAGACAAACAACACTTAGACAACACTAACGGAAAATCTGAACCTTTAGGTTCCAATTCACCGGAATACTTGCTAAGGGAACAATAAGTGTTATTATTCACTAAAGCAGCAATTTCGATAGGTGCTAGGTCCTTGAAGGCATGATTTGTTTGCACTTCCGGAACAAAAACAGAATTTCCTCCTAATTTTAATTTTAGAACATTTTTATCTAAACAAATTTTAGCATTATGTAGCCTTAAAAAGTCTACACCTACTATTAATGGGTAAACAAGTGAAGGGATCAGTAAAAATTCATGTGAGAATATTTCATTACATATCGTAAAAGTGAGCAGAGTCTGAATCGAAACCTTTTTATATTTACTTTTAAATGCTCCGATTACTCGGACACCGGTGCAAGGAAAACTTGGAATAATTTCTTGTGCTTCATAGCTGGGTATATAACTTAATATAAATTATGAGAGTTCAAGTCTCTGCAGGCTTGTGATCAAAATCACACTCCTCCAGAAACTCGCTCACTGGATTATTTTTAATAACCATTTTCAGTCGGTTTTGTTTAAAATACTTCCCACAACCCACTCTACATGTGGGAGTCGTTCTCGTTTTCCAAGAACTCCTCGTCCCTAGCCTCGAGACTACAAACTGTTTTTTCAGTTTTATTATTTTTAAGAAAAGGACGGGGTCCATTGCTCGTCTTTTTATTAGAATAAGAAAAATGATTTGTTTCATTTGTGTTATTATTATTCGTATTGGTCATGAGTCTGTTTTTTCTCTGTATTTTTAAAATAATAATCTGCTTGCCTTAGCCTATCTAAAGCTACAAGAAGACTATTTGGACCTACCAAAGTTGATGCGACATTTGGTGGAAAGTGACGAGCAAGTGTAGCTGTTCCACACAATAAGGAGGGGACAAATGTTTAGCCATAGCTACATACTTGCTAAAATATGTAATGAAATAACCGTCATTATTAAATATACCTGATTCTAGTTTTAATTTACTTGTAACTGTTGGTTAGGCCCCAAAATTGTTCCAAGAATGGTTTTTTAAATTCTGAGTAAGTAGTAAATGTATTGCTGAGGGCATTGAACCAAGTTTTGGCTGAACTTACAAATAAATCTGACATTACTAGTGGTAATTGATTTATACTAGCATTGCTAGTATTTATAAGTTTCGATGGTCCATTTAGATTAGTATGGTTGCCATAATGCAAACCCCAAGAAGGCATTGTATAGTTTGCAGTTATTTGTGTGGCTTGATTTTGAAAAGGTATATTTAAGTTATGATCTAGATTTTGAGATCTAACATCGTTAACTCGCAAACATTGCATTGCCTTAACTACTTCGTTAGATATTATATCAGTAAGTTTTGACTTTGAAATAACTAACGTGACATTATTTTCAGCTTTATTTAGATCACTGCCTACTGCTCCTAGTGTTTCTGGAGGGAAATTGTGAGCTTCAGTTGTTGTCTCTTGAACCGAAGTAGGCAACCCTGATAACGATGGAAATGAAACATTGTTACCTTGCATATGTTGTCCCTGAGCTACTCGAATAGGTGTTCGGGACAGACCACCTCCGATTGTAGTACCCTGCATGTTTTGGCCAACTATCTTTCTGGTTCTCAGGTTGTAAGAGAGAGAATTATCCTGTTCCATGATGATATACAGGACCAAGCCTCTAGTTGGGCGCCAAGTTGCAATGGAACTCTTAGAAGGGAAGTTGAAAAGAAACGATAGAATTCGGGTTGCACAAGTTTATATTGATTGTTTGCAAAAAAGTCATCTAAAATACAACAAAATGTGTTACATACAAATTTATTATAATAAAAAGGTTTGGTCCTTACCAACAGGTGGTGGCTTAATTATTCATACATACCTAAAATACAACACAGGCGAAATATGAGTAATCTGTAATCTTTATCAAAAGATATTTCAACTAAAATGGGTCATCGGAAGAACTTTTTACGATAAAAAGTTTCAAAATCCTATTGATTTCGACGTCGCAGTGTAGATTTTCTCAAATTTTACATATTCGATTGTTCTTGAATAATTGATTAATATAATATGTTTCACACACCACCATCATTAAAGGGTATTATGAATTACCCAAACACAAATTATATTTTTAAAGGAGGAGGATGGTACAATCAATTTTTAAGACTTAGAAATATATTCACAGCAGTACAATTCGGTAACAATTGAGATTCATTGATTATTCAGAAAGATATTTGCCAACAAACTTCTTGCTTTTTACTGTAGGGGTTTTTAATGATCAATTTGTGGTGTTATACCTATTTTGAACCTAGTAACATTGATTTAAGCCGTTTTTTAAATTAAATTTATGCGTATGTTTGATTATAAAAAATTTCCCAGGCTGTCGGCCATTACATAAATGCAGCCTCAACGTTTTATTATCCTAGGGTGAATACGTATTTACACATCAAGGGTGGTATGCCACCATTTCTCTTCTCAATTTATTCGCTTTATTTCCCCGCACATCTGCGACAACCAATGAAATAGGGTAGTTTCTAATAAAACTTTTATTGCAAATGTGCACATGGCGTATTAAAATTTTTATGCCAGGAGGCAATATTGCTTCACTAAGTCTCGTTTGATATAACTTTCATTTCACTAAGAGACTTTAATGTTACAATATGTTGGTAAGTAAGACTAACTGATATTCAACCAGAGCTTGGCTTTAATAAAGTAATAAAAGGTTTTATCAAAAAAAAAACATTCGCTATTAGTTCTATTTTTTGCTCTTTCGTAGAGTCTGAAGTGATTTGTAACTACCCCGTATTCATTTATTTTATTACTAAAATAGTCCGTTAAACTAGTTTACCAGTATTTTAAAAGTATCCACGTTGAGAGCCTGTCAACGCTCGGGCTCCACCAGCGCGAGGTAGACCGCGTGAACCGAACGCGCACCCTTCACCGGTCAAGGTATGACGTAGATATGCAAGCTCGATCCAGCGGGCGATTCCGAATGAAGCCTAACATTTAGGCAAATACAAAAATTCAGTACCTGTCCTGGCCCACATCGAGCAGCTGTGTTGTCTCTAGCCGTCTAATGACCGATTCTGTGAGTACTGTCCGAAAACCAACAAGCGCGCAGTAGCTGCCTCCGCATCAACGTTAGGGCTTTCCAACGCCGATTTGGATATTGAATTCCTGTCCTGCTGTCACCATGAAAAGTCCTACCTATCCACACCAGCACCAGAAGACCTGCCAGGCCGTGGAGGAGCCGTATTAGGTGAGAAGATTGGGGATTAGTGCGCAGCCGTGAACCTCCAGGCGCATTAGGTCTTCTAAATACCGGCTAGCAAGTTTAGTTGCCGTCCAGCAAGTGAGCCGAGCAGTTCTGTCCACAGCCCAGAAGAGCAGTCGTACCAGCAAGAAGACGTACCAGCAAGCAGCGGTAGTAAGTACAGCACACCGCGAATGTGCAAGTCTCCGAATTCCGCCGGGTAAACTGGTAAGAGAGCGGAACCCGAGAGTTTCGTCGTGCCGTTCCTAGAAGGAAGACGTGTCCGACCACAAGCACTGGAAGTAAGTAGTTGTAAGTAACACTTGGCTACTCTTAACTCTCGTCCGTCTTACCTATATTGTGCTCTGTCTGTCTTACGGCGTGGTGACGCACACGGTTACCTTGATCACGTGTGTCGATCCTAACTATGCGTTCGGAGGAAAGGGGCAACCCTTTAGTCTGAAACGTAGGCCGTTCTCTGTCTTTCTCACCAGATTTGTATTCCGGCGTGGTGACGCACACGGTTGCCTTGATCACGTGTGTCGAACCTAACTACGCCTTCAGAGGAAAGGTACCTTTTTACTCTGAAACGTAGACCGATCTCCGTCCATCCTACCTGACCTGTTCTCTGTCTGTTTTACGGCGCGGTCACGCACACGGTTGCCTTGATTACGTGTGTCGATCCTAACTGCGCGTTCGGAGGAAGGAGGTTGCCTTGATCACTCGTTGCTCTGAAACGTAGGCCGTAGACTGACTTTCAGCGCAACAGTTAGTCGTCCTGCCAGCCTGCCCGAGGGATCATCATCTGTTTGTAACTTGCTATTAATTGTTCTCTTTCAGGAGTGATTGTAACCAAGTGTATTAATTAATAGTAGTAATTGCTTTTGCTTAGTGCTTGTTTGCTTCCTCCGTCGTGGTATTTAGTCCGTAGCTTCCCAACGCTTGCTTACTATCGACCGGCTAACTCAGTAACTCTCTTTCCAGGACCACCAATAACCGCAACTGTCCCCCATTTAGCGATTGTACCAATTTCGTTTTTTTTAGTTTTAAGTTAGTATTGTAAATTAGGTTTGGTAGTTAATATATAGATAGTGATATGTATTGCGCTTTTTTATTCTGCCCGTGAAGTCTAACTGTTTTCCCTAGACCCGCTGGGCATACCGTATCTTCACTGTAGCTGCCTGAGTAGTGGTGTTTCTACACTTTAAAACAGAAACTGGTGCCCAAGGAACCGCACCGCAGCTCAGGCGTCATAGTGACACCGCGTCGCAACGCACCGTCGCCGAAGCGACGTAGGTCCGTCACAAATCTGGCGCCCGAGCAGGGAAAGTAAAAGGGAAACAGTTAGTAAAGATACCGACCGTCTAGAGACCACCCAGTGACTTGAAGACCTGAAGATCTATCAGCACTAGAGGGATTTGGAAACCAGACCTGACAGGAGGAAGGCACCGAGATGGCAAGCGAAGAGGAAGTCCGTACGGAGACCTGCCCTGAACCTCTCGACGAAGCCGTAAGCTCAGACCTGGGAGACTTTCGGCTAAGTTGGAAGTCAAGAAGGAGCAAATAGACAGCGAGCTTGTAAAGTTCTGGACACCTCAGGAACCGTGGAAGAAAAGAAGCGACGATTGGTCAAGTTCATCAAGAATGGATGTCTCTCCCCGCAACCAAGAGCCCCCGATCTTACTTTCACCGTACCGCCGCCTCCGCCGTATCGTCTACATCAACTGTTCCACCTGCTGCCGCTTCAGCTACCACACTCAGCACGAGTACTGTATGTAAACGAGTAAGCAAATGGAACTTGCACTTCGATGGAAAGACCGACGCTGTAGAATTCTTGGAAAAACTCGTGGAATTTCAAGAGCATAGTGATATTCCAACATCATTATTGTTACCTGCTTTGTATGAAATTTTTTTTTGAAGATTTTGTCACTGATTTCAAACATTTCTACCTGCCTGTAAACTACAAGTTGTTTCTGGAGGAAAAGATTTACCAGCGCCGTCAGCTAGTAGGTGAGTTTGGCAGAGACTACCTGACCACCTTACAGACGCTTCTACGCAGACATGAAGGTTTTTCCGCAGAGAGGGCTTTACACCGGCTATATACAAACTTACTACCAGAGTATCGGCAGTATATACGTCAGAATGAGATAAAGAGGCCGCGCGACCTGGTTTGCCGAATTGAGGAGTA
This sequence comes from Monochamus alternatus, assembly GCA_037114965.1. NCBI lineage: Eukaryota > Metazoa > Arthropoda > Insecta > Coleoptera > Cerambycidae > Monochamus > Monochamus alternatus. The sequence goes on along the minus strand of CM073428.1, from coordinate 44,897,366 downwards.
TGAAGCTCTCCAGAGAGAGATAGATGCAAATAGACCGGCAAAATTCTCCGTGACACCACCAGCTAACATGCGGCATAACCAGGCACCGCCACCAGTACGACCGCCAACGGTGTCTGCATCTTCACGAGCCGAGCCGTCTCCAGCCACCAGAACGAACTCGCCAAGCACCACCGTCGCACCCATCGAAAGACCTTCAGCCACCTCCACCAGACCAGTCACCAGGAGCAACACCAGTGCGCCAGTAGCGCAGTCATCGACATCAATCGGACCCGTCCGTTTTGACTGAACGACTATTTGTTGGCGTTGTGAAAAGAGCGGACATTTCCAAAACGCCTGCAGGTCACCACCACGCCTGTTCTGTTCCCGATGTGGACAAGCTGGTGTAATGACCAGAGACTGCTCCTGTCAGAGGGCGGAAAACTAGAAAGGAACGGTACTGTTCTGAGGCCCGTACCATTCCGTTCCGACCACACCTCAGAAGTTACACCTGTACAACATCCAGACCCGCGACCACATGTATCCATCGACATTCAGGGATCAATGTTCTTGGCTCTGATAGACACCGGAGCGGCACGCTCATATGTAGGCGACCGTATTCGTCAGTTAGACCTATCTTATGTGACCGCATCCGTCCCCGCCGCGCAGCTAGCAAACGGTAACCTAGTAACCGTGACTGAGAAGTATCGCATGAAGTTCCGTCTGGGAGGAAAAGAGTTTGAGGAGAATCTCTGGTACCTCGCAAACTTATCCTCGGATGTGATACTTGGAATGGATATACTGCGCAAGTACACTTTCATGATCAACCCGTCGACCGGCACCGTCACGCTGGACAACCAGGAAACCACGGCAACAAACCAAGCAGTAAATCCGTTGGACGTTCTATCACTACCCGTATCCCCGGTGGAAGACCGACCAAAATGTTCGTGGAACTGCAAGAAAAAAGCAGAGGTCGCAAGGAACCCAGAAGCTTTTCCAGACTATTGCATACGCAATGAAAAGCTGTTTCGTTACTTCTGGGACACCAACGAGTTAGTCAAACCAGACCTATCTGACTCGTAGAAATTATGCGTGCCTACGCCACTTCGTCCTGACATTCTGCGAGAAAACCATGATGCTCCGGCCACTGGACATATGGGGATAGCTAAAACGATAGCCCGTATCTCTTAGAAATACTACTGGCCTGGCATGTTCCGCGAAGTCTTCCAGTATGTTCGAAGCTGTTTGCAGTGTCAGCGATACAAGCCGTCACAACAGCAGCCACCAAGAAAGATGCAACCGTCTGTCAACCGCCAGCCATGGGAAACAGTGAGCACCGATTTGGTAGGACCCCTACCCCGTTCTAGCAAAGGAAATAGCTATCTCGTAGTTTTTCAAGACCGCTTTACCAAGTGGATCCAATGCCGACCGCTACGCAGCGCCACCGCGCGGAATGTAAGCCAGGCACTCTACGAAGAAGTTATTACCCGTTTCGGATGCCCCCGTACCATCATCAGCGACAATGGCAGCCAGTATGATAGCCGCATATTCCGTGTGCTATTGAAGGAATTTGGAATTCAGCATCGATTCACTCCGCCGTACACACCGCAATCCAATCCTGTCGAGCGAGCGAACCGTACCATCAAAACAATGATCGCTCAGTACTGTGAACAGGATCATAAGAAGTGGGACCAGCACCTGAGTGATCTCCAACTGGCCATTAACAGTTTGAGACACGAATCTACCGGATTAATTGTTCTTTTTCATGAGTGATTGTAGGCAAGTGTATTAATTATTAATAGTAATTGCTTTTGTTTAGTGCTTGTTTGCTTCCTCCCTCATGGTATTTAGTCCGTAGCTTCCCACCGCTTGCTTACTATCGGCCGACTAACTCAGTAACTCTCTTTCCAGGACCACCAATAACCGCAACTGTCCCGCATTTAGCGCTTGTACCAATTTCGTTTTTTTAGTTTTAAGTTAGTATTGTAAATTAGGTTTGCTAACTGTTTTCCCTAGACCCGCTGGACATACCTATCTTCACTGTAGCTGCCTGAGTAGTGGTGTTTCTACACTTTAAAACAGAAACTGGCGCCCGAGGAACCGGATCGCCCCAGCTCAGGCGTCATAGTGACACCGCGTCGCAACGCACCGTCGCCGAAGCGACGTAGGTGCGTCACATTTGTTATAAAAGAAAGTAATAGACGTATCTCGTTGTGTCAAATGTGTTAAAAGAAGTAAAATATCAAGAAATGGGTAGAACAGTAAACTAGATAATTATTATCCGTGAAGCTGCTAAATCTTCCACAAAAAGTAGACTTTTTTGCGACTGTTTTTGCTTTTCCTACAAACTTACTTCAGACTTCACAATAAAAGAACAATATCACTCACTGAGAAGAGTGCGATAGGTACGCTCGGTCGCTCGGCCTCTGGAACAAATTTGAAGAAAGTTTACCACGGTTTTGTTTTTGTATTGGTACATGCCTTGAAAATCATAGGAAACAGACCACGGTGATTAGAATACAACAGTGGCAGCATAATTTTTAAACGAATATACACGAATAAATAAATAAATAACAAAAAGTATATCTCTACGTCGCGTGCTGCTTCTTGTCTGGCGACCTCGTTGCTGGGTTAACCTGAGATTCTATTCCGAAACGGCCAGTGCTGGGCTGGGCCGTCTAGAATGTTAGTATAACTTCCTAGCGAAACTTTTATTATGTTTATTGTGTTTAAAGCTGAAGGTTTTAATTATTCTTTGCTTTTTAATTACTGTATCAGGTTTTACTTAGTTGTTTTAAAGTTGAAGCAGATATGGATATGAAGAATAATAAAACAAGAGGAGGGCATGTTTTCTTTACTACTTTATTACAAGGTGCAAAAAATAGAAAATTCAGTTATTGTTATATAAAGTGGCGCGTGAGAATGTGAATTTTTGGTCGAGATTGTAGATCAAGACAACAAATCATTTGAAAGCTGTCTAAAGTATTAACCTTTGTAGGTTTATATATGAATAAACCTCAATTACAAATTTATAACAATTTTTATAACAATTTACCATGCAGTAAAAAAATGTAATGCAAATGGCATCATTATGATTATCATTATTATTATCATTATGATTATCATTATCATTTTCATTTTCAGTATCATTATCATTATCAGTATTATTATCATTATCATCATCATCATTATCGTTATCATTATTATGATTATTATTATTATTATTATTTACACCTTCCGAAGCTCCGACACTTTCGGAGATGTTCTGAAGAGTGAAACAATAACCACTCTCCACTCCGTGGAGTCAGTAATCATTGAGCCCGTAAATCGTGTGTTTTGAGCAGACGTGGCGAACCAAGTACAATTGTCTTCTGCATTCTGCCGGCTTAGATCTCTGCTGAATTTCGGCAAGCCGGTATGATTTTTAATTCAGAAAGCAGCGTATGTCTCATTCCACCCAGGACGCATATAATTAGCACCACAACCTTAACAGAGTGGTCTGGATATAGCCTGCGGAGCTCGGAGAAAAGACCTCAATATTTTCTCCGTTTCTCCTCCTCTTTTAGGACTATGTTGTTCTCTGCGGGAGCCGAGAACTCAATCACAAACATCGTACTAAGTTGGTGGTCGAGGAGTACTACATCAGGGTTATTGAATGAATAGTTCCAATAAATTCGGCACTTCTCATTCCCCGCAATGGATTCTATATCCCTCGGAGCATAAGGCAGCACTGGCATCTCGTCTATCTCATACGAGTGTCGTAGATGATAATACAACACCCGTAAGGCTGAATCGTGTCTTTGGATATACGCTGTGGCCGCATATACCGGACAGGCCGACAGGAGTTGCATAAGCGTCTCCGGCGCTTGGCGGCAAGCCCTGCAGCTGGTATCAGGAACCTCGATACCCAAGACACGACTGCGATAGACAAGAGTGTTAATTACACCATCTTGGCAAGCCATTATGAACCCCCTCGGTCTCATAGTTCAGCCCCGCTGATCTCAAAAAAGCGAAGGTCAGCTTTTCAGATAAGCCAAGCCCCTCTAGATGACGGTAGAAGAGACCATGCATTGGCTCTTATCCTTATGTAGCTGCAGCAGATGACACGTTTCTGCAGCTTTAATTTGGGCTTTCAACTGAGCAGGATCATCATTATCATCCTCGTTATTATTATTATTATTTCCTTATTTATTTTATTTTATTTTTAGTTTTGAATGAGAATTGTTTCGTTAAACCAGGTATGTCTTTTTTGTAGTAAATTTAGCTAGATAATTATTACAGAATACAGCATTGTCTATGGAATTGTTTATTAGCCCACCTACCTTGTGAAATTTTGATCAAAAAAGCCGTTTTAAATTTATTTGGAGATACAGTAATTTCTGTATGTGAACCGAGATATGAACAAAAGAAGATAGCTACAGGCCTAGAAATATCAAGTCAAAAATGCATTTTATTGATATTTAATTCAAAATTAACAAAACACGTAGGTACAAAAACCCACATAGATATGTCCATAATTACAATGTTAATTTTATAATAAATATCAATAAAACGTATTTTTGTCCTGCTGTTTCTACGCCTGTATTCCCTTTTATACACATGCACAATTAAATTTATCTGCAAATAAATCTAAAACGGCTTATTTGATCTAAATTTCACAGAAATGTATTCTACAGAATTCATTAGGAATACTGATTTTCTCAAAAAATAACTGTGCTATTTATTTTTAGAAAAGGGATTTGTAACCCTGGTATTGGCGCCTATGGATTTTTGTAACTACTTTTGATTTGTACAGTAGGTGCGAGTATACAGGGTGTCCGATAAGTATATGGCATACTTTCGTGAGTGTATAGGGGAGGTCAAAATGACACTAGTTTTGTCATAATTTTTTTTCCTAAAATGCCCCTTAACGGAGATACAGAGCCCCTAAGGGATACCCAGCGATTTACCTTTTCGGCTCTAACTTTTGAACCGACCTGTATAATTTAATTAAATTTTAATATTTTATGGCTCATAAAACCATACTACAGTAGATGTTTTACACTGTCAGGGAAGTCAGGAACGGACTTACCACCATACTCGTTGGGCCAAAATTTTGACAGGTGTCATTTTATAGAGGTGAAAACTGAATTCTTAAATACTTTGGTCATTCCTCTTTAAAAAAGGTACTCTACATTTGTTTCGATTAAATTGACCGTTTTCGAAAAAAAAGTTTTTGTATAACACGTGATTGAAATAATACATCAGAATAGGTACTGCAATAAAACACCAGTCGTTTTTATGACGTTAAAAATGTGTTATTGACATGCAATAGTACAGACAAAGCATCAACAAAGGTTCATGGTTAACGTATGGGCGGGGATTAATGGGAATCATCTCATAGGACCGTTCTTTTTTGAAAAGAGATTAAATGGTGCTATGTATTTGCAATTTTTACAACACAGCTAAAACGGTTTATTAGAGAATGTGTCCTTAGAAATTAGAAATAAGATGTGGTTTATGCATGACGGTGCACCGCCCCATTTTATCAATTTAGTTCGTCAGTATGTATTAAATACATTTGGTTGTTGATGGATAGGTCGAGGTGGGTCCATTTTATGGCCACCGAGGTCGCCCGACATAACTCCATTGGATTTCTTTTTATGGGGAAATTTAAAGAGGCTTGTATATTCAACGACAGTTCACACAGAGAAGACCTGATAGAAAAAATAAGACACCATTTCGACGAAATTCGAGCCAATCCGGAGATGTTGTTTCAAGTACAACGAGAAAACATTCGTAAGATAAGGCAATGTATAGAAGTACAGGGTGCCCATTTCGAAAATTTGCTCAAGTAAACAAAAAGAAACAAAGCTTTCAAATTTTTTAAGAGGCGAAGCTTTCAAAAGTTCTTCGGTGCGGTTAATTTCGATTTGGAATTGTATCAGAATAAATTCTTATACAATTATTAGTTATTGTGTTATTCCATTAGTTATTGTGTTTAAATAGCGTATGTTAATAAACTTGAAAATTAAATAAATTTCGAGTCAATGTTTTAACGTGTTTATACAAAAACTTTTTTTTCGAAAACGGTAAATTTTATCGAAACAAATGTAGAATACCTTTTTTAAAGAGGAATGACCAAAGTATTTAAAAATTCAGTTTCACCTCTATAAAATGACACCTGTCAAAATTTTGACCCAATGAGTATGGTGGCAAGTCCGTTCTGACTTCCCTGACAGTATAAAACATCTACTGTAGTATGGCTTTATGAACTTTTATGGCCTACATAAAATATAAAAGTTTCATTAAATTATACAGGTCGGTTCAAAAGTTAGAGCCGAAAATGTAAATCGCCGGGTACCCCTTATGGGCTCTGTATCTACGTTAAGGGGCACTTTAGGAAAAAAAAATGACAAACTAGTGTTATTTTGACCTCCCCTATACACTCACGAAAGTATGCCATATACTTACCGGACACCCTGTATACAGGGCGGCCAAATGAAAACGAAACAAAGCCATCTTCAGGAACTGCATCAACATTGTAGAAAAACGCTCAGCCCCGTGGATTTTAGATTAAAGTGGGACATTCTTTGCTGGTATTGTTGACTCCGCCACTTTCACCCCCAAGCAAAGGTAAGCATCACCCCAAAATATTTAAATGCCATTGGGGGTTGAGTAATATTTATTTTGAAAGCTCTTGCAATTCTCTTTACAACAGAATTTAAAATTTATAATTCCGCCCAGAACTTTGAAAAAAAATTACATTTTAAAATTTAAATTATGTTTAGTTGCTTACTACTTAGTTGATTAAATGTTCATGACCGCCCGCTTTCATACAAGAATAAAGATTTTGTTCGAAACGTTCGCGCACATTCTGAAGCATTTCCGGAGTGATTCAACGACATTCGTCGCCGATTCTTTGACGCAAATCTTGCAGCGGCCTGGTACTTTTTAGATATCTAAAAAAATCAAGGGGCGATAAATCCGATGCTCGTGGAGGCCACTCAATGCTGCCTCTTCTCCCAATCCAATTCTGTGGAAAACGTTGGTCCAAATATTGACGGACAATAAACGCATAATGCGGAGGAGCACCGTCCTGTTGAAAAATCAAATAATCTTTATCATACTCTGGAACATTTTCAATAATATCAGTTAAGGAGGGTCAATAGCGTCTTCCAGTAATTGCAAATACATTTGGCCAGTCAAATTACCAGGTAGAAAAAAGGACCCACCAGTCGGTCACCGAAAATTCCAGCCCATACATTTAATTTTTCCGGTTGCTGTGTATATGTCGCAGTCATTGGGCGTAATTTGGCATTTCACGGAAAGCCTAGTCATTGGCTGTATTGCCGGCAAAGGCTGTAATCAAATGAATACTCCTTTGATTGACTGAAGTTTGTCGTCATTTCAAGGATCGCCTGTTCCATTGTCGTCAAACAGAGTAAAAGATTAAACGATTACACATTACAGTGTTTGACGGACGTGTGTTTAGTTATTTGCTGAATTATATTGTTTAGAATTTCGAGCCGTAATAACTAATAATTCTACTTTTTTATTGTAAATGGATAACTATACGTACAGAGTGATCTTAATATGTACAAAGTGATCACGTGAAAATTGCCCACCATCTCCTTTTTCTCCGTTATTGTTTGAATTTGTTTTTTAAATGGAACATTCTTTATATTTTTATGCCATTGAAAAGACCGCCAATTTAACTTTCCATGCAGAAATATATTATACATGATACTTATCTTTTACGGTTTTCGATATACTACATGTTTATTGTTAATATGCAACATCATATAACTGATATATTTTTTAAGATTTTAAAGGTATATGAAAAATAAAAGAAATAAATTTATAAGAATGGTTCAATATGACCTCCTTCTTTTTGAAGGCATAGCTTATAACTAAATTTTACATAAGTATCCTTATTTTCCATTAAAACCTAATTTTCAATTAAAATGCTTAGCTTTATATCTTTCATATAAAAATGATATATATCATATGATGTTGCATATTAACAATAAACTTGTAATATTTCGAAAACATTAAAAGCTAAGTATCATGTATAATATATTTTTGAAAAGTTAAGTTGATGGTGTACAAGGTGTTTCCTTAAATAAAATAAAAGTTAAACCTATATACATCTGGGAAATGCGATATTTATTTGCTTCAACTTTTATTTTTACACATTTTCTCGTATTTCGACTAATGACGGAGAAAAATGGGGGGGGGGGGATTATCGCGTGTCCACCCTGTATATAATAATATGTTTATACATATGTACCTACAACTATTTGAGAGTGATTGTTGAGAGCCATTTTCATTTACGTTAAGTCTTTAGAATATTTTTTTAATTTTCATCTAAAAGAGATTTTGATCTATTATTCAATTGAATCACTCGTTTCAAAAACAACATAAGTCACTAAAATGCAATTTTACAGGAGAAGCAAAAAACTGGATAATTACATAAATTTAATAAATTAAGTAACCAAACAATTTTTAATTGATGTGAGAATATGCTTATAACATAAAAAATACACACAATAGTTTTTACCAAACAGTGTTCTTGAGAAAAAAATATTTTTGATATCTTGACTTACGCAGTTTATGCAAAGAATAAAAGTAGTCTATATTTTCTTACATATCACGTACTACAAATTAAACACACTCAATGGACAGCAAAAAAACTTTTATTAACGTTATTATAAGTGTTTTTACACTATGGAACGTTGTTGGCCATCGCAAGATTTCTTGATAAAATGGCTTATACTCATCAAGAATGTGGGGCTGAACTTGTCGAATATTGGGGTTTTTGGGGTTTATTGGAACACAATTATTTGGATACGCCTGTTGTGTCGGTGGAAATGCAATGGCATGATTTGATGTATTTCTTAGTAAACTAAACGTGTCATAGTTTAAACCATCAATAAAGTCATATGCTATAACAACTCCTTTTTTTATTGTGATTGTATTCAAAGGACATGAATGAGGACGGTGTAAATTACTGTTTTTGTTCTTTGGGTACTATTTTCCCAAACGATTCATCGGATATGCAGTTTCTTTTATAATGAAGAGGCCACCATTTACTGAAGTTATAAATCTGATATGTCTTAATGACAAATACTTCTTCTTCTATATGCAGAAGTTAAAGTCGTCTACCGAAAATGCTCGAAAGCATTGGTTTTTGCACCAATTACTTAGTTACTAAGTGGAACATAAATAAGAGTTTTTAATAACTTACGCAAATCGCAAAAATGGAGTACGATCGACCGACCATCCATACCATACCTACTCGTATATAAAAACGTTCGGAGCAAGAACAACATAAGTCAACGACTAATGTTGTTTTTGCCACGAACATAGGATGTGACCTTATATTATTTATGTAAGGGTAAGTGGGACTTGTGTCATTTTTATTCGGAACGTGTGCCTTCTAATGAAGATTCGTTTCGTGGTAAAAAGTGAATTTCGTAAAAAAGTGACTTATGTCGTTTTTGAAACGAGCGATTCAATTAAAGTCCTACTCATCATTTGGTACCTATATGATTTATAATATATGTTTGCATTGTTCGAAATGAACTAATATTTTACCAAAATAAAAATATTTCATTTACTTTTTATTTTGCATTTTTCTACATGTAGTATTACATTTCAAGAATATTCAGCAAATGACTCAACAAATATCCGTCAAGCGCCGTAACGTGTAATCGATGTACGATTTACTTTGTTTGACGAAAATTAAACAGGCAATCCGTGAAATGACGTAAAATTTCAGTCAATCAAAGGAATATTAATTTCATTACAGCCTTTGCAGGCAATACAGCCAATGACTAGGCTTTCCGTGAAATGACGAATTACACCCAATGGCTACGACATATACACCTCGTGTAAAACTCTTGAGTTTGAATCTGACCAATAGCGAAAATTGTCACGATTTACCGTTCCGTTCAAGAAAAAAACTGAATTCGAACATCGAAAAAGCAGATGTTAAAAAGGAACTGTGGATCATTCCCAGCTCGCTCACTCATTATTTTGCACACGGCGGTCATAATCATCCTCATGAAGTTCCTTGGTGTTACAATTCTTGATCTATCCAATCCATGGTCTATGGTCAATGGTCTAGGGAGAGTCAGTGGGGAATGATGGATAGAGGTTAGAAAAATAACCTTAGGGATACGTAATGGCTTGTGTTTGTATTTGTGCATTTATTTGATATAATAAAATAGTTGTTAGTAAACAGTTCTTAACAAAGTTCAGAAGTGGGATTACAGAAGAAAATGGATTCATTCGAGAAATTCCAAAGACAAAACAAAAAACTGCCAGTGCAAGTAGACGATAATGAAAACGATGACGCCGCCAGTGCCAGTAATTATAGAGACGTTGAAGATGCAGAGGTTGCTGTCCAAAGAGAAGCGAATCATCTATCACGTGAAGGAGGCAACTTGGATGTGAACAAGCTCTTCGAAACATTGATGATAGAAAATCGTCGCCGGGATGAATTTTTTGAGAAGATACTGGATAGACTTGGCAACCGAAGTGAAAATAGTGATGTTGGTTTGGAGATTATGCCAGAGTTACATAAAAATATTCTCAATTTCAATGGTGACACCAGACAAGCAAAAACTTGGTTAAATAATTTAAATAGTGCCCAAACGCTACATAATTTACCCGATACATTCATGCTGGAAACTGCGAGAACAAGACTCACAGAAGGAGCATCATATTGGTACGATTTCAAAAATAAAAATAAATAAATACTTGGGAAGAGTTTGTTACATTTTTTACAGAAACGTACAAAATAGAGGTGAGAGATTAGACAATTATTTCCATGAGAAGGTGAAACTATGTAAGGATTTAGATTAAGATGTGAAGGAGACAAAAGAACTACAGACCATTTACTACATGATTGACATGAGTACGAGACCATAGAAACGGAAAGATATTATCGAATACGTGCAAAAAGAGACAGATCCACCGAAAGAACAGGAACAACCCTGAAACAAGAAGCTAAACCACAGGAGGGGAATCAAAATGATAGAATGATAAAAGGCAACTTCTTACCATCCAGAAATTCAGAAAACAAGCCACTCTGTTTTAAATGTAAACGATACAGGCACGTTTCGAAGTTATGTTTCACCGACAGGAAGAACCAAAATGGCGGTCAAAAGGCACCAAGAGTTTCAAATAACGAAAGAACGAATGTTGCTGTTAGAAGACCACTGCAAAATTCACAAAATAATGAAAATAGTGATATAACCTCAATGCTAAATTACATTACCCTAGATAAAAAGGAGCCTAATTTAAAATATTTCCAAGATGCTGTTATAAATGTAAACATATCAGATCTTATGTAGAGTTAGAGAGTAAGTGTGTCATGATATACGGTGGTATTCATAGTCTGTCTCCGGTCGCCGGAGAAAGGTCTCCGTCTCGAAATTATGCGAATTTTATAATGAAATTCAAATAATTTCGGACGAACAACGAATACAGTGTACTGTAACAGTGGTATATTATATCTTCTTCTCGAAATTATGTGAATTTCATTATGAAATTCCGCTCTTTGGCGACCGGAGACGGACTATGAACACCATTGTAAGAAGTCTTGCGCAAATGAACTAGGTTTGGTGTACGAGGATATGTCAAGCTCATTAAAGATAAGGGGATTTGGAGATGGATTTGTAACGCCCTTAGGGAAAGTGACAGTAGAGCTGAAAGTAGACAGCACCAAGGCTCAAACAGATGTGTTTAGTTATTCCCAATCGATATCAAGAGATACCTCTAATAATAGGACAACCGTTCACTGAGCAAGAGCATATCATCATTTTCAACAAAGGCGATACCCTTAGAATATTTGAGTAAAATGATAATGATTTGAACAGCATACAGATTCCTGAATTACCTGTATCGAGGGTGAACTTGTGGGCAAAAAACCCAAATGTTATTCCAGCTGACTATGTAGGATTTGTGACTGTTTTTACAGAACAAAACGTGAGCGGTAATCTATATGTAGAAACGCAAAATGCTTTTGATAAATGTATTCCTAGATGTATAATCAGCTTAAACGAAAACAAAGAGGCAAGTATCCCAGTTATAAATATGACGCCTAGAGAGTTAAAGGTTGATGTAAATGAGAAAATAAGTAAGGGATATGTGTGTCTAGAAGAACATCGAGAAATAATAAATGTGAATACAGTACAGCCAGGGGATAGACAAGCGATAGACTAGAAGAAACTAGAAGATGTAAATATTGGTGGGAATATATCAAAAGAAGATAAGATGAAGTTAATAACCCTCCTTAGATAATTTGACAATTGTTTTGCGAGAATGCTAGAATGTATAATTGAGACCATCATTGAAGAGCCAGTTACTTTTCGTCCATATAGATTAAGTTACTACGAGAGGGAAAAAGTGAATAACCTAGTAGATGAACTGAAACGAGCAGGCATAATAATAGATTCTACGTCACCTTACTCGAACCCGATATTAATAGTGAAAAAGGAAGACGGAAGTGAACTATCGAGGACTGAACAAGATAACTAAAGAAATAAACTATTCGCTACTCTTGATTGATGACCAGCTAGAGAGACTCTCGGATAAATTTTTCACCACGTTGGACATGATGTCGGGATACTATCAAATTCCAGTAACTACAGAATCCCAGCCTAACACAGCATTCGTAGCACCAGATGGCGTATACCAGTTCACGAAAATGCCTTTTGGTATCGTTAATGGGCCAGCTATTTTCCAACGAATTTGAAACAGTGTACTTGGTCTCTTGCGTTTTTCTATAGCCATGGCATATATGGATGTTATTCTACTGCCAAGTGCGAATGCAAAACAAAGACTTGAACATTTAAAACAAATATTACAGACATTCCGAAGTGCTAACCTAAAACTTAAGTTGAAAAAGTGTTATTTCCTTTGTCAAAGACTAGAGTATTTCGGGTTTGAAATGTCATCTGAGGGGGTAAAACCGGGAAAATAAAAGACACGGTGTATTGTAGACTTTCCAGTGTCAAAAACTATAACGTCTATTAGACAATTTCTTGGACTAACCGGGTATTTCCGGAGGTTTGTGAAAAAATTTGCAACTATAGCTAGACCATTGAGTAAATTGTTATGAAAAAATAACGTGTTTCTATGGGAAAAAGAACAGCCCAAAGCTTTTGAAAAACTTAAAAATGAACTTATAGGAGAAAATGTTTTAGCATTATATGAGCCGAAAGCTTACACAGAACTGCATACAGATGCAAGCAAGATTGGTCTTGGTGGTATCTTCCTGCAGAAAGGAACTGATGGAAAGATGCACCCGATTATGTACATAAGCCGACAGACGACATAAGAAGAAAGAAAATACCATTCAACTAAATTAGTGTGTCATTTGGTCATTGGAAAAACTACGCTTTTATTTGATAGGCCGACCCTTTGTTGTTGTCACAGATTGTAATAATAATAATAATAATGATAATGATAATGATAATGATAATGATAATGATAATGATAATGATAATGATAATGATAATGATAATGATAATGATAATGATAATGATAATGATAATGATAATGATAATGATAATGATAATGATAATGATAATGATAATGATAATGATAATGATAATGATAATGATAATGATAATGATAATGATAATGATAATGATAATGATAATGATAATGATAATGATAATGATAATGATATGATAATAATAATAATAACCATTTATTTCAAGAAAAGTAAGCATACAATGTATATGTTTATGATGCACTTAGACACTATACACCCACCAAAATGAAATATCGTCAACAACTGGTATATGATTTACAGACAAAAATATTCATCTAATTTATATGGTTCTAACTTAACTAACATCTTTTTAGTTTCTCTTTTAAACTTTCGTAGTCCCTTAATCTCCTTTATGTTTTCTGGTACCTACTTTATTATACAAACGAATACACATATAATGAGGGCTTTTTTCTGTTACCGTTAGTCTATGTTTGGAAAATTTATATTTTTACATCGTGTCATATACTTATCCGGAATACTGTTATCAGTGAAGTCAAAAGCTAATAATAAGGAATATATGGGTAGATATTGTGGGTGTAATTCAACGCAGGTTGAGGCTTTTGTCCACTGAGTAGTTAGTTTGACACAATATTATTAATACCTAAAATTATATAAAAATAAGTCATATATGTTCTATCAAATTAAAATGGCCGTCTCAGCTGACGGTATTATTTCGTGAAACAGTTAATAATTGAATTTTTAAAGTCTAAACTTTTCATATGGTTCAAATTTTTATAGATATAGTCTTTATATGTTATATTTTACTGGTTGGGGCTTTTGTCCACAGAGTAGTTAGTTTCACACAATATTATTAATACCTAAAAATATAAAAACTTTTACATAAAGGGTATCTAAACATTATTCAAGTAGGTAATGTCATATTTAATTCACTGACAGGCCGTCACTTTTGTTATTGTCGATATTTAACTTCAAATAATTTTAATTTTTATAATATTTTTTATAGTTAGATATTTAATTCAACTATCTATCCACATTATGTAATAATTCATTATACAGTTATAAATGGGTAATTCGACATGTATTATATACTATCATTTACAGCAGTAAATGATAGCATACTAATATTCAGTGTGAAAATTCGATTTACTTCTTTGGACTCTTTTTTTTTAAAAAAAAGAGTTTAAAATATATATTATTGCACTATAAAACATTTTTATTTATTTACTTACTTTTTGTTATTAGTGATAATAATAATATACCTAGCTTAATAACTAATAGTTGGGAAATATAAATTCGATTATCGATGAGTTTTGCAGCATATTAAATACATTGCTTGTGCAGCATGTACCTGAAAAGCGGAATGCTTGTGGCCATTTTCCGGTTTGGTTTAACGGTAACATCATTAAGAAACTGAGATTGAAAAACAGACTTTGGCGCAATTAAAAACTGTCTTCTAGTGTGGATGATTATAATAAATTCAAGGAATTAAGATCTGAACTCAAATCCTTGATTAATTTGGCCTATAAAGACTATTTGGTATCAATTGAAGACTTATGATTAAATCCAAAACGTTTCTGGTCCTATATTAACTCCAAAGCAAATACTACGTCTATTCCCTCATACATGAGTTACAATGACGTAACATTAAATGAACCCTCGGATATCGTGGACGCATTCGCTGACTATTTTTCGAAAGCTTTTTCTAATAGTTCTACTCCTTCGTCCAACAATGATATCATTGTAAATTATGACTTACTGTATATTCCTGAAATATCGGAAGATGATATAATATATGCTATTAAGAAAATTAAAGGCAATTTTACAATGGGACCAGACTTAATACCAGCTTTCTTAGTAAAAGATTGTGCTATAGTTTTTGCTAAACCTTTAAAAATTATATTTAATGCCATACTTAAATCTAGTGTCTTTCCAGAGTCTTGGAAACTTTCTAGGATTTGTCCTGTTTATAAAAAAGGTCCCAAAAATAATGTAACTGATTACAGGCCTATTGCAATTATAAGCAATTTTTCAAAAATTTTTGAAATATTTATCCACAATCACCTTTACTCTCATGTCGAGAAATATATCTCCCAACATCAACACGGATTTGTAAAGGGACGTTCTACAACAACAAACCTAGTCTACAAAGTACAATATATTTTCGAGGTATTAGACAGGGCCAGTCAGGTAGACGTAATATACACCGATTTTTCTAAGGCGTTTGATCGTCTTAACCATCGTCTATTGATTGATAAACTGCATTTTGCGGGTATATCGGGTGCTCTATTAATCTTGTTTCGTTCATACCTTACAAACCGTTTCCAATATGTTCAGTATCGTGGCTTTCAGTCAAATAAATTTTCTCCATTTTCAGGTGTTCCTCAGGGCTCTATTTTGGGGCCCTTATTCTTCATTATATTTATTAATTAAATATAAATTTTTTATTGTATGCGGATGACCTTAAATTATTTGTTGAGATAAAGTCACTATCTGATTGTTATAGATTACAAGATAACTTAACAAAAGTACACCGTTGGTGTGAAGATAACTATTTACCATTAAATATCAGTAAATGCAATATTATGTCGTATAGCCGCCGGAGGCTGATTCAAGATTTTGATTATCTTTTGGATGATACTATTTTAAATAGAGTGTCGCAGTTCAAGGACCTTGGTGTAACATTTTGCGACAATCTGTCTTTTGACGTGCATATTCATTTAATAACTGAATCTGCATTTAAAAGCCTGGGTTTTATTTTGCGTAATTCTAAGGCTTTTCGCAACACGGTGACATTGAATACACTGTTTAATTGTTTTGCTCGCTGCAAACTTGAATATGCCTCTATTGTTTGGTGTCCGATTTATAACACCCATATAAACCTATTGGGGCAAGTACAGCATAGATATTTAAAGACACTGCATTTTGTCAAATTTGGTGTTTATTCGGTTCGTGGCATTCCAGAAGATATTTTGTTATCAACATTTGACTTAATTAGCTTGCAGCGAAGGCGCATTATGTACTATCTAATGTTTCTACACAAAATTGTCAATAACTTTCTAAATGCCGCTTCTCTGGTATCTAGAATTTTTTATCGAGTTCTTAGATTAAATTCTAGATCTAGTTCTGTTTTGCAGTTGCCAACTGCTCGTACTAATATACTTACGGCATCCCCTCTTCATCAAATGATTACTAACTACCAATTGTATGAAGATCGACTTGATATATTTTTTCACTCAATTAAGTTTGTTAAATCTCTATTTGTTTAGCTGTTTTTTGTTTTAAAAGACATTTTTGTGATTTTATTGCTTGTTTTTTTTATTATTGTTTATGTTATATTTTTGCTAATTACTTTGTGTTTGTTATTTGATATTTTGTTTTTATTCGAGTTATATCTGTCATTGTTTTTGTATTTTGAATTGTTTTTTTTCCTTGTCCTGTAACTGGTATTCGTCCCGTTGGACACTGTATTTAAATAAATAAATAAATAAATAAATAAATAATTACATTTTTTTGGGATTTTTTAAAATTTAAAATTTGACATTTGAAGTTTAGTGGACAAATAATTTATTATGATATTTTTTTTGTCTTAAATGACCTACGTAAACCAGAAGATCAGACCAGAAAAGAAAAATTATGTTTACTTAACTTTAAAAATTTTTAAATTGGAGATAAAAGTGCAGTAAAATGAAAATTTATTAAAAAAATATTTTTTATTATTTTGTTTTGAGACTTACTCTCAGTATAGTGACTACAAGAAATATGATCATCTACATAATTTGAAGATGAGCCGTCTTGTGCAGAAAACGTTGAAACGGCCTCTTTGCGTAATCTATTGCGCGAATCGTTAGAAAACATATAATTTTAAAAATGTATTTGACATAGTTTGTATGAACTATTACTAATCCTGAGCAGCTTTTCTAATAAATCTTCTCTATTAGAAGCCTCTGCACAGAACTTTGCTCTAAAATAAACATTTGCATTTGTGAAAAATATAAATACCTATGTGTATTTTAAACTTCACTTTCATGAGAAGTATTTATATTCCAATGTTATACTTAAGGAATAAGTTAATAGGTAAGGCAATAGCAGTAAAATATCATTTATGGTTTGTACAGTATATTATAGATTACTTATTTATGTCTTTAGGAAGTTTAAAGAAACTTAAATTACTATTTACAGATGATATATTTAAACATCTAACTGCTGCGCAGCGACTCGTTCCTCGATCAGACTCAAAATATTGCTTTAATACGGCTCTGTATAACCGATGTTCGCACTCCCAGAGTTGGATGTAAACTGAGGTCCCTGCACTCTCTGCAGCTTGAAATGGATGCGCGAGCTGCTATGCGCGACTTATTATTTCGGCCCGAGTGTTTCTACTGGTCTCCCTATACTGTGCAGAGAATATGAAGTTAGAGATGGACGAGTATTTACAAGACTACGAGCTTTCGAGGAGGAAAAGCTACATAGGATGGCCGACTATTACAATCCTTAATCTATCCAATCCATGGTCAATGGTCTAGGGAGAGTTCAGTGGGAAATGATGGATAGAGGTTAGAAAAAAAAACGTTAGGGATACGTAATGGCTTATATTTATTTGATATAATAAAAGAGTTGTTAGTAAAGAGTTCTTAACATTGGCTAAATGCATTTTGTATGAATGCAATTTATTCTTCTTTAAAATGGTTTGCTAGTTCGACTGATCCCAAACACAGATGCCAGCTGTCTCGTACTTAATGTAGGATCAAGATGAACTTGTCTCAAAACTCACTAGCATCATTAACTATAGATTTTTCATTTTCTCTTTCTTTATTGACTACGTTCCCTGTCTCTCGAAATTTGTTTACTAACTAGAACATACTTCCTCCTTACATGTCGATCTTGATGTTGTTCATTAAATAGCTGAGCTGTTCTATTCGCATATTTATTGTTCATAAAGTAAATCGAAATGATATCTACTATTGCCGCAATGGAATAAACCATAGTGTTTAATTTTCAAAAACACAATAAAATAAACTTCCAACCAACCTCCAAATAATACTAGAAAATTAATTTGGAATCCACTAATTTTACGTTCTTTGTGTGTGTGTTTTTATTACGAAAGTAATAACAAATTGCCAAAAACCAATGTAACGCAAGACATACTAAACTTATACCACTGGTGTACTTAACTCGAATGAGATGAGAGTTCATTTTTACCGTTACTAATTGTTTGTAGATAAGTTTCAACATTGAAATCAAAATTCTTATTAAGAAAATCAAATATGTTTCTAATTTTGACGTCACTAGTAGAGAGTGCCACTTATGACACATCATGTTTCTTTTAAATGACAAAATTTTTTCATTTAAAAGAAACATGATGTGCCATAAGTGACACCCTCTACTAGTGACGTCAAAATTAGAAACATATTTGAATTTCTCGTCCGCAAAAACCCTCGATATACAAATTTTATGTAAATATTTGGATTTCTTAAGAAGTTATTTACAAATATCGAATCTAAAATTTTAACTTTAACACCATGTAACTCCGTTAATAATCAGTTTTGGAAAAAATGTTATAGAAAGAGGTAGCATTTATTTTCGGTCTAGAATTATCCCCTGATTTTTTTCTCATCATTTCCGGACACCCTGTGTATAAAAAGGGGGACCCATGTATATTTGAATACTATCGTCCAATCATTTGATAAGTGTCTTATCTAAATTTTTTGAAATAGTCATGTACAATAGAACAATGCGATTTTTTAAGTTACATAATTTATTCAGTAATTAACAGTATGGATTTCTCAGAGGTAGAAGCATTGAAACTGCTCTATTTGAACTGACAAACTTTATATTTTGCACTTTCTGAGGGATGTATTGCCTGTGGCATTTTTCTGGATTTGTCCAGTGCCTTCGATCTCATCAATCATAATATCCTACTGATCAAATTGCAACATTATGTAATACTGGTACGTGGTACTTATCTTAAATGGTATAAGTCTTATTTTTTGTAAGACACGAAACATGATTTAGAAATAACTAATTTAACTTTAACTTAATATTAACTTAACTTTAGATTAATGGCAGCAACGTGAGATCGGAGGTCTCATACTTGTCTAGTGGAGTTCCCCAGGGCAGTATGCTCGGTCCACTGCTTTTTATTAACGATATTCAGTCAATTATTAATAACAACTCGTTGTTCATAAACTATGCAGATGATACTAGTTTTATAGTTAAAAGTAAATATTTTTTCCTGACATCGTGAATGAAGGAAACAACATTATTAAATCTGTGGAAAAATGGTGTACAAATAATGAGCAAATTCTAAACCAAGGAAAAACTGATATAATCCTATTTAAAATAAATCATGGACTTGACGCACCAAATTATGTCGATGTCAATAATCACAGAATACAATTTTCTACATCAATTAAGTGCCTAGGCATCTATATAGATGAAACTTTAACGATTTGAAGAACATATTACATATATCAATAAAAAGTTAAGCAAAACGTGCTTTGGGTTAAAAATCCTCTCAAAATATAGCAATATAAATATAACTAAAGTTTTCTACTAATCAAGCTTCTAGTCAAGAATTCGTTTTGGGATTATCATATGGGGTAATAGCCATTATGCCAGGATCACATTCAAAATACAAAAGAGTGTAAGACGTATTGTTAAAAAATTATCTCTATTAAGTTCCTGTAAAGACAGTTTTCAAGCAGACATAATGCCTGGTCGTATAATACAAGACACGGTCAACAATACAGTTATCCCATGTAGCCCATGTATATCTCAAACTGAAAGTAGTCCGTATTACCTGTATAAAACTTTATAATCACCTCCCAAACAACTTTATTCAATATACTATGTGAACTGGAGCCATACAGCATAGCGGATTATTATATTTAGAGGTGTCAATTATGTATTTGTTTGTTTGTTGTGTATCTGCAAATGGGTCAAATTAGTCATAAGGCCTTAGTGTATAATTATTATTATTGTTACTATTATTATTTTTTTCCATATTTACTAAATAAATCATTTAAAAACTTCGGTAATTCTTATACAATTTAATTTGTCCAATGTTTGAACTGAAATAAATTTATTTATTTCCTACATTTATTAACTAAATTAGATTTTCCTTCAAACGTTTAACTTTCCTAAATTTTCTTTTTTAATTCCATTATGAGTGTTGGATTATATGTGGGAAGAAATTATAATTTTTATAAAAAGCTGATATCTACTGATATAGATTTAGAATACAAACTGTATAATGGCAGTGAAAATGAAATTGTGATATAGTTGCACACGCAAATTAAAATTTGTTTATGCGCAATGTGTTTCTACGCTTCTGCATGAACCGTGGCGTCGTTATCGATAGGCAGCGTCACGGCGTCCTACTGACGCTGGGACGTCAGTATGTTACAACATGGGCCAAGTGGTGGCTGACACCGAATCATGTAAATGTGTTGAGTGATAATGAAGCAGCAGAGCGCACCTCTGCGGGGGACGCTCCTGCACCTGCTGATCTTTTGCTGTTATTCAAGCATTTTTGTCCATTCTCTAGAATTTGATGGTAAGATTCCAATAAAAATATTTTCTTAGTATTTTCTTAGTTAGTTTCTTTCTTAGTCTTAGTAAAAGTTACAATACAAATAGAAAGAATAAAATTATGTACATGTTTAATTTTGCTGATTAACTGTTTATTAATTTGTAAATAATTGATACTACTTAAATATGTTCCCAAGTTTAATAGTGCCAATTACGATAAAGCATATATATAAATTATCTAAAATATTTACATTCAGAAAACGGTAAATATGATGTCATATAATATTGCTTTGAAACTTTGCAAGATATAAGAATTTAAAAAATTCAAAATCGAGCGGAATAAATGTTTAAGGCAATAAAAAGAATAGGTAAATATAACACATTGTCATTTATGGCTCAACAATTTCCGTGGTTGCCACGTCGTTGTTTACATTTCTTTCAGTTCAGAAATTGTTATTCAATTATTGACAACTGCCACAAATTACAATATAGTGTATAGCACAATTTATTGATTATTTAATATTATTGTTTGGCAAAAAAATAATAATTTGGTTATAACAGGATGGTATATAGGAGTACATAACATATTTACAATATAACAATATATTTACATGATATACAGGGTAATTAAGCTCTAGTGTCATTAATTTTAAGAGAGGATATGGAAAAATGAGAATACGAATACGCGATTAAACATTTTTTTAAATGCATATTTACGCCGAAAAAAATTTTTTAGCACATTATTTAAACCCTCTTCAGGTTCCAGTTCAACTCGGTATAGGCTTGACGCGACGTTGCCAAATTTAAATATTTTCCTAGTAAGTACCTACCTATTTACTGTAATATTGAAATATGTAATGAATGCTATAAATTGTAAGAGTATGCATATATATATACATATTTTCAATTTTAAAAATATTTAACTTTGAAATTACAAAACTCTAACGGATCAAGTTACAAACTATTTACGTTTCATTACATAAATAATGTGATAAAAAATAATACTCAGTACCTACTCAGTACTAGATAAATTATTGAGAGAGACTGAAAAGTTTTTCGTATTTAAATACTGATAGCAAAACAAAAAAATCACCACAGTCAAAAAGTAAGAATTGTTATTCATCATACAATAAATAAGTCAAATTGAAAAGAATAATTGCTTTTATTCAAAAAGTCATATTGATAGCGGAAAACTGCATTATTTCAAATTATTTTAAACATATCGGATATCGAAATACTATTTGGTGGAAAGGTAAAAAACCGATAAGAAAAAAGAAAGACAAACTGGAAAAAGCTTATCTGTCTCACGTTGCTTATCGTACTTATTCAATGATTGTTTGGAGATGTACAGAGTGTTCCAAAATAGAAGGCCATACTATTAACCACATATCTTTTGGACAAAAATAATGCGACTTTTCTTATGCCATTTTTTATTTGGGCATCCCCTGTTTCAATATACAGGGTGTTAAAGTTATATTTTAAAAACTATTTTTATTAATAATTCCATTGTTTTGTAAGATACACACTTGAAATTTTAAACGTACTTTTATCTTATTCATCCAAGTACGCCTATGCAACTTTTTCTTGAAATATAAATTTTCTTCTTCTGATCATTTTATCTCTTTCGTAATTTTTTGTTTCAATGCTCCGTTTTGGAGAAAAACGACATGTGTTGATGGGTTACAAATGTCTTAGCGGCCGATGACTGTCAGGAAAAAATATTGAGCTCTCTTATCCCAACAGATCACATCCTAAAAGGAAGGTTTTCTTAAATTTGGATCGACATCTTCGTGACACCGGAAAGTTTATGGATCAGAAGTTTGGAATTTGTGGCCTACATAGAAAATTAAGCCCTTAACAAGAGGAACAAACTCGTACAAAATATTCTTCCCCAAGATTTTGCTTCTAAGATGCAATTTAGTCGTTCGTTTTTAACACAGAATGATGCAGATAGGGATTTCGTAAGAAAAATTCTATTCACGGATGAGACAAGCTTTACAAGAAATGGTTTGACAAACATGCATAACAGCTACGTATGGATGGATTTGATCCCCATGTAACCATTGTAGCACACCATCAATTTACATTCAGGGTTAATGTCTGGACGGGAATAGTGGATAATATTCTGTTGGGTCTCCTTTTCATACCAAATAATTTAAATTCAGCATCATTTTTAAATTTTCTGCAAAATGAATTTCGTGATGTGGATGCAGCTTGACGGTGCTCTACCCCATTATGGTAGAAACGTCCGGCATTATTTAAATATGCATTTATTTCCCAATCGTTGGATTGGTCGAGGACAAGACGCACCTATTCAATGGCCACCACGATCTCCTGACCTTAATCCATTGTTTTTTTTCTGGGGTTATATGAAAGATATCGTTTATGCTGCAGAAATAAACGACATTAACCATCTCAGAGAGAGAATAGTAATGGCAGCTGATGAACTTACGCGAAAGGAGAATATCTTTCCAAAGATAAGGTTTCCGCTACTTAAAAGGGCACGTACATGTGTTAATGGGGAGGGTAGGCAAGTAGAGCGTTTGTTAAATTATTAGTAATTAATTAATTATTTTATTTAATGTTATTTAGGTAAAAAGTTATTATGTTGATCGTTCATTATTACTATTACTAGAAAGGTGGCAAGTCCTTGACCTTTCTTGGGATGGTGGACACCGGATATTTTCATTATTATAGTTTTTCTGCAGACTATTGCGAAGAGTTTCAGAAAAATAAATTTTTAAATCCATGAATTTTGAGGATTATTTGAGAATGGTTCGGTTTTTTTAAGCACTCTGTATTGTTCTCATTAACATAGGTTCCATATAGACCATTGTTAAAAGTTTCATCAAATTAATATTATACTTCCATGACAGTTTCAATTATCGCAGGTGCAGATCAGCAGTATGATCTGTTCTTTAATTTAATACATTTTAAAATTTTTGGTTACAATATTATACACTCTTGTATTTTTATCACTATCAATTGTCGTAGGTGCAGATCAGCAGTATGATATGTTCTTTTATTTAACATTTCTCAAAATTTTTAAATACATTAGTTATGCTTTTCTGTTTTTTATCAATTATTGTAGGTGCAGATCAGCAGCATGATCTGTTTTTTCATTTAACACTTCTTAAAATTTTTGTTTATAATATTATGCACGCTTCTATTTTTATGACTATTAATTATCGTATGTGCAGATCAGCAGTATGATCTGTTCTATTATTTAACACTTCTCAAATTTGTTACCTATATTAGTTACGCTTGTCTGTCTTTTATCAATTATCGTAGATGCAGATCAGCAGTAGAGAATCGTTCGGTTTCTTAAACACCCTGTATTGTTCTCATTAAAATAGTTTCCATATAGACCATTGTTAAAAGTTTCATCAAAGAAATATTATACTTCCATGACAGTTTCAATTATCGCAGGTGCAGATCAGCAGTATGATCTGTTCTTTAATTTAATACATTTTAAAATTTTTGGTTACAATATTTATACACTCTTGTATTTTTATCAATATCAATTGTCGTAGGTGCAGATCAGCAGTATGATCTGTTCTTTTATTTAACATTTCTCAAAATTGTTAAATACATTAGTTATGCTTTTCTGTTTTTTATCAATTATTGTAGGTGCAGATCAGCAGTATGATCTGTTTTTTCATTTAACACTTCTTAAAATTTTTGTTTATAATATTATGCACGCTTCTATTTTTATGACTATTAATTATCGTATGTGCAGATCAGCAGTATGATCTGTTCTATTATTTAACACTTCTCAAATTTGTTACCTATATTAGTTACGCTTGTCTGTCTTTTATCAATTATCGTAGACGCAGATCAGCAGTAGAGAATGGTTCGGTTTTTTTAAACACCCAGTATTTTTTAATTAGTATAGTTTTTCTGCAGACTATTGCGATAAGTTTCATAAAAAAAGATTAATTCCATGTATTTTGAGGATTTTTAGTGAATGGTTAGGTTTTTTTAAACACTCTATACTTTTTCATCATTACAGTTTTTTTACAGCCTATTGTGAAAAGTGTCTACAAAAAAAATAATTCCATAAATTGCGAGGATTTCAAGAGAATGGTTCGGTTTTTTAAACACCCAGTATTTTTTCATTAGTATGGTTTTTCTGCAGACTATTGCGATAAGTTTCATAAAAAAAAATTTAATTCCATGAATTTTGAGGATTATTAGACAATGGTTCGGTTTTTTTAAACACCCTGTATTATTTCATTATTACAGTTTTTTTACATTCTATTGTGAAAGGTGTCTACAAAAAAAATATATTAATTCCTTAAATTTTGATGATTTTTAGGGAATGGTTCGTTTTTTTTAAACATCCTGTATTTTTTCAGTAGGGTAGTTTTTTGCAGCCTTTTGTGAAAAGTTTTGTAAAAAAAATTCTTTAATTCCATGAATTTCGAGGATATCAAGAGAATGGTTCGGTATTTTTAAACACCCAGTATTTTCTCATTATTACAGTATTTTTTACAGCCTATTGTGAAAGGTGTCTAAAAAAAGAAATATTAATTCCACGAATTTTGAGGATATTTAGGGAATGGTTCGGTTTTTTTAAACACCCAGTATTTGTTCATTAGTATAGTCTTTTTGCAGACTATTGCGATAAGTTTCATAAAAAAAAATTAATTCCATGAATTTTGAGGATTATTAGAAAATGGTTCGGTTTTGTAAAACACCCTGCATTTTTTATATAAGGGTAGTTTTTTTGCAGCCTATTGTGAAAGGTGTCATAACAAAAATATTAATTCCATAAATTTTGAGGATTTTTAGGGAATGGCTCGGTTTTTTGTAAACACCCAGTAGTTTTTTAATTAGTAAAGTTTTCTTACAGACCATTGTGAAAAGGTTCATTAAAAAATATTCCATGAATTGTGAGGATTCTTAGAGAATGGTTTGGTTTTGTTAAACACTCTGTATTTTTTCATTATTACAGTTTTTTTACAGCCTATTGTGAAAGGTGTCTACAAAAAGAAATATTAATTCCACGAATTTTGAGGATTTTTAGAGAATGGTTCGGTTCTCTTAAACACTGGATATTTTCATTAGTATATATATATTTTTTAACAACCTATTGCAAAAAGTGTTTACAAAAAAAATTTTTAATTCCACGAAATTTGAGGATTTCAAGAGAATGGTTCGGTTTTTTTAAATCCCCTGTATTTTTAATTAGTATAGTTTTTCTGCAGACTATCGCGAAGAGTTTCAGAAAAAAAAGGAATTTTTAAATCCACGAATTTTGAGGATTTTTAGAAAACGGTTCGGTTTTTTTAAACACCCCGTATTTTTTTCGATAATTAGTGCGGTAAGAGACCCCCGACGGAAGTTTCGTAAAAAAAAAAATTTTAGTTCCCTTAATTTTGAAATTTTTTTAGCGTTCGACATTTTTCCAACACTTTGTATATAAAACGGTCTTTCGCACGTCAGACGACCCCTCCGAAGCAAAAAAACTGAAAATTTCCTCGAATCTGTATTTTTTATTTTTTTCTCGTCAATTTTTATCGGAACACCCCGTACATCGGGCTGCACTGTATATACGCGAAGCGCTTCGAAAAATTTGAAGAGCGCCACATTGCTGACGTCACTGTTACCCCGTCTTGGTCTTGGATTTATGCAAATTTCGATACAAAAACGACCTCAAAACCCAGCGCTCGCATAACAGAAAGTATCTAGAGACTTCAAATTTACCGTTTTCGGCATTCGGGGGGCTCCGATCGACCCATTTAGTGAAATTTCCTGTTTTATTCTGAACTGTCACCCAGTCGCCGTTTGACGTTTCTGAAGGTCGCGCTCCTGGCGGAGTGCAGTCGACCAAATTTTCTATATTTTCACTATAAAATCGAATTTTAAACTCATACCTGAGGCACGCGGGATATTGTAAAAGGTTTAAAGTTTACGTTTCGATATGGCTTTATGGAAATAAATGGGTACTTACTTTGGAGAATGTAATCGTTTTGAAGTTTTTGTCATGACTGGCATTTGCCTCGCTCTTCTCTCCCGTCTTGGTTGTTATTTTTGCACATTTCCATCTAAAAACGAACTCAAAACCCAGCGCTCGCATAACAGAAAGTATCTAGAGACTTCAAATTTACCGTTTTCGGCCTTCGGGGGGCTCCGATCGGCCCATTTAGCGAAATTTTCTATGTTTTAATCTGAACTGTCACCGTTCGCCGTTTGACGTTTCTGAAGGTCGCGCTCCCGGCAGAGTGCAGTCGACCAAATTTTCTATATTTTCACTATAAAATTGAATTTTAAACTCATACCTGAGACGTTTCGATATGGCTTTATGGAAATAAAGGGGTACTTACTTTGGAGAATGTAATCGTTTTGAAATTTTTGTGATGTCGGCCATTTGCCTTACTTTTCGTTCTCGTCTTGGTTGTTATTTTTGCACATTTCCATCTAAAAACGAACTCAAAACCCAGCGCTCGCATAACAGAAAGTATCTAGAGACTTTAAATTTACCTTTTCTGGCCTTTGCGGGCCTCCGATCGGCCCATTTAGCGAAATTTCTTACGTTTTCTTGGGAGATGTCACCGCACCGCACCGTCGGGCTCGAAGTTTGACGTTTCTGAAGGCCGATCGCCGGGCAAACGTGCGTGGACGCATATTTTCACTATTTTCGCTATAAAATCGAATTTTACACCCAGATCTGAGGCACGCGGGATATTGTAGAAGGTTCAAAGTTTACGTTTCGATGTGGCTTTGTGGAAAAATACGAAAATATCGAATCCGAAATAGTTTGACGTCTAAATATATTTCACACTGAACAACTGACGTTTCTCTGATTCCCAACCGATAAGCTCCGCCCGCGCTATATCCATCTCGGTTGCCGAGAAACACCGGCGAGGACCCTACGAAAAACGGAAAATTTACCTAGAAAACCGCGAAAAACGGCCCGCCGGGCGCCTCGTCGCGACGGAGAAAGGACGAATGAAGCCTCCCGGCCCGCTGCCGCGTCGCCGGAAGACTCGCGTAAAATACCACGCGCGAAGCAAAACCGGCCTCCGAGCGGATTTGGGACTTCCGATAAGGGACGTTTTTTTCGACTTTTGTCTCGTTCCCTCGCGAAAATCGAAATGTCCGCAGACCTCCGAAAAAACGCAATATTCGCCCGGAAAAAAGGAAAAAGAACTCACCAAAATACGCCTAAGCGCGGCTCGCGAAAAAAGCCTTTGAACGGACACTTTGCCGCTTTTTCGCACCCCCGGTGGGAGCGAGAGGAAATCACGCATTTTAATATAATAGAACTAAATGAGGCTATTATTTTTTGGTTTTGGAGAACTATGTTACAGATTTTAATGCCACATCATTTTTTCAATACATAAATATTCATCATTTAGAATTATTCATTTTGTTTTAAATAGCAAATATTCATTCAGTAAGTATGACGATTTGCTAAGTTTCCAAGGTATTGTAATGATAGGTATATCCACAAAATTTCAATTGCACTTGAAATAAAGTGAATTATAGATTTATAGGCACTACAAATAGCCGTTTTTCTCCAAAATGGAGCATTTAACCAAAAAATTACAAAAGAGATAAAATGATCAGAAGAAAATTCTGCGTTTGATATTTCAAGAACAAGTTGCATAGGAATACTTAGAAATAATTGGAGGGGATAAAGAGTACTGCATCCCTCAGTTACCTCCAATCGCCGTTCGATTTTTTTGACCAAAATTACATGATAAGTATGCCGGAAGAAGATAAAAGTACGTTCAAAATTTCAAGTGTGTGTATCTTACAAGACAATGGAATTATTAACAAAAATAGTTTTTTAAAATGCAACTTTAACACCCTATATATTGGAACAGGGACGTCCAAATAAAAAATGGCATAAGGAAAGTCGCATTATTTTTGTCCAAAGAATATGTGGTTAATGGTATGGCCTTCTATTTTGGAACACCCTGTATATTAAACAGGCAAAACGAGATATAAAACATAGAATAAGCTCTCATAAGTCGTCATTTAACCTTAAACATACTAACAAAATAGAATAGACAGCATTGGCCTTACATCATTTCGAACACAACCATAATTTCAGTTTTATGATTAATTAAAAACCAGATACAGAGAATTTAAGCGTAACATACAATGGTATCTTTAAGAAATGTATGAAATAATAATAAAATGTTAACATCCAGCTAGTACAATATCGCAATAATCAAACAAAAATAAAATCAAATACTCTGTTAATTTAAGTTTAACATTAGTTGTTAAAACTTTTTAAATTTATATTTATATTATAAGCAAGAAAGCAAGAATATGCAATTTTTATAACATTATTTACATGATACGTGAAAGTTAAATGATTATCAAAAGTTAAGCCAGATTTTTATAAGTACTTTTGAATTCTGTAAGACAGCCACGTAAATTTAAATTAATGTCAGATCTAATCTTCGCACATTGTTGGGGAGTTCCAAATAACATAGCAGTAGTCTAGCTGAAATGAGTTTTAAAGTATTCTTCCTGGACCAATTTTATAATGTTTCTAAATTCGATCGCTTTAAGTGTATGTACGTGTCGCAAACGTGCTCCGGCATTAAAGTTCAATTTGAACCGTGCCGAGTTATTTTGGGGATACAAATAGTGCGAGTTTTGGTGGTGAAGGAAAGGGGCAAACAGGCGAATAAGAAAATTTGAAAATAACAGAGTAAAAGTAAAAGAAAGACAGAAAATTTTTCGGAGGTTAGTTAAAGTAGGTCATCAATAAGTTTCAGTGTTGCTTACAGAGATTGACAGAGAGTCTCGATTGGTCGACAAGGACGACTTTGTCACGTGCGGGGTAGGCAACCAGTAATTCAAAAACGTATTTCAGAAGAAAAGACCTGGTGCATGTTAGCGATCTGGTGTCAAATGAGATAGGCAACCAGTAGTTTCGGAAATATAATAAACGGAATGTTAAGGAAAACTGAAAAACCGGTGGTCAGTAAAAGGGTAACAAAGACACCCGAGCGAAGAAATGAAGAGAGTGAAATAGAAACAGAAAGTGATACCAGTGAAACGGATGAGGGAAAGAAAAAGAGAAGTATGGAAGAAGTAGCTGAGTTATTCAGTTGTAGAAAAAAACTTGCACGATCGCCGGTAAAGAAGGTGATACGGAGGACAAAATGGAAAAGGTGTTGAGAATTTTGGAAAGTTTAACACAGGAATTAAAAGAGGTGAGAAGAGAAGAGAAAGGGTATAGGGAGGAGATAAGATAACTCAGAGGAAAGATTGAGGACATGAGGCAGGAAAATAAGGTACTTAGGAATAAGATGAGAGAGGTAGAAGAAAGAGTAGAGAGTATAGATAAAGAGAAAAGAAAGAAACATATAGTGGTTCAAGGCCTACAAATTAGAGAAAATTTAGATGAGAATGAGCTAAAAGGACAGAAGAATTTATAAGAAACTCAATGCATATGAGGAGCAGACTTTCTATATGCATTTTGTCAATTTATTGTAATTTTCAGAAATTGCGAAAAACTGTTTCATGTTTATTGATTAATTTAATGAGAAAGTATATCTCGTAAAAAATAGAAGAAAAAATCACATTATTATAACACCTTGATTTTAAAATCGACTTTTGAGCATTTTCCAAAAAAACTGAAAAAAATGTTGGACATACTGCATATAGTAGTCACTATGGGACAAATTACATTTTGTTTGTCTACACTTGTAACTTGACTGACTTGGTAGTAAAGGTAAAAAAACATAATTGGATTTAAAAGCATTGTTTTATTTTATAAAAAAATGGCATATGAAAATAAAAAATCATTGAACATTATAAGTCAAGAAACTCCTTTTCGTCATTATTACAGTCACATAGTATGTCACTTTCTTCGACATCATTATCTTGTGGATTAATATCTTGTTCATTTTGGTCTTGACCATTATTTGCAAAAATTGGTTGTAACCATGTGAGCTCAGGATAAGCGACCCAATTTTCACCAGAAAGTTCGACTAACAGTTTTGAAAGACTCAAAAGTTTTTTTGGCTTAATAGAATTTTGAAGTGCCAGATCGGGTAACTGTATAGTCTCAAGCTTCTTTCCCCGTTTTAACAATGTTGGAAACTTTTTGGTGGGATCGTCAAGTCTGTAAAGTAATTCGGTCTTGAGCAAAATATTGTCGGGATTATTTTTTGATCTCTTAATAATAATCCTTTTAGCTGCACTGATCCCTTCAATTTTCTTTAAAGAATTCAAGGCGGTCTTTATATCTGAAACAATCCAGTCCGTGCCAAGTTTGCAAATATGTCCCTTCTTAGAGTAAATATCATAGTATTTTGTAATCGATTTGATTGTACTGTAAGACCGTGTAACTTTTTCAATCTGTCCAAAAACACGATCTGCTGGCAAATAGGAATGTCTCCGTACTGGAAATATCACCACCACAGATTCAACAGTTTTCGGGGCGTCTCTATACAACCATAACATAATCATATGCATCAAGTGTGCATTTTTATTTTGTCCGGCACAACCGTCTGCGAATAGTCTTATTTGATTGATATCTGGTTCAATGTTTAGTTTATTAAGAAAATCGTGTAATGCAGAACTGGTTTCTGCAGATCCCCATTTTACCTGATGTTCCATCCATGTGTAAAATACTGGTTGTTTAATATCTATGTCAGTAACACAAAAACAGTAAAAAGATAGTTGCTGCGCATAGAATGCATCTTGGATGGGAACCTTCGGCAAAACCTGAACCTGCTGGAGATCGAAACAGTAGGAAACACTGTGAGGAGGCTTCTCCTTCATTAGTTTAAAAAATTGTTTTGCTCGCATTTTATGTACACGTAAAGTGGTTTTTAGTGTCCGTATCTCATTTTCAACTTTGCAATTACTAATAAATGTTTGGGTCCTAGTACAAAACCCACACACGTCTGTAGCAGGGCTTCCAAATGCAATATTAAAGTACTTATTAAAGATTCTACTGAAATACTTGTATTGTAATTCACTTTAAAATTTCCTGCACCTTCGTTGTAAATTTTCCATAAAATCGTGATATTATTCTCAGATGACAAATAAATTCATCGAGATTTAGCCCGTCCATAATGACTTTCATGTCACTTTAAACTGGCTATAAATTTTTTCACATTTTGAAATTTCTGTACATGTTTAGAAGAACGTTTGTCCCCTCCACGATTCTCGACAATACCCTGTCCAGACTGCATTTTTTGAGCTATAGTATTCACACGTCTCTGACTAACACTAAAAATTGTTAAAAACAATTTTTGGCAAATATTAATTTTTTCTCTGTCCTTCCAAACCTATAACACAAAAAAATCATAGATGAAATAAATAAATAAAACTAAACTTATATGATACTTTATAGTGAAAGAATGGGGTTTTCCCTCAGATTTTCTGCATCTAGTTCTAGTTGGTTTTTCAACATCCAAAAAATTTCCAATTTTATTATCCTGTACGTTTTTATTCGTTGATTTAAAAAACATAGTTCTTATTGCTTTTATATCGTTTTGGGATAATTCCTGACAATGAAAATCTTTACGTTTATGATTGCACGTAAAGTCAAAATTGTCCAAATTAGGGTAATGGTCTGAGTGTCTAAAATAGATAAGAATATTCTAGTATTAACAATAACACAATTAAATACCGTGAAATATAAACAGGAATTTAAAAAATAATAAACCTATCAAGGAAATAACCTAAAAAATGAAACCTTTCACTTTCACTTTTACGTTTCCGGTGGTATGCCTTTTCCTCTTCCTTCTACCACGGTCGACATCGCCAACTACATGCTCCCCTTCAGTTATATTAATTATTTTTTCAATAATTTCAATAAATAACGATAATCAGAACACATGCACAACACAACACTGGCTGCTATGACTGGCGACGACAATCATATAGCAGTTGGTCCAGGACAAACTGTCTTGTCTTTAACTATTGAACATACTGCATATAGAATGTCCAAGGCATTTTCATGATTTATTTTACATAGGACAAAATGTAGTTAGTCTGTCTTTTTAAACTGAAAATGGTAGCCCGCTATGCATTGTTAGTGGTTGAATTTTTAAAAAAATGGACAAAATGCATATAGAAAGTCTGCTCCTCATATGGAGATTGGTACAGAAGCGGTAACGAGTAGAATTAAAAAACTTGGAGGACAAGATAAGGATAATGAAAAATAAAAGTAAATTAAAGGAGGTAGGAGCAGCCAAAGTCTATATTACCGATGATATGAGCAAAAAAGAGAGGGAAATTCAAAGGAAACTACGAATGAAAGCCAAAGCAAGTAAGGATGGAAAGGTAGCAAAAGTATGATATGAAAAATTTGTAATAGATAATGAAGTTTGGAAGTTGAGAAAAAAAGAGAGGGAAATTCAAAGGAAACTACGATGAAAGCCAAAGCAAGTAAGGATGGAAAGGTAGCAAAAGTATGATATGAAAAATTCGTAATAGATAATGAAGTTTGGAAGTGGAATAATGATACAAGCAGGCTAAAAAAAAGAAGCAAAAAAATAGATATATCACCTAACATAAAAGAAAGATCGCTGGCAATGGACACGGTTATGAGAAAAGAAAACGACATAAATAGAACCAGGGACAGAAAGCAAAAAATACAGAACGAAGCTAGAAGGACGGAGAGGGGGAAGACAGAAAAAGACGGAAAGCAAAAAGACACGAATCAAGAAAGAGGAATGAGAATGGGAACATGGAATGTAAGAGGGTTAAATGAGGAAGGATGATTAAAAATCCTAGAAAGAGAAGCAGATAGATACAAAATGGACAAAATAGAGATACAGGAGACGCATATAAAGGAGACGGGCACATGGGAATTAGAAAATTATTTATTCTTTACGAGCGGAAGCGAAACAAGGCGATACGGAACAGCATTTTTAGTAAATAAAAATATGAAGGATAAAATGTCTAAATTTGAAGCGATTTCAGATAGGTTATGTGTGATTAAAATTAGAGAAGAAATAAATATAGAGACATTAAATATATATGCGCCAACAGAAGAAAAAACAGAATAAGAAAGAAATGAATTTTATGAGAGGCTAGAAGAAAATTACGGAAAGCTGAATAAAAACACAGTAAGAATGGTGGTAGGGGATGCAAATGCGAAAATAGGGAGAGCAAGGATGTATGAAAGTATAGTAGGGACAGAAAGTAAACACCTAGAGAGCAATGACAATGGGATTGATGATTGAATTTGCAGAAGAACAAAAAATGAAAATAATGAGCACATTCTTTAAGAGAAAAGACATACATAAGGGTACCTGGACCTCTCCAGATGGAGCATATTCGAATCAAATTGATCATGTTTGCATAGATGAGAATCACAGAAGCATAATAAAAAATGTTATGTCATGCAAAGGGGTAGACATAAACTCAGATCACTATCTAGTTAGAATAGATTTGAAGATAAAAAAAACCTATTAAAAGGAAAGGATTACAAAGAAAAAAAGTTAACGAAATATGGCCGCATTACAGGAAAGGTTTGCAAGAAAACATACAGATATTGGAAGCAGATATAAATGAGGAATGGATAAAGATCGAACATATCTTACAAACAGCAAGTGAGAAAGTAATACCAAAAAAAGAGTTTGCAGGGAGGAAAATATAGTGGGATGAGGAGTGTATCAGAGAAGCGGAGAAGAGAAATATGCTAAGGATTAAAGCTCTTCAGTCAGTACAAGAGGAAGATAAGGAAAAATACAGGAAACAAAGACGAAAGGCAAAGAAAGTGTTTAGACAAAAGAAGAGAGCAGAACAGGTTAAGAAAATAGATGATATAGAGCAACATTATAAGTGGAAAGAAATACGTAACTTCTACAGATAGATAAAAAGGGAAAAAGGTAAAGAAGGAAGTAATATATGTGAGGGATGAAAGTGGCAATCTAATTGGAGAGGAAACAGAAGTGAGAGAAAGATGGAGGCAATACTTTGCAGATATAAGCTTTAACAAATAACAAAAGTCCAGGGAAAAACCGGCTAACAGCAGAGAACATTAAGTACACAGGAGAGGATTTAAGACAAATAATATACAAAATGATACTAATGATCTGGAGAAGAGAATGCATGCCTGAAGATTGGAGAGATGCTATGATTATACCAATCTTGAAAAAGGGAGATGCAACAGACTGCAGAAACTATAGGGGTATATAATTGTTAGATATAGAGTATAAAATTATGGCAACGCTAATAAAACAGAGAATAGAACCTATAGCAGAACTACAGATAGGGGGTATCAAGCCGGTTTTAGAAAGGGGAGGTCAACAACGGGCCAAATGTTCATGATGAAGGAAATTCTGACTACATGTTATGAGTATGGGATTAAAGCAATGGTTTTATTTGTGTACTTCAGGAAAGCATATGATTCGATCAAAAGGAATAAACTAAGTAAAATTTTGAAATAATTTGGGATACCAACCAAACTGATTAGGCTATTGAAAATGACCTTGGAAATACTAAATCCAAAGTACGAATAAAAGGTGAATGTTCGGAAGGCTTTACTACTGACACAGGACTGAGACAAGGAGACCCACTCTCAACGCTTCTTTTTAATTTAGTATTAGAAAGTGTCATAAGAGATAGTCAGTTGAACAGAGAAGGACGCATATTGTTTAAAAGTCACCAAATACTAAGTTATGCAGATGACGTGGCCATTATTGCTAGAGATAGTAGGGAATTAGAAGAGGTAACGAGAAAACTTGTGGAGGAAGTACGTAAAGTGGGATTGCAGATAAATCAAGAGAAAAGTAAGCTTTTGAGAATAGCAGAACAAAAAATGGATACCAATTTTAAATTGAGAACAGAGCATGGAGAGATGGAGTTTGAAGAAGTTCAAGAATATGTGTATTTGGGGGCGCTAATAACAGCTAACTGTGATGAGGAACAAGAAATTAATAGGAGAATAATAAAAGCAAACAGGAGTTCGGCAGCAGTTAACCACTTATTGAAATCAAAAAATTTGTCCAGAGGAGTTAAATTTAGAATGTATAAAACAATTTTGAGACCGACAGCGCTCTATGGTAGTGAAACCTGGGTTCTCAATAAGAAGTCAAGAAAAAACCTTTTAAGGTGGGAAAGGAAGATCTTAAGAAAAGTTATAGGGGGTAAGAAGACGAAGGAAGGCTATGTAAGGAGAAATAATGAGGAAATATATGCAATGTACCAGGTACCAACAATAGACGAATTTGTAAAAGCCAGAAGAGTGTAGTGGCTAGGGCATCTAGAACGTATGGAAGATGAAAGGGCAGCTAAGAAAATAGTAGGGAGTAAACCTAACTACAAGAAAAAAAGAGGTAGACCGAGGAAGCGATGGAGAGAGGCAGTGGCAATAGATCTAAGGGAGAAAAATGTGCGAAGGGCAGAATGGAGTGGAAGAGAATAACACAGCTCTGGACCTAAAAGGCCTGTAAACAGCTATATATATATACAGGGTGTCTCGCTTAAAAGTGGAACAAGCCTGTAACATGCCTACCGTTCGATCGATTTCAATAAACTTTTTTTTGTTGGATACACCTTCAAAAAGTCTATCTTCGACATATCTAGTGTTCTCTAAAATTCGAAACCGTGGCCGATAAAATTTATGTGGCTTAAAATCGGAAAATCATATTAGGGATTTTTTTATTCAAAAAATTCCCAAGAATTCTTGATCAGGACTCCATCAAACCCTACCAACCAAATTTTCATAGCCACATTATACAGGGTGCTCAGGATAACTTGGGTGTCTCGCTTAAAAGTGGAACAAGCCTGTAACATGCTTACCGTTCGACCGATTTCAATAAACTTTTTTTTGTTGGATACACCTTCAAAAAATCTATCTTCGACATACCTGGTGTTCTCTAAAATTCGAAACCGTGGCCGACTACGATAAAATTTATGTGGCTTAAAATCGGAAAATCATATTAGGGATTTCTTTATCAAACCCTACCAGCCAAACTTTCATAGCCACATTATACAGGGTGCTCAGGATAACTTGGGTGTCCCGCTTAAAAGTGGAACAAGCCTGTAACATGCTTACCGTTCGACCGATTTCAATAAACTTTTTTTTGTTGGATACACCTTCAAAAAATCTATCTTCGACAGACTTGGTGTTCTCTAAAATTCGAAACCGTGGCTGACTACGATACAATTTATGTGGTCTAAAAACGGAAAATCATATTAGGGATTTTTTTATTCGAAAATTTTTTACGAATTCTTGATCAGCACCCCAGAAAACCTTACCAACCAAATTTTTGTTGCCACATTATACAAGGTGTTCAGAATAGCTAGGGTGTCTCGCTTAAAAGTGGAACAAGTCTGTAACATGTCTACCGTTCGACCGATTTCAATAAACTTTTTTTTGTTGGATAAACCTTCAAAAAGTCTATCTTTGACATATCTGGTGTTCTCTAAAATTCGAAACCGTGGCCGACTACGATACAATTTGTGTGGCCTAAAAACGGAAAATAATATTAGGGATTTTTTTATTCGAAAAATTTTTCGAATTCTTGATGAGCATCCCAGAAAACCTTACCAACCAAACTTTCGTTGCCATAGTATACAGGGTGCTCAGGATAGCTAGGGTGTCTCGCTTAAAAGTGGAACAAGCCTGTAACATGCCTGTAACATGCCTACCGTTCTACCGATTTCAATAAACTTTTTTTTGTTGGATACATCTTCAAAAAGTCTACCTTGGACATACCTGGTGTTCTCTAAAATTCGAAACCGTGGCCGACTACGACACAATTTATGTGACTTAAAATTGGAAAATCATATTAGGAATTATTTGATTCAAATAATTCTTACGAATTCTTGATCAGGACCCCATCAAACCCTACCAACCAAATTTTCATAGCCACATTATACAGGGTGCTCAGGATAACTTGGGTGTCTCGCTTAAAAGTGGAACAAGCCTGTAACATGCCTACCGTTCGACCGATTTCAATAAACTTTATTTTATTGGATACATCTTCAAAAAGTCTACCTTGGACATACATGGTGTTCTCTAAAATTCGAAACCGTGGCCGACTACGACACAATTTATGTGGCTTAAAATCGGAAAATCATATTATGAATTATTTTATTCAAATAATTCTTACGAATTCTTGATCAGCACCCCAGTAAACCATACCAACAAAATTTTCGTTGCCACAATATACGGGGTGCTCAGGATAACTTGGGTGTCTCGCTTAAAAGTGGAACAAGCCTGTAACATGTCTACTGTGCGACCGATTTCAATAAATGTTTTTTTGTTGGATAAACCTTCAAAAAGTCTATATTTGACATATCTGGTGTTCTCTAAAATTCGAAACCGTGGTCGACTACGATACAATTTATGTGGCCTAAAAACGGAAAATCATATTAGGGATTTTTTTGTTCGAAACATTTCCACGAATTCTTAATCAGAACCCCATCAAACCCTACCAACCAAATTTTCGTTGCCATAGTATACAGGATAGGTAGTTGTTCTTGAAATAAAAACTACATTTTTAAATTAAGAAATTGTCGCTTTTGAATATAATTCGTTTATTTTTTCAAAATGATTTGGGTAATTGATCTATTTCCTATTTATCAAAATTTGGGTTTTTGTATGGAGCATGTGACTCAATTCCTAAGTATAATATTAATTATTATTTTCAGAAGGCGAACACTGTATAGATATGGATGTAGATGGTCATATTTAATTTTGACTTTTCTATTTTAATGTATTAGTAAACCATTATAATAGGATACAGTATTATATTGAATAGACCTGAAATAAAAGACAATAAATACTATTTTTGATATTTTATAAACTCATAAATAAATTATACATAAATCTATAACAAAAGAAGTGGTGGAAGCAAAATAAGGTAGGTACTTAGCTTTCAACCAGTATTAATAAACTGCAGCTAGTAAAAACTAATGTATCTTATGTCTACAGTATAATTCATAAATAAGGCAAAAAATGAAAAGCCGATGGGCTATCAAAATTTTAATAGTTTTTTCTTACTGCATTATTTTGGAAATATAAGAAATTTAAGTTGTTAAAGTTTCAGATATTACAGTATATTACAGTGCCTCTCAAATTTGTAGTAATGTAATAATAATTTTTCTTATTGAGAAAAATATATCTGTAAATTAACAGCTTCACCATTACGCATCTTAAAAATGAAGCATTTTATGAAAAATGTTGATATGGCAATTATTTTTCTATTTTAAATCAAAGACAAAATATGTATTTCAGTTAAGTAGACAGCGCACTAAGAGGTCGTGATCTAGGCGCATCGCAGACCGTTCAGTGCCGAGTTGATTTATTATGTCAAAATATGTTCTGTGGAAATTTTTTTTCTGTTAGCTCTTTTATTTAATGCGACTGGCCGAAATTCTTTAAAAAGTTTTCAGGATGACCGCGACGCGAGCGAGTCTAGTCCTCCACCTATTAGCGCAAACGTGTAGATTTAAAATCATTAAAAGATACTTCACTAAACGAGAACACGACCTAGCATGGTCCGCAATGCGTACACAACAATACATTTGCTGTGAGAATTTGACACTCATAAGCGGATATGTAGTTGGTCGGTCACCCGACAGCCTTCATGTTGCTTTATGTAGGGAGCATTAAAAAACAAAGTTGAAAAAAATCGCCACTACTGTGAATTACACAATTTCAGAGGTTTTTTAATACTGAGAAATGTTAATAATAATATTGACAAGAAAATGAGGCTTCTTCATAGCAACTTTTGATTACCTTTAAAATGGCGTACGTAGTCAGTTTTACCCACAGAACGTTTCATTTTCTTGTTTTATTCTTGGTTTATTGCACATAATATTCTAAACTCATATTACCTACCTACCTAAAGAGTTGATGTACTTAATACATTATATTACCCAAGTTATCCTGAGCACCCTGTATAATGTGGCTACGAAAATTTGGTTGGGAAGATTTTATGGGGTCCTGATCAAGAATTCGTAGGAATTATTCGAATCAAATAATCCCTAATATGATTTTCCGATTTTAAGTCACATAAATTTTATCGTAGTCAGCCACGGTTTCGAATTTTAGAGAACACCAGGTTTGTCGAAGATAGACTTTTTGAAGGTGTATCCAACGAAAAAAGTTTATTGAAATCGGTCGAACGGTAGGCATGTTACAGGCTTGTTCCACTTTTAAGCGAGACACCCAAGTTATCCTGAGCACCCTGTATAATGTGGCTATGAAAATTTGGTTGGTAGGGTTTGATGGGGTCCTGATCAAGAATTCGTGGAAATTATTCGAATCAAATAATTCCTAATATGATTTTCCGATTTTAAGTCACATAAATTGTGTCGTAGTCGGCCACGGTTTCGAATTTTAGAGACCAAGTATGTCGAAGATAGACTTTTTGAACGTGTATCCAACAAAAAAAAGTTTTTTGAAATCGGTCGCACGGTAGACATGTTACAGGCTTGTTCCACTTTTAAGCGAGACACCCTAGCTATCCTGAGTACCCTGTATACTATGACAATGAAAATTTGTTTGGTAAGGTTTTCTGGGGTGCTGATCAAGAATTCGTAAGAATTTTTCGAATAAAAAAATCCCTAATATGATTTTCCGTTTTTAGGCCACATAAATTGTATCGTAGCCGGCCACGGTTTCGAATTTTAGAGAACACCAAGTATGTCGAAGATAGACTTTTTGAAGGTGTATCCAACAAAAAAAAGTTTTTTGAAATCGGTCGCACGGTAGACATGTTACAGGCTTGTTCCACTTTTAAGCGAGATACCCTGTATATATATATAAATTTATTTTATTTATAAAAATTCTGTTCGTCTGGTTTAAAGGGTTACATACATTTGAGTATCATCCACGTAGCAGTACATTTTTTATTGAATATGCGAATGAACATCAGCGTATAATACAAATAACAGGGGACCTAAGATAGATCCTTGAGGTACACCCTTTTAATTTTTACTTCATTAGAGAATACATATTGCTAATCTTTCTTCATTTTAACTACCTGCTTACGATTAATCTTTGAACCAAAATAACGAATGGTTAGAGACTCCATAATAATTTAATTTTCCTAAAAATAAATTGTGATCAAGACAATCAAAAACTTTCGAATAGTCCAGCATAACAGTTACCGTAACCATCTGGTCATAGTCAATAGCACGTAATAAATCATAAATTATATCCAACAAATGTGGATGTGCTATAACCAGAACAAAAACCAGACTGTCTTGGCGGAAGAATACTATATTTATTAAGATAGTCTTTAAATTGAATATAAACAAATATTTCAAAAATTTTCGAAACTGTTGACAATATACTTATAATTTATACATTATAACTCTACCTGGCCAATAAACACTGTAAATGATTTATTACAATTTATAATTTACTTTAAATCATTAAAACTGTTAATCAAACGTTTCTCATTATTTAGTATTGTATAAACTTAACAGTTTTGGGTAAAAACTGCCTTTTTCCCATACTTCCTGATAATCTTATTAACAAGTTACTGATTTTCCTTCGTAAGATTTTCTCTAATAACTATTTTAGAGTTTTTTAGTAGCTTCTTTTTGTTATAAATATTGTTTCTTAGTTTCAAGGATACAAATTTAACAAATATGAGTCTTGGACTATTT
The DNA here is from genome assembly GCA_037114965.1 of Monochamus alternatus. Lineage (NCBI taxonomy): Eukaryota > Metazoa > Arthropoda > Insecta > Coleoptera > Cerambycidae > Monochamus > Monochamus alternatus. The sequence goes on along the minus strand of CM073428.1, from coordinate 44,855,785 downwards.
GTCCAAGAATTCGAGCAGGTACAAATCGCATGTGGTTCAGAGACGTGCCATACTTTTATTTTCTCCAACAATAATAATAGTTATAGAGCATTATGTGTTATTCGATACTGATCACGACGTGAAAGCCTTTATGGAAACAGGAATAGGGGATCTGATGTACTGCAAGTGAGTAAATAAGCAAACATGAAAATTCATATGTATAATCAAATTTGATATGCATTATTTGGGAATATCAACGTACAAGCTAAATTTGATTTTATTTTCAAAAATATAACGAAGTGGTAACAAATTTTATCAAATCTCATTAAAGTACCTACTGTATAAAGTTTTACGAAGCTTTTGAACTTGCAATATCCTGATATTTTTCGCGATAACTTGACAAAACGCTTAATGAATATCTTAAAAATGCAGAAATTGTTAAAGGCACTTCAAAAAATTTTTCTTTAGTTTTATTGGGTTTTTGCCACACTTCTGAAAAATAATAAAAATTAATTAAATAAGCCCTTGCGCCAAACGGAACAGTCAAGGGTGCCTAACCAAAAAAAAAAAACAAAAAAAAACTTGACATACGTTTAAAATTTTTACTACTATTTTGAAAACGAAAACAGAGAGTTTTTCGAAACGTCAATAATACGGAAGTGCGCGATAGTGATGTGATTTTTGTTATTTTTTACTTATCTGCTTTTTTCAGTGTGAGATTTTTTGGTTAGGCAAACTTAGTTTCAAAAATAACCCTTGACTGTTCCGTTTGGCGCAAGGGCTTATTTAATTAATTTTTATTATTTTTCAGAAGTGTGGCAAAAACCCAATAAAACTAAAGAAAAACTAAAATTATGCCACAAATAAATAGCTTCAGACAATACTTCAAAAAATATTCAACATGACATTAGATAAATGACATACTAGACGTTTGTTATTAGAAAAAAGGTATACCACTTCAGTACTGAACTTTAATGAATAAGCTGACGACCTGGCAACTGGGTTTCCCTTCAACACTCGAATGTGAGCTATGGTAGATGTCAAGTCCGCGATGGATTTGATCCTACTTGTAAGTTATTTCAAAGAAAACACTTTGAATAATTGCAGTAGGTTTATTCGATGTTGAAGTACAACGTAACAACAATAAAGTAGCTGGTTGAATCAATTCTGTCTGATATCGGGATCTTCCAGTATTTATATGGTTCCTTTATCAAATAGCATTGACGTACAAAAAAGGATGTGGTCTATATTAGTAATCTAACGGATAGGGTTACAATAATGTATGAATCATTATCAGTAAAATAATATGACCATATAAGGGAGTGTTCATGTAACTCGCGTCATCAGAAAATTTGTAGCGTACCAGGAGTGCCGTGTTACTGATTATTTTGGGTTTATTTGCTTATCATTTTAAAAGTTGAGTAACAATTTTTTTTCGATTTTTGTCTTTATTAGGCCGTTCAAATACGTCATTACAATTAATAATACTATAACTAAATCATCCTGTATGTCAACTCCAATCAAAATTTCAAACACGTTCTAAGTTGCACAAAATTTAAAAAAATATGAAAGGCAACATATTACATGCAATTTTCTACAATAATATGTAAACGTGCAAAATGATATACCACCGACTATATTATTAGATGTATAAAATAATTATAGAAATAAATTTCTATTATGAGAGAACTGGGTAGCATATTTTGTAAAACTTAATATTGTACAACACACTCCATTAACATTTCATTGGTCAATTCAAATTCTAATTGGCCATAACGTACTATTTCAAAGTCTAACGCGAATTATACATATACCCCTTTTAATACCGTATATATATATATATATATATATATATATATATATATATATATATATATATATATATATATATTTTGCTTGTATTTTATTTCTTTGCTGTAACATATAGTTGCAATATTAGTCATTTTATCTTCTGCTTAGATTTGCATTTATTTATTTATATATAGAGTTTCAGATCCACCTTAGATTTAGTGTGAACTATACCTCTGTACCGCTTACTTTGAATAAACGTCGTTCGATTCTTATAAATGTATTCGTTCGGTACATTGGCGCAGTCGGTAGGATCTACAAACAAGTATCTGAATTCTCGTGAGTGAGATCCCTGTACTTTGTTGAAGATCCAATACCTGTCCAGCTCTCAGGTTAAATTTATTGGAAGCGGAACTTCAAGTGGTTGGTCAACTTGACGCCGAGATCCCTGGACCGTCGACGACAATTCAAAGTAATTTCCTTTTGTATTTTTCCACTCCTTTTCTCGCTAAGTTGATATAAACTAATTTTTCATATACTTGTGCGGCGAATAGACATTTTGATTTACACTTGCCTGTATATAGTCAAAATTAGTTGGATTATGTTTTTAAGAAGTGATTAAGTGAATTTAATTGTTCTGAATTCGTGAGTCAACTCTTCTGCGATTAAAATCAGTAGATTTATGTAAAAATATTTTATCTAACAAACCTCGTTTAGCCTTTTCAGATTTTTCAGAAACATTTATATTAACCAACAACGCATCTAACTTTGCGATCGGAGCTGTCTCAAAACGGCCATCCAATTTCATAAGCGAGTAGAACTTTAAACCCAGCAGAAATAAATTATTCAACAATTGAAAAAGAATTATTAGCAATCGTTTGGGCAACCAAATATCTTAGATCTTATTTATATGGAAGAAAATTTATAATAAACACAGACCATAAACCCCTTCAGTGGCTTTTCTCCTTAAAAAACCCTCAGTCTAAATTAGTCCGTTGGAGACTAAAAGTAGAAGATATTGAATATGAAGTAAAATATATTAAAGGAAAAGAAAACAATGTTGCAGACGCATTATCCCGATTCCCTCCAGATATTAATATCCACCAACTTCAACCCTCTACTTTTCAAGTCTTAAAATTACCTATTCTAGATGACGACACTCTCTCTGTTAGTAAACGTGGATAGACCTAACACACCTATGGACAAAGAATTACTTGACGATATTTTACAACAACTTCCAGAACCCTCTCCTCCAATATTACATATTCCAGAACCTGACAACAACGAAACAATACCTACCTCAATAGAAAATCCAGTAGCAGAGTTATCTATAACCGACCAACCAATAAACCAATTTAAATATCAAATATCTATCGCTCTAAATCCAAATCTTGTTCAACCTTATTGGCACAGACTAACCAGACCTTTTGATAAAAATTAAATTTTTATGGTATTTAATCCTCAACTTTCAGACCAAAATAAAGCTAAAATATTACGAAACTTTTTAAAACCAAAAGAAATAAACTGTTTATATTTTTATTATCAAAAAGCTAGACAATGTTTTGTACGTTTAATACAGAAATTGTTTAATAATACAATTAAATTTAGAATATCCACATTAAAAACTCAAGATGTAGAAAAACTAGAATCTCAAATCAGATTAATAATGAAACAACATGTAGTAAATACAGTACACATAGGCATTGACACTATAATTCTTTAGCAAAAACTCACTACTGGCCTAATATGAAAGAAACTATAATTACCTATATAAATAATTGTGAAACATGTAATCGAGCAAAATATGATAGACACCCACAAAATCCATCAATACAAAAGACGGAAACGCCCACTAAACCTTTCGATATTATACACATAGACAAAAATCAATTCTTAACTGTTTTTGACACATTTTCGAAATTAGGACAAGCTTATCCCATACCTAGTAGGAATGCTATAACAACGACTAATACTATTCTAAATTATATCTCCCATTATGAAAAATCAGTCAAAATAATCTGTGATCAAGGTAGTGAATTTAATAATAAAATATTTTCAGAATTTTGTACAACTACATAAAATAATTTTACATTTCACTAGCGTCAGTAATTCAAATTCTAATAGTCCAGTCGAACGCTTCCACTCAACAATTTTAGACTCCACCAGAGCTTTGAAATTAGATAACCCTACTTTAAATCAAGAAACTCTCATTAAATTAGCGACAATTGGTTATAATAATTTCGTACATTCAGTAACTATTACTAATATTAGGTTAACCCCAAAACATAGAAATAGACGAAGAGAATAATCACTACAAATTTTATAGAAAAACGAAAATAAATTTCAAAAATATACAAGGACGTACAAAATAAAATCGAGGTAACAAAACAGAAAACTTTAGACAGGGTAAATAGAAATAAAACCGAACCACAAAAAGTCAAAATTCTACAAGACATATTAATAAAAGACAATTTAGCAAACAGACATAAAACAAGACCAAAATTTAAGAAAGCCATAGTTATAGGAGATAACGGCCCTACTATTCAAATAAAACAGGGAAAAATTCACAAAGAAACATGTTAATAAATCGAAATCCCCTGATACTTCTCCTCTGTTGCAGGATGAAGATTTTACTGACAGTGACGACAATATTCCTTTGGCACGCCTTTTCCGAAATAATTGAATTACAGAATCCCATACTCCCCATTTACCTAAGTAAAGCAAAAATAGCTACACATTCACATAATTTCCTGCAGATAATAAATTTACAAACCTTATCAAATACTATTCAAAATGAAAATCACTCAATTATGCAACTTGATCCATTACTGGATAATATCAATAATAAATTATCAACCATGTTTTTTCTGACTCGTAGAAAACGAGGATAGCTAAATTTTATTGGTACTGGATATAATGAACTCTTTGGTCTCATGGATAATCAAGACAGAGGACAAATAGAAAAGAAATTAGAAATTTTAGAAAAAAATCAATTTAACTTAGAATCTCAACAATAAGAACAATTAATTTTTTTAACCACCCTTTCATCAAAATTAAATAATACTTTACAGTCGTTAGATCAAAATGTTAGATAAGTAGCCAAAATAATGTGCTGGGCTCTATATGCTATCCAGGTCACAAGTCTCGAAATTGAACTATTAGACATTATAAACCAATTAGAAGATAACCAAGAAATCGTCTTATTTTCACATCTAAATATTATCTCATAATATTTAAAATTTTGAACACTTACAAACAGTCTTTAAAAATCTAGAACAAATATACCCAAAAGAATCCATAATCAAAGCTCCATTAAGCGACTATTACAAATTAGCCTCAATCAAAACACATATACACAATTATAAAGTTTATATCAACTTTCAAATTCCCGTATTCCAAATACAAACCTATGAATATTTCCCTGTACTCTTGAATCATAGCCTACTAATTCCTACCTCAACCTACTTACTTAAGAATCAACAAGATATCTTCAACCAAAAGGAGGAATGTACCCAAATCCCAGGCCTGTACTTATGTAACAACAGCAACCTCAGAGACAACTAGATAAATTCGTTAATTCAGCGACAGAATCCTATCGATGGTAGCACATCCCAAATTCAAGGAATTCTAGATCGTTATATAGTATACAACTCACAAGAAACTTTAGGAAAATCATCCAATTCAACCAGTATAAGTCATTGTCCATTGAAGACCCTGCAGATTAGAGATGAAAAATTTTTCGGAGCAATGACCCAGTTAAGTCAAGTTACACTGCTACCACAAATTAGTCTGCCTTTTAATGGCAGCAAAATTAAAATAAATTTGGAAAATATACAGCTAGATGAACTGAGTAGTTTAGCGGAGAGTATATCCAAATATAAAATCCAACCCCTGGAACTGTTTTGCTAAGTCGTGGCATAGAACCTCACTTCTCTTCTCAGAGAGTGAATGCCGTTTAGCTGAACCGTGTAGATAATTTGTTTAGACCGGGCCAACTGACCCGCTCACTACCGTATAAATATGCTTTTCAAGAATTACGTGTTTTTCTTTGTTAGCGTTTTCCCATTTTTGTTATAACTAAGGCTAGTAGATTGAACTTTATCACTCGGGGCATATTTACCATCAGGGATTGAAAACGGGTGGCGCCCTTTATAGGACTTTTTATACCCATGACCATCTTCACTGATAAAAAGACTTGCAGTTCTACCGTGGTCTCGTGCAGTCTCGCCAGGATCACCCTCTTTGCACTATCATGGATAGGAGACTGATGGGCCTGTAACTAGAGGGGAACGTTAAATTTTTACCTGGCTCAGGGATGAAAATCACGTCGGTATTTTTCCATCTCGTCAGAAATCTCAGAATAGTGTTGCAGATGTCCATCAACGCCATTACACCCAGGTGGGGGAGTTTCCTGAGAATCCTCTTCTCTATACTGTGTGAGAAAACCTTCCCACTTCGTGTAGACGACCCCATTCTCTCCGTGAATCTGAGGTAGCGGACGACAGAAGGCCCTTAGCGCCACAGACTACCGTCCTCGGGATTCAGCGATTCCAGGTGTCTTTGCCACTGCTCCTTGTAGAGCTCGTCCAGAGCGGCCTTGACTCTCCTGTTGAGTTGGTTTGCGATCTGCTTGTCGCGTGGGTGGCCCGTTCTTATGGCTCGCCGCTTGGCCGCGCATCTCTTCCTTATCTGCTCCTGCAAAACAATAGGTAACTCACTTGCGTGGTCCCCACGTTTCCTTTCCGTTTCCTCTCGGTGATGCTGACTTCCAGGGCGGTGCGGATATCCATCGTGGTTTCACAGGAAATACAGAAGCACCCTGCCTCGTGTTGAGGTGGTCGTGCTGTTCCACTCTGGCGATTTTGCGTTAAAGTCACCAATGTCAACCCTATGCGGCCATGCCCCCATGACCTCCTCCAGATCGAGCGGGCGAGATGGTGGCTAGTAACGGAACACCACAGCGATTTCTCCGCGGTGTTGATCAGCTGTGGAACCTGTAACATATGGTGTTCGATACCTTGTTTAACTAGCCGGTCACTCCTCCTCCTCTGGCCAGGCGGTTCTGAAACAGAAGAATGTCTCAACTTACCCCGTGTCCAGGAGTTGAAATCTTGGCCGTCTTTACCTGGCGGCCGCATCGGGTCGGTAGTGCACGGCCGTCTTTACAGAATGTTAAGATTTCTTTCAAAAATTGTTTTTTTTAATCACTTCGAATCTACATTGGATATTTTTTACAATTTGTAAGTGTAAACTAGGTGTGGAGACAATGTATCAAAAACAAAGAAAACAACAGATCTATGTTTATATGAACTGTCTTGAAATCATACGCAGTTTAACCCCCTTAAATATTGGCATTCAATAATGGAATACTTTGTATTATGGAAAAGATATTCATTATTTTTAACATACATGCATTTTTTAAATTTGACTTTATTAATTTTAAAATCTCTGATTTTCGTAATCCTATTATTTTTTTGTAAAAATAATTTTATTATTACTAACTAGAAGCTTGTCTCTTTGGGACACTGAATACAAAGTTGGAGTTTCTTGGTTGAAGATTTAATTAATTTCTTTTATGTTTTTTATTGAAGGCCATGAATAATAATTTTAGTAAGCATATGCCTTTCTTTTTGGGACTTCACATACACAGTGTTTAATGACGGTCGACAACTATTTTCCGCTTGACTGTCACGTCGTTTCAAATTTATAGAGATTTAAATAAAATTTGACCAAACAATTTCAAATTCAGAGTTGAAAAATTGTTGACTTAAAAAAACTTAAGGGAAGGAACTACTAACAATTGTCTATTAGAACACTAATTAACAAAAAGTACAGGATGTTAAAAAAACTGAACGAATCTCTAGAAACCCTCGAAATTCATGGAATTTAAATAACTTTTTTAATGAAACTTTCAACATGAAATAAAGACGATCCGATTGAACTGTTTAAATACAAAGTGTTGGAAAATATGTAATCGTACTCTAAGAATACCTCAAAATTTTATTATTATGAAATGCCACTCTTGACAATTATAGAGTGTTGGACCTTCCCCATCATAGAACGGTCAACTTTTTAAGAGGTCTCTGCGCCAATTTTCGTCTTACATCTCTCGCTGATTATACGGTTTAGTTAAAGCTCGCATTATGTTGTCCAAGAGCGTCATTATCGAGATACAATTTTTTTTCCGCGGCAAGTGCGGTTCCAATTTCTTGGTCCGGGGATGTTTTTGAATCGGCGTATCATCCGGACGGGATTACAGGCATTCCGACTTGATTGAAGTCTAAATAACTTCTAAACTAAACTAAACTGAACTAAAGCTTCCTAAAAAAATAATATTTATCTTCTCAATGTCTCTAAAGAAAAGTATCTGGCCGCAAAACACCCTGTGAAAATACTTTACATTCAGGTAAATTATCCGTCGCTTTATACGCCGAACACCTTTACTTGTTGTAGTTATAATGTTTTATGCTATGACTCACAAGTTGAAAGAAATTAAACATTTCTTATCAGCCTATTACTTAACCTAACACCTACAAAACACCATTATATTGTCTTGTGCGAACGACTCCACACGTGTGTTATGGTGTCAGTGAAGCGAAGTGTTAATGATGTGTTCTTTGACAAGGACAATCCTGATTCAGGTAGTAGTAAATTTTCTATAGTTGATTTTACACAGCAGAGGACTAAGTGGTCCAACAAATCTTTACAATTCAAAATTCTGCTATTTTTTAAGCCGTGGTATACAGGATACGGTAGTGTTAGTGGCTCAATGAATCTGCATGATTCAAAATTCTGCTGCTGCGAGGTATACAGCAGAGGCCACTGACCCAACGACTCTTTATGATTCGACATTCTGCTGGTAGAAGATTAGACCCCAAAATTAGTTGTCAAATAAATTCGTATAAAAATAAAATATTGTGCGATGTAGGTTTTATTTTTTGAAAACCCTAATTCTGCTGTTTTTAAGCCAGGGTATATAAGCAGAAGGCACTTATATAAGTGGTCCAACGAGTCTTTATAATTCAAAATTCTGATATACAGCAAATGGATTGAGACGTAAAAGTGGCCTATCGAACTTTATAATTTAAAATTCTGCTGTTTTTTTAGGTCAGGGTGTACAGCACAGGGTACTTATATATGCGGCCCAACGAATCTTTATGATTCAAAATGCTGCTGTTTTTTTAGGCCGGGGTGTACAGCACAGACGTGTAAATAGGTCAACGAATCTTTACGACTCAAAAGGTTCTGCTGAATTTTAAACCGGAATATACAACATAGAGCAGTCCACAAATTGTTTATCTTTATAATTTTGTTGTTTAGCCACCATTAGAAAATATTAATTTTGTTACTGACGAGCCGCAGATTTTGAGTGCGCAAATAGCAGAGAAACCACTACCATAAGACCACCATAAGACTTAGTAAGGAATTGTTTGGAGTAGATGATCAAAAAGAGAACAATTTCATGGAATACAAATATCTTCAAAAGCTTCAAACACAAATTGCGACCGGTTTAATCGCCCTATATAGATCAACTTACCCTTCCTGTCAAACAAATTGAAAGGGTCTCCCCGTGTGTAAAATTTCCAGAAACCAGATTTCATTACACCGTATTAATCCAAAGTTGTTATTAACTCAAAAGAATCCGGGTTATAGGATCATGTCATATAACAGTTTCTCGAAAAGGGGCTACGAGTAAATGTGTTCATTCCCAAGGCACCTCTTTTTTAATTCCAGAATCAACGGGAGATTTTCGATTTGTATTAAATCTGAAAAAAATGTCGTAATTGAAACATCACAAGTTTAAGGATTTTAGATCGGTACGTACATTAATTACGAGAAACTATTTTATGACTAAAATAGATTTTATGGATGTTACTTTACTGAGCCAATCGACTAAAAATTGAGAAAAAGTTTACATTTTGAATATAAATATGTACTATATCAATTTAATGTCCTATCGTTTGATCTCAATATTGGTCCGTATGTTTTTACAATGTTACTAGTAAATTCTTTATTGGAACATTTAAAAACGATGGGCTATCAGTAGTTCTTCTAAATGATATCTTACTCTTAGGCAATTCTTACTGTAAGGAAAATATAAAAAGTAGTGGTTTTTCTTAAAATTTACATACACTGATAAAAGTATTTTAACATCATCAAATTTAATAACATTGTCGGGATTCACTTTCAATTTAAATGATTTACAATTTTGTCCACCGGAAGATAAAAGAAAAAAATAATAATAATTTAAACCTAAAAAAGATTAAACAGAAAACTTAATGTATGGTTAAATAATTTGCAGCTTTAATCAGCCAATTTGTAACCGTTTGCCCAGCTATTAACCAGCTGGTTAAAAAAAATCAGAACAGTATTAGCTAAGTCAAATAAAAACTACGACAGCGGGATGTTAATTCCTAGTTATTTGCCTGACTGATTTACTGGTAAATCAATAATCCGCCACCCAACAATAAATATACTAAGAACGGTGTTTTTGTATAAAAATATTTACCGATTCACATTGTGAGGAGAGTAAAATTCATGAATTTTGATACAAAAATGAGCAAACGTATCATATTAACTTTTTTGAATTAATGGTGGAGTTTAATAGATTAAAATCATTTTCCAAAGACTATCTATACTGGAACATCTTGCTGCATAGAGATAATGAAACTGTTATAACCTGCATATAATACACGCATCTTAATAAGATTTGTGGAAAAATGTGACCATAGGGTGAGAAAAGAAACAGTGAAATGTTCTTTAAAAAGGAATCGGAATAGGTACCCTTTGTCTAGAAGTACTCTAGATTTTTACGCGTTTTCTTATTTGCCACCATTTCTAAACTTTTAGGTAAAATTTTAAATAACAAATCTGAAGCGATTGTTGTTGTGTTAGAATAACCAAGTCAGCCATAATATTCAATTTCTAATAAATTGATTGTAGAAGAAACGTTTATCTTCGAGCCTAGTAGATCCTTAATCTTATCTCTATCTAGATCATCGCACCCAAACCACCACTACCTTACCTTGACTATAGGGAAGTTGTTAATCTTGCGTTTGGATTGAAAGGGAAACCAGACGAAAGGCGTCTATATGTTCTGACATCAGTATCTGAAAAAACTAAGAAACCATTCGTATAATGCTATTAATACATATAGATTATAGACTGTCCGGATAAATAAAAACCCTTACTTCAATAAGTTTTCAGAGGTATTTATAATACCAAACCTATTACTCTGAAGTATTCTTATACATACGACCTTTCACCTGGTATAAAATTTTTAAAACAAAAACATCCATGTTTTTGTTTTAAAAACTAGGTACTACTATAGATAGGCACCTAAGTAGGGGAAGTATAAGAGGGCAAAATCAAGGAGCAGGAGTAAATAACTATAAGAGAGGCGCAATGACCTACTTAAAGAACATCTGGCGCGCATCTGGCATTGCGTCATTTCTAAAAATAGAACTCACATCTGGCGCGCATCTGGCATTGCGTCATTTCTCAAAATAGAACTCACATCTGGCATTATATTATATCTAAAAATAGGTCGCATTCGGTGTGGAATCATTTATAGATTTAGAAATAAACGACATCTGTTGGTATAGTAGTGGGGGATATCCTTTTAATAGAGAATGCGGTTGAGACTCATTAGTAGTTAAAATGGCTTCATCCACTAATTTTCAGTCCAGTGCAGTGCGGAGCAGTAATAAATATGTAATTATTGGTGCTCAAAATTTTGCATTGAATAAATCCAATACAAAATCGATTTGTGTAGGCCTGTGTGAAAATTTCAACTATGAGCCGTGTATAATTCTTGCTGGAACAAAGAGTGATAAAATAATATTCACTTTAAAAGAATGGAGTGACCTGTTATCCCATTAAGGCATTATTAGCAATTATTTCTACATGTTTGATATAATGGATTCTATTACTACAGACAGCTTTATAATACATTTTGACTGGGATAATCTATATTTGGGTTTTGAGACAGTATATTACTTGTAGGAGCTGCTACCGCTTATAAAATATCAAACTGAAATGATGAAAAATTTAAAGTTTGCCACTTATTTCAACGTTTTAAAAAGTGGATTACAAAAGCAGACAGGTAATCTTTTCTCAAATGCCTTAAACATTCTAAGACCTGAAGAAAATCCGAATAGTCAGAATGTGTCTATGACACTCGAGGTGTTATATTTATATCCAGAGATATTTGAAAAAGAATGTACCCTCAATGAAGGAGGTTACAATCAAAGAACAATTGAATCAAGTGCATTTACTGGTAGCCTGGAACCACGCCTACCGCGCTTCTAGGAAGAAATACTGGGAGTATGTAGCTGTTGACCGATATCGTTTTCAAAGGAAAATAGAATCAAGTTACAGAATAATTAATCCCGTATTAGATCCAACCCATAGGTCTAAAATATATAATGAAAGATTTTGTAATAGCGAAACAGAAAAATAAAAGATATATATTTAAAATCATGTGTTTTATTTAAACTAATGTGAATACATTATACTAAGTCATTTTTATTAATATAAGAATTAAATTTTTTATCCAATCCCAGCCATTTAACTAAATATTGATTTCCTTTTCTTCTCCCAACTTCTTCGACGAGATAAACGTCCGGATGCTTGGTTTTCTGCAACTCTTTTGTATAAAAGGCGCCTTTTATTTCCTGTCCACTTTGGTCTTTAAGTAAATATGTAGTAGGATTAGTATTATTGACATTGGTAATCCGAAAAATTTCGTTTGACCAGTTTGGAGTATACCCTTTCGAAAATGCTTCTCGGTATTTACTAATTCGCACAAAATTATCCTTTTTAAATTTTGCAGGTTTAGGATCTACAGTTTTTATACGGTTGTAAACAGCGTCAAGAATTGTTTTGGCATTTGTGTTATTTACTTTGCTTGGAGGTACATCAAGTGTTCTGTGCGGAGTATCGTTGTATTTTTTAATAATATTTTGTAAAATATTTATCCATTTGTAGTTTCCTTGGAGACTAAATTGTTTCCACATTAAATTTTTTTAAGTGCGATTAACCCGTTCCTCTACACTAGCTTGTAAGGCAGAGTAAGTGCTGTAGTGATTGATTTTAAATTCAGTCATTAAGTCGTTAAAATCTTTGTTATAAAATTCTTTCCCCAAATCGGTTTGACAATTACGAGGCTTAATTTTCATTTGCATGAGAATCTTACGCATTCCATCTCTCACCTCTTTTGCAGTTTTTCGTTTAACTGGTTCCGCCCAGACAAACTTACTAAATACGTTGATGACTACAAGTATGTATCGAAAACCTTTATTTATTTTTGCATAAAGAATCATTTCTACTATGACCCTTGAATAAGATCATTTAGTCCCTTGACAATAACACGTCGCCTACGAAATTTTTTTCTAGCTGGTCCATGTATCTCGTTCACTACTTCTTCTTTGATGGTGCTCATACTTCACACTTTAAAACAAACTGAACAAAGCATCTTTCTTTTATAGGAAGTCTTGGCGCAATTTTGATAAAGGGGTTAATTAACCTTAATTTATCATTTTTTGAGAAAGTATACTCAATTAAATCATTTGTAAATATCTTGTCATTTACCAATATTAAAGTGTTTGGTGGGTGAATATGTACATCATCAACTTCTGCAACCGCTAATGGAAATTGGTAAATGTCTTCCCTATAATTTAAATTATAACTTGCACCTATAGGAGTAATTACCGAGGGGCGTGTAAATATAATTCTACAATCTGTTCCATAGATCGGTAAAACACAGTAATGTGTGATAGTTTTATTTAAAAAATGTATTCCAAGTTTATTGATCGGCATATTGCACAATACTGTTAATATTAATTAAGTTTAATTTATCCTATTATTTTAGCCTCTTAACTCGTCGATGATTGAGACCAATTCATTTTCATGTCCAGTGTTACCAGCAGTCATTGATGCTACCAGCAAACGCAGTCTGTCTACTAATTCGTTGACATTGTCCCAATATACATAGTCGGTATTTTTCTTAAATGATTTTAAAAGGAGTCTTCCACCTTTTTTGTTTGTTTGTCGAGTAATTCTATATTGTGGTTTTTTGGCTGAAATTACTTTTGTAATTCCCGCTCTTTGTAAGTATGATCCAATTATAGTAGTATATTTTGTTGAATTATTTCCGATTATTTGCTCGTTTGCAGCATAATTTTTGGGTATGCGTTCATTCGTTTCAAAATATCCATATAGTTGTCTAAATCGTCCTTTTTATAACTTATGGGCTCCTTTTTAAATACTAGCTCGTAAAGATCTGGAGTGCCAGGATATGTTATCCCTTCTACTCTAACGTCTTTTCCAATAAGATTAACAGGTTTTAGCGTTAGTCCGAGATATAATTTATCTGTTTCTAAATCATGAATTATCCCATAGTGATGATCAAACTTATTTTGGGTATCCCTAACACCTTCGTCTATATATTTTCTGGGTAACTCATGAAAATCCTCCAGGTAGGTTTGATAGGATGGTGTATTTACGTACTGTTCCACTGCTTGCCTAGTTTGTTCTAATATTTCAGTAATGCTTCGATCTTGCAAAGTATCTTCGTCGGAAATTCTGCTTTCTGAGATTACGTCAGTTTCTAGAAAAAGTACTTCTGTAGGTAGAAAAGGGGTTTTACCCGTTCTTTGTTTTAGAGTATTTTCTATTAGACTAGTCTCAAACAGAGAAAGGTGGGGTGAGGTCTTAATGGATTTCTTAGGTCTTTTGGGTGTAGATTCATAAGATGATTCTTCTTCTTTTGCTTCCACCTTCCAGTTTGTTTTAATTGAGCCTGTGTTTTAGCCACATCGGACCTTGAAATTTTTGCTTTACTGCTTTTCTGGCTGTAACCAGCTGTTTAGCCAACTCTTTGTTCATTGCTGTTTTGTTAAATAATGATTGAGAGTAATATATGTAGATGTATTTATAATCTTTATGGTAAAATGTATGCATCAAACCCCTTTCTATACCGTCCACTTTTTAAAGAACAATCCTTGTCAATAACAAGAAAACCGTACCCACTTTTTCAGCATATACTACACATCTCTTTAAACAGTTGGAAAGACATATCTGTGGTCACATGATCTTCATATATATGCTTAAGGTTGGTATTGTCCTGTTTAAAAATTACAACCAGATTTGCATTGTCGCGGATGAGTTGTTTTGGTATAGATGAATATGTTTGGCATAGATAGAAACAATCTGTGTCTTTGTGTCGTCCGAAACAAAAATAGTCTCTCATGGGACTTTGATTACAGCATGCAATATCATCAAATACTATAACTGAGTTTGGTTTTACTTGATTGGGTGGAAAGAGGTTGAAATATTTTCCTCAGATAATCATATTTCGGTTGATAAAGAGATTTGGAATATATATAAACATTTTCAAATCTTAAACCTTTGGGATGCTCTAACAATGTAACCATAACATTAACTTTTCCACACCCCGAGGGACCAACAATTAAACATCGTTTGAAATGACCTCTAAAAAGACCGTTGTGCTTCTGATAACTATCTTGTACCGTCTGCTCATGATTGATAATTGGTAACGAGAAGTTTTGTTTGACTATTCTCATTGTTTGACATACACTAAAAAAGTACTGTATGTAGAAAAACTATTTATAGGTCGCTTTTGCTTTAGATAATCAGTTTTCTTAGAATCTTGGGATAGAAGACATCTATATAAATGCTGATACACACGCCGACGGTAGTCAGTCATACGCGAAAACACATTAGAAGTCAGGGTTTAGTGAACACGCTTATTGATAAATTGCCGTTTGAATTACACATACCAGGTTATAACTATTGCGGACCAGGAACTAAACTCTCTAAACGACTTGCCAGAGGTGATCCAGGTATAAACAAATTAGATCAGATCTGCCTTGAGCACATCAGGCTGATAAGGTTTTAGTAGAAAAGGCTTGGGAGCGAGTTAAATCAAAAGACGCTAGTGTTGGAGAAAGACTTGCAGCTCTAGGCGTAACTGGAATAATGAAAGCAAAAACTAAATTTGGAATGGGTCTTAGAAAAAGAAATAAATTAAAAAAAAGGAAGGGGGATGAAAAAGCAGAAAAAACGTATTATTGAGACACCTAAACGAATTGGTGGATTCTTACCCCTTTTATTCCCTCTTTTGGGGGCTCTTGGAGCTTTAGGAGGTGGTGCGGCGGGTACAGCACAAGCTGTCAATGATGCAAAAGCAAACAAACAATTATTGAAAGAAATACAGCGACATTACAAAGCCATGGAAGCGAAAGAGAAAGGACTGTATTTTAAACCGTATCGGGGTCGCGGATTATATCTTGCACCATATAAAAAAAACTTCCAATAAAGCTACCACATCACGCCTTAACCAACAAAGAACTCGTTCGGTATGTTAAACTGTTAAAAATACCGTATTTCAGAGGAGTGTTTATGCGTAATGCTTTACCTGCTAAAATACATAAAATTGAATGTGCCATTATAAATCTAGATGAAGAGCAAAATGCCGGAAGTCACTGGACGTGCTACGTTAAAGAAAATTCTGAAATAATTTACTTTGATAGCTATGGAAATTTGAGACCACCAACAGAATTACTAAGATACTTTAAAAGCGATGGTAGCAATAATATTGTGAAATACAACTACGAAACTAAACAAACAAATAATTCATATAACTGCGGTCACCTATCGCTTAAATTTCCGTATAACTACTTCTACCGAGAATAGTGTTGGTCAGTTTAACTAAACACATAAAAGAGTTAACAATGACAACCACCATTGCTCTTTCTGGAAACAATTCTATTCTAAGCGCTGATTTTAATCCTCCTATTTATCTAGAAAACAATCAATATGAAATCGGATTAACAGATTTTGAGACGTTTATGACCATTCCAAATATTGAAGAAGGGGTGAATAATAAATTTTATTATGATGACGACGATAAAGAAATAACAATACCAACCGGATCGTACGAATTTGAAGATTTAGTTAAATTGTTAACAAAACAAGTAAAAGAAGAAGAAGTGGCACATAAATTTTAGAGGTGAAACTATAACCGTTAGACTCCATTTAAAAAAAGTTTCAAAAGGTGATCAGATATAATAAAGAAGTTCCAAACCAAAAGTCTTATAAAAAAACATAGATCCGAAATTAGTATACAAAATACATTCAAAGCGTTAACATCTAAGTATTATACGTTTTTAACTAACCTTGGGTTTAAAGTATTGGTATAATGGATATTTTAAATGTAATATCAAAGCCTTATGTTGACAACTCCATCACAAACTTCGAATTACATACATACATCATTCGAATATAATGACGAAATCAGAATTCCTATCCAAGAGGTTGATCTATTTACATTACCTTCCGAAAGTAATTTATATATTGAGGGAAAATTAACCAAAGTTGACGGAACTAAAGCTACAAAGTTAAAGTTTATTAATAATGGTGTTGCTTTCTTGTTTAGAGAAATTCGTTATGAATTAAATGGAGTCACAGTCGACACCAATAGAAAGTCTATCTATCTTACACCGATAAGGAAAGTGTTAGGCTTCATAACGCCGGATGGATTCCAAGAGTACATAAAATGGGAGAAAAAATTACAGATGATGATGGAAATTTTAACGTTTGCATCCCTCTTAACATTACTAGGTTTTTTTGAAGACTATAGAAAAATTATTATAAATATGAAACAAGAACTAGTTTTGATACGTTCGAATAATGATTTAGATGCTATCACTAGTAAAGATGATACTGAAAAACCCAAAATTGTAATTAATAAAATTTTTTGGAGAGTTCCACACGTTTCAGTAGACATTCCTCAACAAATGGCCTAACAAAAGTTATAGAAAAAAATACTGACCTTATGCTCGGTTTTCGCTCATGGGAATTGATTGAATATCCATCTTTGAGTGAAACAATCCAACATTCCTGGTCCGTAAAAACAAGTAGTAAACTTGAATCTCCCAGACATGTAATCGTCGGATTTCAGAAAAACAAAAAACAAAAAGTTACTAGTGACATGAGTTGGTTTGACAACATTAACTTGACCAATATTCGCGTATTTTTAAATAGTGAGAGATATCCATATCAAGATCTTTATTTAAATTTAAAGGTTAAAAAGTTTGCTTCTCTGTATGAGATGTTTTCAAATTTTCGAGCATCTTACTATGAAACAGCGAAAGAACCTGTATACACACGTGAAGAATTTTTAACTATTTGCCCTATTGTACATATAGATTGCTCCCGACAGAAAGGGCCGTTCAAAGTGGATCTGTTGTTATGCGGATTGAATTCGAAACAAGTGAAAATATGCCTAAGGACATGATAAAGTGTTCAGCTACACCCCCCTAACTAAAATTGTTAGACAAGTCTAATAGATATTTTATGAAAGCGGTTTTAAACATTTAGTCAGTTTATAATGATCTCCAGATACAGAAAGGCTTTGCAAGATTACAGAATAAAACTTAAAAATCTGAAGAAGGTAATTGACCTGTATAGTGAAAGAGTGAGTGTAACAAAAAAATTAGCAAATTTAAAAATATGCCATTAGTGATAGACATTCAAGGATTTAAGGTAGAAAATAACAAATTTATTGTGATAGAATTAACGGCATATAACGGTTACAAAATATCTCATTATATTTTTAAACCTCCATTTGCTAAAAAGCATCTACCATCAAAGTTTGAAAAGCAAGCTACTTGGCTAACAAATAACCACCACTGTATAGATTGGAATGAAGGATATACTCCGTTTCATACTTTTGCAAACATTATCCATGGACTAACTGCATATGAAGAGGTAATATACGCAAAAGGAGAAGAAAAGGCGACCTACGTAAAATAATACTCGTCCAACCCTGTATATGAACTGCAAGTCCATCCGCCACTTCCGTTTGAAGAACCCAGATGTTTTTATCATATTAAACCCAAATGTATTTGTTCTCTGACCAATGTATATTTCCTTTATGAAAATTTTATGTCATTTTTTTTAACAAATAAGATATGTTTCTGAATATTATGTTTTTTTATCTTGTTTAAACAAGTTGTAAATGAAACGCAGTGCCAGATGCGATCTATTAATGGAGCAATAAAACTAGATGTGTGATCTAATTTTAGACACGAGGTGATCTATTAATATGTATGACATAACGCCAGATGTTGTTTATTAATAGGCATGACATAATGCCAGATGTGCTATCTATTTTGAAACAGAGGCAAAGGTAGGGGTAAAAGATAAAATGCACACATGTGTAGTCAAGTACCATTATAACTTCGACAATGAAGTGTGAACATTGTGAGAAGTGCTTCTCTAGAAAATTTAACTTACTGAGGCATATTAAAAATGCATGCCTTGTTCTTAAACAGAAAATTAAATTTTCGCCAAGCAAAAGCAAGTGTGACAGCTCCCGCTCCATCCAAAAAACGAAAAAGAATTGACCGACCCCTTACTATAGTGGAAGATGGTGTGTGCAAAGTCCATAGTGCTTTCACCAGCAGAATATCAAGTTTTCGATTCACAAGTCCCAGAGTTCATATTGACTATAAGAATTTTTTTGGAGAAATTCATCAAAAAGTGCTTGATGTTATAAGTGAACATTTACGAAAATACAGGGTTCTCAAGATAAATTTTGAGGTGTTTGGATTTTACATTATCTCTGAAAAGGAGATGTCGGAGATAAAATCATTTAACACAAAAAATAAAATTGTGACAGAAGCAACAGTTAGTTTCACACAATATTATTAATACCTAAAAATATAAAACTAAAAAAAAAGAAGCAACAGAGTTGCAAACAATGTTTGAAGAGTTTATAGCGGAGATGACATCTCAAACATCAAAGTTTCAGGAAAAAGTTCAGGGTGGACCTTAAAAGGAATAACATTTCTCGATGTGAACATAAATATCCACCACTTTCGGCATCTTCATATATTAAACTACCTCAAAATATTGCAAGAAAACAAGCTG
The DNA here is from genome assembly GCA_037114965.1 of Monochamus alternatus. NCBI lineage: Eukaryota > Metazoa > Arthropoda > Insecta > Coleoptera > Cerambycidae > Monochamus > Monochamus alternatus. The sequence continues at coordinate 44,836,060 of CM073428.1, read as the reverse complement.
AACTGAAATGTTAAAAACAATGATAGTACTTGCTTTGCGTGGTCCGTTATCGCAGCAATATTTCCCTCACAAGGTGATCCAACAAAAACCAGTTCTTATCCACATTATAACACTTTATTAAATTTTAATGGTTTGGAACTTCCTATGAAACTCAAAGACATTGCATCATTTGAAAAGTTGAATAATATATCGATCAATGTATTTGGAATAGAGTCAGAATTCAAAGATGGTAAAGTGATTACTGAAGTAGTTGGACCTTTGCATTTTACTTCAAGACGGCAACCTACATATATCAATTTACTACTTTTATCCGACACAACTACAGGTGTGAATCACTAATGTTTCATAACTGATTTATCAAGATTGGTGTCGAAGCAGAAATCTAATTACAATGGGCGATTACATATCTGTGATGGATGTCTGCAATCTTTTAGAAAAATGGAACAATTGAAATCACACGAGGAAAATGATTGTAACCATGTTTGTACAAAATTGCCAAGTACTGATTTAAAGGTGAACAAGTATAGGGAATTTATACCCGAAAATATTCTAAAATTTGTGAATTTTGAAAAGCATCTGCCAGTACCGTTCGTAATTTATGCCGACTTTGAGAGTTTGTTAAAACCCATTGACCATAACGAGCCTTCTGATGACAAGTCATTCACAGTTCAAATAAGTGAACATGTACCATACTCTTCCGCTTTTTATGTGAAATGCAATTTTGATGACAAGTATTCAAGATTTGAGTCATACCGGGGACCAAACACTGCAGAAATATTTATTGAAAAGCTTGATAAAGTAGCTTTGGATCTGTACACAAACCATTTAGGACATGTTAAAGAAATGCTGCCTCTTACTGACGAAGAGAAAATTGCTTTTGATACAGCAAAATAATAATAATAATAATAATAATAATAATAATAATAATAATAATAATAATAATAATAATAATAATAATAATAATAATAATAATAATAATAATAATAATAATAATAATAATAATAATAATAATAATAATAATAATAATAATAATAATAATAATAATAATAATAATAATAATAATAATAATAATAATAATAATAATAATAATAATAATAATAATAATAATAATAATAATAATAATAATAATAATAATAATAATAATAATAATAATAATAATAATAATAATAATAATAATAATAATAATAATAATAATAATAATAATAATAATAATAATAATAATAATAATAATAATAATAATAATAATAATAATAATAATAATAATAATAATAATAATAATAATAATAATAATAATAATAATAATAATAATAATAATAATAATAATAATAATAATAATAATAATAATAATAATAATAATAATAATAATAATAATAATAATAATAATAATAATAATAATAATAATAATAATAATAATAATAATAATAATAATAATAATAATAATAATAATAATAATAATAATAATAATAATAATAATAATAATAATAATAATAATAATAATAATAATAATAATAATAATAATAATAATAATAATAATAATAATAATAATAATAATAATAATAATAATAATAATAATAATAATAATAATAATAATAATAATAATAATAATAATAATAATAATAATAATAATAATAATAATAATAATAATAATAATAATAATAATAATAATAATAATAATAATAATAATAATAATAATAATAATAATAATAATAATAATAATAATAATAATAATAATAATAATAATAATAATAATAATAATAATAATAATAATAATAATAATAATAATAATAATAATAATAATAATAATAATAATAATAATAATAATAATAATAATAATAATAATAATAATAATAATAATAATAATGTTTATTTATAATATTTGTTGCACAATAACAATAAAGACAAACTAAATAAACAATCTACTCGATAGTGAGAACACTTGTTTCGAGAAAAAGGTAAATACAAAAATTTAATGGGAATGGGAGATGCATAGTAGACGTAGAACCCATTATACAGCACATAAACATTCAAAAGATTAATTAGAATATAGGTACTACGTTTTTAACTAAATAACGGAAGTAAAATAATTTGACAGAGAATAAGAATAAAAACATATTCCGTATATAAACAACATTCACACACACACATATATATATATATATATCAAATATTAAAACAGGACAAACATTAATTAAGGCTTACAAACTACATGAAAATGAAAATACGGAACAAGTAGCTAGATGAATTGATGAATATTACATTTCAGAATAGTACTCAAATAGCACTCAAATGCTGTCATATTTGCAATAAACCATGTATGCCCTGGAATATAAAAGCTAGGGATCATTCCCATTTAACCGGACGGTTCAATTTTGCATCACATTCTGTTTGTAACTTGAATTACAAAATTCCAAAATTCATTCCAATTTTTTTCCACAATCTCAACTACAATGCTTCGCTTTTTATTAAGAAACTGGCTACCAAGAAGGAAACCATTTATGTGATTGCTCGAAACAAAGAAAACTACATATCATTTTCTAAATCAATCCTTGTGGAGAAATCTGGCGATCCAAAAAAAAACAGATACGTACCTTACATTGAAATTTGTAGATTATTTTCGATTTCTGTCCAAGTCCCTCGGCAATCTGAGTCAAACTTTAGAATCCCATCAGTGTATCAAAACTCGAAAATATTTTCCAGATGAAGAAAAGTTCAAATTAATCAGGCGGAAAGGAGTTTCTCCTTATAGTTATGTGAACTCGTTCGAAAAATTAGAAGAAACTGAATTACCTATAAAAGAAAATTTTTATAATAATTTAACAAAGCAGGCTCTTTCTGATGATGATTATGAAAGAGCTAAAGGTGTATGGAATACTTTCAACTGCAGAACATTAGCGGAATACGCAAATCTGTATCTAAAATCAGACGTCTTGTTACTAGATGATGTGTTTGAAAATTTTAGAAAAGTGTGTTTGGAACAATACAAACTGGATCCGGCTCACTATTTGACGGCCCCTTCATTAAGCTGGGATGCGATGATGTCTTATTCTGGGGTTAGCTTAGAGCTCCTAACAGACGTGGATGCTTTACATTTCTTTCGAAAATCAATTCGTGGAGGTGCATCCCAATGTAGTAAGAGAAAGTCTGTGGCAAATAATAAATTTTTACCTAATTATGACCCTAAGAAACTTACATCATGTATAATGTATCTGGACGTGACTAATTTATATGGGGCAGCCATGAAAGAATATCTTCCAACTGGTGACTTCAGATGGATGGAAAAACAAGAGATTGAAAACTTTGATTGTTCCACTATTGAGGATTATTCGTCTAAAGGCTATGTTTTAGAAGTGGACTTGGAATATCCATCAGAACTCCATGATAATGGATTTACAATGATTTACCTTTTTGCCCAGAAATGATTACCCCACCAAACTGCAAACTTTCAAAACTAATTCTCAACTTATACAACAAACACAGTTATGTTATGTTAATCATAATAATAATAATGATTTATTTGCAGTTACGAGCATTAACAAATGAACTAATTACTTATCCTATAGCCAGCAAAAAGGACCAAAAACAACATGGTAAACAAAATTTACCTGCTGAACAAGTTTCAGCGTTCACATCAATAACAACTGTATAAATCGTTCTATAGAGGAAATACAGAAATAAGAAAAAAACATACATTACATAAAAAAATTACAGAAATTTTAGGCAATAAATTTTAGACAATATAAGGGGATAAAATAAAATAAAACAAAATGAAATATGAAATTGTGTCTAATTTGTAGGAGGATTTAAAAGAATTTCTTTGAGTTTGTGGGGCGGTGGTGAAATCAATCCTTTAAATCTTAGGTTTAATAAATTTTATTTTATTATGAAGATATGGAGGGCATTTTGTTATTATAATTCTATGAAAAAGTACTGACGAGTGAAGTTTACGTCTTGTTTCCATATTTAACCAGCCTGTTTCCTTTAACTTGTATGAAATGCGATCATACTTCCGAAAACCATAACAAAATCTTAAACATGATCTCTGAACTTTTTCAATGCGAGTTTTGTCCAGTTATCTAAACATGAATTATATAATACGTCACAGTAATTCAAATGACTCAAAACTAACGAGTCAGTTAACATCAATTTTAAAGAAGTAGACAGTAAATGACGATGAGGGTACAGCATTTTTAAATTTATATAAGCTTTTTGTAGGCATTTTGAAATATGCTATTTAAAACGTAAATTTGTGTCAATATAAACTCCAAGACTCTTTGCAACGCTAGAACAAGGTAATTTCGTAGTACCTATGGTTATATTAATATTGTCTTCTATAACAGTACGACACTTACCAAATACCAAAACTGACAACTTGTCTGAATTTAACTTAAAATTATATTTTTCAGATAATTCAATAAGTTTTTTCATTTCACTATTTATGACTGAAGTAATATCGTTCAATTCCGAAGCAATGAAAGATACGTATACTTGGGTATCATCAGCATATAAATGGTATTTAACCCGCTCTAAACAAGAAACAATGTGACACGTATATATGCTAAAAAGCAATGGGCCCTGGGGTACCAATAATTTGCACTACAACTATCCAAAAACTGTATTTTACTGGAGTGATACGTACATACATCTACTCTATAGAAATCATATACAATATCTCATCATTTACGAATTTCTATATGGCTACGTCAAACCTAAATATGGGATTCCCTGATTTTGGAACTGTTCTGCGACAACGATGACATCAAAAACAACATTCAATATTTTGAGACCTCTAACTATACTGTAGACAATATCCATAATATACCCAAGACGGAGTCAGTAGTTGGTAGATTTAAAGTTGAATATGCTGGAAGGCCTATAGAGAGCTTTTGTGGTACAGGAGCCAAAGCATATTGAGTTAAAGCCGACGATGTAATGAAGTAGGCAAAGGGTATATCAAAAAAGACATACATTTTTCTGATTATGTAGAAATCGTTGAAAAGGGTGGTAACATATTCCGCAAAATGTATATATTTAAATCTACATTACACACCATTTACACTGAACTGAAGAACAAAGTTGCCCTTTCTTCAGATGATGACAAGAGGTATGTTGAAGCTAACGGAATAACAACCCGATCCTAGGGACATTACCTCCTTAATGAGGATGCCAATAGAAATTTAAAACTTTTCATACAAAAAGCTGAACAAATATTAGATGCTCAAGATGATGAAATGGAATGGGATTTCGATTTAAATTTATTGAATTTGTGAAGTGATTGATAATAAAATCTTAAAAAAGAATTTTTGTTTATTTATTACATCAACCGGATTGGCCGAGTGGTCTAAGGCGCCTGGTTTAAGTCTTAGTTCGACAAAGGAATGTGGGTTCCAATCAGACATCTGACATTTTTTTAAATCAAAGTACATTTAGAAATATTTATACTTTTTTATTTGTCTTAGTTTTTTTGTAAAATAAGAAAACATAAATATAATTTAAATTCTTTATTTATCAGTAATATAAGTGATTTACAAAAAATTTGTTTACATTTTTGTAGAGCCCATTTACACAAATGACACCTGGACTGCGAAGATGGTCCACCATCTACGTGTGAAGACCAGTCAGGGTGGTTATGATGCACAAAGCATGGTAGCTGTATTTGAAGGTTAAACTCCTCTCTGTAGTGTGCTGGTATATCGGGCCATGCATGTAAAAGTTCCAATGGACTAACATTTTCTATCAGATACTGTAGTGGAAAATTTGTGAGCTCTGCTTCAGTAAAGGTATACAATGATTTACCTTTTTGATGCAGTGTTATTACTTCCACTTCTTTACACTTTAAACAGTACAAATCTTAAGCCATAGTTCTCGAACACAAGTGTCGATTAAGATTATGGAGCAGGAAACTGCAATATATATATAGAAATTCATTTAAACTATATCAGCATCACTATTTATCGTATTATTATTAGTAGGGGTGGAGGGGTGTTCTCTGTAAAGCTGCAGCCAACCAGAGTCCTGCACGACACCATTACTCCTTCTTACTCGTAATTTGTAGCTTGTGGTATTGGTTGGTATAGAAGCTTTGAACATTTCTTGATAATCATATTTATAAGATTTCATTCTATTTCAATTAAAAGGCCAGCTATCATTTCGTGTCCCATTATAATCAAAGCAAATAAACACCTCTTTAGAGTTATAAGGTCGCTGTATAATTAGCGAACTTTTTAAAATGGCTTGTAGAACTAAAAACTGCGAAGCATTCATTGTTGTTTCTACAGATAAACTGACTAATTTTTATGGTAATATATATTTTATATGGAATAATAAAACAATTTTATGATAATAGTATTTATTATATAATGATATTAACAAAGGATTGCGACTACGTCATTACCTCGTCGCTTCCTTCTTCAGGTTCTGGAATTTTATTAGCTAAATTGCTGTCCAGAAAAGGTTTAATTTTATAAAGCAAATATTTCCTACCTGAACTAATAACTCCATCAACAAAATCACTTACTGTGTCGTCACATAATGTTAATTTTTTATATTCCTCAGATAACTTGTTGCAGTAGTCTGGAGGAAAATATTTACCCACACCATAAATGGATTCGTGTAGTGCGTCAAACTCTAAATTTGAGAACGTCTGACGTAAATTGAGAACACCACTTTCAAGGTCTTTTATTATTTCTTCTACACACCACATTTTTAATTATTTGCAGCACTTAATCTAAAAAGGCGAACGGGTCTGGTCTGCATACACTTTTTATTACAATAACCAATTATAAACCTAGGTTTAAATAACCACAAATCACAATATTGTTTGCTGATTATCTTACGACAAACGCAGCACTGAAGAATTTCCACATTAGCACTCATATTTCAGCAAATAATCATCTCAGAGGATCAAAATCCCATATTAATTCACTTCTAATATTTGTTATTTTTTTACAACTTCCTAAGCAAAACTTTTGATTTATTTTATGTCTATCCAGCCACCTTTTACTTTTAGATAAATATCGTATTGCAAGAATACTATTACACTCCAAACATGTTAGAATTTCGACTTCACCAGACAAATTTTCTTCGACTTCAATCTGTATGTCTTCCATAACTGACTGAAAATTGCTCTGTTAAATGCTTTTAGTACAGTAATTTTCCCCCTACTTACTAACGTACATATATCTATACCAGATCTTCTATTTTTGGAAATGACCTAATGCCAGATGTGGTGATGTAGTATTCTATTTTTAGAAGTGATGTAATACTCTAATTTTAGAAATGACCTAATGCCAGATGTGGTGATGTAATAATCTATTTTTTTAGAAGTAATACTCTAATTTTAGAAATGACAGATGCTTTCCAGAGCTTTTTAGAATCCTTGGAAGAAAATGTACTATTTTTTTTTATGAGAAACAAGTTATATATTAAGGAGTTCAAATTTTATGCCAGTACTTGTTTCTCATACGAAGTTCAGTAAACTTCACAAAAACGAGTGATGAAATTTGTGTTGACAGTGAATTGAAAATTCAAAAACAATACTTTGTAGATAGTTTAGAAATTACTGCAAACTCTTACACAAATATGATGATGTATCAAATCATTTTTTCACTATCGATATATTGGAAGATAAAGAAATGAAGCTCTGTACTTTCTGCCTGTATGATGTCGTAGAAGGTTTTGACATCAATATACACTGCAAGCAAATCACCCTACACGCAACAGTACCTGCTTCTAATTTTGCGGGTCAAATTTTTCAATGTCGCACCTGTAGTTTACCACTATTTAGTTACGTACTTACTAAATACTGTTTGCGTTGAAAATGATGTGTACTGTAAATAAAACAATAAATACTTGTAAACTGTTAACATTGTATTATTTGCATTCCAATATTAGATTTGAAAGTACCAAACGCGTAGAAACAGCCACCCTGTATGTACAACCTTTATTACATTATTTTATTTACTCTACTCTTTAGTTTTACTTACTTAATCACATCTGGCGCGCATGTTTTACGTTACAAGTCAACGAATTACTGAATACTGAATGTAAAGCTTAAGCTCGCTGTAAAAATTTTCAGACTATGAACTGGTTTTCGCCGTTGTTTCTTAGTTTATGTGGTAGTTTTTGGTTAAATATAGTTACTTATGTGCAAAGTGAGTGTATTTTTCTAGCCCTACACTGCAAGTGACTTAAATATTTGGATACTATATAACTTTGTAATTTGTAAGTACCTCACTCACCTTTTAAAGTTTGAGCACGTTAAATTTAAATATCTATTCATTAAGTATCACATCTTTTATATAAAACAATTACATTATTTTATAGTTTCCCTTATTTTATAGCTATAAGTTTATCAGTTTTCTGTCCAAATGTGAATTCCTTTAATTTAAGCAGTTCTTTTTTTTTTGGTTGATTAATTTAAAAAAATGCAAATTTCAAAGACACCTGCATTAATTTTATTCATATATTTGTATACTTAAAACTTGATAAATATCGTGTAAATACAAGAGAATATACTAACACATTAATTAAAAAATACATTTAAGTATATATATATATATATATATATATATATATATATATATATATATATAAAATAAAATTCAATTGTAAATTTATGTTACAATTTCGGAAACACTATCACATATATTCAAAACCTCCTCATATCCCGCCAATAAATTTCGAAGATTATTTAATTTACGCTTATATTTGCGCACCTTTTTTTAGCAGCTCGGATCGTTGCATAACTTTGGCGGTTGCAGTCTTTACTTGAACCGCCCCGCCTTTTCCAAAAATCCCAAGAAATTTTGTATTCCTGCAGCTTCTTCATCGCCATTTTCAACCAGCCGCGGTGTTGACGTCGTTTCTGGTCCACTGATGTCTTCATACCTCGGGATGCTAGTATTTGGAACCAAAGTAGAAGAACTTTTCTGGAGTGTCCAATGGGACGCAAATTTTTAAGATCACCATCGACGATCTCAAAACTGCTATTGAATTCTTCAGCTCTTATATCCTGGAAGTCTGAAGTTCCAGCCTCCATTCTTAAATGCTGAAGAAGCTTGATGTTCTTTTTGGGGACAAATTTGCCCACCCCCGAACTATTGCCAGCCAGAACTTTCACTTTCATGTTTTTAGGGTGTTACGTGATAATAAGTTGATGATTAGTTGATGATTTAGTTAAACTCAGTCTATATGAATTATACAAATATATAACAAACACTCCTACTCCCCAACTTAGATTTAAATAAAGTTTTGTGATGAGACGTAAACCAATTACAGACAGTCTTTATTTTTTCGCTTGCATGCTATGGCTTTCAAAAATCTATGCCACCCAATGCTCCGCCCACAAGTTTGGTTTGATATTCTTATTGGTTTAAAATAGCATCTGCTTACTACGTATGGTACAATTTTTGTATAAATTGTGGTAATATCAAAAACAGATCCCCTCTGCTACACAGTGTCGTTGTCTTACATTTTTTCTCTCATTTGTGGGAACATTGCCTTGTTCCCTGCGTTGTCAAACATTTTTACACCCCAATTCAACAGAATGTAGTATTCATTTCGAAATATGGTGTGGATGTCCTCAATTTTCTTATGATTAGTTTAAAGTTCATCCTCTAAGCATCTGTCATGTAACCACTTGATCCTCTATGTTTTTTCACAAACAGCGTCGTTGTCCTCCATTTTTATATAAGTTATGGGAACTTGTTCTTTACATTGTCAAACCAAAATGCTGTTTTCTCATGAACTCAATTTTGTTTCTTACGCATCTGCCATTTGATCCTATACATTTTTACACAAAGTTATGAGAAACTTTGATGTTATTAATCCCACGTCCTTGTTACGACATTATTTTATTGTATATATTTCAGTTTGAATATATCCCCCAGTATTTTTTTTAAATTAGCACCACCGATATATAAGTAAGCACCAGTGCAATTTTACTGCAGTACTTTCAAAACATTTAAAAATGTCTATCAAAAACGGTAATGATTTTCAAGTAAAAGTGACATCAACAAATAGTGCTGTGTCGAAAAAACCTTCCTGGGACACTGATTGGGATACAGATCAAAAAGAAGAACAAATTCGTTGTGCCCAACTAGCCGAATAACAGGCATTTCTTTATAGAAAATGGGTTTTAGGAGAAAAACGTAACTGTGTTGCCGCAAATTCTTTCCTTACTGAGGAATCGTGGGACAACGATTGGTGTGAGACCTATGATGCTTCTTCGACAATCCTTGATAAACCGGTGATTCGTACACCTCCAATTGGCAAATCCAAATCAGAAAAAAGAAAGTTTCGGGATGCGGAAAGAAGGCGATTGAGGACGCTTTCAGAATATGAAGAACTCCAAAAAGACTTTTAAAAAAAATTAATATTTTTTATTTTATTTTATTTTTATTTTATATCTATGTATATATATCTTATATTAAAACATTTGTACCCATATATGTGAAAATATATATTTTTTTACACTCTTTTTTTTTGAATTGCACTTCCCTAATTACACTTTAATTTAAAAAGCAAGTCATAAAATAGAATGCAGTTAAATAATATCTGCACATGTTTATGTGCATAAACAATTAGCTATTTAGGCACTATTCAAATTTGTCCTATATTAAACGCTTCAGAATACATATGATGTAATCCCATCTGGCTTACATGCATTAATTACTTTTAATATACAAACTAAACTGGAGTCTTATCGCATAACACATGACATATTTCTCCTAAGGGGGGACACATGTTACAATATCTCATATGAAATTTATCTAATATTAAAGACGAGATGGGTGATGTAATATACAGTGCGATGTCCAGAAATAATCCGACCGATGAAAATAATGTAATACAGTATGTTTGTTACATCTGTACATATACTGTATGGTTTCCATGCCTTATATATGCCATTTACATTTTTTTAAATTTTAAAAAATTTTAAAACTTTTTTTTTAGATTTTTTTTTAAGTAGGACATTGATTACTCCTCTTATAGTTATTTACTCCTGCTCCTTGATTTTGCCCTCTTATACTTCCCCTACTCACCTACGTTATCTCTTAAGTGGACGGCAATACCTTGTTCTCCTCTACATGTCACTTCAAAAATTTTAAACGATACCCATGCAAGGTTTTACTTTAGCATAGTGGTAATTAAGTGGTAATAGTAATATAATAACAATATTATAACGGATTTCCTAACCCGAATTTTTCTTTTACCAGAAAACCAAACAGTTAATTTTTCTGATATTTATTAACAGTCTGTACACTACTGAATACTAATTACAACTCAACTAAATACTATTTAATTAATCACTATCTAAATTGCTCTGAATCTCCGATAATTCATCTCACTGAATCATCGAAATGAAAACTCTAATGGAAAAGTGACTGACGGCCGCTCATTCTTCTTTTAAAGACCAAACTAATATTTCAGGTATGTTCTAGCATCTCTAGATCCATTTCTCGAACGATTCTCGTCGATTCTCCATATTCCAGTCGCGCCTCGATACACGGCATTATTTTATTTGTTTACCACCATCGCGTAGGGGCGATCAGGGCAATCTAGCGTTTGCGATACCACATTCGTCGATTTGGATGCAAGCGGAGCAAATTCCGTGACACTGTTCCCTCCTTAGGACCGATCGTCCTGATCGGATGCACCTCTATACGGGGACAGACGCTCCAGATGTACTACCTTCATCTTACTCCTAGGAGTAATCTGTATCCGGTAGACGACGTCATTGATTCTTTTAATGACGGTGTAGGGGCCCTCACAACGGTTCTGTAGTTTATGTGATTTTCCTTTCTTCCGCGTGGGGTTGTACAGCCACACCAGGTCACCTTGTTGGAATCCGACTGTATTGGCCTGGACGTCGTATCGGGTCTTCATGCGATCGCTCTCTAGTCGCATTCGAGATCTGACTTGATCGTGTACAGCTGCTAATCTTTGTTCTAGCTCACGGGTATAAGTGTCTGGCTCTGTGGGCTGTTGCACAGGACGACCAAATACCAAATCTACTGGAAGGCGAAGCTTTCTTCCAAAGATGATCCTTGCGGGAGTCTTCCCAGTAGTATCATGAACATCTGAGCGGTAAGCTAACAGGAAGAATGGAAGGAGCTTGTCCCAGTATGTCTGGTTCTCGTTCACAAATATCCTCAGATTGGTTTCTAGTGTGACGTTGAAGCGCTCCATCATGTCATCTGTCTGGGGATGCAGTGGGGTGGTCTTGGTTTTCCGGATTCCCATAAGCTCGCAGACTCTTTGGAACACACCTGATTCGAAGTTTGTGCCCTGATCTGAATATAGTCCATGGGTACACCAAATATGCAGAACAGGTTGTTGACCGCACTTCTGCTACGGTTGTGGTCTCTTGATTATGATGGGGATATACTTCCGGCCATTTGTTGAAGTAGTCCATGGCTACTAGCAGATATCAGTTCCCACTTTGAGTTTTCGGAAATGGGCCATCGATATCAATGGCAATCCTTTCGAACGGTGCTCCTACGTTGTACGGGCGCATTTTGCCTCTAGAACGGGTCTTCGATCCCTTGCTGGCTGCACATATGTCACATTTTCGGCACCAATCTTCTACATCCGTCCGACAGCTCAACCAGTAGAAACGCTCCCTAATCTTCTGTAGAGTCCTATTGATACCAAAATGTCCACCACCAGTACCTCCATATACTTTCTCCAATTCCTTGACCCGGGACCTCGGGAGTAGTACTTGTTTCTTGACCTCCGTTCCGTGATTGTTCTCCCAAGCTCTTTTTAGGACACCGTCTTCCAACTACAAGGAATTCCATTGAGCCCAATAGCTCAGTAATGCTGGACTTTTACTACTAACTTCAGCCCAAGAGGGTTGGTTGTTGGCTTCTTTCCAATCTAGTAAGAGCTTGATGTCACAGTCAGCTTGCTGGTCTTCCCGAATCGCCACTGAACTCCATCTGTCTTCAGGTTGGGTTGCCACCATCTTGGAAGGAACAAATGATATATTCTCTTTTCTTTCAAGACCACTACAGTGTTTGCAGTTGGTCGGACAAGGTCTAGAAAGGGCATCTGCGTTTCCATGTTTCCTGCCTGCTTGTGTGCAAAATGCTGTAAATTCTTTCCACTCTGTTGGTGACGATTTTTCAATTGTGCCTGGTACACTTGCTGCAGGTGCTTATCCCCATATCTCATTTCCATATGCTGTTTTAGGATATCGTAGTTATTCTGCTGCCCAGCAGGAACTCCTTGTAAGACGTCAAGAGCTTCCCCTCGTAGAGCAACTATCAGAGCAGTAGTTTTTTCACAATCAGACCATTCATTTACCGCAGCTACCGCTTCGAACTGACGCAGATAGACACCAGGAAACCTTGCTATCGAATTCAGTAGGTTTCTTTTTCTGAGTTCGTATAACAGGTCTTCTGATTTGATTACGCCCTCCTTTCTTAGTTTGTTTAGTTTATGCCGAAGCTCTTCGCAGGTTTCTCTAACCAAGTTTATTTCTTCGTCTTTTTATTTTTTTTGTGTTAACAGTTCTTCGTTGATTTCTTTTCTTTGTTCTAACAGTTTCTCCTCTACTGTGTTTTCTAATTTTTCTAACTTCGCCTGCATTTCGTTCGTCTGAGCTCTCGTTTCCTGTTGTATTATCTGCATCTGATCTCCTAATGTCTCTTGCATTATTTAGGTCTGATCTTCAATTTCATGCCCTTGCTCTTCAATTTTTTCTTGTATTGCCTTCGTCTGGTCTTCCATTTTATGCCCTTGTTCTTCTAGTTTCTCTTGCATCGTCTTCGCTTGGTCTTCCATTTTAAGCTCTTGTTCTTCTAATTTCTCTTGCATCGTTTGCATCATTTCTAACAGTTTTGCATCCATATTGACTTGGCTTCTATATTATCAAAATTAGAAATACTTCATCAGTGCTTAAATCTGTTTATTTTTATCTAAGAAACCTTTAAGACTCCAGGTTCCCTTTTTTCAGTCTAAAAAGTTCTATATTGCCTTCGAGTAGAAACTTCAACGTTTTATGCCAATCATATTTCCGTACAGGCTATCGGTATCGATATTTCTATCAAATCTCCTGAGTAATTCTTTTTCGTTAAATCAATACTACACCTAATATGTGAAAATAGTATGCATAGATATTCCAGCAAGTGTAGTAAAAAATTGTTTTCGTCTAATACTTTAAATAACTCTTTATTAATAAGATATATTGTTGCTAAAATTATCCTAACGCATTTTATTAAATAAAATAAAAGTAGTGGTAGAAGAAAACGTGGTGGTAGAATTGGTTAATCTAGAACTCGTTTATAAAATAACTCTCCTGCCACTGATTGGTTCGTGGGTAGTTCTAGAACTCAATTGAATCAATGAGAAAAAATTTCCCCTTATTAATGGGCGGGGCTACCGAGAAATAGTGATAGTGAAAAATGGTGGAGGTTAAATTATCAACAATTCAAAATACCTAACTCAGGTGCAGTGAGAGGACAGCGCCTTTAGAGCTGCTGGTCTTAATGGCGCGATAAGTGATTACATGTACCAGCTGTTCTGTTCTGACAAGCTAGCCAAAGTCGAACACTGACTTCAGATTAGTCTGCCCTTTGGCATCCTCGCTGTGGCACTCATATTCTAATGTTAGAAAAATGGGATTAGTCGATCCCTCGTCAGGGAGTGTGTCGTCAAGTCTGCGGTCATCGGTATTGCACTGATCAAAGCAATATCCAGAAAGTTTGGTCTGTTTATAATACCATATAAAGTCAGGTTATTAGAATCCTACGTCGTTATGTCGCCGTAGTTATACAAGAACTGTAATAGTACTGTGCTATGCGTGGTGATGATCGTATTTTTCTACTCTAGAGATTTAGCACCAAACTCGCGGATATTCACTATTTGCGGCCTGTTTACTACCACGCCTTTGTCTTAGAGTCGATGGGCGCGGATCGATAAGACCGCGGCTTCCATATTTTCTACAGCAGCTGTAAGAGAAGGTGATATACGAGTATATCTGTTTTAATAAGCACCCCTGCCGTTACGACCCCATCTAGACATGTGGTATTCGAGCATCATAGTGGTATGTGCGTTTCTTAGCTTAATTTCTTGTATTCCCATCACGCCCACGTCTAGACGGAACAAAAGCTCAGCGAATTGGTCCTTCCTACAGAATCCGTCGACATTACAAAAGGCGATTCTCAGAAACAGATTGAAAAGAGAAGGAAGGCATCTACATCTGTAACAGAGATGGCCTCTTTATCCATATTACCCAGTGGGCTTTATGTAAAATCAGATAACTTCTATGCAAACAGGAATCATAAGGTGTATAACTTTAAAAAAGCTAATTTTCATACATCTTTTGCATGTAAACTGGGATTTGTTGTAGATAATATATCTGATGTCAATTTTGTTGTTGAGAGTTTTTATAATGTCTTTTATGAGATTCTTGACGTTCATATACCTGTTGTCAAAAACTTTAAGCATACATATTCATACAACTGAGATTATAAGGCTTATTAAAGAAAAGGCAAACAAACAAAAAAAAATTACAAAAGATAAGAATCTCTATCAGGATTTCCGTAGGCTTAGAGTAATAATTAAACAAAAAACTAAGGAAGTTTATGCTTAATATTTACAGAACGTCCAGGCTAAATTAAAACATGAGCGCAAATTATTTTGGACATATGAAAATAATAAAAAGTCTGTAGAATTCCTGGAAGAATGATGTATAATGATGATCATTTAGTGATCTGCAACTGATAGTAACTGCCTTTGGTATTTTTTTTTCTGCCTCTGATTATAATTTTATTTTAATATCTTACTTGAGGTCAGTTGTGAATTAATAAGTGAAAACAAAATTTTACAAGTCGCTAAATAATTAAGGAATAAATTTACCTCTGGATCAGATAAAACTTCTTCTTTTCTTGTAAGAGAATGCAATCTTTTGCAAAAGTGTGCTTGCGAATCCTTAGAAGACGTTCGTCAATTTAGTCTTAAGAAATTCAATTTTTTCAGAAATTTGGAAAATTACTAAAGTATGTCCAGTACATAAGAATTAAAATAAAGCTGATATTATGAATTATAGATTAAATAATTTTGCAGATTTTGGAGAGTGTCTTGTATAGTCGCATATATACATCTATAAAATGTGTCATATCAGTCTACCAATACGGATTTATTAATTCCTGATCAACTACTAGCAACCTAGCAGTATTGAGTCAATTTATGTGCAAAACGTTAGATAAGTGTGGACAACTTGATGTCTATACAGATTTCTATAAAGCCTTTGACTAGATATGTCAAAATATTCTAATTAACAAACTTTAATGGCTTTCTTAATACATATTTGATACTTTTAACATCATATTTAAGTAATTGCAAGTAATATGCCAGATATCTACATTGCAACTAGTGACGTGCCTCAAGGATTGAATTTGGGGCATTTATTTTTTTTTAATATTTATTAATGATTTATGTAATGCGCTAGATTGTAATAGGTTGTGGTTTGCCCATGATCTGAAATTGTATTTTTCTATCATAAATTTAGATGATTATATTATATTACAAGAATAAAATGCATTATTAGAGAATTGGTGTGTTCAAAATTACCTTCATTTAAATGCCTCGAAATGTAAAATTATAAAATACTGCCGTAAAACAGATGCTGTGTATTATCGTTATACTATTAACAATACTATTTTTAGAGCGTATTGACACTATAAGAGACTTGGCAAGTTGATTACCCTGCATTGTTATCACAAATTAATATTTATGTTCCTAGACTCGAAACTAGAACTACCTTTATTTGCCAAACAGCTCAAACAAATTACTTAATAAAAGCACCAGTTCATTTAATGTGTACTAATGCAAACAAAATATCTGATGAATGTGACATTCTCTATTGCAGCATTGTCGAATTAAAGAATCACTGTAGAGCAAATATTTAATTTCTAAGTTCAAATGTTTAATTCTTTATCGTTGTGCCCCTTTGTAATATTACCACTTATTTGTATTTTATTCTTCTATGCAATTGCTCTGTAAATGGTTATCTATTCCACCTTCCGAAACTCCGACATATTCGGAGGTGCTCTGGTGTCAAACAATGACCACTCTCCACTCTGTGAAGTCAGTGATCATTGCGCCCATAAATCGTGTGTTCTGAGTAGACGTCGCAAGCCAAGGACGATTGCCTTCTGCATTCTGCTTACTAAGATCTCTGCCGAATTTCGGCAAGCCGGTATCATTTTCAACTCAGAAAGTAGCGTGTGTCTCATTCCACCCAGGACCCCTATAATTAGCAGCACAGTTTTGACAGAGTGATCTGGATAGAGGAGAGAAGATGTCGATATTTCCTCGGTTTCCCATCTCCTCTCTTGTTCTCCGCAGGAGCTAAGAACTCAATCACAAACATTGTCCTAAGATGGTGGTCGAGGAGGACTACATCAGGTTTATTAGCTTGCATTTGACTAAGGGTGAGGAACCAGTAGTTCCAATAAATTCAGCACTTCTCATACTCCACAACGGATTCTATATCCTCCGGAGCATAAGGCAGCATTTGCGTCTCGTCTATCTCATACGAGTGTCGCAGATACACAGCATCTGTTTTATCGGCTGCTCTTCGCGCTGCATTATATAAGAACGTTTCTATCCGTGCTGACTCATGGTCTTGGATCATGCAGAGAAGGGGATTCGAGATCTTGATGCCTTTACAAACATTTGCAAAAGCAATGATGTATAATAATAATAAAATAATAAAATCTCTACCCCTCATTCTAATTACAAGGATTAGCCCAGAAGTCAAAGAATTGTGCGGGAGAGGGGGCGGCATATTATTATTAAGCAGGTCGCATTTGCGCCCAGGAACAACTTACGTTGGTAGGCCCTAACCATCATTTAGTGCAGGAAACCTGGAAAACCTCATTAATTAGGGGGTTAGTCAAACGTCAACCGGTATCAATCTCTCACATTGACCCAAGCCAACATTCTTCCACCCTACCATACCCACAGAGAGGGTGCCAATCCTTTCCACTAATATAGCTTATATACGTCTACCGGCTGCGGGGGTCGAATCCACAGCGATCTAGTTACCTCGATTCAAGTACTGACGCCTTATACCGCGAGACCTCTCACCGATCCAATGATTGGATGCAACTATTGTAAATGCACGAAGTAACAGCGTTTAGGTATTTTATAAATTCCTCAATAATTTCACTAGATGCTCTACGATTTTCAGTATTTTATTAAAAAATATTCTAAAACGTTCATTTTTCCTTCTATGTGGGTACTTACACTATTACTTGTTTGTACATACTTAAAAATATCGACTACACACAAAAATATATATTTACGGCTTGGTTAAGTATGTTAAGTACTGTATGATGCCTCACAGTTTCACTCATTTCTTTAATAAACTTTACCATTTTGCTGTAATATATTGTACAGGGTCTTAAAAAAGAGTGTAAAATATTTCAGGAGGTAATAGTAAGCAGAAAAGTTTTAATAAACATGGGTCCGCAAAGTAATGGTTGCAGAGATATAGACCACTATTCGTTTTTCAAACATTTTATTTTATTAGGAATAAACTGACAAAGGAAGCTTTTAACAAATAAAAAACAAAGTTACAGAAGATGTTCAAAGTGCCCTCTGTCCATTTCCAAGCAGGCACGACATCTTCATCTCAACGATATTTGAACTCTTTCGAAAACACCCTCCTTGGTTTGGATTTCTTGACACTTTTGATTAATGTGTAGCTGCAGCCCTTCCAGGCTGTTTACAGGAGTACCATACACTAATGTCTTCAAATATCTCCAAACAAAGAAATCTAGAGGGTTCAGATCAGGCGATCTTGGAGGCCATAAAACAGGTCCTACCCATCTATGTGGAAAAGTTTGATGTAAATGCTCTCTAACAGAAATGGAAAAATGAGCTGGAGCACCATCATGCTGGAACCACATTTGTTGCCTCTGATTCAAAGGAATATCTTCCAATAACTCATACAGTGTGTTCTGCAGAAAGTTGAGATAAGCAGCGCCTTTTAACCGGTTTGGTAAAACAACAGGACCTAGAAACTTGTCACCTAGAATACCCATCCAAATGTTTAATGAAAAACGTGCCTGATGTCCAGATTCTATTAGAGCATGAGGATTTTCGTCGGTCCAAATATGTGTATTGTGAAAATTAAACACTCCATTTCTTGTGAACCCGACCTTATCAGTAAAGAGAATGTTTGCAGGAAAACGGGGGTCTTCAACATCATGACGTAGAAACCAGCGGCAAAAAACCAAACGTGCTTGATGATCATTTATTGGATTTAAGGCATGTACTCGTTGCTCTTGGTATGGATAAAGCAGTTGCTCGTGAAGGATTCTCCAAATAAGACGACCACTAATTTCTACCTCGACTGATATTCTCCACACACTCGTACCTGGATTCTGCTCTACCAGTGCTAGAATTTCTTCTTCTGCTCTAGGAGTGGATACCGACGTTGGTCTTCCGGATAAGTGGCAGTGTTTGCTCAAGGAACCGGTATCACGCAATCTTTGGTGAATTTTTCCAAACATGCGTTGTGAACGAATCTGGCGATTTGGATAAGCGTCAACATAAAGACGTTGCGCTTCGGTGGCGTTCCCATTAGCACGATCATACATGAAATGCATGTCTGTTAATTCTGCGTTAGAGTAACCAGCCATATCGAAACAAAATTTGTGCACTGAGAACAACTATCAAATACGTACTGTTTATTTCACTAAACATCAACCAACTATTATAAGAAAATACACAACGTTTTTGCAAAATAAAAAATAGGGTAAAAAACATAAAACATTCCATATCTCCGCAACCATTAAATTGCCGGACCCGTGTTTATTGAGACTTTTCTGCTTATTTTGGTTCATACTATTACCTCCTTAAATATTTTACACCCTTTTTTTAACACCCTGTATATTACAGGGTGCAATAGTATATTATATGTCAACAAATAATTTTTCGAGTTTAAAGTAATTTTTATATATCCTATGTGTCACTTATATTAAAATACCCCCGTTTTTGTCCGAGGTATACTAATTATTATTATATTTTAAATTAGTTCCAGGTCCAGGTGACAAAAAATTTGGGGACAAATGTAGCCATAGCAGCGAATGTGGATTTGAAGGATCAATATGTGATGATATCATGGGAAAATGCCTTTGTAAACCTGAACTACCAGTAACTAATCATTTAGACAAATGTGGAGTAGGTGAGTACATGTATAGGATGTTCCACATAATAACTGACACAGAGCAAGCATATGTAAAGGTTTCCAAAATATTATAATTTAACCAAACCTACCTACAACACCTAAGTTGCACCCAGGCGGAGCTATTAGTCTTAAACGTGTTCGATGATTTAATAAATACCGTTTTTTCGGTTATATGGTAAACTGTAAATAATTTGAAAATTTTGCCGCTGCAATTTAGTTACTTTATAAATATGTAGATATTTATTTAAAACACCCAATAAATAGTTATTTCTCAATTTCTAAATCATAATGACAATTTCAAAAAAGTACTTTGTGAACGATATTATTTCTAAAATTAATAACAAATCATTCGTGAGTTCCAGGCTAATCTTAAATAATATTTTAAAAATACACCCACTAACTGCTCTTATATACTCATTGTTATAAGTATTTAGATTACAAACCAAAAAGGCAAAGGGAATAACATTTTATCCACAATCGGTTTGTTATATAGACATTTCTTACCTTTAAAACGGTAGGGAAATGACTCATTACTTACCTTCACTTCCACGCTAGCCGGAAAAGTACTTTTTCGACTAGAAGCATGTGTCACTTATCCGAAGTATGGCAATGTCATGTTAAGCTGGTTTTAAAAAATGCTCCCAATTTGGAATAATGGCTAATGTCGATATTTTGCTTGATATTAAGAACACCTCGCAACATCGAATATCGAGGCCTTAATGTTGAAGCTTTACTTTCATTACTCATTTCAACAAAATATGCAAGCAGTATCATTTCTGAAGTATGTTGCACATCCTTAATTGCGCACCATTTAATGTAAGACGAAACATTTTTCTCGTACCTTTCTTTGCTTTTCTCCGGAATTATTCCTTCAAGCGCAGTGTCCGCAGCTTCTCGGACTTCCGGAGCAGTATAGATTAATTCAAAATCAGACATTATGTACTTGTTTAAGCAAAAAAATAAAAATTTCGTAACGGAAAGAATATTTTTTGACTTAATTGTCAAAACCAATAAACTAGTTATATTGCCTAGCAACAGACAACGAGTTCTTTGTCAAAAAAAAAAAAAATAAATTATGATAACAAATTTTCTTAAATGTAATGTTTTTAAAAGCTTGTAACTAAGTGATTGTGAATAAAATAGTACATATACCACGCGGGAAGGATCATTCCAGCCACGGCTTCTAGCGCTCTAGCTTAGCTCTAACAAAGCCTGGGCTGTAATTATCTACTTCCCCACTAGGTATGTAATATACTATTAGTGACAAACTTTCACAATAGAAGAATTTTAAATATTGAAGTTTGTAATAAAATTTTTGTTAATTTCGTTTCATTTTTTATTTAACAACATAATATTTAACAAAAAGGCTTTTACTCTACTTCATTTGCCTTTCCACATTTACTTTAATCCGTTCCTACTAATACCGAGAACTTGCCTTATGCTGAAAGCTTCACTAAATCCAGCGATATCGCTTTTTAACTGAATATACTGTTGCAGAAAGCAGCTGTTGCCTCAACCGCATGCAAAATGCAGTTTGTATATATATATATATATATATATATATATATATATATATTGTGACGTGCCTACGTCGTGATTGCAATACGACGCAGTGTCACTATGACGCCTGAGTGATGGCGGCGGTAATCTCTGGCGCCACGGGTCGTGAGGGAAGAGTTACACTTTCAGTGTTATAGACAAAAAAATAAAAGATTTTTTTTTCAAACTCTTAAATTTCCTAATGCTAACAGAAAGCGCATATCCCACGTAAGTTAAAATAAACTTTATTTAGGGATATGTTCACCTGTTACAAATCTATATTACAACAAACTAAACCATTCCCAGTGTACAAAAAAAAAAATATGGTCGATCTGGGAGCGACAATAATTTTAGTCCTTCCTCTCGGTAGTCGGTTCAGGGCTGGGGAATCCAGTCGGTAGGAGGAGTTCGCTCTAGATTCCTTTGGAAACGGTTTCTGCTCGGCGGAACATGCTAAAGTAGCATTGGCTTCCCCTGGAAACTTTCTGGTAATTCGTGCGGGAACGGGTGGTCGTGAATCGGCGTTCCGGCTTGGAAAGGCGGATGGTCGGTTTTCACAGTTACATTTCTTGGACATGATTTCTACTTTCCCACAGCGAGAGCAAAATAAACGTGCTCTGCGGGTGCAGCTATTTCGAGCGTGGTCAGGATAGCCACATCGCCAACATAACTCCCACCGGTCTACGGGAAGGTAGATCGGGTAGTCGGTGAGGCCTCTTAGTGGTGCGGTCTCCTTCGATCAGGTGTATGCCTGCGTGCGGCGGGAGAGCTGTTGTTGGGGCATTCCTCTCGAGTGGGCATGGATAGTGGGTGTCCCTACTGGGGTTAGCTGCTTCTGGGGTGTGGGTAATCGGGTGTTCAGGCACTCTTTCGGATGGCGAGGTTTCCTGCAAGACTTCTTCTAGGGCGAGTAGTACAAAATCTTCGTCATCTCGGGAGACGTGGAGCTCAAGTTTTGGTGCCTCCATTGCTAGAAAAGATAGAAGTGAATAAGCCGGATCCAATTATTAATATTGATAATAAAGAAAACGCTCTTTTTGGAAAACTAAACTGTGTATTTCGTAACGGAACAACGGAACTAAAAATGAAACATAAGACACGGGCTTAATTAAGCGAAACTGGGCTCAGGACATCGGTCGGGGTCAGACGGAAACCCAGAAGATATGCCCTTCTGTAGTTTTGAATCGGTGCCGCCATCGTTTTCTTCGTGGAATTTCTGCGGGACGGAGCGCCTCTACGGCCTCATATAAATCTGTCGATCAGTCTTTTGCAGATGGTTGGGCGGCTACTCGGTCAGCCAGAGTCCCAGGCTGGCTATCGGAGGCCTTGCTTGGAGAAGATGGTGGAGTCTGCAGGGTCATCGGTGGGTTGTCTGATGACGGTCTGTTTCTGGAGGAACTGAGCGCCAAGGCGAGCTCGGTCCTGTTTTATTAGTGACCACTGTCTCCTTTGTGCCGCATCTAAACGGGGAATGCAAGTCTGTGGCATCATTTCTTACTCTCTTTCTTAACCTTCCACACGTACTCTTCTCCAGACATGACCTTGAAAAATAGCATCCCCATGAATGCCGCACGCACCTACTCTCAGCTTCGGATGGACAGGTTACAAAAGTGCGTTAGAACCGGCACTGTTTAACTACTTGTGTAGGTTCTTTTTTGGTCTTATTGAACATCCATGCAATGTCCCTAGAACAAGAAAAAAAAACGTTTTTAAGATTTCCTCATACATAAGATGTCCATAAAAAGTAAAAGTTAATTTATACAAATAGGTTATCTGATAGTTCTCTAATGAACGTTCTCAAGACATCCACTGGATGTAAGTTGAACATAAAACAAATATTCTTAGGACCTACAAATATTCTTAGGTCCACAAGCGGACGTTCATAACACATCATTGTGCTGTATGGGATCTATATAGGATAATTCTAAAATATAGAGCCACACTTATACCTACTACCACTAGAGCCTAGAGCTCAAAATAGATTATTTGATCCTAATGTAGTTACATATTAAAATCAGAGACAAATAAAGCGGAGTGATCACACCGTATTTAATATTGTTGAATAGTATTAATATCATTAATTATTTCTAAAATATGTAACCACGACGAAAACTAGAAGTGTTCAACACAGATTATTTTAACCTAATTTACCTAGATACTAAAATGGAACTAGTTAAAGCCTCTTAAATTTAATATAAAAATATTCTTATTTAATATTTGATTAAAATTAGACCATTTTATTATTAAGTATATAAAGAAATATTTCATTAATTCTTGGAAGAGCTAGTGATATTCGCCGAATGACGTTCGTTTCTTATTGATTTGGTGAACATCGCTTTCTCTTGTAGTTAGAACAATTAATTGTATTACATATAAAATTATCCAAAAGAATTTCATCTTCACTGTAAATTATGCTACGAGCAGATGTGAACATAAAAGTCGAGATTTGTGTCTAGATCACCCTCCAGCGTATTCACATTATGTATTAAATTATTTGAGCAGAACAGCTCTTAAGTAAAGTGCGTACATTTTTATTTCTACACTTATCTATCGTGTATTCACACATGCTTGAAATTAGATTTTGATCATCCACAGTCGCAGTGGCATTAACTATATTATAAAAAAACATAGATATATCAGTAAAGGGAGATCGACAAAGAAATGACAGGGAAAGAACGTATAAATTCCGACTTCGTGTAACGCAGCATATTTGCCGCGAATAATTTTCGAGAGTGTTGACAGTTCTAGTTGATTAAACTTACCAATTAAAAAGAATACAGGATGAGAAAAACTCAATTATCTATACATTTGACAGTTATGCATCATTTTCTTAACAAATGGAATAACAATTTTATGAAAAAACACCGAGAAACCACAATAACACAGATTCCGACTAAAATTAACACAGAGGCTTACTAGTCGTATAGAGGGTGAACCTTAAATAAGTACAAATATTTTAACCAGCAGTATAGTTCACTGTGTAGAACACATAATTAATAGTTTTTTTTACAAAAAAATCAGAAATAAAAAAGTGAAATTTTAAATAAATTTTGTAATTTTTCTGTAGAAAACTTATTGAGGACCGCTGACTTTCATACATTTATGAGTCATAGCACTGCAGATTGAACGTGTGGTTCACAGTGTTGCCAGTATTACACAAATGCCTTTGCTTTTCTTGATATTAAACGCATACGTCAAGCTGCTATTTTGTTATTTAATATTGTGTGTACCTTTATTTTTAAAATTTGTTTCACTGATTAAAGTGCGAAGTCACTTTATGGTTCTGGATTCGAAATAAATGGTTAATACTGACTTGTTTGGGGTTATATGGCGCAAAATAAATTTAATATGCTGTGTGAAAATCATAGTTTTTCGTTATTCTTCATAAAACAACTTAAGGAAATTGTGTCTTGTGTGTCTTTCTAACAGTGTACAATGACATTTAACTTGTGAAATGTGGATTACTGAGTAAATAGCTTTTTAACAAACAGTAAGCTTGTGTGCTAGAATTCACTAACTAATTTATGCATTTATACATGTACTAATGTAAATCTGCAATTTGCGATACAAATGACAATATGGCAACTACTGTATCAAGACCTCCAGCCACCCAAATTAATAAGTGGAATGAAGATCTCTAATTACCACCTTTAAAGAATCGAAATATGACGCAAGCGATAAAATGCTGGGTTAAATAGTGGATAGAGATAAATTCGCAAGGATCATATTCTAAGTCCTTCATTATATCTGTATAACATGTAGATGCTGTTTCCCATAATTCAGCACTTGCTTATAGCATTTCTATTAGTTCTTTTGACCAATAGACTTGCTAGGTCAGTTTATATGTATTATAATTTGTAGCAATAAATTTCTAACCTGTTGATACAGTGTTTCTCGACACGTTCACAACATGTATTCAGACGGAGGTCTAAGTACTTGCTAGAGCAGTTAGCGTGATGCAAGTGCTGATTAAAGTGTCCACGTCTGTACTTAGCATTAACAAACCTCTATGTGAATATGAAACCTCGACGCTCCACTATGTTCGTATCCATAGCCTTACAGTCAAAATAGAGATGGCCCTGCACAAAATAATTTATTATAGTGTTTAATACTTTTTTTGGACCGTAATTCTATTTTTAATTATAGAATAAGCTGCTAAAGTAACCGTTATTTATTGATTTTAATAATATTTTTTTCTAACAACAGCAAGAATTGATTCCGAACCGTCCAGTTAGTCAGTTCAGTTGTTAATGTACTTTCGACGAATGCGACATAAGACGGTGTCAAAAATTTCTGACAGTTCTAAATCAGTTCTCAACAGCTGTTGGATACTATCTACAATGAATAATACTTATTGCCTGATTTTTTTTAGCTGTAAAAGTGAATGAATCCTGTTTTTTTAATGAGCAATGTGAAAAACTAAATTATCAAACAGAATGTAAAGAAGGAGTGTGTAACTGCCGATATGAAATGCAATCGATAGTTAAATCAGATGGGCAAATAGAATGTATAGCAGGTATGTATTTAAAAATATATATATTTATTTCCTATTCCTATTAGTTTATGTGTATGTCTTAAATTGCGTTATAAGACGCCATTCCATTAAAAACTATTCTACAAAGGCAAGATATAATATATGAATTATTTAAGACTTAGTAAATAACGATAACTTTCTGCTAGACTAATTTCAGGTGAAGCTAAAGATTGCTTTTTTATTTTTGGATAGTAAATTATTTGTTGAAGTAAACATTAAAATTCCATATAACCGACAACCCTTTTAACTATAAAATTAGGCATCACCTTTTGGTGATGTAAATACTATCAACTTCATAAGCATAAATTTAAGGCTAACGGTGAAACACGTGATCAAGTTTTATTAAAACCAGATGTTTCTCTGTGTAGGGTAAGACTATGTTGACGTGTTATAACATAACGCTGAAATATGTGCTGCTCAACTGTCGCTACAGGGCTAATTCATTTGGGATGAAGACAAAACGAAGATACACTGATGTAAAGAGATCGTAATTCTATTAGTGATAGTAATAAAGATATAACTAAATTAAACCTTTATCATTTTGTAGAGGGACAATTTGGGCATCCGAAATGGACTTCTACAATATTTTTCAGTAGGGTGCAACTTTATGAAATCAAATTGTCGGTGCTTCGGACGTTATTTGACAATTATGTTTTTCGAAACATAAATCGTGTTTGTAAATCAACGATTTAACTTATGCTCAAAATTTTTTCCCAACATATATAGAAAACTTCTAATGGTACACACCAATTTTTGATAATTTAAAGCCTTTTCGAAAAAAATTATTTCAAAGTCGGCACCAGCAAATTTCTGCATTAAAAACTTCACTATGCGGAGAGCCACATTAATTATTGAAAACAGATCTATAATTCGAGGCAAATGTAGTCAAAAGTATAAAACAGTTTTTTAAAAAAGTTTACTTCGCTGCGTATTACGGTTTTCAAGAAATTGAATTTTTTAAATGCTTATGCTCCGTGAGCAAGCTAAGCTTATACAGAGCCTTCATAAATGATTACAAGCCACGTGACCTACGCGCATATGCAACCAACATTGCACAGTTTGTAGCAGGTTCATGAAAATCCCTAAACATCAGTGATGTGGATGAAGGGATTACTGATTTAAATAAATTTGTTTTTGAAATTGAGTACATAACCTAATAAATTGTTCGACTACTGAAATTTAATACATCAAATTTAATATTACATAGTTACTGACGAAAAAAATGTTTGTTTCGTTTGAAATGTTTTTAACTTTATTAGAGAGAGAAAACAACCAATCTTCTCTTGTTAATGAACAAATTGAAATTTTTATGAAAACAAAGAGTATATAATGTGAACACAACTGATTTTTTTATTGTATTCCACGGTAAAAGAAACATATCTTACTGTATTAAGATTTATTTACAATATTTGGGATAACAGCATTACATATTGTAGTGTTAAAAATAATTTATTTGTGCACTTCTTAGTTATTTATCTTTGCTTGGGTATTTTTCCACTTGAATAAAAATTAACAAATTAAAATAATTACATGTTATGTTCAAAATGGTGCCCTTCACTTGCTATGCACAAATTTACCCTCCTGTACATATTTTCAAATACATTTTGTAGCTGTTCTTCTGTGATGTTGTTGATTTCTCGAATAATTGCCGCTTCTAATTCTTCGATAGTGTGTATCGCTGTCTTAAATATAAGTGTTTTTCAAATGTCCAAACAAAAATAATCTAACGGAGTTAAATCCGGAGACCTGGCTGGCCACAAACCTGCACTAATCAGTCGATTGTCATAAAATTGCTCTAAATATCGAATTGTTGCTCTTGCAGTGTGTGCAGTTGCCCCATCTTGCTGAAAGTAACCTACTTGCAGCTCGTCATCATGTAACTGTTCTAAAAATGGCTCTAAAATAAGGGTTCGATACCTTTCAGCATTTATAGTTTCATAGAAGAATATGGGCCCTACGATACGTCTTCTTGATATCGCTGTCCAAGCACCAACTTTTACGGGATGTAAACTGATTTCTACAAATGTATGAGGATTTTCTGCAGCCCAGGTTCTATAATTTTGGCTATTTACATAACCAGATAAATGAAACCATGCTTCGTCAGTGAAAAATGATAAGTTCAATAAGTTACGATTCATGTTTTCTTGAAACCATTCGCAATAGTGTAATCGTCGCCCATAGTCAACGGGAAGTAATTCTTGCACAACAGTTACCTTGTATGGGTGTAAATGCAACCGTTTTTTTAAAGCCTTGTGACATGTTCCAACTGAAAGTCCTAAAAATAAAAATTTTTAGTTATTAACTATTCGATATCGGTTTCAAATAAAAATTTCAAAATTGATACATTTTAGAGATACAATCTAAATGAATTTGTGAATATTTATAACTTAATAAAAAAAAAACCTGTCTGAGCAGACAATTTTGATATAGATTTTGTAGGACTTTGAGTTATTCGTTGCTGTATATTATCAACGACATCTTCTGTCAGTACAGTTGGTCTGCCTGTAGATTTTCCTTTGCAAATGCATTGTTTATTTTCAAATTGTTTGACGATAGTACACTTTCGGTATGAGAATGCGTCATAGTCAATGTTTGCGATTGGGAACTCAGTCATAAATTGTTCAATGCAAGATTGTAAGGAGTATGTCCACATCCCGTCTTCATTTCTAGTCCCACTTCTAAAATGAGCCATTAAAATAAAGGCATCTTGCTCAACAGTAAAAGGCATACTGTTCTGAACTGAAATAAGAATATTATTATACCTTAAAATTTTCTTTCTGTTACAACTTACCAGTAATACGACGAAGTACCAAAAATTTAGCTATGAAAACAACTGATTAGTTTGAAATATGTATGATTTATTAATGAGGCAAAGGAAAACAATGACACCAGAAAATCGCAAGGATTAAAATAAATCAACAACAGCGCGGGAAATAACAGGCTGGAAGACGAACGCTACTGAAAGATACAGAAATGCCAATTTACGTCACACGTCATAAAGATTCGTTTACAATAAATAATGCGAAACGGTTGTGTCATGCGCGGGATGGTGCGATCGCCGATTGGTTGAATAAAATGTCAAGAATAAATTGCACCAATCACAGCCGTTGAAATCACAGCCGCGTAATATTGTGTTTTAATGTAACCTTGATCTTATTCTTTAGGAACTAATAAATTTGCCACAATTTAATTGCCAACACCAAGGAAATAAAATAACCGTTTCAAACAAAATTACTGGTCACGTGGCTTTTAATCATTTATGAAGGCTCTGTACTTGCGGTGCAGAATATGTTTTCAGAAATAGGGTAATGCATTCATTCGACGAGTTAGAAACATCTAACCATAAAAACAAAAATATTTTTATTGTATATATTATCATTATACATTTATGATATCGCTCTCCTTAAAATTAGAACATCAAAGATTTGAGGACAGGCAAATTTTTATATTACACAAAACAAAAACTATAGTGAATAAAATTAAATTTATTTTAGTTTTTTTATGCAGAAATCTTATCGTATATCATAGAGAATTCATAAGAGATATTAATTAATATAATAATAATGATAATGGTAATGATAATGATAATGATAATGATAATGATAACGATAACGATAACGACAACGACAACGACAACGGTAACGGTAACGGTAGCGGTACCGTTACCGTAACTGTAACCGTTACTGTTGTCGTTACCGTTGTCATTGTTGTTGTCGTTGTCGTTATCGTTATCGTTATCGTTATCGTTATCGTTATCGTTATCGTTATCGTTATCGTTATCGTTATCGTTATCGTTATCGTTATCGTTATCGTTATCGTTATCGTTATCGTTATCGTTATCGGTATCGGTATCGGTATCGGTATCGTTATCGTTATCGTTATCGTTATCGTTATCGTTATCGTTATCGTTATCGTTATCGTTATCGTTATCGTTATCGGTATCGGTATCGGTATCGTTATCGTTATCGTTATCGTTATCGTTATCGTTATCGTTATCGTTATCGTTATCGTTATCGTTATCGTTATCGTTATCGTTATCGTTATCGTTATCATTATTATTATATTAATTAATATATAATAGCGGTAGCGGTAACGATAACGATAACGATAACGATAACGATAACGATAACGATAACGATAACGATAACGATAACGATAACGATAACGATAACGATAACGATAACGATAACGATAACGATAACGATAACGATAACGATAACGATAACGATAACGATAACGATAACGATAACGATAACAATAACGATAACGATAATAATAATAATATCTCTACCCCACTATTCAGTGCAGGAATGAGGGAAACCTATAAAATCTCATTAATTAGGGGGTAGCCAAATATCAACCGGTATCAATCTCTCACATTGACCCAAGCTAACATTCTTCCACCCTACCATACCCGCAGAGAGGGTGTCAATCCTCTCCACGAATATAGCTTATATACGGTCTACCGGCAGCTGGGTGCGAAACCACACCGATCTAGTCACCTCGATTCAAGTACTGATGCCTTAAACCGCGCGACCACTGACCGACCAGCTATTATTAAGACATATTAATAAATGTATATTTATGTCCAAAATGTAAAATATAAAGACTATGTATAGATTATTGAAGAGAAGTATAAGATATGAAAGTATAAACAGACCAATTAGATTAGATCAAGTTTTGAAAACATATACCTTTGTTTTGTTAATATTTGTGATTCACAAAATACGTATGAGGCATATGTTGTTCTTGATAAAAGTTTTGTTTATATTGAAATGCCATAACCAACTGGCTTAGGGTTGACATATTCTTGAAACAATGGTTTCTACAACGACTCATAAATGTTTTGCAATATTGGCTTTGGCTGTTGTTGTTTGTCTAAGAATCGGTTAATATTAGGTAAAAAAATGTAAAATATTTTTGTTGCCCATTGTTTGAAGCATATAGAAATAATATGAAAATTTAAAAAAATCTTTGAAGCTTTTACGAAGAAAACGTCAGTCTAATCATGCCTAGGTACGCCACTAATTTCAAATAAAAGTTGACTTTACACTAGAAATTTAACTCTTTACTAACGTAAATAAATTTCAAAATTTTGAGAAGGCAGCACTGACCTTTCAAGATTTATTTGCAAAAATATTAAGTTTTTTTTCATTTTCAGCACCCTACATCTCGGAATATAAGCGTTTACGGATAATCTATGTTCATCCTGGCTTATTTGCCAGTTTTTCGTAATTGCTTTAATATTATAATGGACTTTGTGCCAATGGTTTTTTGAATTTTTCTGTTTTTGATGGATGGCTCATCCAAGTCAATTTAACATATTCTATTACATTGTTTGATAATTATTGTACGATTTAGTAGTTTCGTGACGAAGAAGCAATAAAGGCTTTGAAGGCTTGAATAGAAACAAGGAATTTTCTTGCCTATGTGACTGCTATACCCGGAAGTATATATACAGGGTGTCCAAAAATTAGCCTGCCAAAAATTAACTGTGGATTCTACGATCAAAAATAAGAAAAAAAGTTATATAATCATGTCCGTAGACGCCTCCTAACGGAGATATGGCCCCTTAAATGGGGATCTCAAAATTTGATTTTTCTCAACTATTTCCAAAGGGGATGATGATAAAGTAATCTAATTTGAAATTGAGAATCACATTTAGATTGCGAATCTAATGTTCTGAAAATAATTCCTCATAATTGGTCATAGGCACTTGCACTTGCATCATATTTAATATTTTTGTGGTATGCCACAAATTTTTTAAATTAATATTACTCGTAAACGGAATAATTTATTGAAGTAAAACAAGAGCACCTTTTTTTGAAAAATTGTTCAACATTTTTAATTTTTTGATCTGATGGCAAAAACCTCGAGACATGAAAAAAGTAAGCAATATTTATCCAACAACCCCCTCAGTTTGGCACGCATATGACTAGTAATGGTATCGCTTTTGGAATATTTAATTGCGAATCTCGATTTTAAATTTGATTACTTTACCTCGATCCGTTTTGTAAATATTTGGAGTAAATCAAATTTTTGGGTACCCCTTTAAAGAGCAATAGCTCCGTTAGGGGGCGTTTACGGAACTATATTTATATAACTTTTTTTTCTTATTTTTTATCGTAGAATCCGGAGTTAATTTTTGACAGGCTAATTTTGGGACACCCTGTATACAGGGTGATTCATTAATAATGGGACAGAACTTAAGGGCATGTTGCTGACCTCAAAATAGAGTGATTAAGCCAAATATGCCTTATCCGAATGCTCCTTTTCGATCTACAGGGTGTCAAAGTTGAAAAAATAAATCACATTTTCTTTATTATTTTTCGATCGCATCGACCGTATTTTATAAAATTTGATATAGGGGGGTTGCTTGGGACTAGAAATTCGAATATGTCGACGATTTTGATGTATCTGCTAGAGGGCGCCACCAACGATTGTTTGAACCCCTTTAAATCGCTACGGCTTTTTTGTGCTACACTGTATTTCATTTTGGACTGGAAAATGTTGTTCCCTATCTTTTCTAGTTAAAAAAGGTACACTTTATTTATGTCGCTAGAAGCAATGGTTTCTGAGAAAAACACATCTAAATCTCATGATGCATGCAATTTATCTAAAAGTAAAGTCAAATTGTTGGGTAAGTAATGGGCCATACTGTAACAGCATAATAGTGTGATCAAAATAAGCGAAATTTCGTGAAATAAGAAAGAAAATGTGATTTATTTCTTCAATTTTGACACCCTATATCTTTGTTATTATTGATTTTGGTGGATTTTTGGAATAAGCTAAAGTAAAGTTGGTTGGCTTTGGTTACTATCACTTACTGCATTATTAATATACTTTTTTTACAGATCCCCGAAAGGCAAGAAAACAACTTCAGTTTTAGTAATTTTTATTTTCAATTTTGGGTTAAAACTTTAAATCATAAAATGCAATAAAAAATCGCAATTCTGAATGCGAAGTAAAGATTCAAATTATTCACCCTGGATGGAAATTCAGGCACGTAATCTTCTTAAGAAGTTGAATCAAACAGGTCGAAAAATTTCATGTTGAATTCGTATGGCATCACCAATACGTTGCCGCCTTCGGTAAATAAAACATTTTAAAACGAATATGTAATTATCTTCTTGGCGACCAAGAATAGTGTAACAAAAATAAAGGTGGGCGGCATGATCTCCTTGAAGCATACCATTAACCCTTTGAAAATGGTAAGGGTATAATCCATTTTCGTTGAGCAACTGCTATACATAGGTATTGTTTGTTATAAAGCGAGCAGCTGCTCTTCTTACACTCGCAGTAGAATTACGTTCAAAAAATCTTAAAATTACTTCGTCTAAATCATGCCTACGCCTTTTGGGACTACCACATTCACGATATCTGGGAGTTAAGGCTCCTTATTCCATCGCCCTTGTATATCGGCATATTTACGGTCAGTAAAAGCATGATGGTTCATAGTTGTAAAAAAATTAATGAAATACAGTCAAGCACAATGATAAGTAAGAAAATAAAGAAACGTAAGAATTTAAATGAGAGCACGCGAAAGTGACATTCATTGCAATGAAACTATCGCCATGACAGTTGCCTATGCTATGTGAAAAAATAATTATTTCTAACTGAACTATGCAGAATTCGAAAAAAAGTAGAGAAATTTTTTATTTAAAAAAGTCTAATTAATTAGAAAATAATATTATTTGCTTGATAATTCAAAAAAATTTAAAAATTTCAAAGAATTTATGTTAAAAAAACTACCCTTATTAACGATTTTGATGAAACTTAATAATAGTTAAAAACCCTTACCAGCTTTGTATGTGTTATATACAGGGTTAACTATCACTAAGTACAACTATTTTAAGAGGGGATAGAAACAATTAAGAATTAACGGAATCTCCTTACAAAAAAATGTCAAACTTATTTATAAAACAAACCAAAAATTTTCGATATTCTTATTACTTATTTAACGCCGCCAATGCGAGTATGTCGTATGTGTATAATATATGTACGTGTACGTCGCTGTCATGTCATAATTCAATTTCTGTGTTTACGTTGTAGTTTTGCGTTCTTCTTCAGTTTTTAGCAGTGGCGGCTCGTGATGTTTTCAGTAAAGGAGACTTGAAGCGAAAAACCTCAAACTATCGTTTTAGAATGATATTGGCACATTTCCTTACCCATCGTTGAGGTAGTGCCATAGGCGCGTTACATTTTCTTAAGTGGGTTATTCGCCGGTAGCCCTATTATCCCACGCAACTCTCTTATAAATCTCTTACTTTAAAACAACATAAAATAAAATCCATTTTTTTTAAATCAACAATGAATAGAACAGCAAAAAGTTCAAGAAATTATTATCTAATATTTACAATGCATGTAATAGTTATATATAATATATATATATATTTATTAAAAATAAAAATATATTTGGCAAATAAATTAAGTATTACAACTTAAATATTTTTATATATCAATGGCAATCTGCGATTTTGTGATCCAGCAAAATAATCAATAACTTCGTCATAAAATGAATTGTTTTTTTTTTAATTCTGACAAATATCGTTTTTCTATAGAAATAAAAGATATATTTGACAGGCAATCTTGAGCTATAGTATTTCTAGCAAAAGTTTTTATACGCTTAAGTGCTGAAAATGACCGTTCTACAGAAGCTGATGTTACGGGAATTGTTGACACTAAAGATAAAAGTTTGTATGTTTGAGGTAGGCAATTTATTAATTTATTTTTCCAAATAAAACTAAGCATTTTTTGAAGCGATGTTGAGCTGCCTAAAAGTTGTTGATCGGAGTACAGTACACATAGTTCATTCCGCAGTAACACGCTATCAAACATCGTATATTGTTGTATTAAACTGTCCATTAAATCATTCGGGAATAATTTTGAAAATATTGAAAAATTACCAGGATTTACTAATTTGAAACATTGCAAACTATTTAAGTCAGAAAATCTAATTTCAATTTGAACTATTATTGTATCTAATATTTCACAAAAAATTTGTTTATAATGAATATCAGTTCTTTCAAAATTATATGATGTTTTCCTTTTCTTTGATGGCGGGCCATCGTTAATAGTTTCTACAATGTCTTCTAAGAAAATACTATACAAAGTGTTGAAATGTATCTCATTATTATATCTTATTATTGTCTTTCAATTTTGATAAAAGTGCATTAATTCTCTTTTTAGATTATGTTACGTCTGTTAATTTATTTTGCAAAATTTGGAATACAACATTGGTTTGTTCAAAAATCATTTTAAAGGTTTTCAGGAAAAAAATGAAGTTTTTGTTCAACAACAATTGTTCTAATCCATAAGCGGATCCAAAACTTTGCTGGTCATTATCCGAGATGAAATGAAAAACTTCAATAAGTTTTTTTCTATAAGTTTCAACAGTCAAAACAGCTCTAGAAGAAAAATTCCAACGAGTGGGAGCATTACTTGAAATTCTGTGTTGCATTATTCTATTTAATACTTCAGATATTTTAGAAGATTTGGAAAAACATGACGAAAACGTGGAGATTTGAAATAAAAATTCTCATTTCTTTAATTCCGTTGCAAGCTTTACTTAACACTAAATTTAATTTATGTGCGTACCATTAACATGACCCGACATAACTGCGGCACCATCATAGGTTTGACCAATTAATTTATTTTTTAAGTCAAATTTGCCAAATTCATTAATTAGTAATATAAACAAACTCTCCGCGTCTCTTCCACTTGTGGTTTCATCTACTTGCCAGGAAAAAAAGTCACAATTGTTTAATTCTTCATAAATTTTACCTTTGACAATGGAATTCTCAATTGAATAGTTTTAGAGGTTCCCGAAAAAACAGTGGCATTATCTAAGAAATTTTGCAAATTAGAATCGTATATTTTTAATAAATTTATTAATTATTTAAAGTTTCCTTGATTAGAAGAATCCGCTTTTTCATCATGACCGCGAAAAGAAATTTCTTGAGATGATAAAAATATTACTATATCGATTAATCTATATAAAATATCTTTATTTTCACGGACCTTCTTATTATAATTTTGTATTTCTATTTTGTGAACAGAATCTAAAGCATTTACAATATTACGTTTACCCAGCATTTGAAATTTAATATGCGATGAAATATGTTCCTGAGATTTTTCATGCCTTCGAGACCTCGTGTTATATTATGCAAATTATTAAAACCCACCCTGCCCCAAACGGATAAATTATCATTAGTAAATAACAAACATTGCCAGCAGTATAATTTATTTCTAATAGTTGATGCGGTAACCAGTCGTTTTTGTTATAATTATTATTGTTAAATCCCCTATTTTGTTTCTCACCTATTACAACTAAAGACGGCAAAGAAGGTGTTGGTCTAGATTCTTGTGTAATTTTCAGCTTTTCATCGCAACTGAGAGTATGAAATCCTTTTTATAGCAAATAATCTACAATGTCCATGTAACTAGAGAAGCTGTTATTGTCACTTTGACCACTAATTTTTTAAATAAAGTTTTAAATACGTATCAGTAAAAGGTAATAGATTGTGAAACACAAATTCTTAAAAAAAAAAACACTTTTAAATTACACAAAAACACCCGTTACCACAGAATCCCGCGAAATTACAGATCATAGATTACAATACAAATGGCAAATTGTCAATGTTTTTATTAGTCTATTTTCGATTACTGCCGAGGCTTCACGACGGGCGAACGCGTGGTGGTAGAAGAAGGATGGCTATATTAAAGATGTTAAAAAGAGATAGTTGATGGCAACTAAAGACCAGTGTTGAGATTTATTTGCGGGCGTATTGAAGCTATCCCTATCGTTCAAGGTCGCGCGCTGTTAGATACATATTATATGAATGCGCTGAAGGCTTTCCGCGCTTAGCGGCCAGCAGCTCCGTTAGCATGGACTACGTATTCGGAAAGCGCGAAATTTCAAGCATATTCAAAATTCACTATATTTATTTGCTCACTCCAGATCTCAATTAGTAATTAGTTGCATGTGAAAATAGATTTATAACAAAATAAATATAAAAATATGATATAGATAGGTACTTATGTAATGTAAAATAAAAAAAACATGGTGCATTAAAAGTTTTCTATTACCTACCTATTAGTATCACCCATTCCTTTCGTCTGATTTTCTTATAATAAATAGGCATTTTATCTAACTATACTTACGGGAAGTTTGTTTTATCGGTAGTGAGTCGTTGAACCTAATAAGTGAAAATGTAGTTTTACCATTTTGTAACGAAATAATGAAAAACGAATGCAAAGTACTGGAACTAACTGGATTAACTGTCACCTATTTATCAGGTATTATTACACAGCCCCACAAAAAAAAAGTTCATACACAAGAGAGTGACATATGTATTCCCATGTATTTTTCGACGCTGAATCCGATCCCGAGCTCAGAATTGGGCCTACACGTCTGGAATTGGCCTCAAGGGCCGCAAATGGCCTGAAATGCGGTTCCCGGGATAAGGCGAAGTCGACGCTGAATTTTGGAGCTTAAGCCGGATTTGTGCTCGAAAAGTTTATGGCCAACTGAAATTTCGGGTTTGGGTCCGGGAAAATGACTCCTTGGGACCGGAAAATCATATTTAGGACGTACCAATCGCAACAGTGGGATTTTTATGTACTAATTCCTGTAGCTTAGACTGTGCTTGACAGGTTTATGGCCATGTGAAATTCCCTGTTCGGGACCGGGAAAATTACCCTTAGGGGCCGGAAAATCGTGTTTTGTATGTCTCAGTTGAGACATTGGTATTTTCATGTACTTTTAAATTCCGGAACTCATACCGTGTTTGGAATGCCTTGTAACCCTCCCTTAGATGTTACCTAGAAATTAGGTTAGGTTACAGTCCCGGCTGCTCTTTAAGTCGTGGCTGGGGGTGGATTCTAACTTCTTCTTCGGCTTCTGCTTCTTGGCTCAGGTATATGTTATTGTTTAGAGCTGCTGGGGCGCCAGCCGCTTAAGCGACAGAAGGGGGAAAAGACTAGACAGACTTAGACGCTTTCCAAATTCAAATAACTATATTAAGTTAATAGAAATGGCTTACAATAATTAAGCAAATGTTAACTTTATGACTAAGAAAATATGTTAGCAAGTTGAGAATAAACATTAACGTTCTAATATTAAATAGTAAAATTATTCATATAACATTATTAATACATTATCAGCACTCCATGAGTGCTAGCAGCACAGACAAATGACATAAACACTTGGTGTAAAAAAAATGTAAAAAATTTAAGATCGTATTTCAAAAAAAACAAAAAAAATCAGCTCCACTCCACGATAGGCTTGTATGGTCTTAAAATTCAAGTGCATATAATTTTAAGTGAGATTGACTTGATCCACAAAAAAAATACATTACTAATATCATGAAAAACATATATATCATTAAATTAACTCTCGAAATGAGATATGCAGTATTCAGATAACCCTT
Source organism: Monochamus alternatus (assembly GCA_037114965.1). NCBI lineage: Eukaryota > Metazoa > Arthropoda > Insecta > Coleoptera > Cerambycidae > Monochamus > Monochamus alternatus. Next base: position 44,797,350 of record CM073428.1, on the reverse strand, counting down.
TAATTAAACAGGCCTGTGGCTCTCAATTATGTCATGACAAAATAGAATAGGATACTCTTAAAACAGCTGTTTGGGGAGTTTACATAGAATTATAATTTGGTATGCCAAGAAATAAATTTATCACTAAGCGATTAAATACTCAAGCATTACGCTTATTCAATATGTGAAACTAAATGAGGGGGCTGTAATACTGCTTAAATGTAAAAATTCATAATACTTAATAAATAGAAAAACCTGTGTTAGCGTGACCCATCACGCTAAGGTGACGTTTTCGTGGAGGAGCTAGTTAATGCACATCGGGGTGCCATCATGGACGTGACATAGCCTGGCTGTTGAAGCAGACTCTGGAGGCAAAAAGGAGAGAAATCCCACACCTTGGCGGGTTGTAGTAGCAGCGTAGCGGTACCACTATGGATCCAGGAGCTGGGTGAAAGTGGCTTTACCACCTAGTCAAGCGTACATCGGCACGGTCCTCGCCAGAGGAAACCAACTTATAGGTTGTGTCTCGAACTTTGAAGATGAGAGTACGGGCAGTGGAGAAATAACTGGGCCCCCGTATAGAGGTTAAACAATCGCAGTACTTTGGCAGGCACGGGCAGACATCTCGAGAGTCTTGGGTAAGCAAGCATCTGTGGCTTGAGGGTACTTTGCAAGTAATTTGACGACCACGTGGGTCTCACGCGAATATAGGGAAACACATCCCTGGCAGATAATATAATCTCTGGATAATATAACCTCTGGATAATACCTGGAATATCGATTCCAGTTAAATATATGAATAAATGTAAGAATTATTAAAACCTTACCTCAGATGTAATAAGATATTACTACTTAATATAAACCAAACCGGGCACGCCGGGCACCTTCAGCAGGTCCATCTCAAGACAAAATGGCGATTCTCGCCCTTTGGCGGAAATCCCCACTTCTCGTCTTTACAAGAAGTTACAAAAATGCGCGAAATTTTAAAAAAGTTACTAGATCTGGTAAAAATCTGATAAAATGAATGCCACTAAATCGACTCTAAATTCATCTGTCAACACTTGCCAAAATAAAAATAAAAGTTAACAATGCCGGAATCTCATCTTTTAAGTAAATTAAATAGGATGCCAGAAATTCTCACAGCTCGTAGATCAAGCAGTGCAACCACGCTACACGGTAAGTTCTACTACATTATCTTAACATTTAAGTAAATAAATAAGAAACTTCTAACCTAGGAATACCTTAAGTTTATCTTTTAGATAGATACACTACTACCTAAGGATTCTACATCTAGGGAGGTTTCTTGCCAATAAAAGCATCGGCGTCAAGGAAAATGATAACAGTAGCAGCTATACCAATGCCAGGCATGTTATCGCTGCCACGGAGAATAAAACTTACACTAGGGCAGTACACCGCTATCAGTGTTACTAAGACTATAACAGATACAATTATGGGGCCTTATGCTTACTCAATTATGGTTAAAATGACATGTCACAACACAGAAGGTAACCTAACATGCGAGTCGCTCCGAAGCAAGGGTGCGTAGACTTAACGTAATGAAGCATTGATCGACAAGCTTAAATGGCAATATGTGTTATATGAAATATTCAGAGTAAGAAGTATGGAAAATTATAATAAAACTAGTGCCTCTAAGTTGTTGTTTTATTTGTCTGTGTTAATTCAAAAATAATTTCAAGATTTTGTTTTGACCAAACAATCATAGGCAACCAATCATACACTGAGCTGTATTTCATATCCCGTAAATTGTAAACCGTTACAGCCTTTGGTCGATTGGAATCCCTCATTTACTTATATATGTATAACAATAGCAGAACATGCAACAAAAAAACAATAACAAAACTTGCATTTAAAAAAGTGTACATTGTAACAAAAAAGGGATCAACAAGGTGCAACAGTCAAGAACAAGAAAAAATATGTTCCTACAACAAAACAGGACAAAAACGAAACAAAAGAATATCGTGCAATAAAATAGAAGGAAATCATATACAAACAAAAATACCGCTGACTAGTTCCGAAACCACAAATACCACTATTGCGACTGATATGTCCGAAATATGATTTTCCTGCCCTAATGGGCCATTTTCCCGGACCCAAACTGGGAATTTTAGCTGTCCAAAAACTTTTTGAGCATACTCTAAGGACCAGGATTGAAAAATACATGAATACCCCACTTTTACGACTGGTACGTCCGAAATATGATTTTCCGGCCCCAATGGTCCATTTTCCCGCACCCAAACTAGGAATTTCAGCTGACCAAAAACTTTTCACACCCAGTTTCAGGTCCAGAATTGAAAAACACGCGAGCTCGGGATCGGATTCAGCGTCGAAAAATACATGGGAATACATATGTCACTCTCTTGTGTATGAACTTTTTTTTCTTTTGTGGGGCTGTGCTATTATCATAAAATGTATTTCCATACCGTACCTCATTTGCTATTGTCACTTTTAAGGTAAAAATATCGGATATTGTCTGCACGTAGTGTGGTATGTCAACGTATTTCGCTTTGTAATTTTTGTTTTAAGTTTAAACCTAGTAGTCCGTTAATGGCTAACTTACCCTCCACTAGAAAAATTAGTCAAGCGAAACCCTTTATTGAAATAGAGTCAAATTTTGCAGGGGCATACCACATCACTTTAAGTCATAAACGCAGATTAAAAATGCAAAAGGTGTCTCTTTATTTGTTTATCCACAAAACGTCTACATTTAGAACTTGCTTCCAATCTCTCAATCTCTACATTTTTAGTTGCCTTTCAAATGTTTTTAAGCTGGCGTGGTCCTATTAAAGTTTTACATACCGATTGTGCCATTAATTATGTAGGAGCAAAGGCTCAATTTGACGAATTTTATACATTTATATACATCCTCCGAGTGCACTACTGCGTTAAAAGATGAATTACTTAAAAATAGAATAGATTGGAGATTTAATACTCCATCAGCTCCCCATATAAGAGTCAAACATTAGAAGTGTTAAAACACATCTGCATAAAGTATTAGTCGCACAAGTGTTATCGTATGAAGAATTTACCACGGTTCTTATACAAATTGAGGCTGTATTAAACAGTCCTCTTCTCTGCTGGCTTAGTTCTGATCCCGCGGAACCACAAGAACTTGCACCGGCACATTTTTTGTATCAGTAGTTTTATTTTACCGTTATAACCCACCACCACCTAAGATTTTTTTTATAATCATCCTTCTTCAAACTATTAGCTTTTTTAATTCACTGTTAACAGGTCTTACTTAATAAACCTTATCCCCCGTTCCGTAGAAGCCCATTATCTGAGCTCTAGTCTTTGAATCGACGTAATCGTGACGGAGTTTTTAGGATACCAAATTTATTATTCTGTTCATATTAGATGTATCAAACTATATTTAGTTTCATGAATTCATAAAACTTGTCTGTGTAAATTCTGAGTATTAATGAATCTGTATCGGTGTAAAGTAACGAAGCATCACGACCAAAGTTTCTCTTTTTCGTGTCATAGCAAAAAATCATATAATACAGTTTTTGATAACTCCAACATTGTAAAACCTAAATATATTAGCCGGTTATATTGAATTTTTACTTTACTCATCTGAACTGCAGCGAAACCTTTACCAAACACTGTACACGTTTTGAAATTTGGTCTCGAGATAAGGGTATTTCCACCTAGTTTTTATGTTTTTCTCCCAGTGGGTTACTAATTTAATATCTTTTTAATTATCTACTTTCTGCCTAATTTTACCAAATATCGCATTGATTAGTAATTTATAAACGTCTTTTTCAAATTTATTTATAGCGGCATTTCTCATTTCAGTATTAAGATCTATATAAACTTTCAACCATGGACTTTATTTAAACTTAATTTTGCGATGTATTTTTATTATTTTTAAACCATTTTTATTGCTTGTTTCAAATTTATAAAATGTATTACATAATTTCGTTTATTATACAAATTGCATGAGTATAATGCTATTCTACCCTACCATACCCGCAGAGAGAGTGCCAATCCTCTCTACGAATACAATTTATATGCGGTCTATCGGCCGCGGGGCGCGAACTCACACCGATCTAGTCACCTCGATTCAAGTACTGACGCCTTAAACCGTGCGACCACTGACCGACCCAAATTCGTTAAAAGATATAGTTCTATTTTAGTTAAACGAAGCATGGCATCAAAAGAAAGTCTAGGTATCGTATAATACTGCGCAGGATCTAACATTCAAAATAGATTCAAAGTCTGTATGCCCTACAAAAGGTACTTTCTCAAAATTTTCAATTTTTAAAATGTTTTCAGGAACACTTTTCCAAATATCAACAATTAGTTTTAAACAAGGTATGATTGTGTGTACATAATTGATTGCAATCCCTGCTCTGATGTTGCGATAACAATTTCTCAATACCGAAATATTTCTTATGTTCGCTCAGTGAAATTTGGCTGGAAACCAACCTCGATAAATCCTTAATATAACAATAATGACTTTTCACACATTCCTGAATACAATCTTTTGTAATAGTCAACAAATTAACATGATACCTAAATTTTTTTGTCTATAATGTAAAGATCCAACTATTTCATATTTTAATTTATTTTTCTAGAATATAGTTTCCAAACTATATACGTTCACTGATATATCATTCAATGATTAGAATTTTGTGGTATCTTTTAGCTTTACTAGAAAATTCATACCTACTAAATTTAAAACATTTGAAAAATGCGTATAAGATGACATCTCGTGCTGATGTTGATGCGAAACAGATATCATATTTGTTTCATTGAATATATATCAGAATCTTTTTTATTAAATTCCGTTGTTTGAGACGTCGAGAATCCTATTACAGCTTTTAAATTATTTCACATCTGTTGTATCGCGAGTTTGTAATACATATCTACCAAATGCTTCTATATTCACTTTTATTGATTTATGCACTAACCAATTCATTGTTTTAGCTTTTACTTGCTCAAAGAATTCATTAAAATCAGTAAGTTTGCTTTTACTGTGTACCCTGAAGCCTATTATTCTACACTTAAATGCTGTATTAATAATTTGTACACTATCACATTTAGGAGTACAGGACATTGTTCTATGCTCCAAAGTTCTTCGATGTGCATGTATTTGATTTGCTGGTATTTCCTTATCACAACAAGTAATGAAACGGGTATTAGACGTTTGAGCTTCCGTATGTAACTTAACACGTTTCGCTTCGGACCCCCATATTTGCAAGACTCGCACTCATGGTGACATTTATCATTACGAATAAAACTCTTACCGCATACATAGTTCAGGACATAATTTCAACACCACTCTAGACCTGAAGCTTGTAGAAATTGAATTTCAACTAATGGTGACAATAACCCCACAATGCTAATTACAATAATATGTACCCACATCTAATTACCTATATACGTTATAGGGTAATACCTTCAACATCATTAGCGATAATTTCTGCAATTGCTAATTATCGCCTGAAAGTGGTGGGGGGTGACCCGTAACCGATCATTATACCCTACTACTAATCTAAATATCTGAAACAACCTGAAAAATTGTATTACGTATTAATATATATTTTATTTTTTACCAAACTTAAAAAAACGGGTTTTTGAGCAGTTCACGCGGGCGTCTTTGCAGCTGGCACGTCCATCTGTACGTGAGAAGCACAATGCAACAAATGAGAACTGCTAGTAAATGTCAGAGAGGCCAGTGGTGAGTGAGTGAGTAATGTTTTAAACATTGTGCGCATGACGGTTTACGATAGCGGCGTATTACATAGTTAAGTAATATAGAGGATTGGATACTGAAATATAATTTAATTGCATTTTAAAATAAAATTATTTAGTATAGGTAAATTATAATTAGTATTAGGGAAAATATCTTTTCATAGATTGATAAATTGATATTTGTTACTTACTATCGATTGACAATCGGAATTATTCAATAACCTGGCGGCAATTATTTTTATGCTTTGGAAGGGATCACTATAACATACACATTTGTTTCGTTCTAATGATTGAAATTGTTTCATTATTGAACTTTGCACCATTTTGAAATCTTGGTTTATTTATTTGTATTAATTTCATGTAGATATTTTGTATTCGTATTTGTATTTTGTATAAGTACGCCAATATCGGTAATATTTTACCGTGGGCTGCTAAATTCAAATCATACAGTCGGAAGGATTGGTTGGTAACATTATTATTTAAAATTGCATGGTGGGTAGCTACAAGCGTGCTTCTAAGATTTTCACCATTTTTTATTTTATTTAGTTTATATATATTAATTAGATTTACTAAAGAAAAATTGTGTTCCGTGTGCTCTACTAGGGAGGAGGAACTATAAGTTGTGGCAGTCCATCTGATTGGAATCCCTAGTGGCGCTTTATAAATTACTTATAAATATTGTCTCAACTGTGCTATAATTATTTTTCTTTCTTTTCGACCTGAAATAAACATTTCGTTGAACACCTAAAGCATTCGACTCACGACTCAACCGAGGCGAGAACCAGGTTTGTAGCCCAAACCGAATAGAAGCGGCTATAATAAGCAAATTCTTTGTATTCAACCAATGGTCTGAGATATGCTATATGCATGACATATCTAATACATTTTTCTTTAAGATGTCCATCAATTATGTTTGTTAAACTATGGGCATTAATACTCAATAAAGTAAATAAACATTAAATTAACAAAGTGGCTACTAGATGTAGCTTTACTAGATTTCGCATACTCATAGTCCTTTCTATAGGGTTACACATAACCTATCGTCAGTGGCCATTAGTATGGTATACTAATGAGAACTAGTAAACTCGAAATCGATATATGTCTGGTGGGCTGCTGACGGATGTTTGATATAGGTTTTTCGGATGTAATTCAATGCTGGTAAAAGCATTAGCCCACAGAGTAGTTGTTTCTCTAAATTTCGTTTTTCCAAATATCGTGATCGCCGAATCGGGATAGAGGTCGCGAGCTTTCAATGGTATCTACTGTAATGTAGAACGCTCCTTGTCTGGTCTTTCAAGTCCAGCATGGAGTAGCAATTTTTTAGTTTATGGTTGAAGAACCTTGTTGCCTTTGCAGGAAAAAACTATTTACAATAATGCCTACGGACTATAATATGTTACTATTTAGAATATGCTTCAATTGAGACTCTAGTACAGATATTTTGATAGAAAAGTAACTATTCGGCGTAATAGATTATTTGGAAGGTCCGCTGCCTTCAGCACTTTTTGGTGTAGTTTGTGACGTGCCTGCGTCGTGTTTGCGGTGTGACACCTGAGCTGTAGTGTCGGTAACCTCGGGCGCCAGTTTCTATTTACAGGGCAGACCCCACTCTTGTACTCGGGCGGCTACAGTGAAGACACGGTATGCCCAGAGGGTCGTGAGGGAGGAGTCAGACTTATCAAGGAATAAAAATCACAATAAAGTAATACACAAGTTTTGTCTTTGGAATTAAACAATTGTTTTTGAGTAGATGATGTTTAATGCGAAGCGTTATTACGACCAAATATAACTTAACTGGACTTACAAAAAGATTCTACATGTTTTATAATAAAGGAATTTTGATGAATTAACATTTTTATTATCTCAACTAGATATGGCTAAAGCTTAACGTTTATGTTATGTTTCTTAGAACATACTAGAGTAAAAATATATAATATACAGGGGACATAACTCTTCCCTTTTTAAAATGGCGCATGGGGTCCTTGGGACACCATTGGGACATCATTGGTAGAGTTGCCTCTGGACCTTGTAGTTTTTACGAATTTAGATATTTTTTCCTGGAAACAAATGTACGTTGTCATCAGACCCAGGAATATTAACGTGAAGGCAAAGAGGATCCAAAACATTTTGATCGTCTTTTTTGATAATGCTTCCATTGTAGTGACCGAAGACAGTGAATGGCTCGATTGGATAATATTATTGATATCTTCGAAATGAACAGTTTTTAGATTGAGATCATTGGAAATGATACTATACATATTAACTTCTTGTAGTGGTGGTAATAATATACCAGTGTCTGCGACTTTAGTGGAATTGGATGATAGTAAGTATGGTTCATCGTCAATCCATAATTTACAATTTGGATCAATAGTGATTAATGTGGGAGGTTGCATTCGTTCTACTCTTTTGGTATCACACTGGAATCGGATACTGGATTCTTTAAATGGTATGACTAGTAGTTGACTTGGACTGACTACTTGATAGACAATAGTTTGAGTGATTTTTACTTTTGAAAATTGACAATTTGTGGGTTGTTGGCCATAAATTATTGTTGAAATACAATCGTCCTGAATGAGTTGTGGTTTCTTATCACAAATGTAATAACCTTCGACTTGTGTATAAGGATTTAGGGTAAGTAACATTGGCTTGTGGAATTGTGTACATTTTATAAAGGAATAAATTTTCGCTTGAGAACAACGATAATGTTATAATAAAATTAAAATTTGGATATTTGAAAAATACATCTTGATGCATTAGTTTAAAATAATGTAAATCGTTTTCTAAAGGTAATAGCTTAGAATTATCATAAATTTGAGAAAGTATGGGGTTATATACTGTTTCTAAAGCAGAGAAAGATATAGCTATATCAATTTCATCAATTAGGGTTAAGAGTGAATTTTCGTTGTCAATAATTTGTTGTCCAATGAATCTAACATTAACGTCTCTAAAGTCATGCCTTAATCCTTCAACTAATTTAGCGATTTGTTGCTGATTATCTGATAAAGTTGATATTGTTTCGTTAAAAATCTTAGAAAGTGGCTGAAGAATGGATAATTGTGCTTTTAGTTAGGTTTCTAAATTTTGTTAGTTTTTATTTAATATTTTGTATTGTTCAATTATTTCTGTTTTATCATCGGTTAAAGTGCCAAAGAGAAATTTTGATACTTTACCAATACCAACCACTAATCCTCTTTTATTATTTTTATTTAAGGGTAAGGAATTAAGTTTTAAAGCTACTTCAGTTAGTGTGGAATTTACTAATGGAGGGGGTATCAGAGAACAAAGTTTTGCATAAGTTTTGTATAAGTTTTCTGTATGTTCCAAGAGCATTAATGTATTTATTTAATATACGAATTTTTGTGCCGATTTGATTAATTTTGTAGGTCCTAGTTGTATTAGGGTTAGTTATTGTTTGAAACAATGGGTTAATTGCTTGACTGGTCATCGTCAGTCAACTGAATGTGATAAGCAGTGATAAAGTCTTCAGTCATTTTCGTCAGCAACCTGTGACAAAGGAGGTTCTTTTTGTTTTTGTCTCGGTTTTTTAATTAAAGTCTTATGGTATGTCCCTAATTTTGTCTGTGCTAGATGTTCTTTATCGGAAACTATTTGAGTTTCTTTATAAATTGGCTTTGTTTTAGAAGTAAATTTCTCCTTTGTTTTTAAATAAACTGTTTCATCAGGCTTGTTAGTTATTGGTTCGTCTCTTTTTTGATTTAATTTGGAAATATTGTGATCTTTAGTTTGAGAATTTTGTTGTTGTCATATAGTTTTTTAGAAATCTCTTTTTGGTCATTAATATAGTCATTTAGAATTTCAGTTTCGTTAATGTTCGCTAATGTCAAATGGAGTTTTTCTTTGGTTTCCAAATACTACTTCGAAAGGGATTAATTTTGTTACTGAATGTGTGGAATTGTTTTATCCTATAATTGCTAATTTCATTACCTGATTTAAGTCGTTATTGGGATGTTCTAATTTAACACAACGTATCATGTCTAATAATGTGGAGTGAAAGCGTTCAACGGGAGCATTGGAGTTTGAATTTTTAGGAGTAATATGAAAATCAATTTGATGCAAATTACAAAATTCTTTAAATATGTTATCAAATTTTTTACCACTATCACAAATTATTTTGTTCGGAATACCGAAATGTGAGATGAACGTCAACAGAGCTTCATAAGTATCTAGTGTGTTTTTGGATTTTATATTATAGGCTTGACCTAATTTTGAAAATGGATCTAAAATCGTAAGAAATATTTTTGATTCTGCAAAAAATAAGTCCATATGAATTATTTCGAAAGGTCTTTTTGGAGTGGGCGTAATTGGGAATTTTATTCTTTGAGGGTGTCTCTCATATTTTGCTCTCTGACATATTTTACAGGAATTTATATAATTTGTAACACCGTTAATCAAGTTAGGTCAATAATATCGTTTGAGTAGTGATATTTTTACTTCATTGATGACTGGTTTTCCTTCATGGTAATATTTTAATTTTTCAGTTTGATCTCGTCTAAATTTTGTTCGTCTTGTAGGAGTTTGCGTGAGATACATAGTTTCAAGTTAGTGAAATTTTGTTGAATGATACGGGTAAATTTTCTTTCAATTTCAAGGGTTTTAAAATATAGACAATATGTAACTTGTAGGGATATTATAGATTTTAATAATTTAACTATGTGTGGTCTGGGACTGTAGTTCTAAGTGTTACTGTTAATTTTTGTTTTAAATAAGGTTGAAGCAACAGATGAATCTAAAACACTGTTATTGGATTCTATAAAAGTAATTTGATGATTATATTGATTGGATTGGGTTTTCTTGCGCGGTGTGTCGTGTTTCGCAATCGTCTACAGTCGGTTCTGGTGCTGTGATATCCTTAAAGATTTCTTCCATTGTAGGTGTGTCTATAAGTCGTTCAGTTATTTCATCTCCAATTTCGAATATAAAATCGAAAATGTCGTCAATTTTGTCACCTGGATTTGTTTCTGTGTCAATAGGGTTTGCGCCCATCTGATCAATTTTAATGCGCGATGAACAGTTTCCGTTGGCGTTATGTTTGCCTTTTTTGTATCTGATTTCATAGTCAAACTCTTCTAGGCGGAGCCTCCACCTTACATGGTGACTATTTGGTTCCTTGAGGTTAAGGAGCCATTTCAGGGGTTTACGATCTCTTTGAATTATAAATAGGCCCATACGACAGCGAGCAGTTCTTTTTCTATAGCGCTGTAATTAATTTCAGCGGGATTTAGAGTCCGAGATGCATAACAAATGGGTCATCTTGACTAAGAATTGCGCCTATGTCATAATTAGAAGCGTCGGTTGTGATGATGAATTGTTTTTCGAAATCTGAAAAAGCTAATATGGGATCATTACATAGAAGATTTTTACAATATTCGAAAGTTTGCAACAAATTTTGGGGTATGGATTACCTGTTTCCCTTTTTTTAGACATTTTGTAAAGGGTTTAGTTATTTTAGAGAATTTTTTTATGAAACTTAATAATAATCTAAAAGACCTAAAAAGATTTTAATGTTACGATAGGTTTGAGGAATTGGAAAACGTTTTATTGCTTCGATTTTTTTTGGATTAGGCTTAACACCTTGGGGAGTAACAATGTGACCTAAAAATTCTACTGATTTAGATATGAATTCGGATTTATCCAATTGAATTTTGAGGTTATGTTTCCGGAATGCTTCGAATACTTTGTGTAAATTCATTATATGTTCCTGAAGGGATGTTGAGAAGATGATAACATTGTCCATGTATACTAGACAAATTTTGTTTTGGAGATCCTTAAGAACGTTGTCCATGACGCGTTGGAAAGTGATAGGGGCATTCTTTAATCCAAAGGGCATCCTCAAAAACTCGTAATGCTCTTGTTCTACAGTAAGTCCAGATTTTTCGACAGAGTTTGAATGAACTTCAATTTGATGGAAGCCACTAGCTAAATCTAATGTTGTGAAATAGTTACAACGACCTAGTTTGTCAAGAATATCCGTAATATTGGGGAGAGGATATCGATCTTCTATTGTTTTATCATTTAACTTGCGATAGTCATTGACAAGTCTCCATTTTTGGATACCAGATGCGTCGAGTTTTTGGGCACTATCCAGATAGGGGAAGACCAAGGGCTTATGCTTGGTTTAATGATTTTTTCTTGGAGTATTTTTTCGATTTGTGTACGTACTTCAGCTTTATGAACATGAGGGAAACGATAAGATTTGGGGAAAATAGTATTTTCATCTTTAGTCCAATTTCATGTTTAACAGAATTATGGAAAGTTAAGAGATCGATCCAATAAGACTTTCTTCTCTTCGGGATTTAAATGATCAAGACGAAGTCATTTTTCAATATTATTTTTATCTGAATTTACAGGGAGAGATTTAATATTATAGTCATAGGAATCGTAATTTTCAGAAAAAGGTTCAACATCAAGGTAAAATTCAGCAGATTGAGTTTCCTCAGACATATTGTATATTTCGACAGCAGCATAACCTTTTCGGCATGTACTTATAGAAGCGGGAATAAAAATATTATCGGTTGACTGATAAGAGATGTAAAATGTCTCCATCAGGTGCGTTTACAGGAATTTCTTTAAGAAGGACTTCGTATGGATTAATAGAATATGGATGACAATAGTTAATTGGAATATTGACAGACGTATCAGGATTACAAAGAGATTGTTCCGAAAAGTTAATTGATAAATGGAATTTATGAGGATCATTAAAACCTATTAAACCATCATAATACTCATGGAAATCATGAAGAATCACTGTGTTTTTTTCATTAGAATTAAATTAATTAAAAATTGGAATGTCGGCTTTATACCTCGTTGAAAATGTACCTATACATGTTTTTAAATCAGTCTTATCTATGTAAATACAAGAAGGGTAGTTTTGTTCAATTATAGAGGGTCGAATTATAGAAGTTGCGCAACCGGTATGTATTAGTAATTTCATAGGTGGTTGTTGAATTATAATAAAAGGTAATGGGTAAGCTTGTCTTAAAGCGTTAATTTCGTTATATGGTGGTTCTTCTTCGTCGAATGCTATTTGGGGTTGTTCCGATCCGCATCTGACTGAAAATTTTCATTTTCAGATGTTTCGTTGGCTTCTGGTTCCATTTGGTCTTGGTGGTACCAATATTGTTCTTCATCATGCTCCTCTTCATAATATTCAAGTTATTCGTCTCCATAACATTCTTCTGTTGGAAAGGTTCTTCTCTGACGTGGTCTTTCAGATGTCCAGTTTCTTGGACCCGTGGGCTGGAAGTGGTTGTATAGTTTTGGTATGGTCGCTTTTGATGTAGTCGACATAGGTGTTGGTTTATATTGGAGAACTATACCCTTAGGTTTAAATACATTTTGTGGTTTAGGGAAAGGTTTAGGTTTAGTTTAAGGAAAATTTGGTTTTTGTTGTTGCACTATGGCGCTTGTATTTCTAAACGGATTTTGATAATTTGAATCGAAATTCAAATTTTGTGAATTTGGATTATATCCTACAGTTGGTCTTGGTACAAAATTATACTGTGGCTGTTTAATTTGAAGCGAAGGAATTATTGGTTTTTGAAAATTGTACGGTCTTAAATCCACTTGTTTTTATAATTTTTGTTCAACCATTCCGTTACAATCCGTGTTGGTGGCACATCATGTTGTATAAATAATAAATCTTCCAATACATTTCCCAGAAAAAATACCATACCATTGAGTTTATCATACGTCTCTAAGGTCCTATTAGTGTATTATTGACTATTCCGACCCAGATGTTAAAAATTTTACTGAAAATTACGATTCCTCGAATAAGAATATTAAAAACTCCTTTTGTAAATTCCGCTTCATCGGTGCTTAATACACAATTTATAAAGTTGTCTGTTTCTCCGTTGCATATTGTGATACTTAAACATTTTTGTTGTCTTCTGGCGCTGGAACGTACCAGGGTCCACTTTTACGGTGTTTAAAATGTTTGATTTTAAATTTCCTACTCTTAAGTTTGTTCTCTTTCAACATTAGGCTACTGGCGTTCAAATATGCTATAATCTTTTAAATGTTGAACCAATTTTACAAACATTTTATTATTCGGTATGATAAACAATGGGAGCAAAATGGGTAATAGCGGGATTATATAAAGAGTAGCCAAAATAAAATGATGGAAGATTTGAAAAAGAAAATGAAAAAAATCAGAAATGAAAACCAGTTTAGAAGTAATGAGCAATAATCGGGAAGAATTAAGAAAGGAAATGAAAACCAGTTTACAATAAAACAATAAATTATAAGAGGTAATTAAGTTAAACGCAATGATTTGAGGAAACCGTAAAAGACGTAATTTGTCAATTGAGAAGTGAGGTGTAACAAAAAGAAGTGTGGAAGAAAGTGTGACTAAGTTACAGAGGGAAATCTCAAATATGAAATCTCAGTTGTATGCGGAGAAGTCAAATAAGACAGCCACCAACATTTGATGGAAATATGTTATTGAGCACTTACCTTGAATAATTATATTTTACCTTCACGATAATTAAATTTTTCAATTTGCTCCTCATTATCTTCTACATCTTCAAGTAGTTTTCAAGAAATACATAATTTTGAATTTGTGAAATTTTGTTGAAGAAGCGAATAATTTTCTTTTTTGTCTCTGGTTTTTTGAAATATAAACAATAAGTGAATTTTGAAGAATTTAAAGATTTTAGTAGTTTAGTAACGTCATCGTCGGTGCTGTCATTCTAAAAGTTACTAGATGTCTGATTTTTGTTATAAATGGATTTTCGGCTGTTGAACAATAATAGTAATATTTAATTCCTGAATAATAATTTGGTGATTATTGTAAGAATACTTGCTATTCATCTATCTATGATCTCTGGTGCTTTGGTTGACAAACCTGTTTTAGTTCATTGACTTGTTTAGTTCTTTTTTCTTTTTTAATAGTCAGTAGTAGTTAGTAAGAAGATGGTTGTAAGCAACTGTTAATTATTAATTTTGTTCTTTTTCACCGTAGTAAAATATTAATAAACTTTTCTGTGAATATTACATGCCGCACTCTTTATTAATTCCACAATATCTATTATATTGGTTAAAACAATTTTCAATATAGGGTATTTCTTGTATTTGCGGTATGTTTAGTTTCTACGTCATCTCCTGGAGCTTGTGGAGGTGCTTGGCCTGTTTCAATTTCGTCAAACATTTGTTCCATTGTTGGGGTGTCAATTAGTCTTTCTCCAATTTAATCGCCTATATCTGATATAAAATCGTCTATGTCTGTAATTTTGTCTCCGAGATTAGTATTTAAGTCAATTGAGTTTGCGTTAATTTTTATTCTAGATAGTCTGTGTTAGTATTTTCCTTTTTGTACTTAATTTCGTACTCGTACTCTTCAAGTCGGAGTCGCCATCTAACAAGTCTACTGTTTGATTCTTTCAAATTAAATAACCATTGTAATGGTTTATGGTGAGTTTGGATAATAAATTTTCTACCGAAAATGCAAGGCCGAAAATATTTACATGCCTATACGATCGCGAGCAATTATTTTTTCAATAGTACTATAATTTATTTCTGCCGGATTCAATGTTCTTGATGCGTAACTGAGAGTAACCTAAAAAAACTAAAAAGTTTTTGATATCGCGGTGTGTTTGTGGTATCGTAAAATATTTGATAACTCCAATTCTTTTAGGATTTCGTTTTATACCATTTGGAGTGATAACATGTCCGAGAAATTCGACAGATTTTGACAAATAATCAGATATATCAAGTTGAATTTTGAGGTTATATATTCTAAAGGCGTCGAATACTTTATGGAGATTTAGAATATGTTTTGGCTGCTTCCGGGCTGTTGGTCACATCGTCGGTTTAAGACTCTTCTTAGAGTCTTAAACCGACGACGTGGCCAACAGCTCGGGAGCAGCTAAATCATTGACGGAAGCCACAGAAGTCGACCAACCAAAATTTAGAATATGTTCCTGTAATGAAGTCGAAAAAATAATTGCATCATCCATATACTAAACAAATTTTGTTTAGTCTTTCAAATCATTGTCCATAACTCTTGGGAATGTACTTGAGGCATTTTTATACCAAACGGCATTTTTAAAAATTCGTAATGACCTTGTTCAACACTAAAAGCGGTTTTCTCTACAGAATTTGGATGTGCTTCAATTTGGTGAAATCCACTAGCTAAGTCAAATTTAGTGAAATAGTTACAACGTTCTAGTTTATTTATTATGTCAGTAATATTTGGGGTAACAGTCTTCTATAGTCTTGTCATTTAGTTTTCGATAGCCTACTATGCGTTGCCATTTTTTAATTCCTGAAAAATCTTTTTTCTTGGGGACTACCCAAATCGGTGAGGACCATGGACTTATACTTGACCGAATTACATTTTCTTGCAGCATTTTGTTATCTGATGATGTACTTCGTGTGGGAATCTATAGGATTTGTTATATAAAGGATTTTCGTCTTTTATTATTATTTCATGCTGGACACAATTATGAAAGGTTAAAAGATCGTCTGGTTTTAGAGATATATCCTGAAATTTATTACATACGTTTAAAAGAGCTTTTTTCTCTTGTGAATTTAAATGATCTATACGAAGCAAATTTTAGGTGTTGCCTTTATTGTTTTCTACAATGGAAGATTTTATGTCATAATCAAAGGAGTCATAATTTTCTAAAAATGATTCAACGGAAAGAGGTAGTTCGAATTCAATGAACTGTGCTTCTTCAGACATATTGTACATTTCTACAGTAGCATAACCATTATGGCATGTACTTATGGAAGCTGGTATAAAAAGATCATGTGTTGACTAATAAGGAATATAAATGTCACCATCCAGAGCGTCAACGAGAATTTCTTTAATTAAAACTTCATGAGCATTTATTGAAGAACGTTTAGTAGTATCATTTGGATTTCTATAATAAACTGAAATATTTATTGACTTATTAGGATTGCATAAAGATTGTTATGAAAAATTAATTGATAATTGTAAATTTTGCAAATCATTGAAACCTAGGTCTAAGGGAGTGGGCCAAAAACTAGCCCTCCACTGCGACCTTGTGGTCTATTGAACCCTATTAGACCATCATAATATTCATCAAAATCGTGGAGAATAACGGTTATGAATTTATCAGAATTGAATTCTTCAAAAATTGGGATATCAGCTGTTTCAAGGTGCATTTGCTGTTCCAACATAAGTTTTTAATTCAGTTTTGTCAAAATAGATACAAGATGGGTTATATTTTTCTATTAAAGAAGGACGAATAATTGATGATGCGCAAGTGGTATCGATTAATAATTTCATTGGTGGATTTTGGAAAATAATATAGGGTAAAGGACAGGCTTGTCTAAGGGTATTTATTTCATTAGGGTATGATTCATCTTCTTCATATTCTATGTAGGGCTGTTCTGATTCGTAGCAATAGGAAAATTTATATCTTGTTCTGAGCTTCTTCAGTATAGTGTTCTTGAACTAACTAGTCATATTCTTCATAAGGAAGTTTGTTCATTTCTTCAAGTTATTGATATTGATAATATTCTTCTTGAAAGGTCATGTCTTCCACGTTCTGTAGTTCTCTAGAGATCCAATTTTTTGGCCCTGTAAACTTGAAATGGTTACAGGGTCTTGGTACAGTTGCTTTTGATGTTATTGACATTGGTGTTGATTTATACGAAAGGGGTTACGTTCGTAGGTTTAAAAACATTGGTTTTCCAAAAACTTACTGTTTCTATAGTATTTTTGTGGCGATATTTGTCTAGGTCTAGGTTGTATGTTAAATGGTTGTGATGGAAAATTTGGCTTTTGTACTTGAAATTTTGATTTTTAAATTGATTTGAAATTTGAAAAAAATTTGGGCTATAAACTACAGCATGTCATGGCGTAACATTATATTGTGGTTGTTTAATTTGTGGTGATGGTATTATTGGTTTTTGATAATCTGACCTACCTGCAATATTTGAATTATGAAAAGATTTACTATAGTTAAAAAAATGTCTTCTTCACGCTTATAGCAGAGTCTAATGAATCATCTTGTTGAACTCTGATTATAAATTGGATCATATGGATTAAAGATCTAGTAAATGAGTCTAATGCCAATTGTTTATAATGTTTTACATAAAATTCTTTTTCAGTGTGTATCTTTTTTTAATGAATTTATTTACTAATTAATAAACTACACAACTCTTGGCATCTTAAACCAAAACTGTGATAGTTTTTATTTTTAGAAATTTTTAGATTTAATAAATCATGTTCTAGCATTTTATATTTCTTTGGGCACCAAAATTTAATCTTAAAATATCTCTTAATTGGAACCAACTTTGAATTTTATGCGAGAACCTACTAGCATTTGAGCTTTACCTACTAATTTTTCTAGAGTTATGAATGTATTTAATACAAAAGGATTTCCATCATATTTAGGAATATTGTCAATGTAAAAACGCAACAGTTGATAATCCACTTGTGGAGCATTCGGTTCTCTACTTGTAGCCATTTTATTTGATTTAGAAATTTTTAAATTACTCCAAGAGTTAACTAAATTTGATGTTTATATAATTTCAAAGAAACTATATAATTTTCTGTATTATGTCAGTTTGTACATTAGTTGTACGGTAGCGTTTCTTATTTGAATTTATGTTTAAAAAGTATGGTGCGTGGAAGAACCAGAAATCGATCACCGCCATTTCTTTGTAAATGGTATTTTACTGTTCATATCTGCAAAAAACTAATAAAGACGTTATTTATTTTAATATTTTTTGTGATACAGTAGTGTCCTCAATGAAAATATAATGACATATACGAATCTACAACCTGTTAAAAAATACCTGAAAAAAAATTAGTAATAAAATGATTATTATTATTTATTACTCTTAATTATGATGTGTATGTTTGCACTATGGGTGTCTTACAAATGTTCTCTAAAAAAAACCGATTTTTTTTTAAATTTCATATATAAAAAATTAAAAGGTGGCAAAAAATTTATTATTAATATAATTAATATTTGTTCCAGTATATGCGTGTAAGGATAAATAGAGAGTATAACATCAGCTTTTGTGAGAAACTTGAAGTCAGTGTCAAGGTTAAATCGAAGAAGCCATATTATCTCTATGATTACTTACAACATTTAATCGCAAAAAAATGATGTTATAACATGTTTTTGGAAGAGATACTACGCAGATGAGCAATACTTAACAACAATGCTATTAAATTTCAATGCTATTGTTTTTTTGGAATTAATATGGCTAAAATTTGTATTTCAGAAATCTTTTTTGATCCTGTATCTCTAAAATAAAAAACGACACTTAAAATTGAAAAAAATATTACACTCATTTCTTATATGATTAAAACAATGTCATACTGCAAGATCCGTACTATCGTCGTCCTGCATGCATCTGCTTACCGGATGAAGAGTATCTTTTATCAAACATGGAACAACGGAATATGTTAATGGCTACCCTTAATTAAAAATATTGTAATTATTTTTTTTAATTATTGCACTCACTTGCTTACCAAACAAATTTGATATCAATCGAATGTAAAAGTTAGGTTGCCTTCCTTTTTCTTGTCAATATTACCGGGTTGTTCCGTATAAACATTGAAATATATATGGTGCATCAAAAAAGCAGGTCATTCCATTAACTGCATATTTTTCACAACAAAATACGATTGACAAATGTTTGATAAAAAATAATTTTCATCCGTAAGCAGATGGATGCAGGACAGCCTTAGTTCGAAACTTGTACTATATAAACTGGAATAAAACGAAATAATTAGTAATTGCTAGCATTGTGACTATATATCTCTATTACAGGTAGACCGATCGAACCTTGTATCACTGTCATTCTATCCAAATATATATACAATTACTGTGTTTCATTTGAAACATCCCTATTGTGTGTGTATCTCTTAACCATATTCTCAGTGATTTTCACAACATACGAAAATTGAAAAAAGTTTTCTGTTCTTATATTGCTGTGCGTTTTTATTCATCAATAAAGAGGAACATGTCTTATGTAGAATAATATTTATACTTATGTTTCTAATTTTCCGCTATTAGCTGGGTATATTAGTACTACTTTGTTTATATTTACAAGGTGGCTAGATGAAAACGAAACAGAGCCATTTTCAGGAATTGCGTCAATATTGTAGAAAAACGCCCAGATCCGTCGATTTTAGATTAAAGGGGGACATTCTTTGCTGGTATTTTTGACTCCGCCACTTTCACCTCTAGCAAGGGTAAGCATCACCCCCAACTATTTAAATGCCATTGGGGGTTGAGTAATATTTATTTTGAAAGCCCTTACAATTCTCTTTACAACAGACTTTAAATTTTATAATTCCGCTCAATACTAATAATAATTTTGATTTTAAAGTTGAAAATTATGTACAAACAATTAGTAACGGTAAAAACGTCACTCATTCGAGTTAAGTACGCCAATGTTATAAATTTAGTATTTCTTGCGTTACATTGGTTTTTGGCGAGTTGTTATCATTTTCGTAAAAAAAAAACACAATTGTAAAAAACAGAAATGAATACTATGCACACACAACGAACGGAAAATTAGAGGATTCCAAATTTATTTTCTAGTATTATTTGGAAGCGTTGGTTCGTAGTTTATTTAATTATGCTTTTGAAAATTAAACACTATGGTTTATTCCATTTCGGAAAGATTCGCATCGCTTTACTTTATGGACAATAAATGTGCGAATAGAACAACTCAGCTATTTAATGAACAACATCAATATCGACATGTCAGGAGGAAGTATGTGCTAGAGTTAGTAAAAAAAATTCAAAAGACAGGGAACGTAGCCAATAAAAAATGAGAAATTGAAAAACCTATAGTTAATGAAGTTAGTGAGATTGCAGTTTTGGGACAAGTTCATCTTGATCCTATATTAAGTACGAGGCAGCTGGCATCTGTGTCTGGGATCAATCGAACTAGCATACAAACCATTTTGAAGAAGAATAAATTCCATCCATACAAAACACAGGAACTTCATGAGGATCATTATGACCGCCGTTTGCAATTTTGTGAATTAATGAGTGAGCGTGCAGGGAAC
The DNA here is from genome assembly GCA_037114965.1 of Monochamus alternatus. Lineage (NCBI taxonomy): Eukaryota > Metazoa > Arthropoda > Insecta > Coleoptera > Cerambycidae > Monochamus > Monochamus alternatus. The sequence goes on along the minus strand of CM073428.1, from coordinate 44,776,628 downwards.
GATCTACAGTTCCTTTTTAACCTTCATAAACCCGAGCGGGGTACCCCAGACATAAATTTTTGGGTATATTTTCTAAAATATTTTTTTTACTTAATTTTCTTCGAGCTATGTTTCTTAAATATATATCTAAATTGGTATACAAAATTTCGAATAAATTGTTTTTTATTGTAACTGATAATAGAGAGTTTTGTTGCTTGGGGCAACGTATGTACAGAGTATGTACATTAAAAAAATCTAACAGTTTGTAACAAGTGTGATAATTAAATCATTATTTAAAATGTCACTAAAATGCTTGTTCCTTTTTTATAATTATTTTTGTTTTTATTATTTCTAATAATTTCATATTATTTTTTCAAAATGTGTTTACTCATTTATCAATGCTGACAACTTATTTATGTAAATAGCTATTTATGATATACGTGTTAAAAGTAAGTTCGTGAAGTTAAAAAACTCGCTACGCTCGTTTTTAATCATCTTCACTCACAAAATAAAATCACTTTTAACACGTATATCATACACTATTTTTTCTACAAAGCAATCGGAAGAACTTTAAACTCAATAAAAATAAGAAATCAAAAAATACCACACAGATCGCAATATTTATGAACCAAAATTTTCGTAGCAACCAGTGCTGTTGTTAGTTACGGAAAAAACGCAAAAATATTGACAGCATTTTCTAGTAATATTATAAGTATAATGAATAATCTCGATAATGAGCGTAACGAATCCATCCCTGCTGAAATCGAAGAAGCCGCCAGTCGAGCAACATTGGAATTATTGCCGGCGAAATCAAAGGAACAGTACGAAATCGCTTATAGATTCTTTTCAGAATGGTGCAACATTAAAAAGGTCCCTGGGAAATGTAACGAAAGTGTTTTACTGGCATATTTTGAGGAAAAAGCCAAGATATGGAAATCGTCAACGCTGTGGTCAAATTATTCCATGATCAAAACTATGTTAAAAATAAAGCAAAATCAAGATATAAGCAAACATTATAAACTTATTGCTTTTTTAAAACGGAAGGGTGAAGGATATCAAGCAAAAAAGTCAAAAGTTTTGACGAAGACGCATATCGACAAATTTTTCACAGAAACAGAAGACGAAAAGTATCTGATGATGAAAGTCGCAGCAATAGTGGGTGTCTTCGGGGCCATCGACAATATTGAATATTTGGGCCCTTCGGTTGTTGTGACCATACCAGATACTAAAACGAAAGTGCCTCGGACTTTCAGTGTTGTTGGTGAATTCTATTTAAACTTTTTTAGAAAGTATATGGCACTCCGGCCACCCAACGCTGACCATACACGACTTTTTCTTAAATATATGAAGAATAAATGTGTGAAGAATCCAGTCGGTGTTTGGTAAAATGCCTGCCGACATTGCAGAGTTCTTGAATCTACCAAATCCTCAATTCTACACCGGACACTGTTTTCGTCGTTCATCGGCGACATTTTTGGCAGATTCTGGTGCAAATCTTACTACCATCAAGAGACATGGAGGATGGGAATCTTCGACGGTAGCTGAAGGCTACATTGAAAATTCACTGGAACAGAAGAAGGAAATTGCGTGCCAAATACTTCCTACTGCTGCAACTACTAGCAAGACCACCAGTACAACCAGTAGTATTTCTACAGAAAATAGATGTGTCACACATGTTGACAGTAAAACCAACTTAAGTATGATGACTCCGCAGGGAATTACAATTTCAAATTGTTCTAATTTTACTATAAATGTTAATAGTAATAACTAGTTAAAATGTTGGTTTGTACTTATTTAAAATAAAAAGTTGTTCATGTGTTTGTTAAAACGTTTTATTAATTTTCAAAACAAAATTTAAATAAACTTTGATTTACTTTTAACACTAGTGTTAAATCATTTACTTTTAACACTAGTGTTAAAAGTAACTTACTTTTAACACGCGTGTCAAAAAATGACATTTTTAACAACAAAAATGACAATTAAAAAACCCACTTTTAACAGTTTTGTAGAAAAAATATATTTTTTTATGAGCAGAATATGTTTTATTTTTAATATTCCCTAATTATAACATTACAAAAATAATAATAAGCCAAAAAATATTGGGGTACATTTGGACCCCACTCGGTATTTAATGTAAGTTTTTGACCACGGGTATATGAAGGTTTTTTCTTGAACGGGACGGTAAATCGTCACATTTGCCACTATTGGTTAGATTCAAGCCCAAGAGTTTTTCACGAGGTGCATACACAGCAACCGAAAAAATTAAATGTATGGGCTGGAATTCTCGGTGACCTGGTAATTTGACTGGCCAAATGTTTTTGCAATTACTGGAAGACGCTATTGGCCCTGCCTTGACTGATATTATTGAAAATATCCCAGAGTATGATGAAGATCATTTGATTGTTCAACAGGACGGTGCTCCTCCGCATTATGCGTTAATTGTCCGTCAGTATTTGGACCCACCTTTTTCACGGAATTGGACTGGGAGAAGAGGCAGCAAGGAAAGGCCTCCACGATCACCGGATTTATCGCTCCGTGATTATTTTGTGTGGATACCTAAAGAGTAAAATCTATAAAACAAAGCCAGCGTCGCTGCAAGATTTGCGTCAAAGAATCGTCGACGAATGCCGCCGAATCACTCCGGAAATGTTCCGAATGTGCGCGAACGTTTCGAACAAAATCTTTATTCTTGTATGGAAGCGGGCGGTTATCAGTTTGAACATTTAATCAACTAAGTAGTAAGTAAGCAACTAAATATTACTTAACTTTTAAAATGTAAATTTTTTTCAAAGTATTGGGCGGAATTATAAAATTTAAAGTATGTTGTAAAGAGAATTGTAAGAATAAATAAATATTACTCAACCCCAACCATTTAAATATTTTGGGGTGATGCTTACCCTTGCTTGGGGCTGAAAGTGGCGGAGTTAAAAATACCAGCAAAGAATGTTCCCCTTTAATCTAAAATCGATGGATCTGAGCGTTGTTCTACAATCTTGACGCAGTTCCTGAAAATGGCTCTGTTTCGTTTTCATTTGGCCGCCCTGTATATGACATAATTAGTCCATTGTAAAAAGTTACATCCTAAATTTAAATTTAATTTTATCTATATTAACCACCAAATACATCAATACATTTTTAGTAATAATTAGTTTTCTTTTATTGTAGGTACAGTAGCACCCTATAGACCGGAAAAATTTGTCGACCCCACAATGATTGGAATCTTAGTAGTTCTTTTTCTTATGTTTGTTACTATTTGTGTTGTTTTACGTCTATTTAGCAAGTAAGTATTATTTAAACTATATATCTATATAAAAAATGTTACTAATTTAAAAAGAATAATTTTTAATTAAATAATGTTATGGGTCTGCGGTAACTATTTCTACTTTTCCCTGACATAAAATCTTTCCAGGTCTTTAAACTACTTATCACACACTTCCGCTTCAGGTACTTTGGTTTCACAAGAATAAGTTTACACAAATTCTATTAACCTTACTGTACAAATACACGCTTACTGTTCAATTACACGCTACAGGATGATTGCACACATCCACTTAAACCGTATCACAAGCCAAGTTCCTTATCCTATAAATCACTTAACTTATCACTACCAAAATTTTCACTAAGACCCTTCTAACAAAATTGGCAAAACTAAAATTCGACTATTGTTTAAATAGGCATAAAAAATTAGAAATATCAGAATCGACTTGACTATTAAACAATTCCCTTCCAATTCAGGCTGCTCTCGAATACATGACTCGGTTAACTAGCTTCACAGTAATTTCGATTAGGGTAAATTTCACAACTAACGAACGTGCACATCAATCATCTCGATCGAATGCATCTCTATACGCGGATAGGTGATCCAGGTAGATGATTTTCACTTTACTGTTAGTATTTTTTCATATCTGGTAGAAGACGTTAATCGTTTTAATGCACCTTAGGATATCTTCCCTTCCTTTGCATAGAGTTATACAGCCACACAAGCTTACTTTCATTCTAACTCACAAGTGTAAGTTTCTGGCTCTGTGGGTTACTCAGCAACAATACCAAATCGGCTGGAAGGTAAAAGTCCCTTAAGCTTGTCCCAGTTCATCTGGTTTTCACTAACATCTTCAGATTGGTTTCTAATGTGTCGTTGAAGAATTCCATCATACCATCTGACTTGGGATGTAGTAGATTAGTTCTGATTTTTCAGATTTGGAACAGGTTATTGAAAATGTTTCCGTTACTGCACTGTTTCTTGATTAGATAGGAGATACACTACGGGCGGGCCAATGATTGAAGTATTTAATTACACTAAGTAGATACCATTGCCACTCTGGATTATCGGAAATAGTTTTTATTTAAATAAGTTTTTGTTGTAACATTCCTCTTTACAAAAATACGGTGTATTGAAATATAGGAAAATGGAATCATCACTATGATAAACCTTTTTTAAAAAAAATGTGTTGCACCACTGACTAATATTTAAACTATCATTTTTTTAGGTAAAACATTTTACGTTAAAAGTAGTGACCAGCAAGCCATTATGTGTAAAACATTCAACGGATTCTTTTTTGCCAAAACATATTTATTAATTAAATAAATCTTAGTTTTGAAATGATTTCAAAATAAAAAAAACAGTACAGGGAATAAACAAAAGTATTATTAAAAAACGACAGCAAATATTCGAAGTGCCCACCATCAGTCGCAATATAGGCTTGACACCGTCGTATTAGTATACAAATGGTGCATATTTAAGTTATTTACTTTTATTTGCAGCCATTGTAATTCGTTCTTGTAACTGTTCTCTAGTCATAATTACTTTGCTTTAAAAATCACCATAAAAAGAAATCTAGCGGATTTAAATCAGGCTTCTTGGAGACCACCTCAGGACCAAACTAATGAAACCATCTATTATTAAAATTATTATTCAGCTACTATGTCATAAATCTGTCATTGTAAGAAAGTGCACCATCTTGTTGGAAGTATATCTGGTGTCTTCTAGTAAGTTATACAAATGAAAGTTCCTGTAACTATTTGCGATCATGCGATTATTAAATTCTTGCAGCTGTAAGAAATGACCACTAAAGATTTCTCTCCAAATATCGATAAAAAATCGGTGCTGGATTCTTCTACTTCTCTCTCTTCTAGTTTCCAAAAATTTGTAATGCCGTCTCTCGTAAAAATATACTTCATCTGTCCATACCTTCAGGACGAAGAATTTGAACATCTGTAAAGTGGTGAGGGTGTCAGCGAATTCTTGTGCAGTAACATTATTCATTTAAAAGATGTAAAAAGGCAAATTCATTTTCAAAAAAATTATTCACTACATTTGACAAAGATTGACTTTTAGTGACAGCAATAGTTTTAATTTGTTCGGTATTAAATTCAATTACTGAAAATCCATACTTATATGCATATTTCGTATAAAGTTGATTTACTCCAAAAATGAGTTCTTTACTGAAATTATGTAAGAATACTTTTTTTTTAGTAAAGAATGACTGAAACCTAAAAAATAGATTAGTGTTAATATTAGTCAGTTGAGCAACATAGTTTTTTCTAAAAAAAAAGGTTCACTATCCTCTACACTGGGTAATAACTATTCATATTTTTTTTATAACTTTTTTCTAAATATTTGTTCATTTTTAGCCGGAGTCCCTACGCTGTCAAATCAAATCTTCATAATTCAACTCTCCTTTCAGACCACAGTTTCAGTAGATATTCATTTGACGTTCAAGGGTGTATATCATATTAATGGAAACAAATTCTTACGTACTTTAAACTATTCAAAATTATTTCTTACACTTAAAGAAATATATGAAAATAATTGTATTTATTTTCCATTTTTGTATTTCTTTATTAATCGACCTGGAAAAAATATTACTAAATTTCTAAAAAATAAATCAATTCAAAACTTATTGTAGAAGAAGAGAAAGGAAAACATATGTTTAAATAGTTGCTCTCTTGTGATTCGCAATAATCTAATCAATCATAAAATTCACTCTGGAGTTTAATAGAAAAAAGAGAATGCATTAAGGATGGATAAAATAATTATGTAAGGTGTGATTATTTTTGTAATGCTGTATATGATTTTCTCAGAATGCAGCAGGCGTATAAAGTATGTATATAATGATAAAATATAGGTAAACATATTCTTTATTTCTTATTCTAACAGTTCTTGAACCTCTTGTACTTTATAACACTTGTATCCATTTCTTTTCAAAATTTTCCACGCCGTTTGCTCATGCATATATACATTTCTCAAAATTATGGACGATTTGTAATATTCTTGTTTTTGTAGGAACTGGTCAGCGATACATGCATAAAATTCAACGTGTTTGGATTGAAATCAATGCTATGAGTAGTGCAGATTCAAAAAGCGCTATTACAATATACAGGGTGTTAAAAAAAGAGTGTAAAATATTTCAAGAAGTAATAGTATGAACCAAAATAAGCAGAAAAGTCTTAATAAACATGGGTCCGCAAAGTAACGGTTGCGGAGATATGGACCACTATTCAATTTTCAAACATTTTATTTTGTTAGGAATAAACCGACAAAGGAAGTTTTTAACAAACAAAAAACAAAGTTACAGAAGATGTTCAAAGTGCCCTTCATCCATTTCCAAGCAGGCACGACATCTTCGTCTCAACGATATTCAAACTCTTTCGAAAACACCCTCCTTGGTTTGGATTTCTTGACACTTTTGATTAATCCGTAGCTTCAGCTCTTCCAGGCTATTTACAGGAGTACCATACACTGTCTTCAAATATCTCCAAACAAAGAAATCTAGAGGGTTTAGATCAGGCGAACTTGGAGGCCATAAAACAGGTCCGGTACTTCCTACCCATCTATGTGGCACGTTTTTCATTAAACATTTGGATGGGTATTGTAGGTGACAGGTTTCTAGTTCCTGTTGTTTTACCAAACCGATTAACGGCGCTGCTTACCTCAACTTTCTGCAGAACACACTGTATGAGTTTTTGGAAGACATTCCTTTGAATCAGAGGCAACAAATGTGGTTCCAGTATGATGGTGCTCCAGCTCATTTTTCCATGGCCGTTAGAGAGCATTTACATGAAACTTTTCCACATAGATGGGTAGGAAGGGCCGGACCTGTTTTATGGTGTTATGGTTATGGTTTATGAACCCTCTATTTCTTTGTTTGGGGATATTTGACGACATTAGTGTATTGTACTCTTGTAAATAGCCTGGAAGAGCTGAAGCTACGGATTAATCAAAAGTGTCAAGAAATCCAAACCAAGGAGGGTGTTTTCGAAAGAGTTCGAATATCGTTGAGATGAAGATATCGTGTTTGCTTGGAAATAGACGGAGGGCACTTTGAATATCTTCTGTAACTTTGTTTTTTGTTTGTTAAACGCTTCCTTTGTCGGTTTATTACTAATAAAATAAAATGTTTGAGAAATGAACAGTGGTCCATATCTCCGCAACCGTTACTTTGCGGACCCATATTTATTAAGACTTTTCTGCTTATTTTGGTTCATACTATTACCTCCTGAAATGTTTTACACTCTTTTTTTAACACCCTGTATAATTCTAGAATTTGAAATTTGAATACTTGTTTGTAGTTTTTCCACCAATCATTTCTTTATCCATTTTCTGTTTGGTTTCTTTTTTTTTCAGATTATTTAAAAGAAACGTACATCCTACCAATAACATCAAAACGGGTGTTGGCAAATCACAACACCAATTTTGCCAATCAGTAATTTTACGAAAAAACTGACATGAAAAAATCATTTTGTCAAATGTCAGTTTTTCGAGAAAAATTACTGATTGGCATAATTTTGAATTAAAACGAAATTTATCCATACAAAGAAAAGCTCGAATGGTTTTTGGCAAGATAAATTAACGATCAAATAGTAAATGAATAACAAAAATAAATATCTTTAATAGTTTAGAGCATAGGTTCTCAATCTTATTTCGGCTAAAGCCCACTTTAAAATTGAAAAAAAGTCTAATGCCTCTCATATTTTTTAACTTGCCTTTTCACATTACTATCTCTTACTACTATATTTTTTAAACATGCATTATTATATGGATATGACAGATAAGAAACTAAATATTTGCCTTGCTTCTTGTAAGAAAAATTTGCCTTACTTAGATGTCTTGCTTAGAAACTGCTGAGAAAAGTTGCGATATAGCTAGCTGAATTTTGCACTTCTTTGCGAGGTCTTGAAAATAAGTCACATCTTTGTCTTTGCTATCCGAGTGCACTTTATTTAAATGATCTTGTAGCTTAGATGGCTTCATCGCTTTGAAAATTTTTTTGGCAAATAAGGCATATTGGCGATGACGGATTTGTAGAATTTTTGATAAATCCATATTTATTACAATCCGCATTAAACTTTGTCCTCATGGACACAAAATTCTCGCGAATTTCGCAGATGTTGATTTAATAAATTATTAACGGCGATAAAGTGTCAACTTTTCGTAAAATAGGAATATTATCACTACTTTTATCATTATGTGGGGTTAGCAAGTTTAATTTGAGCTTCTGATAATCTACGCCTCTTCTGACAGTCAATGACAGTTTTATGATGAAAATTATAGAAAATATTGCAATTGACAAAATTCGCTAAAAGTTGAGACTTTTCGCCCGTCATTAAATAATTCGTGCAAATTTTACGTCCGTGAGGAAGGCTTTATACTGTCGCCTCTTCTTCTTTACTTCTGGTTTGATACAGTTTTCCATATAAACTTATAATTCCAGTATTAGTGTTAGTTAATTTAAAAACTCATATAGGTACGTAATACTACTATATTGCGGGTTTCGGCCTACGAATTCAGCCGAGAATTTTGTACTTACTCTCTTTGTTCGTCTGTTGCACTTGTGAGAAATGCGCATGCGCGGGATCGATTCACACATCCAATGACATTAAACTTCTAAAATGACACCGGCCACCTACCATCCACTTCGTCAACGGCTTATTTTGAATTTTTAACCTAGAAAAACAAACCAAACACTAACTTATTTGTAACAGTGATAGTAAATACAGAATAGTTATTTGATTTAGTAAAACATCTTTTGAAATGAAAAGAAATACAAAACAAGGAAGTAAATGTGTTTCAATTAGAATCTGGTTACACAAACAGTGAGAGTGTTAAATTTACCTATAAAAAAAAATAATTAAGAATTGAATATGAAAACGATACGAATATTTACAGAAATAACTTTATTTTTAATAAAATAGGCTCAACAATGCAAGAATGCCTAGAAATAGATGAAATAATATATATTTATATGTATTAGGATACATGATATGTCAAAGCGTATTAAATGTTTCAGGATGCAATTAATTTAAACAATTTTGAAATTTTCACCTTGTTAGGAGCAGAATCATTCGATTTGTAGGAATAAGAAGGTCCCTTTAATTTTTTATATTACCCACAACTTTTGACGTTTGTAAAATGTCAGAAATGTCGGGCATTGAAATAGACATCGACAGGTCTCAGAACCTATGCCAGAGGTAATTTTTAACTTATGCTATTATAATAGGGTAACAAAGGTACTAAATATAATAAATAATTTTAATAAATACTTAATTTGTTAGATCTGGGGATGATGATAGCAATGTCCTCTGGATTTGGACGGGCTCATAACTTTGGACGGAATAAAATTTGTCAGCAAAAGTGAATCCCTACTTTGACTTATCTCGTAGGGAACCAATGATATTAATATCTTACTTATTGTTAAAAATGATGACGGATGCTGGAACTCTTACTTTGTGGCACCTTGAGAGCCGGGACTAGAGACGAAGGGGGAAATACAATAGTTCCTTGATCGGGAGGAATAGCGGAATCAGCGATCAAGACACGGCATTCGATATATAGATCCTAACATAGTAGCACATTCGATTATTGTTAGCTTATTTACTGCCCATCTTTAAGCAATATACGGCTTGTAATTTTTCTTTTAAAATATGTTTTATTTGAAGTTTCTAACATTATATTCAGTTATTTTCAAATATTCATATTAGTTTGTAATAAATTAAATACGGTTCCAAAGCACTACAAATTTAAAATACAATACATTAAAGGAATCGGCTCAAAAACAAAAATTTTATTTCAAATGAATGCCACACTTACTAGTTTAAAACAAGGAAAGTGGTTGGCTTGTCAGATTTAAAAGCCACAAGTAAGTGTCTCTTTAGGAACATTTCTTTCAGTAAATTGCTAACAATTTCACTATAACACAAAACAATTTGGAGATGTTAATGTCAAAATGAAATCTTCTTGATCATAAACTGAAAATTCATCAGTTATTCCCAAAAAATATTGCAATTAAATAATAAACTAAAAAGATATTTAACATTAAAGGCACCACAAGTGTTATAGAATGACCCATTCAGGTCACAGCACTGTAAAATCAGTAAAAAAACATTTTTAATTCTGAAAATTGATCCTCTATAATTGGTTACAGTACCTATACAATTATTATAAAATAAAAATTACTCCTAATAAATAAATTATCTTACTACAACAGTTTTCTAATTGTTTTTTTAGGATTATGTCTAGTTTCTATTTAGTTTATATTGCTAAAATATATCTGTTTTCGTGCTGTGCCTTTGTGACTTTTAAGAAATAGAACACATTTGCTATATCCTGCCTGGTGTATATGATTACCATTGTTGAATGAATTATTATTCAATTAGCATAACACAATAATATACTTTTTCTACGTACATGCAAAAAACAACTTTATTGAACTCTATTTAGTGGAAAAGTGGTTCTTTATTGCACTAGTGCAATAAAATGATTATTGCATTCATCTGTCATTCTACTACAGCGTTTTGTCATCATGACAAACATAAACGTTCAAATCGACGTCACATTTTCCTAGACTTAGTGTCATCTAAATAACATTTTTTGGTTTTTGCATAATCGTAGAAAAAATATTGTATGCAACTCGTACAAAAAGTGCTTATTGCACTCGACATGTTATCCTACTCGGCCTGACGGCCTCGTTGGACAACATGTCGTTACTTTTTGTACTTGTTGTATAAATAACTATTGCATAATATACATAAAAGAACACAAACATCATGTCCATAAAGGTAAGTTTTCATCTGACATTAATTGCACAATATTTATGTCAGACAGAAATTGCAATTAATGGAAACAGCGAAAAATTTCTGTCAGAGAGATACATTTTAAGTGTCTACGATGCGTGTCGACTGCAAATAATGTCTAATCGTAACATTATTTGCATGTTCAGACCTGCAAGACGGAAATTGCTGTAATAATGTATAATATTTAGCAAATAAATGGATCTTAACTGATTTTTTTAATTCACCAAGTTATTAAAATTTTTAACATAACATTAATTGTCATCTTTCACTCCATTTGTTTGGATTACCTTCATCACAGTATACTACCATCATACACACATTTTCTATTTTATTAATTTTCAGGCTTGCCAATCGTACTACAACTAACCATGAAAAGAGATGCATAGTGAAACTGTACTTTGTATTCTTTGAAAAAGATTTGAGAAATACAATCTTAAAAAACTAAATGGTATTAGTATCAAATAGTGCTCTCTGCGTCATTTGGTGGCATACCAAATTATACTAAAACTGGTTTGGTAGCTTGCTTGTTACAGACCAATTTTACAAACAAGTTTCTCAAACTGAGCTGGCTTCATCCCCAAAAAATGTGACATTAATTAACTATAAACACCTAATTCGTCGTATGTGTATGACACAAGTGTATTTAAGAAATATGTAAACGATTCCCATATTTATTGTAAATTTAAAGCTTCTAGACACAAATTTATAGCAATTTCTATCAGAATGTAAACAGTCACTACGATATACCTACCTATCTCTGATACTTGATATTATATGTATGGATACAAATGTCAGATGTAACCTTAAGTTTTTTTATCAGAAATGTCTATTTATCTGCTAAAAATTCACAACAAATATATATTTACACAAAAATAATTTTCAGTTATAAACATACATTTAGAATTTAGTAGATATTATAGGTATTAAGTATGGACTTGCTTTAAGGGCTCCTGATCAAGAACGATTATATCAGAAAAGTGGAATTTCAACTGGGATATACAAATTCAAAATCAGCGACATATAAAACACTAAATTAAAATAGATTATATTTTGTATGAAAAGCCAGTAAAATAAGATTATAAAACAAATATCTTGCGACTGACAGTTTTGTAATCAAAATAATAAAATATGGGGGCGTGGATCACAAACCTAGAAAAAATATAGACAGCGTCGGTTCATGATATAGGTCACGTGACAGGTCCCGCGTTTCCTAGGGTCTTACGGTCCAAAAAATGGGTATTTTATTTGTTTTCTGTTGGCAGTTGTGCAAATATGATGGCTGCATTGCAATATGAAATTAACTAACTTCCTATCATTTTAAATGTCATTAAAGAATGTGACCAATCACAGTAAATCAATGAGCTTCACATTACAATACAACCAACGTAAATTGACATAAAACCAAGTTGTAGTGATTTTGGACCTGGACTTTTAGGGCAGCCATGATTTAGCGGTCGTCGGCAATATGACACTGGCACAGTCTATATTTTGCCTAGGTTTGTGAATCGGATCGACGCATGCACAGAAGCAATAAGTGCACTAGAAAAAAGGGATAGAGATATAGGATATTTGCAGACGCTTTCCCAAGAGGGAACCCGCAATATAGTAGTATTACATATACATATGTAAAAACTAACTAAAAAAGTCGCAATACCCAGATTTGTTATAAAAAAATGTGTTAAAGGAAGCCAAACAAACTATTATTATATAATTTTGCTAAAAGCTCTTATAACAAGGTTTCTTATGGGTAACAATATTCTACTGTATTTAATTTCATTTTTAAATACTGAGAACCTTCGTTTTCCGTGGCAAGGCGATTTAGAGTCGGATTTTTATAGATACAATTGTCTGTCGCTGCCCTTCTAGACTAACTTAACGCCCCTAATTTTTTGGAATGACAAATTCAAAGCTGTAGTCAATTTAGGTGTATTACGTACAATGCGATTTATTTTCCCAACTTTGACACCCTGTATCTCGGTAACGAAGCACTTGCGGACCGATGTTCATATGCACTTTTTTGCTTAAAATATGACAAGGAATCACCCCTTGAAATTAAAGTCATCACTTACGATACACCCTGTATAATTGTTTTTATGTGAGTTAATTTATCTTTATATAAACGAACAGTTCTTGTAATAAAATCTATAATTTACAACTTTTCTCACTTAACTAATTAGATGAATTTTACATATCATGAATCCTAGAAATTCATGCTTTGCTTCTTCTTGTGGTTTGTGTAAACAATCAGTGTGTATGAGCTTCTTTATAGGCGTATGCATTCCTACCGGTTATTCAGAATACTGAAACTCTATATGTCCTGTTTTGTTTGATTTCTGTTAATGTAAATAAATGGGGATGAAGAAAACTATATAAAATTAGAGAAACAGTTTCACAACCATGAAAATATCAGTTTCTCTCTCTACCTGCCCTACTACAACAGTATATTTCTTATTGTAGACCAAAGGGCAGGTTTGTACTTTTCGGACTTGTATCTATCACTTAAGATTTCCAGATATATATTATAGCCTGTAAAACAATTTAGCTTATTATGTATATGAAATTGTCAGTTGTTTGAGCAGCGTCACTTGTATCTATTTTAAAGCACAAGTTTAAAAAAGTTAAATTACTAATAAAAAATGCCATGAAGATTAAATTATACTTATGAAGACTATTTAAATTTATTCATTATCTATAGACAGAAAAAACGTGTGATATATTTGCTGTTTAATTTCTTCAGAAACAGAAACCATACTATAAGATGTATTGTAGAGAATTTTAAAAATATTGATATCACTAAAGTAAAAATTCAATTTATAGTGAACTTCGGCTCATTTGTCTATATGTATAACATTTTATATACGGCAATTCAATAACGAACAACCCCAAAATTTTTTTGGATATTTGTCAATAATAAAAAAGGTCATACAAGAATCTCTGGTAGAAAGCGTTACAATAATTTGGAATTAAGCAAGCCGCAATTTATTGTTGACGCATTTAGTAAATATTTTAGTAGGGTATTGCTTGATCCGAATGTATCTTTTCCTGTTGATAATTATCCACTTATAAATATTAATATGCCTAATCCACTTATAAATATTAATATGCCTAACATATGTTAAAAACTGAATTGAGTGCAAATTTGGTTTAAATATATTTTGTTGAGTTGCATTTTGCAATTCTTAGGAGGGTATTTAAAAAATAATAAACTTTCTTTTTATTTTCAAAACTTTTCACAAAAGTTTCATTTAATTAAAGTTAAAACAATATAATAATGCCAAAGGTATTAGATAGTATCTGTAAAGTAACTAAATAGAATAATAAAGTTAATCCATATTTTGGGTTTTTCAAGCGACACATTTCGCGCGGCGCAGAACGTAATACGTCTGGCGTAGTGTAACCTCCAACGCTTTACTTAAGGCTAACGGTGAAACACGTGATCAAGTTTTGTTAAAACCAGATTATCGCTGCGCAGAGTAAGACTATGTTGACGTTTTGTGACAAAACGCTGAAATATATGCTTCCTAGAGGCTAATACATTTGGGATGGAGACAAAACGAAAGATACACTGAAATAAAGGTATCACAACTCTATTAGTGGAGTAAAATCGGTTCTCAATTATGCCTTTTTTTGAAATAAAGATATAACTAAATTAAACATTTACCATCTTATAGAGGGACAATTTCGGCATCTGAAATGGACTTTTACAACTTTTTTCAGTGGGGTCTAACTTTATAAATTCAAATTGTCGGTGTTTCGGACGTTATTTGTCAATTATGTTTTACGAAACATATATCGCGTTTGTAAATAAACGATTCAAGTTATGTTCATAATTTTTTCGCAACATATATAAAAAACTACAGCGTTTCTAATGGTACACACCAATTTTTAATAACTTAAAGCCTTTTCGAGAAAAATTTTCCAAAGTCAATACCAGTAAATTTGTGCATTAAAAACTTTACTATGCGGAGAGCTATATTAATTATTGAAAATAGAACTATAGTTATATCGAGACAAATGTAGTCGATAGTTTGAAAAAGTTTTTTTAAAAATGTTTACTTCGCTACGTGTTACGGTTTTCAAGAAATTGAATTTTACATATGCTCGTGTTTCGTGTGTAAGCTAAGTTTATACTTGCGGTGCAGTATACGTTTTCAGAATAGGACAATGCATTCATTCGGAAAGTCAGAAACATCTATATTTTCCATAATTTTTATGTCGAATAAGATTAAATTTTAGTTTTTTATGCTCGTATTTTTTAATAAAGAAAACTTATCGTAGATCATAGAAAATTCATAAGAGATATTAACATAAATGTATTTTATGTCCAAAATGTAAAATATAAAGACTATGGATTATTGAAGAGAAATATGAGAAATTAAAGTGTAAACCGGCCAATTAGATTAGATCAAATATTGAAAACATATACCTTTGTTTTGTTAACATTTGTGGGTTCCAAAATATATATGTGGCGTACAATGTTCTTAATTATAAAGATATAACACTGGCTTAAAATTGACGTATTCTTGAAACAATGTCTTCTACAGACATACAATTTTAAATATTTAATAATTGGATAATGTAGGTGTTAGCAAATAATAGGAATGACACCTGGGTATTTTCAAAGACACCGAAGTAAAACAAACAAACAGCTGCAAAAAGCTGTCTAAGATTTTAGATACATAGATCTACCAAAATACTTACTTATTTTAAATATATCTGTAGATATAAATATTCTTATAATAAAAATTTACTTGATAATAAAAATTGTTCAATATTTATAATTAAGTGTATGAAAATAATGGTTAAATGTGGGGTTAGGATAGCTACAAATGCGTGTCTTACAGATGTTTTTCAAAATTATTATTTTATTTGAGTAAAATTTAAACAGTAACTGTGAATAAACACAACGTCAATAAGTTACCTTTGCTGTATATGTTATATTTCAATAGTTAAAAACACAATTTTCACTGCGAGAAATACGGCGATGTAAGTAAGCGGTTCTTAATTTTTATTTCTGTTAAAAACTTTTTTCATAAAGTTGTGTGAAAATCGAAGTACTTACTACTTAAACATGTAGTTTTAAAGGAACAAACAAAATCCATTTTTAATTGTTATGCTACTTTTCCCATAAATACTCAAGTAGTTAATTTATATTTACAATGTTATCAAGTATACTATAGAAATTAATAAAATCTTAAAATAATGCATTGCATGTTTTTACTGAAAACATATATTTTTTTGTGCTATTTATTTTATTAAACTTTTTTGTAGTTTTCGAAAAATAATAGTAGGTAATGATATTTTGGTACATAAGGCATTTCACACATATTTTTATTGTTTAATTTTATTTATAAAAATTCATAAAATAGAAAAATGAACAGAATGTATATATGCTTGTATATATAGGTAATATATGCTTGTATATATAGGTAATATATGCTTGTAAACAGTGATTTTTTATTTTTCTTCGGTTTTGGGATAACTATGTTGATTGACATTTTTCACAAAAAAATAAAGATGAAAAATTTGAACATTGTTTACTTTCGAACACCATATTTTAATATTGGACCACAGTTTGTAATATCTCAAGACAAGCAACATTTTTTTAAAATCAAGAATGATCTTTTATTAAATAATCGACAATAAAATAGTTGACCAGAATGCATTATCCCATCTGGAACGGCACTTTCTAACAAAAAAATATCACTTTTAACGGTAGGATCCAAAATAGTTCCACTAATTGCGATGCTTAACTTTTTGTTTGTTCCTTTAATACTAAAATATGAATACTTTCACTTGACATAGGGCTCAACTTAAATCAGAAAATATGGAATAAAGAGATAATTTTATTTGTAGAATAAAATGCTTTTGACATATTTTTTCTTTCTATGTGCATTTCTACTAAGTTTGGATTTGCAACAAATAGTATATTATTATTTACTGAAGTGCTGAGAAGCAAACCATCGATGCCATGTAAAAAAATTCTATGCGACAAAAATAAAATTAGATAAACAAAACCATATTTCAATAACATTTTTATATATTTCATAAATCTCAACTACCCATTTGCATTCCCCATTTTTTAAATATTTATTAAAAATATTAATTATATTTAAATGAATACGTCTATTCTCAATGTCTTAGTTGGTGTCTATTATTCAGTAGGCAGACACACAATATTATATTAAAAATAATCTATATTTCTGTATTTGAAAAATATTATACTTTTAGTTTCAAGATTTAACAAATTCGTAATTATAATAAAGCTATTAAACTACAATACGTAATCATTTCTCTTAGTCTTTTATAAAATCCGTCGCGTGTCAGTCCTTTTATTTTATTTTTTCGGTTTTCGTTCTGTAACTATATATATATATATAGTTAAATATGTTATTCTATTTTTTATATACTACAAATATTTTACATCGAGGGAAAAATTTTAAATAAAAAAAAATTACATTATCTCAACATTTTAAAAAACAGCATTGATGTAAAATAATATTTGTAGTCTATTAAAAAACCGCTTATTTTTATCATTTTCCGTTGAGCAGTTATTGAGCAAAAACGTGGCGAAAACTATATTCCGTATGATAGAGCATTTACCGTTAACCTGAATCACTTCTCTCAGTGTTGGACATTTAGAATCTAATGTGATCGTCTCTTTTATTAATGCCACCACAAGGTGGCAGCATTTTATTGCTAACAAATATTTTTTTAGTTTTCGCTCAGTAGCTCCTCAAGGGATAAAGATAAAAATATACGGTTTTTTTTAATAGACTACAAATATTAATTTACATCGACGCTGTGTTTTGAAATTTCGGAAAAGAGCAAAATTCATTTAAAAAAAATAATTTTACAGTTTTTCAAAATTTTAAAACACAGCGTCGATGTAAAATAATATTTGTACTCTATTAAAAAAAACCGAATATTTTTATCTTTATCCTTTGAGGAGTTATTGAGCGAAAACTTTATATCGTCTTATAGAGCGCTCACCGTAAGCCTTAAAAGTATTTTTGATATTCAGTTGCGAATTTGGACCCGTAATGAGTGTGTAGAAAAATAAACAAAAAGCTTTAGGTTTAGGGCTGTTATAAGAAGAAATTGAAATATTATATTTGATTTGTAGTAGTACTACGATTGCTAGTCAATTATTTCAGAGAAGGAGCAGCGAAGGAGCTTTTAAATTAATTCGTAGACATCTACATGATGAAGTAAAATTCAAAGCATATTTTAGATTTACAAGACAGCAATTTTTTTTCTTTTCGATCTTGTCAAAGAAGATTTTAAGTACAATCTTGTGCGAAATCCTATTTCGCCAGCTGAATAACTTGGACTAACATTGAGGTAATTTTATTAAATAAATAAATTCTATTTTCACTAAATATATATTTATTTTCACACATATTCAATTTATTAATTACCATAGTTGTTAATAGTTTATCCGCTTCTCTCATAAAAGTCTATTATAATAGATGTGTATTGATCTTGGAAGGGGGATGAATACGGTGTATTTTAGGATAAATGCGTGTTAGCTGGAGATGACATCATGAACGTATTGGAAATAGATGATTATCCCAGAGATATATCGTAGAGAATCAATAGAAAATAATTATGTACGTGCTTTGGTGAACATTTTATCCATTTCATTCAATATTGTATCCTTCTTAGAGATGTTTTTAAACTCTTTGAGTAGGGTAACTACTAACTATTTCCATTAATTGTTCGTCGTTGGCTGCACTAATTCGCACTTGTGTTTTATTGAGCTTATTTTAAAAAACTTATACACCTATGTACCACTTGATCACTATCACACAGCGCCCAACTTATTAAGCTATTCCCGAAGCATTCATCCTATTATGCCGTATTAAGCTGGCGCACAACATTTTACGTTATCTAGGAAAACGCTTCCATTGATTTGTATTTAGCATGTTTACAGTGTTTTACATTGTGTGTCTCCGAAATTTGCGTCGGCAGGTAAACCCGGCTTTAGCTGGGATTGCTAACTCACCGAAAGCAATAACACTGTACACGCGTTATACTTTCTGTTCTAGAATTAAAGCAGTCTCATATATGTCATATTAAGTATTCTGTTTTTTCAGTTACAATTTATATATTTTATACGTACTCGTATGTTTATATTAGAATAACTGTCAGTGGGATACCTATATATTCTGCAATGTTCATGCCGATTACAATGATTAATTTTATAAATAAGACAACTTTCTGAAAAAATACTTGACTTGTTTCTTCAGGATTTAACTATAATAAAACCACGATTTATTTAACGAAATAAATGTAATTTTTGTCAGGGCCAGATGGAGAGAAAACAGGACAATATTTAACACTCCTAATCCAAGGCTAATGAATGTATCACTATTCAAAGAAAATAAACATCTTCATGAAAGAAAAGGATCTAAGACTAGTCGGGGACCTAGTAGGCAACCTAGTATGGCTTCTCTTCATGCTCATTCTCCAAATTCACAAGGTAAATACATTTTATTATAACTATAGGTATAATTATTTTAATTAAAATAAAAAATGTTTTTAGAATCTGTAATTACAAGGTTCAGTATACCACAATATATTTAATCAACAAAAATATTAATAGTAAATTATGCAAGGGTGTATTTTAATACCATTCCAAATTTTTATTAATTTAATATTTATAAACTAAAATAAAGGATCTATAAAACCAGCGTAATTCTACGCTTTCACTCTTAACAGAAGTTTGCAGTTTGAATAACATGTATTTCTAGTTTTCGTTAAGATCAGTGTTAACAAAGAGTTAAGTTAAGTAACTCATTATTTCAAATTGCATTGTCAATTATTACTAGAAATGTGGTAATTACGCTGATGTGGATTTAGCTTAGTCGAGCCTTGGCAGCACCATGCTGTACTCTCAAGGCTGGTCTGTCAATTATATAATATAAATATATGAAGCACTTTACAAACATATTTCAATTAATAGCCATCATTAACATTGCTATCTTCATCCTCATAGTCATTGTCATCGTTGCCATCATTACCATCATCAAACTTTTATCATCATCGTCATCACCGTTATTAGCATCATCATATTCGTCATCAGCATCATTAACTCTGTTATTATCGTTGTCATTATACAGAGTGGTCCTGAAATGTGCATACCAGCGAGTGACCCTAGATTCTTAAGGTAAAAATACGACTATACGAGGTTTGTCTAAAAAGTTCGTAGAAGAATTAAAAAAAAAATATTTCACAATTAATTGGGTAATTCAACATGATCCCATTCAAAGTAATCCCCCCAAGTTTCACTCAGTTGTAAACTGTTGCGTTTTCAAACGCCTTTTACTCCATAAATTATATTCAAGTCCTGAAAGATTTCTTTGTCATTTTTTCCAAGTTTTATGAGAAACTTAATAATAATTCGCTGTTCCTGGTTATCAGACATTTCTATGGCGACGTGAGTGTGAGAAAACAATAGATATATTTAATCGCTTCACACGCTGACCAGGCTTCTACTGCTGTTCAATTGGGTTATACAGAGACGGCAGCAAAGCAGCAAAAAAGTTCTATCATTTAAAAGAAACATAGTGTGCCATAAGTGGCGCCTTCTACTAGTGACGTCAAAATTAGAAACATATTTGAATTTATTTTATGTAAATATTTGAATTTCTTATTCACAAATATCGAAAATAAAATTTTAATTTGAAGACCCTGTATCTCCGTTAATATTGAGTTTTCGAAAAATTGATATAGGACTTCGTGTCCCTAATTTCTTGTGAGGAATCACCTCCTGAAGTCTTGACGCATAATTTCCGGACACCCTGCATATACCTAATTTTACCATTTAGCGTGTTTAGGTATATCTATACAGGGTGTTACAGAATGATGTTAAGACATTCTAGGGGCAGGTTCTATGTTTAAAGATAAGAAAAAAAGTTTATATAAACATGAGTCCGGAAATGCCTCGTCTTTGAGATACAGGTTAACATTTTCTGTCTCATATAGTCTTCATTTCTCGAAAACCGATAGAGATATTGAGATGTGATTTGGTACACAACAGCGTATATTGAAGGGCTACTTTTACGTGTATAAATTTATTTTGTAATATACTAGCATCAGTGGCGTTCGTGCCGTTAAATACTAATTTTTAGCAAATAAAATGTAACCCACCGAGTTTTGGACATTTTGGTATCGCTCTCTCAAAGCCAAGTTAATTCTGATTAAAAAATGTCTCCAGGACTACACTAAAATGACAAATTTCATACTCTTCACCGAAAATATATAGACTTATAGCACGTCTTTCGCCACAATGTTCTTCTTTTGTCATCTCTTGGCATAATATTGAAGTGTTTCTGTTGGTTAACTTACTTAGATTCGATTGGCCGAGTAACTACTTGAAGCGGAGAAAAGTATTTAAATTTTTTATAAATAATTTTATCTGTTCAACTAGAAAATGTTTAATATATGTTAGGGCTCATCTGTATGAACAGAATTTTTTTGCGACTAAACGATGTAAGTTATCAAAATTTTCGAAGAAACATAATTTATATAAAACAGTTTTAGCTTTTACCAAGTAAGCAATCAGATAATACACAAAAATATGGATAATTCTTTAACAGAGGTATCCGGTTTAACGCATTTGTGTAAATCGGTAATTAACAATAATTACATCAATCATTTCATATACTAATTTCATTTTAATCGTTCAACATTTCCTTGAGACTTTGGAGTCTCCTAATGGTGCACTTTTTATATAGGTAAATTAGCGTAGATGTTCGTATTTTGACCTTAAGACCTTAGGGTGGCTTGCTGGTACATGCATTTTATGGATGCACTGTATTTATTAAAAGATATATCTGCTACCTATAACTATAATAGAAATATTTTATCATGTTAGCATATGTCACGCATAGTGCAAATTACTGAAGTAGACTATAAAACTAGGTATCTACTAAGAAATTAAAATCTAAAAGATCAGCGGATTTAGATGGACCGCCTGCGTATGTTTTAAAGGGTTGTTCCGATTATCTCAAAAAGCCTATTTTAATTATATATAATTTAATTTTAAAACATAACAAATTTCCTGAACTGTGGAATTATCAGTCCAATACATAAATCAGGTGATATATCAAAAATTGAAAACTATAGACCAATGGTTCCCAAAGGGGTCGACTCCGAACTGCAACGGATCCATGTCAGTGAAAACGAGAATGGATCCTATTTAAGCAGGTTTTGACCAAAATTTTGGCTTTCCATAAATGGTATAATTACATAATAATATCTATGTACTTAAATAATACATATCTTATAATAGACATATAAATTACCTATGAAGTAAAATTATTTTTTTTTCTTTATTTAGAAGAATAAATATGGATTAATTTCGTACTAAACAATTATTTTATTAACCACGTGCAGTTTAATATTTCATATTAGATATGGGGGGGGTCCATCAAAACAGAAAAAAATGGCACGTGGTCTAGTATACAATAAAGTTTGGGGACCAATGCTATAAACCTATTGCAGTCCTTCCTGCACCTGTTTTTGAACAAATATTGTATTATTCACTATGGAATCATTTTAATAGTATCGTTAGTCCAAGACAGCATAGATTTATTTCAAACGTTCGATTTCTACTAATTTACTAACATTTACCCATTACATTTCGGAGGCCTTCGAGCGGGGAGTACAAGTGGATGCGATATACACTGATTTTAGCAAGACCTTTGATAAGGTTGACCATATTAATAAATAAGCTTTGTGTTGGGGTTGCGGATTCTTTAATTGCATTAATAATAACATATTTACTGTTGTAATTTGTCCGTACTCTTTTTGTGAATTCATGCACAGTGTCTTTTTACACTTTTATGAATATTTTTTATAGTTTATTAATCTCTTTTTTTTGTACAATTATTGTAGCTCTGCAAAATGTTTATAATAAATTATCTATCTATCTATCTATCTATCTATCTATCTATCTATCTATCTATCTATCTATCTATCTATCTATCTATCTATCTATTTATATCTTCAAGAACGTAAGTTTATTGTGAAGTACTGTGGTTTTTTTCTGATGATCATAGATCAAACTCAGGTGTTTTTTTTTTGATGAGCATAATTCAAACTCAGGTGTCCCTCGAGGATCTAACTTTGGACTGCTCTTATTCTCATTTTTTATAAATAACTTAACAAATGTAATGCAAAATTCAAATTGTTTGATGTTTGCAGATGATCCGAAATTTTACAAGTGTATCGATTGTTCCGATGTTTCCATATCTCTCCAAAGTGATATTAATGCGGCATTTGAATGGAGCTGTCAATAAACTTGGCCTTAAGATTCAGAAATGCTATAATAAGTTTTACTCGCAATAATCAAATAATATCTGATTCGTATAAAATGAGCAGTATTGAGTTAAGCAGAAAAGATTATGTCAAGGATTTAGATGTAACTATTGATTCCAAACTTTCATATAAATTGCACATTGAAAACATAACTGCTTCAGACTATAAAGCACTAGGTTTTGTAATAAGAGAATCAAAAAATTTTCGGAACATTAGTTCAATTATATCGTTATATAATAGTTTAGTCAGACCTATACTTAAATATGCTTCGCTGCAATGGAATTCCAACCTGAGATATACACGGCAAACATAGAAAAAGTGCAGGAAAAGTCTCTAAGATTTCTTTATTTTAAAAACTATAACTGACCTTTAGATTTCAACTTCACTCGAAATATGCATTTATGTAAGAGTTTAAAATTAACATGCTATGGAATCGACGTGTTATTGCTCCTGTTTGGATACAAATTACTAAACTCTCTTATTCATGATTCTTATTTCTTTTCCCTGTTGTGTTTTAATACCCATTCGAGAAATATTAGAACGCATGAACTTCTCTATATTTCCATTCGTAAGACAACACAATTTGCACCTATTTTGTCGATATTCCGATTAATTAATCTGGTTTCTGGTAAAAATAGCATAGATCTCTTTAACCCTTCTGGTTTATTTTTAAAATCTGTCAAAAATATATTTTCAGTTGACAATTTATAAATATTTTGTATGTGTACTAGCTGTTAACCTGATGTATGTTTATCATAATTTTGATAATGTGAATGCTTCTGCTGCGTTTTTCATGCTGTAGTGTACAACTATTATATTTTTTTTGTAATTAGGCATTGAAGGCTAAAATAAATAATACAAACAAACAAACAAACAAACACACGGATAGACAGACACACAGACAGACAAATAAACAAACAAACAGTTGCTCCTTGTCTGAATATCCACACCAGGAGTCTCACTAAATAAGAAAGGACTCCGTCTGTTCAAACAGTAACGTTGGGTGGGGAACACTATTATCATCATACTTGGATAAAGACCTGCTAAAGCTAAGAGTAAGTCAAATATCTAGTAGTTAAATTTTCTTCAAAGAAGTAATGTCCTAAGATACAATGTCCTATAATTCCAGCCCATATACCTATACCCAATGAGAATTATTTTGAGACCAATTACGACGATTTACAATTTCATTCAAGGAAAAAGTAGCTTCGTCAGAGAAAACATTAAACTTTAAAGTTGCGTTTTTATCACAGCGTAATATACTCTCGCCGCATAACTGTATGCGACGATCTATTCTTCTTTCAACTCTTGCATTAAAAGTACCTACTTTATAAGGGTGGAACTTTTCCTATCAATTTTACGACCGTGGAGTGATCGAGGTAATTGTTTATACCCAGCTGCCTGGAAGAAATGTGAGAATTTTCTTTAACTTCAAACAATACGTTTAATTTAATATTTTCATCGATTTGAAGTCTACCTTGAGGTAAATCTTATACACTACCTTTTTCGATCATCATTAATACTCAATTCTTTCCCTTTCTTCACAACTGCCTGCTAAAGTCAAATGAGAAAAATAAAATAAATTAATTATTAAATTGCTGCTGATCTGAATTTTTTTTTCAGCAGTTTTTATTTTCAAGTTTTTTTTAAATACATATCTATAGGCAGCGGCCGAAATTGTGGACAGTGACTAATAGATAATATAAAAACACTATTACTATTAAGCGTATAATATTTTTATAAGAGATTACACATTATTTACCTCATTATTACTGTGCCGCTTTCTATGAACAACGATACCTATACTCACATTTACGATACCACCCGATGTATTCTCTATCTCTGTTTATTGCATTGTGGAAAATAATATTTTGGTGTGTAAACCGTATGCGTTAGTACATGGCTTTGCCGAGGTTAGAACGTCATTAGAATATGCATACGTTGGGGGATTTGCTGCTTTTCGCGGGGTGTTATTTATCTAGTTATATTAAATTATAAAAATAAATTATTGCAACCGTGAACAGTTAAAAATGGATCAAAGTGCCAGTTCTAGTAAAAGGTCTGTTAGTAATCGACAACCTATGTAACGGACAATTGATAATAATAAAAAACGTATACGAAGGAATTCGAGCGCGAAATTCTTAACATAAGTGTTAGTGAAGCTGTTGACATGTGTAGTTCGTTAACATAAGTGTCAGTTTCTAGTCTATATTGTGCTATAAAAAAGAGTGTGGAAGTAAATCCAAAGAAGAAAAAAATAGAAACACGAAGAAGGATGATGACGTAAAATACGCCATTCGCAGGCAAATTCATCGATTCTCCGTCAGAAATGAAATACCGACGATAAAAAAAATTCAAGCTACTGCGTCGGGCAAAAAGATATATTACACGGATGAAACATGGGTAAACGAAGTTTATACGGTATCAAACGTTTGGCAGGATGGTAACGTTCGAAGTAAAAGAGAAGCATTTTTAGATGGATTTTCTACAGGATTAAAGGCGCCTTCTGGAAAAGGACATAGGTTAATAATAACACATATTGGAAGCGATTCGGGATTTTTAGAAAATGGTTTGCATGTTTTTTAATCATGTAGGACGGGGGATTACCATGAAGATATAAACAGTGAAGTATTTGAAAAATGGTTTGAATCTATTTTATCATATGTAGAACCAGGAGCAGTTGTTGTGATGAATAACGCAAGTTATCATAGCAGAAGAGTTGAAAAGTTACCGCATCAGCATCAAGGAAAGCAGATATTATTAAATGGTTAAAATCAAAGAATATTGAATATACGGACACTATGGTCAAACCACAATTATTAAAAATTGTCCAAAGAGAAAAAGGTTGATATATTAAGTATGTAGTAGATGAGATGGCCAAAGCGCGAGGAATTCATATACTCCGTTTACTGCCATACCTTTGCGAATTAAATCCAATAGAGTTAGTTTGAGCACAAATAAAAACCGAAGTAGCACGAAATAATACCACCTTTAAATTAAGTAATGTGAAGTTATTATTACAGGAGGCCATTAATCATGTCACTGCTGAAACATGGCGTAAGTGTATTGGGCATGTGCAGAAGGAGGAGCAACGTATGTGGAATCTAGTTACAACAGTAGATGTTTTGATAGACCCACTCATTATCCATTTAGGGGATTAGGGGAAGATGATTCAAGTGACAGGGACAGCAACATCTCTACTGATAGTGATAATTAATTAAATACAATGAACTTTGCTACATAGTGGCAGTAAGGCAAAAGTATTATAGTGAAGATTAAATTGTGATAGTGAAGTGAATATGTGGCAGTGATGTGAAAGTATGACAATGAAATAAAAGTGTTATGTTATAGTGAAGTGGATGTGACACCGAAGTGAACGTGTGGTTATTTTAATAAATAGTGCAGTGATGTGAACATACAGTGATAGTGAAGTTTGTTATGATTCTGACGTAATGCGTACTAATTTAGTGATAATGATAATATTCGTGTAAAACAATTACCTATATGAAATGTATAGATATTCAACATCTTGTGGCGGCATGAGATGGGTTGTGGTGGGTCATCGATGCCCAAGAGGGCATCGTTTTATAGGATATATTTACAATGTTGGTAAGAATCTTTTCAGTTTGTCTTGATAAAGTTTCTAAATTAACTTAAGTATACCGATATACAAGATAAAAACTTTAAATTTTGAAATGTTCTTATTATTTTTATTATCTAACGCCTAGCAATTGATAAAAACCGTTATATCACTGTTTCTACTCTAAAAATAATGAATATTATGTAATGCAATTATTTTTGTATATTTTTTATATCTGATCGCATTCAACTTTAGTACGTCTATGAAATGTTGGTCCCCGCACGCTTCGCCCGTCGCGCTTGTCTACAATTTAGTCACTGTCCATAATTTTGGAAGTCAACTATAGTTTACAATAGTTGTTGTTACAGAGTGTCTACTTTGAACACCCTTAAAATCTGTCATAAATTAAAAGCCGCTCTTTGCTTTAATTTTTATTTGTATTTTTAATTGCAAACAAAAATCAAATAATGAATAATATTAAGGGACGTTTTCAATATAAGCATCTCGAGTGTCCATATATTTTCTAAAATTGTTCGTTGTACACGAACCAACTTGTTGGGTGATTTGTTTTCCCTGAAAATACTAACTTGATTATTAAAAAATTATTATTATAAAAAAATAGTTTATCTCGAAAATGGTAAAAGATATCGAATAAAAAAGGTATAGTAAATTCTTATAGCGAAACGGTAGGGAAATTGAGTTGGTAATGCAAAATGTCAAACTTGGCAACACCGTCAAAACTGTATAAATTCTAAAACTATATTTTGACTGTATCTGTATAATGAAACATGTCTAATTTCAATTTAAATAGTGAAAGTCGAATTACTATGAGTTGTCCTATCATTTTTTACCACTAGTTTTTGGACAACGTGTATACAGCGTGATTCTTAACCTACACACATAAACTTGGAAAATTATAACTGAAAACAAATAATGACGAATAGTGAATAAATGTAGAAAAATATTTTTAGTTTTGGAAGTTGGGTCAAATTGTTTGTTTATAAAAATTAAGAAGTAAACATTTCTATACATAATAATAAGTAAGTATAGATTGATGTCACAATTGTTTTTTATTTCATTGAAAAGGCAACTATGATTCAAGTCCGATATCAACAAACTAAAAAGGTAGATGAGCTTACTTAACAGGACTAAAGAACCTGATAAAAATGAACAGCAGTTACAACTTAATCCAGTGAAAGATACAACAAAATTACAAAGGTATAAAGAAAGAAGCCATCAATGGTTGAGCAAAAGTGAGAAAACTGAAAAATATTTAGTCGA
This sequence comes from Monochamus alternatus, assembly GCA_037114965.1. NCBI lineage: Eukaryota > Metazoa > Arthropoda > Insecta > Coleoptera > Cerambycidae > Monochamus > Monochamus alternatus. The sequence continues at coordinate 44,748,391 of CM073428.1, read as the reverse complement.
ATTTTATTTCGATATTGTAATTTATAGTTTCTAATGTAGAACGCTGAAACAGCTTCACAACAAAAACAACAAGAACAGGAAGCACAACAAGAATAACAAGAACAACAAGAACAACAATAACAACAATAGCAACAATAGCAACAATAACAACGATAGCAGCAATAACAACAATAACAAATAGCAACAATAGTAACGATAGCAACAATAACGACAATAACGACAATACCGACAATACCAACAATACCAACAATAACAAAAATAACAACAATAACAACAATCCCTAGTCTTTAGTGAAGGAATATCAACGGTCGATAATAGTAACTCATAATCATAACCCTGTCCAGGATATACATCAGTAATTTTAAGAGAAAGATATTTTTTAAAAATTTACGCTGAATTGATTCCAAACTAGAAGATTGATTCTGATAAATAGGATATAGCATGTGGAGTTTGCTTACTCTCTACGTCTTTTTAATTTGTCTTTTATAAATTCAACTTTTGACCGAGTTTAAATTCAATTTTTTTTGTGTAAAGGACATTGATAGGTCTGGCAGCTCCTCCTGGCGCGGTGTAATTAAAGGTACGTGCCTGCATTTAGTATTTGAGAGTAAATTCAATACTCAATGCCAAACTCTTAGTTGAAAAATATATTCCAGGGTCAAGTTTTTGTTGCGAAGATTTTATTGGGCATAAACCAATTGCACGAGTCTTGTACATTAATGGTTGAAAGTTCAAATGTGGTCCGATTGCTCTAAATATCGCAGAGCCAAATCAGATGGTTTGGTAGGCTCCGAGGGTCCTTGCAACAGATGGTTTCATTACTCTTGTGTAGGAATGACTGACTCGGATTTTAAAGTACCTCAGAAATTTAAAAACCTTTTGTTTACTTGTGATTCTTGTATTCGGAAATGTCAAGTTGTTGAAACAACCTCAATAAACAAGTTTACCGATAGTATTTCTAATATCGATGTAAATATTGCAGCCTTGAAGAAAGATTTTGATAAGGACAAACTTGTAAATTCTGATAAAGATCAAATCAAGATTTTCCATATGAAAATAAATAAGACTCTTATATCTTTCAAAGAGAACTTAAATAGTATGATGGAAAGGAAAGCACAAGAATTGCAGGATGCTATAAAGACGACTCCCGATTTTGATCCAGCATGTCAATCATCATATGCTTTAGTGTTAAAAAGTCATAACTCCAATGCAGTTATCATTAAGCCTAAGGATAGTTTGCAGACTTACTCTAAAACTAGATCTGATATATTGCAGAATATAAATCCTGTAGAAACTAGTCTTCAAGTCTCAAAAATTAAAAATGTTCGCGACGGTGGTATTGTTGTTGGTCCACTAAAGAGGAAATTACTAAATTTAAACAACTTGCTGACAATGAACTACCATGTAATTATGAAATCAAGGAACTTGGATCCATCAACCCAAGAATAAGAATTTTTGGGCTCACAACAAAACACGATCCCGATGAATTGGTAACCTTTTTGAGAAAACAGAATCGGCATGTATTTTTGGAAAATTCGTCTTTAGCTGTTGTTGAAGTGTGTTCCCTGAAGAAAAATAAAAACATGTACCAACCTATGCTGTCTCTGGATATTAATTCTTACAAAAAAGCTATGCAAGAAGGCGCGTTGTTTGTGGGTTGTGATTGTTGTTCTGTATATGACGCTATCGAGCTTCGAATGTGCTATAAATGTTGTGTTTTTTCGCATTTTGCCAGGAATTGCGATAAGAATGTTAAATATCCTAAGTGCAGTGCCGACCATAAGATTGGTGATTGCAAAGTTTGCGATTCTTGTATGTGTAATGCATCAATTGTATATCTCGAGAAATATCTAATGTGAATCATGCGGCTTGGGATTCACACTGCCTTGTCTTTTTAGAAAAAATTGACAAGTTTAAATCAGATATGTTCAATGTTAAATAACAATTAAAACCAAATACTTGTGTCAGTGAGAATTTCAATACTAGTTCTGCATCCGATTATCAGAATGTTTAAACACAAAACTTATTAATTTGTACAATGCTTCTTTTGATTATTCCTTCGATCTAATTGCGCTAAGCGAAACCTGGTTAAATTCTTCTGTACTGAAGTATTTAATAATGATTTTATAATTTTTAGATCCGATCGAAAATTTGAGCAAACTAATACTAAGACGGGTGGTGGTGTACTGATTGCGGTAAAGAAGGAATATAGTGTGGCTCGTATTGTCTGGCTATCAGAATTGTCTAGTGCATTGCTAATAATGGTCGACGTGTTAGGTTTAGTAATCTACGGGCCGCAATTAAAAGGAATATTAACCAAAGCTGTTTTAATTACATTAGAAATATTGAACAGCAAATTACGACTGATCCTTCAAAATTATGGTCCTATTTAAATACTAAGAGGAAAATAAGTAGTATTCCTAACTGCATGAATTATAACAATATATGTATGAACGACGCTCAGGACATTGTAAACGCTTTTGCTGACTGCTTCCAATTTTCCTTCCAAATAAAGAGCTTTTGTAGAAAAACAAACGAAAAGACATATATACGCTTTATGTGTTTTAGCTCCTCGATGTTTTCCAAGGGTTATAGTAAATGGGCTGCCGATATCTACCCCCACAAATGAGAAGAGTTTCAACTGAGAGGCACGAGAAGTTGGTAAATTACCCATAAAGGGCTCCAATGGCTTACTATTGTGATGAAAGCATCTATAACAATTAGACACGACTGATCGAGTGGCGTTTAGGATACAAAATCCAATAATTTTGAGATAATAAATAATGACGTGTTTGAACACCTGGGTGAGTGTTCGCGATAAGTTTCTTCTATAATAAGAGTGGTTAAACGACAATTCCTATATAATAATATTGGATGTTTTTGATCCAGCGATAAAGTAGAATTTACTAAACGACCTCCTACTCTGAGAATTCCACATTCATCAAGAAAAGGATTTAATTTGCGAAGAAATTTAAAAGTCTGTTAATTTTTGAAAAGCTTGTCAATTCCATTTTGAAAGGTTTTATATTGCGAATATATAATTAAAACAACCAAAGCTTGCTGAATATCAAAGATATTTATTATACCTGATTTCTTATCATTGGGCCAAGAAGGTCCCGCCCACCATAACGGATGAGCTACTAATTCTTTGGGCATGAGACCCCGCAATGCACACTCTGCAAGATTTTCAGCGGAGCGAACATGGTGCCAAGCGGTAGGAGCTAATCTTTCTTGGATGTGACTGACTCGAAAGTTTTCGAATGGTGTGGAGATGATTTGACCCAAGACAATACAATTGATGAACCTGACCAAGCGAAAACGTTATGAAATTGAAATTGAAATGAATGAAAATATGTTTTAAGTAGAAATTCAATTAAATTCGACAAAAGAACTGCTGCACACAGTTCAAGACGAGGAAGAGAAATCCGTTTCAATGGAGCTACTTTAGATTTAGCACATACAAATGAAACTGTAATATTTTCATCATCATTAGTAAATCTAAGATAAATAACAGCAGCATATCCGTTCTCGGAACTGTCAAAAAATCCATGAAGGTCGCAAGATTTAACTTGCAACGGTTTGATACAACGAGATATCCGCAACGAGGAAAGATGGTGAAGCTCCCGTTTGTTCTGGTTCCAGCATTTTAGTATGCCACTAGGAGGGGATTGATCCCATTGTAGGCCTAAAGTCCATAAATGCCGGATGAGATATTTGGCAAAAAAAGATACTGGCGCTAAAAATAAAAAATAGGGTCAAAGATACGTGCCAATTCAGATAAGATTGTACGTTTAGTACACGATCTTTCTAACGGTTCTATATTGTATGAAAATTGGTCAGCTAATGGAATCTATTTTAATCCTAAAATTTTTAAACCGATACTGTTAGAATCATCAAATGAAATATCCTGTTCATAGCGACAGTCAAGGGGAATCGATTATACAAGTAATGGATTATTGATTGTCCATTTACGAAGCAAGAAACCTCCATTAGCCAATAATGAAATGAGTTCTTTTTTAAGATGTGAAGCTGCTTCTAGTGAATCAGAACCAGTCACTAAGTCATCAACGTAGATGTCTGACAAAAGAACTTTTGATGCATAAGGAAATCGCTTTGCTTCATCGTTGGCTAATTGAATAAGGGTACGAAGAGCAAGAAAAGGACCGAGGTTATCCCATAAGTAACAATTTTTAACCAAAAGTCTTTGATAGGATCTGTTGGAGATTTACCCTTGGTTCTTTTTGGGTTATACAGCCACACTTTCTCACGTTTTTGGAACCCCTGCTGTTGGCACGCAAGTCATATCTGGTCTTCATTCTGTCGCTTTCTATTTCTAGCTTCTCTCTTACTTCTTCATGTACCATCTTGATTCGATATTTCATATGGCTGAGATAATCATCTAAGTTTTCCTCGCGTTGCGGTCGATTCATAATTAGATCTATGAGTAGCCGCAATTCTGTGCCGAAAATCACGCTGGCTGGTGTTTTACCCGTGGTCTCATCAATTGCTGCTCGGTAAGTCAGTAAAAATGGAGGAAGGCAGGTATCCCAGTTGGTCTGTTTCTCGTTGACGGCCGTCCTCAGGAAGTTTTCAAAGGTACGATTGAATCTTTCCACCATTCCATATGACTGTGGATGAAGAGGTGTAGTTCTGGTTTTGTGGATGCCTAGCAGCCCACAGACATTCTGAAATACTTCGGATTCGAAATTCCTCCCTTGGTCGGAATGGATCTCTCTAGGGACTCCATAACGGCATATGCAATTTTCAAATAAAGCTTGGACTACGGCTTCTTGATTAGGTAAGGGATATATTTCTGGACACTTACTGAAGTAGTCCATCACTACCATAATATAGCGATTTCCACTGCTACTACGAGGAAAAGGCTATGTCAATAGCTATTCTCTCGAATGGAGCTCCAACATTGTACTGCTTCATCTGTCTTCGGCTTCGAGTCCTAGGTCCCTTACTAGAGGCGCAGGTATCACAACGTCGGCACCATTCTTCCACATCGAACCGACTGCCAAGCCAGTCGAATTGTTCTCTAACTTTATTCAAAGTTTTATTTATTGAAAAGTGTCCACCACCGACCCCAGTGTGGAGTGCTTGAAGAACTTCTGGAATTCTTTTCTGGGGCAGTACGGTTTGATAAATCTTTTCTTTGCCGTCGTGACTCTCCCAGACTCTTTTTAATAGGCCGTTCTCGATGGATAAAGAATTCCATAGCGCCCAGTAGCTTTTTAGAGACGGTGATTTATCAGAAATATCCTGCCAGGTGGGTCTGTCCATGTTTTTATCTTTCATTGGAAAATTGGTCCAAAATCCGGATCTTCACTTTGTTCTTTAGCGATGATTTTATTATCCCAATCATCTGGGCCTTGGATATTAATTCCTCGGCAAAGAAATCTATTTTTTTCTCTAATTTCTTGTCGCAGACAATGCTTACAGTTTGGAGGGCATGGTCTTCTGGATAGGACATCTGCATTTCGATAGAGAGACAATTCCGATGTTCAATTTTGAAGTCGTACTCCTGCAACCGCTGAAGCCATCTTGCCACTTGGCCTTTCGGATTCTTGAAGTGCAGTAGCCACTTCAAAGAAGCATGATCGGTTCCTCAAGACGAACATCTGACCATAGAGATCCTTATGAAAATGCTCCACAATTTTAACTATGGCAAGCAACTCTCTTCTCCCAATTCCAGTATTACTAGCATCCGTGTCCACGATGAATGTCTTTCCCTGCTTGTGATATGACAGAATCGGAGAAAAACACAAAGCTTCTTCTAATCTCTGAAAAGCTTGTTGACATTGTTCCGTCCAGATAAATGGTTGATTATTGTCTGTGAGTCGATGTAAGGATTTCGCAAAGTGGGTAAAATTTTTCACAAACTTGCGATAATAAGTGTAAAGTCCTAGGACACTCCTTAGTTCATGTTTGTCTTCCGGTACTGGCCATTTCCATATGGTTTCAGTTTTCTCTGAGTCAGTCTTCACTCCATCAGACGAAATAATGTGTTCTAAATACTGGACTTCCTTTTGAAAGAGCATGCACTTCTTGGGACTTAGCTTGAGCCGGGCTTCTCTCAACTTTTGGAAAACTTCTTGGACATTCTCCAAATGACCTTCAAAGTCTTTTCCCAGTACTATGATGTCATCAAGGTAAACGAGACAAGTTTTCCAGGTCATTCCTCGCATAATGTTTTCCATAAGTCTTTCAAAGGTGGCTGGTGCATTGCAGAGGCCAAAGAGCATAACGTTGAAGTGCCACAAACCTGTACCAATGGAAAAGGCAGTCTTGTCTTTATCGTCTGGATGAAGTTGCACTTGTCAATAGCCAGTTTTCAGGTCTAATGTTGAAAACCACTGTGATCCAGACAGTGTATCCAGGGTGTCGTCTATCCTTGGCAGTGGATAACTGTCCTTCTTAGTGACGTTATTTAATCTTCTATAATCGACACAAAATCTGGTAGAGCCATCCTTCTTCTTTACCAAAACAACCGGCGACGTCCATGGACTCTGGGATGGTTCAATGACTCCCTGCTGCTGCATATCTCTCAATATCGTCGATACATCTTCTTGCTTCGCTAAAGGAATCTGTTGTGGAGCTTGTTTAATTGGAGTGGTATCGCCAGTATTTATTCGGTGTTGCACAAGATTAGTCCTTCCAACGTCATCCTCTGTTAATGAGAATACATCTTGATGACGCCTCAATAAATCTTCCAATTTTAGGACTTCATCGGCTTGTAATGGGGACTTGAGTCGGTTAACAAGGCTCTGAAGAACCTCAGGCAGTTTCTCAATATTTCGAGATGATGTTGATGGTTCTATATTGCTGAACACCGATGCAACAGTATGACTCCCAAAGGTTCACCTTTCTTGATCTGCTGTAAGTAGATTTAGCATTCTGACCAATAACAAATTGTTTTTCCTCTCTGTTAGTGTCTTTCCAGTTAATATGCCCTTCCTATAAGGACTGCTCTCTGGTTCTCGTTCTACAATTACAGTTTCTTCAACTGTCGAAGAACTGCTACAAATAGCTTCAATTATCACTTCTGCACCTGCTGGAAGTTCTATGTCTGCTGACGCTTCCACAGTTCTAATAGGAAGGTTTCTGATTTCGGAAAACTGCATGATGATTTCTCATCTTTGGTCTTCAATAGTCTTCGTGGAACGTCCAATACAAAATTATGTTGAGCCATAACATCAAGTCCAAGAATGACATCGTAAGTTATATCTGCTACTAAGATGTTGTGTTGGAAAGTAGTTGCCCCAGGGATATTTTAGCTGGATGAATGCCTTTCACTGATATGACTTGTCCATTTGCTGTCTCTAAGATGTAGTTCCGGTCTGGCTTTTGTATTCTGCAGTGAGCGACGATGTTCGGTCTTACTATGGTGTGACTAGAGGCTGTATCAAGGATCATTTCGCAATCCCGTCCGCATATACGCCATTACCATTATTTTGCAGACGGGTTACCTTGACCTTAATAGTTGGTGGGGCTTGGTAGCACCTAGCCAGCTTTCGCCCCTCAAAGCTGACTAGTTGGCGTTTTCCTGGTCCTGACTAGATTTATTCTCAGGGCATCAATTCCAACACTGAATAGGTCTTCTTCTGCTATATACAGTGGAATTAGTACGGTCTTGTTCTTGCTGGAAGTTATTCATTAAATCTTGCAAACTCTTCATAAATCCTTCCATGTTATTTTCACTTGCTCGTTGTTTGCTAGTTTAAAACCTAACTTGACTTGTTCTGCCGTGACTGCTTCTGGAAGCCTGTCGGGCGGCTCCAATTTCTAGTGCCTGGGCCAAAGCTTCAGATATATTTTTATGTCTGGCCAACCTTAACGCTTGACCGATTTCAGAGTCTCGCAGGCCATCAATGAAGCTACTCACTGCTAATTGTTCTTCGAATTCTGTCGGTGCGGTGGGGTAGTCTAGCTTTACTATGCGTGCTATATCTACCTCAAATTGCTGCAGATCTTCTTCGAAGAGTAGTCTTCGGTCTTTTAATTGTGCCTGGTAAACGTGTTGTAGATGAACATCGCCATATGTCATTTCTAAAGCACTTTTCAGCGTTTGATAGTCTTTTTGTTTATCCTCAGCAAGCATCTTTAATATCTCCTTTACGTCACCTCGTAGAGCCACTATTAGTGAAGTAGCTTTTTCTTCTACTGACCAGTTGTTTGCCAAGGCAGCTGCTTCAAATTATTGAAGATAAGTACTCCATTACACCTTTCCAAAAATGTTGGTGGCTTAACCCTTGACGATGGAAGAAAACTACTCTCAGTTTTAATGGGCTCCTTCGCGGACAACTGGGATATCAGATTTAAGACTTCAGACTTCACTTTGTAACTTGGTCATATTTTCTTCTACTACCTGCACCTTATCTTGTACCTCACTTCTTACTTGATTAATTTCCTCTTCATCAGTTTCTTCAAATTCATTGAGTTTAACTTTAACTGCCTCTTCTAACTTCATATTGTTTTCTTGTAAACTGGTTTTCATTTCATTTCTTAACTCATCCTGATTATTTTTCATTTCATCTAGACTATTCTTCACTTCCTCCTGACTGTTCTTCATTTTCTTTTTCAAATCTTCCATTCTATCTTTCATCATTTCTTCTTGGTTAATCTTCATTTTATCCTGACTGTTCTTCACCTCTTTCTTTAAGTCTTCTTTCATTTCATATTGGTTGTTCTTCATTTCTTTTTTTAAATTTTCTCCCATTTCGCCTTAACTATTCTTTATTTCTTCCTTCATGTCTTTTATTATTCCCATTAACTGTCTCAATGTTTCCTCCATTTCTGTCGTTCTTGATTTCGTCACTGGTATTCACTTGTCTACTCAACACGTCTTTTCTGTGGAACGTCACACTTCTGACAACAATCCACAGTATACTAATAGTATACTGTGCACCCATGTAACCTCGAAATTGTCTTAGCGTGGGAACACGTCACGTAGACAAACAAACTTTATTGTCACTCTTGATTACACAAGAAATATCCGTCAACAAATTCACAACTGTCAAATGCTTTACTTTGACATTTCAGTCATTCGCGTTCGACTGCTCAATATAAACTGAGCCAGCGGTGAAAATGATCCACTTATATAGGTTTTTAGGGTTCTAGAAGTTTTCGGCGGTCTCGAGAATCAAATACCTTTTTAATTTGTTAATTATGTTCCTGTTTACGTTAGAATTTATAATTTTTGTGGTGCCTACATTTTGACGTCTTCTGGAACAATCTCGACCACATTCTATTTGATTGTCAAGACCGCCGAAAACTCAAGAGTGACAATAAAGATTGTGTCTACATGACATGTTTTTACGATAACCCATCTTAGAGGTTACAATATATATATATATATATATATATATATATATATATATATATATATATAGTCGACTAACGTATCTTGCGAGATACCGCAAATATTTCGTATATGTGACATCCCTATTAATTACTGTGTATATAAGGAAATTAAAAATATGCCATATTAAAAATGAAAGACAGATCCTTCTATAAAAAATATCAACAATACACGAAATAATAAATTAAAAAATCCTATGTTTGTGAACTCCAGAGTATGTTGAATATATAGTTCATACTCAAATCTTTTTATGACATCCATAAAAATATTCCTTACTTTGATGCATCTTTCCACAGTTGCCAATTTTAATAGACTACTATTGGCTTCATGAAATATGGTTTATAAAAGATCAAGATATTCATCTTCTTATGCATCAAATTTATTAAATTTATTTCACAAAAATTTTATCAGAATCACAGGGAAATGATATGATCGATGAAGGTGGTTGAATTATGGACAAAAGATAAGGTAAAATAAAATTAGTAATATATATTTTTTCTCTTAAGTTTTACTAATATTTATTTTCTATATACAGGGTGTTAAAATTTTATTAAAGAAAATTTAATTTATTGATATTGCGGAAACCGTACAAAATGAAACTTTACAAGTCTTTATGTTAACAATAATACATGTTTTACAATAAATAGTTATTTATGTATTAAGAGTGAAAAGTGATACATTATTGCTGACAGTAATGTCACTTTTTGCTCGTAATACATACAATGTTTTATCTACAATCACTCAACAAAATAAAACTGTTCAATTATTAACTTTATTACGAAACATTAATTATAACAAATACTTTGTTGCTATTGACAACGAACGTTTGATACTCGGCAAGCAATAAAGTAACACTCATGAGACCTCCTCAATAAACGTCAGCTTTTCATCGTCACTGTCAAGCAATTAATGATTATAAATAAAATATTGTTTTCAGTTTCATCGCAACACGTACGCACAGGCACGTCTCTGTATATCAAGTGAGCGGTTGGTGAGATTTTAGGTAAGTCATATCTCAATAACCAGACAAGAGATCCAAACCAAACTATAGGATATACAGGGTGTCTACTTTTATTTGTGTACAAATCCGTAAAAACTTTATTCTTCAAGATAATCAAATTATTTTTTTAAATTTTAAATGGCTTGGAAAACCGCTTGTTCTGACCCTACCACAGCATTTAAGATGACGATCCAACACCTACTTTGTTTTTTTATACCCCTGAAATTAAATAAAAACGTTTAGCTATTTTTTTATTTAAAATCTGATAAGGTGGTATTAATCAGGACCCCTCAAAACTCCTATGTGTGAAATTTGAACAAAATTATACAGTGTGTTTCCTTCTACATGTTCTGAAAGTTTCATGTTTACAAAAATTTATAAAAACTTTATTTTCCAAAATAACGCAACTATTTTTATGTTTTAAATAGCATCGAAAACCGCCTGTTCTGATCCTACTATGGCGACCCAACGTCTGCTATAATTTCTTATACCACCGAAATTTAATATAAACGTTTAGCGAATTTTTGATTTACAATCTGATAAGGTGGGTTTGGTCACAACTCCCCTCAAAACAAAATACTGTATTTGAAAAGCGCTAGACGACTCAAGAGTGATCATGGAAATAAGTCAAAAAGTACGAATCAAAATTGATTTTTATTTTTGGGGTTACAATAAAAAATAAAATATACCGAAACCGATCATTGAATATCGACGATTTACGCATGATAACTACTAAAGCGTGTCAGTTTTTCAGTGCAGCTCAGTTAAAGAAAGTTGTACAGCACAATAGGAAGCGCATTGAAAAATGTGTTCTTTTATTAGCTGGTGTGGTAGAAAAAGGTCCAATAAATTAAAAAACTTATTTGTATTTATTTATTATGTTAGTTAATAAATGTTTCATTTATTTTATTTCATTTTAGTTTCGATACAGTGTCGTTCATGCGACTTATTTTTTCATAATAGACCACATTAATTTAATTTTCATTCATACTGTTTTGATATTCCTTGGCTCACACTTGATTCGTCTAGCGCTTTTCAAATTCAGTATTTTGTTTTGAGGGGGTTTGTGATTAATACCACCTTATCAGATTGTAAATCAAAAATTCGCTAAACGTTTATATTAAATTTCGGGGGTCGTTTTGGGTCGCCATAGTAGGATCAGAACAAGCGGTTTATGATGCCATTTAAAATGTTTAAAACATGTTGGATTATCTTGAAGAACCGTTTTACGAATTTGTACACACATAAAACTTTGGAAACGTGTAAAACAAAACACTATGTATAGTTTTTATTTCAATTTTACACATAGGGGTTTTGAGGGACCCTGACACCTTACCAGATTTTAAATAAAATATAGCTAAATGTTTTTATTGCATACGAGGAGTATAAAATTAATCATAGCAGGCCTTAGATGCCACGCCATGTTAAACGCCGTGGTAGAATTAGAAGGTTAGGCGGTGTTCGATGACATTTAAATAAAAAAATATTTGTTGCGTTATTATGAAAAATAAAGTTTTTATGAATTTTTACAAAAATAAAACTTTAAGAACATGTAGAAGAAAACACTATGTATAGTTTTTACTCAAATTTCACACATAGGGGTTTTGAGGGGTCCTGATTGTCACCACCTTATCAGATTCTAATTAAAAAATATCGCTAAACGTTTTTATTAAACTTCGGGGGTATACAAAAAATCATAACAGGTTTTAGATCGCCATCTTTAATGTCGTGGTAGGGTCAGAGGAAGCGGTTTTCGATGTTATTTAAAATAAAAAAAAATTTTTTTAATTATCTTCAAGAATAAAGTTTTTAGGGATTTGTACACAAATAATAGTAGATATCCTGTATGTACTGTGGCCATATTGACAACTTTTAGAAGGAGAACAAACGAACAAATAAGTTTTTAATAAAATTTTAAATAACTCTACAAAGTTACATCAAATATGTGAAAAAATATATTTCAGAAAGATTAAATACATCAATTGGAAATTCCTAGATGAGGCAGCGAAGTTTTAAACTTTTTTCGCAAATTGTACGAAGGTTCTTCTTCTAAAAAAGTTGTCTATATGGCCACAGTACATATATCCTAATGTTTGGTTTGGGTTCCATGTCTGGTTATGGAGTTATGACATACCAGAAGTCTCACCGAACGCCGCTGCTGGATATTTTTAAAGAAAAAAATGATCCAACACTGAGTTTTATTAAAATAAAAATTAATTTTTAATTCATTGTTTAATTTAGAGTGAAAATGTTTTTAGACTTTTTTCTTACAATACCATTTTCCAGAAAAAAAAAATATAATTTATAATCCGGTTTCAATAATTTTAAAAATAGCAGAGTAAATTAATACTGAAAATAATTAAAAAGAAACATAACGTTGGCGCTCATTAAATATGTTCTTACTATTTTAAATATATAGTGTCTACAGCGTTGTCAAATCGCAGTGCACTACGAAAAGGATGTGGATGTCATAAGCGCGATAGAAAGCGTAAGTTACGTATATTGCAGAATGTCACAAAAACCACATCATATATTGTGCGGTATAATAAATATACAGCAACAGCTTCTGCGTGCTGCCCTCTGTGTAATAGCGGAAGTACAAAAAACGTTAAACCTTACACATATGGTTTTTTGGCATCCTCCTATAACTTCTTTAAAACAATGTCAGTATAAGCAAGTCTACGATGAAAGTTCTTGTGACATCCGATTTCGGATTACACAACACCAGATGATCTCAAAGAGAAGGGAAATTCTTATGAAATGAGGTCACAAAGTATGTTGGATAAAACTGTATACAGGCTGTCTCACATAAGAGGGCCACTCCCATGTATCTCGCTTAATATGCGAGACACGTCAAAAATTTTTAAATGTTTTTTGTTGCATTTTTGGAGGCCTTTATACTCGTAAAAACAAATTTGAGTTTCATGGCTAACTTTATGAGTAATAACAAAAAAACCTGTAAAGTGCCCAAACTTTAAGGCTGTCTAACTTTTTTATTTTAAGAGATAGAGAAAACGTATCGTTAATATAGCAACATGGCGCACCGGCAAGAGTCGACAGTAGCAAGAGAGCTAAATAAATTAAGGAAAGATGAATTAATCGAGATTTTATTAAAATGTGAACTACCTAGTGGGGTAAATAGTGAAGTGCTACAGTCTTTTATTGTAAATTTAAAAGCTGCTAACAATGTGACAAATAAAAACAATGTGGATATTTTTCATGATAGCGAGGAGATATTAGTGTGTGACAGAAGGTCGTGTATTGAAATTCAAAGCGAAATAGTACTGCTGAGAAAGTTAACAATGCATCTTGAAAAGAGAGCAAGTGAACAAGAAGACTATATACGGTTATTGAAACAATGTAACAAGACAAATTCTAATTCATATGAACGCAACTCAACATTATCAGCAGGTTCTTCTGCTGACCCAAACAAAAACTCAAGTATAAAACCTGGTGAAGTATTCAGCACAAATAAAACGCGAAAGATAACAAATTCTTCACAAAAACTGTCCTCTACAGCCGGTAGAACTCAAACTGTAAATAACCCCATAAAAAACATTGTGACTCATCCATCAGACACAGAGGCAATTCCCCAACAAAAAAATATTGACAATTTAAACAAAAATAGATTTCAACCTATAATCGGAAGCGGTAAAAGAAATATTACCGTCTTAAAAACTACTCCTAAAATGGGCTATCTACATGTGTATATAGATGTGCACCCGATGTGACTTGCGAACAGCTGGAATGTGCCCTTAAAGAGTCTGCACCTCACATAAAATTTGCTTGCGAAAAATGGAATGAAACGACTACTGGAACATCTTTCAAATTATCATTTCCTATACAATACTGCGACGAGATTTACAACCCGGACCTATGGCCAGCTGGAGTGGCAGTCAGGCGTTTTAGATTTCCCAGGAACTCGAATTTTCTTCCAAATCCGACGACTCAAGAGAATTGACAACAATAAACAACGTTCAGACTGTGAGTATGTTCCACATCAATGTTTGTTGTCTCACGAATAAAATTGATGAACTTTCTCTATTTCTAGAAAATAAAACTATTTCTGTTGTTTGTATCTCTGAACATTTTTTTTATGACAGTGACACCCCATATGTAAAATTGGACAATTTTCAGTTAGGCGCATATTATTGCCGAAAATTAAAAAAAAGAGGAGGTGTTGCGACTTTTGTCAGAAATGGCATTACATTTAACAGCTTGGACTTAACTAATTTTTGCAGTGAATGTCATGCAGAATTTTGTGGCTTAGAGTTAGTCTCTGGCAACTTAACTGTTGTTACAGTTTACAGATCTTGTCTTGCCGACTTTGAGATATTTATGTCTAAATTTGAGGAGCTGCTAGTATATCTTAGTGGCAAATATAACAAAATTATTTTAATGGGTGATTTTAACATACATTTCGAAGGTTCCTCAACAATGTTACATGATTTTATGTGTCTAATAAATTGTTTTGGATTAAACGCCGCTGTCTCTGAATTTACAAGAGTGACCGGTTGCATTGATAACGTCTTAACGAATATTGACAGTAACTTTTTCACTGTAGAGGTTCACGACCCGGGCATTTCCGATCATTTTGGGCAATTTTTGCAATTGAATGAACCTGTCAACCTGTCCCATGAAATTTCGTGGGCCAGACGGATTACCAGAAATAGTATTTCAAAGATTAAAACATCGTTAACTGCAATGAACTGGAATGTTCTTGACACCCTTGATTTGCAATATAAGTCTAATCACTTGGTGAATACCTTTAGAGATTTAATACATAAATTTTGTCCACTCAAAAGATGCTTCCCACGTAATAAACCCTTAAACTGGTACAATAATAATTTACGTCATATGAGAAACACTCTTGGTACGATTAAACAGGTATACAACATTACTCAAGCTGAAAATGATAAAACTGCCTTCAATTTATATCGAAAAAAATATAAGAATGCAATTACTTCGGCCAAGCAAACTGCTTTTAGTGCTTTTATTCAGAAATCTAGTAACAAATCTAAGGCCGCTTGGAAAGTTATAAATGGCGAACAAAATTCCCAGTCAACAAATAAAAAATATCCTATTTCCCCAGACAATTTTATCGACTATTTTACAACTATTGCTAAGAGTATTATTTCACAATTACCTTGTATTTTAGACAACTCTGATAATTTTCTGAATTGCGTTCCGTCTAGTTCATTTTTCTTGAACCGGTTTCCGCTCAGGAAGTATTATGCACTGTCTATAATTTGAAGAATACCAGTAGCCTAGATGTTTATGATCTAAATAGTCAGATTGTTAAAGAAACTATTGTTGTCGTTATTGATTATTTTACAGATATCATTAATTCATGTTTCAGCTTGGGTGTTTTTCCTGATGCTTTTAAAGTTGCAAAGATTGTACCCATTTTGAAAAAAGGTGACCCGACTTTACCAGATAATTATCGTCCTATATCTATTATTCCTGTGTTTGGTAAAATTATTGAAGTAATTTTAAAAAATAGAATATCGAAGTACTTTGAAAGGAATTCTCTGTTGCATAAACACCAATTCGGTTTTAGAGAAAAATGTTCAACCATTGATGCGGTTCTTGATGTTGTCAGGGACATAGTTGAAGGTTTTGAAGAGAGATGTCAAACAGCAATCACACTTGTTGATCTAAGTAAAGCTTTTGATTGTGTATCGCACGATTTACTAATTAAAAAACTTGACTTTTATGGAGTACGTGGTTTGCCATTGAATTTGTTACAGTCGTATTTATATAATCGAAGGCAGTGTGTGCATGGTGACGGAGTCATATCAAAATATAAAGTACTCGAATACGGCGTGCCACAAGGATCAGTCCTGGGGCCACTGTTGTTTATTATTTTTATAAATGACCTTTTTTTCTACCTATCTCCTTACAAGATAGTTATGTATGCCGATGACGCCACCTTAATCAACACGTATAACGACAGTGCTTTACTTAATATAGCAATCAATGATTCACAGGATATCGCTGAGCAATGGTATAATGGCAATGGTTTAAAACTAAATAGAGATAAAACTCAAAAATTAATTTTGTCTTCTAATAACTTGACTGCACAGGTAATGACGTTAAGTTGCTAGGTATTACTATTGACGATACATTAAATTGGTCGTCACACATTAACGCACTTTCCAATAAGATTTCTAAATACATATATCTGCTACGTAAACTTAAAGTGACTGTTAATCTCGATACACTGCTTATGATATATTATGCATTTATTCACTCAAATTTGAGTTACGGCATTATCCTTGGGGGAAACGCCACTAATGTTGGGAAGGTATTTGTACTACAAAAAAGATGTATCAGGATAATTTCTGGTGTCAATCCTCGTGAACATTGTAAACCTTTATTCATTCGGTTCAAAATAATGACAGTACCGGCGATGTACATTTACTACAATATCTTGCGCATTCATAGTGACAGACACGTTTACTCCAAATACTCAGACTATCATAATTACAATACCAGGACAAAAGATCTGTTGAAGCCACCTAAATTCCGTTTAACCAAATCTGCTAAAAATTCGCCTAACCTTATGTTATACAATAATTTGCCAGAAGATATAAAGAAATTAGAATGCAATCACTTTAAAACAAGAATAAAAAAATACATTCTTCAACACGGTTTTTACTCTACCAATGAATTCTTGGATAACCTTTATCTGATCTAACTGCATTGATGTGTGAACATGTCCACATTTGATTCTATCTGTGTTTTATTTGTTTATTTGTTCTTTTTATCAGTGTATACATGTGTATATTACTGTACTATTTACTATTATTCCATTTTATGGTTTATTAGTGATCTTGACTTACCTTTTGCTATGTATATGCTATTTTAAATTGTTTTGCATGCAGTTTTGTTTTTTATTGTCCATGTTACTCTGACTTGCTACAAACAATATTTATTTGTAATGTGGTCAAATAAACTTCTATCTAATAAATTTTTATTGCAAAATTGATACCTTTCACCTGATATAAACAGATTTTTGAAATACCATATATGGTTCACTGCGCCCTCTAGGCGGCCAAAAAAAAATTCTATTGAAGCAGACTATGGTCACAAAAAATTTTCGGTTTTTTCGTCTTTTATGCAATATACTATATATCGCTCTTATCTTTCGTATTTATTACAGGTTTTTCAATTTTAGTATAAAAAATGTACCTAAATATTTTCGTATTGCTCAAGATAATGTAGAAATTGTTTTAAAGACGTCAACTGCAAACAATTAAGTTGATAGATGACTTGTCACTGGAAAATAGGCAAGACTTCATCTATTTTCAGCAAGATGGAGCACCCCCACACAATTCGGAAACTGTTCAGAATTGCCTTAATCAGCAGTTTTTTTAACATGATGATATTTACAATTTTAAAATGTACCATCTTAATGTACAGAGTATAAAGAGCAAATTTAGTGAGTTAGAATTATTTCTGGACGCATATGACTTGGACTTTCTGTTTATAAATGAGCATTGGTGCCGCACACACGAAATTGATTATGTAAGTTTTACTAATTTCTCTCTCGTCTCCAGTTTCAGTCGTAATACTTCCTATGGAGGGGTTGCCATATATGCATAAAAAAAACATGCTTGTTCTAGAATAGAGGGTATAAATAATATTTCTGTCGAGAGTCATTGTGAAGCAACAGCGATTAATTTTAATGATATCAAAATCGTATCCATTTATAGACCTCCAGGTGGCAATTTTTCTCTATTTATAGAAAAATTAAATATTATTCTAAGCTTGCTGAACAAAACTGACAAGATCGCATTTGTCTCAGGTGATTTCAATGTGCCTTTTCTGGACGCAAATGACTCCCGTGAGCTAATAAATACATTTGTGTCTTATGGATTCGGTAAGTGTTTTGACGGACCTACAAGAAACAATAGCGGATTAGATACTATATTCACCAACTTAAATTTGGATAATATTTACGCCATTTCAATAGATTCCAAACTTTCCGATCATCTGGGTATATATTTGAAAGCCAACATCCAAATTGAGGAAGAAAGTCGCAGTGTTATGTATCGCAATGTTTCAGCACCCGCCTTAAAGAAAGTAAATTGTACCTTAGAAAAAATTAATTGGGACTTCTTGTATAATAACAATCTAAATATTAATTCTCAAGCCGAGTATTTTATAAAAATTATATCTGACACGGTAGATAAATTAATACCGTTTAAAACTATGGTTATGAAAAATCGCAAGAAGTCTCCGATAGGATGATTCAATGACAGTCTACGACACATGCGAGAACACTTGCACTTTCTTCAAGATTGTTACAAAAATTATCCATCAGCTGGAAACAAATCCGCTTATGTATCTTATAGGTCCATATATAGACAAGAAATAAGAAAATCTAAAATAAAATTAAATGACGAATATATACGCAGACACAATAACTCTCAAAAGGCTATGTGGAATATAATTAACAATTTTAAAGTAAATGGCAATGTAAAGTCATCTTCTGTATCATCTGATGAATTTAATAATTTCTTCGTTGGCATTGCTGTTGATTTGTTCAATAAACTACCTGTATGTGATAATCAGTTTGAAGATTACCTAACGAATACGATGTCTACGAACAGCTTTACATTCTCTGAGGTATCACCCTGGGAAATAGCGAACATAATAATAAATTTCAAGGATAAGCAAAGTATAGATGCATATAATATAAATATAACCATATTAAAATCTATTATGAACACTATACTTCTACCTTTTACATATTTAATTAACAACTCAATAAAAAAGGCATTTCCGGATTGTTTCAAGTTGTCTAAAGTTGTCCCTATATATAAAAAAGATAATACTAATGATCCGTCTAACTATAGACCGATTGCAATAATACCGTACTTTGCAAAAGTATTCGAAAATATTTTGAAAATTCAAGTAACAGAATACTTTGAAAGACACAACTTATTCAGCAAACAACAATTTGGTTTTCGTGCAGGTCTATCAACAACGCTAGCAATTGACAACTTAACAACTTTCATTAATTCCGGATTTGAGCAAGGAAAATATGTTGGTTCCCAATTCCTGGACCTAAGCAAAGCATTTGATTGCGTGGCTCATGATATTCTGCTGAGGAAACTGTCATTCTACGGATTTTCATCTGATTCAATAATACAAATATCTTCCTATCTCTCAAATAGACATCAATTTGTCATTTATAATAGGAATAAATCAGGTGTTCTTCGGCTGAATTTTGGAGTGCCTCAAGGTTCAGTCCTGGGTCCGTTGCTGTTTTTAATTTACATAAATGATTTACCAATAATATTTAATAGTAATACTTTGAACATACTATTTGCTGATGATACAAATATATCAACCACTAATTTAAATGTATCTACACTTCTTAATGATATGCATCTGATCCAGGACGATGCCAAGAATTGGTTCATCAGTAACGGGTTAACAGTCAATGTTGCTAAAACACAGAGGATGGTTTTCTCTCTTCGTAGCCTAGAAAATTGTGGCAATCCTGAAAGTATTGCATTTCTCGGAGTGCAAATTGATCCCAGGTTAACTTGGAACTGTCATATTAATTATTTATATAATAAGTTATCTAAACATCTATTTCTTCCTAGAAGTCTAAGTAAAATTGTATCGTTACCAACATTAAAAACCGCTTTTCATGGACTCATACAGTCAATTATATCATATGGCATATTAACTTGGGGGCAACCGGGTTATCAAGGGTATTCTCGCAACAACGGAAAGCAATAAGGATTATGGCAGGTCTGGAGTTTCGGGATGATTGTAAATTATACTATATTAAGTTTAATATCCTAACTGTTCCGTGTATTTATATTTATCAATGTCTCATATATGTTAAAACAAATTTACACCAACTTGGAAGCAGAAGTTGCATTCAGGTGTACAATACCAGAAATAAAAATGAATTAAACATTAAATTCCGGAGACTTAACAAAACCAGAAATGGTACAGGCTACTTGGCCTATCAGTTTTTTAATGCTCTCCCAAATAACCTCAAGGTACTGCCGCTAGTAGCATTTAAACGTAAAGTAAAAACATACTTACTTAACAAGGCTTTTTATACTTTCTGTGAGTATTTTAATAATAATTTTATTTAATTTCGAGTAGTTGGTAAATATTTTACTGTATAATTTTAATCTGTAACTATATAATTTTGTGTTTTGTATATCTTATATTTTTTATTAGTTTGTGTAGCGTATTATTGCTTTGTATGTCATTGGAATTACTTTGTTGACGTGTGCAAACACTTCCGTGTATTAGCATGAAAATAAAAAATAAAATAAATAAATAAATAAATAAATTTCCACATCGCTGGTGGCCAGCCCGTTCACCCTATTTGTCACCTCTTGATTTTTTCCTTTGGAGTTATGTAAAAACGGTACCAGAAAATGTAGAGGATCTAAAGTTAAAAATAAGAGAAGTTGGTGCTTTGGTGCCTCTTGAAACCCTAAGGAATGTAATAAATTTTTTACCAAGGAGGGTCTGACTATGCATCAGAAATCGATGTTTTCAATTTGAGCAACTCACATAATTCATTATTATTTGTCTATATTAGTTATACCATAGTAGTAGTACCATAGTTATTAGCTGATGTTATTAATATTTTCGGATTTTCTAGTTTTAAGCTTATCTTTTCTGTTTAAATTCAAATAAAAATTTGTTTCTAATTCAGCACTGCTTATTTTAGTACTCAACTAAATCACTGAATCGATTACATTAATGTTTCGAGAATTAAGAGCATCTCAACTCAAACGTAAAATCGCTATGGGAAAGTTTAATTAATGTGTAATCCTCTCCCTCAAGTGATAACACATTCAAAATGATAGTTTTTCCAACCACAATAAACTTTAACAATTTTCAAACTAATGGTTATGTACACATTATGACTATTGAGTATAAATACTATGACAAGAACAAACAATTTGTCAAATGGTGATTTTACTGAGGTAATACATTTATTTCCACAGCTTGCAACATTTAGCGTAAGCTACATTGTCTGTGTTAAAACAATTTTAAAGGCTCAATTGCTTCTAATGTGAAAACCAATACATAACAAAATCTGTATTTGGATAAAAAAGTGCATTTTGTTTATTAATTGTTTTCAGTTGGCGTCTTTAAAACAGATTGTACAATATCTTGAGCAACACGAAAATATTTAGGTATACATTTTTTATACAAAAATTGAAAACACTAATAAATACAAAAGATAAGAGCGACATGTAGTATATTGGATGAAAGACGAAAAAACAGGTAATTTTTTGCGGTCATAGCCTGCTTCGATAGAATTTTTTTGTCCACCTAGAGGGCGCAGCGAACCACATACAATATTTCAAAAATCTGTTTACATCATGTGAAAGGTATCAATTTCGCAATAAAAATTTATTACCGATAAGTTTTCTCTATCTCTTAAAATAAAGTTTTGGCACTTACAGGTTTTTATTACTCATAAAGTTGGCCATGGATCTCAAATTTGTTTTTACGAGCATAAAGGCCTCCAAAAATGCAGCAAAAAATAGATAGATTTTTATTTATCTCGCATATTAAGAGAGATACATGGGAGTGGCCCTCTTATGTGAGACAGCCTGTACATATATTGTGATAAAATAGAATTTATAAAAAATTAAATGCTATTAAAATTTATTTAACTAACAAATCTAAAAGAACTATTATTGAAATATTTATTATTCTTAGTGTAAAATATAGATAAATTGTTAGTTTTGAAATTATGTAGTATAAAATATATCTATAGTCTGTTTAGAAATTAAATAGAGTAATACAAGCTTATTATGTATGCAAATCGTAAATAAATGTAGTACTGGTGCTTATATTCAATATTTTTTTATTATGTATTATCGGTATAGATGAGGTGTACTTTTAAAAAAATTTTGTGTGATCGGACCGGACTAAATTGTAGCAGGCAGCTAAAATTTAGTCCCCGACAATCCGGCTTTGTCTATGCCGCTTCAATTTCTCGGTCCATTTCTCTTATAAGCAACCAATATAAATACAGCATTTCAAAACATGAGGCAACTTTCAGCATCATAACCGGGTTAAGAGGGCTTTTAGTAATTCAAATAAAATTATTCAATATTATTATCAAAATATTTATTTAAATTTAATGAATAGACTTTTATTCCACACAAAAATGTATCTATTTTGAACAATCAAATTATGGTGAGTAAATGTAGTATAAATATACAATAAAGAAAATAAAAAAGTAGGTATATTAAAATTCATCCTCTCAATATTTTGATGAATTATCTTCGTCTCCTAGATTGGTAATGATAGGTTCCACAGTAATGTCAATTAAATTATCGAGTTCCCACATTTTCTCCTCTTCTTTTTGTACATGATGTATACATCTTTGCCAGTTATCTTGCAGTTACTCGTTCCAAGGAATTTTTTAACAAAATTTTCACGTCACTTAATTTAAACGTCGTATTATTTCGCGCTACATCTCCGTTTACCTGCGCCCAGACTAATTCGATTGGGTTAAGTTCACAGTGATAAGGTGGTAACCGTAGTACCGTTATTTGGCGATTTGTTGCCATTTCATCGATAATATATTTTTTATGATCTTTATTAAGATTGACAAGTGTCAAAAGTTCCCTTTTCAAAAGAAATGTTTTTTCCGGATAACCATTAAATTATATCGGCTTTCCTCCAAGCAGTCGTCGTAGGCGTCCGCTCCGTCTGCCGTGAATGGTAACTGGCATTATCCATGACAATTACAGACCCCGGACGAATAAGATCCAACATCTGTGTAAAATACTCTTCGAAAATATCTGCGCTCATGTCTTCGTGATAGTCACCTGTATTTTTAGATTCAAATAAAAGTAAACTGCCATATACAAAACCACTGGAACTACCTATATGTGTCACTATTAATCTTCGCCCTTTGCCCGAAGGTGCCTTGAACCCTGTTGAAAGTCCACCCAAAAATGCTTGTCGAAAACTTTTTACATTTTTATCTTGCCATACTTTTGTTACAGTATATCCCTCGTTGACCCAAGTTTCGTCTAGATAATAAATATTCCTCCCTTCGTCACGGAATTTTCTAATTGATCTTAAGTAGGATCTTCGCCAACAAATAATTTCATCTTTATCGATAAGAACTGACTTCCTGTTCTGCTTTTTCCAGCAAAAATTCAGCTCTCGTAAGACGGCCTATAATTTGCTTCTACTGATTTTTTGGCAAATCGTTGTCCTCTGAAAGTTCACTTAAAATTTTGTTAAGCGTTAGTATTTCTTTTTTAAAATAAAATGATTGTACTTTTCTGCGAATGACATTTTTGAAGAAATCATCTATAACGACTTTTGACCTCCCTGTAGATGATTTTGGGGGATTTACAGTATCTTGTTCATTTTTTGTTTCCTTTAAAAGTCTGTAGATAGTCGATTTTCCAATCCCTGCCATTTTGGAACACTTTTTCACGATGTCGTCAACACTGTTGGTAGGATTTTGGTGTTTCAATGCATTAAATACATTTAATATAATAATCTTCTCATTCTGAGACAGCGCACATCTTTTCACGCGTTTAGCAGGTACGTAATCTGATAAGCTCGACATTTTACCCAAACAATTTTATATCCACTGGCACAATAGTCACTAAACACAAGTCGAATTTTACTCTACTGCACTAGTACGTCTTCCTATATTCAGCTCTAAAACTGGATTGATCTGTCACAATATTAGTGTTACCCGATAATTATCTGAAACGAAATATTACCACGGTTCTTATCTCGGGGTTTTATTACTCTTTCATTTCCAAACAGACTATAGAGAAACTTAGTATAATATTTAAAGACAAAATTTTACAAATTTCATTAAATTTACTTCAAAATTCTATCAAATTTGTTGGACATGACAACACATAAATTAATAGTACCTATATAAAGAAAATGAATTAATAACCCAGACATAGATACAATAATAAAAAGCTTAAAGATCAAAGATTAATTATACAGTGTGGAAGAAAAGTATGGAATAAATTCATTATTTCTAAAACAACGAAGTTTTATGAAATTTTCTCGGACACGTCGATTTTGTTTTTTAAAAAGACTCTTTTTTCTATACCAACGCATTTCCGAAAGAGTTCTATTTTGTTTAACTGCCAGAAACAGTTTCTGAGGTGACTTGATTTAATTTGTTGTTTTTGCTATCAAAAGATGTAATATTCTAACATGCAATCTAATAAAACAAAATAATAAATTAGGGGGTCAAAATGGTTATATATTTGTAAATTTAGTTTATAAGCTTAAAAAGACAACTAGTGAAGTGCAAAGTGTTACGAAAAGAATAATTTAAATTTAAAGTGAAACATGTGTATTGACGTTAAGAGTGGACAATGGTACCTGATATAAGCTTAATGATTTTTTTTATGCACCGGAGATAAATAATCAAAACCTAACAAATTTCGGACTTTTTTTAAATCAAATAAATAATTTTGCGCTGAGGACTAGTTTTAGACTATTTTATTTAATTACGTCTATCAGGCAAACCCTATACAGGAAACCAGTGAAATCAGACTTCAGCAATATATTGCAGATTCCAAATCATGAGTTATTTAATTTTTTTATTGTATGAATCCAGAGATATTTCTAATAGTCTTGCTAAACGACTTAGCTTCTCCCACTATTCTGGATTGCAGACTTGGAATCTAGTGGCACTAGAGCCGGCGGCGCCCGTTTACGCATACCTCTCGAATTTTATGTGATTTTTACAATTATATCTTGTTTGTGGTAAAATTCGCAATTCAGTAATTTATGTACAATTTCCTTTTATTTGTCTATACATATAATACATATAATGATTAACTTAATATTGTATGTAATATAAATTAACTTCATAATGCGTAAATTATATTTTTCACAAGAATATATACTTATAAATAGAAAAGAATCAACCCCACGAAAATAAATAACTATCTTTATCACTGTTCTGCTGCCTACAGTAATCAATTATTATTGAATAAGGAACTCAATTGATTTTAGAGGTTTATAAATACACATTTTTATTTTTCCTAGCATTTAGCTTTTCACAAAAATTTCAGCAGTCCAATAAAATAAAGGTATTGAGATTCTATAGAAATAATTGTCATTTAATAACTGATTATTTAGCCATGTAATGTTGTATAGCATAAAGATGGTTCAAAAATTAAATTGACAAAAGTGGACATTGCAAATTTGCACTAAAAATTATTATTAATTTATAGCTGTTTTATTGATTTATTTACTGACAGTTCAAATAAGAACAGGCATAAAGCAGGTGTATGTAGGGCGTGAAGTAGGGTGTCCCAAAAATAATACAATTTAACCAAACATATTTATATATAAAATTAATAGACAGTTTTATTGCTGTCAAATTTTAAAGACAAAGTCTGCTACTGATTTTTTGATTTCTCCTAATAACCACTATTAAAACCATGCTTAGTTAATGCATATTTTCTTGAATAGTGTTTTTAAGTTGACGAGTAAAAATATTTTAAATTAAATTCTGCGCGGATATTATCATTCTTTTAAAATCCGATCAATGGAAAGAAAGTTTTGTATAATTTTAGGGTGACTCATCCTCAATGAACACCTTATAGTGTTTCAGTTTACTTGAACCGATAATCAAAGAAGACCAATAACAAACGTAAATCATGTTTTTGAATGAAAATGTAAATAAGTAGCACAAATAGTACCGATGAATCTACAAACAATTTTTCGAACATTTTTGCCCCTTGGAGTGTATTGAAATGAGCATTCCCTAATTTATTTGTTTGACAAAAATTGAGTATTCAAAAATACGTATAAGATAGCCTGGTTTATTTTAAAACATTGACTTCTCTTTTTCGCTTTAAAACTAACCGTTTGACAAAAATTGAGTATTCAAAAATATGTATAAGATAGCCTGGTTTATTTTAAAACGTTGACTTCTCTTTTTCGCTTTAAAACTAATCGTTTATTAACAGAAAAATTAAATTCATTATCATTCGCATTATAACACACACGATTGCTACTAATAGTAGGTGACTGTCATGCTAGTTTCTTTCATTAGACCTTTTGTGACTTGTAATGAATTTATGTTTTTTGTTAATTAGTTTTAAAGCAAAAAAGTAAAAGAGGTAAAGGTTTTCAACTAAAGCAGGCGATCCGATACGTGTTTTTTAATACTTAATTTATGTCAAACAAATAAGTTGTAGCAAAAAAAACTTAGGCGATGCTTATTTCAACCCTTTCCTAAGGGCAGAAATTTTCAAAAAACTGTTGAAAAGTTGCATGCACTAGTAGAGAATTTGACTTTTTTACATTTTTTTAGTTTTCAAATTACAGCCGCTATTTCATACTTTTTTGAGAACTTTGAAGGGCTCTATCTTTTAAAGAATGAACATTTTGCTATAGTCATTTTTATGCAAATGTGTGCGATAGCAGCTATTCAAAAGTATCTTTCTTCGATGTGTTTATGTGTAGAGCTGTGATACTAGTAAATTAAAAGCAGTTGATCCAAGTCCCCGTTTATAGAATAAGTGATACTGAAGAAGAATTTTTATCTTCAAATTCTGCTAGTATATTGAAAATTACGTGCGTAAGAAACGTAAATATTGTGTTCATTTCATCATTTATGTAATGACCTGAGAAAGTATCCCCCAAATTGTTTAAGCATATGTGAATAACGCCGAACACTTTTGATTATATTATGTTGTACAATATATCTGGACCAATTATTGAAAAAACTTGGTACAACTGTCACGCTAGACAGGTGCTATGACAAAGACTTCAGTAATTAATTTTTCAATACCCATCTTATTTAGTAACTAGATAAACTGTAAATAGATTCACTATTGACTGTGCCCTGTGCAGTACAGTACAGTCGCAGAAATATGCACTTTGGTTTCTCACCGCTCTTATCGCTGGTCGGCAAAAAAGCGCCGATCTACTCGCCGTTTCAACATGAACAGCTGCATGCAAAAACATGAGTTGTATTTCGTACCATCGTTGCTTTTATTGTTTCTCGCAGCTCCAACATAAACACGGCCTTAGACGTAAGTGTCCCTTTTTGCTGCGACGTGGGTCAGATGCAGGTGGAACCATAGCAAAATAAAATCACTGGTAAATCACACAAGTCACAAGTTACTAGTATCAATAATGAAACATTTTCAAAAACATTTGTTCTTTTATATTTGCTTCTCTTCATTTACTACTCACGTGAATCTGACAAAAAAAAGTTTATGCACAGATGTGCGAGAACAATTTTTTAAAGGAAAAATACTCGATTGAATTTTAGTTTCTTTTTAAAAGTACAGTGCTCAGACTCGTTCATAGCAGTGTTGGCCGTCCGCGTGCAGGTTTCATTTTGCCGCTTTTCTGTATTATTTTACAATATAATCCTAATTTTTCAATAATAAACGAAATAAATTAAAAAAAAACGAACTAGGTATTAAGTAAATAAATGTATGTTTTTCATATTGATGATTATGTACTTCACTTGGAAATTAAGCACTTCACTTGTGAAATAATACCTTTATTTCATATAATTGTAAGTACAATGGTAGCTTGTACTAGGTTAAGCTCTTGTTTCAACTCTGGCGATGAGGGATCTGGTTTCAGTATTTATAGGATCCCTTATCGCGTACAAATACGTCATTTTGATAATAAGGTAGTGTATAACAAATATTGTTATGCATATTATACATTGTGATAAAATATATATACAGGTTCCCATCTCAGAAAGGAAGCTAGGGTTCCATAGGATGCTCAAGTTCCGTGTTGGGTTCCTTGGGTGGATTAGTTTTTACGGTAGCTTGGTCCTTGGATTTGTTGAAGTTAACAATCAGACCTTCTTTAACTTTGTTACATTTAAAGTAAGAGATGGCTAAAATAATAAAGATAATAATGATTATAAGGAGAACCCAGGTATAGTTGAAGTGTCAGGGTATAGCCATGAACTTCTCGACGTGGATTGGTTGTAGCTTGGTAATCAAGTTTTGACCTCTGTAGAGTTCTTTCAAGGTGATGTTGCTAAGTGGCACTATAGGAAAGGATTGCAAAGATATGCTGGGTATTAGGTATGAGGTACTAATGAAGATAGGGTCTTCGTATTCATATACTTTTTCATCTATGGAGAAATGGCATCCAATAGACATGGAGATTTTAGTATTCTTTGAGATTATATTTGTATTGGTGACTTCCGTTCTACAATTATATTGAAGGGTGAACGGTTTATTTACTATTAATATATAATCGGAGGATTTTGTTTGGATTACATATGGTGATTGAAACACTGTCCTGATGATTTGGCATTTAGATGGTAGTCTATGACGAAAGAGATCTAGTAAACAATCTTGTTCTGAGGTAAATCGTACTTCAGTGGTATAATACATATCTTCAATAACTTTTGGTTGTGATTGTAACCATTGGTGGTTGTCATGTGAGTCAATTATTAGATATTTAGGATAATGAAATAAGGAAATATTGTATATAGGAATGGGTAGAACATAATATAATTCAGGATGTAGTTGTCTAATTAATATTGGAACGTTTAATGAAATATAATAACAAAAGTCTTAGTTAGTTTTGGTTGGAAGTAATTATAATAGGATTGTATATATTTGAATCGAGGTATTTCGCTATTTGGGTACAAAGTACGCAAATGAGTAATCATATCATCTATTTCCAAAGGGCTTAATAAAAAGAGACTTATTTGATTTATTTGAAGATGAATGGTTTGTTCGATTTGTTGAATATAATATAATATTATTTCAAGTTGGTTAATGATGATTTGTCTTTGAAAGTTTATACTCAAATTATCCGAAAAGATTAAGATGTTCTGTTCTAACTTTATGTTATTTTCTTCTATCTGTTTCATTAATCCTGTGGTTTTATTAGCGAAATGATTTTAATAGTGAGGTATGTAAATTAACTTCTGTTTCTATAAGTTTTTCATTTGAAAGTAAGGTGTTTAATTTTGAATTAAATTGTGTCTTTTTCAGTAGCAACGCCAAATAATTGTTTGTCGATATCATCTATGATATTTAATAATCCTCTTTTAGTCCTTTTTATGGGTCTAAATTGTCTAAACTTTTGGTATATAATGACTTTTAAGTTTTCTTCTTGATGTATCAATGAGTCAGAGATTCCTTGGGAAGTGTTTCTTTGCGAGTTATTTTTCATTAATAAAATTATTTTATCGAAAGCTTTATACAGAGGGTGCAAATCTAGTTCATGAATAAATGTGTGATAATGGTCAGTTGAAAAAACTTGTTTACCCAGTTTTTCGAATAAGGCGCCGCTATTTACGTCGTCGAAGATTATATCTGTCGCTACGAGGGGCGTCAGAAGGACCAGGAGAGGTACGATGTAAAGAAAGTTAATTTATAATTTTTCTCTTTCTTTTAACTTTATTTTTGTGTATCATTCCTAAGTTTGATAAAATTTTATTATTTTTGTCACTAATTACTGTTGCTTCTTTGAACCTAGGATAATCTTTAGGTTTACGGGGTTCTGTCCGTATATAAATGTGTTGGTCTGTTGTAACTGGTTCTGGATTTTGTAGCGTGTCATTACATTTATTAATAGTTTTTTCTTTATTAGTTCTAATTCGTTCTCTAATTTGGTTATGCAAAGTTTATAAATTTTCTTTATGTTGTGTAGTATATTGGTTTATAATTAGTTGTGGTGAAATGTCAAAAGGGTTTATTCTATTACCATAAACTACTTCGAATGGAGTTACTTGCGTTACTGAATGAATTGAGTTATTATATAAAAGTACGGCAAGTGTTATTAGATATTTAATAGGTTTTTGATGTTCTTCTTTTAAGCATCTAATTGAGTCTATTAATGTTGAGTGGAATCTTTCTACGGGTGAGTTTGAATTTGAGTGGTAAGGAGTGGTAAAATTTAGGTGTATATTATGTAATAGGCAAAATTCTTTTATCATTTGATTATTAAATTCAGTACCGTTATCAGATGATATTTTGTTAGGAATTCCCATATGGGATATGAATTGTAACAGACTTTCCATAATGTTAATACTATTTTTGGTTTCTAATTGATAAGCTTGTCCGAATTTAGAAAAAGGGTTAAAGACCGTTAGGAAGTTTTGTCTGTCAATTGTAAATGTATCAATATGAATATGTTCAAAAGGAGTCAAAGGAGTATCTGAAAGTTGTAATTTGATTCTTTGAGGATTTCGGTCGTACTTGGCTTTAAGGCATACTTGACATATGTTGATGTAATTTGTTACATCTATTTGGATGTTAGGCCAGTAATAATTTCTTTGTATAGATTTAATTGTTTCTTTAATTCATCTGTGACATGTTTTTCCTTGATGATGATATTGTATAATTTGTTGCTGTTCGGGTTCTGTAGTGATATGATCCACGATTTTATTAGCGATTAAAATTTTAAGGTTGCGATGATGTACGAGGGAAGTTCTAAGAATTCTAGTTAGGGGTGGCGAATTTCAGACAAGTCATGTTATCTAATGGTATTAAAGATTTTAAAAATCTGAAGGTTTCTTCATCATTTAAGTTAGTTCTTAATGTTATAAGATGTCTAAATTTATTAAATTACATTTTGGAGTCGCAAATTTCACTAGGTGTAGTACTAGATTCTGTTTGAAATTATTGATTGGTTTATCTGTATATGGTATAGAAAAGATTGGTTCTTCATGACTGGTAAGAACTGTTTGATTATCTCTTTCTTCGGGTGGTAATAAGTTATTAAGATCATCTAGTGAGGCTAGATTTTCTATATCGTTATTTTCGTTAAGGATATCATCTATTAAGGTATCTAAATCATCTGGTTGAATTTGAGTGCTAAAATTGTCTTCTTTTTTTTCTTCTGTTATATTGCATTCAATTTTAATTCTACTAAGGGCGTCCGCGACTTTATTTTGTTTCCCTTTTTTATATTTGATGTCGTAATCGAATTCCTCTAGTTTTAATCTCCATCTAACTAATTTTGAATTAGGTTCTTTTAGTGAAAATAACCATTGTAGAGGTTTATGATCGGTATAAATGATAAATTTTGTTCCGTAAATATAGGGGCGGAAGATTTTGCAGGCCCAAACAATTGATAGTCATTCTTTTTCTATAGTAGAGTAGTTGAGCTCTGAGATACTAAGCGTTCTCGATGTGTAACTAATGGGATTATCATTTTGAGATAAAACTACACCGATTGCGTAATTTGAGGCGTCCGTAGTTACTTCAAATGTTTTAGTAAAATCTGGGTAATGAAGTATTGGGTCGTTTATAAGCAATGATTTACAGATTTTAAAACAATCAACGTATTCTTTAGAGAAGGTAATATTTGAATCTTTTTTTAAACAGTTTGTTATGGTTTTGTAATTTGAGCTAAATTATTTATGAATTTTCTGTAATATCCTAGGAGTCCTAAAATGATTTTATTTCTGTGGGTGTTTTAGGTAAGGGGAAATTTTGAATAGCTTTGATTTTATCGGGGGTTTGGTTTAATTCCATCTGGAGTTATTAAATGACCAAGAAATGCTGCTTCCTTTTTTAAGAATTCGGTTTTATCGAGTTGAATTTTAAGAATATTTTGTCTAAAGGTTTTGAACACTAGTTCTAGGTTGTTTATGTGTTCTTGTAGTCCGTTGGAAAAGACTATTACGTCATCCATATAAACCATACAAATTTTATTTTGCAAATCTTTTAAAACGTTATCCATATATTTTTTAAAAGTGGCTGGGGCATTTTTTAAACCAAAGGGCATGCGCACAAATTCATAGTGTCCATTGTCTACGGAAAAAGCAGTTTTTACAATGGAATTTGGATGCATTTCAATTTGGTGTAACCCGGATGCTAGATCTATTGTAGAAAAATAAGTACAACGTCCTAATCTATCTAGTATGTCAGTTATATTAGGTATCTATCTTCTATAGTTTTATCGTTAACTTTCCTATAGTCAATAACTAATCGCCATTTTTTCTTTCCGCTGGCATCTAACTTTTTTGGAACTATCCAAATTGGAGATGACCATGGACTTTGCGAATGTCTGATAACGCGATCTTTAAGCATCTCATTTATTTGTTTAGAAATTTCTTCTTTATGGACATATGGGTATAACTTTTCGTGTGTCTGGTATATTATCCTTAGTAATTATTTCATGTTTTACCGTGTTACTGAAACTTAAGGTGTCGTTGGGTTTCATAAAAATGTCTGTATAATTCTTGCAAAGTTTAAAAAGTTTACCTATTAATAATAATAATAATAATAATAATAATAATAATAATAATAATAATAATAATAATAATAATAATAATAATAATAATAATAATAATAATAATAATAATAATAATAATAATAATAATAATAATAATAATAATAATAATAATAATAATAATAATAATAATAATAATAATAATAATAATAATAATAATAATAATAATAATAATAATAATAATAATAATAATAATAATAATAATAATAATAATAATAATAATAATAAAATGATGCATCTCCATCAGAGTTTGCATCCAAGATCGTCCGTTTCGCGGTTATACTTCCCAAGAAATCGGGGAGGCCGTGGACTCTTGAGTTTGGAGTGTCTCCAGGGCAGAGTGGTTTTGGAGGAAGCCTGTAAAATCATCAGGAGCTCGGATCCCCTTCTCTGCATGGTCCAAGACCATGAAGCAGCAGGGATAGGAGCGTTTGTATATAAGGCAGCGAGAAGAGCAGCCAATGAACTTGGTCTCGTGTTCGATACTGAGTGGGAAAATCCAGACTCTGTCACCGAGTGGGACCCTGCTCAGTTAAAAGCCCAAATTAAAGCTGCAGAGACGCGTCACCTTCTGCAGCTACATAAGGATAAGCCAATGCATGGTCTCTTCTACCGTCATCTAGAGGGGCTTGGCGTATCTGAAAAGCTGACCTTCGCTTTTTTGAGATCAGCGGGGCTGAACTCTGAGACCGAGGGGTTCATAATGGCTTGCCAAGATGGTGTAATTAATACTCTCGTCTATCGTAGTCGTGTCTTGGGTATCGAGGTTCCTGATACCAGATGCAGGGCCTGCCGCCAGGCGCCGGAGACGCTTATGCATCTCCTGTCGGCCTGTCCGGTATATGCGGCCACAGCGTATATCCAAAGACACGGTTCAGCCTTACGGGTGTTGTATTATCATTTACGACACTCGTATGAGATAGACGAGACGCCAGTGCTGCCTTATGCTCCGGGGGATATAGAATCCGTTGTGGGGAATGAGAAGTGCCGAATTTATTGGAACTATTCATTCCCCACCCTCAGGCAAATTCAAGCCAATAAGCCTGATGTAGTCCTCCTCGACCACCAACTTAGGACGATGTTTGTGATTGAGTTCTCGGCTCCCGCAGAGAACAACATCGTCCTAAAAGAGGAGGAAAAACGGAGGAAGTATCGAGATCTTCTCTCCGAGCTCCGCAGGCTGTATCCAGACCACTCTGTTAAGATTGTGGTGCTCATTATAGGCGTCCTGGGTGGAATGAGACATACGTTGCTTTCTGACTTAAAGATCATACCGGCTTGCCGAAATTCGGCAGAGATCTTAGCCGGCAGAATGCAGAAGGCAATCGTCCTTGGTTCGCTACGTCTACTCAGAACGCACGATTTACGGGCGCAATGATTACTGACTCCACAGAGTGGAGAGTGGTCATTGCTTGACTCTTCAGAACATCTCCGAATGTGTCGGAGCTTCGGAAGGTGTTACTGGAAAAAAAATAATAATAATAATAATAATAATAATAATAATAATAATAATAATAATAATAATAATAATTGTACAGGCTAGTCAAAAAAGAAATAAAAATGATACACAGATGCATTATTTTACACAAATATAGGTTTATACACTAAGGCCTTCCGACTAATTTGACCCATTTCAGATACAAACAAATACATAATAATTGACACTTCTAATTGCAATAATCCGCTATACTGTATGGCTCCAGTTCACATAGTAAATTGAATAGATCTGTTTTAACTTCATTAAAAGAATTTTTATTTTTTAATTTATTTGGGAGGTGACTATAAAGTTTTATACAGGTATAATATGGGCTACTTTCAGTTAGAGATAGTCTATGCATGGGTAACTGTATTGTTGGCCGTGTCTTGTATCATACGGACCAGGCTGCTTGAAAATTGTCTTTATTATTATAGAGGAACTTAATGCTTTCGTATATATGTATGCCACTAAGTGTCCTCTGCAGGAATCTGTGGGAGATAATTTTATAATAATACGTATTGCTCTCTTTTGTATTTTGAATGTGCTTCTGGCATAATGGCTATTACCCCATATGATAATCCCAAAACGAATTCTTGAATAGAAGCTTGAGTAGTAGAAAATTTTAGTTATATTTATATTACCATATTTTGAGAGGATTCTTAACCCAAAGCACGTTTTGCTTAACTGTTTATTGATGTATGTAATATGTTCTTCAAATCGTAAAGTTTCATCTATATGGATGCCTAGGCATTTTAATTGATGTAGAAAATTGTATTCTGTGATTATTGACATCGATATGATTTGGAGTGTCTACTCCATGATTTGTTTTAAATAGGATTATATCAGTTTTCTCTTGATTTAGAATTTGCCCATTATTTGTGCACCACTTTTCCATAGATTTAATAATGTTGTTTCCTTCATCCACGATGTCAGGGAAAAAATATTTACTTTTTACAATGAAACTAGTATCGTCTGCATAGTTTAATAACAACGAGTTGTTATTAATAATTGACTGAATATCGTTAATAAAAATAAGGAAAAGCAGTGGACCGAGCGTACTGCCTTGTGGAACTCCACTAAACAAGTCCAAGGCCTCCGATCTCACACTGCTGCCATTGATCTGATCAGTTATTTTTAAAGCATGTTTCCTGCCTTCCAAATAAGACATACCATTTAAGAGAGGTACCACGTATTCCGTAATGTTGCAATTTGATTAGTAGGATATCGTGATTGATGAGATCAAAGGCCTTGGACAAATCCATTCAAGTGAGATGTTCTTAATAAATATGCTAGATCCGATGTTTCAGTATTTACTTCGTCATTTTGTAAGATGTAATTATATGTATCAAATTCAGATAATGGTGTTATTGCTAAGTTATCTGGATTGAATGAGTGGTATTGGGTATCTAAATAGAAATATTTATTGAATATAAAATTGCCACTAAATGAAATATCTATTCTATCTATTTTTTTATTTCTTCTATACCGAGGGCACCGTCAAAGAAATTATGAAAGTCAAATAAAATGACTTCTAGGTCTATATTTGCATTAAAGTCTGGAAAACAAGGTATTTGAGTGATGTCCTGATCCTGTTTTTACTTGTATAGGTTTAGAGATAATTTGATTTGGAAAATATTTTTCTGCTATTTGTGGTAAAATTATTGTTTTAGAACTGCCTGTATCAAGAAGTAATTTGATAGGGGGATTTGTGAGCTGAATATATATATAATATATATATTATGGTTTAATTCTACAGGGGTGTTATTGTATTCGTGTTCATAAGGGGTGTATTAGTCAAGTTCGTATTAGTGGTCATTTGTCAAAATCATATTCGTTTTCATATTCGTG
Organism: Monochamus alternatus; assembly: GCA_037114965.1. Classification (NCBI taxonomy): domain Eukaryota; kingdom Metazoa; phylum Arthropoda; class Insecta; order Coleoptera; family Cerambycidae; genus Monochamus; species Monochamus alternatus. The sequence continues at coordinate 44,712,448 of CM073428.1, read as the reverse complement.
TTCATAAGGGGTGTATTCGTCGTAATTATATTCGTTTTCCTATTCATTTTCATATTCTATGGGGGTGTATTCGTATTCGGGATAACCGGAAAATTTTCGTTATCTTCTTCTTCTAAATTTTCTTGGATTTGATCGCCTTCAAAGGAATATAATGCAGCATCTGAATATTCATCGTTTTGATCGAGAGGGGTGTCTTCCGTTTCGTTATAATTTAAATTCGTTTTAATTGAGGATATGCCGGACATAGGGGTAGGTTTGGGTTGTTCGTTTCTTTGCCCGTTGATTGGGATTATTTTGCATAGATTGCCTAAACCAAGTTTGTGGTTGTTGAGATAGGCGGAATTGTTGGAAGGGTTGTTGAAAAGGTTTTTGTTGGAAATGTTGTTGGGAAGTTTGTTGAAAAGATTTTTGAAAGGTTTGTTGAAAAGGTTTTTGTTGAATGGGTTTTGATCGAAATTGCTGGAAAGACTGATGTTGAGGTTGCTGACGAAATTGTGGGTATGATTGTTGGTTATCTTTTTTTTAGGGTTATGTTGAACGGAACGTTTGTATTTTTGAAATTGTTCTTCTTTAGAAACGAATAGTATGGCGCCTTCTAAGTCTGTAATTTCTTACGTACCATTTGTTGGAAATTAAATGGAAGATTTCTAACGTATGTACGGAGGCTTAGTTTTTCAAAGACTTCGCTCATAGTTTTTTTTTTTGTTCTATTGGCTCGGGGCCATGTCTTAGTTTTGACATTAATATTGATTGACTTTCTAAAATTCTGTTACTGAAGTTAGTTAGTGATTCCTTTTCAGCGTCAAATTGTAAATGTAATAGGTCTTGTTCTAAAGTGTCTATATCGCGAGGGTCGCCAAAGGTTTGTAATAGAATTTGCTTCATGATAGCCCATGAATTGGTTTCTAGTCTTCTTCAGACATTAATTCGCGCTTGACCTTGCAACTTGTTTTTTATTGCTCGTAACAAGAAGTTATTTTGTACCTCATTATTAGTTACTGCGTAATTTCTTATTAATTTGTCACAGGCTTCAATGAAGTCGTTTAAAAAGGCTGGTGATCCATCAAAGTTAGGTATCATATCAATAAACATCCTAAGCAACTGATAGTTTGAGCTAGGAGTAGACATTGTGATTTCTTCTAGAGAATCTAATAAGTCTTGCATAAATTTTAATTTCTTAAGCTATTTTAAAACTAAGGTGTTGAATTTTAATCAACGGTCAAGTGAATATTGATATTCAGGCAAATTCACTTGAAATAACGAATTTTAAGAAATCCGGAGAGGAGACAACTTTGTACTTAAATTATAAAAAGGATTTGAATTTGAACGGAGGGACAAGATAAAAGACTTACCAAGGTTTTCCTCGACCTGCGACTGATCTTTCTGGATTCTTGTTTGTTCGTTCGTTTCTTTTTAGTGCCTTAAGGACTGAAGTCCTTCAATGATTGGATTCTTCTTTGTTGAATGTATCTTGACCAAACGGCACTATCCTACCGACTGCGCCAATTATGTACTTCACTTGGAAATTAAGCACTTCACTTGTGAAATAATACCTTTATTTAATATAATTGTAAGTACAATGGTAGCGTATCTAGTATCTAGTATAGTTAAGCTTTTGTTTCAACTCTGGCGATGAGGGATCTGGTTTCAGTATTTATAGGATCCCTTATCGCATACAAATACGTCATTTTGATAATAAGGTAGTATATAACAAATATTGTTATGCATATTATACATTGTGATAATAAAATATATATATACAGGTTGGATACATAACTTGATTATCACAAACAATTTTGATATAAAATATAAATACTCTTACTCAATCATGAAAACAACTTGACTGAATAATGCAACTAATTTTAAAAACTTCCTATTAGGGTTTATAAATATTAAAAGGACCTTTTTACAATAAGTTGAACAACATTAAACCATTGTTGTACAAACAGAAAATAAAAAAAGAATTTCTAAAAACCGAAAATAGTGGGTAACACCACCTAACTGTAACTTTATCAAAAATTTGGAAGACACAGAATTTGTTTTAAAAAGTTTTGGCTTTTGCTAGAAAATAAATTGTGACAGATAATACACAGAAAAATATGTTATTATTTTGTTTACTGAGGTATCCAGTTTAAGACATTTGTGCATGTTGGTAATTAACATTTAATTGCATTGGAAAAAGTTTTTTAACAATATATTTTCATATATCAAATTTAATTTTAATCGTTCAACGCTTTTCCGTTTTATAACCGGTTACTTTTGCATATAGGTAAATTAGCATAATTCGTCATATTTTGATCTAATGTATGTATGAGTAACAGTAGTAACACAATTATAGGTATATAATTTCCATTGTATTTGTCAAATTATTCGATGTTAGTAAAAAATAATATATATTTTTACGACTGAGCTAATATTAAATTGGTCATGAATTGGAACAATATTTTAAGCATTATTAAATGATCCGCGCGACGCGACGGACAGTTCCTATTCCTAATCTTAAAATATCCGTTCGTTTAAGCCCAAGTCCTACTCTGTCAAGCGGGTCATTTTTTACTGCAGCCCAGATAATTTATTGCTTCGAAGGACATGCCCAGCGGTGAAGGAGTCTCCCTTCCGCGACCGTAAATTTGTGCAATGTGTCTACCATTGTCCACTCTTAATAAAAACTATAAGGAATCAAGAGAGTAAAATTATATGGAAATTTTAATTTGATAGAACATATATGACTTATTTTTATATATTTTTAGCTATTAATAATATTGTGTGAAACTAACTACTCAGTGGACAAAAGCCCCAACCTGCGTTGAATTACACCCACAATATCTACCCATATATTCCTTATTATTAGCTTTTGTAACATTTTTTTACTGTTTTAGAAAGGTATTTTAAGCTAATATAAATCAAATCTCCTACAATTCCTATCAATGAAGTCATATGTATGTTCTCTGATACCAAACATCTAGGTATGCTAATGAACAATTCCACAGACAAAGCTCTATTCAATAATTATCTAAAGAAAATAATCTAATTTAGATATTTATAGAGTGTTTCATTAACAGATCAATTATTTAATAAAATTAAAGTGCATGGAATGTGTAAGTTAACGAGTGAAATAAAAAAAAATGTAAATAATGCAAGTATGACGGCAATTAAAGTTTATTAAATTGTTATTGTTTGTATTATTATACACTACAGCAAATACTACTTGTGTTTAATAATTCTATAACAAAATTAACATGTCTAAAACATACATTTCACTGAAAACTATTAATATTGTTCTTAAATAAGGTAGGTATAATTTTAAGTATGAAATGATAGATAATATAGAAAAAAGTCCCCTAACTCACTTTCAAGAGTATTCTACAAGAAAATAATTTTCAAAAATGTTTCACAGGACCAAATAAATGATTTTTTGTATTTTATTATAGTTATTATTCAGTTGTAATCAGCATAATTTCAATTAAAAAGTAGTACGTACCTACATAGAGGTCCATTTTTTTATTACTGACTAAATTGATTAACTAGACTCTTCATCTTTAAGTATTCATTATTTCTTAAGCATTTCTGTTTAATAATTTGGGTAGAATAAAAAAAGACAAATACAAATTTTAATTTATTAACAATAAAATAAAATTACAATAAATTAAAAGTATCTAAGTACTTACATACATTTAATTGATTTTATGTTAAACAGTTGTTCTGTATTCTAATTTCTTTACAGAGCACCGTTCAATCTAAGGGATGGTCATGCATGTACAATTAGAATCGAAACTTGCCATTTCATTGTACGATACCTTATTATGTTACGTTGTGTATATTATAACAACAGTTAGCTTTCATCATTTTTAAGATATTCTAACGAGATCTTTTCATACTGTACATAGAATTATGAAATTAGTTTATTTTTTTTAATTTTATTCGTTTCGAAATTGATAAAACTCACGACAGACAACTGAATTTAATGTCTTATAGAATACCCTTCAAAGTGAGTTAGAGACTTCTTTATAATATTATCCATCATTCCATGTTTACAATTAATTCCAAGAAAATATCTGTGTGCGCTTATTCTTTCTGGTGTCGGATGCTATGAATCGTTTTGCTTTAATGTAATTTGTGGCACTACACACACATAACTGAAAGATAAAAACAATATTTACAAATTATTATCTAGCTTTAAATGACTGTGATAGGTACCTGTGATAGGTATGCGTAAAGTAAGTTTGCAGGTGATTTTTCCTAGCAAAAACCAGTTGCTTTATTTTAGTTCTGTATCATATGAAATACAGGAATTGTAGTTCTTTGTTTACTATTTTACAGATGTAGAGTTCTTCTTAAATATATTTTATCCATTAGAAATATAAATAAAGTGCTGAAATATGTGCACACAACAATCAATCATTTCAGTTATGCTTTAGTAATATTTTACGCAGTAAGCCGAACGCGAAGCAGAAGTAAGAAGACCTGAAGATGGTAAATGAGATTTTACCGAAACGTTGTCAAACAAATGGTTCTTTTGAAGACCATGCAGATTCATCGCGGAAAGGAACCCGGAGAAATTTTACAACCACATATAACACCCGCGGAAGCCTACGAACTAACATATATATATATATATATATATATATATATATATATATATATATATATATATATTAGTCTAAGAGCCAAGGGTTACTCAGGTATGAGAAATATGAAAATGTAACCAACTTCGTTATTAAATGAACAAAGCTGCTGTTTGAAAATTTTAAAATATACAATTATTATTACATAAAAATAATAAAGGCAGACGATTACCGTGCTTCCAAGGTCATGGCAGACATTTGTGAAATTGGCAAAAATTATAAATTTCAAAAGTATTTGATTAAATATAATTTTTTGTATGATGTGTAATATGATGTCGCTCATTAAAGTATTAGAAGCCACGGCAGATGTTTTTTCTGAGTACAACATGCCGGCAGACAGCAAAACCTTACCTACTGCCGGAGCGTACGTATGTATAGGCGGCATATAGTCACATCTTTTTATTATCTTCGATATAGTCCCATTGGTTTTCTAAGCGGGCATTACGATCAACATATTATTTTTACAGAAATCGATTCAGTAGATGGTGACAACCAATCACATGAAGATGAAAATGATTCCGAAGACGATATTGAAGGATAGAACCGATTTGAGTGGTGGACATTATATTTGTGTGAACAATTGTTTTCATTTCTTTACTTCATACTTTGCCTAAAATGAATGAAAATAAAAATAAAAAATTCAGTTATCTTCTTTTTACTACCATTGTACTCTGATACTTATTATTGCGTTATAATAGACCCATTTTCGCCATCATCCATCTTACGACAGCAAATATGTTAATTTTTATAATAATATCAGTTTTTAAAAGCGCAATAGTATATTGAATTGCGTGCAGATTAAATAGATTTAAGCGGAAGTACTACATACTATTCATACGTAGGTACACTCGGGCAATATGTAAGGTTTTGCTGTCTGCCGGCATGTTATACTCGGAAAAACGTCTGCCGTAATAAATATAGGTTTTTAATACTTTAATAAACAACATATAAAAAATCAGATTTAATCAAATACTTTTTAAATTTATAATATTAAATTAATAATCTTCCTGTCCGTGTTGAAGATGGTTTGTATTTTATATTTCTTTAAAACCCTGCTTATTTTGTCGGTAGTTTCAGGAGAACTTTGGCTATTGGTTTATCTTCTTCCTTCTGTTCTTTGTTTCACCTAGGTCTTAAATTCCTCTTGATGTTGTTACCAGAGAAACCATTTTGTTGTAAGGCTATTTTTTTTAAATTAAATTAGAATAAGCTACATAATATAACACAAAACGAAATAGTGTCAAGAACAGACAATTATATACATATCTATACATATGCACCCTCACACCCACCACACCCACAAACACACCAATGCATACTCACATATTAACTTAAAAAACCATTCAAACTATATGGTTCTAATATGAGAAATCATTAATCCATCGTTCCACTGTATAACAGGATATTTTCTAATTAAATTCACCTTAAGGCTTAAACCACATCGTAACTGACAATGATGTTTAATAGTAATAATAATAACAGGATACAGATGCAATAGTGAAAACATAGCCATACAGAGACATTTATTCAATAAAAAGTTGAAATGGATATGTGGTGAAAAAAAACTGCGGCAATATGACATAAGTCTTGATACCGCTAAAATTGCTTCCTGACTTTATTGATTTGACTACGCATTACTATGAATCAGTTGGGAGAAGTTATATTTTAATGTGTTTCTTTCAATAAAACAGCATCATTTGTTTATCCTACTTTACCTTATGCAAAACGTATATTTTTCAGAATGTTGTATGAAATCAAAATATGATCCTGATTTGTCTCAAGGTTCTTGTTACCAAAAATCAACCACGCGGACAGTTAAATTGGAAAAATTTATCAGTACGGATTAAACCTGCATATTAAGCGCATTATACATTAAATGTCATTTAACGTCGGTTTCGTTGAAGATCAAATTCGTCGATTTAACTGTCCGCTTACGGCTGGCTAATGGCAGTTTTAACTTATTAGGTATAATAATTTAATATTTTTAAACACAAGTACTATAACAGGACGTTTAATTTTAGGATCACGTCGAGGTTCAAGAGGAAGTAGTAATGCGTCAGCGATTTCTATTAGGTCGAATAAGAGTCCACCTCAAGCACCGAATCTAAATTCTGCAACCATCCCTATGTTGGAGAGTGTTACAGTGGAAGTTCAAGGGCCGAAAGCATAAGCTCAGCTTCAGTACAAATATCAGATTTCTAGTTTACACTAATTATTCTCATTTAAAATGCAAATGAAGAATAAAAGCAATGCTGCTATTTACTACGCATTTTAAATTATTATATCTATTTACTAATTCGGTAGTAACAGTGATGTTAGGGACCAAAAGGTAATCACATTTTTGTCCAATCATCACGTCACATTCACTTCAATACAATAAGTAAAATTCATTCTTCATTCAATTTTCATAATAAACGTATATACATAACATTCTAGTTATTAGCACAAAAGGTTATTAAAATAATAGCACCAAATAAGTTAGACCTTAGAAATTTAGATTGATTTAATATCTATATATTTATCCGCTTCACTTAATTTATACAAATTAAGTTTGGTGGTAACAAAAATACTGGGAATATTTTGTGATACTACCAAATAGAGCTGTGATTGTATGTTGATAGCTTATAAAAACTAAGATGGACAAAAAGTACTGGGAAAACTTTTTGCCCATTTCAGTTTAAGTGAAGAATAATGTTATTCTACACATATTTCTTCTAGATGCCATCGAAATATATTTATGGTATTCACACGACGCAAAGCTACATAAAAACATACAAATAAATGCTCAGTAATTACATATACATCTAATATTTCTATGTTCTAGTCTTAAAATTTATAATAAAGAAAGGGCTAATATTTGGACATGAAAAATAATATAAAAATTTAGAAAAAACGAGTAGAACCTTGTAATATTAAACACAGACTTACCTCTTTCCTGGAATAAGAGTGAAATATAATCAGTGGGTGTTTAATATTAAATAAAATTGATATTATACTTAATTAGCTTTTATCTTTATACTCTTATACTATATACTTGTATTTTCGCTATACTGTACTTGCCAATACTTTTAATAAAATGCTGTTAAATGCTATTTGTTTTATTTGTTTTTGTGAGAAGATTTTTTTAATTTCTATTTCCAATCATAAGTTTGTGCTTTTTGTTAAGTTAATTTATTTTTTTTATCCACTTTATAATCCATATGTATAAATAATATAAATGAACAACAATAATTAAATTAATTATATTGATCAACTTCATGAAAAAGTTGTAATGTAATCGGCACTTAACCTTCAAATTAAATACGTTTCTACTTCGAATCATCAACAACTATTTCTTATTTTGACGGCTTTATCGCTAGCAAGGAGTATATAGCATTGAAAACTTCATATTGTATCATTGCTTTTGCGTAAGAGAAACAAAATAAGTCAATAGACATATGTACGATAGACATTGAAGGTTATATGTTGCAATGTTTCATGATCTAAATAATACCGTTCATTTGTATAGTAATGCCATCTCAAATTTCTAATCGATAAAATCAAATCTTTGACTTCCCTTTCATGGCATATTAAACTGGAGAGTGGAAAGTGGACCGACTTATTAAAATATCTTTGGAGAGAAGTTGGTATGTTCGCATCTTGTCAAATACTTCTACTATATACCGCTCACTTGTAAACCAGACTGGTCCCAAACGGTGGGGGTAATTAAGGGGATCAGGATTTGGTGTGCTGTGCACATACGTTGATTCATGGTGCCAGATTTCAAACTATTTCATTTTGTAAATAATTTTTTCTAATTAATTACTAAATGAAACTTCATTAGAACTAATTTTTAATGAAAATATATAATAATAATAATAATAATAATAATAATAATAATAATAATAATAATAATAATAATAATAATAATAATAATAATAATAATAATAATAATAATAATAATAATAATAATAATAATAATAATAATAATAATAATAATAATAATAATAATAATAATAATATTTTTTTTTTATTTATTTATTTAACGACCACATTACATACAATAGTACATTTGAAGTCACTATAACTATATTATTCGTCAGTATTCAAACAATTTACAAAATCTTGCACACTGTAAAAACATTTTTCTAACAGAAATATCTTACTTAACCTATGAAATTTATTAAAACTTAAACTAGTAACATTAGCACTTTTAAAACACAACGCAAAATGGTTGTACAATTTAAAATCCAACTTATTAATTTGAGTTGTTCGTAACCTAGAAAACGATTAGATCAAATTATCAGCATTCCTAGTATTATAGGAATGCACGTCAGAATGCTTCTGAAATTTGTCCAACCCACGATGTATTTGCAATAATGTTTGAAATATATAGATACATGGTAATGGCATAATTCTGAATTTTTTAAATAGCGGTAAACATGATGATCCAAAAGGGGCACCCTCAATAATACGAACAGCAGCTTTTTGCAAAACAAATAATTTATGAGTAACATTAGAGTGACCCCATAAAGTGATACCATGAGTTAGATGACTGTGAATTATCGCAAAATACACCGTACGCAGCACATCAGGAGGAAGTGAACGACTTAATTGTCTCATGCAAAATATTTGCGACGACAGCTTAGCACAAATTTGATTCACATGAGAAGACCATTCCAATCTGGTGTCAAGAATTAAGCCAAGAACTTTTGCCTCAGACTTAAGAGCCCACTTATCAGTGCTAAACTTAATGGTTTGGGTTTTGGACTCATTGAGTTTTAATTTATTTGACGAAAACCAATTTTTAGCAAGTTGCAAACTGTCCAAATCAAAATTGTCACCTCTTGTAATTAACGTAGTGTCGTCTGCAAATATAATACAAGAGGTATCACCCACTGAGCAAGGTAAGTCATTAATGTACAAAAGAAATAAAATGGGACCCAGGACTGAACCCTGGGGGACGCCATTCTCAACATGCAATAATCCAGATTCAATCCCATTTAAAGTTACGTACTGTTGTCTGTTAGATAGGTAAGATCTAAACAATTTAAGCACATTTTCCCTTATTCCGTAGTACTCTAATTTACACAATAGTATTTCCGTATTTACACAATCGAATGCCTTTGAGAGGTCGCACATTACAGCGCTCGAATGGATACCCTCATCAAAACCTTCAACAATGACTTCAACCATTGACAACAGTGCTTTAAGAGTAGATCTGTTCTTCCTGAAACCGAACTGGGAATCGGAGAAAATATGCCTACTCTCACAGTATCGGGTCAATCTGTGTTTTAGGATTATTTCAAATAGTTTACCAATAACAGGAACAGTTGCTATGGGTCTGAAGTTATCTGGACAATTTAAATCACCCTTTTTATGCAGGGGAAGGATTTTAGTGATTTTAAGTGAATTAGGCCAAACTCCCTCGCCAACACATTTATTGAATAATACCCTCAGAGGTTCAATTAACGACTCCAGAGAAGCCTTGATCATGAAACTGTTTAAGCAGTAGTAGTCCAGACCAGATGAGTTTTTTAAGCTAATTATTGCTTCCTTTACTTCCTCGTTGGTAATAGCAAGCATAAAAAATGAACTAGACGGTTTCGGTGCCTTAGATAAAAATTCTCTTGGATCAATGAATGTATCGCCAATTGATCCGATGACTGTATTACAAATATTAGAAAAATATAAATTGAAATTGTCTGATGAAATAAAATTAAGGTTAAGTCCTGATCTATTCACTTTCCTTTCGCGATTAACTAAATTCCAAATTGTCTTCACTTTATTGGTAGAATTAAAAATTTCATTTGTATAGGCAATTTGTTTTTCACATTTTATAGTTTTTTTGTACAACTTTCTGGTGTCGCAGTATGTTCTCCAATTATCAACTGTTTTATCTTTATCAAAAACAGATTTGGTATAATGCAAATTACGACGCATCTCCCGAAGCCTGTCATTGAACCAGCTAAATCCATTAGATTTATTAGATATAGATTTTAAAGGAAACACTGTTTCCGTAATGGAACTCAAAGTATTCAATAAAATGTCAGCAAGATCACAGCAGTTGTAGCCGAACATATCATCCCATTTTACTTCGCTAATCTTACTTGCAAACAAACACACATTATTTCTAGAAATTATTTTAGTTTTAGTAGAGCCTTTGCAGGAAATATCAGATTCTGTCTGTACTTTTACGAAAATACCGAGATGATCGGCCAAATGAAGGTCACATGTACCTGAAATTAATTTATCACATTGTAAATTTGTCATAATATTGTCCAGACAGGAACTGCTCTTCGCAGTAACTCTAGTAGGTTCCTTAATTAGATATGAAATTCCATACATCGATAATAAATTACAAACATCTTTACTATGCATATTGTTAGCATCAAGGTCCAAATTTATGTCTCCTACTATTACAATATACCTGTATTTATTTAACATGTTATCAATGAGGTTCTCAAAACAACTTTTAAACAGCGCTATATCACCTGAAGTAGATGATCTATACAGAGCAATGATCACAGTGCTACAGTTAACTACTTCTGCAGCACAGAACTTAGCATGGATGGGTAGGCAGAAGTCCTCAATATCGATAGATTTAAGAAAAATATTAGATTTAGCAAAAATCGCCACGCCGCCATGCTGATTAATATTAGGACGGCAATAACCTGATATCAGGGCATAGTTACTCAAGCAAACGTTTGGCAGTGTATCTTTATGTAACCAATGCTCAGACATACAGAGAACATCAAATGAATTTTCACATAGAAATAATTGGAGTTCATCGATTTTATTTGCCAGACTTTGGACATTGATGCCAAGAATGGAATGCGAATAAGAGCACCTAGCGGGTCTGATCACTAGGGATTGAGGCGAATCGGGGCCTTCTTGACGGAAAAAACCAACTCACTAAAACACCTTTCGGCCAAATATCTTGATTTAAGATGCGTTGGATTTCAGAGATGGGAACAGTTACTTTAAATGAAGAATAGCTATTAGGATATTTTGATTGCAATGCCAATACTTTCACATCAGATGCAAACTGTTTTAAATAATCCACGAGGTTTTCTTCGGTGACTGATGGATCAAGTTTAGCAACGTGTAAATGACTCAGTGCCACAGTAGGAGGAGCAGCTTTCAAAGGGCAATTGTTATTATCTGACATATTACCCACTAGAATACTTTTAGAATGAGACTTAGCTGTTCTTCTTTTTAGGCGAGTAGGAGTGCCCCGGTTATCTTGAACATCATTTGTTAGATTTATAATGTCTTCACAAATGCGATTAGTAAGAGCGTTGTGCACTGCACCAGCTACAGTTGGATGGATCACAAGATCGTAGGAGCCTCAGTATTATTATTTGATTTCAGATGCTTAGTGGACTTTTTAGTAGACGGCTGCTTCTTTTTTGCTCCCGAGCTAGGGTGGACGACACCGGAACCTGAAATTGGTTTAGAAGCATCAGATTCGTGTGATAATAATAATAATAATAATAATAATAATAATAATAATAATAATAATAATAATAATAATAATAATAATAATAATAATAATAATAATAATAATAATAATAATAATAATAATAATAATAATAATAATAATAATAATAATAATAATAATAATAATAATAATAATAATAATAATAATAATAATAATAATAATAATAATAATAATAATAATAATAATAATAATAATAATAATAATAATAATAATAATAATAATAATAATAATAATAATAATAATAATAATAATAATAATAATAATAATAATAATAATAATAATAATAATAATAATAATAATAATAATAATAATAATAATAATAATAATAATAATAATAATAATAATAATAATAATAATAATAATAATAATAATAATAATAATAATAATAATAATAATAATAATAATAATAATAATAATAATAATAATAATAATAATAATAATAATAATAATAATAATAATAATAATAATAATAATAATAATAATAATAATAATAATAATAATAATAATAATAATAATAATAATAATAATAATAATAATAATAATAATAATAATAATAATAATAATAATAATAATAATAATAATAATAATAATAATAATAATAATAATAATAATAATAATAATAATAATAATAATAATAATAATAATAATAATAATAATAATAATAATAATAATAATAATAATAATAATAATAATAATAATAATAATAATAATAATAATAATAATAATAATAATAATAATAATAATAATAATAATAATAATAATAATAATAATAATAATAATAATAATAATAATAATAATAATAATAATAATAATAATAATAATAATAATAATAATAATAATAATAATAATAATAATAATAATAATAATAATAATAATAATAATAATAATAATAATAATAATAATAATAATAATAATAATAATAATAATAATAATAATAATAATAATAATAATAATAATAATAATAATAATAATAATAATAATAATAATAATAATAATAATAATAATAATAATAATAATAATAATAATAATAATAATAATAATAATAATAATAATAATAATAATAATAATAATAATAATAATAATAATAATAATAATAATAATAATAATAATAATAATGCGTGTTACAAGGTGTTTACTCGCATCTTGTACGCGCGTGTGCTCCACGCAGTGAACCCGGTTTATCAACGGATGTACGAGCAGCGAGGGTCCAAGAGGGGTGTAGCTGGCTGTAAGGAGAACCTGCTCATCGACAGATGTATTACGCAGGACTCCGTGCAGTACAAGCGAAATCTCTCAATGGCCTGGATAGATTACCGCAAGGCATTTGATATGACATCGCATGAGCTAATAATCCACTTGCTCCAATGCCTTGCGGTGGCCGACCCCATAGTGAGATGTGTTGAACAACTCATGCCGCTCTGGAGGACCCGCTTTACCATAACATCGGCTAATGCTAGGGTCCAGACAGAGCCGGTTTTGTTCAGGAGGGGAGTGTTCCAGGGAGATTCCCTGAGTCCCCTCTTGTTTTGCATCTCACTGCTGCCATTATCCGTTGCACTTCGTCGTACCCGGGGTTATAACTGCGGTACCCCAGGAGACCGGAGGCATAAGGTCACCCATTTGTTCTACATGGATGACCTTAAACTCTATGCCTCCGGTGAGAGGGATTTAAATCAGTCCCTCAGAGTGGTACAGGAGTACACGCAGGCAGTTGGGATGGAGTTCGGGCTGGACAAATGTGCACTGGTTCATCTCAAGAGAGGACGATGCGGTGCATACGGAGAGGACGCCCAGCTAATAGACGGAAGCATCTTCCACCACCTAGATGCCGGAGAGTCGTACACCTATCTGGGTGTCCCACAGCGGGGCACTCATGAGGTGGCAATGGTGAAAAACGCTCTCCGCGGCAGGTATCGGCACCGCCTCCGACAAATCTGGTCTTCGGAGCTGTCGGGTAAAAACAAGGTGAGTGCCACTAATATGCTTGCCGTTCCGATCCTTCTCTACTCCTTTGGAGTAGTGAAATGGACACAAGAAGAGCTGAGGCAACTCGATGTAGGGACCCGCAAAATGATGCATCTCCATCAGAGTTTGCATCCAAGATCGTCCGTTTCGCGGTTATACTTCCCAAGAAATCGGGGAGGCCGTGGACTCTTGAGTTTGGAGTGTCTCCAGGGCAGAGTGGTTTTGGAGGAAGCCTGTAAAATCATCAGGAGCTCGGATCCCCTTCTCTGCATGGTCCAAGACCATGAAGCAGCAGGGATAGGAGCATTTGTATATAAGGCAGCGAGAAGAGCAGCCAATGAACTTGGTCTCGTGTTCGATACTGAGCGGGAAAATCCAGACTCTGTCACCGAGTGGGACCCTGCTCAGTTAAAAGCCCAAATTAAAGCTGCAGAGACGCGTCATCTTCTGCAGCTACATAAGGATAAGCCAATGCATGGTCTCTTCTACCGTCATCTAGAGGGGCTTGGCTTATCTGAAAAGCTGACCTTCGCTTTTTTGAGGTCAGCGGGGCTGAACTCTGAGACCGAGGGGTTCATAATGGCTTGCCAAGATGGTGTAATTAATACTCTCGTCTATCGTAGTCGTGTCTTGGGTATCGAGGTTCCTGATACCAGATGCAGGGCCTGCCGCCAGGCGCCAGAGACGCTTATGCATCTCCTGTCGGCCTGTCCGGTATATGCGGCCACAGCGTATATCCAAAGACACGATTCAGCCTTACGGGTGTTGTATTATCATTTACGACACTCGTATGAGATAGACGAGACGCCAGTGCTGCCTTATGCTCCGGGGGATATAGAATCCGTTGTGGGGAATGAGAAGTGCCGAATTTATTGGAACTATTCATTCCCCACCCTCAGGCAAATTCAAGCCAATAAGCCTGATGTAGTCCTCCTCGACCACCAACTTAGGACGATGTTTGTGATTGAGTTCTCGGCTCCCGCAGAGAACAACATCGTCCTAAAAGAGGAGGAAAAACGGAGGAAGTATCGAGATCTTCTCTCCGAGCTCCGCAGGCTGTATCCAGACCACTCTGTTAAGATTGTGGTGCTCATTATAGGCGTCCTGGGTGGAATGAGACATACGTTGCTTTCTGAGTTAAAGATCATACCGGCTTGCCGAAATTCGGCAGAGATCTTAGCCGGCAGAATGCAGAAGGCAATCGTCCTTGGTTCGCTACGTCTACTCAGAACGCACGATTTACGGGCGCAATGATTACTGACTCCACGGAGTGGAGAGTGGTCATTGCTTGACTCTTCAGAACATCTCCGAATGTGTCGGAGCTTCGGAAGGTGTTACTGAAAAAAAAAAAAAAAAAAAAAAAAAAAAAAAAAAAAAAAAAAAAAAAAAAAAAAAATAATAATAATAATAATAATAATAATAATAATAATAATAATAATAATAATAATAATAATAATAATAATAATATTAATAATAATAATAATAATAATAATAATAATTATAAGCAGGAGGGGTCATCCATCATCTACGACCTTTGGTGAGTAGCGACACCACTTACTCTAGCTGGGGGTGCAAAATCGGACCGGCAGCACTGCGCACCCGGGAGGGATGAGCTAGTTTTTTCCTCTGGTGCCGGCCGTCGATGTGTCAGGCCAACCACCTGACACACTGAAACCTCCGGTTCCAAATGCCAGGAGAGAGGGCCTCCACAATCGACCCCATTCGGATGGGGGTCATGGGCAAGGTGGTGGGGCCCAACCGGACGGATTGCCCGTTGACGACCAAGGCCATGAAAATGGAAGTTTTGAGTGGACCGATGAGCTAAGGGACGATCTTCTGGTCTGTTATGAAAGCAGCGAGCCCAGGCGAAGAGGATACATGGCGCGGATGTATGCTCGGTGGTGCGACATGCACCCCGAAGGCCGCGCCCTCACCGCACAAAATCTGCGGGATTATGTATCCTACCTTCGTCGCAGAGGCTATGAGAGGCGTCCTCATCTAAGGGTGAACGAAGTGGCTGAAGAGCCACGGAATGATCCCGCAGAGGCGCCGCGCTTCATTCCCCGAGAACAGGACAGCCTGAGCACCCGTCGGGGGTTGCCTTTTATAAAACCCCCGAGGCCCGCAGATCTGGCCCGAGTGGATACTGCGCTCCGTGAGGATCTCCCAGAAGAGGCTGACATCTGGCGCGTCAATTGCGCTGTGTACGAAGCCGCTGAACTGCTGACTCGGGTGGAGAGAGGGCGTGAAAATGCCGTTTCTCCACTGGAGAGAGCGCGGCGGCGAATGCACAAGATGGAGGCTAAGATCCGGTCGGCGAGGCAACACGCGTCCCGTATCCAATGTGTGATGGACTATGTGGAAGCCAATAGGGCTTTCACACCTAAGGTGAGACGCATCGCTACTTCCCTTAGGCGGGTCCATCATACCCTGAATCGGGTGGTGCTGCTCACCATCAAGCAGCATTCTCTCGACAGGATACGGATGCTAGTGGCTGCGAAAAAGTCACTAGTGAGGCGGTCGAGAAGGTTGGAGCAAAATAATTTGTTCCGTGTAAGGCCTTCTCGACTTTTTGAACAGCCTCAGCGTGTTGCGGACAATCCGCCGACTGTAGATCGGGTAGAAGCCTTCTGGAGAGATCTTTATGGCCGCAGGATTCCACTTGATAGAGACACTCCAGCCCTGGCACACTTCGAGGCCTTTTGTCAAAGGCTTCGAGAGCCACAAGAGGTGTGCCCACCGATAACCCCGGATGAAGTTCGGAGATCATTTATTAGATCGAAGAACTTCGCTGCTCCTGGTCCCGATGGGATCAGCAACTTCTGGTGGAAAAAATTCACCAGTGTCCACCGCCATTTGGCCAGAATATTCACGTTCTGGCTAAATGGAGAGCAGCAAATTCCGGCGTGGTTTGTCGAGGGGAGAACCGTGCTTATCCCTAAGAGCGGAGATTTGTCCCAGCCAAAGAACTACCGTCCAATAACCTGCCTGAATGCGTGTTACAAGGTGTTTACTCGCATCTTGTACGCGCGTGTGCTCCACGCACTGAACCCGGTTTATCAACGGATGTACGAGCAGCGAGGGTCCAAGAGGGGTGTGGCTGGCTGTAAGGAGAACCTGCTCATCGACAGATGTATTACGCAGGACTCCGTGCAGTACAAGCGGAACCTCTCAATGGCCTGGATAGATTACCGCAAGGCATTTGATATGACATCACATGAGCTAATAATCCACTTGCTCCAATGCCTTGCGGTGGCCGACCCCATAGTGAGGTGTATTGAACAACTCATGCCGCTCTGGAGGACCCGCTTTACCATAACATCGGCTAATGCAAGGGTCCAGACAGAGCCGGTTTTGTTCAGGAGGGGAGTGTTCCAGGGAGATTCTCTGAGTCCCCTCTTGTTTTGCATCTCACTGCTGCCATTATCCGTTGCACTTCGTCGTACCCGGGGTTACAACTGCGGTACCCCAGGAGACCGGAGGCATAAGGTCACCCATTTGTTCTATATGGATGACCTTAAACTCTATGCCTCCGGAGAGAGGGATTTAAATCAGTCCCTCAGAGTGGTACAGGAGTACACGCAGGCGGTTGGGATGGAGTTCGGGCTGGACAAATGTGCACTGGTTCATCTCAAGAGAGGACGATGCGGTGCATACGGAGAGGACGCTCAGCTCATAGACGGAAGCATCTTCCACCATCTAGATGCCGGAGAGTCGTACACCTATTTGGGTGTCCCACAGCGGGGCACTCATGAGGTGGCAACGGTGAAAAACGCTCTCCGCGGCAGGTATCGGCACCGCCTCCGACAAATCTGGTCTTCGGAGCTGTCGGGTAAGAACAAGGTGAGTGCCACAAATATGCTTGCCGTTCCGATCCTTCTCTACTCCTTTGGAGTAGTGAAATGGACACAAGAAGAGCTGAGGCAACTCGATGTAGGGACCCGCAAAATGATGCATCTCCATCAGAGTTTGCATCCAAGATCGTCCGTTTCGCGGTTATACTTCCCAAGAAATCGGGGAGGCCGTGGACTCTTGAGTTTGGAGTGTCTCCAGGGCAGAGTGGTTTTGGAGGAAGCCTGTAAAATCATCAGGAGCTCGGATCCCCTTCTCTGCATGGTCCAAGACCATGAAGCAGCAGGGATAGGAGCGTTTGTATATAAGGCAGCGAGAAGAGCAGCCAATGAACTTGGTCTCGTGTTCGATACTGAGCGGGAAAATCCAGACTCTGTCACCGAGTGGGACCCTGCTCAGTTAAAAGCCCAAATTAAAGCTGCAGAGACGCGTCACCTTCTGCAGCTACATAAGGATAAGCCAATGCATGGTCTCTTCTATCGTCATCTAGAGGGGCTTGGCTTATCTGAAAAGCTGACCTTCGCTTTTTTGAGGTCAGCGGGGCTGAACTCTGAGACCGAGGGGTTCATAATGGCTTGCCAAGATGGTGTAATTAATACTCTCGTCTATCGTAGTCGTGTCTTGGGTATCGAGGTTCCTGATACCAGATGCAGGGCCTGCCGCCAGGCGCCGGAGACGCTTATGCATCTCCTGTCGGCCTGTCCGGTATATGCGGCCACAGCGTATATCCAAAGACACGATTCAGCCTTCAGCCCGTGTTGTATTATCATTTACGACACTCGTATGAGATAGACGAGACGCCAGTGCTGCCTTATGCTCCGGGGGATATAGAATCCGTTGTGGGGAATGAGAAGTGCCGAATTTATTGGAACTATTCATTCCCCACCCTCAGGCAAATTCAAGCCAATAAGCCTGATGTAGTCCTCCTCGACCACCAACTTAGGACGATGTTTGTGATTGAGTTCTCGGCTCACGCAGAGAACAACATCGTCCTAAAAGAGGAGGAAAAACGGAGGAAGTATCGAGATCTTCTCTCCGAGCTCCGCAGGCTGTATCCAGACCACTCTGTTAAGATTGTGGTGCTCATTATAGGCGTCCTGGGTGGAATGAGACATACGTTGCTTTCTGACTTAAAGATCATACCGGCTTGCCGAAATTCGGCAGAGATCTTAGCCGGCAGAATGCAGAAGGCAATCGTCCTTGGTTCGCTACGTCTACTCAGAACGCACGAATTACGGGCGCAATGATTACTGACTCCACGGAGTGGAGAGTGGTCATTGCTTGACTCTTCAGAACATCTCCGAATGTGTCGGAGCTTCGGAAGGTGTTACTGGAAAAAAAAAAAAAAATAAAATAAATAGAGATCCTCTTCTTCCTACGAGTTTCCGGCCAATCAGTTTAACAAGCTGTATGGGCAAGTTATTCGAAAGGGTGATTAACAATCGATTAATGTTGTTCCTGGAAAAAGAAAATATTTTAGTGCCATACCAATCAGGTTTTAGAAAAGGCAGATCCACTATGGATCATCTTGTTGCCATAGAGAACTCTATTCAAGAGAGTTTCAGAAGAAGGGAACATTGTGTTACAGTATTTTTTTATATTAAGGGTGCTTATGATACTACTTGGCGATACGGAGTTTTACATAAACTGTATAAATACGGCCTACGAGGCAAACTCCCATTACTCATAAAATTCTTTTTGAGCGAAAGAAATTTCCGGGTCAGGATCGAAAACACTCTCTCTGAGATTCACACATTAGAAAATGGAACTCCTCAGGGTTCAACCCTGAGTTGCACTCTATTTGCACTAGCAATAAATGAAATCGCTGAGAACATTGATAGTTTAATATCGCGATATCTTTATGTTGACGATTTATCGATTGTGCTATCAGGTAAAACAGTGGGAGAAATTACCCGCAAACTGCAGCCGACAATTAATTCTATTATTAAGAATGGGGAGGATATAGGATTTGTGTTTGCCAAAGAAAAAATGCACTGCATTCATTTCTGCAAACTCAGAAGACCGCACTACGATCCCATGCTATTTGCGGGTGATGTTGTTATAAAGTGTGTTAACTCTGTGAAGTTTCTGGGTCTCGTTTTTGATAGGACACTAACATGGATTGAACATATCAATACACTCGTCGATAAATGCCGTAAGTTCTTAAATGTAATCAAAATGTTAGCTCATTCGAAATGGGGTGCGGATCCTGAATGCTTGATAAGAATTTACAATGCTATCGTGTTATCGCGTCTCGATTATGGTTGTGCAGTTTACTCGTCTGCTCGCAAAAGCTTACTTCGTAAACTAGATATAATCCATCACGCAGGAATTAGATATTGTATTGGTGCGTTTCCCACAAGCCCAATTAAGAAGTTATACGAGGAATCGGGTATTCCATCTTTAACAGACAGACAACATAGACTGATGATTTCCTACATAAGCAATATACTATCGCAAACCAACCATCCAAATCACAATTTTGTATTCACTCCAGAAAATACATTTTCGAGTAGACCTACTATTACAAGACCTCTGGGTGTTAGATTTAAAGAGTTTTTAGACAGCATTGAGGTTCTTGGACTTCCTAATGTGTTCCGGGAAGGTGTGAATGAAATTCCCCCATGGAATGTGAAGGAAGCTACTGTAAGATTAGACTTACAGTACTAAACATCAACTCCACGAGACCTGTACCTCCAAAACTTCCTTAAAATTAAAGATGAATTATCCCCTGTAGACATCATATACACCGATGGATCTAAAACAAATAATGGGGTCGGTTGCGCTTTCGCTGTAGACGGACAAATTTTAAAATGTCTTCAATATTTTTTGCGGAACAATATGCCGTATGGCAATCACTTCTGTATATTTTAATGAACCCTTCTAATAAAAATTTTTTAATCGTTAGTGATTCTCTGAGTGTGTTGCAAAGTTTAAAGTGTTTGTATACTAGAGACCTTATGACACAAATGATCCAATCCGCAATTTCAAATCTTATAGAACACTCATTCCGTATTACATTTCTTTGGGTTCCCAATCATATAGGTATTAATGGTAACAAGCTCGCTGATTCCGCTGCTCGTTCTTCCACCATAGAAAATTGTCTTGATGTAGAATTAATTAAGAGATCTGACATAAAAATTTGTTTGCAAAACAAAATTTTAAATAAAAGTGTATATAGTAAATACAACTTACCTCGAGAAGATACAACAAAAGCCCACAGATTACGTATAGGCCACACTGCCTTAACTCATCAACATCTGTTGAAAACTGAACCTGCTCCAAAATGCCATTATGATGACCAAAGACAGCAATCTCTCATAAAGCCAGAGTTTCAGGAGAATTTAAATAATACGGCTGCAATCAGAAACACTTTAGAGTTTTTAAGAGTCATTGATATATATAAAAAAACTATAAAAAATGGACTTACCTTGACTCAGGATAAAGGAGCAAATGACCCTAGCAGTCGACGCTCCTTTCAAAAAAAAAAATAATAATAATAATAATTATAATAATAATAATAATGTGGAGAGTGGTCATTGCTTGACTCTTCAGAACATCTCCGAATGTGTCGGAGCTTCGGAAGGTGTTACTGGGAAAAAAATAATAATAATAATAATAACAAAACAAAGGTAACTTAATAAGTTACATACAATATGTCAGTGTGATAAGTGTAAGTAATACTAACAGTTTGTACAGAAATTTATACCACAAGAAACAACACAACTACAGATCAAGTAGGTATTAATCAACCTAAATATTACAAAAAAATTGAGATCCCACCAATAACAAATTTTTAAGAGTACAGGTATGTAAATCACATAAGCTGGATATTTGATTAAAATTGATAGACATAACATATGCAGGAGATTTCATACCTAAATTGGTTCTTACATTATGACAATAGAAAATACAGTGATCCCGTGATCCAAGTCTAGGAACTCGTAGGTCAAACATATTCAACATAGATGCTGAATCAATTCGGTTGTGAAATAATTTAAATAAAAGTGACAAACTCGCAAGCACTCTTCTGGTATGTAAAGAATCAAAATTTAATATATATATATATATATATATATATATATATATATATATATATATATATATATATATATATATATATATATATATATATATATATATATATATATATATATATATATATCTCAGAAACCATCATAGCCAGTGTGACGAAATTTAGTATACAGACACTAGATGGCGCGTAGAATCTGATGATAACATCAATTTTTATACAGGGTGTTCCATTTTCCAAGAAATCGATTTAATTTTGATTTTTTGGTTGTCAGCCCTGCTAAAACTTATGTTTAAATTGAAATATACTTAATTATGAACACATTCTGATAAATAAACATTCAAAAATTTCAAAATTTAACATAAAAAAACGCCTCCAAAAAGTACCCAAATTTCATTGTTTTGTCATGTACAATGTGCATAGCCTTGAGCCAGACTTACACAGAAGAAACTAACATCGATGAACGTCAAAACTATTAATTGTCATTGAATTGTCAAATATTAATGGCATGAAGTATTTTATTTTACGTAAATAACGCTAAATAATGAATTTAATGCAATTTACGTATGCACAATGGTGTTATTGAGACTTGTCGATAAAAATTTAGATTTGAGTTGAGCCTTTTGGAGCATTGTGGTCGCCGTGCCGGCGCAGTCTACCGCTACAGCTAGAGTTACAGCGTGAAGATTGTGTAAAATATCTGAAAATTTTAAAATTATTCCATTATAATGTAATAAAACTTCAGTAAATTGTTTTTTTATGTTACTACAGTGTACAATAATAATTAGGTACACGTATTTTTTATGACAAAATAATTTACAAAATTGTGTAAGTACTTAAAGAATATCCCTGTTTTCCAACTGCTGTAATAAATATTGATTAGTTATTTAGCAACAAATAAATTCAAACAAAACCATTTATAAAACTTGTTGAAAGTCAGATCTGAACCTACCCTAGCCCCACAAAAAAATATATTACGAAAGCATAACCTAGAAATGATTGATTCTAGTATCCACATATTTCAGCACTTTACTTATGTACTTATGTTTAAGAAGAACTCAAATTATTTCACAACCGAATTGATTCAGCATCTATGTTGAATATGTTTGACCTACGAGTTCCTAGACTTGGATCACGGGATCACTGTATTTTCTATTGTCATAATGTAAGAACCAATTTATATATATATATATATATATATATATATATATATATATATATATATATATATATTGTCACGGAATTTGCCCCACTCACGCCCAAATCGACGGCTGTGGTACCGCGAAATACTAAGATTGCCCCGATCGCCCCTACACGATTCTGTTAAACAAACAAAATGCCGTGGATCGAGACGGGACTAGAAAATTTGAGAAACGACGAGAAGCGTTCGAGAGATGCTAGAAAATAGATCTAGAGATGCTAGAATGTACCTGAAATATTCGTTGGGTCTATAAAAGAAAAATAAACGGCCGATTAAGTTAGTCTTGTATAAGTCTTGTATTACAGTGTTGAATTCAAGTGTTTAGTTAGAGAGATCAAAGCGATTTAGATAGCGATTAATTAAATAAGTGTTTAGTTGAGTTCTAATTAGTGTTCAGTAGTGTACTGAGTATAGTTAATAAATAAGTAATTAATTAACGGATTGTTTTTCTGGCAATAAGAAAATTCGAATTGGGAAATCCGTGACAATATATACAGGTGGATTTTGGTGGCTAGAGGATTCAGAGAAAACAGATGGAAGGAACAGCGAAGCAACTGCGGACTGCGGACAACGTTGTTTCTGGGTTTTGCCCTTCATCAGCGCAGTGCAGCCTAAAAACAAGAGATGGCTGAGACCCTGACAGTGGTTGCTGAATTCTCTTCCGCGGCGAATATTGCCCTTGGTCTCTAAACAGAGGCTGTGTGATACGAAGCAGCAAATAGAGATAGGCTTCCTACTTGTCATTCTCTTTTGTTCGTGTTTTTTGCCTTTCCTTCTTGTTCCATCTCTTGTTTTTAGGCTGCACTGCGCTGATGAAAGGCAAAAACCCAGAAACAACGTTGTCCGCAGTCCGTAGTTGCTTCGTTGTTTGTTCCATCTGTTTTCTCTGGATCCTCTAGCCACCAAAATCCACCTGTGTTCTTGTAAGAATGTTTTAATCCACTAAGCTCCTTCCTTTCTATATATATACCAAACAATTGTTAATTTTAACAGGGCTTCGGTCAATTTTGGGATAATTAATAAGTAAATTCTAGTTTACTATGCCGAGCTTTCGACAATGTTTATTGTCTTTTTCAAGGCTACAAGAGAACACAATAATTCAGTTTATACAACAATTACTACCAGTAATTAACTGTTTAAATTCAAAAAATGTTTTAATTATACTAAATAAAAAAATTACTTACTAGTAAGTTGAAGTTGACTAAAAAATTTTACTGCCAGAGTGCATTTAGACATTATTTATGCTAAAGAGTAGAGTTGAAATGTTAAATTATTTACTACATGGTTCTTGTCTTACTGAAAATTATCCCATTTACTATTCAAACAATTTGATGTTATCATGTTCAAAAGATTTCTTATGGTGATTATTACACAGAAAAAATACATAAAAAGTAATAAGAATTTTGTACAAAACAGCTCAAAATTGAAAATTTCATGATGTACCTAGTGTTACAAAAATTACAAGCATTAAGTGCTAACTTAGGTATTAAACTACCTATTAAATTATTCAATTTTTTTTTTAATTTAACACAAACATTTAGCTGATACCAAAAATTATTACACTACTTATTAACCCAAAACAACAACCGGAGACAAAATGAAAAAATGTGTAACTAACTTTAAATAGTCGAAAAAACCAGTGAATTATCTATATATCATCACTTAAAGCATCATTAACAACTGCAACAATTTATTTTATAAAAATAAGTTTTGATGTAGATTAAAAAACCATATTAACTTGAATCTGAGTCACTAAAATTGTCTCCACCACTATTATGATTATTAAATTCATGGGTAAGTAGAAAAGAATATATAGAACTGAGATCACCAATGTCCACCCTTTTATTCATACAATTTTGATCCTTACTAACCTCAACCATTTCAAGAAACAACCGTTTAGTTATATTTTTTCCATATGCAAAACTCTTACATCATCAAAATTCATATGGTGTCCTGAATCTAAAACATGTTCTGACTCCTCTGTGGATAATTTTAACAAACCACTATAAGTTAGAACTTTGTTATTGAATTTAAATTAGAAATTTTAGGAGTTATGCTAATAGATATTGTTCCAATTGTAATGGTAGTTGCATACCTACACAAAGTATCTCTTAAATATGATATTACAGATTCCCACTATATTTCTAAAATATGGCGATATTATGACAAATATTAATAATTCCTGTGCTATTTTGTGAATATTGTTATTATTATTGCTTGTATTAGACTTATTTTGTACAGGTAAGTCCTGTGGGTTATTCGTAATACTTTGCAAAGGTTTAAAAGAAATAAAATCTGTTTTATTTACGATAGCTATAGAAATTTTATAGTGCACCTTATTTTTAAAGGTACCTGAGGTTGGAAAATTTGTAATTTTCCTTTCTGGAAACTGGTAACTGTCCTGTAGTGTTCTTTGGAACTGCAATTTTCTCTGGAGATGGTTGAAATTTTCATGTATTTGCAAAACAACTTTTCTGGAGGTTGGAGACTTGTGAATTTCGCTGGTGAGTAGATATTTTCTTACTTAAACTTGTTTGTTCTAGTATAATCTGTACATTTTCGGGAGATATCTTGCGATGCTGCACCTTTTTCAAAACCCAAGCCGTAACTATCAACAACTTCTTTGTTGTTTCTGTAGATTGCCATGTTAAAGGTCCTTTCACATGATTTTTCACAGTCTTTGGATGTCTTTTTATTCACTATATCACAACACTACTTATAACTAATACATTTTATAAATGTCCTTTTGTTTTTGTTATACAATTTGAATTATTTTATTAATGAAAATACTCTTTATTTGGTGTTTTAGGTCATTTTCAAGAGATTCTTCAATATAAGTTGTAAGTTGATAACAGTTGTAAACGTCATGCAATTTTATGAAATTTATTTTATACTGATAATAAAATTATTATTTTTATGCTATGTAATATTATTTATTATTATTAAATTTATATCCATGATATCCATATTAACAATTCTTTATATTTTTTTATAATTCTACACTAATATTTATTAATTTAATTCAACTTAAAGTTCGGTCAGGTATTACTTTCATGTGATTTTCTATGTTCATATTTCAAATTGTTACAATTTTCCCAAATCTATTTGGAATAATTTCTTGTATAAGAAATTTTTCAGATCAATTTTTCATTTAGTATGATATTAAGTAAAATTTTGAATTTTAGTTTGTATTACATTAGAAGGATTTTTTGTAGTAAGAGTGTAGTTGTTTTTTTTAAGTCGTCTTTTAATAGCTTTTCAATTTCGGCTCGTACTTTATTTTTATGTGTGTATGGAATAGGATAGCTTTTTGATCTAAAATTGTCTATATTTGTTACTTCTAATTTATGATTGCCACTCTCATTTCATTCGACACTAAACCTTCATATTTCCTCAACATTTCTCTTACCTCCATCTCATAACTACTATCAACATTTAATTTTATTCCATCAATATTAAATATTTCTTCATTCATCTCTTCATCATAATAATAATCATCACCTTCTTCACATAAATTCACCTGCTTAACACTCATTACTCTCTCATCTACTACTTCACCTCTTTCGCTTTCATCCATGCTCATAATTTCATTTTTGCTATCTTTAAAATCTATCCATATCTCATTCAAATATAATTTTCTTAATTTATAATCGATTTTTTGCTTTATATTTATGTAAATAATCTGAGCCTAGGACAATCTATATGAATAGTCCATATTCATGTCTGGTACTATTAAAAGTTGAAACAATAGTTTTCCTGTTCCAAATTAAAGTGTGATATTTAAGACGCTTCTGACCCAGAATCAAGTAATACTTCTAAGTTTTCATTTTGTAATTTTGAATTAAGATAAATTAAAATATCATTTTGATTTACTATAACGTTTTCATCTAATTTAATAAATTCTCTAGGATGGGAATATTTACTATGATAAATTTTGATTGTTTTATTGTTTGACTTGCTATTTACTGAAAATTTTGTTGATTTTGAATATCTGTATTTGTAGGTTGCCTATCAAGAGAAATGGATCTATGAAATTCAACTCTGTTATCACCATTTGCTTGGCTGCCTACTCGCTCTTCAGATCTACTTGCACTTCGAAGTCTCTGAAAATTTACCTGCCTTACCTGTTGATTATCGTTTCGTCTGGATTGATATGTATTACGTCTTTAATTGTGAAATTCATTATTTGGATTTGCGTTATTAGGATTATTATTGTTGTTATAATTTGAATTTGTATTTCTATTTTGATTATTGTATGAATTGTAATTATTATATCTTTGATTATTAGTTTGATTATTAAAATTGTTATTATTACGATATCTGTTATCTGGATTGTTGTTACTGTTATTATATCTAAAGTTACTATTTATATTGTTATTAGAATTATTATTTCGTTGCATATTCATATTATTATTATTATTATCATTAGGCCTAAAATTATTGTAGTTTCTATTATTGAAATTGGGATCATTAGGTCACTATCAAATTTCCTGAAATTATTACTATTATTATTACTATTGTTACTATAATTTTGATAATTTTGGTTTCTTCCACTATTGTTTATATTGGAATTACTATAATTTTGATGATTTTGATTTGCGTTAGACTCTTGTTAAATAATTGTATAATAATTGCATATTTCGAATGTCCTGCATTGCCACTGTTTCTGCAATCTCCGGTTTGTACTGTCGTGATATGTATAAAACAATGTCTTGCTCGGATAATCTCGGTGTAAGATATTGTGTAAGATAGGTTCGGGTTGTATTTCCCAAAATACAACTTTTCCCTTATTATCATTTGAGCATTGTCTCCCCAGAAATGTTGTGTAAATCTTTGTGTAATCTGTGATGCTATTTTCTACCCCATTATACCATAATAAAGCTTATTATTTCCCGTATTCTTTCATCCCTTGTTTCTTCATTCTGAATTCTGTCCTGTATATTCTGTATTTTCCTATTAATGGATTTTAAAAAGACTACTGGATGTAGTTTATTTAATTTTCCTGAAAATTTATGTATTTTATTTTCTTCTTGACATACTATTCTGGTAATTACTTCCCCTCTCTATTTTTCATCTCCTTCTTAAGTTCTTCTTTTGTTCCTCTGTTCTTTTTCTTTCAATTTCCAATACCTCTTTGTACTTGACTTTTGACTAATTCTATCTCTTCTATATTTTTGTTGACCTGTCTTTCTATCGTCCCTATTTCAGTTTCTTGTAGGTTTTCCCTGTCTTCTAATTCATTAGTCCTAGTCACCATCGTTTCTACGTCTTGTTCTATCTTGTCTACATTTTTCTTTAAATCGTCCTTCCACAAGTCAAAATCTTTTCTGAATTCCTCTATCATGTCTTTTAATTTAACGTCCAATAATGTCATCACACTCTCCAAGTCCTCCTTTCGTCCTTTTTCTAGTTTTTCCATATCTTCGTTTCGTCCTTCCATGATCGTTTCAGTCAATTTTTTTCTGTCTTCTTGTTTTGTCCTATCCTCCTCTTGTCTTTTTCTGTCTTCTTCATGTCTTTTTCTGTCTTCCTCTTGTCTTTTTCTGTCCTCCTCTTGTCTTTTCCTGTCCTCCATAATTATCCTCATCATCTCTTCTAACATACTTCTTACTCCACCATCACTTCCTCCATTGCTTGTCTCTTGTTCCCCCATACTTTCCTGTTCTGATCTTTCTTCACTATCATTTTCTCCCGTTGTCTTCCACTTCTTAGATCCATGGTTTCTTTTTGTATATTCCTGTTTTTTTAAAAGCCCTGTTTTTTTCGAGTGCCCCACGTTTGAGCGACAAATTTGTAATATTTATTATGGGTG
Source organism: Monochamus alternatus (assembly GCA_037114965.1). Classification (NCBI taxonomy): domain Eukaryota; kingdom Metazoa; phylum Arthropoda; class Insecta; order Coleoptera; family Cerambycidae; genus Monochamus; species Monochamus alternatus. Next base: position 44,683,477 of record CM073428.1, on the reverse strand, counting down.
TGTTATTTAATTAAATTATTTTTATTAATTTTTTTTTAATATTTTACTAAGTTTTGTAATCTCAAATTTTTAATATTAATTTTGTTTAGCGCCTTGATATTATTTGAAGTGTTATGTTTTATTAGTGTATATTGTGTAAGTTGTAATTTGTTCAATACAAACCTTTTTATTTATTTATTTATATATTTTTTTTATCTTTTTATCTTACCTTATTTGTGTATTTTTTTATCCGTTGTTAGACACAGTTTCACAAAATCAAAGCAGCAAAAGAGACTTAAACTCAGGAGTCGATTCAAATTATTTACATTTATGGTTCTTTTGGTTTTTAAATTAGTTTGATCAATAAAGAATATTCTCTTATTTTAAGTAACTCCTCTGTGGATAATTTTAACAAACCACTATAAGTTAGAACTTTGTTATTGAATTTAAATTAGAAATTTTAGGAGTTATGCTAATAGATATTTTTTCACTTGTAATGGTAGTTGCATATCTACAGAGATTATCTCTTAAATATGATACAGATTCCTACTATATTTCTAAAAATATGGCGATATTAATGACATATAATAATAGTTCCTGTGCAATTTCGTGAATATTGCTGTTATTATTGCTTGGATTAGACTTATTTTGTACAAGTAAGTTCTGTGGGTTATTCTTAATACTTTGCAAAGATTTGAAAGAAATAAAATCTGTTTTATTTACTATAACTATAGAATTTTTATAGTGCACTTTATTTTTAAAGGTACCTGAGGTTGGAAAACTTATAATTTTTCTTTCTAGAAGCTGATAATTTCATGTATTTGCAAAATAACTTTTCTGGAGGATGGAGACTTGTAAATTTCGCTGGTGAGTAGATATTTTCTTAAACTTGTTTGTTCTAGTATAATCTGTAAATTTTCGGAAGCGATCTTGCTATGCTGCACCTTTTTCCAAACCCAAATCGTAACTATCTACAACTTCTTTGTTTTTCATCCTTTCTGTAGATTGCCATGTTAAAAGTCCTTTCACGTGAGTTTTTTACAGTTTTTGGATGTTTTGCACTATATCACAACACTACTTATAACTAATACATTTTATAAATGTCCTTTTGTTTTTATTATACAATTTTAATTATTTTATTAATGAAAATACTATTTATTTGGTGTTTTAGGTCATTTACAAGGGATTCTTGCAAATTCACCTTTAGTCTTGACAGTTCTGGAATTAATTCTAAAATTTGACATTTAATATTATTTTTTATGGTATGGTTAATCTTGAATGGATATATCTTCAACAATGTTACTCGTCTGCCTACAATATGTATATCGGATTAATCTATAGACTTTCACCTTTCATTCAATATAATATATTCAACTTTAAGTTCTGTCAGGTATTACTTTCATGTAATTTTCTATCTGCATATTTCAAATTGTTACAATATATATATTGTTGAATTTTTTTTTTTTGAGTGTATAATTTTGTAATCTTTATTTTAGTGTGAATGTGTATGTGTTTATGTGAAATTTATGGCGCTCTTTAAATTTCTTTCCTTACCTTTGTTTATTATTCTTTTATATCTTTTACCCTGGCTAGCACTTTGACTCCACTCAGTAGTCGGTTCTTGTAGAGAGAGAAAACTTATTTTTGTTGATTTTTTTTTTTTATTTACTAAACACAGAATAAAATGTTGTATTTATTTTTAATTTTGTGTTTTATTTTCTTTAAGGAGGAAATCAAATATTTTATAATGAACTTTAAAAATAATTAATAATATTCCACATTAAAATTACAAACCTTGGAATAAAAAAACATGGGCTTTTCTTACAGATTTTCTTAAACTAAACAGATGATGGTATAATCAAATTTTTATACTGGTATCTATTTGATATTTAATTTATTTCTAATTTCTAAGCTTAGACAAACCAATATTCACTTTGTTTGTACCACCAGTTGCCTATCTTTACCTTTATATACAGTTTGAGATCATTTAGGTTATAGAAAGATAAATTTGACATTTATAGCATGAATTGCGAAATCGTGTGAAGTTTTTAATAAATTTGAATGTTTTAAATGGCCTTTATTTATGTTTTAATGCTGTAGGTAAGTCTTGCTACTTTTATTTAATTACCTAGATTCAATTTTGATATTTATTACTTAGTTGGAATATTTCTAGCTAGTTTCATCTTTGTGCACAAATAAAAACGGTACCTGGTACTTGTGATTGTAGTTAAAATCTCCTGGGCACATGGAAATATCCGCTGTGGATTCCAATTTACAGATGAAAATGAGCCTGGCCAAACTGGGACTGCTGGAAATTTCTCTGGAACTTCTTGTGATGGAAAAATTTAACCTTACTTTCTTTCTCTCTGGTGAGTTACGATTTTTGGATGACTTTTTCTTATAATTCTTGAAATTTTCTTTAATTTTTAGGGACGCTAACCCAAAACGACCTCTCCCTTTTCTAATTTTTTCGTCACTAATAAATAACTTCTTTGTTTCTCAAGTCTATACGTATTCTAGATTTTCAGTTTGTTTGTTAAGTCACTTTCACAATGTTTTAAAATATCGTTTTTTGATTTTAATTTAGTCACTTCACTGCACTATTTATTGCTAATTACATATTTCAATAATGTTCATGATTTATAAAATACAGTTTCATTATATTTAATATGGAAAATTAATTAATCATGTTTTTATAAGTGTATAAATTAAAATTATTATTTATTTGAAATTTAAAATCTGATGTTGGAAATTTTATTTATTTTAACAAATCTTTTTATATTTGACTCGCATGTTAACTAAATGCATATAAGTGTCATCCTTATGTTTTTAGCTGTCTGTTGATATGCCTAGTTCTATGATAAATTCTGATTTTAATTATGTACTTGGCCTTTATATTTGTCTATGAACAGATATTTAATAAATTTTACTGGTATTGACTTTATAAATTGAAATGATTTAATTTTTATTATATGATTATTATGATACAGTATGTTTAATTGTTGTAGATACTACTTATTTTCAAAATTACCTCCTTTTCTTACCATCAATAACTATTTTAAAAAAATTTACCCTGTCTCAACACAATGTGACAATTATTATTATTATTCTAAAACTGTTTGAATTTTTAATTTTATTACAATATATTGAAGTATTTAGTATTTATTTGAAATAATTACTATTATAATTACAAATTCAAGTTCAAGAAAAACAGAAACTTCAGCTAGACTGATAAGTCAGTCTGTGTTTGAATGTTTCTGTTCTCTGTACAGACACTAGCATATAATACTTAGGTATAACTAAATGTAATTAGGTTTGTAGTATACATACATATAATTAACAAAAAACACTGAAAATAGTTTAAGAGTCTTACAGGACAGCAACATATCTCTACACCAAATTTACATGTTATTTTATTTTTACCATGTAAATTAATACACTATAATAATATAAACCTCTAATATCAAAAACATTTACCTGTTGATAAAGTAATTTTGAGGAATATCTACGATTTTTATGGAATAATATTTTTAAAGCAGTGTTTTGACAAACCTGTAAGGTTTTCATAACATCGACATGCAAACCACCCCATATGACAATTCCATACCTTATTATTAATTCAACCAATGAGTGGTATATAACTTTTATATTTTTAACATTCATTATATTTCTCAAGAGATATAACCTATAAAACAATTTACGAAGTTTTTTAATAGTTTGTGTAACATGTTCGGACCATCTTAAATGTTGATCTATATATATATATATATATATATATATATATATATATATATATATATATATATATATATATATATATATATATATATTGTATAGGCACAGACGTTGTACGCTAATTATTATGTGTAGGTACAGACGCGTATACTAAATGGATATGTGTTGATATAGGAAAAATTTAAAATTTATCTGATGATATGAATTTGTAATGTATTATTATTAAGTTAGTATGTGAAATAAAAAAATTGTTTGTTGAGCGCCAATAATATTAAAAAAAATCTCCTTATGATTTTCCTTGTATGATTTTTGTTGTAAATAAAATTATCTCTATACTTACTCTATATTTCTATATCCCGGCTAAACACTCTCACCTCAGTTAGCGAGTTCAAAAACGAAACTTGTGGTCCAATATTGTTTACTTTTTTCTGATATTTTTAGCTAATTTAGATTTTATTTTATTTATTTTCTGGAATTTGAATTTTCTGCAATTTTCTAATTTATTTCTCTTGTAACTATTTATTAAAATGAGATGGTTCTATTTTATCTATTGAGATTTTAAATAATGAGAAATTTTATCCAGTGGAATTTTATGTATTGCAATTTCTAACTAATACCACAATTTTAATATAGAAATGACATTTAATGAATTTGCCTGCAATGGACACGTTTCACAAAGAATACCCAAAGATTTACATATATACAACGTTCCTTGGTACAGGTAAATTGTTATGTTTTCTTATACTAACTAATAAAATTATCTAACGTTACTTTTTATACTTTGTAGCTCCTGGATGTCTTGCGGTTCTCATGTCTCTCTCGATGTTTTCCAGCGTTAAGTAACTCTCCCTTCGTCGTTTTCTTTAATTTCCACTGTTGATGGAACTGCAATGTTGATGTGGAAGCTCGCACTGATTTCGAAGCACTACACTGGTTTTTATTTTTACCCCCTTGGCACACGTTGGCTATTGAGGTTAGGTTACTTTTTTATTCTTTTATAAGAATTTGTTTTATTACTGTGGACTTTTTCCAATTAACACTATGGCTTTATTTGCCTTCTTGCACTTTATACTTTTACTATAAAATTATACTTTTGACTTTTATAAGATTCACTAATTACTATGTTGTGGAAACGAGTTATTCAATTGTTATTGATTTTGACAGGAGATGTTATCTGTTTGGCTTTATAAATTGAACAGAGCTCATGTCAGATCTGGATCTGACTATTTATAGTATTTCTCAAAACAATTCAAAGTTTGACATGTTCTCCTAGCAACAGAATTTTTGATTTTGATTTTTGAAATTTGTGTCCTTATACTAAAATAAAACTTAAATCTAACACTGTAGTCTTTTTTATCATGTCTTTCTGATTATTTTGATATGCTTAAGTGGTCATATCGTTTACTTTTTAACTATGTGTCCGTTTTACACATTTTTGTTCTTAATTCTAAATAGTTCACTTTTTATGTCCTAAACCTACACTAAAATTGTTCTTTTCACACTTATACAAGTCTCTGCTATATTCTTATCACTATTTTCAAAAGTTTTTAGCTTAAATTCTTACATTTAAATTCCAACGTCAAACATTTTTTTAACATTTTATTTTTTTCAGATATTAAACTTACAAATTGAACCAAACTATTCAAAAGGATAAACTAGAACTTAAATAAGTCTTCCTGAGCATATTTACAAGAGTATTGCCTTTTTTGGAAAACGAAATTTGAAAAATGTTTTCGAGCTGTCAAATTCAGAAAATTATTTCAACGATTTGTGCCACAAATCACTACCAAACTTGAAACTGTAGATGTGAGAGAACTTAGCCTAGAGTCTAAATTACGAGAAATAAATTTGCTTTTTCTACACCCGTATTATAACAATGCACTTATATGCCCATAATCCGTTTCATAATGATACCCATTACGATACAGATTTGTAATCAATAGAAACCCATAATTTTTCTATCAAGCATGCTGTGCATTTGACGTTTATCCTCGGTTATATGTAATTATTTTAGATGTCAAAATCAGTACGTATTAAATTTTCATAGATACCTAGCTAAACTTCGATAATTTATCAAAATGTCTGATATCAGCGATATAGAAGAATTACCATCGACTCCTCCACACATATCGGAGAAAGCAGAAAATGCAGTTCATACGAATAATTACTGTTACCTATTGAGTTCAATAAAAATATAAAATTTATGGTTTTTGATTATTTATCGGGTGTAGAAAAAATAGCGTACGAAACTCTCATGTAATGGTTATTAATACACTCGCATAAACCATACGAAACTCGCCTTCGGCTCGTTTCGTATCCCGGTTAAGGCTCGTGTATTAATAACCATCATTACATGATCGTTGCATAATATACTATTATACAAATCTCCTTTTTATATTCAAGTAAGTAATTTCATTACGTTACGTTCAAAATTTTGACATTTTAGATTTTTATTTACGTTTTGTATGTTTATATATTAAATTGTACATTTTTTTAAACCTTTCTGTGTAGAGAATTTCTTTATTTAAAATTATTTTTGACATTTGTCATCGTATCGCTACGATGCTGGTTCCATGTAGGTTTTTCTTGGATGTACCATTTTTATTTTAATTTGGGTGGCTTGTAAGTACTTTCCAGAACAATTGTATTTCCAAATATTTTATAGAATTTACTTTTTTAATAGATGAACAAGGGCACACTGTGTTATCTGTATTTGTACAAGCAGTATTATGTATTATAATATTATTAGAGGTAGGTTGACCCAAAACTGTAAGAGAGAACGTCATAAAATTAGATTTGGAGTAATTAAGAAATAGATGATTATCACTTAACCAACGTTGAATAATTTTTAATTCAATTTCTGCATTTTTATATGTATCTTCCCAGTTATCACCATAAAATATGATAGCCGTGTCATTGGCATAAGAAATCATTTTTCCATTTTTAAGTAGATTTGCAATTTCGTTACTGTATGTTAAAATGAGTATAGGTCCAAGAACAGTACCTTGTGGGACGCCTGTTTCAATATCCAATTCTTTACTTATCGTATTATTAATTTTTAATTTTTGTCTACGATTACTTAAATAACATTTTAATAAATCTAAGCCGTGTCCTCTTATTCCAATATCATATAATTTTTGCAATAATATATCATGACCTACAGTGTCAAAAGCTTTAGTTAAATCAATAAATACAGCTAGACATTTCTTACCATTATTAATATGACTGATTACTTCATTAGTCAATGCAATTCCTGCATCTTCAGTACTGCTGTAACATCTAAAACCAAATTGATTATCGAATAAAATGTGTTGATCTTCTAAGAACTCAACCAAAATTGTTTTTAAACATTTTTCAAATATTTTTGCGAAATTGTTTATTAGCGATATTGGCCTATAATTTTTAGTTTTAGTTCTGTTACCTGCTTTGTAAATCGGTGTTACTATAGATGATTTCCATGCATGAGGAATCACATTTGTTGAAAAAACTAAGTTAATAATATGTTTTAACGGTTTCAGTATGAATGTATGTATACTTTTTATAATTTTAACAGTTATGTTATCTTCACCTGGCTCAGAATTATTTTTTAAAGAATTTATGTTTGTTAATAATTCATTCTCATCCACTGGCCGGAGAAAAATGTCTTAGATGAAATAGATTTAATAGGAACATGTCTATTAGATGGAATAATTTGACTAGCTAATTTTTACCAATATTAACAAAAATATTGTTGAATATATTACTTTTAACTGCATCTACAATTTCATTACCAAAATTATCCTTAATTTTATCAATACGTTTATTTTCTACTTTTTTATTTATAACTTCATTGATAACATTCCATATTTTTTTGTAATCATTTTTTGACTCTGTAATTTTTATGCTATAATATTCATTTTTTGTCTTCTTAATTAGTTTGTTTAACGAATTTTTATATCTAACATATTCTTGGCGAAAATTATCTGTGTAGTTAATCAAAAGTTGTTTTTTCATATTATCTCTATGCCTAATAGACCTGATTAGTTCTGAAGTTATCCACGGTTTAATTTTCTTATATTTGCAGCTTACTGTTACAGTTTCTGTAGAATTTTTTATATATTTATATATATATATATATTATTATATTTTATTTATATATATATATAAATATACATGTTATCGGATGTCTTACATATCGGACGCTAACATACTTAAACTACGTGTTTGTACTTCATACATACTCAGATTACATGTGTTCGGACATCGTACATGTTTCCAGGTAAATGAATACCATACATGTTTTCGGATGTCGTACATGTCGGATGTCATACATACTCAAATTACATAGTTAACCTCCTTATTTAAAATAATCCATTACTTTATGTGATTTACTGGACTTTTTAATTATAACAGCTGCATGAATACACCAATAGTATACCTACTTTTTAAGTTTTGTTCTTTTCAATTTGCAACTTATGCTTATTCTGGCTGTCATCCAATCAAGCCCTTACTTTGTTACATATGGGCAACAAATCAGTCGAACTAATTTTATAATTTATTCAGAATTATACTCCATACTTAAAAAAAATGCTCTACTGACCGTATACCATTTAAATCCTTTTGCACAGTTTCAACAAAAACATTCAATTGATCATTTTCCAATTCTCCACTTTGTACAGAGTGAGAACTTACAATGTGGTCAAACAAAACGTTCGAAATGAGTGAGACGTAAAAGCAGTTCCTCTACTTACTATGTGTACTGGTAACCCAAACATATCAAGTAAATGTTTTAGATTCCACATCATATACTATGTTTCTGTATGCTTCGAAGCCTCAACAATGCAAAGCTCGGCATATCCGTCGACTGTAACCAGTAGCACTATTTTTCTTTGCATATTCGCATTGGCTACCAAAATATTCCGAATATAATCAATGTCCTTAGCCTAGAGCGGAACTGTTAATAATAAGTCAACTTCCGTTATATTTGGTTACATATACATATAATCACATTAAAAACGGTTCGTAGAGGATTTCGACTAACACAATCTAAAATAATTAATTTTAGCACCGACCCCATTGTCATAATTGTATTCTAATTCAGTAATTTTAAAGCAAAGGTGATCTCTATATTTTACGAGCATCGTCTTGCTTATGTCTTTATTATGTGTTTGTCCCAGTTAATTTACCACACAATAAATCTGACATACAGTGTATATTTTTTTATTCGTTGACTTTTACACAATTAGTCTAAAGTAGCTACATGTCATCTAGATTTATCAGCATATCTGTATTGTCAGGTAAAATAAAGATTATTAAATTATTTCTACTAAAACAAGACGATTAATTCAATTTTGGCCTATTCACAAATTAAAAACTAGCTCGTTAACATTCAGTATAAATATTTCTTTTTGTAACTTGATACCTTCAATTTCTATAACAGCAAAACTTTTTGACTGAGCCATAACATGGGAGCCATTAAATCCACGCAGTTGAATACATTCATACAATCTTTGTTTATCTAAATTAAGAATTCTAGCTACACTACGTTTTATTAAGGATATTTCACTGCTGCTGTCAATAATACAATTAACATACTATTCATCTATTTTCGCCCTTTATGATATCTATATACCTGCTTATTTGCAACAACTTTTTACTAATATCTAATAATTACACAATTTCTGTAACACGTTTTACAGTTTGTCAATTCAGAATAGAAACAAAATGTCCAGAAGCTTTATCTCTATTAAAAACTAAATTCAATACATCCGCCGTGCTTATATTTTTATTACTCTTTTTAGGCTCTCTAGGCCCATTTCAGCAATATCGATACATAAACATTACTATAACTATATGTATAACTAAGCAACGTGCATTAGAATCATGAATCACAAGCTTCATATTATTATACAGAGTAATTAAAGTTACAAGGTGCTAACAACTTGCCTACGGAGTGCCCCAATTTATTAGAAAATAAAGCACTAACTCCATTAAATGTAGGACAATCGGTACGTCTACGACTCTTTTCTTGACATCTATATTATATTAAGTCTTTTCAAATCCTCCCACTAACCAAAATATCAGTTTTTATTATTTCTTTTTTTTTAATGACATATTTTCAGTAACATATTCGGACAATTCAACAATGTGGTACATTACGCACCAATGTGGTACATTACGCCGCCTTTATTGTTAGCTTTACACGGAGGTCTCTACTTTCCTCAACAATGCAGTCAACTATATAAATTTAAGTTTATTCCATTTTGCAAGTTTATGACCTATGTTTATGAACAATAATCATTCAAATTTTACTCCTGACTAACCTGATAACTAGCAACATCAAAAAGCATTTTCCAAAACTAGTTTTACTAGTAAATATTTCTTTTGTTATGCTTTTCAACTAACTCCATGTAAACTGGGTAGATTTTCAACTGTCATACTAAATACTATCTGTTCCCTTTAATTTACCTAATGCTACATACATTTTCGTAACTTCATTCCATTGATACATAAGCAGTATCACTTCCCTAGTAAATGTTCATATTAAAAAAATATATGAATTCATAGTTTCAGTTCATATTGTCACGGATTTCCTAATCCGAATTTTACTATTGCCAGAAAAACAATCCGTTAATTAATTACTTCTTTATTAACTATACTTAGTACACTACTGAGCACTAATTAGAACTCAACTAAACACTTATTTAATTAATCGCTATCTAAATCACATTGATATCTCCAACTAAACACTTCAATTCAGACTGTAATATAAGACTTATACAAGACTAACTTAATCGGCCGTTTATTTTTCTTTTATAGACCCAACGAATATTCCAGGTATATTCTAGCATCTCTAGATCTATTTTCTAGCATCTCTCGAACGCTTCTCGTCGTTTCTCAAATTTTCTAGTCCCGTCTCGATCCACGGCATTTTGTTTGTTTAACAGAATCGTGTAGGGGCGATCGGGGCAATCTTAGTAATTCGCGGTACCACAGTCGACCATTTGGGTGTGAGTGGGGCAAATTCCGTGACACTGCTCCCTCCTTAGGACCGATCGTCCCGATCGGATACACCTCTATATAGGGACAGACGCTCCAGATGGACAACCTTCATCTTACTCCTGGGAGTCCTCTGTATCCGGTAGACGACGTCACTGATTCTTTTAATCACAGTATAGGGGACCTCCCAACGGTTCTGTAGTTTAGGCGATTTTCCTTTCTTCCGCGTGGGGTTGTACAGCCACACCAGGTCACCTTGTTGGAATCCGACTGTATTGGCCCGGACGTCGTATCGAGTCTTCATGCGGTCGCTCTTTAGTCGCATTCGAGATCTGACTTGGTCGTGTACGGCTGCTAGTCTTTGTTCTAGGTCATGGCTATAAGTGTCTGGATCTGAGGGCTGTTCCGCAGGACGACCAAATACCAAATCTGCTGGAAGGCGAAACTCTCTTCCAAAGACGATCCTTGCGGGAGTCTTCCCTGTAGTTTCATGGACAGCTGAGCGGTAAGCTAACAGGAAAAGTGGAATGAGCTTGTCCCAGTCTGTCTGGTTCCCGTTCACAAACATCCTCAGATTGGTTTCTAGTGTGACGTTGAAGCGTTCCACCATACCATCTGACTGGGGATGCAGTGGGGTGGTCCTGGTTTTCCGGATTCCCATAAGCTCGCAGACCTTTTGGAACACACCTGATTCGAATCGAAATTTCTTCCCTGATCTGAATGTAGTTCCATGGGCACACCAAATCTGCAGAACAGGTTATTGACTAGCGCTTCTGCTACGGTTGTCGTCTCTTGATTGGGAAGAGGGTATACTTCCGGCCATTTGCTGAAGTAGTCCCTGGCTACTAGCAGATATCGGTTCCCACTTTGGGTTTTCGGAAAGGGGCCAGCGATATCAATGGCAATCCTCTCAAACGGCGCTCCTACGATGTACTGGCGCATTTTGCCTCTGGAACGGGTCTTCGGTCCCTTGCTTGCTGCACATATGTCACATTTTCGGCACCAATCTTCTACATCCGTCCTACAACTCAATCAGTAGAAACGCTTCCTAATCTTCTGTAGAGTCCTATTGATACCGAAATGTCCACCACCAGTACATCCATGTACTTCCTGCAGCACTTCTTTGACCCGGGACCTCGGGAGTAGTACTTGTTTCTTGACCTCCGTTTCGTCATTGTTATCCCATGCTCTTTTTAGGATACCGTCTTCCAACACCAGGGAATTCCATTGAGCCCAATAGCTCTTTAATGCTGAACTTTTACTACTGACTTCTACCCAAGAGAGTCGGTTGTTGGCTTCTTTCCAGTCTATTAAAGGCTTGCTGTCACAGTCAGCTTGCTGGTCTTCTCGAATCGCCGCTGAACTCCATCGGTCTTCAGGTTGGGCAACTACCACCTTACAAGGAATTGATGAGATGTTCTCTTTCTTTTCAAGACTACTACAGTGTTTGCAGTTGACAGGACAGGGTCTACTAGAAAGGGCATCTGCATTTCCATGTTTCCTGCCGGCTCGATGTTCTACAACAAAGTGATATTCTTGCAGCCGTTCCAGCCATCTAGCCATCTGTCCTTCAGGGTTTTTAAACTGGAGCAGTCATTTAAGGGAAGCGTGATCCGTTCTTAGGAGGAATTCTTGGCCATACAGATATTTATGAATAGTTCTAAACTCTTGACGATGGCAAGTAATTCTTTCCGAGTCACACAATAGTTCTTTTCGGCTTTTGATAGGACTTTGCTGAAGTAGCCCACTACTCGCTCTTGGCCATCTTGTACTTGAGAAAGAACTCCGCCAATTCCAATGTTGCTTGCTTCCGTGTCCACTATAAATGGTTGTATTGGGTATGTCAAAATTGGGGTAGTGCAGAGAGCCTCTTTCGGCCTCTCAAAGGTTTGCTAATATCTCGGAGTCCATTCGAACGGGATGTTGTCTTCTGTCAGTTTATGAAGAGGCTTGGCAATATCAGTGAATCCTTGGACATACATACATACATTCTCAGTGGTGTTCGCTAGCACTACTTCCTCACCCATTATCCGTAGCGTTCCAGCATTCAAATCTAAGTTCACCCCCTTTGCTCGTAGTAAGTCTAGTCCGAGTATGACATTGTCCGATATATCTGCTACCAGGGCTCTGTGTTTGAACTTGACGTCTCCTAATTCTACTTCAAGCTCGCATTCCCCCTTGACTGGCATTTGTGGTCCATTGGCTGTTGTGAGGACATAACGTTTGACAGGGTTCTTAATACGCCAAGCATGAATAATATCCGGCCGAACAATAGTTCTTGCCACTCCAGTATCGATTACCATAGGGAAAGTATGACCAAAAATACTGCCTTCTACTAGCAAGGAGTCAGAGTCCTGGAGACGTGACAACGTAATTTCTTCTCGTGGGGCATGGTAGGAGGACGCAGCCGGCTTTTGCCCCGTCAAGCCGGCTGACCCTAGTTTTCCTGTGCAGGTGCCGCTTGGGAGTCGCGCTTTTGCTGATCCGCGACTGGGGCCCTATATTGTCTCTTTAGATGTCCTGTCTGTCCACAGTTCCAGCAACTAAGAAGGGATCCCTTCGACTATCAGATTGTTCTTTCTTTGGTCTGGTAGCTGGGCTAAGTTTATCAATGACCTCCTTCAGTGTCTTGATTATGTCTCCATTTCCCATATTATCGCTGTTATTACTGATGGCCCGAACTTTAACATGTCTACCGGATGCCATCTTTGCCGCCTCAAATTCCAGTGCATGGGAGAGGGCGTCGTTCAGTGTTTTAGGTCTGGCGAGTCATAGTGCCTGCCGAGTTTCGCAATCTCTTAGGCCGTCGATAAAAACTTGGATGGAGAGCTGGTCTAACAATTCGGACGGGCTGTAGGGTAAGCCAATCGAACCAGTCGAGCAACATCGATCTCATAATGGTGTAAATTCTCTCCACTCTGCTGGTGACGATTTTTCAATTGTGCCTGGAACACTTGCTGCAGGTGCTTATCCCCATATCTCATTTCCATATGCCGTTTCAGAATGTCGTAGTTATTCTGCTGCCCTGATGGTACTCCTTGTAAAACGTCAAGAGCTTCCCCTCGTAAAGCAACTATCAGAGCAGTAGCTTTCTCATAATCAGACCATTCGTTTGCTGCAGCTGCTGCTTCAAACTGACGCAGATAGACATTCCAGGAGACCTTGCCGTCGAATTCGGGAGGTTTTGCTCTCTGAGTTCGGATAACAGGCCCTTCTGATTTGATCACGCCCTCTTTTGTTACCTTGCCTAATTTATGTCGAAGCTCTTCGCAGGTTTCTCTAACCAGGTTTATTTCTTCGTCTGTTTCCTTTTTTTGTGCTAACAGTTCTTCGTTCATTTCTTTTCTTTGTTCTAACAGTTTCTCTTCTACTTGTTTTTCCACTTTATATGACTGCTCCTGTAGTTTTTCTTCTAGTGTATTCTCCAATTTTTCTAACTTTGTCTGCATTTCTTTTGTCTGATCTCTCATTTCCTGTTGTATTGCCTGTATCTGATCTTTCATTTTATACCCCTGTTCTTCTAATTTCTTTTGCATCGTCTGTCCCTGTTCTTCTAATTTCTCCTGCATCGTTTGAGACTGATCCATTTTATGCCCTTGTTCTTCAAATTTTTCTTGCATTGTCCGTCCCTGTTTTTCTAATTTCTCTTGCATCATCCGTCCCTGTTCCTGCATCGTTTGCATCATTTCTAACAGCTTTGCTAGTTGTGTATCCATGTTGACTTGACTTCTAGTTACAAGCATTCACTCTATTTGGAAAGTTCTAGAATGTCCACGAATGTATTTCTAGATATCACCGTTGCCTTCCTTACAATGAAACGAGTGCAGTGATATGCCACACTTGGGTCTTTGTCTCACTTCGGTATAAAGTTCTAGAATGTTCGAGAATGTCCTTCGCGGATACCACCGTTCACTTCCTTAAGTCACGACGAGTGCGGTGATATGTCACACTTGGGTCTTTGTCTCACTCCCGTACAAAGTTCTAGAATGTTCGAGATTGTCCTTCGCGAATACCACCGTTCACTTCCTTGAGTCACGACGAGTGCGGTGATATGTCACACTTAGGTATTTGTCTCACTCCCGTACAAAGTTCTAGAATGTTCCAGAATGTCCTTCGCAAATACCACCGTTCACTTCCTTGAGTCACGACGAATGCGGTGATATGCCACACTTGTGTCTTTATTCCACCCACGCACAGGGTTCCAGAAAGTTCTTCAAATTTCCACTTAAATCCCACTTTGTGGACAGGGTTCCAGAAAGCTCTTTAAAACTTCCAGTTAAATCCCACTTCTGACACCAAATTGTCACGGATTTCCTAATCCGAATTTTACTATTGCCAGAAAAACAATCCGTTAATTAATTACTTCTTTATTAACTATACTCAGTACACTACTGAACACTAATTAGAACTCTACTAAACACTTATTTAATTAATCGCTATCTAAATCACTTTGATATCTCCAACTAAACACTTCAATTCAGACTGTAATACAAGACTTATACAAGACTAACTTAATCGGCCGTTTATTTTTCTTTTATAGACCCAACGAATATTCCAGGTATATTCTAGCATCTCTAGATCTATTTTCTAGAATATCTCGAACGACTCGAACGCTTCTCGTCGTTTCTCAAATTTTCTAGTCCCGTCTCGATCCACGGCATTTTGTTTGTTTAACAGAATCCTGTAGGGGCGATCGGGGCAATCTTAGTAATTCGCGGTACCACAGTTGTCGATTTGGGTGTGAGTGGGGCAAATTCCGTGACAATATTATTTACTGAAACTTTTATCTCGCTAGATACTGACTTAGAAAATTGAGTACTTACAAACTCACTTCGACCTGACCTTTTTCTTATCACTTCAACATTTTTTGATTCCATATTGTAACCATCATGCAACTTGTGCAAACGTTTTTATTCCATTTTATTAAATTCCTCAATTTACAAATTAAAACTTTGGATGCAGGCATACCACTTCTGAAATGTAAACAACCCTGAAGGGGAGTTTATTTAAATGTGTTTTATTTAAATGATAAAAATAATACTTATAAGAAACTTAGAACAATTTATTGGAACACTCTGCTTCGTTATAATGTTAATACAGGAATGAATATATTCTGCTTAAATCTGTCCAGCAGATTTGCCACGTTTGTTTTATAAACATCTAACCAATAATCATAACAGTCGCTGAATGTTCTTGTTTAAAGACCTTGACCTATGGTCTCAACAAGGTCACAAAAATTGCCAACACAGATATATTTAGAAAATGCAATACTGGATGTAAATGATACAGCACTACAACTTTTAACTTTCACAAATCCCAGCTCTCTCATTATCTATAATGTATTAAATTACAATTTTTACTGACTCGAAATTTATAGAAGGAATAGATTATATTATAACTTGTTGTTATTTCAACTAATACTATAGGTTCATTGACCTTCACATGTTTCAGCTCCTTTTGTTGACATTATACATATGGTATAAAACTACGATTTTTACTGACTGCAAGAAATAATATATCAGATACATACATCTACGTAATATAAAGGGTGTTAAAAAAGAGTGTAAAATATTTCAGGAGGTAATAGTATGAACCAAAATAAGCAGAAAAGTCTTAATAAACGTGGGTTCGCAAAGTAACGGTTGCGGAGATATGGACCACTATTCGTTTTTCAAACATTTTATTTTATTAGGAATAAACTGACAAAGGAAGCTTTTAATAAACAAAAAACAAAGTTACAGAAGATGTTCAAAGTGCCCTCCGTCCATTTCCAAGCAGGCACGACATCTCTCAACGATATTCGAACTCTTTCCAAAACACCCTCCTTGGTTTGGATTTCTTGACACTTTTGATTAATCCGTAGCTGCAGCCCTTCCATGCTATTTACAGGAGTACCATGCACTAATGTCTTCAAATATCCCCAAACAAAGAAATCTAGAGGGTTCAGATTAGGCGATCTTGGAGGCCATATGTGGAAAAGTTTGGTGTAAATGCTCTCTAACGGCCATGAAAAAATGAGCTGGAGCACCATCATGCTGGAACCACATTTGTTGCCTCTGATTCAAAGGAATGTCTTCCAAAAACCCATACAGTGTGTTCTGCAGAAAGTTGAGGTAAGCAGCACCTGTTAATCGGTTTGGTAAAACAACAGGACCTAGAAACCTGTCACCTACATTACCCATCCAAATGTTTAATGAAAAGCATGCCTGATGTCCAGATTCTATTAGAGCATGAGGATTTTCGTCTGCTCAAATATGCGTATTGTGAAAATGAAACACTCCATTTCTTGTGAACCCGGCCTCATCAGTAAAAATAATGTTTGCAAGAAAACGAGGGTCTTCAGCATCATGACGTAGAAACCAGCGGCAAAAAAACCAAACGTGCTTGATGATCATTTATTGGGATTAAGGCCTGTACTCGTTGCATATTGTATGGATAAAGCAGTTGCTCGTGAAGGATTCTCCAAACAAGAGGACCACTAATTCCTACCTCGGCTGATATTCTCCGCACATTCATACCTGGATTCTGCTCTACCAGTGCTAGTATTTCCTCTTCTGCTCTAGGAGTGGATACCGACCTTGGTCTTCCGGATAAATGGCACTGTTTACTCAAGGAAGAGGTATCACGCAATCTTTGGTGAATTCTTCCAAACATGCGTTGTGAAGGAATCTGGTGATTTGGATAAGCGTCAACATAAAGACATCGCGCTTCGGTGGCGTTTCCATTAGCACGACCATACATGAAATGCATGTCTGTTAATTCTGCGTTAGAGTAACCAGCCATAGCGAAAGAAAACTTGTGCACTGAGAAAAACTGTCAAATGCGTACTGTTTATTTCACTAAACATCAACCAACTATTATAAGAAAATACACAGCGTTTTTGCAAAATAAAAAAAGGGGCTAAAAAATATAAAACATTCCATATCTCCGCAACCGTTACTTTGCGGACCCATGTTTATTGAGACATTTCTGCTTATTTTGGTTCATACTATTACAAGTTTCCAAATTTCTTCATTTAATTTGCTCCCTCATTACATATCTACTGATCTACTCAGTTACAGCAGCCTTGTGATAAGAAAAGACAAAGGTATAGTCGTAGATAGGACATCAAATATAAGAGCAAGTTTTCATATTAGTGGATTATTATTTATAAAATTACAAGACAAAAATAATGCATTTCAAATTATCGTTTCTTATTAAATACTATTTTTTCAAAATTGATTATTGGAGACTCAAAAGCGAGGACCCATGGAATTGAAATTCCAAAACTGAACATGTATATTCCCCAAAATAGATATGCCTAAAAGTAAAATTGGTAGATATTATTTTATATAATATACAGTCTGTTTGATTATAAAGATCTTGAACTATAACTTGATTACTCATTTTTAGACACCCTATAAAGGGGAAATTCTATTAGGGTAACGGTGTCTATATAATTGCAAAATCACTGCGCTGTTTTCTTTACATTCATAAGAAACCTGCAGCATATCAACTTCTTCATTACAATTATTCATTTTGTGGAACGGTGACAACAATTACAAACAAACCGATATGTCACAGATAGCAGTATGTACATGTAACATGCAACGGCATATAAAGTTTATATGGTTGAAAAGAGAATAGAAAAGATCTATCAAAACTCATCTGTAGTGCGACAAAAAAAAATTGTACTTGAGAATAAAGAAAATAATATCCTATGTAAAAATATATATACTTGACAGGGTTTCTAAAAATGGGTAGCCGACTAGCCGAGTTATAGCTTAGGGGTCTTTATTATCAAGCAGACTGTATATACAGGTGTTTTTTAAGTAATCTGAAAAACTGAATGAGTTATATTTTCTTCTAAGGAACATAGTATTTAAGAAAGATTATTTTCCAATTTTTTTCAGATTACTTATTATATATACAGGCTGTCCGGAATTTCGCCATATGATAAGTTGTACTGAACAAACCATATTTGACTTAACAAATTTTTTTCACTGACCAACGGTGACAGAATTATGACAGCAAACAGGTCTTGAATATGTGACATCGTTCACATAATATCTTGGGATTGTTATCTTTTATACATAATTATTACAAATAGATACACCCAAAAATATGTACTTACTGAGAATGGTTTTCTTAGAGCTTTTTTCATAACACAGAATAATAGTTACAAATGTTTAAAATGACTTCTGTTTCTTGCAAGAAGCGTTTACTGTGCAAACGTCTCGTAGTCAACATATATTACGAAAACGAAAATATTCCGGGGTATAAGGGGGTGGCGGGGTGTTGAAGAATTATAAAATTCGGGAAATCTAGAGCAGAGTTTGATACAGTCTGATATTTTGCCAAAAAATAGTAATTAGCATTAAAAACAATATATATTACGGAAACGAAAATATTCCGGAGAGTAAGGGGGTGGCAGGGGTGTTGAAGATTTAAAAAATTCGGGAAATCTAGAGGAGAGTACAGTCACAACATATATTACGGAAACGAAAAAATTCCGGGGCGTCAAAGGGGTGGCGGGGGTGTTGAAAAATAAAAAAAATCGGGAAATCTAGAGGAGAGTTTGATACAGTCTGATATTTTGTCAAAAAATAGTAATGAGCATTAGAAACAACATATATTACGGAAACGAAAAAATTCCGCTGAGTGAAGAGTTTGATACAGTCTGATATTTTGCCAAAAAATAGTAATAAGCATTAGATACAACATATATTACAGAAATGAAAATATTCAAGGGAGTAAGGGGGTGGGGGGATGTGTCGAAAAATAAAAAAAATCGGGAAATCTAGAGGAGAGTTTGATACAGTCTGATATTTTGCCAAATAATAGTAATAAGCATTAGAAACAACATACAGGGTGTCCCATAATAATGTGCGCTCCTTTGGAGGGTGTGTTCCTTGGGTTATTTTCGGGGGGGGGGGGGTTACTTTCTATAAAAATTTTCGATTTCAGCCCTCCCTTACGAGGGAGGGCTGAAATCGAATCGATCGATCAAAAATTAAACTTATAAATCTGAAAATCGGTGAATACATTTAGTTAATTAACAGAAATTGTGGAATACGATTTTTATTTTTACCAAATGTCTACAAGAGTGGCAACTACCAACCTCTGTCGTTCTTTTTTAATTTGAATTTTTTATTCTAAACGTTTCTCGATATGAAAAAAATACAGTAAATAGAACAATCAATTTACATAATTTGTCCCCTCTTAGTATTTTTATGCATAATTAATATGAAACGTAGTAGTAATTTTAGACATATGTACCAAATTTGAATCATTTTTATCAAGTAGTAAACTCAGAAATTGGAAAGTGCGAAATAACTACATAGAAATGAAGCTATCGGCTAAATTTAATTTTATTAAATGTTTACATGTGGTGTTCAAAATGTCTTCCCAGATGTCGGTCATATAGCTGAAGTCTTCGTAAAAAAAATAAATTTACACTACGCAGTACCTGAAGGGAATTTTTGATTTCGTTGGAAATATTGAAAATTCATAATTGCAATAGAAATTAAGAGAAAAGAAAAACTAATTTGGTGGTAGATATCTGACATTAATTGTTAATGACAATCCAAACAATAAAACCATCAAAGTGACAGCAGCCTACTACATTTCATATGAATTATTTTGCTTGCATATTCCACACCCGAGGATATGTACGTCTGTGCATTTTATTTTTTTTAAAGAAAACGCATGTCTGCATAAAAATACTAATAGGGGGAAAGTTTTGTAAATTTATTGTTCTATTTACTGTATTTTTTTCATATCGAGAAATGTTTAGAATAAAAAGTTCTAATTAATAAAACAACAGAGGTTGGTGGTTGCCACCCTTGTAGACATTTCGCAAAAATAAAAATTGTATTCAACAATGTCACTTAAAAAACTAAATGCTTTCAGCGATTTTCAGATTTATAAGTTTAACCGTTTTTGAGGAAAAAAACGAAAACCGAAATTTTTTCAATTTTTTAAAGCCCTTATCTTGTAAGGGAGGGCTCAAATCGAAAAAATTTATATAAACTACCCCTCTCCCCCTAAAATGACCTAAACCACACACTCTCCAAAGAAGCCCACATCATTATGGAACACCCTGTATATTACGGAAACGAAAATATTCCGGGGTATAAGGGGGTGGCGGGGGTGTTGAAGAATTATAAAATTCGGGAAATCTGGATGAGTTTGATACAGTCTGATATTTTGCCAAAAAATAGTAATAAGCATATATTACGGAAACGAAAAAATTCTTCAACACTTCGCCACCCCCTTATACATCAGAATATTTTCGTTTCCGTTATATATGTTGTTTCTAACGCTTATTACTATTTTTTAGCAAAATACCAGACTATATCAAACTCTCGCTATACATTTCCCGAATTTTTTAATTTTTCAACACCCCCGCCATCCCCTTACTCCCCGGAATGGTTTCGTTTCCGTAATATATGTTGTTTCTAATGCTTATTACTATTTTTTGGCAAAATATCAGACCGGATCAAACTCTCCTCTAAATTTCCTGAATTTTAAAATTCTTCAACATCCCGCCACCTACCGGAATATTTTCGTTTTTTTAGCAAAATATCAGACTGTATCAAACTCTCCTCTAGATTTCCGGAATTTTGTTATTTTTCAACACGTTCACAATGCCATAATCCCCTTTCACCCTGTAATATATTTTTATGTAATATAATTGTTTTGTATTATTTTACTGTAAGTCTGTTCCAACAGCCGTCGAGAACTGGTTCAGAACCGTGAGAAATGCTTAACCAACACCGTCTCACATTGGCCGAGAGTACATTAACAACTGAACTGACTAACTAGTTCTGGACGGTTCGAAATCAATTCTTGCTGTGTTGAAATAAACCCTATTTTTATGCTAAATGGCCGCAAAATAATGAAATACCTACGGCCTTCATATTTTTTTAAGTTGCTGCTTACAACGTGTCTGGTCCACTGTGATATTCCGTTTCTCGTTTCTCATTCTGATTCTGTCTTCAATTGTTTACTTCATTAATACTAATCCAAAAATCAAGTTATGAATAAATTACATTACAGGCGCTTTTACTTAATCTTAATTGTACCTTAGTTTGTAATTTCGTTAACATAGTTTTGCATATTATTGCAGTTGTATTTTTATTTTTCAAAATGTATTTGTAGACAAACTATTCATTTTAGACATTTTTTTCATAAGAGTTTTTTTATTGCATTTAGTTAAAAATTATGGCACTCATATTCGGGACACTCTGTATATATATATATATATATATATATATATATATATATATATATATATATATATATATATATATATATATATTAATATATCACTCACCATATTGAGTGGTGTGAAATAAATTGATACTTTTGCGGAAAAAACAATCATATATATTAATGTTACGTGTATAAGGTATATACTGTATGTAAATTTATTCAGTATTTGAAAAAGTGGAAGTGAGAGGAATGTATTTACAGGACCTGAAACAAACAAATAATAAAAACAAATTAAAACAAAATATGGTAATTTACAAGAAGTACTAAGAAAAATATTCTAAACTGATATGTTTTGGGAGGGGAGGAGTGGAATATTCCTAAATGGATTAATAACCCAAGTTTTAATACCTGCTCGAATATAGTATCCAAATGCAAAAAAATATTGTATTCTAATACTCTTGTGAAATATTACATTACTTTATAAAAGACATAAATTCAGAATTTTGGATCTTATGTATTGTTTGTACAAAATCTTAAAAATTGACTATTAATACAGGGTGCCTCGTATAATGTTACAAACTTTGGGTGGTGATAGTATATAAAAAATGACTAAAAAATCTAATAATCATAACCTCTTAAACACACCATTTTGTTGTTATAGAATTGAATTGTCTATACATAGTTAAATCTCCCAAATCAAGAATTTTTTCAGTTTGAAATTCAATGCTTAATATTAAATTGCAGAAGATTCATAAAGTGTGTTTCCTCTGGCCTGCAATAAGAAAGAAAGGAATAAGTGTTAATGCAGTTAGACACAGAAAATAAAATTTACAACATTGCCAAAAATATCTATTTGCTTGACATTGGGAGTCATGGTGACGATGTCTTCCAAGGTCATGCCTGAAGAAGTTCTTGGAGATCGTCACTGTCGCCAATCACCTGAAGGTGGCGAAGAAAGAGGTGGGGACCGTCGTTATTGACCAGACTGATGATGATGATGGTGATGCCAGAAGGGTGGTGATGCATAATTCAATAATGGATCCTGGAGGTGATCTTTGTAAGCGTGGGATCAGATTAAGAAAAAAAGATGGTTGCCTGTGGGGAGAGTGGTTGGGGTTTATATCAATTAATGTTAAAAGAGTAATAAATAATAAATAAGCGATAAGGCTTTATTGAATGTGTTGTTGTCGGCGGGGCTCAAATAGCTCAATTCATTCATGAAAATGTAATGACTTCGCCCATCTGTAATGAAGAAAACAAGTATAATTTATTACCCTATTCCAGGAACTTGATATGCTTGTACATGTTATTTAGCAGATATCGGCAAAAATCACAGAGCTTTTTCTTGGAATTTTATTATCAGAATTTGTTTACCAGATCAATACTTGAAGACCTGCAACGATAAGTCATGCCCTTTTCCTAGAATTTTCACCGTAGTTTTTGAATATGATATTATTCACAATAATACTGATTTAAAGAGATGCTGGAAGAACATGTCAAGCAACCTATACTATACAAATTATAAAGTTTCGAATATATACTCGCGACAAGAATTCAGGCGACTTACTTCATACGAACAAATGAATAATTCATTATATTTTCATCAAAATATTTAAGAAACTGCAACTGATAGTAATAAAACTATATACTACACTAAAAGTTTGCATTATATTTTGCACTAAATTGTAAAAAATTATTGTTTTTAACGCGACCAAATATCGAAAATTACGTTGACAATAAAAACAAATGTGTAACGTCAGCCGCGACGTAAGATGTCTGAATTCTTGACGCGAGTATAAAAGCATTGGTTGGACCTTGTTGGAAATTATCGGATTACGTGTCAACATTAACGTGTTATTAGTTAAACGACAACAATAAACAATTTAAATTTGTGTACTAAAATCTCAATCTAGACAGAAACATGCGTCATTGGCAAAGATGTATTGTCTAATAATAATTGGTACTCGCATTTAAAACGCATGCTACGTGAATTTTAGATGTTCTTGTGCATACTTCATGCGAAGTATCCTGTCGATCCATATTTCACGATAGTAATTATTAGAATTATTTCCTCTCTGCCTGCGTTAAATCATCCCTGCACAATTATAAGGGCAAGGATGGATCTTAAAACAATTTTCGAGTGTTATAAAAATATACTGCAAAAGTACTTAAAAAATACAAATTTGTTACTGATCTATTTACTAATTATTATTATTAAATAATAGTAATGGTAGGTGGCTTTTCATACGTTACCTACTAATTATTGCCAGTAAAACCTAATGTTTTAAAATAATTTTTATTGTGTTATAAAATGTACACTATTATAAATAAGTAAATTATTAATATGACAATTTTAGTTTTAGTATGTGTTACTACCTTTTTAAGCACTGTATTAATGTACCTTAAATAATCCTGACATTGACTTAGTTTACAAAATAAAAATGCCTCATAAATATTGCACACAATACATGAAACTAGACAAGGGTGGACGATGGATATCATGGGTACCTCCTAAAGGGTCACACAGACGGCACTTACGTTCGATCAAAATACGCCTTTCTGCAAGTTTTGAGTGCTATTACTTTTAAAACTGTGGTTGATTTCTTATACACAAATTATGCCCAACAGTGGTCAAAATCAAATTTGGATTTCTGTTTCAACATTCTACTGTGCATAATTATTTGTATCTAATTAAACAAAATATCTGTCATTTTATGTAAAAAAGATATAGATATGAAAGAGAGAAAGTATGGGCGCCCTTATTTTACTTATTATTTTCTTATTTACTTTAAATGTTCCATGAGCAAATTCTTTAATAAAACCGGTAATTATTGCTTGATGTGTATATCTATAATATGACAACTGGCATGTCCCAGTCCCAGTTCCAATTCCAATTTTTAAATTAAAAATTTATGCCTGATACGATGGTTATATTTTGATTCCGACTCCATGTGAATGTCTGTATTTTTGTAGCAATCGGTTTTTCATTAAAATTCTAAAGTATCAGGATAATACCCTCCTGGAAAATACTCTATGAAAAAGATATAAGTTAAAAATGAAAGTACAACTCGTATATTCATACGTGAATGTGTCCCGTCTATGCCACTCTTAATACACACCTAATGAGTGAGGTTTTACTGAAATCGAATTAAAATTTGTTTAGTGCAGTGTTGTATTTTTCCAAGTTTAATTTCGAAATAATTTAAAATAGTATTTTGTGAAATGTGTAATTCTGTATAAGAGTATAGTAACCTTATATAATAATATTTTTAAAGCTCCATTTCTATCAAAAGAATACTTATTATTGAGTTTTCTGTTAGTTGTCTTGTTGTTTTATAATGTGTTGTACGTAAAATAATACATTTTTTATTTTTTGTTTGTATGGAATAATAAAGCAATCACTCACTCCAAAAAAAAAATTATGTGTCAAGTAGTACCTCACGGGTGGCGTGGAGGCTTTCTAATAGTCTTCTTTGGCCATCTTCCACTTCAATAATTAAATATGACAACAAAGCTGCTGACGCTGCGACTAGATATGCTGAGCGCTGGTCTGCCCACTGACGTACTATAAAAATGGCGAAAAAAAGATGACAAAAAAAAATCGGTTTTTGTGACAGAATTTAAGAAAAAAAAACTTATGATGACTTAGAAAAGGTCACAGGCACACCCCCTCCAAACCGAACACCCTGTATATACAATTTGTCTGCTTTAATATTATATATACAGGCATTTAGATTTATACGAAGCCGATTCGTCTGAGCTCACGCAACGCTTGACAACCTTAATTTTTTTTTAATTATTACTATTAACTGTAGTTTAGTTTGCTGTGATAATTTATAGAGTGCGATCAATAGTATGTGCGACATATATAGAGGTTATATAAAGAGGTTACCTGCAACATACATTTTTAAATGATCAGAAAAGTTTTTGGAGGACTGTACACAATAGTGGTTCTAAAAGTTCATCTTTGATTGCTACTGCTCATGATTTTAACGATTTCTTTATCAACAAGTTGCCATCAGTAAATGTAGACAATGATTTCATTACTAGCTCATATCGCTATATGATGAAACTTTGCCAGGTGTTGATGAATTATTTAATTTTAAAGCCGTTCGTTCAGAAAAAGTAATGGAAGTTTTTCACACTATAAAATCTAATGCTATAGGTGCAGATGGTATTAACTGTAAGATGATGGGTTTGATTATACCTCATGTGCTTGACCACATCACATTTATTATCAATGCATGTTTGGCTAAAGCAACATTTCTAACATGTTGGAAAGAGGCTATAGTTGTCCCTATCCCTAAAAACGCTAATCCGCCTGATATTTCTCACTTCCGTCCTATTAGTTTACTCTCCACTTTTTCAAAAATTTTGGAGAAAATTGTTCATGAACAGCTTACTATTTTCTCAGAAAAATTCACTATTATGTCTCCAACTCAGTCCGGATTTAGATCAAATTATAGCACTTCGACTGTGAAACGGCTTGTCTTGTTTTACTTGATTATAGCAAAGCTTTCGATACAATTCATCATGCTACTCTATGTACTAAACTTAAATATCTTGGGCTGGATGCTGATGCTGTTAGTTTCTTTAGAAGTTACTTATCCGATAGGTGTCAAAAAGTTGTCATTAACAGAACATCTTCATCTTTGATAAGTACCGCCATGGGAATGCCGCAAGGTAGCATATTGGGCCCATTGCTTTTTTCGCTCTATACTACAGATCTGTCTAACGCAGTTAAGCATGTCCGCACCCACCAATGTGCTGATGATTGCCAGCTGTATTTTCACTTTCCGCTGAATGAATTGAACCATTCTGTCAAAAAAATTAATGACGATTTACAAAATATTGTTTTAGTATCTAGGGCTCATGGGTTGATATTAAATGGTGCAAAAACTGAATTACTTGTGGTGGGTAGACATAAAAACTAAACTTAAATCAAATTCAAGATTTGAAATTTTTGTTGATGGAGAAATTGTGCGACCTACTGATAGCTGTAAACATTTAGGAGTTTATTTTGATGATGAGCTCAGATTCACTAAACATGTACATTTGCTTATTCAAAAATCTTACATTAAACTGCGTTCACTTTATTATAAGAAACAATCCAAGTGGCTTAATTTAAACCAACGTTTTCAACTGCATATGGCATGTTTAGTTTATAAAGTAATTAATACTAAAACACCCAGTTATTTATTCGATAAACTTATTAAGGGTAGTGATATCCATAGCTGTGCAACGCGCCACAAAGATCTTTATGTAGTACATAAACATGTTTCCTCTCTATATCGCAGATCCTTCACTTATAATGCTGTAGTTATTTATAATAATATACCTCATGCCTCTAAATTGTCATCTAACAGTTTAACTTTCAGGAGACAGGTCAAGGCCAGTATATGTGCAAATAGTTGAATTTATTGCTTTAATTTTCTGTTATATTGTTATTGCTAGCATCAAGTTGATTTCTTAGTTGATTTAACTTTCAGGTTAGGTGGAAGAGCAACATTGTTGAATCTCGCCGTCTTTCATAAATATGTATTTTTCATTATGTTCTGTTAATAAAGACACTTTATTATTATTATTATTATTATTATTATTAATATATATATATATATATATATATATATATATATATATATATATATATATATAACAACTATTATTGAAGGAGTTAAGAGATTGATAGGAAGTTGAAAAAAGTACTAAGAATAGGAGGAAGATTTTCATTTACAGGGAAATTGTCTAGTAAAATTACTTCTTACTAAACAGTTTCAACAATAAATTTTCTGCTTCCTTTTTCCATAAAAAACTAGTCCAGTTCATCCTTAAGCAACTAAAAACATGCTGTTGAAGCATTAATGAATATTTATTTTGACGCCTACAATATTTTAAAAAGTAATTTTACTAGAACAAGAAATGGAATATTTGATGCCGTCATCGATAATTACAAACAAACATTGGCTAGCAGAAAATTGTAGTGTAAAAATAATTATAATTTAAAAGGAAGTTTTTACCTGCATAACCCATAGCACAAGCCCATATTACCCAGGCTATGCAAAGAGACCAAACTGGGCGAATTAGAGCTATATAAAAGGAATTGCCTAATCTATCGTAATCAGGACTTCTTAAAGTACTGTGCCCGCCTAATGCACACGTAAACATAATAGACAAACATACTGCCCATAAAATTAAACCCATTACCTGAAAAAAAATATAAGATTTACTTATAACACGTTTGTAGTAGTAGAATAGCTATGCCGATTCTGCTCCACAATTCAAGATGGCGACTGGAGCAGGATCGGCATAGCTTTCAGCCGTCTACGTCACAATGTTTGGGAGGGGTTACAAGTGTGAAGATAGATGACGCTAAACTACTTTAATAATAATAATCGTATTATACTCGTGCTGAGCGAAAGTGTTTAACACTTGAAGTTTATTGTGTAATCGATTTTTTTCTGATACAATGAGTGGCCAAAAGCGGGTTGTGTTTAACTTAGACAATAATAAAACCATTATATTTATGGATCCTGATGGTTGGTTTGAAAAAGTAAGAAAATCAGATTGGATGCAGATGGCTAGAGATAGAGCTCGCTTTCAAAGAAGAATCAATGATGTCTCATTTATTATAAGTAGTGTTTTAGATAATAATCATCGATCACGTATTTACTATGAAAGGTTTTGTTGCATGTCTAATACTATAAAATAAAGTTTTATTTTCATCACTCTGTATATTATTTTGTGAATACCTAACCTGTTTAGTGTAAGGGCTGTTATAAAAGTATGTGACGCTCAGTTATTTCAATTATTATCAAATTAGAATAGTGTTATTAACTGCAATATGCCTGTTCCAGTAAAGTATAAGTGCATCAAAGCTTTTAAGAAAGGATACACTCCAAACTGATCTAGCGAGATTTTTATCATTAGGCAAATAAGATTAACCAACCCTACAACATATTTATTGAAAGACGAGAATGGTGTTGAAAAGGTGTTACGAAAAAAAGGAAATAAAGTTTTTGTCAAATGGTTAGGTTACGATGACAAACATAATTCTTGGATTGATAAAAATAATGTATTGTAGCATGTTATATTGCATAAGAATTATAATAAATGATATACATTCTATATTCGATTTTTTATTTTAATAATTAACCCTATCAGTTACATAATAATGATAAACAGGTCATCAACCCAGCTGACGTAGTCGACAGAAACCGACTATATACTTCCGCTCAGCACAAATGGACCTCAACCTGTATCGCAGTATTAGTCGCTGTGATGTAGATGGTTGAAAGCTATGTCGATCCTGCTCCAGTCGCCATCTTGAATTGTGGAGCAGAATCGGAATAGCTATTCTGCTTGTAGCTGCAATAGATATAATAAAAAAATTAAACCATTTGCCTTTGTTTTGCTAAACAGTATAAATGTGTTCAAAATAATTCTTTAAATTTTATTAATTATTATTAGATATTATCCATGACTACTATTGAAATAAATGAAATAGACCCCTGATTTTGGAAACCGATGTTAAGAAAGCGTAGGGGCGAAACAAAATTGGAACATATGTAGCCTTACTGTTACTCTATGTTGTGCTAAAATTTTAATTAATTTCGTTATCTCATTGTTTAGTTATAAATGAAAATATTGATAAATTGCTTTCAGTATGCAAATTTGATACCTCTTACTGTTCATTTATAAAAATACAATAAGACGAACTATTATTTTTAATAATGTGGAACTGTGGAAGTCATTTGTCTCAAACGCTCTTCCTTTTTTTATTTTTAAGCAGTCCTATTGTCGTAAATATTACGCTCTTTAAGAAAAAAAACGGACACAGGTAATAAATAACTGCAAAACAACAATCTGAAAAAAATTGTTAAAATAATACAGTTATAAATGCTGTACTGTTTTATATACCTTGCAGTTATTAATTATCTGAAAGAGGGTGCGCGGCATGTGAAAGACGTTCAGCGAGGTCGATGATTGTTATAGCAAGCAGTGGCTGCTCAAGTATTTTATTTGTAGAATAATTTTTTGGCTTGTTTCATTTTCATTTGTATTGCCTACCTGATTAAACTATTCGAACATATTAGGAATTTTGTAATCTTATTTTTAATCTGTCTGATTTAGTGTAAAGTGCTACTGCAAAAAAATATTCTTGGATAATCCTCAGTAAACATGTTTTTAAAATTGTTATTGAGCATTTATGTTATGTATAAATATGTATTTTCCATGCGGTTTAAGCGGTTTGAAATGTATCGCAAAATAAACAAAACTTTGGGATAGATTTGACTAATTGCCTCACTGTAGTAAGTATAAAATGAAATAGTTGTTAAAAAATGTAATAAGTTGCGATCGCGTGCAAATCAGTTACAACGCAGAGGAAAAGAACAAGATGTCGAAGCATATGTCAGAAGATTTCAAACAAATTATTCTACAGGTCAAACCTTACTTTGAAGCTGAAATAATTAATGATTTATGTGAAGCGTTCTGCAGAAGCCTTGATCATTAGTGAAAGCGATGTTAAGAGAGTTATAAGTGAAAATAATAGAACTGGTACTGTTTTCATGAAGGGACTAATCCGACGAAAAAAACATTTCCAACAATAGCAGAGCTTCATCAAAGATTAAAAATGACCTCCCTGATTTTCCCGAGGTGTGTATCTCCACATTGAATCGTTGGGTTAAAAAAGGAACTTTCATTTTCTGAAATTTGATAGTAAACCAATATTAATGGAACAATATAATATAGCGGCTACTTGAGCACAGTATTTATATTCGATCCAAGACTATAGGGAAGCAGGCTGGAAAATCTTCTATACGGATAAAACGTGGTGGTGCCTCTAAACAATTTGGCTGGGTGGAAATAATCACGCCTGAAATTCGTGCTGCTTTTGATAAGTACGGATCATCCAAACGGTTAATTGATATCGAGGAGAAATTCAACGACCCTCTGGCGCCAGATAGAAACTAATTATTTTCTGCTTCTAATTTTGTTTATAATTTTCACTTCTTCAAATCATCATAATAATTTTTTCGTAAATAAATATTTGAAAGTGCGGTTAGATAATGTCTGTTTTTAAAATGATAATTTTGTAAAATTCTTTTTTTACTTACTTCAATAAACCATTACCATTACCATTACTTCAAACAGTAGGTATCTTTGAAGGTAAAAAAAACAGAAATCATCTCTGTCGCAGTCGTTTGTCGGAGTGACTTCGGGAAATCACATCAAAACTTAACAACGCCACTGCAGCGAAGATCTTACTTGGCACTCCTCGATCGGATCGTAAACGTAATAGACTATTCCTATACTGTTTTTAAGAATATAATTTTTATAACTGTATTATTTTAATAAATTTATTCAGATTATTGTTTACAATTATTTACTACCTGCGTTAGTTTTTTTCTTTTTTTTAGAAGACGCCATATTTTTACGGAGCACTCTTGTCTGTTTTATTAAAAATAAAAAAAGAAGAGCTTTTAAGACAGACAGACCTCTACAGTACTAAAGGCAATAGTTCAACTTATCGTCAGTAAAAATTTTTAATATTTTATCAATTAACAAAAAAATACGAGTTAAAGTGAGATAACAAATTTGGAGGCACAAAACCGTGATTTCTTCAACATTTTCATTAATAACTAAAAAATGAGATAACTAAACTAACTAAAAATTTAGTACAAAATAGAGTAATAGTGAGGCTATATGGTCTAAATTTTGTCGCCGTTATGTTTTCTTAATATCAGTTTCCAAACGCAGGGGTCTCTCATTTATTTCGATAGTAAGTAATAACAAAATCAATATTATACGATATTTTATATCCCCATAGAAGGCAAATAAGTAGAGCAACATTCATTTTAGTTAGATTTGAAAATGAAAACAGAAAATATTTGGAATGGTATAAAGTGAGCCGGTGTGAAAACAGATACTGGGAGGAGCGCACCGAATAATTGTAAGTAGAAGTGGCGGACATTTCAGAGCATTATCGTGCAGTGGCTTATAAATAGATTCGGTTAACTGCTCATTCACACTAAAATAAAATAGATATAAAAATTGCCACAAATAAATAATTATAGAAAATAAGATAGGATATAAAGGAAATAACAGTATCGTCAGATAACATCAAGATAATTCAGAATTTTATAGTTTTCTTATATTGACTAGGTAATTCATTAATTCATAATAATTACTATCTATTTATGGGAAAAGCTAATCATAAATAAAATAAATAATTTATGCTGTACAGGGGTGCAACATAAATTAAGTTAGGCTTCTTTTACTAGCAGTAACCAGTTACCTAGGTGATGGCATAAAAGCCCAGAAAATCACTATAATTCTGATTGAATTATACATATAGAATAGATTCTATTTTAACACTCTCAAATATAAAACTTTCCCTAAATGTAAATAAAATATTATAAATCGTCCGTGACTTAGACAGGGTAAAAAAAAAGTGTATATAAAGTTTCAAAAAGGTACGTTGGAATGTATAGAAAAGAAGTTTAAACCTGAGTCAGTTTTGTGAGACATTATATATGTAAGGTTTTAAAAAGAACACTACCGATTTAAAAGTCAAATTCTAGTAGAATCCTTCACGCGGAAAATTAAAAAAAAATGCATCAGGTATTTGGAAACATATTTCACTAATAATTAAATAAATTTTAAATTCAATTCGCCTTTAAAATTAATACACTGCGGTAGGAAGGCTTACAAAATAGAAAAACTTGCATATCCAGAAACCATACTCTGTGAAGATCTGCTCTTGTGCACTACGGCACCGAGTCTTTGAGTAATCTTTATCTTTTATTGAATTATTGAAATGTAATAATTAACCCTTCTTACCGTAAACAATTAGTAAGAACTGAAAGTATTAAATAAAAGTATGTCGTTCGAAGTTCGAACAGCGTGGAAATCGATCCGATCTGCAGTATCTATTTGTTTTGATGTTTTCTCAGATATTGGTAATCTCGTGATCCGTCCTCCTAACGCTTGATATCTTGAAATTTGTATTATAGCAGTTGGGGACATAACCCCAATCAAAGACACCTTTGTGCTTACTTATCCTCACTTTCTTACCTACTTTGAACCTGGACAAAATTGAATATTTAACTGTTGGATAATTATATACAGATCTAATCATCTTCTTTGTGTTCTTGTTAATATACGTTGGCTTCATACCTACAGTTCGATGCATATTATTGTTATATTTTCTACAATTTATCTAATACGTCATACCAGCGGAAAGTATTGTTGAAATTAAATTCTTTATACGTTAGAGACTTTCCTATTTACACATTATAGAACTCTTCTTGCTGCTGTATGATGAATAGTGATTAATATTAAATTTCTTCATTAGTACCTGAAAGTGTTTTTAGTAAAATGAGATATATGAAGCTCGTTTGTCACTAATTTACGACTATTAAATCCCAACAGTCTACATATGTTGTTAGCCTCCTCCAAATTTATATTCGTATTAGACTTGTCCTCGCACTTCAATGTGTTCTTATTCGATCTTATGGAAACAACCACAACCTTATCGATTAAATTACTATTGTCAGAGAGCAGTGTTATTTATGAACTTATTTATATCTTCTACTTTCGGAACCTTATTGTCGTCGTCAAAATAAAATTTATTATTCGGAGAATCAATGCTCGGTAGGGAAATGTGAGCTTCAAGGTTCACAAGTCTGATTGCATAGTCAGCATCATCCTCGAGCTCGATTGGCGAGTAGAACTGCGCACTTATAATCGATGATCGATGAATCACCAGTTTTTCTAGTCATGTGTTATCAGCGTTGATTTCTTGTTACTTGAACAACACCATGTAGAGTTGCAGTTCTTTTCGATAGGGACTCAAGTATACACAGTACATATATTATATATTATATATTATATATTATATATTATATATTATATATTATATATTATATATTATATATTATATATTATATATTATATATTATATATTATATATTATATATTATATATTATATATTATTATATTATACAGGGTGATTCAGGTTTAATCTTGATAACTTCAGGATTCGATAGAATAGGTTAAAATAATGTTCATTTGTGATATAAACTTATTTCCTAAAAAGCATCGTTTCCGAGATAGAGGGCGTTGAAGAAGGAAGTTTTTCGTCTCCTGTTTTTTTCGACGTTTGGTCTTGTTTCTGAGATATTCAAAGAAGAAAGAAGACGGTGTAGCGCACCAACCGCGTAAATTTCATTTAACGTTATAGCAACCCATGAAATCAAAACTCAGTGATTTGTGTAAACTGACGTTTCTGAAAATCATTGTCAAAACTATTATTTAAAGAGCATTTTTAGTGCTAAGAAAAAATGCCAAGAACGTTTACAAATGCTGAATATGCCGATATACATTATGTTTATGGTTTCTGTGGCGGAAATTCCAACGCGTCAGTTCGAGAGTACCGAACATGCTTCCCTAATAGAAGTGAAGTCAATCCTCGATGTGTCAGACAATCTTCATTTCAGCAACAGTTTAGTGTAAATATGTGGATAGGTGTTTTAAGTAATAACCTCTGTGGGCCGCACATTTTACCTCCTCGTTTAAATGGGGATTTATTTCATGAGTTTCTGCTAAACTCTCTCCCCGACGTGCTTGACGATGTCCCTTTAAATTTAAGCCAAGGGAACTGGATGCAGTCGGATGGTGCCCCTGCACATTACGGAAGGCAAGTACGGCAGTGGTTGGATGAGAATTATCCTCGTTGATTTAATGGCAATAGCTTGTACCAACTTGACTCCAGACTCAGACAGATTGTTCAGAGTAAAACATGTCATTTTTCGCATTAATATTAGGTACCTACTTACTTTGTTATTTTTTAATTAGATGTACCTATTCTTAATAAAAAATATTCAGATTTCTTTTCGTTTTATTTTTTAATTGATATTATAATCTTGGTTGCTAGTCATCATCTACCAAACGGACGGTGTTCGCTTATCTTCTGTTTGTTTTTCTGCCTTCTATCTGCCGAGCCTGTACCACCAAAGGTGGTTAGTCTGGTAGTTGGAATGTCTAAGGCAAATTTGAATAATTCCTCGTCTAACAAGTGCAAGAGATACAAAAATACGGTCATACGGGTATTATTATTATTATTATTATTATTATTATTATTATTATTATTATTATTATTATTATTATTATTATTATTATTATTATTATTATTATTATTATTATTATTATTATTATTATTATTATTATTATTATTATTATTATTATTATTATTATTATTATTATTATTATTATTATTATTATTATTATTATTATTATTATTATTATTATTATTATTATTATTATTATTATTATTATTATTATTATTATTATTATTATTATTATTATTATTATTATTATTATTATTATTATTATTATTATTATTATTATTATTATTATTATTATTATTATTATTATTATTATTATTATTATTATTATTATTATTATTATTATTATTATTATTATTATTATTATTATTATTATTATTATTATTATTATTATTATTATTATTATTATTATTATTATTATTATTATTATTATTATTATTATTATTATTATTATTATTATTATTATTATTATTATTATTATTATTATTATTATTATTATTATTATTATTATTATTATTATTATTATTATTATTATTATTATTATTATTATTATTATTATTATTATTATTATTATTATTATTATTATTATTATTATTATTATTATTATTATTATTATTATTATTATTATTATTATTATTATTATTATTATTATTATTATTATTATTATTATTATTATTATTATTATTATTATTATTATTATTATTATTATTATTATTATTATTATTATTATTATTATTATTATTATTATTATTATTATTATTATTATTATTATTATTATTATTATTATTATTATTATTATTATTATTATTATTATTATTATTATTATTATTATTATTATTATTATTATTATTATTATTATTATTATTATTATTATTATTATTATTATTATTATTATTATTATTATTATTATTATTATTATTATTATTATTATTATTATTATTATTATTATTATTATTATTATTATTATTATTATTATTATTATTATTATTATTATTATTATTATTATTATTATTATTATTATTATTATTATTATTATTATTATTATTATTATTATTATTATTATTATTATTATTATTATTATTATTATTATTATTATTATTATTATTATTATTATTATTATTATTATTATTATTATTATTATTATTATTATTATTATTATTATTATTATTATTATTATTATTATTATTATTATTATTATTATTATTATTATTATTATTATTATTATTATTGCTATTGCCATTGCCATTGCCATTGCCATTGCCATTGCCATTGCCATTGCCATTGCCATTATCATTGTCATTGTCATTGTTATTGTTATTACCATTATTATTATTAATAGCAACAACTATAACTTGCGGTGAATCAAATGTATGGTTATCCATCACCAATGTCTGAGATATTCGATTAATTGATTTTTTGCTATTAATGAAGAGAGTTTTGAAATTTTTGTAAATAATATTTATAGGCACACTTAACAGTCAACTTAATTACAGAGCGCAATTTTCTAAAGAAATCAATAAACCTCGTTATTTTATATTTTTCTAACATATTTCGTTTTTTTCCAATATGGAAATTATATATACAGTGAACTAGAGGGGACAACTGTAAGTGTATTTTCTTTTTAGCAGTACATATTTATGAAATTTAATCAATTCCATAAAGTAAAGGGTGATGAGAATCCTCCCGCATGAGAGGATTCCAATTACGAACTACAGTACAATCTAAATCACTTATAACTAACTAAGTCTAATATACGTTGATGAGCATTTTTAATAAGATTGTATTGTTCCAATCTGAAAAATTCCATAAATTGAGATAAGTATAAACATTTAGAATCGGTAGTACTATGGTCAACAAAGCTCACGTAATTTGGTATATCAAAATCACAAAAGATTAAAGTTTTACTATAATATAAAAATTCCAATTGCTCATAGTAGTCAAATAAATACAAGTAATCAGCAGGATCATTCGAAAGTAGAACGTATATAAAAAAAGTAAACAGAAGAATTTTTCAGGGTGATCTTGCAGCCGGCGACCTCGATATGCTGCTTCAATGAAGAAAGATCCAATGCTGATGACTTAAAACTGTTGCTTATAACCAGCAGTAAGCCACCTCCTTTGATCACACCTATTGCATTAAAGTCCCTATCGCATATACAGTATAGAGGTTATTGTCTATAATTTCTGAAGTTAATACAGTTTATGTTAACCACGTTCATTAATTTTATTATTCAAACTGCAAGCATTCTGGTATATACAGTAAATGTCTTGATCCTATTTACCCTGCTTGTTGGTCCGAGGCTCGAACTCGAAAATTTCTCCTAAATCGAAAACGATTCACAAAAGCACCTTTAGGCCATATATTTGGATTATATATATCTTTGACATATTCCACTGGGAATGGCACTTTCATAGAACATGTTTTATCATTTTTAAATAGTTTCTTACAATAAAAATCAATTGTAGGGGCTGTTTTAGATAAAACATATATATTTTCTTAACTTATCAGCATTATTATTTCTATATATTTTCTCATGTGTCTGTTTTATAGCATTGCTCACCTCATTAGTAGTAAAAATGTGCAAGTTTTTGGACTGTCTCGGTTGTTTGTTGAAACTTTTTTACCTTAGAGACCACTGTCTTCCATTCATCTTTTTTGTCAATTTGTTCCACTAGTGTTTCACTAAGGTATCTGTACTAACAAATCTCTAATTGATTTAATAATTCCTGCTGAGGGAGGATTACTGATAAATTGTCACCCACAGAGGGCATCAAGAGATCAAGATGTTTAAACAAACATGTAAACACATTTTCTAGGCAGACACTTTTATCTTTTAACAAATTAATAATGCAATTCTAAGTCAATTATTCTTGGTTGAAATACCTGAGTATTGCTATCCAATAAGGATTTTTCACTTACAGACAACAAGCTGTTGTTTTTTCACAAAATTATGAAGAACTTCATTAGTCACACTCAAAGGTAATTTATTATGAGTTATTAATTCAATTAACTCTACTTTTTAAGTTTATTTAGCACACGACTTAAAACAAAATCTGCTTGGTCAACGATTTTCAGCCAACCTGTGATTATTATCAAATTAAATTTTCAATATTCATCATCATAAATCTTCATTATCGTCTTAAATCTTCACCTCATTATCATCATCATCTTCAACCTTCATTATCATCTTCAATCTTCATCAGCATCTGCAATATTCATCATTTTTATCATAATCTATGTCTTTATCTTCGTCTTTATCACGTCATCGTCATAATTATCACAGTGATGAACTCATTATCATCTCTTACTCTTTTATTTTGAACCTGTCCAATTTTGTTAAACTAAAACTAATTTTATTAAACATTATGTATATAGTTAAAAAAAAGATGATCTAGTAACTTAATAAACATAACCTTTTTTTATCAAATATCGAATGACATCCCCTGGGTTAATAAAAAGCACAGGGAAAAACTTCAGTAAATAGAGTAAAATAAGAAAAAATCTAATAAAAAGAAATTAATTTATAGGCGGGGCCTTTACCCACTATACTACAGACTCTCCCACTAAACTCTTGCTATATTGGCACATTTGAACGGCAGGTCCATGACAATTGGAAACTATAATTTTTGAATTTTTAGATGAAATCTTGTTGCTATAAAACTGTCCGTAATAGATCGAACAAGCTTCAGACGACCCGGACGGCCCGAAAAAGTCGTCTAAGAGTAAAACTTGTTTTGACGACGTCTGTTGGATATAGTATCACTTGTTTGATATAACAGTTTCTTATTAAACGCGTACCTACCTTACATCCACTTTTCATTTATTTTTTGTTACTATAATAGCATTTTGTGGCATGTTAGTGAAGGTTTATGAAAATATTTTTTCGTATTAGGTACTTATTTTTGACGTAAGGCATACAATAACCTAAATGAAAATTTATCTGATTTTTAATTTGATAAAATGGTTTTGAGAAGAAGCAAGTAATTAATTTTCTATAAGTCATTAGATATTAAACAAAACAAATTTACTAACCGAAAAGATCATAAAAACCGTACCGAAGTTATAGGAGGCAAATAGAAGTATTTTTATTATTTTTTTAACCAAATATAAATATTTACAATTGTATTTGTACTATTAGCAAAATGTGTAATTCATTTATCCATTCAAGGCGTTTTGTATACCTACGTCTAGTAGATATGAGATAATACTAAGTACATTTTATTATTACTAACCTTATTAAGTTGTGAAACTTTAAAATTCCGAAATCTAACTACTGACAGTAGATGTCCTACAAGTACACCTATGAACCAAGGAGCGGCTCTTGCATGGGTTTTCAGATAATAACTATTCATAAAGTCATTTTTTGAGGTTCTGAAACAGTTTCATAAAGTGACTATGTGACGGGCGAAATAAATATACACTAAGAAGTTAAATAAACAAAATCAAGCTAAGAGGTATATTTATACCTAGACAGTAATCATTAACGTTTATAAAAAGTTATTACTTAAATATCAATATTTGTTTCTTACTTAGGGTAGAAATTAGTTGTTATTCCAGCCAATTCATCTACATATGCAATGTAAAATGGCACAGCAATAAATGACATAATGCATATTATTACAAAACCTCCTCCAATTTTAGGATACTTCCACAAAAGAAATAGAATAATGGGTGACACTATATATAACTGCATATCTATATTCAGATACCATGTTTGTCCAACACACTGAAACAATAAATATTATTCACGCTATTATTTAAATACTCACTATAAATTTTATACATAAGATAAAGCTAACTAAGCTCATAAAATTAATGTTTTATAGTTAATATAGTGTTTTATGATGAACTGCAACTGTTTACTAGTATAGTGACTTAGGTGAATAACCCAAAAAATTCTCATTAATTGCGCCTATAAGTACTTTAACTACTGGGAAAGAATCATTTATTTAATTACAACTTCCCATTTTCTTTAACTGTTTTAGTTTAATAAGAAAATTATCTGATGTGATAACATAACTATAACATCTCTTCGGGAAATACAGAAGAAACTCTTTGAATGTACTGTCAATAAAAGATGTATTAATTTTATGTGTAAAATTACAATAAGAAGTCGTGGCATTATTAATATCGAACTAAAATATGAAAATATTAGCTCTATCTGTTCTTATTGCTTAAATTATATTGAAAAACTGATAAATTTTTTTTATTATTATTTTATAAGTTGAAGAAGGTGTGACAAAAATCAAATGGATTATTTCTTGACCATTGTTCCACATGGAATTATATAACTTATTAAATTAAAATATAGGAGGAATTAATTATAAATCAAAACTTGAAGGAAATATAATAAAATCAAATACGTGGTTTTTGTCATTTCTTGTGCTGGATTATTGATTTATGGGGAGAGTAACTTAAAAGGCCATAGCACTTAGGTCCCATTGAGCTTTTGTACTTCCTCTCCTTAGAAGATGCTGCCCTCCTGAGCCGTTAACCAATCTATTAAAGAGAAAAATGTGATGACATTGTTCAGGAAGGACTCTAATATGGAGAGATGTTTCCAAATAAAGGTTCCATGTTAGTTTCACTACAAGGTATTTTACATCGGATGCTTAACATGGTGTTTAGGAAAGTTGGTGCTTCTAATGGTTTTAATTTTCTCATCCTCGTGAAGAGACCGACAGAGCATCAATTTTTAATAGTTTCCCGAGCCGTTGACATTCTTAGACAAAGGATCCCTCAGTATAATTAAATCACATGCATAAGCGATGTCAATTTCCAATTCCGTCTACTGACACTAAATGTGTGAAATTTCTGGGGTTAAATTTGGATGTTAATCTTAATTTTGGAAGGGCAATTTTAAAGAAAACATTTCGAAGTTGTCTATTGTAAATTTGTTTAGAAATATTAGAACAGTTCTTAACACGGATCAACTTTGCTCATATTATGTTCAAGTGGAATCTCGTCTGAAATACGGTGCTTATTTCTGGGGTGGCTCCACTCTTTCCTCTGTTTTTGTTGCACAAAAACCAATTTTAAAATGTATGTTTGATGTCTCTCCTATTATTGTAGGAACATATTTAGAGAATTTAGATTGGTTACTTTGCTATGTATTTGTATTGTTGAAATATGTATGTATGTATGTTTTCAAAAACAGAGAAAAATGTTTGAGAAATAATATATACCACTGCGTAAATACTACAAAAACAGCCCCCTAAAAGTGGGCACTGCCAAATAGTAGGTTAGATCCTTATAAACTTTACGTTTAGGTAGGTAACCTAGACTTCCTAGGTGTTTAGCACTTAATCAATATTAGGCGAGAACAATATGGATGTATATTCCTGGTTTCAAGTTTTTGATACTTTACCATCTTATTTACGTTCACATAATTCTGCACATAAAGTAAAGCAGTCCACCAATATATTTTGCAATTATCAGCAAAATTACTTTTTATATAGTTCCATTTAGGTCCAGCGCCCATATATTCCAGTAATGTTGCGCTTATTAATACAACGGCTGCTAAAGCTGGTGTCAATCTGGAAAAGTAACTTAGATTAATATAATTTTATAACAATATATATTTTTAAATAATTATTTTGAAAATCAAATATTCATTCATATTCAAGCTTTATTATTAATATCTATTATATTTGGTTGCCTCGAAAATATTTCCAGTACATTATGATCTTTCTTCATGCATTACTGAGAGTGTTATGTATGCTGATGACACGTCATTGCTTACTCCAGAAAAGATTGATGAGACGCTGGAGAATAGGTAAGGTTTAGAGCTCATTCTTTACATTTTAATCATATTAAAACATCATTTATCAGGTTTCATAAGTCTCACAAACAATGCTC
Source organism: Monochamus alternatus (assembly GCA_037114965.1). Classification (NCBI taxonomy): domain Eukaryota; kingdom Metazoa; phylum Arthropoda; class Insecta; order Coleoptera; family Cerambycidae; genus Monochamus; species Monochamus alternatus. Next base: position 44,641,602 of record CM073428.1, on the reverse strand, counting down.
TAAAATAAATATTAAAATTCATAATATCTGCTTGGACTTTTAGATTAGATAAAAATTTAAAGTGGAGGGAAGTGTGCTACATTAATATTAAAATTAAATTATCTGTTATTTGTTTAGAAATTTAATTCCTAAAATTCCACTTTTGCAAATATTATTATTGCCGAACGCGATAGAGGTCGGTGGCATTCAATTGTGGCCTCTCAGGTTCAGCATGGAATAACTAACAACCACTAGTTGTAGTTGCTACATTTCTCGTGTCCTTCCGTCGGGTTTGGGCAGGGTTAGTCTGCTGATGAGAGTTAATAACCTTGAGACCGATATATGTCTGGTTGGCCGCTTACAAATTATTTTGGTTGTTTGCTGTTGTAGGGTTTTCAGGTGTAATCTAATGCTGGTCGGGGCATTTGCTACTACTCGCAGAGTAGTTGTTTCCTGAACTTTCGCTTTTGTAAATTCAAGTTTGGTTATTATCTTAAAATGCAACATTCAATTGTTTTTATAAATGATACTTTAAAATCTCAATAATTTATTTTAAAATTTTGTTAGCTAGATAAGGAGGTAAAATGTTCTTTGATAATAATTATTTATGCAGATATACATATATCACGTGTGATAACTTGTTCGTTGTTGTTAATACGTTTATCTAACAACGGGCTGTCTCGAGGGCGAGTTTCCCACGCCAAACACTTTTTTCCGACCGGACGAAAACAAACAAAGGGGGTCCGGTTTGGAGGGGGGTGCCTGTGACCTTTACAAACACATATCATTAGTTTGTTTTCTTAAATTCCGTCACAAAAACTGTTTTTTTTTGTTATATTTTTTTAGTAATTTTCATAGTACGCCACTGGGCAGACCAGCACTGAGCATATTTAGTTGACGCGTCTCCAGCATTGTTGAGATATTTCATTATTTGAAGTGGAAGATGAGGAAAGAAGTTATATTAGAAAGCAAATGTCCACGCCACCCGTGAGGTACTGCTGGTCCCATCAAAATTTTGTAGAATCTTTTGCAAGACATATTTTCCTCCGTTATCGAGGACGAGAAATACGATGGTGATGGTTTTGAGATCTGAAACCTTTGCGTCCTATTCCTATTCCGTGTTCTCGGTTTTGCCATTGCGAGGGCTTGTCGGATAGGGTTTTTTACTATTAATAATAATAAATTAAGTTTATTTACACTATACGACTCCGGATCGACTTCCGGTGGTTGAACCTACCCCCACCTCTAACAGCAAAATATACAAAAAATGAAAAAAACTTCAACGGTTTTTAAGGGTTTTCTAGGACGGGAATCACGATGGCGGAGTTATTTTTAACCTACTTTCCCGTAACTATCCCCAACGTACAAAAACTACCCCCTCTTTTATACTAGGTTTTAGGAATGCGAGGATTCGTGGGATCGGATGGTTTATGGAAATGTTGGGGTTAGTAACCATATCGACAGTGCATTTGACAAAAGCAACCCCCAGGAGTGGAAATTACTCTGCTCGCAACACCGAAATTACTCGAAAAATTAGAAATCGTGCTCAGAAAGTACTTATCAGAGTTTGGAGGGCGGGTATTAGAAATGTTATTTTCACTCTACCCTAGTAGGGTAGTTTCTAACCCCGGGGGGGTTTTAGGTCAATTGTACTTTCAATCGATATTCCCATAAACCCCACAATCTCAAAAATCCCCGCATGCCTGAAACAATATGAAGGAGGAGGTGGCTTTGTATTCTGGAGACCACCAGTTAAACCCGTTTGATCACCAATTTGACATTTTTTAAAGTGGTTAAGTAAGTTGGTTGGTTGATTTGAATAACTAATTGCAATTGCAATTTGCAAATGTAGTTCTTGTAATGTATAACAAGACAATATAAGATTTGTTTTGCGGATAAAAACGTTAGGAAGGTATGGGATAGAGCGATGTTAGAGACAATTTCTGTGAATTATTCTAATTACCTGCTTTAAGTTTCAAAATAGTTACTTTGCAATATTAACCTATCAAAATTTGTTATCAATATTCATTTTAACTTCTTAATTAAATTACTTGGTAATAAAAGTACATATACCTATAGTAAAATCAGATTTGTGAAATTATAAAGCTGATAGGGATGGAAAATATAAATTTAATTGGTAATCTAAAATTATAAAAGAAATCTTAAAATTAATGGACATCATCATCATCATCATATATTTGTAACTTTTTAAAAAAAGCGCCATGTCCTACTTAAGAGTATATGTAATTTTTTAAAGTAATTTAACTCTATAAATTTTAGATAGACTGAGAAAAAAACTACTTTTGGGGAAAAGAAATTCACTCCCTTTAATTAACTACATAGTTTATAAGAAGAAAATTCTCTTTTATGTCAATTGAACAGCGGATCATTTTCCAAACTATTACTTTTTAACTTACCTGCATTACCAATCACGGCAGTGAATCTAAAATAACTAAAAAGAGCGGCACAGTGTAAACTTAAGAGAAATATGACAATGACCGTAATACAAGTTTGTTTTTAACTTTTTAATTTGATTCACTGTCGAGAATTGATCGAGTAAAATAGAAGTAAAGATAACGCGCGTGGTTTTAATAGAAAATTAAAAAGAAAATTATTTGACTAGTTTTGTCTGTGTCTTAATGTATACGATTATAAACTATTATGGACCTACCTAAGATAGCGATGTATGTAGTATTTAAATATATTAAACTTTGTTCCTTGAACTTTAGCCTTTGTGAATGCATAAACAACTAAAGCTCCTCCAACAACAAGAAATGTATCAACTGATAAGGTCCCACTTACAATTACCATACTTTCCAGTGAATTTGTCCACTAAATATAAGAAAATAAAAATAACTTTAATTTTGTTTTGGTGTGATGATGGTTCATAAACAGTGTTGATATGCTCTTAGTAAAATATTATACAGGGTGTTACATCTTATTTCACAACATGTAGACGTATCTAAATAAAAATAAGTAAAAAAAGTTCTGTAAACTGTTGTCCTATCTTGATTCATTTTAAAGTTACAGGTGCTAATATGTGTATTTTATTTTGTTTTATTACCTCCAAAGAAAAAATATATCGCTGAAAAAATAATGGCATATTTAGAACTAAAAATACGATATTTATTACAGAAATATACAATGTATATATAAAACTGTTTACAAGTCATCTGCATAACTTACTATTTGGTAACTTTTAAACAATATGTGTCCCTCTCTGTTCAACTGACTATCTCTTATGACCCTTTCTAGTACTAAATTAAAAAGAAGCGTTGAGAGTGGGTTTCCTTGTCTCAGTCCTGTGACAATAGTAAAACCTTCTGAACATTCACCTTTTATTCGTACTTTGGATTTACTATTTTCTAATGGTATAATCATAGCATATCTCCAATCTTCAGGCATACGTTCTCTTCTCCAGATCATTTGTATCATTTCGTATATTCTGTCTTAAATCCTCTCCTGCTGTTATTCCGTTAATCCCTGGACTTTTGTTATTCCTTAAAGCTTCTACAATTATGTCAATTTCCTTTTTTGTAAGTTTTTCTACTTTCACTTCTTCTTCCCTTCCCGGTATCATCTCGTCCTGATCCTCTCCTTCCCTTACACTCTCTTCATTCAACATATCTGCAAAGTATTGCCTCCATCTTTCTCTCACTTCTGTTTCCTTTCTAATTAGATTGTCACTTTCATCCTTCACATATATTACTTCCTTCTATATCTTTTATCCCTTTTTTATCTCTCTGTAGAAGTTACGTATTTCTTTCCTCTTATAATGTTGCTCTGTTTCATCTATTTTCTTAACCTGTTTTGCTCTCTTCTTTTGTCTAAATACTTTCTTTGCCTTTCATATTTGTTCTCTGTATTTTTCCTTATCTTCCTCTTGTACTGATTGAAGAACTTTATTAAGGATTAAAGCACTTCAAAGCAAATAAGCTAAGGAGCTTATTTCTCTTCTCCGCTTCTCTGATACCCTCCTTACTTTCACACTTGCTGTTTGTATGACATTTTCGATTTTTATGCATTCCTCATCTATATTTGCTTCCAATATCTGTATGTTGCAAACCTTTCCTTATCCTTTCATACTTATTTTGGGTTCTCTCATTTTGTAATGCCGCCATATTTACTTGTCTTTTTTCCTTTGTAATCCTTTCCTTTTAATTTTCAATAGGTTTTTTTATCTTCAAATCTATTCTCACTAGATAGTGATCCGAGTCTATGTCTGCATCACCTAACAGTTTTTATTATGCTTCTGTGATTTTCATCTATGCAAACATGATCAATTTGATTCGAATATGCTTCATCTGGAGAGGTCCAGGTACCCTTATATATGTATTTTCTCTTAAAGAATGTGCTCATTATTTTCATTTTTTGTTCTTATGCAAATTCAATCAACCTACGCCCATTTTCATTGCTCTATAGGTGTTTACTTCTGTCCCTACTATATTTTCATACATCCTTTCTCTCCCTATTTTCGCGTTTGCATCCCCTACCACCATTCTTCTCTGTATTTTTATTCAGCTTTCCGTAATTTTCTTCTAGCTTCTCATAAAATTCATCTTTTCTTCTTCTGTTTTTTCTTCTGTTGGCGCATATATATTTAATATCTCTATATTTATTTCTTCTCTAATTTTAATCATACATAACCTATCTGAAATCGCTACAAATTTAGACATTTTATCCTTCATATTTTTTTTTTTACTAAAAATGCTGTTCCGTATCGCGTTGTTTCTCCTCCGCTCGTCAATAATAAATAATTTTCTAATTCCAATGTGTCCGTCTCCTTTATATGCGTCTCCTGTATCGCTATTATGTCCATTTAGTATCTATTTGCTTCTCTTTCTAGGATTTTTAATGATCTTTCCTCGTCTAACCGTCTTACATTCCATGTTCCCATTCTCATTGCTCTTTCTTCTTTCGTACCGTTTTGCTTTCCGTCTTTTTTTATCTCCCTCCTCTCCGTCCTTCTAGCTTGGTTCCGTATTTTTTGCTTCCTGTTCCTGGTTCTATTTATGTCGTTTTCTTTTCCCGTAACCATATCCATTGCCAGCGATTTTTCTTTTATGTTAGGTGATATATCTAGTTTTCTTGCTTTCTTTTTTTCTAGCCTGCTTGTATCATTCTTCACTTCCAAACCTCATTATCTATTACGAGTTTTTGATATCTTACTTTTGCTACCTTTCATTCCATCCTTTCTTCTTTGGCTTTCATTAGTTTTCTTTGAATTTCCTTCTCTTTTTTTCTCATATCATCGTTAATATAGACTTTGGCTGCTCCTACCTCCTTTAATTTACTTTTATTTTTCATTATCCTTATCTTGTCCTCCAAGATTTTTAATTCTACTAAATATACATTAACTCCTATTTTCGTTACAGCTTCTGTACCAATCTCCATATGCAGTGACTTTCTTATAAATTCTTCTATCTGTCCTTTTAGCTCATTCTGATCTAAATTTTCTCTAATTTGTAGGCCCTGAACCACTATATTTTTCTTTCTTTTCTCTTTATTTATATTCTCTTCTCTTTCTTCTACCTCTCTCATCTTATCCCTAAGCGCCTTATTTTCCTGCATCATGTCCTCAATCTCTTCTCTCAGTTGTCTTATCTCCTCTCTACAGTCTTTCTCTTCTCTTCTCACCTCTTTTACTTTCTGTATTAAACTTTCCAACATTCTCAGCACCTTTTCCATTTTGTCATTCGTATCACCTTTCTTTACTGGCGATCGTGCAAGTTTTTTGCTACAACTGAATACCTCAGCTACTTCTTCCATACTTCTCTTTTTCTTTCCCTCATCCGTTCCACTGACATCACTTTCTGTTTCTATTTCAATCTTTTTCTTTCTCGGGTGCCCTCGTTACCCTTGTACTGACCAACGGTTTTTTCAGTTTTCCTTAACATTCCGTTTAGTATATTTCCGAAACTAATGGTTGCCTATCCCGGGTGAAAAAGTTGTCCTTGTCGACCAATCGGAGACTTTCTGTCAATCTCTGTAAGTGACATTGAACCTTATTGATGACCTACTTTCACTAACCTCCGAAAAATTCTTTTACTTTTACTCTGTTATTTTCAAATTTTCTTTTTCGCAGATATATACAATATCAACTAAAAATCTAAAAAAAATAAGTAACGCCACTGATTCCATTAAAAAACCATACCATTGTTGAATTTATTATCTCAATTTTATTATAGTTTAAACACAAATTGACTATGCATAGAAGTCGGTTTATTCGTACTAGGATTAGTACAAACCTGTGAAGATTAGGACCGTACCTAAGTTTCATTAAGAGTAAAGATAAAAGTAAAGAGTAGAAGTAGAAAATAATCTGTTTAGATATACAAATCAACAAGATCGTATTAGAAGAAAGAACAAAGTATAATTAGGAAAAATGAGTGACAGCGAAGAATAATTAACAGAAGACTATAGTAAAAGCAAAAGTGCTGAAGAAAAAGGGACACAGGTTTTTGACAAGAGTAGAAAAAGAGTAAGAACCCATTTTCTTAACAGTACAGTTACTGTCCTCGTTGGACAGAAAAGCCGTAGATAAGTTAGAAGCGATTATGGCGATGTTGATAGAAATAAAACTAGATAAAAATATAAAAGAGGATAATGAACAATTTAGGAACGAAATAATAACTTTGAAGGAAGACAACGAGAATTTGAGCAGGAAATTCAGAAGGAAATGAGAAAAACAGCAAACGAAGAAAAATAAAATACAAATACTACTACTACTAAATGAAGAGTGGAGAAATCTGGCATAAAAAACTTGCCGATTTTATTAGAATTAGAAGAAAACAACAAAATGGCACAGAAAAAGATAAGATATGTATAAAATAATAGAACAGAATAAAATGGAAGCGAAAAATATAAATGAGGGTGAAAATTTTAAAATGTACAAAAAAGCATAGATTAGCTTTACACCTATGCATGCCAATGCTATGATAGTTATCTCGAAAGCTATTTAAATGTGGAAACATGGAATGTACTAAGTATTATTGATCAAGAAGGGCTAAAGAATTTGGTAAACAAAGAAGTATAATTTTGATATAGTTGCAATTCAAGGAACAAAGTAGAAACGGAAAGACATTTTGGAAATAAGAGATTATATTTTTTGCGTGGGAACCGGATTTAGGAAAAATGTTTAGGAATACTATAGTAGAGTTTAAAACCCTTACAGATAGATTATGTTACTTAGGACTGAGAGGTAATTATCAAAAAATCATGGAAGAAGGAAATATGGAAGACGGTAAATTAGCCACAAGATATACGATGAATTACCAAAATATATTATGAAAATAGTATAAGAGGATGCAAATGTAAACATTGCAAAAAAGGATATAAGGCATATAAACCTTCGAAATTTTAGCAAACAAAACAAACGAAAATGGAAAACTGTTAATTGATTTTGCTAAAAAAAAAGTATGGTTCTAAAAAGCACTTCTTTTACAAGACATTTATCAAGTCTTTTTCCAGGCTATTCCCAGCCGAGGCAGAGAGGACTTGTATATTTTTGTTCCAGCCGAGTGCGCCGTGGAGGATGATGCCATGGGTTCGCGTTCGCGTTCAGAAACGCTACGGAAGATTAGAGGAGATGCTGACTTGTATACAGGCCAGTAACGCCACCCCTCCTACCGCCACCGTCATGGAAACAGAAACGTCCCAAATAAAGGTAAGAGGAAGAAGAGTAATCCCTATGTTGTAGGTTCCTCCTCTGACGAAGAACCTGCTAAAATGCCCAGGAGAAGTGGCACTCCCGCAGCCGCTCCCGCCACGGCCGTAATTTCCCAAAAAGTGACGCCTGAATATGGTAAAATGGCAAAAATCCTACCTGTAATTATGAGAAATCAGGCTAGGTGGCACAGGAGATTGACCAGGGCACTTGGAAATTTTGGAAAGGAGTACCACATCTACTCTCTCCAAGAAGAAAAGCTACTACGTGTAGTGATGACAGGCCTAGGAAGTTGCATCCCTATTGAGGACATTAAAGTAGACCTGGAAAGCCAGGGCTTCGTCTTCACGTCCATCACAAGGATGAGGGTCAGACCAAATAAAAAGGACTAGTCCTAATCCAGGCTCCCCAAGATCAGGTAAATCTATTACAGTGTCATCGCTGCCAGAAATTCGATCACGGACACGGGCAATGCACCTCACAGCCCAGGTGCATCAAATGCGGCGGGCCCCACCCTGCTAGCTATAGAGACTGCCCAACGCCCTTAAGAAGACAGCTGGCAGGAAGCAGGTAGCAGCGACCACCAAACTCGCCGAAAAAGAACAGGCCCCAGCCCTCGAGGGCAACCGCGGCAAGAAGTTTCGCAAAATCCGCGAGGCCAAAACAATCCCTTGCTGCGGCGTCTAAGCTCCTAGCCAGCAGAATGGATCGGATGGAGGAGATGTACTCCATCATCATGACATTTATCGCCTCCTGAAATGTCGATGGATTCCAGAGTAGGAAGAACGACCTCCTTCCGCTCTTGCCACGCCTAGACGCAGACGTGGCAGCGATTCAAGAGTCCAAGTTAGCGGATGCGAAGCCGCGAGGATGTTCGGGAAAACATGGAAGCAGTGGCATTGAGCTTCTTGCAGTTCTTAGTTCAAAAAGTTCCTTGTTTTTGGACTTTTTGAAGAAAGATATTCATTCTTTCTAATTGTACCTCGAGACGGCTGTCATGAACCTTGAATCCGCAGCGATCAACTGATCCAGGCGGCGGTGGACTACCGACCCGATGCGGCCGCCAGGTACAGGCGACCAAGGTTTCAACTCCTAGATGCGGGGTAAGTTAAGACATTTCTTCTGTTTCAGGACCGCCAGGATCAAAAATAGGACTACGAAGAGGCATTGACTTTTTCCTATCCTACTTCGCAGTCTGCCTAGACGGGCTCCGTTATCCTATCCCTTCCGCGACGCTGGATGATAGGGTCTTTAAGGTTCTTTGTCCTAGCGTCTCCCTAGAGCCACAATCTGTCTTTACCCAAACCCTCACCCGGCCGGAGGCGTTCCCGCCGTGGCCAAACATGACTACTCCCGGGGGTTATACGAGTCGGTGAAGAAAAAAGAGAAGACAGAAGAACGCCGGAAGATAAGCCCTCGCCGACGGGACTTGGCAGGACAGGAGGAAGTTCCTCAAGCCGCCGTCATCGGCCGCAATTACGATCGAGGTTGACCGGAGAGAGGAACCCGCCTCTACGAGACGTCCAGGCCTACAGCGATGATGTGGGTAAAGAGAAATAATCTCTCTCGGCCCCGCATATCCAGACGAGGATATTGGCGCGTTCACTGGCAGTGCTTAGCAGGTGTTATTCCGCGGCACTCTACTTTCCTCTGAGTGTCCTGAGCGTTTAGCAGGTAATTTCCGGTGCGCTGGTCTTGCCCGTATTCCTCCGACTCCGAGTACTTAACAGGTGTTACTACGCGGTACTCGACGTCGTCCTCGTGGTCTCCGACACCGGGTGTTTAGCAGATTATTTCCGCGACATTAGGTGACTGCACCCTTTATTCCTTACCCTATTTGTTATTTTTGTGATAGTATTTCAGCATTTACTTTATTTATGTAGCTTGGGAAATTATTATTGTTAGTATTATTTGTGTAAAAAGTGAGATTTTATTTTATGAAAGAAATATTTTATTTTGGATAGCGAGTCTTATAATATTCTTGAACCTTGGACATAATTTCTCCACCAAGTGAACCCGGACTAATTAAAGTGACTGTACTAGTTCGGCATCTGCGATCGAACACCGAAATTATGTCACAAAGGCTATCAGAGAAGAACATTATTTTATAAAAATGAGAAGAGGGAACTCTTAGTAGAGGACGAAAAAATTCTAAGACGGTGGAAAGATTATTTTGATAAATTTCTCAACGAAAAGGAGGAAAGAGATTAAACTTATGATACAATGAAAATGAGCCAAAACCCAGAAGATGAGAAGTCACCTAGCTTATATGAAATAAGGGCAATAATAAAAAACTTGAAAAATTAAAAGAACCCTGGTGAAGATGGTGTTACCGCAGAAATGCTGAAGTTATGGTGTTGAACAACTAATTAGACACATGCATGAAATATTGGAAAAAATATAGAGGTAAGAAAAAATACCTCTAAAATGAAATGTACATGATATTGTAATTCTGAGGAGAAGTAAAAAGGAAACAATAGATGCGTTTAAGAGATTCAAAAAAGCTGCGAAGAAGATGGGAAGGTGAAAAATTCAGCTTCTTTGGAACACTATTTACTATATAAATATAATTTTGAAGAAGAAATAACGAATAGACTAATGGCAGGTAATCGCTTGTAATAATATATTAAGAAATAAGGGAATATCAAGAGGTGTCAATATTCGGATCTGAAGTGTGGACAACAATACAATGTGAATAATAGCAGAATATATTAAGAATATTTGAAAGAAAAGACATTTGCAGGAAGAAAAGTAGAAAATATATGGGAAAGACGAGTAAGTAACGAATTAGCAGTCTTATTTAACGAACCAGATATTGTAGGTGTATTAAATGCACAAAGTTTTAGATAGATGCGAATGCCAAGATATAGGACTCCGCACAGAATGATAGTAACATCGGTGGAAGAAAGAGACGAGGAATACCTAAAATTAGATGGAAGGATGATGTAGAGGATATAGAAAACATCACTCTGCGACAACAGAAAACTACCAACAAGAATTTGGCGGTTTCATCATATAATCTTACGTTTTATGTCTTGGAAAAGGAAATAAGCATCTCCGAAATCTCGGCAATTAACACGGAGTGTTATTTAAGAATTAGCCTTTATTACTGCTGACTGCGTTCTCAATTAACATTATATATAGCACAGTACAAGCGTAAACATTTTACATGCGCAACTAGGCATTTGAATCCGGTATGCCATGCTTGTGGCATACTTACGATGATGTAACACCCTGTATTAAATCTCATATAATAAAAGAAAATTATTTCTTACGTCTAATACATCTTTCAGATTTGCCACTGCACCTGAGCTGTATACAGAAAATGTGTGTCCGGAAACTACCCAAACCATGCTTAAAAATCTAATTCCATTTAAACATGCTATTTCAGAGGGCGATTTATCTCTTTTCAATAATGCTTTCCCATTTGAATAAATAGAAAAAGCGACAAATATTTTGTGCAGTTCTGAAATTTCACAAAATGGTTTACATATATTTACTTGTATCCTTTATAAATTGATACATTAGTTAATAGTAGTTTTAGGGCTTTCACGGCCCGCGTTGTTATTTCATTTACTATGGTTTTCCGGGTTATGCCGTTATCTCTAGTTTTAACTGAAAATATTTGATCTCTTCTTGTTGTTCTCGAACTAGGCTCTATGGAGTCAATATCAACGGCTCTGGGCTAGCCTATATATTGATTTTGATTCCTATTGTTGTTACTATGGCTGCTACAGTTGGTACCGGTCTTCAGATAACGGTGGCTTTGACGCTCTTCACTGTGGGCAACATCAGTAACAATAATTGTGCTAGAGCTTCGCTGTGACTGAGACCGTTTGAGGCTTCATCAGTAGTTTTACAGCTACATTCGCTTCCAGATTTGAGTAATCGAGCAGTGGACAGGGTATCAAATTTAACCCGGTTATAACATACTTACTCCCATAACTATAAAGAAACAAAACTTCGTTGCCACAAACCAGGCGACGCGGTGTGAGGGATCTGCCGTCGTTATGTCAGGCAGTAGGCCTTGGCAGTATTACTTGTTGTCGTTAGGTCAGGTCTCACAGTCGTGGATCTGAATTCGGGTAGAACTTGAGAACGTCACCCTTGGTTTGCGAAGGCATGGGTGTCGCGACGCGAGGTTGTCGCGGAACTGCGCGGTGGATGGAAAAATATGATTTTTCTTATGCCATTTTTTATTTGGGCGTCCCTATTTCAAGATAAAATGATCAGAAGAAAATTATACGTTTGATATTTCAAGAAAAAGCTACATAGGCGTACTTAGAAATAATTGGAGGGGATAAAGGACACTGCATCCCTCAGCTACCTCCATTCGCCCTTTGATTTTTTTCACCAAGATTACAGGATAAGTATGCCGGAATAAGATAAAAGTACGTGCAAAATTTCAAGTATGTATCTTATATAACAATGGGATTATTAACAAAAATAGTTTTTTAAAATATAACTTTAACACCCTATATATTTGGGGACCCCCAAATATACAACGGCATAAGGAAAGTCGCATTATTTTTGTCCAAAGAATATGTGGTTAATGGTATGGCCTTCTAGTTTGAGACACCCTGTATATATATATATATATAAATTAATCCGTTCAAGGGTCCAACCGTAGGGAAAGATTAGGCACTGAGATAAATGCTAAAATCCGATTGGGGTTTGGGCGTTGGGAGTATTATAACTTAGGTAGACAAATTCCGGTCGCTGAAATTCTACCTGGTCATAATTTTCTTTCTGGCGGCTGCAGGCATCGCATCTACAACACAACTATAACTTAGCCATCGATTGTGAAATACTAAGATCCTTGTGGAATTGACAAGGTTTAGACCTGGTGAAGCGGAAAGCACTGAAAATCGAACAACATCTAAATAACATGAATCGTGATTAAGGTTTACGGTTAACCAGTTCATATTCTAAAAAATAAATAAGACTAGACGAGGTAAGAAGGAAAAGTAGCTTAAGAATTACAGGATAAATATACATCCCTAGCATGATACGTGAGCAGGAGAATGATGGGGTGACATCATCAAGAAGTACATACAGAGCCATCTCTACTTCAAATATCTACGACGACTGTGCCGTCGGTGATGAATATTAATACCGGGGCAACGCCTACGCAAGTGCCAAGCTATAGTAGTAGGATTATATACTCCAGCATTAGGTTCAAACTTGCGAACAGCGTGTTTACTACTCATTCTATTATATATTACTCACAATTATTAATAGTGTGAAGACGTCTACAGAATTGTTAAGTTGCAGTGGTGGAGCTACGTACGTCTAACCAGGGTCGAACTTAAGACCCCGCTCCTGCTCGACTGTGCAGGTCAAGTGATGCCTCCGATGAAATTTAAAATCACCTATTAGTCGACTAATAGCGGTAGAGGCATCACTACAAATTGTCTTAAATAAGGCAAACCCATAGTCTTTTTCAAGGCTATTTATAAAAAATAGACTAAAATTTAACCGTTTGTGTATGATGGGTCTAGGCTGCAATGGCACAAACATTTTTGTTTCAGGAAAGTGTGTCGAGGAGGACGATGCCATTATGTCTAAGGACTCTAAGGTACCAACGCCGCCGTTGCATGAACAGTGACTGCGCCAGTGACAACGAAATTGGTGGAAGTCGACCTAGAAGCTCGGTGTTTGTCGCTGAAAGTAGGAAAAGCACGCTGGAACGGCCTAGCCATGTCTTCTTGGAGGAATACATAAAATTGCTGCACAAAAAATGAGAACAGCAGTATGAAGAACCCCACCGCGACTGTTAGAGAACAGGTTACAAATACGTAGTTGATGGAACAAGCAACCTAGAGAAGACCTAAATAAATCGTTAAAGTCTCCGAGATATAAAGACATGATTCGCAAACGTACAAGCCAAGACGCCACCTCTCAACCCTACTCCCATGAGGACCGCAGCCACCCTTGTCCTCAGCAGTAAAGGTAAATGTAAGCAGAAAAAACTCTGCCTGTTCCAGGTGAATCCTCCTGCTAGGAGGAAAAGTCTAACAAGGTAGCCAGAACCGACACTAGCACCACCTATGCTGCCACCGACGCCAACAGGATCAGCGTCATCTAAAGTCGCTAAATTCCGAGGATAACAGCCTATGTCGTCTACAGCAGGTACGAAAATATTAAGGCATTCGCCGAGAGCCTGGAACTGCAGTGTAAAATCTTCTACATGAGGACCACACTGACTCGGTGGAACATACCACGCGGCGCCTACGACGCTTACCCGGCGCGTACAACATTAAGCCTGCTATGCCAGAGGAGGTGAAGGAAATCCTGCGTCTCCTGAATTCCTGCAATCGGAAACAGGATTCCGAGGAATGACGTCCTGAGATTCCGCAGGTTTCCATATAGGTGGAAAAGAGCCGTCGTAATCTTCATCCTTAAATCAGGTAAGAACTTAACCTTCCCGTCTAGTTGAAGACCCATCAGTCTCCTGAGGATAATTTTGATCAGACTGCACGAGACAATGAAAGAACTGCAAACCCCTCAGAAGGGAGTAGTGGCCGTCCTGTGACTCCGCAGGTTTCCATATAGGTAGAAGAGAAGCAACGTAATCTTCGTTCCTAAACCAGTAAGGACTCCTGTTTAGTTCCTGTTTAGTTGCAGGCCCATCAATTTCCTGAGGATAATTTTGGCCAAACTATATGAGACCACGGGAGAACTACAAATACTGTCAGATGAGCAGTTTGCGTACTGTCGGAGACTCTGAGTTTAGTAGAACTTATTTCCACAGACTTCAGCACCAAAGAGTCGACCGGAGCAGTCTTCCTGAACGACGCCAAGGCTTTCGGCAGAGTCTGGCACAGTGGGCTGCTAAGATGCTCAACTTTGGTTACCCTGTCGGCGTGGTCAAGCTAATGACATCCTTCCTACGAGGCAGAGAGTTCCGAGCCCCAAGGTGCCGTGTTGTCACCACTTATATTTAATATTTGCCGCGGATCTGCCCAGGAAGGAGCTTACGATCACGTGCCTCTACGCTGATGACACCGCCATCGTGATTCATTCTTTGAACCCCGAGATGACGACAATATATCTTCAGAGAGCTGTCAGTCGACTGGAGGGTTGGTGTATCGTTAGGTGACGATCAACCCCATGAAGAGTACATATATTTTGTATTTTCCCATAAATATAGGTCACGATAGCGAGAACAGGTGCAGTTCAACCATAGACCTTATAAATCATGGACGCGCCTAAAACCGTTTTCTGCCTATACAAATCGTTGATGCTCAGATGTGTGCAACAGAGATAGAGCTAGTCTGGGCAAAAACCCACAGATAAAAAAAAAACAAAAACCGTAAATGACAGATGTATGACATTTACGGTGACAGACCGACTCCACCATAGTTTATGAGTCTTTAAAAACTATTGCTAATAAACTCACTAAACACAACTAAATCACAAAAGGCACACAAATCATTAACAATATTAACAGGAAAGGTTTTGTCAGGTTATGTTTATATATTTTTCTGCCATAGAACATCTGTTTTTGCCCGAACTAGCTTCATTCCTCTTGTACACATCAGGACAGCGGACCTCTCTTTCTAGGGCCGGTCCATGATTTATAAGGTCTATGAGTTCAACAGAGAAGACATCCAGTGGACGACCACAGTGCAATATTGGTGGTGACTTGGGATAGAACGCTGACTTGGAAGCACACGTCGACACCGTGGTTTGCAATATCAAGATAGTTAGGGCGAAGCTCTAACGGCTGTTCTAGAGAGATAGCCGTCCGAGTCAAAGTAAGATTAGTGAAATATATTTTGCAGCCACAGTTGGCGTACCCTTGAGTACGCAGGGAAGACACACCTTGCAGGAATGTAAGCCGTCGAGATTGTTGTCCTGAGAATCATCTGTAAGCATAAGACGCAACCAGAGCGATGTTAAAGTTTGTAGAGTCTGCCACGGGATCGTAGTAGTTATATTAATATCAATAGGAACCGACATCAATATATAGGTAGGTTCATCCCCACAGAGACTAGCTCGCTCAGTTAAAACTAGAGATGTGCACATTAATTTTGTTAGTGAGAGGTCATGGCATAATAACCCAGAAAACTCGGCGTTAGATGTTAGTTATATAAAAATAGTTTTCACTTTCTGCTGACTATTATGTTACACTGGAAAATAAAAAAGACATCTGACCCACAAGAAGTACCTGAGCATTGATTTCAATAAATTAAACCTGATATATTAAACAAATATATTTAATTATTAAAAACATCAAATAATACATTAATAAAACTATACAAAATCATCAACTGAATAAACTAATAATAATAATAATAATAGTAATAATTAACTTCGTTACAATTTAAAAAGTGAAATAATATTTAAATGAATCCTTTTTATTATTAATAAAGACAAAAAAAATAGAATCAGGGCAAACTGACTGGAATATACCTTTTTCATAAAATATATTTTCTAGTAACAAATATAGACACATTTCACATCCAAAATACTTACTTAATTGCTTATATACGCAACGCATCTCATATATAGTAGATATGATCATTAATGCAACTAATAATGATAAAATGCAGCTGAAAAACGTTAATCAGTATTTAGTATAAAAAGTACAGTGTGTTCCACCAGGAGCTGCGTCGATCGTTATCTGAGAAAATACTGATCCAAAGAATGTTCAAATTTGGCAACATGGCAAAGTTCTAGAGGTTATACCGGAAACATCAAATTTGTTATTTTAAATGAGACACCCTGTATACTATTGCATTTTTTATTGTAAGGAAAATTTTAGGGTCACTTTGTATAGCATTCTTTATAGTTAGGAGTTATAGATTTTGTTGTTATTAACAAAGAAACTGACGTATGCTAGAGTACGCTGAGGTGTCCGTAATTTTTTCCTGTAAATAGACACAAGGTTAATTTTTGCTATCTGTACAGCTATGGTATATTTGTAACTTTAAATATTATACCAAGCGTTTTATTTTTGCCGTTACATTTTGAAAACTTTGAAGAGACAAAACTTCTTTATTTCAAATGGAACACTATTTTTTTCTCTTTCTCTTGTGTACATCGAAATTGTCTTTTAACCCATACTAGAAAGGCAGTTTTGTTTGACACTATGTGAGGGATCCAATACAAAATGTACTTAAGTCACATTGTATTTTGTCATAAACTTTCATATGTGTACTTAAAATTCTTGGAAAATGTTTCTAAGCACATATATGAGCATGCTAACTTGAAAAATAAATGGAAAACCCAATGCTAGAGGAACCTAAGGTCACTACTGAAACAGTAGTCCTTACTCGTGTATGTAAACCTTAAAGAGCAGGTTCGAGTTCAATACAAAAAGTGCTTAAGTCACCTTATGCAGTTTTTACTGATGAAATTTTAGAAAGTCGGGTAAAGTCGACCAATATCAGGTAAGTCAAATCTCGCCTATAGTAATGAATATCTTTCGATTAAAGATCCGAAGTACCAAAATGTTAACCAGCTTTTGGCCTATGTATGGGAATATTAATTAATATTTTGTTCAAAATAATATTGGCAAATAATGGCATTGTTTCACGTCTTACAAAATGCAGAGCTTTAGGAAGCAGTAGCTGCTTCCGAGGTTGATGTGTATGAGTAAGACGCAGCTTGGTGAGGGGACGCAGCGTGTTCACGGCGAGTTTTTATGAATCTAAGTAACAATACGAGGGTTGTCCGTAAATTAAAGTCTCCATTGTTTTTTCAAATAGTAAATATCATTTTATTGCCAAACTAAGTACATACTCTGAAAGCTTGGACTTTTAGCTATTTTTCAACGTAGTCCCCGTTACGATCAATGCATTTTTGGAGTCGTTCTGGGAGATTTTTCATACCCGCGTCGTACCACTCTCCCGCCGATACGCGCAGGAAGGTATCAGCTCTTCGTCGTTGTAGAATTTAATTCCTCCTAAGTGTTGTTTCAGGTTGGGAAACAAATAGTAGTCACTAAAGGCCAAATCAGGGCTGTAAGGAGGATGGTTTATGATTTCCAGAAGCAAATGCTCAAGTTTCGTCACTGACTCGTCCGAAACTGATGGACGCCCGCGGCCGGCCTCGTCATGCACGTTTGTACGACCGGCTGCAAACTCTCTACACCACATTTTTTATGTCCATATACTTTTCTCCATACACATCGGTCAACTGACGATGAATTTCAATAGGGGGTGACCCCTTAAACCACAGAAATCTAATCACCGAACGCAATTCACACTTGACGGGAGCGTCGATTTTTCCTTCCATCGTTAACGGCTGCTAAGCCAAGACTCCAAGACCAAGACTAACCGTCACAGCAAGGTGTGGCGAGGTAGTGACCAGCCAGATTAGTGGTGGGGGAAGCAAGGAACACGGTGCTGTTGTCAGATTAAGCTAGGGGAGCTTGTTGGAGACCTTAATTTACGGACAACCCTCGTAGTTATTGCGCATATTTCTACGCAGCGTGACGTGACGCAGTTTTCCTCAACGTGATCCTGCGGAACGCAGTGTAGTTGCCGTAGTTTTGTTTAAAAATCACGGCGCGTGTTTGAAAACATGAAAGAAAAATCGAGGCTGTGCGAGTTCGACAAGTTTTGTACGATACAAGTCATGTAGACTACATGAAAACAAAATCATCACCAAATTCTTTCGCTAAGGCAAATTCTCCATGAGTTTTTGTTTTTTTTTTCAAGTACAAACTTCTCACTGACTTTTTATTACTACGCAACTGGATGATACGCAATGCCATTTCGGACTCAAATTCGTCTTCTGAATCAAATTCAGAACTAAACTGAGAATCAATGAGTGCAGTAGCAGTTGCATTCCCTATAGTTTTCCTACTGTGTTTTATTCAGCTTTCCGTAATTTTCTTCTAGAATCCTATAAAACTCATATTTTTCTTCTTCTGTTGGCGCATATATATTTAATATCTCTATATTTACTTATTCTCTAGTTTTAATCATAACCTATCTGAAATCGCTACAAATTTAGACATTTTATCCTTCATTTTTTTATTTACTAAAAATGCTGTCCCGTATCGCCTTGTTTCGCCTCCGCTCGTAAAAAATAAATAATTTTCTAATTCCCATGTGTCCGTCTCCTTTATATGCATCTCCTGTATAGCTATTATGTCCATTTTGTATCTATTTGCTTCTCTTTCTAGGATTTTTAATGATCCTTCCTCGTTTAACCCTCTTACATTCCATGTTCCCATTCTCATTCCTCTTTCTTGTTTCGTGCCCCTTTGATTCCGTCTTTTTTTATCTCCCTCCTCTCCGCCCTTCTAGCTTGGTTCTGTATTTTTGCTTCCTGTTCCTGGTTCTATTTATGTCGTTTTCTTTTCTCATAACCATGTCCATTGCCATCTAGTTGATATCTAGTTTTTTTACTTTTTTTTTCTAGCCTGCTTGTATTATTCTTCACTTTCAAACCTCATTATCTATTACGAGTTTTTGATATCCTGCTTTTGCTACCTTTCATTCCATCCTTACTTCTTTGGCTTTCATTAGTTTTTTTTGAATTTCCTTCTCTTTTTTGCTCATTTCATCGTTAATATAGACTTTGGCAGCTCCTACCTCCTTTAATTTACTTTTATTTTTCATTATCCTTATCTTGTCCTCCAAGTTTTTTAATTCTACTAAATATACATTAACTCCTATTTTCGTTACAGCTTCTGTACCAATCTCCATATGCATTGACTTTCTTATAAACTCTTCTATCTGTCCTTTTAGCTCATTCTGATCTAAATTTTCTCTAATATGTAGGCCTTGAATCACTATATTTTTCTTTCTTTTCTCTTTATTTATACTCTCTTCTCTTTCTTCTACCTCTCTCATCTTATCCCTAAGCACCTTATTTTACTGCCTCATGTCCTCAATCTCTTCTCTGAGTTACCTTATCTCCTCTCTATACTCTTTCTCTTCTCTTCTCACCTCTTTTACTTCCTGTGTTAAACTTTCCAACATTCTCAGCACCTTTCCATTTTGTCATCCGTATCACCTTTCTTTATTAGCGATCGTGCAAGTTTTTTATTACAACTAAATACCTCAGCTATTTCTTCCATACTTCTCTTTTTCTTTCCCTCATCCGCTCCACTGACATCACTTTCTGTTTCTATTTCAATCTGTTTCTTTCTTCGCTCGGGTGCCCTCGTTACCATTTTACTGACCATCGGTTTTTCAGTTTTCCTTAACATTCCGTTTAGTATATTTCCGAAACTACTGGTTGCCTATCTCACTTGACACCAGAGCGCTAACACGCACCAAGTCTTTTCTTATGAAATACGTCTCTGAATTACTGGTTGCCTACCCTGCGTGACAAAGTCGTCCTTGTCGACCAATGCGAGACTCTCTGTCAATCTCTGTAAACAACACTGAACCTTATTGATGACTTACTTTCACAAACCTCCGGAAAATGTTCTCTTTCTTTTACTTTTACTCTGTTATTTTCAAATTTTCCTTGTCGCCTGCTTGTCCCTTTCCTCCACCACCAAAACTCACACTATTTGTATCCCAAAAATAACTTGGCATGGTTCAAATTGGACTTTAATGCCGGAGCACTTTTGCGACACGTACATAGACTTAAAGCGATCGAGCGTTCCCCTATTATTAAACATTTAACCTCAGGAAAATGTTCTCTTTCTTTTACTTTTACTCTGTTATTTTCAAATTTTCCTTGTCGCCTGCTTGTCCCTTTCCTCCACCACCAAAACTCACACTATTTGTATCCCAAAAATAACTTGGCATGGTTCAAATTGGACTTTAATGCCGGAGCACTTTTGCGACACGTACATAGACTTAAAGCGATCGAGCGTTCCCCTATTATTAAACATTTAACCATTGTTATTTTACTTACTTCTTCATTACCATACGATTATATTCAAAAAGAGCTGTTCAAAAACTCCGCGTTTTATTCTGCCCTAACACATTTTGCATTGAACCCTTCATGTATCTAAAGTCTCAGAATTTAGATATTTTACCAACACATTTCAATAAATATATATCATATGTGATAAATATAAAAATGTTCATCGAAAAATTCAATAAATATAAAAAAAATAAAATAAAGTAAATAACGTCTGGTAGTAGAACATTGATCAAAGCAACATGCTACATATTGATATAAGGATGCAACTGTCAAAATTGTGCTTATTTGGAAGTTTCCGTATGCAGTCCTTAACCGAAATAAGAAAAACTTTTGACGATATTAAGATTTCCAGCTTTAATATCGTGGCGAAAGAACTTGGGTTGACACCCGAAGAGTATAGAATACGAAATTATTTATGACGTCTCGCTTCTTTTAATGGCAGTCGTAACCCTAAAAATTCTTATATGGGTAACAATATAAGAGTATTCCATTTGGCATAAAAAAAAATTATAGCTGTTTGAAGTTGTCAAAATGCGATCAGAATAAAACGCTTGGTGTGATATCTTTTAATTTATGGATATACCAAAATTCAGCGTAGTTTAAGTTCTTTACGAATACCAAAAATCAATGTTATATCTATTTTCAGGAAAAATTGCGTACACCTACGCTTACCATAGCATACGTCAATTCCTTTCTTAATAACTTATAACAAAATCTATGACTTACAGAGAACCACAGGGAATGTTATACAAAGCCATTATAAAATTTTAAGTACAATTAAAAAGTGCACATATACAGGGTATTCTATTTAAAATAACGAAATTAGTGTCAACTTCAGGTATAACCGGAAATGCTGATTTTTTTATGTATTTTCAAATTTTTTGAATCAGTATTTTCCCAAATAATGATCGACGCAATTCCCGGTGGGACACCCTGTATATTGAAATTTTTTATATACATACATAGTTATAATTGCGGCATTGCTTAACGGTATATTAACATCCTCTAAAGTTTGACATACAAATGAAGTAAACTCAAATCCCATCGAACTGTTAACTTTCATTATTTCAAATACATCCCTTTCTGTACAATTGTTTGGTAGACATAAGGCCCATGTCGGACTTACACCCATATTAGGTATTAAAACTTCTTCATTGGCGCCCAACGGAATCAAAGTTTTCATATAAATCTGAAAGTATTTTAATTAATTTGTCGATAAATAATTACATGATAATTATTTGTATTAGATTAATTACGTAGGTACTAAGTTGAAACATTTTAATATAATTTAAGTGTCCTGAAGCTTTATAGGTACGGGTAGTGATTTTAATGATTTGAAAAAATATGATTATAAAAAATATAGAAATTACATTCCAATTATATGTCATATTATCTGAGAAGAAACATTTGCTTATCTTTTGTTTGAATGAGCTGCTTGGAAACTTCGCAATATATACAATACATTAAGCAAGAAATTTCACATTTTTAGTAAATACGAGTGTAATCGTATAATATTTGGATAGCATAGGTAGGTACCTAATTAATTAA
This sequence comes from Monochamus alternatus, assembly GCA_037114965.1. Taxonomy (NCBI): domain Eukaryota; kingdom Metazoa; phylum Arthropoda; class Insecta; order Coleoptera; family Cerambycidae; genus Monochamus; species Monochamus alternatus. The sequence continues at coordinate 44,619,566 of CM073428.1, read as the reverse complement.
ACTGCTTGCAATCGAAACTTTAGCCTGAGTAATTGAACTTATTTATTTTTATTTTTTATTTTATTTATTCATATAGTATTCAACAGGGTGATAGCCCAATTACAGAATAACAATACTTACTATTAAACATACAAATGATAATAATAACTGTTAAGGTAAATATTTCACTATATGACTGACTGAAGAACTACACTTGTTAGGGGAAAAACACGAGACGTGACTGTTTACGTATACTTTTTTATTATTTTTTACACGTGGATTTTGACTGTATCTCGACGTTGTCTACAACTATACTAAACGTTAGAATTCACAACTTAAAAGTATTGGGGGTTCCAAGATCAACTACATAGTGCTACCAACTGTAGCGCAAGGAGCGACAAATGTCCCTAAATTTAAACATAGGTCAGCCGCCTTGAAAGTTCTGCTTTCAATATTTTTCAAAAAGTAGGAAATATGAATATAAACATGAGAAATGAATATATTACAATCTTAAATGCAAGATAACAAAATACATATGAGGTGTAAAGACATAGACATAACACATATTATTCGCAATCATGATCGCGTTCATAGGCCTAAGCAGAGCACAAATTTTTGTTAACGACCGCCTATAAACATTTCCACTGGGCACTTTAACTGACACCACATAGTGTCCGCTCCTGGAAGTTCGACTGCGTGGTGATAGTCATTTGGATCTCTGCTGTAACTCATGGAACCAACGCTGCCATACATTTTGTAAAAACTGTTGGAATCTGTGGTATCTATTGGTGTCACTAGTAACGAATGTCCAATAAGAAAATGAGAGGGTGTTAAAGGTCCTGGAGATGATTTGACAAACATGATAATGGACGGGAGTTCAAACAAGTCTCGACATGTACTAACAAAGTAGACATTTCTTCAAATGTGAGCTTTGAAAGCTTTGTCTACTATTCTTTTCAAGTGAAATTTACATAAAAGAATGGCTGGCTCCCAGGGGCCTCCCATATGGGGTGCGTGCGGGGGATTAAAATGCCAATTTATTTTATCCCGAGTCAAAAATGTTGATACGCGTTCTTGATGTTTAATATCCCATAATAATTTACGCAAAACCTCATGTTTAGAAACACAAATAAAGTTTGATCCATTATACGTATATACATCCATTGGTTGTTCCCGACGCGAAATGAATCTCTAGAGCACTGAGGAAGCTATCTGTTGTTAGATCAGCTCTAGCTCTATGTACACTGCATGTGTCGTAAAACAAACAAACATACATACCCTGTTTTTAATAATTTACTTCTTTGTAAACTACTTGCTTTAATAAAGATAGGTCCCGCATAATCTATACCTATTCTCAAAAAAGGCCTGCAAGGAGTTACTCTGGAGCTGCTACCCAGCTTAACCATCAAAAATTGAGTTTGTTTTGGGTTTATATGAAAACATGGAAAGCATGTATGTATAATACCCATTATTTAATGTTTACCGTTTATTGGCCAATAGTTTAATCTAACAGTATAAAAAAAACTTTCTGTACCACCGTGTAAATTTTTTATATGCATCTCTGCTATTATTAACCCTGTAAGATGATGCTTATGTGGTAATATAACTTGGTGTTTTTCATTGTAACTGAGATTTGAATGAACCAATCTTCCTCCTACACGTAATAAATCTTGACTGTCCATAAATGAATGCAGATTTAGCAATTTAGTGTTTCGCTTTCTAGTTCTAGTTCCTCCGCTGTTAAGGGATGTGAATGTTGTTTTAAGGAAATTCTTTTAAATCTGATGCAATATGCCGTAACGCGTACTAATTTCGTTAAACTAGAGTATCTGTTAAATGTGTTAAAATTTGTATTTGTCGTAATAAAGGTTAATGTAGTATTTGAATTTTTAATATCCGGTAAACTGGTTTTATCTTCAATACAATCCGAAAATGTTACAATAGATTTATTGCAAAGAAATTTGGAACCGTACCACCAAACATCCAAGTTTACAAGTGTATCTGCATTGATGCCACGTAATATAATATCTGCCGCGTTATTTTTTGAACTGACATGATACCAATCTTTAACGTCTGTTAATTCTGTTATTCGTTGTACCAGATTTGTAACAAATTGTTTTAATTGACAGCAGAATTTTTGAATCACAATAGTAAAAACATCGATCTATTTTAATGTTTATTGCTTGTAATACTTTATGCGATAATTGCGCTAATAATACAGCTGTTAATAATTTAAGTCTCGATATCATTAGTGGCTTCAATGGTGTTACCTTTGATTTCGAGCAAAATAGTCTTGCATGCATGTTTCCTCGAAGATCTGTAGATTTTAAATAGATTGCTTCACCGTACGAACGTTGGGAGCTATCACAATATCCGTGAAGTTCTACACATACGGGATTATTATATATTACATGTCGATCTATAGCTAAATCATTTAATGCTTCGATTTCTTGTAGAAATTTGAAGCAAGTCGCGTGAAGATCTACTGAGATAGATTCATCTCATTTTATTTGCATCTGCCAAAGTTGCTGTATTAAGATTTTCGCAATAATTATTGTTGGACCAATTAACCCGAAGGGATCATAAATTGCAAGATACTGATAAAATGGTTCTTTTTGTAATTTTGTCCTGACACTGAGTTCCATAAAAGGCCTAATGTTTTTACATCCTTTTGATCGTTTTAATTATCTGAACTTTCATTATTGACGTTATTATTCGAAATTATGTCCAAAATATCCCTATCGTTTGAAGAATATTTTCTTAATTCGAAATGTGCACTAGCTAAAATTGCTATTAAACTCGCGACAAGAATTCAGACGACTTACGTCATACGAACAAATGAATAATCCATTATATTTTCATCAAAATATTTAAGAAACTGCAACTGATAGTAATAAAACTATATACTATACTAAAAGTTTGCATTATATATTGCATTAAATTTCAAAAAATGATTGTTTTTAACGCGACCAAATATCGAAAATTACGTTGACAATAAAAACAAATATGTAACGTTAGCCGTGACGTAAGACGTCTGAATTCTTGACGCGAGTATAGTTGACGTTGCGTTTCTAGTACTTCTTCGATAGTATCCAAACTTACTAAAAGATCGTCCATGTAAAAACTTCTTTTTTATTATTTAACATGTTTTGTGGTACCTTTCTTTGTATGCATCCGCTAATTGTACGAGACAACGTGTAGTTAAGAATGGCGCGTAAGATGTTCCGTAAGTTACGGTATTGAGTTGAAACACTTGAATCGCTTGTTCTTCGTTATATAAAATTCGCTATAAAATTTGTTGGTATGATCTATTATCGGGATGTATTAATATTGTTACGGAAGCTCGCCTACCTTTTTAGTTTGTTAATTATGTTCTTGTTTACGTTAGAATTTATAATTGTTAGTTTGAAAATTACGTTTCTGTTTATGTTAGAATTTATAATTTTTTGGTGATGCCTTTATTTTGATGTTTTCTGGAACATTCTCGACCACATTCTATTTGATTCTCGAGATCGCCGAAAACTTCTAGAACCCTAAAAACCAATATAAGCGGATCATTTTCGCCGCTAGAGTCAGTTTGTATTGAGCAGTCGAAGGCGAGTGACAAACGTCAAAGTAAAGCGTTGACAGTTGTGAAATTTGTTTGAAGGATATTTCTTGTATAATCAAGAGTGACAATAAAGTTTCTTTGTCTACGTGACGTGTTTTCACGCTAACCCAATTTAGAGGATACAATATCATTATAAACATAATTTTTATATCTGCGCTTAAAACGTATCTGCGAAGTCTCAGTCTTAAAATAATGTTAAACAAGTCGTCTTGTACTACTGGGACCACTAACAACTTGTCATTAAGCGATATTCCTGTAGTAGTCTTAGCAGAGGCATCAAAAACTACGCGACATTTTGTTGTTGTACTTGACGGATTGATTACGGGATGCTGTGGTAAAAAATAAACATTATCGTTGATGTTTTCATGGCTTGATGTTGAATATAAAGACATGTGACGCATCTCTTCGTATTGTCGGATGAAATTAACGTAATTTTATTGCAAATTTTTATTTCGATTTAAGCGAAATTCAAGCGATATCTTTTTAGAGCCGTTTGCTTAGAGTCGCCTAAACTTGCCGATATTTGTGAAAACTTAACAATAAACCTGCCGTCTATATCACGTGTCATTGTTGTTTTAAAAATAATTCTCATAAAACTGATGGTCCGGAATAAAGTTTGCGTTTGCGGTATCTGTTCACTTCCCAAAACTGTGTTATAGTGTTTCGTTTGAAATTTCTCTAGTAAAATTGTAAACCGATTTATTTTGATCGCATTTGTTTAAAACTAAGTTGCCTGAAAATATCCATCCGAATTTGGTTTTCTGTAATGCATATTTTAGCCTAAATAAATTTGTCTCGTGCAAAGTAAATCGTAAAAAATACTTGCACCCAATAAAATTCGATTTGTTAAAATTATTGTCTGCTAATGGTAAATCCATTGGATATATAAAATTAGTTTTTTTCAAAATCGTGATTTGGTCATTTATCCGTAATTTTTGGCAATATTAATAACGGTATTGTGACTTTATAATTATTATAGTCTCAAATATTGGTCATCTCTTGGTGTTGTACACCTGTTACGTCCTTGACCGGGTCGCCTTTTGTATTCTCCAGACTCATTGTATCACTTTACTATACGAGAAACAGTGGATTGATGGATACGCAATCTTCTCGCTATATCTTTTTGTCTGCAACCCTCATTGGCCAAAGTAATAATTTGAACAGAAATTAATTCGTTTAAATGTGGCATCTCACTAACAAAAACAATCAGACTCAACAAATAGAGAACTCGAAATGTCATTTTGATAACAACAAACAACAGAGCAGACATTGTTAGTCGTCAAGGCAGATCATACAATGTTTGTAATTTGTAACATTATTGCTCATTCAGCTATAAAAGCTACATTTTATCAGTAAAAAATTAGAATATACGTAAAACACTCTAGTGTAAGCCATTTTTCTAATAAAAACGCCTACTGTGTTAAAGGAAAAATACAAATATAAACAAAATATGCCATATTTTTGTCTGTGAGTGTAGTTTATTAAATTACAAAACAAGAATACGTCACAAACACTTTCGTGTAGGAGTCCAAGAAAAGCTGCATTAAAAGACCAAGTAAAAACCTATACTGCAGCATTTGTAACTTGTAAACAATATAGATCATATTATTTCCTATTTTTAAAATAATGTATATTGTTTTTTTTAATATTTAAATACACATTCTATTGCAAATTTTCCTCATGGCTACATTATTTTTTAAATAGTAGAGTACGTATATATTTTATTATAAATTTACATGTCAATATATACGACTTCCAAGATTAACTAACAAAACTTTATACATTTGCCTATAATCGTTTTATAATATGTATATTTATTACATTACAAATATTTACTCCACCTTAGGAATATCCCTCGTATATAAATATTTCCCATTGGAAAGAAACTACTTTTTTTAATCCCTCGTAATTGGCCAATTTTTGCGACAGTATTTAGTGCGGCGGTACGGCTTTGATCTCATAACATCAAAGTGACAACAGAGAGTGGTATAACTTATATTTATTCAGTAAACTTTGGTAGGACCTAGCTCCCCTCAAGGTAGACCGATCAGCATCAGATTTCAATTTAAATTTTACCAAACAGAAAAATAATTTTGAAATTTATATAACAATAGGGATATTTTAAACCACTTGATTCGATTTAAGAGAAACATTAAAGCATTTAAATAGTAGGTACATCTGTACTTAAATAAATATAGATTTTTAATATTAATTGGTGCAATAAAGAGTTATCACCCCTGAAGTCTATTTCTTAGTGGTAGTTTTTAATTTTCGTTAACAATCAGAAGTGGGATTCAACCTCTGTGTGGATACTAGCCCTGAGTGTCGACTATACTTTTAAAACATGGATAAAGAACAGGACCCGCCTAATAATCCGCCGTCTCCTGTGACTTCGGAAGGCGACGAGGAACTACTTGGTGCGCCTTCCACCAAAAGGGCAAAAATGAGTTGGCTAGAAACATTGCTTACTTTAATTGCAACGCAACAAGAGCAATTAGCGGAATTGACCCGTCAATCCAAGATGGCGACAGTGACAACGCCCAGTCCTTCTGTGTCCAACAGTGTAACTGCTCATGTTCTCACGTCATCTGCAACGTCATTTAAGGTAACGGAATTTAACCCTGACACGAGTACATATTCGATGGAAGAGTGGTTAGAGGACGTTAATAAATTAAAAGAAGAATTAGGTGCCAGTGACATGACTATGATTACTAAAGCAGGTGAGGCGCTAAAAGGTCGCGCACACCGTTATTACTGTGACTGGCGGCCATTACGCTGCACTTGGGAAAACTTTAGAACTGACCTCATTATTGTCATTTCCTGACAGAGAGACACCTGGTGTTCGTGCGTTTAATGCAGCTACATTAAGGAGCAAGAACTGTGATTCCGTGAGCGATTATGGTATTTGAAAGCTACGTTCTATACGCCGCTTTTGTGTTTTCTACCGTGGGTTACCATTTTGAACATGGTAGAGTATGGGTTCGATAGTGCAAGCTTCAATTCGTATACAACAACCAGTAGATGAGCGCCATTTGTTGAAATTGTTCAGTGAATTTGATGCGCGCAGGCGCGGGCCACGAGCATCACCCGGCAACCGAGCGGACGACACACGAAAAGCTACTTTACCATATCTGCCCAATAAGCAACGTGGAATGATGAGATCATCTTTTCAAGGAGTATGTTTTAATTGTGGCCGTCAAGGTCATTCTCAACGGCTCTGTCGTTTCCGCAACAAAAACAATGCTGACTCTTCAAATAAAACCAATGAGAAATCCGAGGCAAGCCTTTCAAGCTGCTCCCACTGCAAGAAGATATGTCATAAAGAGGATACCTGTTGGTTTAAACATGGAAAACCAACTGCCACTGCCACTGTATTGACTGAGAACAAAGCACAATCGTTTCGATATATTATCGACACCGGCGCCGAAGTGTCTATTATTAGTCGCAACGCAGCCATAAAACTGAATGTCGTGTTTAAACCGACTATGCAATCATTATCAGGACTAGGACAAAAGACTGTTTGTGCTTTGGGAACTTGTGAAGTTATTGCCGTCTTGACAACCATTACTGTCGAGATTTTATTTACCATAGTCGCGGATGATGTCATGCCAATCGACTTAGATGCTATTATCGGTTGGGACGTGATTAGTAGGTCAAATCTACGACTTGAAAAATGCGCTGACGGTGTGCAACTCTACCATGACCTGTCCAATATCCCGAAAGTGTTATTCTTTCGCGATAACGATGCTATTATTAATAACATAAAAGTGTCAGGATTGAACGAGCGGGCAATTATCGAATTGAGGCAACTATTGATTGATAAAAAGAATATTACACCGGATCATATACTCACCGGAAAAATGGTAATTAAGCTGAAAGACGATATTCCTGTGACATACAGACCTCGAAAATTAGCATATGCGGAACAAACGCAAGTTAAACAGATTACTCGTGAACTACTACAGGCAGGAATAATTCGTGAGAGTTGCTCTGAGTATGCTAGTTCCATAGTCCTCGTAAAAAAACAGAATGGCGATTTAAGATTATGTGTTGATTACAGAGATCTCAATAAAAAAGCAGTTAAAGAACAATATCCTTTACCTCTCATCCAAGATCAGATAGACGCGTTACGCCATTGCAAGTTCTTTTGTACTCTCGACATGAAATCTGGATTTCACCAAATGGAAATTGAGGAGAGCTCCCGCCACTTCACTGCATTTATAACACCACATGGGCTATTTGAATATAATCGTGTTCCCTTTGGATTTGTCAATTCGCCAGCAGTATACCAGCGTGCTATTGATAAGGCACTGGGTGATCTAAAAGGAACTGAAGCGCATGTTTACATAGATAATGTTCTTGTTCCATCAAAGACATTGGAAGAGGGTTTTAAACGCCTACAGAATGTATTACACGCGTTAGCAATATCTGGTTTTTCTTTCAACTATAAAAAGTGTTCATTTTTCACAGAAGAGATAGAATACTTGGGTGTTATAATTAGTGCCGGATCAGTTCAACCGAGCTCTCGCAAAGTAAATGCTCTTATGCAATCAGTGACACCTTCGGACGTTAGAGGTGTAAGACAGTTGATGGGACTTGCAAATTATTTTAGGCGCTTTATTGAAGGATTTTCGCGTATAGCCGCACCTATATCAGCGTTGTTGAAGAAAAACAAAGTGTTTCAATGGACACCCGAATGTGAAAGTGCCAGACAATTAATAATAAGTAAACTCGTGGATAAACCTGTTTTGCGTATTTTTGACCCAGAGTTAACCTGTGAATTGCATACTGACGCTAGTTCTCTTGGTATTGCTGCGGCCCTTTTACAAAACGAGAAAGGTGTTGTGCGTCCAGTGGCTTATTATAGTCGTCGCACTACTGAATATGAATCTAAATTTTATTCATTTGACTTAGAGACAATGGTAGTTGTGGATTCGGTAGAATATTTTCGAAATTACTTGTATGGTAGACATTTTATAGTGTATACAGACTGCAACTCGGTTAGGGCAACAGCTCTTAAAAAACATTTACACCCTCGTGTAGCGCGGTGGTGGATGAAACTTTAGGATTATGACTTTTCAATTGAGTATAGACCTGGTCAGAAAATGGGCCATGTGGACTACTTAAGTCGTAATCCTCCGCCAAAATTAGTGCGTGCTGTAAGATCTACACAGGTGGATATTTTTATTCATCCGTCGACTCCTTGCAACATTACCAACAGAGCGATGAATTTTGCCAAAATATTTTTGCAAATCCAGGAGAATATAACGAGTACCAAATTATAAACAATTTTGTGATGACAAAAGACGAGAGTCCTAAGTGCTGTGTACCAGTAGTTGCACGTCTTCAGGCAATGAAGTTGTACCATGACAAGTCCTCTCATATTGGCTGGGACAAATGCATTGCAAAGATGCGCGAAGATGTGTACTGGCCAAAAATAGGGAAATGTCTCAAAAAATACATTAAAAACTGCCGAGCCTGCGTTTTGGGAAAGTCACACACCGGACCCAAGGCTGGGTTGTATCAATTAGGAAAAAAGCCGATGGATATATTGGATACGTGGCACATCGATCATGCTGGTCCGTTAGTGAAAAGCCATGGTTGTACACAACTTCTTATCGTAGTTGACTCTTTCTCAAAGTACTGCAGTTTATCTCCGATTCCAAAGAAAACCTCAAAGCACACCATTAAAGTACTCTTCTCCCTATTTGAAGTGTTAGGCAAACCGTGACGAATAATAGCAGATCGAGCAGCGGCTTTTACATCAATAATATTTAAAAACCTTTTAAGTGAACAAGGCGTGCAATTACATCATATCGCTACCGGTGTGTCGCGAGGAAATGGACAAGGAGAACGTGTTATGCGAACTATCTTTCATCTGTTGAGAGCTACGCTTACAAATCAAAACGAGAAAAATTGGGTTTCAGCTATATCTGATATAGAAAGAAATATCAACATGACCGTTCACAAAACAACGGGCTTAGCGCCAAGTGTTTTACAACTTGGCAAGAATTTGAAGCTATCAGCGACTCAGGAGTTCCTGAGAGACGTACCATCGTCAGATGATCTTCCCGACCTAGATCAACTTGTGTCAGAAACGCAAAGGAAACTTGCGTACTCTGCAAAAAAAGCAAGCTGAACATTTCAACTTAAAACGTTATTCGCCGACCTTGTTATCACCTGGTGAACTGGTGGCAATAGAGAATTCCCAACTTGCTGGAGGTGGTAAACTTAAACCCAAATTTAGAGGGCCGTATGTCATCAAACAAGTTCTACCTAACACTCGGTATCTATTGTCTAAGAAGGGAAAACTAACGACAGTGGCAGCACATGAACAACTAAGACCCTGGCCAGCTGAGCATACAGTATAGTAGTACACGTATAAGTAAATTAACAAGCTTTCTATTGTAAGTATTATTTACATTTACTCTATGTGTAACGATCTTGCACGACAAAACCATAAAATTAAAACTTAAGACTGTTGACTAACGCTAAAAAGTAATATTAATTACACTATCTTGTTAAATTCCGAGTACAAGGATGATCCTGACCTAACCTCACTCAAATGTAGTATGCATTATTTACAATCTTTCAAACCAATCATTATGATTAATAGGTTATGGCATCTCTGTGACTTGTGCACACAAGGCGTGCTAATTTCATAAACCTGTCTAAACTCTGTTTAGACTAATATGATAACAAATACATGGACTGTTTACTGTGGAAATCCCACAATGATGACTAGGACGTACGTGGACTGTTTACTGTGGCAATCCCACAATGCGAGATATAAATTTCATGCGAGAGAAAAATTCTCAAGAAAAGTTTCTGGTGGATCCCCCACCATAAAAAAATGCCCAATTCTACTCATTCAGAAAAACATTAGTAGCGATTCCACTAAATGATTCAATAAAACAAAGTATGAAACTATTTATTATTACTATGAGATGTAAGATGATATGGTTAATTGTTTGTTATGACGATTAAACTCAATGTCAAACTAAGTGGACCATGGCCTATCTCGATGCTAATCTAATATTGATGTTAAAGGTTGAAACGTTTTTATAAACAAGTTTAACAAGTAATATGAACCGTATGAATTGGTCGTTTATGTTACAGTTTTCTGTTTCAACCCGTAATCCCGCTGCGGGACGCAGCTCAAGCAGAATGGCCGTGTTAGCATGCAGCAATATTCAACATATAAACTACCCGACGACCCGATGATAGTCCATGAGCCCCTTCCTAACTACCGAGGATGACCGGAACCGGCTCCGTGTAGGTCCTTTGGCGGCGTAGCAGAGCGAAACAGTAGAAAAATATATAGCTGTGGATATATACGTTGTTAAGCATTGTGGTGCAATAAAGAATTATCACCCCTGAAGTCTATTTCTTAGTGGTAGTTTTTAATTTACGTTAACATATATATGCTTTTTGACTTTTAATGCCTCTATGCCGCGACATAGTAATATAAAAAGGACCGGCATAATGTATATCACAATTTGAGAATGGTTTAGCTTCTGTTATTCGAGGTGTAGGTAAGTCTCCCATTTATGGGAATATAGCTTTAGGTTTAAATTTAAAACAATAATTACACATTTTAATGCGATTGCGTATAATATTTCTAGCAGAGAGTATCCAATAAGTGATAGTAACAAATGCGGTCCGGTATGCAAGTATAAGCGATGAAAATGGTCTATAAGAATATTAACTAAATGATCTTTTTTAGGGAGTAATAATGGATGCTTTTTCTGACTATTAATTTGTGCATTTTTTAATCTACCTCCAACTTTTATGCAGCCGTCCTCGAGAAACAGTAAAAGCTTAAAATCTTCACGAAAATGTATTTCTTGCACAATGCGTATTAGAATTAATTCAGCTTTTTCTAAATCTAAAGCAGTAAAATTTTTGTAGTTTGTAAAATTTTTGGCAAATCTAAGTACATACACTGTTATTCTACAGAGTTTCGACCACGAAGAAATTCTCAACATCGGTGTCCAGCTAAAGCCAGTTAGGACCAGAAAACCAATTCGTATATTTTAATAAATTAGCGGGAGTTAATTCACGAGAAATAATATCAGCGACATTCTTACTATCTACATGAAACCATTTATCGTTTGGAACGGAGGTCTGAATTTTAGACAGAAGTTAGCAACAAAAGTTTTCCACCTATGTGGAGAACTAGCAATCCATCTCAAAACGACTGTATAATCTGAAAGCGCATAAATATGATCTATATTAATGCGAGAAGAATATGTTTCGTTTACTTTTTTTATTAATTGTGCCAATAGAACAGCAGCGCAAAGTTCAAGTCTAGGAATTGTATAAGCTTTGACGGGAGCTACTTTGGATTTCGCGCACAACAAATTTGTTTTTGCCTCACCATTTTCTGTTATTATTTTTATAAAAACTATCGCGCCGTATCCAACAGTCGAACTATCTGCAAAGCCTATTAATGTTGTGGATAAATTACTACGCGCCCCTATATAACGCGGCACATGTAATTTTGATAAAAGTGGAATTTCATCATAAAATTTTAACCATAAATTTCTAACATGTATTGGCGGCTCTTCATCCCAACCAATTTTTGCAATTCACAGTTCTTTTATAAGAATTTTAGAATACAGCGTAATAGCAGATAAAAACCCTAAAGGGTCCCATATGCGAGCTAATGTTGATAAAATATTTCTTTTTGTACAAATTCTATTTGAAATATTTCCCGCGTTTAAAAATCTATCTGTGGATCGGTCCCATTGTAACCCAAAAACTGTTTTAGTTAGGCGAATTTCATCAGGAATATTTTGTAGTAACGTATGTAAATTTGTAACCCATTTAACTAAAGCGAACCCCTCGGCCGAAAACAACCCCAGTAACTTACGATAAAGCTCGATAGCTTGTTCTGTCGAATCCGTACTTTCAACTAAATCGTCTATATACAAATCAGTATTAACAACTTTCGCTGCCAGAGGATAAGATTGCATTTCATCCTTGGCAAGTTGGGTGACGATGTTACACCAAATACGACAGTTGTTAATTCGTATATAGCTAAATTTTCTTCTGGAGAACATCTCCACAAAATTCTTTGGTATTTTCGGTGTTCAGGGCATATCCAAATATTTCGGTACATTTGGCGAATGTCAGAAATCATGACAATTTCAAAAAGTCTAAAGTTCAGTAAAATTTGAAAAATGTCCGTTTGCAATTTGGGACCTGAATATAAGACGTCATTTAACGAACGATTATTAGAAGTTTTTACAGAGGCATCGAAAACAATACGCATGGGCGTACTAACACTATCTTTAAATACTGCGAAATGTGGAATGTAATTAGCATTATAGTCAACTTTACCATCTGATAATAAATAAACAAATTGCATATGACCATGTTTTAAATAATCTTTAATAATGTCAGAATAATTGCTCAGTAATTTTGGCGAATTTTTAAATTTATTTTCTAAAGAATAAAATCTTCTACGTGCCACATGTAATTAAAACATACCCGTAATAGAGAGATGTTTTTAGTTTCGTTAATAGAATATATAAAATCTTTTTATGATAGAGCGATCAGCATAGTAAGCGATTTAATTATAATAATTCGATTTTAGTTATTTTTGGTTTTAATGTAATATTTTTTTAATGAAATTGTTATGAATATGATATGAAAACTAAGTTTGAAGAAAGTAAAAATTTATACGACATAAACACAATTTTGTTTATATTAAGGTATTCGAAATATATCGATAGAAATTACTTTATAAAACATCTTAAAAAACACTGTCATTAGTAAGGCGTTCAGGCATAATGCGAACTTAAAAACGACGTATTTAAAAAAATATATCGCGCAATTTTCTTTTGCTTCATACAACAAAATTTTAGAAATTCATTTAATTAGTATTTGTTTAATGGAATTATACACACCATCTGCTCAAAAATAAAATTACTTATTAATTAATATTTATAATAATATCTAAACAGATATTTTTCAGATTTAAGTATACAAAATACAGGTTGTTAAAAAAAGAGTGTAAAATATTTCAGGAGGTAATAGTATGAACCAAAATAAGCAGAAAAGTCTTAATAAACATGGGTCTGCAAAGTAACGGCTGCGGAGATATGAACCACTATTCGTTTTTCAAACATTTTATTTTATTAGGAATAAACCGACAAAGGAAGCTTTTAACAAACAAAAAATAAAGTTACAGAGGATGTTCAAACTGCCCTCCGTCCATTTCCAAGCAGGCACGACATCTTCGTCTTGGTTTCTTGATACTTTTGATTAATCCGTAGCTGCAGCCCTTCCAGGCTATTTACAGGAGTACCATACACTAATGTCTTCAAATATCCCCAAACAAATAAATCTAGAGGGTTCAGATCAGGCGATCTTGGAAGCCATAAAACAGGTCCGGCCCTTCCTACCCATCTATGTGGAAAAGTTTGGTGTAAATGCTCTCTAACGGCCATGGGAAAATGAGCTGGAGCACCATCATGCTGGAACCACATTTGTTGCCTCTGATTCAAAGCAATGTCTTCCAAAAACCCATACAGTGTGTTCTGCAGAAACTTGAGGTAAGCAGCGCCTGTTAATCGGTTTGGTAAAACAACAGAAACCTAGAAATCTGTCACCTACGATACCCACCCATCCAAATGTTTAATGAAAAACGTGCCTGATGTCCAGATTCTATTAGAGCATGAGGATTTTCGTCGGCCCAAATATGCGTATTGTGAAAATTAAACACTCCATTTCTTGTGAACCCGGCCTCATCAGTAAAATGTTTGCAAGAAAACGAGGGTCTTCAGCATCATGACGTAGAAACCAGCGGCAAAAAACCAAACGTGCTTGATGATCATTTATTGGATTTAATTCCTGTACTTGTTGCACATGGTATGGATAAAGCAGTTGCACGTGAAGGATTCTCCAAACAAGAGGACCACTAATTCCTCCCTCGGCTGATGTTCTCCGCACACTCGTACCTGGATTCTGCTCTACCAGTGCTAGAATTTCTTCTTCTGCTCTAGGAGTGGATATCGACCTTGGTCTTCCGGATAAATTGCACTGTTTGCTCAAGGAACCGGTCGCAACGCAATCTTTGGTGAATTCTTCCAAACATGCGTTGTGAAGGAATCTGGCGATTTGGATAAGAGTCAACATAAAGACGTCGCGCTTCGGTGGCGTTCCCATTAGCACGACCATACATGAAATGCATGTCTGTTAATTCTGCGTTAGAGTAACCAGCCATAGCGAAAGAAAACTTGTGCACTGAGAACAATTGTCAAATACGTACTGTTTATTTCACTAAACATCAACCAACTATTATAAGAAAATACGCAACGGTTTTGCCAAATAAAAAAGGGGCTAAGAAACATAAAACATTCCATATCTCCGCAACCGTTACTTTGCGGACCTATGTTTAGTGAAACTTTTCTGCTTATTTTGGTTCATACTATTACCTCCTTAAATATTTTACACTCTTTTTTAACACCCTGTATAATATTACTTGTATTATTGCTCTCCGCCCATCTTTTTCAGCTTTTTCATATATTGTTTAGTCCACCGAGTAAAGCAATAATCTTAATAAATAACGGTATGCTGATATCTGCAAATCATACTTCTGTTTCTATTATTTCAAATATATTCGTCATCTATGACAAAGTACTTCAACTAATGAATGGTGAATATTATATATTTTATATGGCAATGGCGGATTTGGATTTCGTTTTATAAAGTAAAATTCTACAAACCAGCTGAAAATATTATTGTTCAGGAGTTCTCCAATTTTAAAAAACATCGGTGTCAAAAAATTGCAAATTATTGTTAAATACATATCTCAATTACATTATATATTGGATATGAAAATTAGGAGAACTCCTAGCCCTATCCTTTATGTACAGATTCATGTAATTAGATTGCTAAAAAGTTGTATAGTATTTGAATTTAACATTCCGGGGCAAAGGTCTGTAAGTATCCTTAGTTTTCAATGGCCCTTTTAAGGTGAGCATGTGAAAAAGATTTTTCAACTCACCTCTAATGAGAATATTCAGCTGTTTCTAGACATCAACTTTTTGACAAAATATCGAATAACTTTCAAACGGTACGTTTTAGGCACCAAGTATGGTACATAAAGTCACACTAGAATTGACAGGGGGTTCCATTTAAAAATATGCAACTTTAATACAAATCACCCTGTCTATGTCTAGGAATTCCAGTAAAAATATTTTTAGTTTGTAGCTCTTACTACCCCCCACCCCCCACCAACAGCAGATTTTAAAAACATATATCAGTATAATCACAATCTTCCGTCCATACACTATTGGCTCACTCTGTATACCAAGCAAAGGAACTGAAAGTGATGATCTCACATTACGAATTACAAACTTAGAAAGACATTTTTTCATAGAGCTGGACTTTAAAAGTGTAATGCATAATCGGAAAATTGGAGGTAGCCAGACCGGTGCTAACATTGAATAATTAATAAATAGTTTTGTTAAATTTGAAAAAAAACATAGTTATTGAATTGGAAGTCTTGAAATCGCAGGTTAGTTACAAGTTTAACAAATTTAACTCTAATGTGGATATTACCCTTCAACATGCTCATAAGATAAACTGTTGATTTATTGTATCCATGAAAAGGCAAAAGAGAATTTATTTAGTATGGCCATTAACATGACTTGTCTGAATGTTATCGACTGGGTAAAAAAGTTAGAAAGATAAAAATCGACCTGTCGTTAAGTTTTTACGTTTATGGAAAAGAAATGAAATATTTCATGATAAGGCGACGTTGAAGTCAAGTAGTTTCTTACTTCCAACGCTACAAATTAACAGGGAGATCCAAAGTAAATTCCAAAATGATTGATGGTTCAAAAATGAAGCAATCCTTTTTATTAAGTATAATAAAAAAAATTGTGTTAGTAATCATAGTGAATACGTAAATATTAGCTGTTATTGGTTGAATTTGTTTTTAGGATATTGTTTTCATATATTGTTTAAATTTAATATACTCTAATTCCTTGATCTTTGGAGTCATTTATTGGATAGGAAATGCGATACTATCTGTTTTACAGAAACATGGTTAAATCCATGGCTCACATGAAAACACAAAATTGTTAATGTCAATTAGAGATAAGGCTTATACTAGATGGAAACGTACTTAAAGTATTTTCCTGACTATAATTATTATACATTACGTATAATACGTATATAGGAGATGCTTTAAAAGAAAGATCTGTTATGGAATCAACTGTACCTATATTGTACAAAAATTTTAATTTCATAAGGCACATTACAGATTATTTAAAATTCAATATAAACACATCAATAATTTTCAGGATTATATCTCAACTCCTGCTTTGTAACAAGTTTTGTTTGAAATTTACAGTCAATGCTGTCTCTTATGCATCAACCCATCTGAGCTCTAATATTTATATAATCAACATAAATTGGAAAACATTCAGCCAACTTTGTGGTAGGGTTCTTAAAACTTTGCCAATTAATTGTGAATGAATAGGACTTATTTAGTTTCTTAAAGATAATTGTAAAGTAGGTGCAATTTTGATTTATCTGTAGTGTCTTATTTTTCTTTCTCTTTATTTTTTTCATGTTCAGGGTTTAGTGGGCTGTAAATTCAAATTGTTGCACTCCTATGTGATCGTTTCTTTGCATTTGTATTTGTATAGTATGTAGGTTTGAAGGTATTTGTATGTATGTGCAGTTACCTTTACTTATTGCCATTATCATTATATCTATAAATGATACTGCAGGAAACAACTACTCCGCGGACTAATGCCCCGACCGCCATTGAATTACATCTGCAGTATCTGTGTGAACAGCCAAAAACCCTTGCAGGCCACACCACTAGACAGACCGGTATCGGGCTTGTTAGCCCTCATTAGTATTCCATAGGTGAGATAACCGACAATTGAACTGGCTGTTCCTTCATATGTATGTTCACATATAAACTGAGTGCAGGTGAGATATAGGCCGTTTAGGCCGAGCAGGAAGTAGCAGACCGCTTATATCTTATTATCATTATAATTATAAGAACAAACGACTTAGGTCGTAGGTCTGTAGGTAGTTCGTTCTGAATTATATGAAATATACTCAATTATTATCCAATTAGATAACACATGTGTATCACCGTTGTAGGCTTTATCGATCACATTTAAAAGATGAATTATCACTGACCAACTACCAACCAACCATCAACCAAAACCAAAAAATGACTATAACTTGTCATTATACCCTAGTTGGACCCGAAGGACATTCATTATACTGTTGTGCTTTATCGAGAAAGGTATGACTAAAATTTGTGAGAGAATAATACCGAAGAAAAATAGAAAAAGTGATAAACGTGTTGTGGAAAAAAGTTCAAGTAAACTATTAGTTATTCATAGGTATGACCGTTGCACCTATGCAAATTACTATCAACTGAAAGCTGTTAAGTGATTTGGTTAAACCTGTGGATTGACGAAAATTGATGAGAAAACAACGAAATGTTGTGGAAAGTTCAAATAAAATATTAGTTATTCATAGGTATGACCATTAAACATATGCGAATTACTATTAGCTAAAACCGTCAAAGTTGTTCAGTGACTTGGTTAAATCTGTGAATTTGAAAAAAATTATGAGAAAACGACGTAGTGTTGTGGAAAGTTCAAGTAAGATTTTTGTTGTTCATAGGTATAACCGTTAAACCTATGTGCATAATAGTCAACTAAAGCCGTTAGAGCTGTTCAGTGATTTGATTAAGTCTGTCGATTGCCAGATCTATTTTCCAGATTTTCTTAAATATAAATTATAATGAAAATGAGAAAACGGCGAAGTGTTGTTGAAAATTCAAGTTAATTTTTAGTTATTTATACGTATAACCGTTAAGTCTGTGTGAATAATAGTCAGCTAAAAATTGTTAAAGCTGTTTTTATTTCGCGATAAGGTTCACTAATCTCTTGCCTATGGATGGTCCAAATACCTTGTTAGGGTGTGTAAATATTGAAAAGAAACCGAGTTAATAATGAAAACAATTTATGAACGGAAAAGCAGAAAATTATTAATGAAGTTCACATAAACTTCAAAATTATTCATAAGTAAAACAGTAAACATATATTGATTAACTTATCAGAAGTATTCATAGGTAATATAGTAAACCTATATGAATAAAAACCAGCTAAAATCGTTAAAGCTGTGAAGTTCACCCAAGTCTAGAATGGCTGTATTTACTCTTATCTATATGTTTATTGTTAAGAGATACTCTATATTTCCAAGAGGAGACAATTATTAATTAATTTCTTATAAATGTAACAGATCCATTACTAAGATTTGAGGGTTCTATAGTACAGCAAATAATTAAAGAACAAATAATGGTTTTACAATTATTTTCACTGATATTTTATAGGTTTGAAGTCTATAAACAACCACATTTACTTTCTTCTATATATTGTTTGAAACGTATTTTCCTCCTTAGGTAACGTCGATTCTGGATATGTTTCTGGTAGAGAAAGTGTGGTTAGAATTCCAACATTACATATTACTGGCGAAAATTCTAAAAATATATCTTTGACGCAAATTTCTGTTAATCTGTAAACTCATTTAAATGGTTATTTATCCAGAATTTTAAATGATTCTCTTACAAAGAATATTCTGTAGTTGATTGATTGTATTCAACAACTTTATAATTGCAGCGAACATTACCCAACATTTTTCCTGTTCACTACCAAATTACTGCAGCCAACCGTCTCCAATAGTTTATCATAATAAAAATGCGGAGCTCCATCCACAACTATCCATAAAATTTGCTATTTATTTATTTCCGTCGCAATAGATGCATCTATTATACAGTGCTTTCGAAAAGTAACGAATAAATTCATTATTTTTGAAATTGAGAAGTTTTTGAAAAAATTCCCTGGCATGTCGATTTTGTTTTTAAAAAAGGCACTTCGAGATATGACGACATCGACAATTTTTTTAAATGGTAACCCCAATTTTGACCATGCCATTTGAAAGAGCGTGTCATTCTACATATACATCATGAAAAATTTCAAGAAAATAATGTTTGAAGATTTTAAAATTTAATTTTCACAATACTGAAAATGATAATGATTATGTAAGAAATCGACAATTAAATATTCAAATTGTGCACCGTTGGCTGCCTGACAGTAGCAAAGGCGATTAATAAATTCTCTTTGGACATTATCAATAACTTCAGGAGGTATACGATGTATCTCGTGACGAATTCTTGCTTTTAAATCTTCTGAATTAACCGGTCTAGTAACGTATACTTTGCTTTTTAAGTATCCCCACAAGAAATAATCTAGGGGTGTCAAATCAGGCGATCTGGCTGGCCACTCAATCGGCCCCCTTCTCGGATGATACATTTCGTGAAAATTAAATTTGAAAATCTTCAAACATAATTTTATTGAAATTTTTGTTATGTAAATACCATAATTTTTCATGATGTGTATGTAGAATGACACATTCTTTCAAATGGCATGGTCAAAATTGGGGGTTGCTATTTAAAAAAATTGTCGATGACGTCATATCTCGAACAACGATGACGCCACAAATATGGGTCGTATGTCAAAAAGTACCTTTTTTAAAACAAAATCGACGTGCCAAGGGATTTTTTCGAAAACATCAATTTCAAAAATAATGAATTTATTCGTTACTAAAGTCAGTGATTTTTCTCAAAATTGCATTACAAAACAAATAATTTTAGTCGAATAAACATTTTGTCTGGTTTTAACACTAGATACATGTTATAGAAGATTTCGTGGTGTTTTTTGGAATTATCAGAAGTTCAGTTTTACTAATAGGAATTCCCATCATGTTAAAGTCACTTATGGCCGGTTTCTCAACTAGTAGATATCTATTAAATAATCTTATCGATTCCATAAACTGGAGATATCCCATGAATTCGGTTTCTGAACCATTCGATAATGTTTATCTATTGCATAAGTTATCGAACACATATCCAAAGAAAAATGGGAAGATATCTGTCCAATAAACATTAGCGCACGCGCGCAGCGATTTAGCTGTTGCTTGTTTACATCTCTATTGTAAGGCTTAACCCAACTTTTTTTATATTTTCGTGACGATAACTGTGCAATGGAAAATTCTGATTCGTCTGCCTCATCAGATTAAGAATATTTAAATATAGTCAGATATCTTGAACGGCCAAGACGTTATCGTGAAAGAGAGAACCAGTATGAAAAATACAGCCACTCAGAATTTCGAGAGAGATTTCGTTTAAGGGCGTCGTATTCTTGAAATAGTGTTTTCTACAAATATAAGTAATTTTCGACATTTAAGAACTAAATAATACAGAGGTTAGCAAATAGCAACAATGTTATCTCATGATACTGGCGAATATTCAAAGGTACAGAAGTAAAATCAATATAAAACGTCAGAAAGCGATCTATCCAGCAAATTAGGTACTGAAATCTTTCAAAATACGTATTTTTTTAAATTCAACTATAGATGTAAACATTGTTGTAACATAAACTTACGTAGTTCTGCATATAAGATTGTTCACTTTTGTTTATAAGTATATGAAAATAATTGTTAAAATGTGGGGATAGAATAGCGAAATAATGTGTGTTATACAAATGCATTTTAAAAGTTATTATATTATTTGAAGAGAATTTATATAGTAAAAGTGGATAAACAAAACATCAGTAATTTTATTTTTGATATTACTTTTGTTCTACGTGTTTTATTTTTCAAGATTTCAGTACCTAAAAAACATCACAAATTTGAACATTTTACGGCGAGAAATACGGCCACCTTAACGAAAGAAACTGTAAATTTACTGATAGATTTAATAGGAGAACTAGTATTCAAGTGTCTAGGACCAGAACAAATTCACTATCAGTATTAGAAAAGGTTTTAATAACTTCGTTTTTATGCAACAGGTTTGTATATATTTTTATTTAGTTAATATGATGTGCTATTATTAGGTAGGCGATAGTGGCGCCATCTACAATTATTTCTTGAAAGTGTTTTACTTCCATAAATGGCATCTGCAAACGCTTGTGCATTTGCTAGCTCCCTCTATGATTATTGCAGATATTAAGATATCCATTCAACTGTTATGTATTCAACAAAATTTGGAAGGCATGCGTTCGGAAACCAATACAAAGTTATGGGTCTCATAAATTTATGTACTCGATAGTTATCGAATGGATTGCGCCAAATGTTGAGAAACCGGTCCATTAGTGAGTTTTCCATGCATCTGTAAAATGTGTAGGTACATAAACCCTTTATACTTTTTTCATCTGTATTATACACTCGGAGTTTAAAATGCAATCTATTCTAATGTATCACTGTAAAACATATTTGTAGAGAGGACAATAATAAAGAAATTTATATTACAGATATATTAAAACAGACCGCCAATATTTAATTTCAATTCCTTTGTTGAACGTTCTGAACTATCCGTGGCTTATTAACATATTTATCTAAAAGAGTTGTAGTTTGTTGGAAATAACAAAGACTATTTAATTTCAACGTAATGTATGCGAATCTGCAAAACATCTGAATCTGTATAAGCCGTCAAATAAGAGATATTATGAATGCTAGTGGACAAACAAATAAAAAAATTATAGTACTACAGTACTGTTTCATTTCATTGTACATTGTACTTTAATATTTTTCAGCTTGTTTCGGATTTTTTTAATTGAGAAGCAGCAATCACGATTGTTGTACAATATATACAATACAGTAAATAGGTATTATTAAAAACAATAAAATTCTATTTATTTTCCTTATCTTGTTTGCATTAAATTAAACTTTTATCTATATTTCCTTTCAAATTGTACATTATATAGCAATGTAATGATTGTATTCTTTTATGAATAGGAGCAGTTGATAAAATAATAACTTTGATACAAATTAATAATTTTCATAATATTTTGCACAAGGTGCCGCCTGACCTACTATGCAAGACACAAAAATTTGATCTACATTTCAGAAACGTCAATGGAAATACATATGAACGAGCAGAAATCCGGAGTTTTACAAACAAGCTTAGATGTGGTGAGGTCATGATGTACAGACTCGTAAGGCCTTGGTTATAATAGTCCCTATATATAAGCTGTCGAAGGTACATGAAAAATTAATTTATGGAATAAATTATAGATTTGTTATTAAATTACATTAGGTAGTTTGCTTCACTCCTAATTATGTTTTACATTAAAATGTTAATAATGAACAATAGTACCAAGGACAAAAAACTATTAGTACGGATTGTTAGAAAATTAATTATTTTTGAAATGTACCAAATGTTCCCAAACCTTAGATCGACTTTAGATTAACCGACTAGATGATTTAAGGTGAGGTAATAGACATGCAAGTACGAGTATGTTAGCAGTTTATGAATCGAATGTAGAAACTGAGTGTCCAAAAAAGTCGGAAATATTTTCCAAACTTTACATATAACAGATACCTATTAAATATATAACATAATTATTATTAATCAGATCCTAATTTAACATTTAGTTTACAGAGATGATATTTATTAAATTGGGGATAAAAAATATTGTTGGCAAGCTAATAAAGTTTTACTTTCAAATAAATGACTAAGCAAAATGCTATATCTATAATGGCGAGAAACCGAAAGTTGATTATCAACTTTAAACTTAAACAATTACATGTGTTATCTAATTGGGCGAGTATATCTCTCTACAAGAACAAACGATTTATCGTCTTTATCGTCCAATTAGATAGGTCTCACCCTGTAAGCCCACCCAGTTATTAATTTTGCATTTTTCAGGTCTGAGTCTGAGATTATGAAATAATTTTTTTGGTGGTTGTAATGATTCATCTGGAACGGTGATACTACATGTGTTATTTAATTGGACGAGTATAGCAAAATATAATAGCACTTATTTATCAAGTGTGTGTGTGTATGTCAAACCCGAACTCTTCCATTGATATGTCATATTTTATACAACGGAAATTACGGTATATTGTTCGTTCTCTGATTTGAACAGTAATTTGTTGTTTTAGTGAATACCGTACTTTTGTTAAGATTTTATTCTGCTCTGTGCTTGTTACGCGCTTACATAAATAATAATAACGGAAACTTATACCAGCAGTGCAGATGTTGACTTTAGAGAAATATTTTGAGAGTACCGCAGCAGTTAAACGCTATTCCGAAAATTTCTCTGAGAGGCAGATTCCAAATAGAAAAATATATTTCCGGTAGGCCTAGATTGGCTAAATCTACTTAAAAAGAGCAGGATATTTTAGAACAGAGGGTTTGACTGGTTGCCTGCCACATTTTTTTGCGTTTTCCTCGAAAACGGTACATTATTATTAACTAATTTATTACGAGCACCTTTTTGTGTAAAATAAGGTTATACATAATAAAATGTCAGCGGAACTGCTAACTGTACTGAAAAACTGATAGCACCAGCGTGTCAGTACTACTAAAAATATACCTGTGTCAAATTTTGATTAAACATCTTACGCTTTAAAAAATTACATCCAAAATTTGGTTTTGTAAAAAATATCTTACACGCTCTGTATTTCAAAAATGAGGACATACGTTTATTAAGCAAACCAAACTTATTTTTCAATGTTTCATCAGCATCAATATTGCCGTGTCTTTTTAAAACACTGTATATAGGATATTTAAAATAAAAAGTTTATGAACGTCTTCAAATATAATATGAAACTTTTGAAAAATTAAATTGGAAATAAAATTATCATCTCACTAGATAGAATACAACAATTCATAGAGAATTTAAAAAATAGTTGAAACTACATACAGTGCCTTCATAAATGATTACAAGCCACGTGATCAGCGTCGAGATTCTCGAATTAATCGCAGAGCAATTCATATGCGAATATCCTTTTCCTCAGAAATCTATTTGCATACGAGTTGTTCTTCGAGAATCACAATCCTGGTCACGTGGCTTGTAATCATTTATGAAGGCACGGTACATGGCAATGGGATAGCTTTTGAATATTTGTTTCAAGTATTTATTATTTAAAAATAAAATTTCTCAAAAATCTATCACAAAATATTTAAACTTTATAACAATTCAACTAAATAGAACCGTGTACTTTGCTAATACTACTATTAATAATATTTTTGTAATGTACCTCCACACCAAACCGTTTTCTCTGTGAATTTGTAGAATTTATTATATTTGTCGGCAGTGATATAGTTCCAAGGCAATACTTTCCCTTAATAACTTTGTCTTTGGATTCCGTCTCCACGCATTGTTTAAAATTTCCCATTTCTCCAAAATTATATGAAAATAAAATTCCCGTAGGAATTTTAGAAGTCGCATCAAGCACTAAAAGTAATAAAATTCATTATTGAGTGCCAATAATTGTAATTAGTGGTTAAAATATTACCGGCCTCATAAATTTAATGTAATGTAATTATCTTTATCTATTATCTACATAACAAATTCTTGAGGTGATTACATTCAATTATTTTATTGGACGTTATTGTCATTTGATTAGAATTAAATATATCATAAATACTTTCTGCAAACTATATTTGACATTTCATATATATATATATATATATATATATATATATATATATATATATATATATATATATATATATATATGTTAGTTCGTAGGCTTCCGCGGGTGTTATATGTGGTTGTAAAATTTCTCCGGGTTCCTTTCCGCGATGAATCTGTAAGCCGAACGTAGTAACGCGAAGCAGAAGTAAGAGGACCTGAAGATGGTAAATGAGATTTCACCGAAACGTTGTCAAACAAATGGTTCTTTTGAAGACCATGCAGATTCATCGCGGAAAGGAACCCGGAGAAATTTTACAACCATATATATACTCGCGACAAGAATTCAGACGACTTACGTCATACGAACAAATGAATAAATCATTATATTTTCATCAAAATATTTAAGAAACTGCAACTGATAGGAATAAAACTATATACTACACTAAAAGTTTGCATTATATATTGCACTAAATTGCAAAAAATAATTGTTTTTAACCCGACCAAATATTGAAAATTACGTTGAAAATAAAAACAAATGTGTAACGTCAGCCGTGACGTAAGACGTCTGAATTCTTGACGCGAGTATATATATAATGAACAAATTAAAAAGTAGGTATTTATATTACTTACTTCGCAATGCCCAAGGATCATCAACTGACGTTTCCAAATTTTCCTTATATAACTGGATAGATTTGGAACAATCACTAGATATTTTCCAATTTTGGGTTACATTTCCAAAAATATTTGCAGCATTTATAGGAAGATAAAGAGATGTACAAAGTCTCATCTTTAAAAATATAAATATCAATAACCACCACTTACGCTCCATGGTTTGCATTCACTCGCATTATTAAATTTTTACTTTATTTTAGAATGTATATACTCAAATGTAGTCGGAGATGCTTATATAAAAATATAAAATTTTAATTGCCACTAATATAATTGGTTTATTAATATTAGGCTTGAATTACACGTTCATTTAGGTCCAAATTCATATTGTACCAGTAGTGCTAGTACGATAGTCATTAGAATTACAATATTGTAGTAGAAGTTTAAATTTTATTCTGAAATTTCTCATCAATTGCACGAATAATAAATCACACGCATGCAGAATACGCCAATATTTATTGACATGAAAATTTAAAGAGGAGAAATAGCAGCGCCTGATAGAAAATCAGCACAAAATACATTGTAACTTTTAAATGCAAATAACTCAGAAACCGATAAAGTTAGGCGACCTAAACAAGAATACATTTTTTATGTAGAATTGAACGTTCTTTTAGATATTTTTGAGAAATTTGAGAATAAAATTTAATTCTTGAACATCCTGAATTCCTTGACCTAGCGACATCCGTTAATACGGATGTCGCTAGGTCGATGAGCTAATACTCATACATAATATTTTGGTGTCTACTATCTTCTCCAGCTTAGCGTTGACCCATTCTTTCTGACTCACCCTGTATATATAGGTATAATACTCTTCAAAGTGAGTTAGAGACTTCTTTATAATATTATCCATCATTCCATGTTTATAATTATTTCCAAGAAAATGTCTGTCTAATATTTTTCGCTTATTCTTTCTGGTGTCGGATGTTACAAATCGTTTTGTTTTAATGTAATTTGTGGCACTACACACACATAACTGAAAGATAAAAACAATAAATACAAATTATTATCTAGCTTTAAATGACTATGTGATAGGTACCTTCTGGGTATAATACGTTTGCAGGTGATTCTTCCTAACAAAAACCAGTTGCTTTGTTTTAGTTCTGTATCATATGAAATACAGAAATTGTAGTTCATTGTTTATTATTTTATAGTTAGTAGAGTTCTTAAACATATGTTATCCATCAGAAACATATATAAAATGCTGAAATATGTGGACACAACAATCAATCATTTCTAGGTTATGCTTTAGTAATATTTTTTTGTGGTACAGACGGGTAGTTCGCGAACGAACTAGTACAAACGAACTATTCACTTCTCTGAATGAAATGAATCATTCCTTCTTGTCGGGCTGAATCATTCCCTGTAAACTAAAAGCAACGTTGATTCCAAAAAATTTAATAATGTAATTCAGGCGAGTTAAATTCAGTCCTTCTATACTTATTCAGTAGTTCACTGAATTAAATGAAAAATTGATAAAAGAAATGTATCAGAGATGTGACTCAATAACCAGTTTCAGTCGGATCACCTTTATAGAATGGCTACTTCCGTCTCTTGCGACAGAATGTTTTCTAAAGCAGTGTAACAGAAAACCTATTCTACCTATGTTATATATGTCTCTAAATTACGATACCACGCGAGTCATGAAACAGTGCCGTTGTAAGCAAACTCCGATATTGAACGTCGAGACTGAACGATCGGAGGCCGAATTACAAATATACAATTCTCGACCATACTGAATCAAATAAATTACTCAACTGAATGATTCACTTAGGTGAATGATACTGAAAGAATGAATTCACCAAAATAAACTAAAAGTCCTATCTCTATTATGTGGGGCTGGGGTAGGTTCAGTTCTGACTTTCAACGACAAACACGTTTACATTATAATAAACAAGTTTTAGGAATCGTTTTGTTAGAATTTATTTGTTCCTAAATAAGTAATCAATAATTAGAGCAGTTGGAAAAGAGGAATATTCTTTAGGTACTTACACAATTTTGTAAATTATTTTGTGATAAAAAATACGGGTACCTAATTATTATGTACACTGTAGTAACATACAAAAAAAACAATTTACTGAAGTTTTATTCCATTATAATGGAGCAATTTAAAAATATCCACAGATATTTTACACAATATTCACGCTAAACGGTTGTAACCATAGCTGTAACGGAAGACTGCGCCGGCACAATGACACCAATGCTCCAAAAGCCTCAACTCGAGTTTAAATTTGTATCGACAAGTCTCAATAACATCATTATGCATACGTAAATTGCATTACATACATTATTTAACGTTACTTATATCCAATAAAATACTTTATGCCATTAATGTTTGACAATTAATAGTTTTGACGTTTAGCGATGTTAGTTTCTTTTGTGTAAGTGTGGATCAAGGCTATGCACGTTTTACATGACAAAACAATGAAATTTGGGTACTTTTTGGAGGCGATTTTTTATGTTCAATTTTAAAATTTTTGAATGTTTTTTATCAGAATGTTTTCATAATTAAATATATTTCAATTTAAATACAAGTTTTAGCAGTCTGACAACCAAAAAATCAAAATTAAATCGATTTCCTGAAAAATGAAACACCCTGTATAAGAATTCATGTTGGCATCAGATTCTACGCGCCATCTAGTGTCTGTATACCAAATTTGGTCGCACTGGCTATGATGGTTTCTGAGATATTCGCACTGAAAATCTAAGAGGGGAACACCCGATATATAAAGGTGAGTCAGTAATGTCATTAATTTTAACCACGTATTCGGAAGGCAGACAATTGAAAAAAATATTTTTACTCGACCTTTAACGAAATAAACAAACACGACGCTTCTGGTACGCTTCAAACTTTCTGATGGCGCAGCCATATGGCAATCGAGTGACAAAGGAAACATCGTTGCCACATCATGTTTACATACATAATATCGTCTAACACTGTGTTATTCAAATTTACCACCATTTACTCGCACTTTCTGAATTTCCCGCGTTTCTTTCCCCCCAAATTTGGAGATCACACCACACTGGAGGGAGTGATGGGGAGCAGTAGTTTAGTAGTAGTTTGTTTATTTCGGTCTCGTGTATTGGTTCTAAATTCACAATGGCTAATGTTACAAATTTCGTATATGGTAGTTTTATACGGAGAATGTTTACGAAATGCATGCCGCAGCTGCTGAATATAGGAGAAGTTTCCCTAACAGTGTACAAGTGCTTTTATGCCTTCGCGATACAGGTAATGTGATACCACGTCGGGAACTTACTGGACATTGGTGTGATAGAAATTGTTTTAAATTTAGTTGAGGAACAACCTACTATTTCTATAAGAACCATTTAAAGGCGATTGGAGATATCCCAAAGCAAGGTCTGCACAATATTATGTGAAAATTCACTGAACCCGTATCATTTTCAGAAAGTTCAGGCTTTAGAACCTTCTGATTTCCCCAGCCGTCTTGAATTTTGCAATTGGCTGACACTAATTTTATTAATAAAGTGCTATGGATGAATGAGTGCAACTTTACTCGAACTGGCATTTTAAATTTCTAGGCTAGATGTATGTAACTACAAACTGAATAATTAATTATTATACTTACGAGTAATACTACAAATTCATATTCAATTGTAAAACGTAGTGAAAACATAATATCAAAAGTATTAAACTAAATAACCTAACATTCAAAAACATTTATTTATTATTTACATTTGTTTTTATTAACTAAATCAATATCTAAGGAAAATTCATTCATGTATCTTGAAAAAAAAGTTAGTTTTTCTCCTTGTCGTTAAATAACAGTACAAAAACTAGGTAACTAGATTATTGACCTAATAATACTGTAGGTTCCCGATCATTTTTTATGAGCGTCAGATCAGAGGCGTGCTCTTTCGATCTTGGACAGTTTTTTGTCGACAACACAAGGGTTTTTTTATTACTTAGTATTTAAACGCGGAACACTTTTCAACTTCTCTTAATAATTTACCCATTGGGTATATGTTTTTATGTAATGTACCTAAATGGTTTATTACTCGGTTTATTATTAGATGCGTTGGAGCTTTGTAATTTCAATATTAAATATTTTTTTAAACTGTAACCAAGCTAATTTGTTTGCAGTCATAACACATTTGGTCGAACAAAAATCCACACGCTAGTCGTCGGTTTAGCTTTCAGAGGCGATTTGTTACCAACGTATGGGCAGGAGTGTACGGGGATCGTTTGATTGGACCGTATTTTCTACCGGAAAACCTGAATGGACCGCGTTACTTGCAATTTTTAATAGAATTATTTGATTGCTATTATTTGATTTCATTGAATATTAACATTTTAAATTATTATGGGCTGAACTGAGCAAGAAAAAATATGATATTCTAAAATAGTCAGTACTAGGAAAATATTTCAATTTGGCAACGTAGTTGAACTGTGAGCTGTAAACGACCAAGGTTGTGAGCGGTCAGTGGAAGTCTGAAAAGGGGGTTTACATAATGATTTGAAAAATTTATTTTCAGCGTAAATATGCATTTGAGATTTTTTAAATCGCGTATTCGTGTTATACTCATTATTCCCTATCTCCTCTAAAAATTAATGACATTATGACTGACTCACCCTGTATAAAATAAAGAATGTGAAATAATAAAAATAAAACATAATATTGTGAAATATTAAAGCCAAAATATAATTAGATTTAGACTTTTATTCTCTTCGGCTGACTCACCCTGTATATATATATATATATATATATATTAAATATTTAAAAAATTAAACAAGACTCATTTAATATTTTAATATTTAATATATCATAAAAATTAGACTGATGAGTTCCTAAGTTTTAACATAGTGTAACAATTTTTCATTATCTGAATGAAAATTGATTATGGCAAAGTTTAAAAAAAGCCAACATGTGTAAATATTATCTTCTATTTGTTCGTGATCATGTCTCTTATATTGTTGAACGCACTGTATATATAGTATAGCAGGAGTACCCCGAGAATACTGCAAAATGAGCTTTATTGTAGGTAATTCCTGTATGCTGATGAATATAAATTCATAAAAAATAGGACAATTACGAGTATATTGCAAGGTTTGATAACGATAATATTTTCAAGTACCTTTCAATCTAATACAAATTATTATGATTTAAGCTTATTGAATATACAGTATGATGCAGATGAAGGAAATAAATTGGATAAAAAAATCCTAAAAAAAATCAATTTTTATTTTTAAAAGTGCATTGCGACATATTTGTTTTACATATAACGTCATTTGTATGAGAGTCGTCCATGATTTTTTTAAATATAAATGTGAGTCATGCGATAGAATTTGGCATATTGCCAAACGAAATATTTTTCAAATTACAACAAAAATGTATTTTTAACAACCCAACTTACAATAGATTCCGAATGCGTTCTTTTAATGCATATAGATTTTATGGTCGATTTTGGTACATTTTAATTTAAGTTCTTGGATAAGTTATTAATGTGTCTCAAATATATATATATATATATATATATATATATATATATATATATATATATATATATATATAAAGTTGGTGTCTTGTAAACCAAGGGGCGTCAAGACGATATAGTCGATAACAAGATAACAATATTAACTAAAAATTTAATTAAATAAATGGTAAAATGTACAATTATCACACTTAAATTTCAATTATAAAGTTACTAAAATATGTTAAATTATTATGTATAAAATAACCTATGAATATGAATTTAATAGAAAATAATAATATCTAGATTCTTAAATGTTTCAGTAATTATAGCATATTTTTATTTAATTATATTACATAAATTATGTATAAAAATTTATAGAAAAAAGTAAAGCTTAGGTAAGTATTAGTTTTATGCTAATTATTATTTTGTTTATACCATTTAACAGCTATTATCTGGTTCACATTAATAACTTTATTAAAAATGTATAAACGTAAGTAATGAAAAAATTAATGAAATTAGTAAATATTAACTCTACACTTTAGTAAACTACACCAGATACAGGAATGAACAAAATTTACTATAATAGTTTATAAAAAATAGGAGAGGGTAGGTAAGTAACACAATTTTTTCTTTATTTTATGAACTGTGAAAATATTTGTTGTTCTGTCTTTTCAGATATGCTGCTTGTTACTCGAGATCGTACTTACAGTAACTCCCAGGTGATTGGTACTTAGAAAGAGAAGCCATGGAGTTGATAACAGTAAAAAAACATGAAGCCACAGCTTACATCACGGTACACTTTAATTTCCAGCGTACTAATTTTGATGATGGATCTTTAATATTGAAAAGCTATTGGAGTGGGCGATGGTCTGTATAAATGGTAAATTTTCTACCAAAAAGAAAGGGTCTAAAATTTTGCACTGGACCAAACTATAGCAAGGAGTTCTTTCTCTATGGTAGACTAGTTTATCTCGTGTCGATTTAACGTTTTTGATGCATAACAAATGTGTTTTTTTGAATTTTGAGACAACACTGCTCCTAAAGCAAAGTTAAAAACCTAATATACCTAAAAATGATTTAATTTCTTTCCGAGTTTTCGGAATTGGAAAATTTTGGATAGCTTTAATTTTTCTAGGATTGGGCTTTATTCCGTCGGGGGTTACTATATGTCCAAGAAATTCTACGGTTTTTGCCAAAAATTCGCATTTATCTAACTGAATTTTAAAATGATGATCAGAAAGACATTTGAGGACTAGTGAAAGATTTTTGATATGATCTTCGAGATTGGTTGAAAATATTATGATGTCATCCATGTATACTAAGCAGATACGATTTTTTAGATCACGTAATACTTCGTCCATGCAACGTTGAAAGGTGGAAGGGGCATTTTTTAATCCAAACGGCATTCTACAATATTCGTAATGCTCGTTCTCTACGGTGAACGCGGTTTTAGGGATGGAATCTTGTTCTACCTCGATTTGGTGGAAACCAGAAGCGAGAGCTAGTACTGTAAAATATTTGGCGTTACCTAGATTGTCCAATATATCTACAATATTCGGTAGCGGTTATTTATCGTCTGTAGTCTCTGAGTTTAAGTCTCTGTAGGTTTTTTCGGTACAACTCAAATAGAGGATGAATAAGGACTGTGCGATGGCTTAATGATACCATCTTCAAGCATCTGATGTATTTGCTTTCTAACTTCTTGTTTGTGTACATAGGGGTATCGGTATAATTTTTTATATATCGATTTTTCATCTATTGTTTTTATGTTATGTTTAATTTTGCTCGTGAAGGTTAATTTATCGCCTTCTTGGTGAATAATGGAGGGAAAATTGGCAAGCGTTTCAGAAAGGGAATGTTTTTCTTGAGAATATAAATGGGAAGTCCTGATTAAGGAATTCAAGAGATAGAAGGGAATTGTTGTAAGTTTAGTGTTGCTTTCAGTAGGAATTTTTAGGGTTCCTTTATGTTAATTAGTTTTTTCTATTTTATTTTTATTTGATTTATTAAATCTTACTCTAAGTTCTTTAACTGAAAGATGTATTTAAAATAACAAATATCAATATATTACAAGATTTTGCAAGTCATGGTTTTTGTTACAATACACAACCTTATACTAGGTTGACAAACAAGATATTTTTCCCCTTTTTATATTTCACTATGACAGTGCATAAATGTGTTTATACCATCAATAGTTAAATATAGATATTTATATAGCGCTTTAATGTTTCAAATTTGCAAATTTGTTTAGTAAAGTGTCGGCACTTACAGAAGTAAATTTATTGCTGGTTATTCCAGCTACATGTAATCGCGCTGTACTGTATAGCTCCTATACGTAGTCGTACTGTTTAGAAGTTCCTTCGTTGAGATGATGTACCTCCACGAAGTTTCCTTATGTGTTTCTTTCACAGGAATTTTTCCTGGTGAACTGCACTACACGATATTTTTTTAATTTTGCATTTCACTTGTCACTTTTATTTATGCTATTAACCTTATTTGTTGTATTGTGTTGTGGTTGTTGAATGGCTTTTCGAACTTTTGTCACTTCAATTAATGTGACGTTCCAACTTTGGACTGTTACATCTATTCACGACATGATATCACCAAGATGACGGGTTAAATATCCTCTTTTTACAAACTTGTTGATTTTTACTTTACTTTTATTAAACGCGCAAAATATAAAGAAGAAGAAACCCAATATCCCTATTAACGGTTGGCAACAACTGTGACAGTTCAGCGCCATCTACTTGCATAGTCGGATTGATGAACTAAAAATGACCGCGGAAACTTCGAATATTCTATTTATACATATTTACATTTTTAATGCGACACAATATTTAAAATCATACACAATTTACAAGTAAATTTACAAGTAAATTGTGTATGATTTTAAATATTGGTCACTAAAAATGGGAAATTATATAAAATCACTAGAAAAAATGGAATAAAAATGTATATTTTTAAAAAACAACGTATTCTTTACATTCGACAAATGTAGTTAATATAGGAAATTTACCTTAATGAAACACATTTCTGGAAGCAATCCCATATTTCAATTTTATGAACGATGATAAAAATTTATATAGGTGATTTTTTTATAAATCCAAAGACAAAGAATATATTTCATTTGTCTTGAATGTCTTCATAAATATTTCTTCGGGATGATCTGATCGACAAAGCAATAACCTCTAACTCTCTAAACGAATCAAATCTCCATGTATATTAACAAATATCATTATTGAAACTCCTCTTCTTGAAATATAATAACAAATTAATGTGATGAAGCATTTATATAAGATTTTTACAATTTTGTATAAAAAATAGGTAGGTACTTTTACTAGCACATACTCATATTTCCACTAAAATTTTCTACATTTTCAAACGTTCAAGAGGATATATTTTTTTAATTAACCACTTGGATAGTGAAAAACTGCAATGACAAAATAAGAATAAAAATATTTCAAGTGACTAAAAAGTTGGGTTAAATTTAAATTTCTATCTCGCTATGACATAGTTATTTAGATTTTGAAACCTTGTCGGTATACTTACGTATTTAGGTAAAAAGAAATTTTGAATAATCAAAACATATATACAAAATAATGAAGAATATTGAATTTTACAATAAGTTAGCTCAAATTTTTTTCATAAATAATGAGAAAAAAAGCTATAAATGCTTAAAATATCCTTATATCATTCTACCGGTAGCCGGTAGCACTGATTTTTGTTGGTAGGGTTACTGATGTGAGAAGGAATATTGCATAGACGATTGTTGCCGGGTTTCCTATACGAGTTACCCGTGATTAAACTTGAAAAACAAATGAAAAATACTATGGCAACAGTAACCAACATTTTTGAAATTTTATTTATGCAAATACTGACTCTTGGATTTAATTATGATGCCTGAGATTTTCATTTTCAGGTTCCTTGCATATTTTTACATCTTTTGACACCAATTACAAGTTTCTAAGTTAAGTTTGAGGTTATGCCAAAATTTTATTTATTTTTACAAATTTCAACTAAATTTTGATAAATGGACTAATTTTCAGCATGTCTGTCCATTCAATGTTTTAGTACAACCTATTAAACACCTTTAACACAGTCTTTAATTGTTTAATTGTTTTTTCAGATGTAAACGAAAGAAAGTTTTGAGGTCCTCCGTTCCGATAAGTATTATAAAGTCTACACAACAATTTAAACTTTGGTTCGAGTTTAAACACATTTTATGGAGTTATGAGGGTCTTTTACATTCTGCACATATGATTTTGCAGTACCATACACCTTTATACTTAACAATTTACAAAATTCTAACGGAACACAAATGTCAACATTTATATGGTACAGAAAAGTTTTTACAGATGTATAAGTTTAATTCCACACATATCCTCTGTTTACAGGTCTGCTTTGTTTATCTACCAGTTTTATTGCATGAATCAGTGATATATGTGAAACACCTTCATCAGACGTCGAAAATTGTCAAAATTTCGCTCTTATTATTAAATATGCTCATGCTATAACTTATAATTGACATTTATTATTGTAACATGGTTCTTTACTGTTATTTATAGCTTAATTGTACTACATGAGTGCATTTAAATATTTTTTTGAATATACAAATTCAATTTTAGTTATCATTTTGACAGTCGAGACGTCTTGTCGTGAAAAAGTATTAATTACAATTTTTTTTTACTTATTCTATAGACATCTTCCATTTAAATTTATTATGGTAACTCACACCCTGTTAGTGGCGTTTTTCCGACCCTTTTATGTTTCGGTGCCGAGAAAAGAATCGATTAAAATTTACAATTTAATAAAAACATAA
Source organism: Monochamus alternatus (assembly GCA_037114965.1). Lineage (NCBI taxonomy): Eukaryota > Metazoa > Arthropoda > Insecta > Coleoptera > Cerambycidae > Monochamus > Monochamus alternatus. The sequence goes on along the minus strand of CM073428.1, from coordinate 44,583,583 downwards.
CACTATATATATATATAGTTGACTAACGTATTTTGCGACATCCAGCAAAAATTTCATCTATGTGACATCCCTATTAATTGTATATAAGGAAATTAAAAATATGCATTATTAAAAATGAAAGACGAACGCTCCTTCTATAAAAAAATATCAACAATACACGAAATAATAAATTAAAAAATCATATCTTTGTGAACTCCAGAGTATATTGCATTCTAACACAAGTAATTTGTGTAGATACTTTCCAATATACAAGGTGTTAAAATTTTATAAAAAAATTTTGAAATTTATTGATATTGTGGAAACCGTACAAAATGAAATTTTACAGGTTTTTATGTTGACAATAATATATGTTTTACAGTAAATAGTTATTTATGTATTAAGAGAGAAAAGTGATACATTATTGCTCAAGAGTAATCACGCGAGAACAGTAATGTCACTTTATGCTCGTAATGCATACAATGTTTTATCTACAATCACTCAATAAAATAAAACTGTTCAATTATTAACTTTATTACGTTGTTACGTTATTTTGGAAATTAAAGTATTTACAAATTTTTATAAAAATAAAACTTTAAGAACGTGTAGAAGAAAACACTTTGTATAGTTTTTGATCAAATTTCACACATAGGGGTTTAGAGGGCCTGATTATCACCACCTTATCAGATTTTAAATTAAAAAATCGCTAAATGTTTTTATTACATTTTGGGGTTAAGTATACAAAAATCATAACAGGTTTTGGATTGCCATCTTAAATGTCGTAGTAGGGTCAAAGGAAGCGGTTTTCGATGTCATTTATAATTTAAAAAAATTATTTTGATTATCTTCAAGAATAAAATTTTTGCGGATTTGTACATAAATAATAGTAGACACCCTGTATGTACTGTGACCATATAGACAACTTTTTTAGATGGAGAACCTTTTCGCAGTTTGCGAAAAAGTTAAAAAAGATTGCTGCCTCACCTAGGAATTTCGAAGTCGGCTCTTTAATTTTGGTGAAATATTTATTTTTTAATTTTATTAAAAACTAACGAACTAATAAGTTTTTAATAAAATTTTAAATAACTCGACAAAGTTACATCAAATATGTGAAAAGATATATTTCTGAAAGATTAAATACGCCAATTGGAAATTCCTAGATGAGGCAGCGAATTTTTTAACTTTTTTTCGCAAATTGTAAAAAGATTCCCCTTCTATAAAAGTTGTCTATATGGCCACAGTACATATATCCTAATGTTTGGTTTGGGTTCCATGTCTGGTTATTGATATATGACATACCAGAAGTCTCACTAGACGCCGCTGCTGGATATTTTTAATGAAAAAAATGATCCAACACTGAGTTTTATTAAAATAAAAATTAGTTTTTAATTCATTGTTTAATTTAGAAGTGAATAGGTCTCTCGATTTTATTCTTACAACACCATTTTCCAGAAAAAAAATTATAATCAATTTATAATCCGGTTTCAATAATTTAAAAAATAGCAGAAATGATGTTTACAGCGAGTAGCAACAATTTTTTGTAATAAAATTGGTACAAAAAAACTAAGTGCATAATTTCTAATATATTTCAAATCATTGAAACATGCCATGCATGCAATTTAATTTTTTTTACTCGAAAATGGTGAGTCGTAAATTCCAAATTGAATAAGAAATTCGAAAATAATTTTTTCTACAAAACTGTTAAAAGTGGGCTTTTTAATTGTCATTTTTGATGTTAAAAATGTAATTTTTGACACGTGTGTTAAAAGTAAGTTACTTTTAACACTAGTGTTAAAAGTAACTTACTTTAGTTTATTTAAATTTTGTTTTGAAAATTAATAAAACGTTTTAACAAACACATGAACTACTTTTTATTTTAAATAAGTACAAACCAACATTTTAACTAGTTATTACTATTAACATTTATAGTAAAATTAGAACAATTTGAAATTGTAATTCCTTGCGGAGTCATCATACTTAAGTTGGTTTTACTGTCAACATGTGTGACATCTATTTTCTGTAGAAAAACTACTGGTAGTACTGGTAGTCTTGCTAGTAGTTGCAGCAGTAGGAAGTATTTGGCACGCAATTTCTTTCTTCTACTCCAGCGAATTTTCAATGTAGCTTTCAGCTACCGTCGAAGATTTCCATTCTCCATGTCTCTTGATGGTAGTAAGATTTGCACCAGAATCTGCTAACAATGTCGCCGATGAACGACGAAAACAGTGTCCGGTATAGAGTTGAGGATTTGGTAGATTCAAGAACTCTGCAATGTCGGCAGGTATTTTACCAAACATGTTAATTCCGACTGGATTCTTCACACATTTATTCTTCATATATATAAGAAAAAGTCGTCTATGGTCAGCGTTGGGTGGCCGGAGTGCCATATACTTTCTAAAAAAGTTTAAATAGGATTCACCAACAACACTAAAAGTCCGAGGCACTTTCGTTTTAGTATCTGGTATGGTCACAACAACCGAAGTGCCCAAATATTCGATATTGTCGATGTTCATCTGACACAATTCCTCCCGGCGACACGCCCCGAAGACACCCACTATTGCTGCGACTTTCATCATCAGATACTTTTCGTCTTCTGCTTCTGTGAGAAATTTGTCGATATGCGTCTTCGTCAAAACTTTGACTTTTTTTGCTTGATATCCTTCACCCTTCCGTTTTAAAAAAGCAATAAGTTTATAATGTTTGCTTATATCTTGATCTTGCTTTATTTTTAACATAGTTTTGATGATGGAATAATTTGACCACGGCGTTAACGATTTCCATATCTTGGCTTTTTCCTCAAAACATGCCAGTAAAACACTTTCGTTACATTTTCCAGGGACCTTTTTAATGTTGCACCATTCCGAAAAGCGTCTATAAGCGATTTCGTACTGTTCCTTTGATTTCACCGGTAATAATTCCAATGTTGCTCGACTGGCGGCTTCTTCGATTTCAGTAGGGATGGATTCGTTACGCTCATTACCGAGATTATTCATTATACTTATAATATTACTAGAAAATGCTGTCAATATTTTTGCGTTTTTTCCGTAGCTAACAACAGCGCTGGTTGCTACGAAAATTTTGGTGAAGTTAAAAAACTCGCTACGCTCGTTTTTTAATCATCTTCACTCACAAAATAAAATCTTACTTTTAACACGTATATCATAAATAGTTATTATTATAAGAAAAATCAGTGACGAATCATTTTTTTTTTAAATATGCAGAGACGTCCCTGCTGGTATACGCTGTGCGTATGCGTCTGGTGAAACTGAAAACAATATTTTTATTGCAAAACATGTATTGTCATTAACTGCCACAGCTTGCAAAATTTCATTAAAATATTGTGAGGGGTTTCATCAATATTAACAAATTTGCTTTTATTATTTAAACTTATAACACCCTGTCCTTACTAACCTCAACCATTTCCAGAAACAACCGTTTAGTTATATTTTTCCATATGCAAAACTCTTACATCATCAAAATTCATATGGTGTTCTGAGTCTAAAACATGTTCTGATAATGCACAAGATCTCTTTTGAGTTCTACAATATATCCCAAATTGCAATTGTAACAAAGAATATTATACACCACATGGGATCTCTCGAGAATATTGTTATTATCTTTTAATTTAATGTAAAGATTACCTATAGACCTAACACTTTTTTGAACATTTTTTATAACCTTTTCATCTCTGAAAATATTAATAACTCTAGTTGACAATTCTTTAACAAAGGATAATGAACCATAAGTAACTTGGATTTGTGATGAGGTTTCCAGTGTGTCACGATCTACCCGAACATTATTAATTAAAGGAATATTAAATAAATATTTAAAAAAGTAATTTTATTGGATATGAGTTATTTTGTAAAATTTATGATAGTTTTTCTAAATTTTTATTCCTCAAAGAGGGATGATTCGATTCTTCATTACAAATTGATTTTCATTGTTTCTGTGTGATAAGAGTTATAATTAATGTAACACCCTGAGCTGATTGAATATACCAATCTAGAATCACCTTGTTGTCAGGTGTTCTGATTAGTTTTGTATCCAAAAAGGGCACACTTCTTTCATCTTCTTGTTCAACTGGAAATTGAATATGTTGGCTATATATATTTTTAGGTATTAATAATATTGTGTGAAACTATTCTGTGGACTAAAGCCCCAACCAGCGCTGAATTACACCCACAATATCTACCCATATATTCTTTATTATTAGCTTTTGTAACATTTTTTACTGTATTAGAAAGATATTTTAAGCTAATATAAATCAAATCTCTTACAATTCCTATCAATGAAGTCATATGTATGCTCTCTGATACCAAACATCTAGATATGCTAATGAACAATTCCACAGACAAAGCTCTATTCAACAATTATCTAAAGAAATTAATCTATCTAAATTTACTAACCTGGTTTAATGAAAACACTCTATAAATATCTAACTTCACTTTTGACAGTTAGATATTTAACTTAAAGGAGGCCACCTGAAGAAGCAATCCTAAAAATGCAGAAATAGATCAGATCTCATCTATTGTGGTTGAATTTTCGAGTTCCTACCCAAATTTTAGCAGTAATTGCAATCTCTGGTCCATATTGTTGTTGAATATCCTGGTAAAACCCCATTCCTATATAAAAAAAGTCAAAGGGTAGTCACGACCGACTAGATGAGTATCAAACAATTGTTAATTTTAACAGGGCTTCGGTCAAACTTGGGAAATTAATAAGTAAATTCTAGTTTACTATGCCGAGTTTTCGACAATGTTTATTGTCTTTTTCAATGCTACAAAAGAAGACAATAATTTAGTTTATATAACAAGTACTAATAGTAATTCACTGTTTAATATCAAAAGATTTTAATAAAAAACTACTAGTTTTAGTGACTGACTTAGTTTAACTCGGTTTTTTGGTCTAAATTAAAACCTTTTTATATGAAATAAATTATTGCAGTTGTTAATGATGCTTTGAGTGATGATATATAGTTTAGAGTTAGATACACATTTGTTATTTTGTTTGCACATCGAGAACCGCTGTGTTTAGAGTAAATTTTGACGTGAATACTGATTCGGCTCATTTTTTCCAGCCTCTGTACATAATTTTCATATTTCTATCTTTAAAAATAAAAATTGATGTCCTTTTCGTTAGACGTACTTTGTGAGATTCTTTCATTTCACTGACTTTGTGACAGTCATTGCCGACTTTATTGCGGCCGGCTTGTATATTAATTTTTAATTGACGCATTTTATTGCAGGCAACAGTGTTGTCAATTTTTTTATTAGAGAAGGACCAATAGTTCCTGCAAGTAGTTTCTGACTTTTGTAAAGTTCTTTATATAAGTAAAAATATAATCTACTCCTATTAAGCTACAATTTCCTAGACGTAGAATTAAATTCTACGTGAGAATTTTCTGCTAATTATTTGATAATCTAATTTCTATCATTTAAAAAAATGTTGTTGCTATTATTTTGAGAAAATTATTCCATAGATTGTAATTTATTAAGAGTAAGTTGTCGCCACGTTAAAATACTTAATTTAATAGCAGTTTTTCGACAGGGACAGATTTGCTAAGCTCAGGTATTTTTGAAGAATTACAAGCACAATAGTTCTTATTTCATTATTTAAAACTGTAACACAAATAACATGTATAAGTTATAAAAAAATAAATAAATAACACATCATTCATGATATTGTATGTAAGGGAAATCTTCAATTAGTCGTCTCTGAAAAAGAAAATTAACTGGTAATTTGAAAATTTGTGTATGAGGAAATTTATTATATTTTTCTATGGATCCAATTGCGATGTAGGTATGAGACTTCCGATTGTACCAAAAGTAAGCATCAACTCGCATATTTCAAACCAAACATACTATTTTTTATTTAAATTTTAAAGTGTACCTTAGATTTTATAGGTTGTAATTCCAGCATACTTTATTCTCAAATTCAATTGTTTTCAAGATATTCAGGTTGTTTTAAATTTTAGAAAGCCTTTACTTAGAAGGTTCAAATTTTAGGTTAAAAATATTAAAACGTATTAAAAAATCTGGAATATCGGAAAGTTAATACAAGTTATATATTGCGATGAAAAATAACGGACCAACTTTTACAAGTTTAAAACCCAATATCGCACTTAATTCAAATTATTAGGTTTCGAATTTGTGAGATTTGGTAGGTCATTTTATGACGTTTTACATAAGTTTTTGATATTTCATGTATTTGGATATATTTTTATATTGCTTAGATAAAAATTTGACCATTCTAGATGAAAGTATTAAGCGATATAGAACTTATACGTGTAAGAATATATTTTTTTTTCGAAAAGTCAAAATGTTTTGAAAACAATTATGTTTAAAAATAAAGTATACTTATAAAATCTTAAACTTGTACAATAACAAATAAATGGAAATGTGTATCTTCTATTTGAAATAGGTTAGTAGATGTCTACTCCCGGTACAAATAAAAGTTCAACATCAATATTTTGAGTCGACCGAAGTTTATGACAAATCTTTATGAATTTTCAAAATTTCAATATACAATAATAACGATTTTATTAGATTTTTCTTGAGATTCAATTTGATCTGACTCATCTGAACGACAATTGCGCAATATATGCGTATCTTCATATTTTTTCTGCATAACATTTTTTATTCAAGAAGCATATTTCCATATGAAATTGAAAAGGCAAAACTGTCTTACTTTCCCATTAGTGAAAAAAAAAACATTCCTACAAATTAAGTTTAAGGTCGCCGTATTTATCGACGTAAAATCAATCAAATTTGAGCTGCTTTTAGGTACAGAAATATCCAAAAATAAAACTCATACAACAAAAGTAATATCAAAAATAAAATTCTTAATGTTTTGTTTATCCACATTTACTATTTCTGTTTTCCTCAAATAAAATAACAACTTTTAAAAAGTGTTTGTAAGACACATTTGAACAAGTATTTTCACATATTTATATACAAAAGTGAGCAATCTACAATTAAAATTTAAAAAATACGTATTTTGAAAATACCTAAAAATGTGTCGATTTGGGTAGAATAAAAAACGACAAATACAAATTTTAATTTATTAACAATAAAATAAAATTACATTAAGTATCTACATACATTTAATTGATTTTATGATAAACAGTTGTTCTGTATTCTAATTTCTTTTACAGAGCAACGTTCAACCTAAGGGATGGTCATGCATGTACGATTAGAAACGAATCTTGCGATTTCATTATTCGATACCTTATTACGTTACGTTGTGCATAATGTAACAACAGTTACCTTTCATCATTTTAAAGATATTATAACGAGATGTTTTCGTACTACACATAGAATTATGAAATGTCTGTATGATATTTTTCGTTCATTCTGTTTGGTGTCCTATGTTACGAATCGTTTTGTTTCAATGTAATTTGTGGCACTACACACACACAAATACCTGAAAGATAAAAACAATAATTACAAATTACTATCTAGCTTTAAATGACTATGTGATAGGTACCTTCTGGATGTAGTATTTTCAGGTGGTTCTTCCTAGCAAAGACCAGTTGATTTATTTTAGTTCTGTATCATATGAAATACATCTAGTACATTATTTACTATTTTACAGATGTAGAGTCCTTGTAAACATATTTTATCCATCAGAAAAATAAATAAAGTGCTGAAATATGTGGACACAACAAACATCAATCATTTCTAGGTTATGCTTTCGTGATATTTCTTTTGTGTGGCAAGTCCAGTTCTGGCTTTCAGTCCAAGAACAAACACGTTCACATTATAATCAAAAAAGTTTCAGGAGTCGTTTTGTTTGAATTTATTTGTTGCTAAATAAGTAATCAATAATTATTCAGTTGGAAAAAAGGAATATTCTTTAGGTACTTACACACTTTTGTAAATTATTTTGTTTAAAAAAAATACGGGTACCTAATTATTATGTACACTGTAGTAACATAAAAACATCAATTTACTGAAGTTTAATTATATTATAATGGAACAATTTAATGTTGTGTAAAATATCCACACATATGCAGGAAAGTTTGTGGTTGTTAGAGATACCAAACAAAATTATTACTAAAAATAATATATTGCAGTAATGCAACTAAAATAAACAAAATTGAAATGGGCCCACAAAGGCGAACGAAACTTCAAGGCTATACAAAAATACACTTAAATACAACAGTGGCGTACAGTGTCAGTATAACCCGAGCTCAACTCGGTTTAAAATTATTGTCTAGAACAGAAAAATGCTGCACAATTTCTAGAAACTTGCCGATTTAACACTATATAAAAACGTTTTAAGAGAGAGATCTGGCAACTTACCATCTATTGTAAAACAAGTATACTATACAGTTCACTTACCAATAAAATCCAAGAAAATGATGTTAATCCCAAAACAACTAGGCACGGTAATCATCACTGTGATCACACTACAATTATTAGATCGCTTCTTTAAACTATCCGCAGAGTCTAAGTGACTCCAACACCGAAACTAACTTAACTTCCACGACCGCCGTCCAGAGACATACTTATCTCTACCGCCGTCCAGAACTAACTTTTTTCTTACTATCCGCGAGTGACTTCCACGACCGCCGTCCCGGAACTACCTTAACTTCTTGAAACTGATTTACTCGACCGCTATCCCGAGAGTGAACTTCTTCGGCCGCGATCCCGGAATGAACTTGACTTCTTACTCCTGTCGTCCAAAAGCTAACCGCGTCGACCGCTGTCCAGAGACTTACTTGTCTCTTCCGCCGTCTAGAACTAACTTTTTTCTTACTATTCGCGAGTGACTCCCACGACCGCCGTCCCAGAACTTACTTAACTTCTTCCTCCGAACTCTCTCGGGAACTCTGCAGCTCCTATGATTTTAATCCCGCCTAGTATTAAAAAAATCCTCCTGTACAAAAAATGTCCGAAACAGTCCCACCAATTAACGTTTAATTTTCCCATAATTTATACCTAATCAATTGTTTATTACATCGATCATTTTGGAAAATGGGCATTACGCTGAGAATTGCAAATATACCCGATGTGCTTGGGTTCCCACAGAGACTGCTAAATTCGCATTTTTAAGCCTCATGTTCTTAATAATCAACATCCTGTATTATGACTAACTTTTTTAAAGTTGTTATGAGAACATCTATCCACGATAAGCTTGAAACAAAGATTCATTGTCTGGACCTTGCGAGCGTAGTTTTGTTAAAATAAACAATTCTAATGTCTCCGGTTTCTAGCCTTAGCTTAAATTAATTCTATGTATATATAATTCTACTAGATTTTTTTATTTACTACAGAGTACAAATATGGCAACAAAATATTTCCATATTTTGTTGCCATATTCTCTCAAAATCTTACCTAGGTTGTAGGCAGGGCCGGATTTATATTTGCTAAAAAAGGGAAAAATTTGGAGGTAGGCATAAAAATACGTATATTCAAAGTTAAACATGACTTCAGCAATAACAACATCCTAAAACTAAAACAACTAAAAAAGAAAAACTGTTTCTAATTTGTTCTCCATTTTCTCCCTTGGCGATTCAAAAAGGCGGAAATTAAGCCGTCAGTGTCTTCGTCATTGAGTAATTTACCCTAAATGGACAATAAAGCCATATCTGTTAGATGACCGTCACTCAAAGAGTTCCGCAAATATGTCTTGATTAATTTCAAAGTAGAAAACGATCTCTCACCTGAAGCGTTACTTACGGGAATAACCAAAAAAATTTTAAGTGCCAAGAATACATTTGGAAATGTTGGAATAAGGTCATTATCATGAATATATTTAAAGATATCTCCCGCTGACTTCAGATTGGGCTTGTCACCAATCGCCTCAATAAACGATTTAAAGCTGATGCAATCCTCAGGAAATTCGTCAGTAAGATCATCTTTACATACTGCCTTCAATTGATTTGCTTTCTCTCTAATAACGTCGTCATTTAAATTCTGTAAATTTAACAAAAATCCAAACAATTCATCCAAGAATGTATGCTTTTCCTTCCTTTTTTGCAATTCATTACAAAGTCGGTCAATTACAACATAATATGTATTAATCTTAAATGACAATGTGGCATCGAAAAATTCTTCTGCTGGACCATCTTTAAACACTGGTCTCCGTTGCCTTTTATTATCTTCTGAAAAGGCAAAATTTCCAGATATACCATGTCCCTGTTCCAAATAATATTCAAATCTTTCTCTCAATTTGGTTACATACTCAATCATGCCTTTGTATAACGCCATTGCCTGATGTAAATCAATATCAATTTTTTGAAGGCCATGATTATTTTTGTTAAACACCGACAATAAATCGTTCCAAAACACAATATTGCACAATATTGCAGTCTCCAGTTTAACCAAAGTATTGTGCAAACTACATGCTTTAATTTTTACAGATGAAATTTGCGATTCATCATCAGAAATAACTTGGAGGGTGCTCTAGAAATATTTGTAGCCACGAGTAAGTGCTTTAGTGGCGTCGGCTCTGGCTGACCAACGAGTATCGGATAAATTTTTTGGCAATTACAATATGTCATCATTAGACTCCTGTTCTTTTTGTAACGTAGATTTTACAAGATTCCACCTTCAAGTCGATGAAGAAAAAAAGTTGTACAATTTTTGTACAAACATGAAATAGGACGTCATTTGTAAACAACATTTGGCTGCACAATTTCCCACCAAGTTGAGAGAATGTGCTCCGCATGGTACGAAAAACGCAAGATTACTTTCATCTTGAATTTTTGCCTGCAATCCTCCATAAATACCATATTGCTGGCGTTGTCATAGGACTGCCCCCTACAATTTTTAATGTCTAAATTTAAATCTTCTAGTACACTAAGGACTGCTGTTTTCATCTTCTGCCTTGTGGCCCACGTGGGGAATGCATTTTATGAATCTCTCAGTAATTGTTGTTTGGTTCAAATATCGCATAATGAACACTAACTGATCGGTCTTGGTAATATCGGGGTAGAATCCACACTTATGACGTAGTATTTGCTTTTTAAAATTTCTTCGGATATCTTATTTTGAATCTACAAAAACACACGTTGTTAATGAGGGATCATGTTCTGATTATACACTGTACACTGTAAATATCGTAAATACTTACCCTATACGCTAGTTGATGCAGTATTTCGGTGACTGTTTTTTGATAGATAGGAAGCTCTTCCACTCCCTAAATTTCCGTACTTCTGAATATGTTGTAGAAGAAATGGATCATATTCTGCTATTAACTCGAAAATTCCCAAAAAGTTGCTATTATTTGGGGAGCTGAATGTTTCTCGCGTTCCACGAAATGAAAGATTGCGACTAGCAAGAAATTTTATTACTGAAATTATACGTTTTAAAACTTCCTTAAAATATTGCTTTTGCATAATTCTTCCTAGCACATTAGAGCGAGTAATAAACGTCTCCAGAGATTTTAAATGATTACCAGATTCTTCGTGAATATGTAAAAGGTGAGCGTTTCCAGTTATGAAAACCCTCAGAATAATCGTTGTCCTTGTTTGCAAACAACATGCACGGGATGCAGTAACATTTATTTGTTATCTTTGAATAGTATAGCCACGGTCGTCGCACTTTCTCTCCATTCGGTAAAACCGTATAAAACAGGCTTGGATTGGCGTATCTAATTTGGGTACTATACTGTTTTCCTGATTTAGACATATCAAGACTTTCGATGATTTGCGGTTTAAAATTCTTGATGATGTAGTCAATGTTTTTTTCATTAAGCTCCCATCTGCTGGGGTCTTCATCATCGAAAGTAAATGCGGTACTCGTCAACTCTATAACGGAAGTTGCTTCCTCAACATCATCCACATCTGCACTAATAGATAATAGACTCTTCAATAACAGCACTTTTTGAAGTAGAAGGAGTTGGTTCCATTACATCGTCTGTTTCCATCTGTGTTGATTTAAATAAGGTGTCCAAAGTTGGCACTTTACTTAAAAGTTCTAATCTCTTTTCTGTTTTTTGTTTTAAAAGTTGCCGCTTTCGCGCACCGCTCTCATATGTCCGCTTCGACATGTTTCACCAACAGATAAAATTTAAAATTAGTACGTAGGTAATAAACCAAACATATAAATAATATGACTTCACGTCACTGACTTGCAGTTAATAGTGCACTAGCAGGTGACGTCATAACATGGCAGATCAGGAGGCAAGCAAGTCAACATTTATATATTTTCAGGTATTAACAATATTGTGTGAAACTAACTACTCTGTGGGCTAAAGCCCCAACTGGCGAACGTTCGTTATCTATATTTTTATTGTTTAAATTAAAATAATAAAGAACAGGGCATTTTATTATGATAATTGTAATAGGATCAAAGGCTTGTTTACACTCCGAGAGCTCGAGAGAGACTGTGAATAATACGCGTAATGTTTTTACGACGTAGAATAATTTAGGCGACGGTCGGAATTATGTTTCTGCGCATATGAAGGTCAAATCTCATAAGATTTTAAAACACCTATACGTACCTGTGTAGAAGTTCTAGATCTTTAAACAAACAACACACATAAATACGGCCTATAAACTTCACCGATCGAGAAATGACGAGGTACTGGGTTATATTGGCTATCGCCTTTCATCGACAAAGCGTCAGACGCTCTGTTCGGCATGCGGCACGTGGTGTCGCGACGTCTGTCTAGCGTTCTTATCAAGAAGCAAAATTAACGAACCCGGACGCGGTGGCGGGGCCCCCTAGAAGGTTGGGGGCCCTGGACTGCAGCCCACTTTGGTATATGGTAAATCCGGCCCTGGTTGTAGGGCGGCCTCGTGGTGAGCTAATAGCTATTTTACGTCAGGTTTATGAGCATAAATCCAACCAAGAAGGTCGATACTGGGACTACCAGAATTAACAAATATATCAAACTAAATTTGCCCAGAGCACACGTTGTTAAATTAAAATCGACGTTTTCTTAGCTTCGCGCTAAGCAGGACGGTCGTGGTAAGCAAAAATTTCAGCAAAAAAAGGTCGCAAGAAAAGTGTGATTGCCGGTAAAGCGTGTTTAAATACCAGGTGCAATGGAATAAACATATGATGAATTATAATTGAATTTTTAGAAAAATAATACAGGCTGATAATTAACAATCAAATAAATAATAACTATTTCATTATTATAATAAATTAATTTAGCGGTAACATAGCCAATTTAGTCACGGATTTTTTTTATTATTTTGGAAATAATCTATTATTAATGTAATAATAATAAAAATAAGCCCGTAACAAGGTTACTATCGAAATAAATGCACTTACAACATGAATGTCTTTTTCAAGGTGGTCTATTGATTCAGAACAATACAGCCTTTTAATTAGAAGTTTCCTGTAGTGCCTTTATTTTTTATTAACCCTGGTCCAGTGGTGCACAGTGTGAGGCCATATTTGAAAGTAAAAAGACAATTTTCACATTTTGCAGATCACATTGCGGATGAGATGCAGCATTATCAAAAACAAGAGCTTTTGTCTCTGCATCTTTTTATGAAATGAAAATATTTTTTGGGGTAAGTATCCTTTTGTAATTGTAGAGTTTTTCTTGCCAGTCAGCCATATTTGCAGTAACAGCTTCCCAGCAAATTGATTTCAAATCAAATATCTAGGATTATCTGGTCATAACAAAGCTAAATTTATCTAATTTATATTATATTTGTACCAAATTTAGATGCCCTTCTTTTACTTCAATTCCAAGAAGGTCGGGTATTGACCAGGTTCTCAAATTTATAATAGGATGTTGCAGGTATCAGGGCCTACATTATAAAAATAGGGATTTCCAGTATTTAAGTAACCATGTAATAAAATTAAAAACTGTATTAGGGAATTATTGTATTATTATCTCAAAAATATATATTGTCTGTGTCCGTTGTTTAGAATGTCCGATGAAAGGAGATTTAAATGTAAAGGAAGGCCTATAATATCGGGTTGTGCTTTAAAAACTGTCCTTCCACCGGAGTTGTTCATTCTTCAGAGATGTCCATTAAGAGAGAGTTCACTGTACTACAATATTGTTTCTGTCAATGCCACTCAATTCGTAGACTAGACAGTAGTGTTTTTTTTATTGTTATTTTTTTATATTTAAAACGCCCGGTCGTTTATTATTTATTGTACGACAGATTAGGTGAAAAATGATCATTTCGTCCGAAAAAAGACGTTGGAAGGTCGAAAATATTAACAGCGGATCAAGAAGATGATGTTTCAGTGCGAATTGCTAAAGACACACGTAGAAGCACACGTCAAATTTCGGCAGCTACTGGCATTAGCCAGTTGTTGTATCCTTATCATTTTACTCCAGTTTAACATTTGACGCCACAAGACCCTTTAGCTAGGTTACGGTTTGCACAGTTTCTTCGCCAGCAGCAGAATGATGACCCAACATTTTATAATAAAATGTTATTTACGGACGGAGCCACATTTATCTGACGAGGTATTTTTAATTGAAGAAATAGTTATTCTTGGGAACTATAAAATCCTCATCTGGTAAGAGAAGTACATTTTCAACAAGAGTTATTTATCAATATTTGGTGTTTAATTCTCTAGGATAATATTGTGGTTCCGTTCGTACTTCCACGTCCACTTAACGGAGAAAATTATTTAAATTTTCTACCGCCACTGCTTCTTGAAGATATTCCTTAAAATTTACGGCAGAACTTCTGGTTTCTGCATGATGGTACACCTGCACGTTACTCCCGTTCCCTTGGCCTGCACGTAGCCCTGATTTAAATCCGCTGGATTTTTACTTTTGGAGCTATATTAAATCTTTAGTTTACAAAGACATTATAATAGTCAAGAACAACTGTGGGAAAAGATTCAAGTATACGTTAATATTCTGCGCGGCGTTATCAGCCCAGTGCAGCTTAAATACAGGATGGAATAAGAAGGAAGGACAAAGGACACGAACACAAGTAGAAAGCATATCTCTATTTGCGGCGTCGTGTCATCCAGAAACAACGTTGTCCGCAGTTGCTTCGTTGTTCCTTCCATCTGTGTTCTCCGGATCCTGCAGCCGTTAAATTCCAGCTGTTTCGTTTAAGATTATTCCGTTCCTTCTTGTATTTATACTGGCTGAGACCCTGACAGTAGTTGTTGGATTCTCTTCCGCGGCGAATGTTGCTTTTGGCCTCAAAACCGAGACTGTGTGACTAGAAGCCGTAAATAGGGATAGCCTTTCTACTTGTGTTCATGTTTGCCCTTCCTTCTTATTCCATCTTATTTTTAAGCTGCACGGCGCTAATGAAGGGCAAAACCCTAGAAGCAACGTTGTCCGCAGTTGCTTCGTTATTCCTTCCATCTGTTTAAGATTATCCGTTAAGTTCCTTTCTTGCTTGTATATATACATCTCAATTATAAAAAAATTATGAATTTTGTAATCAATTTTGGACATACTGTATATATACTCGTATACAAAATTAGATCATTGACCTTAAAATTGTTTTATTTAACAAGCTGTTGGTAATCTGATTAAGTAGGTACGTAAATTAATTATGTACTTATAAATACAAATGTAACACTGATATCTGTAAATAAAATGTAAACAATTACATATGAAATACAGAAAATCTGATAAGCTTAGTTTTAATTTACAGGGGCAAATATTTACATTTCGTATCAAAAAAATATATGTTTATGATTCTTTAAATAAAATCATAAATTAATAACAATCCTTTTATACACTTAAAAGTTTATCGAACTAAATAATCCATTTTAACACTAACATTTACGTCCATGTGATATGTTATAAAATTAAGAACTACAGAAAATTGTCAGTCCTTGAGTAATAAATTGTACCTATTTATATAATATTGTTTTACAATTGAATTATACTAAAAATTTTTCTTTTTTGTTGTTTATTCTCATATATCTAAAATAATTTACTTTTCTAGAATAATGAGTAAATAATAAAACATATTCAATATTAATTATCTACATATAATTAAATGAAATCAGAAGAAGTACCTACTAAAAATATTTTGAATCAGCAAAGTTTACATGATAAAACAAAAATTAGTTAAATTACAACATGTCATTTTTGGACAAAATGATCAATATTGTCATATAAATTTAAATTTTCATTTCAATAAAAAAGAACTGTTGACAGTTTCTAAACTACCAGAGAAAACTTCTATAACATGTATCTAGTGTTAAAAGGCGGCAAAAGGTTTATTAGGCTGCATTTTTGGTTTTATAATAATAATCTTAAAAAGATAGAAAACGATGGCTGATTGATAGAGCTGGCCTGTTCTGAGAAATCACCAGCGCAGCCATTCAACTTACATACCTATACGATAAATCTTTGCCGTCGACTGACTAAAACAAAAATGTATTTTCCAGAATTAATGTATGCCAGTGCAGTGGCATCTTGTTGTATTTGCAAGAATATCTTGCTTGGATGGAATTCATACAATTGCAGCCATTGAAAAGTACGTCAATATTTTTACTGGATAAAGAACCATTTCGAAATTTTTGAAAAGGCATATAATGGTTGAATACAATCGATTAGCTACAGAACATTCTTTGTCTTTCATGACTTGAAGTTTTGGACCTAGGCCCATGCAAATAATAATAATAATAATATCTCTACCCCTCATTCTAATCACAGGGATTAGCCCAGAAGTCGGAGACTTGTGCGGGAGAGGGGGCGGCATATTATTATTAAGCAGGCCGCATTTGCGCCCAGGAACGACTTACGTTGGTAGGCCCTAACCACTATTCAGTGCAGGAATGAGGGAAACCTGGAAAACCTCATTAATTAGGGGGGTAGTCAAATATCAACCGGTATAAATCTCTCACATTGACCCAAGCTAACATTATTCCACCCTACCATACCCGCAGAGAGGGTGCCAATCCTCTCCACGAATATAGCTTATATACGGTCTACCGGCAGCTGGACTCGAACCAATTCCGATCTAGTCACCTCGATTCAAGTACTGACGCCTTAAACCGCGCGACCACTGACTGACCTCAATGATTTTAGATATGTCAATAGGAACTTGTATCTAGAGGAATAATTTCAGAACTGTATGTCATTAATAGGTATGTACTGTAAGATTTCTAACCACACAGATGCAGAATTCTAACAACACAAATCCAGAATCATCTTTAGGAAGAAGACAATTTTTTTCATACAATATATCTTTGCAATATATAGAAGAACATAAATAATAATTTAAGGATTATGTCGATCTTAACTCTTTACTATTTTTCCTGAAATGAAACCAAAATTGCTCCTTACCGTATATAGAACAAACTAAATACGGCCATTTGACTAATTTTAACAGTTAAACGGTTTTAACTAATTGCTTTTCATATAGGTTTACTGTTATACGTATGAATAATTGTGTATATATGTGTATATACATGTATAATTATATAGTATTTTTCTATATCACATTTTTGTACAATATTGAGAAAATAAATAAACCTTTATTATTATTATTACTATTAATTCTAAGTTTATATTAACATCATTAATAATTTTCTCCAAAATCCGCCTTGCCATACATTAAAGAAAAATAAATACGGTTATTTGACTGGTTAATTTAACAGCTTAACGGCTTTAACTATCATATAAGTTTACCGTTATACCTATGAATAATTCTGTTAAGTTTATATTTACGTCATTAACAATTTTCTTCTTTACTTTTTTAATACTTTATTGTTATTTTCGCTATTAACTAATTCAATTCGTCATTTTCTATGAAACATAAATTTAACCTCATCTCAAAGATCTGATATAGCCTCTCTCTTTGTCTCATTTAGGGAAAACATCTGCCTTTCAAAATATAAAGTAAGTACTGCCATTCATAGACTTGGCCGATTAATTTAACAGTTGTAGCTAGCTGTTTTAGCTAATTTTTACTCGTACTGTTACACTTATGAATAATTCATGTAAGTTTGTATGGATTTCATTGATAATTTTCTCTTTTTCTTTTTCAATAGTTCATTATTGTTTTCGCTATTGTCGTTTTTTCCTATAAACTGTTCCAAAATCAACTCCATCTTGGAAGAAAATAGTATCTCTATCTATTTATTAACAATAAATATAGAGAAAAGAGTATTATGACCATTCATAGACCGGGTTAATTTCACAGCTTCAATGATTTTTACTGATTGTTATTCATATAGATTTACCATTTTATCTATGAATAATTCTGATAAGTATATAGTAACTTCATTAATAACATTTTCCGTTGTTATTTTCACTATTAACTACGTATTTCTTGTCAATATTTTACCTGAAACTGATCCAAAATCGACCTCATCTGAGGAGGAAAAAATCTCTAAGCAAATATCGCAGTCATAAACTTGGCTGATTAACTTCACAGGCTTAATAATTTTAGTTGATTTTTATTCATATAGGTTTATAAGTAGTACCTACGAATAACTTTTGGTAAGTTTATCATATCTAGGTTTACAGTTTTACTTAGGAATAATTCTGAAGTTTATGTGAACTTCATTAATAATTTTCTGCTTTTTAATCGTTAATTATCGTATTCACTAGTAACTCTACTTCTTTCCGGCATTTACACTTTTCACACACATGAACTCCGTGTTTTCTCTACAAAGCAGAACAGTGTAATGAATGTACGTCTAGCGGTATAAAGACAAGTTATGGAATCATTTTTTGGTTGTGATGATTCATCTTTTAAATGTACTCGACAAAGACACGACTGTGTATTACTTCATGTGTTATCTAATTGGACGAGGATATCGAAATATAATGATATTTTACTAGCATATTTTCCACCGATTTCATGTTTATTTCAAAATTTTCTCATACTTTTAAATTTATTAATAGAGGTAAAATTGTAAGGAAGTTTTGTTTATTCAGACACTTTTTGTCTTACTACATAAAAACTCAAAAGTTGATAATAAAATTTTTCTCAAAAACTAAGAATAATACAAAGCTCGCTTGGAATTTCATTTCGATTAATAAATTTAAAAGTATAACAAAGTTTAGATAATAAGCATGGCAGGGTTGATTTATTTTCCCTCCTTATAGCAAACCAGGAAAACAAGAAATAAGTTAGTAATATACAATTATACAAGTATTTACGTTTGTATTGTTTTATATATTTAACTGTGCAATTAATAAAACCAGATTTTACCTCCACGGCGACGGACGTTGAATCAGCTGCCCCAGTCGCACCCAGTAGCGGTAAAGGTAAGGGTGGCAATAGAAAGAAACCTGCCTCTTCTGTTTCAGGTCAGTCAGTATCGTCGGACGAGGAGCCGACGAAGCTGACGAGGAAGGCGGCAACCCCTACACCTGGGACGAGCGCCGCCACCGGCCGGCGGCAAATAAGCAGCAGCCCCAAACGGCGTGGAGTGCGCCCTCCGACTTGGACGAGATGTACTCCGCCATGCGCGCCTATTTCACCAAAGTGCCATCTCTTTTACAGGAGTAATGGCAGTCCCTCGACAGGTGCAGTCCCTGAGAGTGGGCTCCTGGAACGTCGACGGGTTCCAGAGCGGAGAGACCGGACAGCCAGAAGAGGAGGAGTGGCCCTCTTAAACAAGTTATCGAACACCATATTGTCATAGAATTTGCCCCGCTCGCACCCAATTCGACGACTATGGTATCGCGAAACGCTAAATTGCTCTGATCACCCTTACGCGATTCTGGTAAACAAACAAATAATTCCGTGTATCAAGGCGCGACTGAAAAAATTGAGAATCGACGAGAAGCGTTCGAGAGTCGTTCGGGAAATGGATCTAGAGATGCTAGAAAATACCTGGAATATTCGTTTGACCAATAAAAGAAGAATAAACGACCGAGTGAGTCAGCCTTGAATTACAGTATTCAATTGAAGTGTTAGTTGGAAACTTCCTGAAGTTTTAAAGTGAAATAGTGCCTAGTTGAGTTGTAATTAGTATTCAATAGTGTACAGAGTAGTTAATAAAGATAAGTGATTAACTAACGGATTGTTTTTCTGGTAAAAGAAAAAGTCGGGTTAGGAAATCCGTGACAATTTGGTGCCGGAAGTGGATTTAATTGGAAGTTTGAAAAATTTTCTGGAACCCTGTGCGTAAGTGGGATTTAAGTGGAAGTTTGAAGAACTTTCTGGAACCTTGTGCGTGGGTGGGATAAAGACCCAAGTGGGATAAAGACCCAAGTGTGATAAATCACAGCACTCGTCGTGACTTAAGGAAGCGAACGATGTTATTCACGAAGGACAATCTCGAACATTCTAGAACTTTATACGGAAGTGAGACAAAGACTCAAGTGTGACATATCACCGCACTCGTGGTGTCTTAAGAAAGTGAACGGTGTTATTCACGTAGGACAATCCCGAACATTCTAGAACTTTATACCGAAGTGAGACAAAGACCCAAGTGTGACTTAAGGAAGCGAACGGTGTTATTTGCGAAGAACAATCTCGAACATTCTAGAACTTTATACGGGAGTGCGACAAAGACCCAAGTGTGGCTCGCTTCATAGTGAAGAAGGTAACGGTGGAATACATTCGTAGACATTTTAGAACTTCCCAAATAGAGTGAATGCCTGTAAATAGAAGCCCAGCCAATATGGATGCACAAATGGAAAAAACTGTTAGAAATGATGCAAACAATGCAAAACAAAATGGTAGACCAAGCGAAGACAATGCAGGAGAAATTAGAAGAACCGGGGCAGACAATGCAAAGGAAACTAGAAGAACAAGGGCATAAAATGGAAGAACAAGCAAGGACTACGCAAGAGAAATTAGAAAAACAAGAACATAAAATGAAGGACCAAGCGAAGACGATGCGAGAGAAATTAGAAGAACAAGGGCATAAAATTGAAGATCAGACCCAAAAGATGCAAGATAAATTAGAAAAGAAATTAGAAGATCAGATGCAGATAATACAACAGGAAATGAAAGCTCAGACTAACAAAATGCAGGCGAAGTTAGAAAAATTAGAAAATTCAGTAGAGGGGAAACTGTTAGAACAAAGAAACGAAATCGACGAAGAAATAAACTTAGTTAGAGAAACCTGCGGAGAGCTTCGACATAAGCTGGACACAATAAGAAAGGAGGGCGTAATCAAATCAGAAGGATCTGTTATCCGAACTCAGAAAACGAAACCCCCTGAATTCGACGGTAAGGTTTTCTGGAGAAAAAAATTCTTATTTGCTGTGCCAAAAAACATAATTGTGCCAATTTGTTTTCAATACTTCTACAGGTTTAAAAGTTATTGAGATATTTCAAAATAAAATTCTAGGATTGAAACATTCGGATAAGGCATATTTGGCTCAATCGACTTTTTTTGGTCACCAATATCTCTAGCTCCGAGATTTCTCAACCTTTCACAGACACCCTCCCCCCATACTACTGGGCACAGTAACCGCGTTTAGTAGAGGTTCGCGATCATGAAAGTGTGCCTAAACAGGGGGAAGTTGTTTATCCGTACGTTTGGTCTATGGGTTTGCGAGACAATGAGTAAGTAACATTTTCAGTTATAAGTATTTTTTAGTATAATAGTTTTTTCTGTTAAGATATTGAATATGAATAGTGTATAACCGTATGCAAAGAATGATTAAACAAATAAAGTTAAATGAATAATGTTGAGTCGTTTATTCTTACATGGTAGCAGAGCGTGGTTCAGCAAAAAAAGATATAAAAAACAAAATGGAAGGAAGCGCGGTAGTATCCAAGTGCCCAAATTCAGCCCATCAGAAAGTTACGATAAATGGAGATACAAGTTGATGTTACTGTTGGAAATAAGAAGTTGTAAAGATGTGATTGACATAGAGAATCGATCAGAGACAATTAAGGTAGAAGATTAGTTAAAAAAGGAGATCAGAGCCAAGAATTACATTGCAAATGTAAGTATTTTGAAAATTAAATTTAAAAATCTTCAAACATTGTTTTCTTGAAATTTTTGTTATGTAACACCATAATTTTACTTGATCGCTCTTTCAAATAGCATGGTCAAAATTGGGAGTTGCTATTTAAAAAAATTGTCAATGACGTCATATCTTGTGACGTACTTTCGGTGTTCGGTCGCAGATGCCGAACTAGTACAGCTACTTTAATCAGTCCGGGTTCACTCGGTGGAGAAGTTATGTCCAAGGTTCAGGAATATTATAAGACTCGGTATCCAAAATAAAATATATATTTCATAAAATAAAATGTCACCCTGTAAAAAAATAATGCTAATAATAATTCCCCAACATAAATAAAATAAATCCTGAATTAATAATACAAAATTACAAAATAACAAATAGGGCAGTAAGGAAAAAGCTTGCTAAATACCGTCGCAGACCACGAGGAGGACGTCGAGTACCGCGGAGTAACACCTGCTAAGTACTCGGCGTCGACGGAATACGGGCACGACCTCGAGCGCCCTGGAGATTACCTGCTAAACGCTCGGAGTCGACGGAGTACGGGCAAGACGTTGAGTGCCGCGGAGATTACCTGCTAAACGCTCAGGACACCCAGAGGAAGGTAGAGTGCCGCGGAAGTTACCTGCTAAGGCACCCTGGGGTAGAGGAATATTGAGTGCCGCGGAGAGAGCCTACTAAGCACTGCTAGTGAAGGCAATTTCGCCGACTTTTATACAGAACGGTAGGTAGTGTCGTGTGCAAAAATCGTGGTGCGCTAAGCAATTTAAAGTACAACGTGCGCCAAAGAATTAAAGTACAGTGTGAGAAAAATAAAATAGGTTCTTTACAATCTCGAACAACGATGACGTCACAAATGTGGGTCGTATGTCAAAAAGTGCCTCTTTTAAAAACAATATCGACGTGCCAGGGGATTTTTTCGAAAACTTCTCAATTTCAAAAATAATGAATTTATTCGTTACTTTTCGATAGCACTGTATACAAATGTTAAAGGACCTTTTGATGTCAAGGTTTTCGCGGAGAAAATTATTTGGTCAGTTTCATTGACGGTTATAGTAGTATGTTACAAATTTAACTGGAAATAAAATTCGTGAGTTGAGGTGTGATAATGGTTCAGAGTATTTAAACCAAAACTTTTATAATTTTGCATGCAAAAGAAGTTTCAAAATAAGGCCTAGTCCAAGTTGATGAACATCAATTAAATGGAACTGCTGAGCGTTTTAATAGAACAATTTTGAATAAAGTACGCTGTTTGCGAAAAGAAGTAAAATTAGAAAAAAAATACTGGCCGGAAATTGTCATGGCAGCCGTGTACTTAAGTAACAGAGTAATAACTTCAGCAACTATGGAATGTAAAACCACCTATGAAATTTTCTTTGGCGAATAACCATCAGGAGAAAACCTATTTTTATATGGCAGCAAAGTATTTGCCATGTGCCAAATGAAAAACGAAAAACACAGGAAGTAAAAAAGGAATATTGATAGGATACACCGATTTAGGTTATAGGAGAAAAGGTTGTAGAAGTAAGAAATATGAAAATAATCGAAGAAAGTGTAATTTATATAAATGTAGAAGATGAACAAGAAAACATGAAAGAAACAGATGGCAAAATAGAAAATGATAATGAGTGAAAAAAAGATGAAGATGTAGAGAAAGTTGAAGGAGACAAAGAAAATAGTGCAACAATTAGAAGATCAATGAGGCAGAGACAAGCCCCACAAAGATTCAACGATTATATAATATACGCAGGATATTGTGACATAAATGTTCCAGAACATTATCAACAAGCTATAAACCAAATGAGAGCAAAAAATGGTTACAGGCTATAAAAATTGAAATGAAATGCTTAGAAGTGGCAGATACGTGGAAACTAATAAAAACCTAAAGATGAGAAGAAATGAAATGGTTATATAAAATCAAAAACAATGATATCTATAAACCTCGAGTTGTTATTCGAGGCTTCCAAGTAGAAAATCTACTTGAAGATATATATGCACCAGTAGCTCGAATGAGCAATCTAAAAACCCTATTGGTGTGACAGAAATTACTTTATTCATCAAATGGACGTTCAAACGGCCTTTTTAAATAGTAAGATAAAATCTGAGGTATATCTTGAACAACCTAAAGGTTTTGAAACGGGCAAAAACAAGGTATATAAACTTAAAAAATCACTATACGATTTAACGAGAGTCCTAGAAACTGGTATCCCTAATAGCACACGACGTCCAGTGGACGTCCATTTAATGTCCATTTAACGTACAGACGTTCATGGACCATAAATGGACATTCAATGGATGTCCATTCCTGGACATATTTTGATAGAACATACATTTCCTTTATGTCCTTTATGGGACATATTTTGATGGTACATGTATTGGATATCCGATGGATATCCTTTATGGGACATATTTTGATAGTACATATGTGGACATCCGATGAATGTCCAGTATTGTACATGTTCTGTTATAATTTGAATTTGCCGCTAAAATTCGTGCAGTGCATGTATATTGAAAAAAAAAGTGTCCAGAATCAAGATGTAACGCTAACGCTAACCTCTAAAGTGTTCCGTTCTTTTTGGTGACGCTGATAAAGTGACAAACGTTGATGAGTAAACAATATAGAAGAATAAATTAGAAAAACGAAGCAATATAAATCACATTTTGTAAGTAAGTAAATTTGTATGTTCTACTATTAGTCTATTTATAAATAATTGAATTGTTTTTTGGCTAGGCTAAATTCATAACATCTTTATGTAGACAATTATGTCACAGTATAATTATGTACTAACAACCGACAACACTCGTTTTCGTTTTTAGATAAAGAAGTTCTCATTTCCACTCTAGTTGTTGAGTTTTCTCGTCTAGCTATTCTAGGTTAAGTTAAGTAATGTAATTATATGGTTTTGTTCTTGTTACTTGTTACATAAGTAGTTGTTTTATTTGTACCTCTCAATTATTTATGTATTTGTTATTCATGTAATAATTAGAAAAACAATAAAATTATCAAAAAGTATTTCTATAATTTCAATGCAGATCTCCATTAAATGTCCAAAACAGAACATCCATGGGCAGCACAAATTTGGTACAAAGGCGGACATCTGTGGGTCCGAAAGTGGTACAGTAGTGGACGTCCCTGGATTGCACGAAGTTGTGACATTTGTGCGTCCGTGGGACTCCAATGGACGTCCATCGAACAAAAAACGGACGTCCATTGGATGTCCGGACTTCCGACTTTGCACATCCTCAGGATGTTCATAGGACGTCCTTGTGCTATTAGGGATGAATGTTTTAATGATTTTATTATTGAGTTAGGTTTCATAAGATCAAAAAACAGACAATTGTTTGTATAGTCAAAAACAGCAAAATATCTACTTAATTATTTATGTTGACGTTTTTAGTGTGTGGTCCCAAACTTAAAATACTTAATCAAGTTAAAGGTAAATTAAAAAGCAAATTTAAAATGAAAGAGTTAGGACAAATTTTAAACTATTTAAGTATTAATCTAAATTATAACATGGAAACAAAATCTATGACACTATGCCAAACAAAGTATATTGAAATCTTAGTAAATAAATTTGAAGTCACAGAGTCGAATCCCTATCATACACTAATGGAACAGAATCTTAAGTTATTGCCGTCAGATCATAAAGTAAATTTACAATACAGAAACTTAATAGGTGCTTTACTATTTATTGCATCAGGAACTCGACCTGATATTTCATACAGTGTAAATTATTTGAGTAGGTTCCAAAACTGTTACGACAAAACCCATTTCAAATATGCCTTAAAAATTTTAATTTATTTGTATCATACTCGAAACTTAAAATTAACATGCATTGGAAATAGTAATAATAAAATTATTGAGTGCTATGTAGATTCAGACTGGGCATCAGACGTTACAGACTCTAAATCCACTACCGAATTTATTATTAAAATCTTTGGAAATTCAGTGTTATGGAAAACTCAGAAACAAAAAAAATGTGTCAAGGGCGTCCATCCATGCTGAATACTATGCTCTAGCAGAAACATCTGAAGAAGTATTATATTTAATAGAATTTTTAGAAGAATTAGGATTAGACATTGATAAAATGTTACCTGTTATGTATGTATGAAGATAATAGCGGAGCTGTAGCTTCAGCTAAAAATGGAAATTTTTCCAAAAACTCTAAACATATTAATGTTGCTTTTCACTTTGTTCATGATTATGTTATTAATAATATTCTTAATATTGCTAAAGTAGCAAATAATGATAACTTAGCTGATGTATTTACCAAATCTCTTGGAAAAATCAAATTTTGTAAGTTCAGACAAGGTTTAAATTTAGTTTAATGTAAATACCAGTCATAAGAATTTTATTGTTTATATTTTTATTGTTTCGAATCAAGGGGGTGTGTTATAATATGTGATGCTCCCATTATATACTGCTGGGTACAGTAACCGCGGTTCGTAGAGGTGCGCGATCATGAAAATGTGCCTAAACAGGGGAAAGTTGTTTACCCGTACGTTTTCGTGTTCAGTGGTGTGCAGAAGGACAATGTGGTCTATGGATTTGTGAGACAATGAGTAATCTTTTCAGTTATAAGTCTTTTTTAGTATAATAGTTTTTCCTGTTAAGATATTGAATATGAATTGTGTATAACCGTATACAAAGAATGGTTAAACAAATAAAGTTAAATGAATAGTGTCGAGTCGTTTATTTTTGCAATTATAGGCATTAGAATTTTGATTGACCGCAATTATCTTTATATTTTTACAATCTATATTCCTCCCTGCTTAACTTTAGCAGTTTCGATGTTTTCTGTTCCTTAAACTATTTATATAATTCCAATTTTATTATTTTGGGCGATTTCAATGTTGCTGAATTTACTTCTCCTTCTATGAATATCTCAAAATAAATATAGATTTCTCATGGATTTTCAGAATATATTTAATATGTAACAGTTTAATTTAGTGCCAAATCATTTAAATCGCACAACAAATTAATCTTAAGATTGTCTCGCTACATGCCGATTATATAATGAAGCTAGAGTCTAATTTATCACGTGATCCATCAAATTTTTGGAGTTATGTTAATACTAAGAATTGTTCTCCAAATTTACATATTTACATATTTTCGTAGTTAACGATGAACTAATTACTGATGCTGAAACTCTATGCAACTATTTTGCTATTTTTTTTTCAAGAGGCTAGTAGTAACGACTGTTAATTTACCAAACGTTGAAAATGTATATAATAACTTATGCATAGATATTTCTTTATTCTCAGGAGATGAAATATTTTCTTCTTTAAAAAGATTTAAACCTAAATTGACTAGCGGTCCGGTTGGTATTCCAGCCTCCCTTCTTAAGGATTGAGCAATGTTATTTACTCTTTAGAAATTTTAATTGATATTATTTTGAAAAATAAATTATTCCCCCTAAATTGGAACATTTCTAATACCTATTTTCAAAAGAGGTGATAAGTCTGACATGAATAACTATCGGCCTATCGTTATAATCAACAACTTTATATAATGTTTTGAAATACTACTTTTTCATTTTCTTTTTTCCACACCAGGCATATGATAACTGAACGACAACATGGTTTTTTCAAAGGGCGGTCTACTAT
Source organism: Monochamus alternatus (assembly GCA_037114965.1). NCBI lineage: Eukaryota > Metazoa > Arthropoda > Insecta > Coleoptera > Cerambycidae > Monochamus > Monochamus alternatus. The sequence continues at coordinate 44,556,211 of CM073428.1, read as the reverse complement.
TATAAATCTGTTTTGTGTAACTGAATTTATTGCTGATTTTATTGATAGTGGGTTTCAGACTGATATAATTTACACTGATTTCATTAAAGCATTCAACATTCGAGTTGACCACGTTTTATTGTTAAAAAAAATAAAGTCGTTTAGATTTTCTGATCTCCTTATTCATTTAATTACAAACTATTTAACTAATAGAATCCAGCATGTTATGTATCGTAGTTTTAAGTCTGTTGAAGTTGCGTCCTCATTTATAAACAATATTGTTAGTAATCTGAATGTAGATTGTTTACTTTATGCCGATGACCTGAAAATATTTAGCAAAATTTCCATTATTAATGAATGTCTATAGCTTCAGCAGAATTTAGATTCCATTTGTGATTGGTGTAGAGTAAACAATTTATTTTCAAATCCTGAAAAATGTAAAAGTGTGTCATTTACTACTTAGCAGCATGTTATTGAATTTAATTATAAGATTAAACATCATTTCTTAGAGAGAACACTAACTTTTAGAGATCTGTGAATATTATTTGATTATAAATTATTATGGTTTAATAACCACATATTAGATATTACTTGTAAAGTATATAAAACACTTGGATTTATTAAACACGTCCACGTTTAAATCTGCTGATACTTTGAAACTTCTTTATTTAACTTTAGTTAGGTCGAAATTGGAATATGCCTATGATGTTTGGTGTCCAAATTATGGACATATATTGACAGTTTAGGTTCAACGTCGTTTTTTAAAATTCGTATCTTTTAGGACTGACGGAATTTATCCTCAAACTGGCATTTCCCAGGATGAGCTTTTACAGAATTTTTCTGTTAAATCTTTGGAGGACAGACGTAGTATTACTTATTTAGTATTAATTATTTAAATTATTAAATAACCTAACTCATTGTGGTGATTTATTAAATAGACTTACTATTTATGTTCCCAGGGCAGTTTCAAGACACGCTTTTTACTTGCCGACGCCAAGAAATAATGTTAGGTTCACCGGTTGATATATTTCATTGTTCTCTTGCAAGCTTGAAACGGGTAGCACTATGATGCTTTTTTTAATCTAATGCTATTTTTAGTGTTAATTACTATTATTATAATTTTTTGTATTTTAATTTAAGTTTGTTTTGGTTTCTGTATTTTGCATATGTTTAGTATTTATCTTTCTTATCTCTTACATATTGTTTGTAATTTTTTGTAATTGCCATTACCATTAATAAAACTGCTAGTTAATACTAGAGTTTTAAAAAATCTTATTTACTGCCAAAAACATTTTGTAAAAATTTCAATCATTATGGGTTTGAAAAATATTGAAGAAAATATATTGTTTTATAAAAAGGAATTCGCGGGATCGGATTTTTTTATGAAATTGTTAGGGAAACTAATCATTTTTAAATTACAGTCGACCTAAGCAATCTTGGAGAGGAGGAGGTTGACCCGACTCCCATCTGTGAGTAAAATATACAAAAAATTTAAAAGGCAAGTTTGTTTAGGGGTTTACGGAGGCAGAAATCACAATACTCGTATTATTTTTCACCCCACCTACCCATGCCTGCATTAGGAATATACACAAAAAAATTAAAAGATGGCACGGTGGTGGTATTATTATTCACTCTACTCTCTCCTAACTCCTTCCAACGTGCAAAAATCGCCCCTTTTGAGAAAAAGATTTGTAATTAAATGATATTTGTTCTAAATGGAATACCATGTATAATTTTGCGCCATTGTAAAGACCGTCAACTGAGCTTAAAAAATATATTATACGAGATACTTATCTTTTACAGTTTTCGAGATAATACATGTTTATTGTTAATATGCAACATCATATCATTTAAATACAAAATAAAATAAATATTATTGAATGTTTACTATCCAAATAACATATTATTCTATGGAAGAGGAAAAAAAATATTTGCCAAATAAAATTATTTATTGTCTTTTAAATACATATTTTTTCGTACTTTTTCGTTATTTTCACTGAAGTTAAACCACTTTTTTAAATAATTTAAACACTCATCAACAAAGATTGAAACATTTTTGATAATTTCATTATACTTTTGATCTGATGATTTTGCATATATATATATATATATATATATATATATATATATATATAGACCGTTAAATAAAGATTTTTTTGATCGCTGATGCGATAAATATTTTAGTTTTTTCTGTGATTTTACTACAACTGTGACTAAAACTTTAAAAGGGACACATTTTTCGCTAAGTTTTGGCGTTTTAGAAGAACTTCTCACTGCAGTGTTTACGTATACTCGTTGGTCTGTAAGGTCAGGTATATTGTCTGCGTCTTTGTTGCGTTTTTCTAGTACATTTTGTTCCTTACTTAATACTTTATGGTATAAATTTTCGTAAAATGGTAAAAGTTCTTTCTTTATTTGTTCGTTGTATACTTGATAGATTGGTAATTATAAATTCATTTCGTGTTCGTTGAGGTTATCGTAAGGACCGTAAAGTAATGTGAAAGGGGTGTAGTTTGTTAGAGAATGTACGCTTTGATTGTAAATGAGAATAGCGGTTATCATTAATTCTTTTATTGATTCGTCTTTATTTTCTAGTTTTAGAGCAATTAATTTTTCTTTTAATGTGCTATGGAATGTTTCTATGGGCGATAAAGAGTTAGGGTTTCTGACAGTTATTATGTGAAGATTAATTTTAAATAAGTCGCAATATTCCTTAAGAAGGGAATTATTAAATTCAGAACCTGAATCGGCGGCAATTTTCTTCGCAAATCCGTGGTGAGAGAAATAGTGGCGTAGCTTGCTTAGAACTTCTGTGGAACTTTTTGTATTTAACGCATAGGCTTGTGCATATTTACTAAAGAAATTTATTATAGTTAAAAATATCTGACCGTCTATAATAAATAGATCAACAAAAATATGGTCAAAGGGTCTTTTTGCAACAAGAGGGCCTAATAAAGGGGTATTAAATGGGCGTCGCTCGTATTTTACTTGAAGGCATGTTTCGCAGGCGTTAATATAATTGGTGATTAAAGGTTTCATGCGGTAAATGAAGCAGATTTTTCTCATGTGTTCATAGGTTTCGTTTATGCCGTTGTGGTTTGTATCGTGATATTCTTTTAATAATTTCGTAAATCGTTCGTTTGTTACTGTAAGAGGTGTGTAAGCAGCTTTTGCGAATTGAATGGTTTCTTTAAATAAGTCTTTTATTAGTCTAGTGAAGGTTATTTCTATACCGTCGTCGTAGAAATATACCCCGTATATACATCTAGGGCGGATGTGTTCAATTAGGAATTTTCGTAATTCTTCTTGTTCGTTACCTTTTCTTAATGTGACATCGGATCGTCTACGTTGCGAGGCTCTTTTCGCGTTTATAATTTCAAATAAATCTCCGTAACGGAAAGTTATCGCGTTAGTAAAATACTGTATACTTTTATCTGAAAGAGACAACAAATAGGATTTTCTGCGGAGGTATGAACTGTGTCTCCGTCATCTACGTCTTTTCTTGTTCTAAATAAATAAGGTCGGAAGTGTTTGCAACTATCAACAATACTTAATAATTCTTTTTCGATCGTTGAATAATTTCTTTCAGCGGTATTGAACGTTCTAGAAAAAAAAAAGAAATGGGTCGTCCATATTGAGATAAGACTGAGCCAATAGCTACATTGCTAGCGTCCGTGGTTAAGTGAAATGTTTTTGTAAAATCAGGGTATGCTAATACGGATGCATTACAAATTAGTTGTTTGCATTCTCGAAAACAATCTTGATATGTTGGGTCATTAGGGTTTATTTTTTCGTCTTTTCTTAAGCATTTTGTAAACGGTTTTGTAACATGCGCGAAATTTTTAATAAATTTTCTATAATATCCTAGGAGATCGAGAAATGATTTGATTTCCTTTTGTGTTTTGGGGAGCGGATATTTTTGAATGGCTTTAATTTTTTTTCGTTAGGTTTTACACCATCGGGCGTTAGTACGTGACCGAGAAATGGGGCATCTTTTCTTAAGAATTCCGATTTGTCTAACTGAACTTTTAAATTATATTTAGTGAATTTGACAAAAATTAATTTCAAGTGAACTATATGTTCGTCTAAGCTTTTGGAAAAAATTACAACGTCATACATGTATACAAAGCAAAATTTATGTAAGTATTCCATTAGTACGTGGTCCATCATCCTCTGGAAAGTAGCAGGGGCATTTTTGAGACCAAATGGCAACCTGACATATTCCCAGTGTCCATTTTCTACTGTAAATGCTGTCTTCTCGGTTGATTCCTTGTTCATCGGTATTTGGTGAAATCCTTGTGCTAGATCCAAGGTGGTGAAATATTGACTCTTTCCTAAATTTTCTAAAATTGCTTCGATACGTAATAGCGGGTATTTGTCTTCGATAGTTTGTTCGTTTAGTTTCCGGAAGTCGATTACCATTCGCCATTTCTTTGCTCCTGAAGAATCGAGTTTCTTGGGGACAATCCATACAGGGCTCGAATAGGGGGATATTGAAGGACGTATTATACCGTTTTCTAAAAGTTTTTTAACCTGGGTCTGTATTAAGTGGTGTGGATACCTAAAGTTTTTTAAATAGATAGGGTCGTCGTTTTTCGTACGTATGTTGTGTGTAGTTACGTTACATATAGTTAAAGCTTCTTTAGGGTTAAAAAATATTTTATAATTGTCTTTACATAATTTTATAATTTTTTATCTTTCCTCATTGTTCATATGCGAGGTGCGTATTACTTTATCGATATCTAGTTTCGTATCTAATTCTGGATTTTGTTCACATTTTATAAATTCTTCTATAGGCGTTACATGCAGAGGTTTCTGTATATTAACTTTATTTAAAGCATACGGCATTATTAGACAGTGATTTTTAACTTGACAGATTGATTCGGGAATTACTTCGTTATTTAGTTTTATTTCGGGGACTAAGACTGTACCGTTACGAATGTTAACTTTAATCGTATTATTTAAATCTTCTTGATAAGGAATAATTTTGTTAGGAAAATTTAATGTCTTTTTCTGTAAATCAATAGAACATTTTAAATTGCTAAGGTCATTGAAACTTAAGAGACAATCATACTTTTTGTGTCACGGGAAAACTAAAAACGTTATCTTATGCGAAATTCCGTGTTCTATAAAAATAGGTAGTTTAAGAGCATAATGTCCTCGGAACGTTTTATTGCAAGTTGTAATTTCGAATTCGTGTGAATAAATGCGGTCGAGAAATTTTTTAATGGCAATATCTGAGTTCATTATATTGGCAGATGCGCCTGTATCGAGTAGTATATTTAAATTGAAATTTTGGGAATGTATGTAAGGTAATTTTGTTTGATTATTCAGGTTATTTAAGTCTAAGTTGTGTCTTCTACTAAGGCTAGATTTTGAAAATTGGTGTTTTCGTCTGGATTTTCATGTTCTATATTCGTTATTTCCTCTATGATTCGGTCTGGCAAACCGTTACCAATATTTTGAAAATGATTATAATTATTTTGGTTTTGCCGAGGGCGAATATTTCGAGAAAGATTTGTATTTCGCGGGTTAAATGTGTTTCGGGGCGAAATTGACATAGATGTCGGAATATAATTGTTTGATTGTTGATTTCTAGAAGCGAAAACATTTTGATTAGGGTAGAAATGTTGATAATTATTTGATCTATTAAAATTTGGTCTGTCTTGTCGTTGATTTTGAATAAAGGGCATTCTATGTTGAAATTGTTGATTTCTATGGTCACTTCTACGGGGATTATTATACCTATTGTTATTAGTCTGTGGCGTCGTATATCGGTTAGGTCTATGTCTATGTCTATGTCAAGGTAGTTACTGTGCTGTTGTAAATTATCAAAAACTTTGCATTGATTTATGCAATCATCCAAAGTGGATGGATTTAGATGTAGAATATAGCTTCTGTGAGGTTCCTTCAAACCAGCAATGAACGTGCAACGACTTTGTTCGTCGAACATTTCGTTCTTTTTTTTAATAGTTGATGCATTATTATTATTTAGTTGAACATTTTCGTTTAACTTTTGTAACCGTAATTTTATTTCGGCAGCGTATCTTACAAAATCTTGATTAGGTAATTGATAGCAGGTAGTAAGTGAAGTTAATAAAATTGGTTCACTTCGCAGATCCCTATACTAATTTAATAAGAAATTCTTTAATTCATTAAAATTAGTAGGATTATTCAAAATAACTAAATCTCGTGCTTCTCCTTTAATTTGCAAACCAATAAATTGAAAGAAATGTTCGTTTAATGTTTCATCTATGAAAGTAAACCTATCCTTAAATTTTTCCACTTGTGTAATAAAGTAGAATAAATCTTTAGAACCTCCGGAATATTCGGTGACAGTGTATTTTGCTAGATTAAACCTAATTTGAATATCTGAGTATGATAAAGAAGATGCAGCAGTCAATTTTATTTTCGTTTCGTTCGTTTCACTTAAATACTTTGAGTTTTTCGAGTTAATATTAGTGTATCTCTTTAATGGAGATCTATCTCTAGTAAAATTCATAAAATAATCTCTGATTGAAATTAAGGGTAAATGGAAAAAGGACTTACGGCAATAACATTACTCGCTGTAGCACGTCAGGCAACTGGGTTGTCGGGAAGTTGACTCCGGGTTGCCTGTCGCTCGTCGAGGATGTCTACTAGGTGAAGATCTCAGATACACAGCAAGGTCCAGGGATCTTCTACTACGTAGGCGGGTGGATCACTCCTTCAAACTTAATAGTTTTCTTGGTCGCAAAGCTTCTCGATGAACCTCTAGAGTACCAAGGAAGCAAATCCTGTTCGCATCGCCAATTAAGTTTTGCGAGTGAAAAACTATGTTTTTAAAAACAATTTATTTCTTACAAGGAGTACAAAATATCAGTGAAACAACTGAAACGGTTACTAACTATGTACTGACTCTACAAAAGCGTTATGGGCCTATTTATGTGCTCGTCATCCAATGTATATTTGTTTAGGGCTGCATATAGCCTTGATAAGCAGTTTCTTTATTTGGTGTTAAAAGGGCCGTTCCTTAATTACAGTAAATAGTTATTTATGTATTAAGAGCGAAAAGTGATACATTATTGCTCAAGTAATCACGCGGGAGCAGTAATGTCACGTTTTGCTCGTAATGTATACAATGTTTTATCTACAATAACTCAACAAAATAAAACTGTTCAATTATTAATTTGATTACGAAACATTAATTATAACAAATACTTTGTTGCTATTGACAACGAGCGTTTCATATCACTCGGCAAGCAATAAAGTGACATTCATGTGACTTCCTCAATAAAATATTGTTTTCAGTTTCATCGAAACACGTACGTACAGGCACGTCTGTGCATATCAAGTGAGCGGCTGGTGAGATTTTAGGTAAGTCATATCTCAATAACCGGACAAGAGATCCAAACCAAACTTTAGGATATACAGGGTGTCTACTTTTATTTGTGTACAAATCCGTAAAAACTTTATTCTTTAAGATAATTAAAAACACGGCATTTAAGTTGGCGATCCAAGACCTGCTTTGTTTTTTATACCCCTGAAATTCAATTTTTTTGTTTAAAATCTGATAACGTGGTATTAATAAATATATATATATATATATATATATATACAGGGTCGGAAAACGCTGATGATGAGAGCGACAAAGTAAAGTATAGAAATCCGTGCGATAGACAAGGATGACTATATTGACGACGTTTTATAAATTAGAATAACATCCGAGCAGTCGCTCCCACTTCTAACCGAGCGCATCCGATTGGCCGGAAGGTTTGGCAGGTCTCTGTCAGCTTCAGGCTTCAGGCAGCTGGCAGTTGGCAGCTTCAGTGTTGTTCAAAAATGCCCCCCCTTTGTGCCTCGCAATACCATAATCTGTCATAGAATTCGGTTCTTACGTGTTCCAGCATTTCAGGGGAAATGTTATGTAGGACGTCTTCAATTCGGGCCTGTAACTTGACTAAATTACGTGGCCTATCATGTGAATGTCCGTAAATGGCCTGTTTTAAATGCCCCCAAAGAAAGAAGTCGTTGGGCGATAAATCTAGCGATCTGGGGGGCCATGCAATAGTGCCTCTTGTACTAATAAGATGCTGAGAGAATGTGTTTTCTAAATATGCTGTTACTCGACGTTCATTGTGAGCGGGACAACCGTCTTGTTGAAACCACACATCCTCAAAGTTGATATTTAATGCTCGAACTGGTAAAGAAGTACAACTGTGAAACGGAAAGTGATGGAAACTCGCGGAAGGAAGATTGTATTTTTAAAATGAGTTTTCCAAATAAAAATTCTATTGCTATATCTTACAACATCAAACTTAGTCCGTATAAATGAAATCGAAAAGAGTATACTGATAGAAAGGACGAAATAGTGATATGGCGAAGAAACTAATTAAAATAAATATTAAAAAATAAGAATCTGGATCGAAGAATATATTAAATTTTGACGAAACATGGGCGTATGAAGGTCATACGGAAAGCGGTACGATATGATATAATAAGTGTTAATGTGTGACCGTTATAGTGACAGTGCTAGTAACCAATAGTAAATAGTGTGTATGTATTCTAAAGCCTTTTGTCCTTTTCAATGCGGAATTCGCAAATATTTGCGCGATTTATTTAACGGTGGAAAAATCTCTATTTGTAACAAATGTTGTCAACTACCTATAACATTTTCTATCATTTTCATCATGAAACTGCCATGGTATATTATCAGAAGTTCAAAACAAACTTATTAACACCACATAATAATGAAAGGGGAATATTTGTAGTGTTTGACAGTATCGTAAACTGCAATTGTGAAAAGTTGAGATTTTCCCGCCATAAATAATTAAAACATAAGTTGCAAAATTCGTGCAAAAATCCGTGAATTTCGCGTCCATGACGATAAGGCTTAAGTGTGTTATCTGCGGAGTGCGCATCAGGTAGGTGTAAGTGGGTGGTAGTGGGCAATCGCCGTCCAGCCGACGTCAACTTATTTTTGATAATTTTGTGTGCTTTAACTGTTCTCAAGTGGCACGCTTAGGTAATCATACCACCCGCACCTTCCGTACTTATCTCTGTGTTGTGAGTTAGTCACTTTCTATTATTTTCGACCTTGGGTAATTGACAAGATAAAAACTTTAAATTTTGAAATAATTCTTATAATTTTTATTATCTAACGCCTCAAAATTGGTAAAAACTGTTATATCACTGTTTCTACTCTAAAAATAATGGATGTTATGTAATGGAACTATTTTTGTCATTTTTATATATTTCTTATATCTGATCGCATTCAAATTTAGTACGCCTATGAAATCTTGCTCTCCGCACGCTTCGCCCGTCGCACTGGTCAACAAGCTAGCGATTAGTCCTGTCCACAATTTCGACCGCTGGTAAAATATCAGAATACCGGAGTTGGAGTTGCACAAGTAGCGACATCTCTTGCGAAAGCGAAAGGCAAACAATAAAGGCAAAGATGGCGATTGGTCGCTGAGATATAAGTGGGAGTGGATTTTATTTGTTGAATGACGAAATGGGCGGCGTCTATTTAGATTTTAAAACGTCGTCAATATAGTCATCCTTGTCTATCGCACGGATTTCTATACGTTACTTTGTCGCTCTCATGTAAACTCAGATAGACCATCAGCGTTTTCCGACCCTGTATATATATATATAAATAAATAAATCCAAGGGTAGTCACGACCGACTTGTTGAAAACCAAAATATACAAAATTAATTTTATATATATATAGTTTTATCCAACATACTTTGTGGCATCATTTCATAAGAATAGTGTGGTAGAAAAAGGTCCAATAAATGAAAAAACTTGTTTGTATTTATTTATTATATTAGTTAATAAATGTTTCATTTTTTGTTTTATTTCATTTTAGCTTCGACACAGTGTCGTTTATGTGACCCATATATGTGAAATTTGAACAAAAACTATACAGATTGTTTTCTTCTATATGTTCTTAAAGTTTCATTTTTATAAAAGTTCGTAAAACTTTATGTTTTAAAATATCGCTACAAATATTTTTTTTATTCAAATGTCATCGAAAACCGCTTCCTCTGACCCTACCATAGCATTTAAGACGGCGATGCAAGACTTGCTATGATTTGTTTTATACCTCCAAAATTCAATAAAAACGTTTAACGATTTTTTTTATTTAAAATCTGATAAGGTGGTGTTATTCAGGACCACTTAAAACTCCTATATGTGAAATTTTAACAAAATCTATACAGTGTCTTCTTCTACACGTTCTCAAAGTTTTATTTCAAAATTTGTAAAAACTTTATTTTCCAAAATAACGCAACAACTATTTTTATGTTTTAAATAGCATCGAAAACCGCCTGTTCTGATCCTACTATGACGACCCAAGGTATGCTATAATTTCTTATACCACCGAAATTTAATATAAACGTTTAGCGAATTTGTGATTTACAATCTGATAAGATGGGGTTGATCACAACCCCCCTCAAAACAAAATACTGAATTTGAAAGGAAAAGAGTGATCATGGAAATAAATCAAAAAGTATGAATCAAAATTGATTTTTATTTTTGGGGGTACAATAAAAAATAAAGTATACCGAAATCGACCATTGAATATTGACGATTTACGCATAAGAATTACTAAAGTGTGTCAGTTTATCAGTGCAGCTCAGTTAAAGAAAGTTGTACAGCACAATAGGAATAAGCGTATTTAAAAATGTATTCTTTTAGAGGCTAGTGTGGTAGAAAAAGGTTCAATAAATGAAAAAACTTGTTTGTATTTATTTATTATATTAGTTAATAAATGTTTCATTTTTTATTTTATTTCATTTTAGCTTCGACACAGTGTCGTTTATGTGATTTATTTTTTCATAGTAGACCACATTAATTCAATTTTCATTAATACTGTTTTGGCATAATTCCTTGGCTCACACTTGATTCTTCTAGCGCCTTTCAAATTCAGTATTTTGTTTTGAGAGAGTTTGTGATTAATCCCACCTTATCAGATTGTAAATCAAACGTGTATATTAAATTTCGGGGGTATAAGAGGTTATAGCAGGTTTTCGGTCGGTAAAATTAATCATAGCAGGCCTGTTAAACGCCGTGGTAGAATTAGAAGTAGCGGTTTTCGATAACATTTATTTTAAATAAAAAAATATTTGTTGCGTTATCTTGAAAAATAAAGTCTTTATGAATTTTTACAAAAATAAAACTTTAAGAACATGTAGAAGAAAACACTCGGTATAGTTTTTGTTCAAATTTCACACATAGGGGTTTTGAGGGGTTCTGGTTATCACCACCTTATCAGATTTTAAATTTAAAAAATCGTTTAACGTTTTTATTAAATTTCAGGGGTATACAAAAAATCGTAACAGGTTTTGGATCGCCATCTTAAATGTCGTGGTAGGGTCAGAGAAAGCGGTTTTCGATGTCATTTAAAATATAATAATTTTTTTTATTATCTTTAAGAATGTAGTTTTTATGGATTTGTACACAAATAATAGTAGATATCCTGTATGTACTGTGGCCATATAGACAACTTTTTTAGAAGGAGAACCTTTTTGCAGTTTGCAAAAAAGTTTAAAAAATTTGCTGCCTCACCTAGGAATCTCGAAATCGGCGCTTTAATTTTACTGAAATACTTATTTTTTAATGTTTTAATAACTAACGAACCATTAAGTCTTTAATAAAATTTTAAATAACTCGACAAAGTTACATACATCAAATATGTGAAAAAATATATTTCAGAAAGATTAAATACGCCAATTGGAAATTCCTAGATGAGGCAGCTAATTTTTAATTTTTTTCGCAAATTGTAAAAAGGTTCTCCTTTTATTCGTCACTGATTTTTCTTATAATAAAATTATTTTCGAATTTCTTATTCAATTTGGAACTTACGACTTACCATTTTCGAGTAAAAAAAATTAAATTTGATTTATTGCATGGAAGTCCTGTTTCAATGATTTGAAAAATATCAGAAATTATGCACTTAGTTTTTTGTACCAGATTTGTTACAAAAAATTATTACTACTTTTTTTTCTGGAAAATGGTGTAAGAAAAACGTCGAGAGACCTTTTCACTTCTAAATTAAACAAAGAATTAAAAACTAATTTTTATTTTAATAAAACTCAGTGTTGGGTCATTTTTTTCTTTAAAAATATCCAGCAGCGGCGTCCGGTGAGAGTTCTGGTATGTCATATCTCAATAACCAGACATGGAACTCAAACAAACATTAGGATATATGTACTGTGGCCATATAGACAACTTTTTTAGAAGGAGAACCTTTTTACAATTTGCGAAAAAAATTAAAAATTAGCTGCCTCATCTAGGAATTTCCAATTGGCGTATTTAATCTTTCTGAAATATATTTTTTCACATATTTGATGTAACTTTGTCGAGTTATTTAAAATTTTATTAAAGACTTAATGGTTCGTTAGTTATTAAAACATTAAAAAATAAGTTTTTCAGTAAAATTAAAGCGCCGATTTCGAGATTCCTAGGTGAGGCAGCAAATTTTTTAAACTTTTTTGCAAACTGCAAAAAGGTTTTCCTTCTAAAAAAGTTGTCTATATGGCCACAGTACATACAGGGTATCTACTATTATTTGTGTACAAATCCATAAAAACTACATTCTTAAAGATAATCAAAAAAATTATTATGTTTTAAATGACATCGAAAACCGCTTTCTCTGACCCTACCACGACATTTAAGATGGCGATCCAAAACCTGTTACGATTTTTTGTATACCCCCGAAATTTAATAAAAACGTTAAACGATTTTTTAAATTTAAACTCTGATAAGGTGGTGATAACCAGAACTCCTCAAAACCCCTATGTGTGAAATTTGAACAAAAACTATACCGAGTGTTTTCTTCTACACGTTCTTAAAGTTTTATTTTTGTAAAAATTCATAAAGACTTTATTTTTCAAGATAACGCAACAAATATTTTTTTATTTAAAATAAATGTTATCGAAAACCGCTACTTCTAATTCTACCACGGCGTTTAACATGGCGATCCATGGCCTGCTATGATTAATTTTACCGACCGAAAACCTGCTATAACCTCTTATACCCCCGAAATTTAATATACACGTTTGATTTACAATCTGATAAGGTGGGATTAATCACAAACTCCCTCAAAACAAAATACTGAATTTGAAAGGCGCTAGAAGAATCAAGTGTGAGCCAAGGAATTATGCCAAAACAGTATTAATGAAAATTGAATTAATGTGGTCTACTATGAAAAAATAAATCACATAAACGACACTGTGTCGAAGCTAAAATGAAATAAAATAAAAAATGAAACATTTATTAACTAATATAATAAATAAATACAAACAAGTTTTTTCATTTATTGAACCTTTTTCTACCACACTAGCCTCTAAAAGAATACATTTTTAAATACGCTTATTCATATTGTGCTGTACAACTTTCTTTAACTGAGCTGCACTGATAAACTGACACACTTTAGTAATTCTTATGCGTAAATCGTCAATATTCAATGGTCGATTTCGGTATACTTTATTTTTTATTGTACCCCCAAAAATAAAAATCAATTTTGATTCATACTTTTTGATTTATTTCCATGATCACTCTTTTCCTTTCAAATTCAGTATTTTGTTTTGAGGGGGGTTGTGATCAACCCCATCTTATCAGATTGTAAATCACAAATTTGCTAAACGTTTATATTAAATTTCGGTGGTATAAGAAATTATAGCATACCCTGGGTCGTCATAGTAGGATCAGAACAGGCGGTTTTCGATGCTATTTAAAACATAAAAATAGTTGTTGCGTTATTTTGGAAAATAAAGTTTTTACAAATTTTGAAATAAAACTTTGAGAACGTGTAGAAGAAGACACTGTATAGATTTTGTTAAAATTTCACATATAGGAGTTTTAAGTGGTCCTGAATAACACCACCTTATCAGATTTTAAATAAAAAAATCGTTAAACGTTTTTATTGAATTTTGGAGGTATAAAACAAATCATAGCAAGTCTTGCATCGCCGTCTTAAATGCTATGGTAGGGTCAGAGGAAGCGGTTTTCGATGACATTTGAATAAAAAAAATATTTGTAGCGATATTTTAAAACATAAAGTTTTACGAACTTTTATAAAAATGAAACTTTAAGAACATATAGAAGAAAACAATCTGTATAGTTTTTGTTCAAATTTCACATATATGGGTTTTGAGGGGTCCTGATGGCGTTTCAAGGGCAATGAATCGTATCTAAAGATGCACAAAAAAATCACCCAGTAGGTGGAAATTCTTATTAGCATAGTATTAAAATATAATGCTGAAATTGAATAATTTCCTCTAACTTTTTGGGGGAAAATGTGCTAGAGAACATGAAAAACCATGAAATGTACCTTATCACTGTGTTGCAGATACCGTGAAAAATACTGTAAAATTCAAGATATTTTATAATAAAATATAACAGTTAAAAATTATGCCTTTTTTCTTATTCTAAATGACTTGTCAGCCTGGAAACTGTTATACAACCTGGAGAAAACTTTTATAATTGACATAGTGAAGAGATATTCTTTCTAACTTACTCAGATTTTTTTTATACTGTCCCAACAAACAGCTATGTAATTCGCTGGAGATTAGCGTATAAAAACGGCCCTCCTTAAATAAAAAAATCGCTAAACGTTTTTATTGAATTTCGGAGTATAAAAAAATCATAGCAGGTCTTGGATTGCCATCTTAAATGCCGTGGTAAAGTCAGAGGAAGCGGTTTTTCATGTAATTTAAAATTTAAAAAAATGTTTTGATTATCTTGAAGAATAAAGTTTTTACGGATTTGTACACAAATAAAAGTAGACACTCTGTATATCCTAAAGTTTGGTTTGGATCCCATGTCTGGTTATTGACATATGACGTACCTATAATCCCACCGGCCGCTCACCTGATATGCAGAGACGTGCCTGTGCGTACGTGTTTCGATGAAACTAAAAAAATATTTTATTTACAATCATTAATTGAATCAGTTTTTTGCTTGACAGTGACGACGAAAAGCGGAAGTTTATTGAGGAGGTCACATGAGTGTCACTCTATTGCTTGCTGAGTGATATCAAACGCTCATTGTCAATAGCAACAAAGTATTTGTTGTAATTAATGTTCTCGTAAATAAAGTTAATAATTGAACAGTTTTATTTTATTGAGTGATTGTAGATAAAACATTGTATACATTACGAGCAAAAACTGACTTTACTGCTCTCGCGTGATTACTATTACTCTTGAGCAATAATGTATCACTTTTCGCTCTTAATACATAAATAACTATTTATTGTAAAATATGTATTATTGTTAACATAAAAACCTGTAAAGTCTTATTTTATACGGTTTCCACAATATCAATAAATTGAATTTTTTTAATAAAATTTTAACACCCTGTATATAGGAAATTGTCTACACACTCATTACTTGTGTTAGAAACTTCTGCAACGAATGCATCGGCTCACTAAACACTCTGTATATTGTAAATAAATGTTAGTAAAAAGTAAGAGAAAAAATATATTATTCATTTTATTTTACCTTACCTTTTATCCATAATTCAATCACCTTCATCGATCATATCATTTCCCTGTGACTTTGATTAAATAAATCTAATAAACTTGATGCATAAGAAGATAAATATCTTGATGTAACATCATAAAACATCTTTGACAAAGCCAATAGTAGTATATTAAAATTGGCAACTGTGGAAGGATGCTTGAAAGTAAGGAATATTTTTATGGATGTCATAAAAACATTTGAGTACAAACTATATATTCAATATACTCTGGAGTTCACAAAGATAGGATTTTTTTATTTATTATTTCGTGTATTGTTGATATTTTTTTATAGAAGGAGCATCTGTTTTTCATTTTTAATAATGCATATTTTTAATTTCCTTATATACACAGTAATTAATAGGGATGCCACATAGACGAAATTTTTGCTGGATGTCACAAGATACATTAGTCGACTATATATATATATTTATATAGTTTTATCCAACATACTTTGTGACGTCATTTCATAAGAATTGCCCTTTTCTTTGACACCCTCTGGCGTTGTGTCATCCGAAATTGGATGTCACAAGAAATTTTGTCGTAGACTTGCTTGCTTATACTGACCCCTACATTGTTTTAAAGGAGTTATAGGAGAATGCCAAAAATCATATGTGTAGGTTTTAACGTTTTTTGTACTTCCGCAATATATTACACAGGGGGCAGCATGCAGAAGCTGTTGCTGTATATTTATTATACCGCACAATATATGATGTGGTTTTTGTGACATCCTGCAATATACGTAACTTACGCTTTCTATCGCGCTTGTGACATCCACATCCATTTCGTAGTGCACTGCGATTTGACAACGCTGTAGACACTATATATTTAAAATAGTAAGAACATATTTAATGAGTGCCAGCGTTGTTTCTTATTAATTATTTTCAGAATTAATTTACTCAAAATACCAACTTCTTTTTGTTCAATTGTACATTATAGTTATAGTACAAGTAATTTGTGATTTCCTTAATATATCATATTATGAAAACACTTTTCGATCTACAGGGTATTATAAGTTTTAATAAAAAAAAGCAAATTTATTAATATTGCTGAAACGGCTCACAATATTTTAATGAAATTTTGCAGGCTGTGGCACTTAAAGACAATACATGATATGCGATAAAAATATTGTTTTCAGTTTTTAAAGAAAAAATGATTCGTCACTGATTTTTCTTATAATAAAATTATATTCGAATTTCTTATTCAGTTTGGAACTTACAACTCACCATTTTCGAGTAAAAAAATTAAATTTGATTTATTGCATGGCACGGAAGTCATGTTTCAATGATTTGAAAAATACCAGAAATTATGCACTTAGTTTTTTGTATCAATTTTATTACAAAAAATTGTTGCTACTCCCAGTAAACATAATTTCTGCTATTTTTAAAATTATTGAAACCGGATTATAAATTGATTATAATTTTTTTCCTGGAAAAAGGTGTTGTAAGAAAAAAGTCGAGAGACTTTTTCGCTTCTAAATTAAACAATGAATTAAAAACTAATTTTTATTTTACTAAAACTCAGTGTTGGGTCATTTTTTTTTTAATATCCAGCAGCAGCGTCCGGTGAGACTTCTGGTATGTCATATTTCAATAACCAGACATGGAACCCAAACCAAACATTAGGATATATGTACTGTGGCCATATAGCCAATGAGAACTTTTTAAAATTTTGCGAAAAAAAAGTTGAAAAATTCGCTGCCTCATCTAGGAATTTCCAATTGGCGTATTTATTTTTTCTGAAATATATTTTTTCACATATTTGATGTAACTTCGTCGAGTTATTTAAAATTTTATTAAAAACTTTCACTAAAATTAAAGAGCCGACTTCGAAATTCCTAGGAGAGGCAGCAATCTTTTTTAACTTTTTCGCAAACTGCAAAAAGGCTCTCCATCTAAAATAGTTGTCTATATGGCCACAGTACATACAGAGTGTCTATTATTATTGTGTACAAATACGTAAAAACTTTATTCTTGAAGATAATCCAAAAAAAAATTATTTTATTTTAAAAGTGACATCGACAACCGCTTCCTCTGACCCTACCACGAGATTTAAGATGGCGATCCAAAACCTGTTACGATTTTTTGTATACCCCCGAAATTTAATAAAAACGTTAAACGATTTTTTAAATTTAAACTCTGATAAGGTGGTGATAACCAGAACTCCTCAAAACCCATATGTGTGAAATTTGAACAAAAACTATACAGAGTGTTTTCTTCTACACGTTCTTAAAGTTTTATTTTTATAAAAATTCATAAAAATTTTATTTTTTAAAATAACGCAACAAATATTTTTTTTATTTAAATTGTATCGAAAACCGCTACTTTTAATTCTACCACAGCATTTAACATGGCGATCCAAGGCCTTCTATGATTAATTTTATACCCCTCGTATTCAATAAAAACGTTTAGCTATATTTTATTTAAAATCTGATAAGGTGTCAGAGTCCCCCAAAACCCCTATGTGTGAAATTGAAATAAAAACTATACAGAGTGTTTTGTTTTACACGTTCTCAAGGTTTTATGTGTGTACAAATTCGTCAAACGATTCTTCAAGATAATCCAACATTTTAAAAAATGTTTACATAGCATCAAAAACCGCTTTTTGATCTTACTATGGCGACCCAAGACCTGCTATAATTTCTTATACCCTCGAAATTTAATATACACGTTTAGCGAATTTTTGATTTACAATCTGATAAGGTGGAGTTAATCACAAACCCCCCTCAAAACAAAATACTGAATTTGAAAGCCGCTAGAAGGATCAAGTGAGAGCCAAGGAATTATGTCAAAACAGTATGAATGAAATTTGAATTAACGTAGTCTATGAAAAAATAAGTCACATAAACGACACTGTGTCGAAGCTAAAATGAAACATTTATTAACCAACATAAGAAATAAATACAAATAAGTTTTTTCCTTTAATGGACCTTTTTCTACCACACCAGCCTCTAAAAGAATACATTTTTCAATACTCTTCCTATTGTGCTGTACAACTTTAACTAAGCTACACTGATAAACTGACACACTTTAGTAATTCTTATGCGTAAATCGTCGATATTCAATGGGCGATTTCGGTATATTTCACACATATGGGTTTTGAGGGGGTCCTGATTAATAACTAATACCACCTTATCAGATTTAAAAAAAAATCGCTAAATGTTTTTATTGAATTTCAGGGGTATAAAAAAAGCAAAGCAGATCTCGGATCGTCATCTTAAATGCCGTGTAACAGTCCGAGCAAACGGTTTTCCATGTCATTTAAAATAAAAAAAATTTTTGATTATTTTAAAAAATAAAGTTTTTACGAATTTGTACACAAATAAAAGTAGACACCCTGTATATCCTAAAGTTTGATTTGGATCTTTTGTCTGGTTATTGAGATATGACTTACCTAAAATCTCACCAGCCGCTCACATGACATCCAGAGACGTTGTGCGTACGTGTTTCGATGAAACTGAAAATAATATTTTATTTACAGTCATTGATTGAATTAGAGTTTTTTGCTTGACAGTGACAACGAGAAGCTGACGTTTATTGAGGAGGTCATATGAGTGTCACTTTATTACTTGCCTAGTGATATCAAACGCTCGTTGTCAATAGCAACAAAGTATTTGTTATAATTAATGTTTCGTAATAAAGTTAATAATTGAACAGTTTTATTTTGAGTGATTGTAGATAGAGCATTACATAGATAGAACATTACGAGCATTACATAGATAGAACATTACGAGCAAAAAGTGACGTTACTGCTCCCGCGTGATTACTGTCACTTCAGTAATAATGTATCACTTTTCGCTCTTAATACATAAATAACTATTAACTGTAAAACATTTATTATTGTTAACATAAAAACCTGTAAAGTTTCATTTTGTGCGGTTTTCACAATATCAATAAATTAAATTTTCTTTAATAAAATTTTAACATCCTGTATATAGAAAATTCTCTACACAAATTACTTGTATTAGAGACTCCTGCAACGAATGCATCGACTCACTAAACACTATGTATATTGTAAATAAATATTAGTAAAAAGTAAGAGAAAAAATATATGTTACTGATTTTATTTTACCTTACCTTTTATCCATAATTCAACCACCTTTATCGATCATATCATTTCCCTGGGACCCTGTTTAAATTTTTGTGAAATAAATCTAATAAATTTGATTCATAAAAAGATGAATATCTTGATCTTTTATAAAATATATTTCATGAAGCCAATAGTATTCTATTAAAATTGGCAACTGTGGAAGGATGCTTCAAATTAAGGAATATTTTTATGGATGTCATAAAACCATTTGAGTATGAACTGTATATTCAATATACTCTGGAGTTCACAAAGATTGGATTTTTTAATTTATTATTTCGTGTATTGTTGATATTTTTTATAGAAGGAGCATCTTTCATTTTTAGTAATGCATATTTTTAATTTCCTTATATACACAGTAATTAATAGAGATGTCACATAGATGAAATTTTTGCTGGATGTCGCAAGATACATTAGTCGACTATATATATATATTAGTTCGTAGGCTTCCGTGGGTGTTATATGTGGTTGTAAAATTTTTCCGGGTTCCTTTCCGCGACGAATCAGCATGGTCCTCAAAAAAAACCATTTGTTTGACAACGTTTCGGTAAAATCTCATTTACCATCTTCAGGTCTTCTTACTTCTGCTTCGCGTTACTACGTTCAGCTTACTGGAAGATGTTTATCCACTTGGTAAGTTATATACTGAGCTTTCGTTCCGGTGTGTGATTTTCTTCGCATGGCTGCATGTCACGGGTCTTGCGTTTAACGGTCCTGTGGGTTCTTGTGTTCTGCTTAGCCTACTCTCAGCGTTGCGTATCACTGGTTTATTGATCTTTTTGGTTTCCAAGACAGGTTTCCAAGCTGTTGGTATTCTTTGGGTATCGTCACGTGTATTGAGATTTTGAGGATGTTTTTCAATGTCGATGGCCTCTCTAATTATTCTTTTTGCCTTATGTTCCATTCTTGCTAGTACCTTGGTATTTTCGAAATCAATCTGGTGGCCAGTGTCTTTTACATGTTGAGCTAATGACGAAGTTTTTTCATTTTTCTGGACAGCATTCCGATGTTCCTCTTTTCGGGTTTGAATTCTTTTGTTAATTTGTCGAATGTACGTCTTATCACAATCTGCGCAAGACACTTCATATACTCCCTGGTCTTCCAGAGGCATATTTGTTTTGGCTGATGGTAGCATATTACCAATCTTCCTGTCCGTGTTGTAGATGGTTTCTATTCTATATTTCTTTAGAACCCTGCGTATTTTGTCGGTAGTTCCCTTGACATATGGCAGGAGAGCTTTGGGAAGAAGATAAACCAATAGCCAAAGCTACTAGCTTACTATTACTAGTACTTGCTATTGCAGATGATTTAGACGAATTGTTAGTTTGATTATTTAGGGAATTATCCACATACCCTTCAGCTACGGCTGATGACTACCATCCGCTGTGTCTTTTCAAATCTAATAAGTCACCACCCGCGTCAACAAAAATAGTCGCGGACGAGCGTCGAAACAGTGTCCTGTATAAGTTGCTGCTTCTGGTAGTCCCAAATATATGGCTATTTGTTTTGGAATCTTTCCTAACTTGTTAATACCAACACACTGTCTGGCACCTCTTCCGTTTATATAGTATAGAGGAAATTCCAGGCAGGGCCAAATGTGTCTTTTATTTCGGGATTTCTCTTTCTATGTGATATAGTCGACTTAGGGATACCATATTTTCGGGCTACAGCTCTTAGTGACATATTAGAATTTTGTAGATCATTCAAAGCCTTTCTTATAACTCCTGAATCATATTCTCTATGTTTTGGCATTATGTAATCTGTAAAAAATAAATGCAATTGCACTTTGCACTTCATTGAAAATATTATGTCCCATAAATGTACGAACTCAATAAACCATTTTTTTAGTAGTTGGACAGACTGTCCAGTTACTGTATTTGAAATACTTTTCTGAACAGTTATTGGACAGTCGTTCACTACTATTTTCCCTCCTAAACAACTCATCATAACCTATAATTTACATGCCTTATATCATAAATATTAACCCCATGTACAGAGAAAAGCAAAAACTAAAGCAATATATGAAATAAAATATTATGCCTTAATATACTTACGTTAATGAAATGATTAGCAAAATTAGGAAATCAGCACAACTAAAAATTTTACGACACAGAACGAAGTACAGCTTACGAAAATCACGAAACTATTATGGAAAATGTATAGACGAATGTATAGGGCTGCCATCTATCACATTTTCAATGACTTGTACCTTATAATGGACTTATTATAGATTTCTACATTAATACTGGCCAATAACTGTATAGTGTCCCATAACTGTCCGAGAAGCATTTTCGAAAGGGTATACTCCAAACTGGTCCAACGAAATTTTTCGGATTGCCAAAGTCAATAATACTAATCCTACTACATATTTACTTGGAGACCAAAGTGGGCAGGAAATAAAAGGCGCCTTTTATACAGAAGAGTTGCAGAAAACCAAGCATCCGGACGTTTATCTCGTCGAAAAAGTTGTACGAAGAAAAGGAAATCAATACTTAGTTAAATGGCTGGGATGGGATACAAAATTTAATTCATATATTAATAAAAATGAATTAGTATAATGTATTCACATTAGTTTAAATAAAACACATGATTTTCAAATATATATCTTTTTATTTTTCTGTTTCGCTATTACAAAATCTTTCATTACATATTTTAGACCTATGGGTTGGATCTAATACGGGATTACTTATTCTGGAACTTGATTCTATTTTCCTTTGAAAACGATATCGTTCAGCAGGTACATACTCCCAGTATTTCTTCCTAGAAGTGCGGTAGGCGTGGTTCCAGGTCACCGTTAAATGCACTTGATTCAATTGTTCTTTGATTATAACCTTCTTCATTGAGGGTACATTCTTTTTCAAATATCTCTGGATATAAATATAACACCTCGAGTGTCAAAGACACATTCTGACTATTCGGATTTTCTTCAGGTCTTAGAATGTTTAAGGTGTTTCAGAAAAGATTACCTGTCTGCTTTTGTAATCCACTTTTTAAAACGTTGAAATAAGTGGCAAACTTTAAATTTTTCATCGTCAGCTTGATATTTTATAAGCGGTAGTAGCTCCTACAAGTTGCACACTGTCTCAAAACCCAAATATAGATTATTCCAGTCTTTTTCTAAACTGATCATTTGTTCGGTGGAGAACCGCTCCATTCCATTCCTTTCAAGTGAATATTATTTTATCACTCTTCGTTCCAGCAAGAACTATACACGGCTCATAGTTGAAATTTTCACACAACCGATTTTGTATTGGATTTATTCAATGCAAAACGTTGAGCTCCAATAATTATATATTTATTACTGCTCCGCACTGCACTGGACTGAAAATTAGTGGATGAAGCCATTTTAACTACTGATAAGTCTCAACCGCATCCTCAATTAAAAGGATATCCCCCACTACTATACCAACAGGTGTCGTTTATTTCTAAATCAACAAATGATTCCACAACGAATGCGACATATTTTTAGATATAATATAATGCCAGATGTGCGTTCTATTTTTAGAAAGGACGCAATGGCAGATGCGCGCCAGATATGCGTTCTATTTTTAGAAATGACGCAATGCTAGATGCGCGCCAGATGTGGGTTCTATTTTTAGAAATGACGCAATGCCAGATACGCGCCAGATGTTCTTTAAGTAGGTCATTGCTCCTCTCTTATAGTTAATTACTCCTACTCCTTGATTTTGTCCTCTTATACTTCCTCTACTCTAAAGAGATCATCCACTTATTGCACTGATCTATTACGTTTGAATCATAGTCATTCAGCAAAAGGTTGTTTTCTAACTTTTCAAGCAATGTTAAAATCTGATTACTACTTGGCGTTTTATTTTTTAATTCCTCAATTTGTTCTAAACTACAGTAATTTTCTGTAAAGCTTACATGGTCCTGAAGTGAAGAAAAACTTAGACGTTGGTATATTGGGTTCTTGTTTTCCATTATAAAATTATTAATCGATACTAAACATTTAAAGTCATTTTCTACTTTAGGAGCATATTTACTTTTATTCTTATAATTCTCTGAAGCTTTTTCCATCAGGTCTTGTACTTTCCCTACTTCATATAAGCTAAACCTATCTAATCTACCGAACGTTATTGGTTCTAAACCTAGATCAAACCCCAATGTAGAAATTCTATGAAACTCAGAATTATTCCAATTCTTTATACTGCTACTGTAGAGTCAGTTATCCCTTCTATAGTTTTCAAGTCATCTAATTTCCTGGCCTAAAACTCCTCCTATTCCAAAACTATCTATTAGCTTTCCAGCAATAATTCGAGCCTCTTCCCTGTCATGCACTGCACTTAGAAATGTTTCTATTACTTCACGATCAAGTAGAGGTTTATCGTTGCTTTCTAATGCTGTGAATTCCATTTCTTCTCTACGAGCTTTACTATTTTCCTTATTATTCATAAACATTACCCTTCACTAATATCAAAATCTAGCTGTATTTACAGCAGAGTTAAAGTTTATATATTTTTTAACTTTGGGGTAAAAATATCCAGATACCACAAAAGAAACGTTGCCGATGAGTTTTTGAATCGGGAATATTAATAATGAGATTCTTCCCTATGTCTTGAATTTTTGAAGTTATATTACGCAACTCTTGTTTCCTGCACGCTCCGCTTATACCAATTATAAGAGCAACCTAAAAGACGATTTGAAATAAATTTACATATCTAATATTATATCATCTGGTGCGTTTTCTAGAAAATCGTTTATACATATTTTTGCTTGTCAAAATCTTTTGGATTTAAAGCCGTCCGATTTTCTCTTCAGGGGAGCTTGTAATTTGGAGTAGTGTGCAATATCGACATTGTGATTTATATTAATTGTGGCCTTTAACATTGGGTAAAATAACCAAAGTGAAGAAGGCTTTATAGTTTTTGATAGTTCTTAATATGCCAAAATACATTCTCGGAAAATGATTTAACTTCGTTTTTTAATCTCCATTCCATAAATCTTTGGTAAGTAAATTTGTATCGATATTCAGATTTCGCCGGTAACAAGTTGTTTTTAGCAGCTTCTGCAATTTTACTAATATTGGGTGGAGTAAAATTTTTTATTTCACTGTCACTCAACATTTTTTATGTAATCAAACTAATTTGACTTTATAATATTACCCTCATATATAAATATGATTTAAGATTATGACTGTTTTTGAATACGTTTGTTTGTATTGACCGTTGCTTAGGCGGTTGCTAGAAAAACTGTACGATTTTTTTACCAAGCTGTGCGATTTTTTTACCGTACGTAATAGGAATCTTACATTGATCGCAGACGGTGTGTTTTTTTACAGCATTGGTCGTAGGTAAAGAATATTATTGGGTGCCTGTATCTATCAAAATTTTAGCACCTCCTTTAATTACATATTAATTTTTTTGTATTATTTTAACTTTCTTGAACAAATTTTATCAATAAGTGGATATTTTTTAACATAATGGTAAGATGTATGACATATATTATTGAAATATTATTTTGAGGTAGCTATATTTGTAAAGTTCCTGCCAATGAAAAAAATTTTCTGGGCATTGGGAAGGGATTGTTGTAGGTGTCAATTTGAACAAATTTACCAAAATGTAATTAGAAATGTATTATAAATAAATTTTAATAATAAAAAATTATATTTTTTAATAATAAAATCGAAATGAATTCAGAAACAGTCAGAAATATAATGTTGATATCGATGAAATAAAAAAAATGTGGTTGCCATATTAGCGGAAAAATCTGGAGGATTATTCCTACAGCGAACTTGATAATTAAATAAATTTCGAAAATCAATGTTTAAACGTGGTATACAAAAACTAAATTTTTTCGAAAATGGCAAATTTTATCGAAACAGAGTACTTTTTTAAAGAAGAAGTCTATAAAATGACAGTTGCCAACATTTTGGCTCATCGAATAAGGTTGCAAGTCCGTTTCTGACCTTCCTGTCAGTGTAAAACATCTACTGTAGTATGGTTTTATAAGACTTTATGGCCTATATAAAATATTAAATTTTCATTCAATTATACAACAGTTCAAAAGTTAGAGCCGGGCACTTTAGAATTTTTTTCTGACAAATTAAAGTTATTTTTCCCTCCTTTATGCACTATGAGAGTATGCCATATACTTACTAGAAACCCAAATTGATGAAAACATAGTCAACGCTAGCGTTGATGTCTAATTCGGATTAAACTTATTATTACACTCTCGGCAAGAATTTAGTCATCTTACGTCACGACTGGCGTTTCGCAATTGGTTTTATTATCAACATAAATTTCGATATTTAGTTGCGTTAAAAACAATAATTTTTTGCAATTTAGTGCAATATATAATACAAACATTCGGTGTAGTATATAGTTTTATTATTCTCAGTTGCTATTTCATAAATATTTTGATGAAAATAAAATGAATTATTCATTTGTTCGTATGACGTAAGTAGTCTAAATTCGTGCCGCAGCTATATTATTGCTCGTTTATGGGGTATTTGTTATTAAGCCAATAATTGTCTTTATACTGTTGCAAGTTACCGCACTTGTTTTCTTCAACTACTTTTTGTATAAATGGGACCAAAATAAGGCAAAATTAAAACACCACCTACTGTTCTTGTAAGGCTCTTCTGATTTAAGTTGGCGATTGGTATGATAAAAGAAAAGTTCCAGTTATACAATAAGTGATCTGTATCTTTTGAATTGCTACAAACACAAGAAATAGTTATTTAGAAAAAAAGTTTAAAATTAAAAGTTTTTTCAATATCCGTTAAAAATTGGTATGCTGTTGCGAAAACATTTTTTGAGCGTCACGACACCCCGCGTCTGTTAGTTATAATTTCGGTATCTATTTTAATATCAAGTCAGTTCAAACAACCTTTGATTGGCAACACTCACTTTGCTTAATTACCCAATTAAGACAAACATTCGTTACATGACTGACAAGTGACATGCCACGTTACTTCTCCGACAGGTCCTTTTGAACCATCGTCAACGAGGTTCGAATATATCGACCTAGATGTCTTCGTGATGCCGCCATATAAGGCTACCGCTACTGGTTAACTTACATAGACCATTTTACCAGGTGGCCAGAAGCGTCTCGTTGTAGAACCAGGAAGCGGAAACTATGGCTCGCGCTTTATATGCTAATTGCATTTGCATCACCCCTGCGAATAACGACGGATCAGGGTCGACAGTTCGAATCGCATCTATTCAAACGCCTGAATAGTTTACTAGGTACGACTCATCTCAGTCCGACTGTATATCATCCCGCAGCAAATGGCATGATGGAGCATTTCACCAAAGTTTACTGAATAAATATAAGTTATACCACTCCTTGTCGGCAATTTGATGTTTTGAGATCAAAACCGTATCGCCGCACGTAAATACTGTCACAAAAAATGGTCAATTACGAGGGATTTCAAAAATAGTTTCTTTCCAATTGGGAAATATTTATATACGAGGGATATTGCAAAAGTGTGATGTAAGGCTGCTTATTGTATAAATAAAATATTTGTAATGTAATAAATATAAATATTATAAAACGATTATAGGCAAATGTATAAAGTTATGTTAGTTAATCTTGGAAGTAGTATATATTCACTTGTAAATTTTAAAATAAATATACGTACTCTACTATAATAATGATAATGATAATGACAATCATAATAATAATAATAATAATAACAACAATAATAATAATAATAATAATAATAATAATAATAATAATAATAATAATAATAATAATAATAATAATAATAATAATAATAATAATAATAATAATAATAATAATAATAATAATATAATAATAATAATAATAATAATAATAATAATAATAATAATAATAATAAAATAATAATAATAATAATAATAATAATAATAATAATAATAATAATAATAATAAAATAATAATAATAATAATAATAATAATAATAATAATAATAATAATAATAATAATAATAATAATAATAATAATAATAATAATAATAATAATAATAATAATAATAATAATAATAATAATAATAATAATAATAATAATAATAATAATAATAATAATAATAATAATAATAATAATAATAATAATAATAATAATAATAATAATAATAATAATAATAATAATAATAATAATAATAATAATAATAATAATAATAATAATAATAATAATAATAATAATAATAATAATAATAATAATAATAATAATAATAATAATATTAAAAATAATAATAATAATAATAATAATAATAATAATAAAATAATAATAATAATAATAATAATAATAATAATAATAATAATAATAATAATAATAATAATAATAATAATAATAATAATAATATAATAATAATAATAATAATAATAATAATAATAATAATAATAATAATATAATAATAATAATAATATAATAATAATAATAATAATAATAATAATAATAATAATAATAATAATAATAATAATAATAATATTAATAATAATAATAATAATAATAATAATAATAATAATAATAATAATAATAATAATAATAATAATAAAATAATAATAATAATAATAATAATAATAATAATAATAATAATAATAATAATAATAATAATAACAATAAAATAAAATAATAATAACAATAACAATAACAATAACAATAACAATAACAATAACAATAACAATAACAATAACAATAACAATAACAATAACAATAACAATAACAATAACAATAACAATAACAATAACAATAACAATAACAATAACAATAACAATAACAATAACAATAACAATAACAATAACAATAACAATAACAATAACAATAACAATAACAATAACAATAACAATAACAATAACAATAACAATAACAATAACAATAACAATAACAATAACAATAACAATAACAATAACAATAACAATAACAATAACAATAACAATAACAATAACAATAACAATAACAATAACAATAACAATAACAATAACAATAACAATAACAATAACAATAACAATAACAATAACAATAACAATAACAATAACAATAACAATAACAATAACAATAACAATAACAATAACAATAACAATAACAATAACAATAACAATAACAATAACAATAACAATAACAATAACAATAACAATAACAACAATAACAATAACAACAATAACACTAACAATAACAATAACAATAACAATAACAATAACAATAACAATAACAATAACAATAACAATAACAATAACAATAACAATAACAATAACAATAACAATAACAATAACAATAACAATAACAATAACAATAACAATAACAATAACAATAACAATAACAATAACAATAACAATAACAATAACAATAACAATAACAATAACAATAACAATAACAATAACAATAACAATAACAATAACAATAACAATAACAATAACAATAACAATAACAATAACAATAACAATAACAATAACAATAACAATAACAATAACAATAACAATAACAATAACAATAACAATAACAATAACAATAACAATAACAATAACAATAACAATAACAATAACAATAACAATAACAATAACAATAACAATAACAATAACAATAACAATAACAATAACAATAACAATAACAATAACAATAACAATAACAATAACAATAACAATAACAATAACAATAACAATAACAATAACAATAACAATAACAATAACAATAACAATAACAATAACAATAACAATAACAATAACAATAACAATAACAATAACAATAACAATAACAATAACAATAACAATAACAATAACAATAACAATAACAATAACAATAACAATAACAATAACAATAACAATAACAATAACAATAACAATAACAATAACAATAACAATAACAATAACAATAACAATAACAATAACAATAACAATAACAATAACAATAACAATAACAATAACAATAACAATAACAATAACAATAACAATAACAATAACAATAACAATAACAATAACAATAACAATAACAATAACAATAACAATAACAATAACAATAACAATAACAATAACAATAACAATAACAATAACAATAACAATAACAATAACAATAACAATAACAATAACAATAACAATAACAATAACAATAACAATAACAATAACAATAACAATAACAATAACAATAACAATAACAATAACAATAACAATAACAATAACAATAACAATAACAATAACAATAACAATAACAATAACAATAACAATAACAATAACAATAACAATAACAATAACAATAACAATAACAATAACAATAACAATAACAATAACAATAACAATAACAATAACAATAACAATAACAATAACAATAACAATAACAATAACAATAACAATAACAATAACAATAACAATAACAATAACAATAACAATAACAATAACAATAACAATAACAATAACAATAACAATAACAATAACAATAACAATAACAATAACAATAACAATAACAATAACAATAACAATAACAATAACAATAACAATAACAATAACAATAACAATAACAATAACAATAACAATAACAATAACAATAACAATAACAATAACAATAACAATAACAATAACAATAACAATAACAATAACAATAACAATAACAATAACAATAACAATAACAATAACAATAACAATAACAATAACAATAACAATAACAATAACAATAACAATAACAATAACAATAACAATAACAATAACAATAACAATAACAATAACAATAACAATAACAATAACAATAACAATAACAATAACAATAACAATAACAATAACAATAACAATAACAATAACAATAACAATAACAATAACAATAACAATAACAATAACAATAACAATAACAATAACAATAACAATAACAATAACAATAACAATAACAATAACAATAACAATAACAATAACAATAACAATAACAATAACAATAACAATAACAATAACAATAACAATAACAATAACAATAACAATAACAATAACAATAACAATAACAATAACAATAACAATAACAATAACAATAACAATAACAATAACAATAACAATAACAATAACAATAACAATAACAATAACAATAACAATAACAATAACAATAACAATAACAATAACAATAACAATAACAATAACAATAACAATAACAATAACAATAACAATAACAATAACAATAACAATAACAATAACAATAACAATAACAATAACAATAACAATAACAATAACAATAACAATAACAATAACAATAACAATAACAATAACAATAACAATAATAATAATAATAATAATAATAATAATGTCGGCCTGTCCGGTATATGCGGCCACAGCGTATATCCAAAGACACGATTCAGCCTTACGGGTGTTGTATTATCATTTACGACACTCGTATGAGATAGACGAGACGCCAGTGCTGCCTTATGCTCCGGGGGATATAGAATCCGTTGTGGGGAATGAGAAGTGCCGAATTTATTGGAACTATTCATTCCCCACCCTCAGGCAAATTCAAGCCAATAAGCCTGATGTAGTCCTCCTCGACCACCAACTTAGGACGATGTTTGTGATTGAGTTCTCGGCTCCCGCAGAGAACAACATCGTCCTAAAAGAGGAGGAGAAACGGAGGAAGTATCGAGATCTTCTTTCCGAGCTCCGCAGGCTGTATCCAGACCACTCTGTTAAGATTGTGGTGCTCATTATAGGCGTCCTGGGTGGAATGAGACATACGTTGCTTTCTGACTTAAAGATCATACCGGCTTGCCGAAATTCGGCAGAGATCTTAGCCGGCAGAATGCAGAAGGCAATCGTCCTTGGTTCGCTACGTCTACTCAGAACGCACGATTTACGGGCGCAATGATTACTGACTCCACGGAGTGGAGAGTGGTCATTGCTTGACTCTTCAGAACATCTCCGAATGTGTCGGAGCTTCGGAAGGTGTTACTGAAAAAAAAAAATAAAAAAAAAAAAAATAATAATAATAATAATAATAATAATAATAATAATAATAGATAGATGTTTAGATAGATGTTTATTGACCATTATATACAGTAGGTAGTACATTTACAGTCATAATCTAGAGTGAGTAGTATTAATAAAAGATAAAAATTCGTCAATATTATAAAAACAATGTGATACTAGAAAATTTTTAGTAAACCTGTGGAAGACCTTGGATGACATATCTCTAACATTTTGCTGTGTAAAAAAATTTACAAACTTGTTGTAGAGGTCTACTGGTATCTTATTACGCTTGGTTAGGTCCAATCGAGAAAAAGGTATAATCAAGTTACTGGCATGGCGAGTATCGTATTTGTGAATGTCTGAATAAGATTGAATATTTTGTGAATTATGATGTATAAGTGCCAAAGAATCAAGCAAATACAAACATGCCAGGGGTAAGATCTGATATTTTAAAAAAAGTTCTTTGCAAGGAGCTCCAATCGGAGCACCCGCAAGAAGACGTATTGCTGTCTTCTGCAATATAAACACTCTATGTGCACCACTAGAGTTTCCCCACAGGGGTACCCCATAAGATAAGTGACTATGAAACAATGAGTAATACACAATTCTCATGACATAATTATCGACAAATGGTCTTAATTGCCTCATAAGAAATATCTGCGTGGCAAGTTTCGAACAGAGACTATTTATGTGAGCAGTCCACGTTAAACTGGGATCAAGAGTAATTCCTAGAATCTTTACGGGATCCATCTTATCTGAAGTTTTACTGGAAGTAAAAGATATAAAGTTAGTTTTAGACAAATTTAATTTTAATTTATTAGCTGAGAACCACGTATTAGCTAGGTTGAGAGAGTCTCTGCCTTGTTCATTGCCACGAGATAACAATGTTGTGTCGTCAGCGTAAAGATAACAGGAGGCATTATTAATATTAACCGGTAAGTCGTTGATATAGATAAGAAAAAGGATGGGTCCAAGGACCGAACCTTGAGGGACACCTGCAGTAACAGGTGATAAAGCAGATTCACAATTATTTGTTAGATAGGAACGGAAAAGTTGGAGCTCCTTGCCTCGAATTCCATAATATTCTAATTTTAAGAGAAGTATATTTATATTAACACAGTCGAAAGCCTTTGAGAGGTCGCACATTATGGCATGTGTAGATGTACCTCTATCCAGGCCCTCGACAATGTCATCTAATATAGCCAGTAATGCTCGAATAGCTGAAAAATCTTTTCTAAACCCAAATTGAGATGGAGATAATATATGTTTACTTTCTAAGTATGAGAGTAACTTCTCTTTAATTAATATTTCAAATATTTTTGAGATTATTGGAACTATAGCAATTGGTCTATAATTATCATAATTATCAATGGGCCCCTTTTTATGTATTGGAAGGATCTTAGTTATTTTAAAACAATCAGGCCAAACCGCCTCATTTAGAAATTTATTAAATAGTTTAGTCAAAGCTATTACAAGGTACTCTAGAGAGGTTTTTATTATAGGGCTATTAAGGCCATAGTAGTCAAAACAATTTGTTCTCTTTAATTTTAAAATAGCTTGACGCACATCTGACTCAAGAATGGCTGTTGTAAAAAAAGAAGATAAAGGTGTGGGCATATTTTTCAAAAACATCATGGGATTCAGATTATGGTCCCGAACTGACAATGAAACAACATCAGAAACAGTAGAAAAGAAATTATTAAAATCATCAGGATTAAATGATGATATGTTCCCCGGTTTTTTATGAGGTCTTTCGGAATTAACAATTTTCCACACAGCTTTACTTCTATTTTCAGCATGACAGATAGTGTTACTGTAATATGCACGTTTGGCCTGTTTTAAAGCACTTCTATAGGTTTTCTTACATTCACAATAAATAATCCAATCAGTTTGAGAACCAGACATATTGTACTGATTTTTATTTTTATTGAGCATTCTCCTCAACATTCTAAGGTCCTTGTTGAACCATTTAACTTTGGACGATAAATGTTTGTTCGTATAAGGAAAATTTTTGTTGACCACTTCCAAATAGTTCTCTAAAAAGGTACTCATTGAATTATTAGCATTCAAGTTGTCAATATGCAATTGATTCCAATTTAAATTTTCTAGATCTTCCACAAATTTATGACAATTTAAAGCATTAATCATGCGAGTACGATACGTATCCCTGGACAAAACCTTTTGCTTTCCATCTATATGAAGAAACAACGAAAGATGGTCCGCTATATGAGTATCCAAAACCCCCGCAGATAATAAAGCAGGATTAATATTAGTGATAATATTATCTAACTGTGACTTACTATGTAACGTAATTCTAGTAGGTTCATGTATTAAGTGTTGCAAACCATACATAGCAAAAATATCACATATATCATTAACATACTCTGTACCGCCATCAAGGTTCAAATTTATGTCTCCAACAATAATAAAAAATTTAAATTTACTTGAAAAATGATCAATTAGATTACTAATGCAAGATTTAAAAATGGAAAGGTTACCCTTAGAGGATGATCTATAAGCAGTTATCAACAAACAATTTTCAGAAACTATTTCAGTAGCACAAAACTCTGCATGAAAGGAATAACAAAAGTTTAAAACATTAATATTTCTTAAAAGGATTTTCTTAGAGGAGAATATTGCAACACCACCATGTTTATTCTTTCCTTCACGACAGTAACTCGAAACTAATTGGTAGTTAGGTATAGAAATCAATTTTAAGTAATCATGCTCAAGCCAGTGCTCTGAAACACATAAAATATCATAATGATTTTTAGACAAAAACAAGTGAAGTTCATTAACCTTATTAGATAAACTTTGCACATTGACGTGCAATACAGAGTACTTACAGAAAGAGTTTAAGTTAGATGTTTTCTGACGTTGAAGATTGATTTCTTCCGTTGCTTCGGAGGAATTTCGATGGAAAAAACCGGTTTAGAATCACTCCATTAGGCCAGATGTTACTGTCGATAATGGCAGACGATTCTTCCACAGGTAACGATAACTTAAAGGAGGAATATTTTGAAGGGTTTTTGCTATTTAACTTTTCCACCTCAATATTTGGAGCGAAGGTCTTTAAATAATTGCATAAGTGATCTCTATCAGTATCGATGTCGAAATTAGTAACATGATATTGATATTTGCGAATCGATGTTGAAACTGCAGCTGCCTTCAAGGGGCAATGTGAAGAGCTTTTACAATTGCCTACCAGAATACCTCTTGACTTGGTTCTGGGTTTATCCTTTGCATAACTGACTTTATCACTTTCCAAGTTGATGAGTGTATCACAAACATTGTGAGCGTGAGCACTATGAAGAGCATTAGATAATGCTTGTTTACTAACAATGGGACTAGCCGATGAAGAAGCAGAGGTAGTATTATAAGTCAAATTCTTCTTGCGGTTGCCTGTATTTTGAAGCTCTTTATTTGAACATTCAGAAGAGCAATTATTAATAGGTTTAATTTCTTTGAGTAAAGCAACCTGATCTGTAAGAGACTTGATCGCAATAGTCTGGTTGGAAATAATTAAGTCTTTTTGACGAATAATCTCCTCTAGATAAGAAATTTTCATTTCAAAAACATTTTCAGCTGTAGCTACGTTATTTTC
Organism: Monochamus alternatus; assembly: GCA_037114965.1. Lineage (NCBI taxonomy): Eukaryota > Metazoa > Arthropoda > Insecta > Coleoptera > Cerambycidae > Monochamus > Monochamus alternatus. The sequence goes on along the minus strand of CM073428.1, from coordinate 44,521,178 downwards.
AAAATTTCTGGCATCACACTTACTAGCCTCTCGTGCATTTTGAACAGGAGGCAGTTCAACGCCACTATCAGAACAACATATTACTGTGTCGTCGTCCAAAAATTTGACATTCTTTAACATTTTTAAGCAACTTTTATGTGAGACTGTGCCACAGCGGGTGCATAATAATAATAATAATAATAATAATAATAATAATAATAATAATAATAATAATAATAATAATAATAATAATAATAATAATAATAATAATAATAATAATAATAATAATAATAATAATAATAATAATAATAATAATAATAATAATAATAATAATAATAATAATAATAATAATAATAATAATAATAATAATAATAATAATAATAATAATAATAATAATAATAATAATAATAATAATAATAATAATAATAATAATAATAATAATAATAATAATAATAATAATAATAATAATAATAATAATAATAATAATAATAATAATAATAATAATAATAATAATAATAATAATAATAATAATAATAATAATAATAATAATAATAATAATAATAATAATAATAATAGTAATAGTAATAGTAATAGTAATAGTAATAGTAATAGTAATAGTAATAGTAATAGTAATAGTAATAGTAATAGTAATAGTAATAGTAATAGTAATAGTAATAGTAATAGTAATAGTAATAGTAATAGTAATAGTAATAGTAATAGTAATAGTAATAGTAATAGTAATAGTAATAGTAATAGTAATAGTAATAGTAATAGTAATAGTAATAGTAATAGTAATAGTAATAGTAATAGTAATAGTAATAGTAATAGTAATAGTAATAGTAATAGTAATAGTAATAGTAATAGTAATAGTAATAGTAATAGTAATAGTAATAGTAATAGTAATAGTAATAGTAATAGTAATAGTAATAGTAATAGTAATAGTAATAGTAATAGTAATAGTAATAGTAATAGTAATAGTAATAGTAATAGTAATAGTAATAGTAATAGTAATAGTAATAGTAATAGTAATAGTAATAGTAATAGTAATAGTAATAGTAATAGTAATAGTAATAGTAATAGTAATAGTAATAGTAATAGTAATAGTAATAGTAATAGTAATAGTAATAGTAATAGTAATAGTAATAGTAATAGTAATAGTAATAGTAATAGTAATAGTAATAGTAATAGTAATAGTAATAGTAATAGTAATAGTAATAGTAATAGTAATAGTAATAGTAATAGTAATAGTAATAGTAATAGTAATAGTAATAGTAATAGTAATAGTAATAGTAATAGTAATAGTAATAGTAATAGTAATAGTAATAGTAATAGTAATAGTAATAGTAATAGTAATAGTAATAGTAATAGTAATAGTAATAGTAATAGTAATAGTAATAGTAATAGTAATAGTAATAGTAATAGTAATAGTAATAGTAATAGTAATAGTAATAGTAATAGTAATAGTAATAGTAATAGTAATAGTAATAGTAATAGTAATAGTAATAGTAATAGTAATAGTAATAGTAATAGTAATAGTAATAGTAATAGTAATAGTAATAGTAATAGTAATAGTAATAGTAATAGTAATAGTAATAGTAATAGTAATAGTAATAGTAATAGTAATAGTAATAGTAATAGTAATAGTAATAGTAATAGTAATAGTAATAGTAATAGTAATAGTAATAGTAATAGTAATAGTAATAGTAATAGTAATAGTAATAGTAATAGTAATAGTAATAGTAATAGTAATAGTAATAGTAATAGTAATAGTAATAGTAATAGTAATAGTAATAGTAATAGTAATAGTAATAGTAATAGTAATAGTAATAGTAATAGTAATAGTAATAGTAATAGTAATAGTAATAGTAATAGTAATAGTAATAGTAATAGTAATAGTAATAGTAATAGTAATAGTAATAGTAATAGTAATAGTAATAGTAATAGTAATAGTAATAGTAATAGTAATAGTAATAGTAATAGTAATAGTAATAGTAATAGTAATAGTAATAGTAATAGTAATAGTAATAGTAATAGTAATAACAATAACAATAACAATAACAATAACAATAACAATAACAATAACAATAACAATAACAATAACAATAACAATAACAATAACAATAACAATAACAATAACAATAACAATAACAATAACAATAACAATAACAATAACAATAACAATAACAATAACAATAACAATAACAATAACAATAACAATAACAATAACAATAACAATAACAATAACAATAACAATAACAATAACAATAACAATAACAATAACAATAACAATAACAATAACAATAACAATAACAATAACAATAACAATAACAATAACAATAACAATAACAATAACAATAACAATAACAATAACAATAACAATAACAATAACAATAACAATAACAATAACAATAACAATAACAATAACAATAACAATAACAATAACAATAACAATAACAATAACAATAACAATAACAATAACAATAACAATAACAATAACAATAACAATAACAATAACAATAACAATAACAATAACAATAACAATAACAATAACAATAACAATAACAATAACAATAACAATAACAATAACAATAACAATAACAATAACAATAACAATAACAATAACAATAACAATAACAATAACAATAACAATAACAATAACAATAACAATAACAATAACAATAACAATAACAATAACAATAACAATAACAATAACAATAACAATAACAATAACAATAACAATAACAATAACAATAACAATAACAATAACAATAACAATAACAATAACAATAACAATAACAATAACAATAACAATAACAATAACAATAACAATAACAATAACAATAACAATAACAATAACAATAACAATAACAATAACAATAACAATAACAATAACAATAACAATAACAATAACAATAACAATAACAATAACAATAACAATAACAATAACAATAACAATAACAATAACAATAACAATAACAATAACAATAACAATAACAATAACAATAACAATAACAATAACAATAACAATAACAATAACAATAACAATAACAATAACAATAACAATAACAATAACAATAACAATAACAATAACAATAACAATAACAATAACAATAACAATAACAATAACAATAACAATAACAATAACAATAACAATAACAATAACAATAACAATAACAATAACAATAACAATAACAATAACAATAACAATAACAATAACAATAACAATAACAATAACAATAACAATAACAATAACAATAACAATAACAATAACAATAACAATAACAATAACAATAACAATAACAATAACAATAACAATAACAATAACAATAACAATAACAATAACAATAACAATAACAATAACAATAACAATAACAATAACAATAACAATAACAATAACAATAACAATAACAATAACAATAACAATAACAATAACAATAACAATAACAATAACAATAACAATAACAATAACAATAACAATAACAATAACAATAACAATAACAATAACAATAACAATAACAATAACAATAACAATAACAATAACAATAACAATAACAATAACAATAACAATAACAATAACAATAACAATAACAATAACAATAACAATAACAATAACAATAACAATAACAATAACAATAACAATAACAATAACAATAACAATAACAATAACAATAACAATAACAATAACAATAACAATAACAATAACAATAACAATAACAATAACAATAACAATAACAATAACAATAACAATAACAATAACAATAACAATAACAATAACAATAACAATAACAATAACAATAACAATAACAATAACAATAACAATAACAATAACAATAACAATAACAATAACAATAACAATAACAATAACAATAACAATAACAATAACAATAACAATAACAATAACAATAACAATAACAATAACAATAACAATAACAATAACAATAACAATAACAATAACAATAACAATAACAATAACAATAACAATAACAATAACAATAACAATAACAATAACAATAACAATAACAATAACAATAACAATAACAATAACAATAACAATAACAATAACAATAACAATAACAATAACAATAACAATAACAATAACAATAACAATAACAATAACAATAACAATAACAATAACAATAACAATAACAATAACAATAACAATAACAATAACAATAACAATAACAATAACAATAACAATAACAATAACAATAACAATAACAATAACAATAACAATAACAATAACAATAACAATAACAATAACAATAACAATAACAATAACAATAACAATAACAATAACAATAACAATAACAATAACAATAACAATAACAATAACAATAACAATAACAATAACAATAACAATAACAATAACAATAACAATAACAATAACAATAACAATAACAATAACAATAACAATAACAATAACAATAACAATAACAATAACAATAACAATAACAATAACAATAACAATAACAATAACAATAACAATAACAATAACAATAACAATAACAATAACAATAACAATAACAATAACAATAACAATAACAATAACAATAACAATAACAATAACAATAACAATAACAATAACAATAACAATAACAATAACAATAACAATAACAATAACAATAACAATAACAATAACAATAACAATAACAATAACAATAACAATAACAATAACAATAACAATAACAATAACAATAATAATAATAATAATAATAATAATAATGTCGGCCTGTCCGGTATATGCGGCCACAGCGTATATCCAAAGACACGATTCAGCCTTACGGGTGTTGTATTATCATTTACGACACTCGTATGAGATAGACGAGACGCCAGTGCTGCCTTATGCTCCGGGGGATATAGAATCCGTTGTGGGGAATGAGAAGTGCCGAATTTATTGGAACTATTCATTCCCCACCCTCAGGCAAATTCAAGCCAATAAGCCTGATGTAGTCCTCCTCGACCACCAACTTAGGACGATGTTTGTGATTGAGTTCTCGGCTCCCGCAGAGAACAACATCGTCCTAAAAGAGGAGGAGAAACGGAGGAAGTATCGAGATCTTCTTTCCGAGCTCCGCAGGCTGTATCCAGACCACTCTGTTAAGATTGTGGTGCTCATTATAGGCGTCCTGGGTGGAATGAGACATACGTTGCTTTCTGACTTAAAGATCATACCGGCTTGCCGAAATTCGGCAGAGATCTTAGCCGGCAGAATGCAGAAGGCAATCGTCCTTGGTTCGCTACGTCTACTCAGAACGCACGATTTACGGGCGCAATGATTACTGACTCCACGGAGTGGAGAGTGGTCATTGCTTGACTCTTCAGAACATCTCCGAATGTGTCGGAGCTTCGGAAGGTGTTACTGAAAAAAAAAAATAAAAAAAAAAAAAATAATAATAATAATAATAATAATAATAATAATAATAATAGATAGATGTTTAGATAGATGTTTATTGACCATTATATACAGTAGGTAGTACATTTACAGTCATAATCTAGAGTGAGTAGTATTAATAAAAGATAAAAATTCGTCAATATTATAAAAACAATGTGATACTAGAAAATTTTTAGTAAACCTGTGGAAGACCTTGGATGACATATCTCTAACATTTTGCTGTGTAAAAAAATTTACAAACTTGTTGTAGAGGTCTACTGGTATCTTATTACGCTTGGTTAGGTCCAATCGAGAAAAAGGTATAATCAAGTTACTGGCATGGCGAGTATCGTATTTGTGAATGTCTGAATAAGATTGAATATTTTGTGAATTATGATGTATAAGTGCCAAAGAATCAAGCAAATACAAACATGCCAGGGGTAAGATCTGATATTTTAAAAAAAGTTCTTTGCAAGGAGCTCCAATCGGAGCACCCGCAAGAAGACGTATTGCTGTCTTCTGCAATATAAACACTCTATGTGCACCACTAGAGTTTCCCCACAGGGGTACCCCATAAGATAAGTGACTATGAAACAATGAGTAATACACAATTCTCATGACATAATTATCGACAAATGGTCTTAATTGCCTCATAAGAAATATCTGCGTGGCAAGTTTCGAACAGAGACTATTTATGTGAGCAGTCCACGTTAAACTGGGATCAAGAGTAATTCCTAGAATCTTTACGGGATCCATCTTATCTGAAGTTTTACTGGAAGTAAAAGATATAAAGTTAGTTTTAGACAAATTTAATTTTAATTTATTAGCTGAGAACCACGTATTAGCTAGGTTGAGAGAGTCTCTGCCTTGTTCATTGCCACGAGATAACAATGTTGTGTCGTCAGCGTAAAGATAACAGGAGGCATTATTAATATTAACCGGTAAGTCGTTGATATAGATAAGAAAAAGGATGGGTCCAAGGACCGAACCTTGAGGGACACCTGCAGTAACAGGTGATAAAGCAGATTCACAATTATTATGACTTACATATTGCTGTCTGTTTGTTAGATAGGAACGGAAAAGTTGGAGCTCCTTGCCTCGAATTCCATAATATTCTAATTTTAAGAGAAGTATATTTATATTAACACAGTCGAAAGCCTTTGAGAGGTCGCACATTATGGCATGTGTAGATGTACCTCTATCCAGGCCCTCGACAATGTCATCTAATATAGCCAGTAATGCTCGAATAGCTGAAAAATCTTTTCTAAACCCAAATTGAGATGGAGATAATATATGTTTACTTTCTAAGTATGAGAGTAACTTCTCTTTAATTAATATTTCAAATATTTTTGAGATTATTGGAACTATAGCAATTGGTCTATAATTATCATAATTATCAATGGGCCCCTTTTTATGTATTGGAAGGATCTTAGTTATTTTAAAACAATCAGGCCAAACCGCCTCATTTAGAAATTTATTAGTCAAAGCTATTACAAGGTACTCTAGAGAGGTTTTTATTATAGGGCTATTAAGGCCATAGTAGTCAAAACAATTTGTTCTCTTTAATTTTAAAATAGCTTGACGCACATCTGACTCAAGAATGGCTGTTGTAAAAAAAGAAGATAAAGGTGTGGGCATATTTTTCAAAAACATCATGGGATTCAGATTATGGTCCCGAACTGACAATGAAACAACATCAGAAACAGTAGAAAAGAAATTATTAAAATCATCAGGATTAAATGATGATATGTTCCCCGGTTTTTTATGAGGTCTTTCGGAATTAACAATTTTCCACACAGCTTTACTTCTATTTTCAGCATGACAGATAGTGTTACTGTAATATGCACGTTTGGCCTGTTTTAAAGCACTTCTATAGGTTTTCTTACATTCACAATAAATAATCCAATCAGTTTGAGAACCAGACATATTGTACTGATTTTTATTTTTATTGAGCATTCTCCTCAACATTCTAAGGTCCTTGTTGAACCATTTAACTTTGGACGATAAATGTTTGTTCGTATAAGGAAAATTTTTGTTGACCACTTCCAAATAGTTCTCTAAAAAGGTACTCATTGAATTATTAGCATTCAAGTTGTCAATATGCAATTGATTCCAATTTAAATTTTCTAGATCTTCCACAAATTTATGACAATTTAAAGCATTAATCATGCGAGTACGATACGTATCCCTGGACAAAACCTTTTGCTTTCCATCTATATGAAGAAACAACGAAAGATGGTCCGCTATATGAGTATCCAAAACCCCCGCAGATAATAAAGCAGGATTAATATTAGTGATAATATTATCTAACTGTGACTTACTATGTAACGTAATATGTAACGTAATTCTAGTAGGTTCATGTATTAAGTGTTGCAAACCATACATAGCAAAAATATCACATATATCATTAACATACTCTGTACCGCCATCAAGGTTCAAATTTATGTCTCCAACAATAATAAAAAATTTAAATTTACTTGAAAAATGATCAATTAGATTACTAATGCAAGATTTAAAAATGGAAAGGTTACCCTTAGAGGATGATCTATAAGCAGTTATCAACAAACAATTTTCAGAAACTATTTCAGTAGCACAAAACTCTGCATGAAAGGAATAACAAAAGTTTAAAACATTAATATTTCTTAAAAGGATTTTCTTAGAGGAGAATATTGCAACACCACCATGTTTATTCTTTCCTTCACGACAGTAACTCGAAACTAATTGGTAGTTAGGTATAGAAATCAATTTTAAGTAATCATGCTCAAGCCAGTGCTCTGAAACACATAAAATATCATAATGATTTTTAGACAAAAACAAGTGAAGTTCATTAACCTTATTAGATAAACTTTGCACATTGACGTGCAATACAGAGTACTTACAGAAAGAGTTTAAGTTAGATGTTTTCTGACGTTGAAGATTGATTTCTTCCGTTGCTTCGGAGGAATTTCGATGGAAAAAACCGGTTTAGAATCACTCCATTAGGCCAGATGTTACTGTCGATAATGGCAGACGATTCTTCCACAGGTAACGATAACTTAAAGGAGGAATATTTTGAAGGGTTTTTGCTATTTAACTTTTCCACCTCAATATTTGGAGCGAAGGTCTTTAAATAATTGCATAAGTGATCTCTATCAGTATCGATGTCGAAATTAGTAACATGATATTGATATTTGCGAATCGATGTTGAAACTGCAGCTGCCTTCAAGGGGCAATGTGAAGAGCTTTTACAATTGCCTACCAGAATACCTCTTGACTTGGTTCTGGGTTTATCCTTTGCATAACTGACTTTATCACTTTCCAAGTTGATGAGTGTATCACAAACATTGTGAGCGTGAGCACTATGAAGAGCATTAGATAATGCTTGTTTACTAACAATGGGACTAGCCGATGAAGAAGCAGAGGTAGTATTATAAGTCAAATTCTTCTTGCGGTTGCCTGTATTTTGAAGCTCTTTATTTGAACATTCAGAAGAGCAATTATTAATAGGTTTAATTTCTTTGAGTAAAGCAACCTGATCTGTAAGAGACTTGATCGCAATAGTCTGGTTGGAAATAATTAAGTCTTTTTGACGAATAATCTCCTCTAGATAAGAAATTTTCATTTCAAAAACATTTTCAGCTGTAGCTACGTTATTTTCAAAATTTCTGGCATCACACTTACTAGCCTCTCGTGCATTTTGAACAGGAGGCAGTTCAACGCCACTATCAGAACAACATATTACTGTGTCGTCGTCCAAAAATTTGACATTCTTTAACATTTTTAAGCAACTTTTATGTGAGACTGTGCCACAGCGGGTGCATAATAATAATAATAATAATAATAATAATAATAATAATAATAATAATAATAATAATAATAATAATAATAATAATAATAATAATAATAATAATAATAATAATAATAATAATAATAATAATAATAATAATAATAATAATAATAATAATAATAATAATAATAATAATAATAATAATAATAATAATAATAATAATAATAATAATAATAATAATAATAATAATAATAATAATAATAATAATAATAATAATAATAATAATAATAATAATAATAATAATAATAATAATAATAATAATAATAATAATAATAATAATAATAATAATAATAATAATAATAATAATAATAATAATAATAATAATAATAATAATAATAATAATAATAATAATAATAATAATAATAATAATAATAATAATAATAATAATAATAATAATAATAATAATAATAATAATAATAATAATAATAATAATAATAATAATAATAATAATAATAATAATAATAATAATAATAATAATAATAATAATAATAATAATAATAATAATAATAATAATAATAATAATAATAATAATAATAATAATAATAATAATAATAATAATAATAATAATAATAATAATAATAATAATAATAATAATAATAATAATAATAATAATAATAATAATAATAATAATAATAATAATAATAATAATAATAATAATAATAATAATAATAATAATAATAATAATAATAATAATAATAATAATAATAATAATAATAATAATAATAATAATAATAATAATAATAATAATAATAATAATAATAATAATAATAATAATAATAATAATAATAATAATAATAATAATAATAATAATAATAATAATAATAATAATAATAATAATAATAATAATAATAATAATAATAATAATAATAATAATAATAATAATAATAATAATAATAATAATAATAATAATAATAATAATAATAATAATAATAATAATAATAATAATAATAATAATAATAGTAATAGTAATAGTAATAGTAATAGTAATAGTAATAGTAATAGTAATAGTAATAGTAATAGTAATAGTAATAGTAATAGTAATAGTAATAGTAATAGTAATAGTAATAGTAATAGTAATAGTAATAGTAATAGTAATAGTAATAGTAATAGTAATAGTAATAGTAATAGTAATAGTAATAGTAATAGTAATAGTAATAGTAATAGTAATAGTAATAGTAATAGTAATAGTAATAGTAATAGTAATAGTAATAGTAATAGTAATAGTAATAGTAATAGTAATAGTAATAGTAATAGTAATAGTAATAGTAATAGTAATAGTAATAGTAATAGTAATAGTAATAGTAATAGTAATAGTAATAGTAATAGTAATAGTAATAGTAATAGTAATAGTAATAGTAATAGTAATAGTAATAGTAATAGTAATAGTAATAGTAATAGTAATAGTAATAGTAATAGTAATAGTAATAGTAATAGTAATAGTAATAGTAATAGTAATAGTAATAGTAATAGTAATAGTAATAGTAATAGTAATAGTAATAGTAATAGTAATAGTAATAGTAATAGTAATAGTAATAGTAATAGTAATAGTAATAGTAATAGTAATAGTAATAGTAATAGTAATAGTAATAGTAATAGTAATAGTAATAGTAATAGTAATAGTAATAGTAATAGTAATAGTAATAGTAATAGTAATAGTAATAGTAATAGTAATAGTAATAGTAATAGTAATAGTAATAGTAATAGTAATAGTAATAGTAATAGTAATAGTAATAGTAATAGTAATAGTAATAGTAATAGTAATAGTAATAGTAATAGTAATAGTAATAGTAATAGTAATAGTAATAGTAATAGTAATAGTAATAGTAATAGTAATAGTAATAGTAATAGTAATAGTAATAGTAATAGTAATAGTAATAGTAATAGTAATAGTAATAGTAATAGTAATAGTAATAGTAATAGTAATAGTAATAGTAATAGTAATAGTAATAGTAATAGTAATAGTAATAGTAATAGTAATAGTAATAGTAATAGTAATAGTAATAGTAATAGTAATAGTAATAGTAATAGTAATAGTAATAGTAATAGTAATAGTAATAGTAATAGTAATAGTAATAGTAATAGTAATAGTAATAGTAATAGTAATAGTAATAGTAATAGTAATAGTAATAGTAATAGTAATAGTAATAGTAATAGTAATAGTAATAGTAATAGTAATAGTAATAGTAATAGTAATAGTAATAGTAATAGTAATAGTAATAGTAATAGTAATAGTAATAGTAATAGTAATAGTAATAGTAATAGTAATAACAATAACAATAACAATAACAATAACAATAACAATAACAATAACAATAACAATAACAATAACAATAACAATAACAATAACAATAACAATAACAATAACAATAACAATAACAATAACAATAACAATAACAATAACAATAACAATAACAATAACAATAACAATAACAATAACAATAACAATAACAATAACAATAACAATAACAATAACAATAACAATAACAATAACAATAACAATAACAATAACAATAACAATAACAATAACAATAACAATAACAATAACAATAACAATAACAATAACAATAACAATAACAATAACAATAACAATAACAATAACAATAACAATAACAATAACAATAACAATAACAATAACAATAACAATAACAATAACAATAACAATAACAATAACAATAACAATAACAATAACAATAACAATAACAATAACAATAACAATAACAATAACAATAACAATAACAATAACAATAACAATAACAATAACAATAACAATAACAATAACAATAACAATAACAATAACAATAACAATAACAATAACAATAACAATAACAATAACAATAACAATAACAATAACAATAACAATAACAATAACAATAACAATAACAATAACAATAACAATAACAATAACAATAACAATAACAATAACAATAACAATAACAATAACAATAACAATAACAATAACAATAACAATAACAATAACAATAACAATAACAATAACAATAACAATAACAATAACAATAACAATAACAATAACAATAACAATAACAATAACAATAACAATAACAATAACAATAACAATAACAATAACAATAACAATAACAATAACAATAACAATAACAATAACAATAACAATAACAATAACAATAACAATAACAATAACAATAACAATAACAATAACAATAACAATAACAATAACAATAACAATAACAATAACAATAACAATAACAATAACAATAACAATAACAATAACAATAACAATAACAATAACAATAACAATAACAATAACAATAACAATAACAATAACAATAACAATAACAATAACAATAACAATAACAATAACAATAACAATAACAATAACAATAACAATAACAATAACAATAACAATAACAATAACAATAACAATAACAATAACAATAACAATAACAATAACAATAACAATAACAATAACAATAACAATAACAATAACAATAACAATAACAATAACAATAACAATAACAATAACAATAACAATAACAATAACAATAACAATAACAATAACAATAACAATAACAATAACAATAACAATAACAATAACAATAACAATAACAATAACAATAACAATAACAATAACAATAACAATAACAATAACAATAACAATAACAATAACAATAATAATAATAATAATAATAATAATAATAATAATGTCGGCCTGTCCGGTATATGCGGCCACAGCGTATATCCAAAGACACGATTCAGCCTTACGGGTGTTGTATTATCATTTACGACACTCGTATGAGATAGACGAGACGCCAGTGCTGCCTTATGCTCCGGGGGATATAGAATCCGTTGTGGGGAATGAGAAGTGCCGAATTTATTGGAACTATTCATTCCCCACCCTCAGGCAAATTCAAGCCAATAAGCCTGATGTAGTCCTCCTCGACCACCAACTTAGGACGATGTTTGTGATTGAGTTCTCGGCTCCCGCAGAGAACAACATCGTCCTAAAAGAGGAGGAGAAACGGAGGAAGTATCGAGATCTTCTTTCCGAGCTCCGCAGGCTGTATCCAGACCACTCTGTTAAGATTGTGGTGCTCATTATAGGCGTCCTGGGTGGAATGAGACATACGTTGCTTTCTGACTTAAAGATCATACCGGCTTGCCGAAATTCGGCAGAGATCTTAGCCGGCAGAATGCAGAAGGCAATCGTCCTTGGTTCGCTACGTCTACTCAGAACGCACGATTTACGGGCGCAATGATTACTGACTCCACGGAGTGGAGAGTGGTCATTGCTTGACTCTTCAGAACATCTCCGAATGTGTCGGAGCTTCGGAAGGTGTTACTGAAAAAAAAAAATAAAAAAAAAAAAATAATAATAATAATAATAATAATAATAATAATAATAATAGATAGATGTTTAGATAGATGTTTATTGACCATTATATACAGTAGGTAGTACATTTACAGTCATAATCTAGAGTGAGTAGTATTAATAAAAGATAAAAATTCGTCAATATTATAAAAACAATGTGATACTAGAAAATTTTTAGTAAACCTGTGGAAGACCTTGGATGACATATCTCTAACATTTTGCTGTGTAAAAAAATTTACAAACTTGTTGTAGAGGTCTACTGGTATCTTATTACGCTTGGTTAGGTCCAATCGAGAAAAAGGTATAATCAAGTTACTGGCATGGCGAGTATCGTATTTGTGAATGTCTGAATAAGATTGAATATTTTGTGAATTATGATGTATAAGTGCCAAAGAATCAAGCAAATACAAACATGCCAGGGGTAAGATCTGATATTTTAAAAAAAGTTCTTTGCAAGGAGCTCCAATCGGAGCACCCGCAAGAAGACGTATTGCTGTCTTCTGCAATATAAACACTCTATGTGCACCACTAGAGTTTCCCCACAGGGGTACCCCATAAGATAAGTGACTATGAAACAATGAGTAATACACAATTCTCATGACATAATTATCGACAAATGGTCTTAATTGCCTCATAAGAAATATCTGCGTGGCAAGTTTCGAACAGAGACTATTTATGTGAGCAGTCCACGTTAAACTGGGATCAAGAGTAATTCCTAGAATCTTTACGGGATCCATCTTATCTGAAGTTTTACTGGAAGTAAAAGATATAAAGTTAGTTTTAGACAAATTTAATTTTAATTTATTAGCTGAGAACCACGTATTAGCTAGGTTGAGAGAGTCTCTGCCTTGTTCATTGCCACGAGATAACAATGTTGTGTCGTCAGCGTAAAGATAACAGGAGGCATTATTAATATTAACCGGTAAGTCGTTGATATAGATAAGAAAAAGGATGGGTCCAAGGACCGAACCTTGAGGGACACCTGCAGTAACAGGTGATAAAGCAGATTCACAATTATTATGACTTACATATTGCTGTCTGTTTGTTAGATAGGAACGGAAAAGTTGGAGCTCCTTGCCTCGAATTCCATAATATTCTAATTTTAAGAGAAGTATATTTATATTAACACAGTCGAAAGCCTTTGAGAGGTCGCACATTATGGCATGTGTAGATGTACCTCTATCCAGGCCCTCGACAATGTCATCTAATATAGCCAGTAATGCTCGAATAGCTGAAAAATCTTTTCTAAACCCAAATTGAGATGGAGATAATATATGTTTACTTTCTAAGTATGAGAGTAACTTCTCTTTAATTAATATTTCAAATATTTTTGAGATTATTGGAACTATAGCAATTGGTCTATAATTATCATAATTATCAATGGGCCCCTTTTTATGTATTGGAAGGATCTTAGTTATTTTAAAACAATCAGGCCAAACCGCCTCATTTAGAAATTTATTAAATAGTTTAGTCAAAGCTATTACAAGGTACTCTAGAGAGGTTTTTATTATAGGGCTATTAAGGCCATAGTAGTCAAAACAATTTGTTCTCTTTAATTTTAAAATAGCTTGACGCACATCTGACTCAAGAATGGCTGTTGTAAAAAAAGAAGATAAAGGTGTGGGCATATTTTTCAAAAACATCATGGGATTCAGATTATGGTCCCGAACTGACAATGAAACAACATCAGAAACAGTAGAAAAGAAATTATTAAAATCATCAGGATTAAATGATGATATGTTCCCCGGTTTTTTATGAGGTCTTTCGGAATTAACAATTTTCCACACAGCTTTACTTCTATTTTCAGCATGACAGATAGTGTTACTGTAATATGCACGTTTGGCCTGTTTTAAAGCACTTCTATAGGTTTTCTTACATTCACAATAAATAATCCAATCAGTTTGAGAACCAGACATATTGTACTGATTTTTATTTTTATTGAGCATTCTCCTCAACATTCTAAGGTCCTTGTTGAACCATTTAACTTTGGACGATAAATGTTTGTTCGTATAAGGAAAATTTTTGTTGACCACTTCCAAATAGTTCTCTAAAAAGGTACTCATTGAATTATTAGCATTCAAGTTGTCAATATGCAATTGATTCCAATTTAAATTTTCTAGATCTTCCACAAATTTATGACAATTTAAAGCATTAATCATGCGAGTACGATACGTATCCCTGGACAAAACCTTTTGCTTTCCATCTATATGAAGAAACAACGAAAGATGGTCCGCTATATGAGTATCCAAAACCCCCGCAGATAATAAAGCAGGATTAATATTAGTGATAATATTATCTAACTGTGACTTACTATGTAACGTAATTCTAGTAGGTTCATGTATTAAGTGTTGCAAACCATACATAGCAAAAATATCACATATATCATTAACATACTCTGTACCGCCATCAAGGTTCAAATTTATGTCTCCAACAATAATAAAAAATTTAAATTTACTTGAAAAATGATCAATTAGATTACTAATGCAAGATTTAAAAATGGAAAGGTTACCCTTAGAGGATGATCTATAAGCAGTTATCAACAAACAATTTTCAGAAACTATTTCAGTAGCACAAAACTCTGCATGAAAGGAATAACAAAAGTTTAAAACATTAATATTTCTTAAAAGGATTTTCTTAGAGGAGAATATTGCAACACCACCATGTTTATTCTTTCCTTCACGACAGTAACTCGAAACTAATTGGTAGTTAGGTATAGAAATCAATTTTAAGTAATCATGCTCAAGCCAGTGCTCTGAAACACATAAAATATCATAATGATTTTTAGACAAAAACAAGTGAAGTTCATTAACCTTATTAGATAAACTTTGCACATTGACGTGCAATACAGAGTACTTACAGAAAGAGTTTAAGTTAGATGTTTTCTGACGTTGAAGATTGATTTCTTCCGTTGCTTCGGAGGAATTTCGATGGAAAAAACCGGTTTAGAATCACTCCATTAGGCCAGATGTTACTGTCGATAATGGCAGACGATTCTTCCACAGGTAACGATAACTTAAAGGAGGAATATTTTGAAGGGTTTTTGCTATTTAACTTTTCCACCTCAATATTTGGAGCGAAGGTCTTTAAATAATTGCATAAGTGATCTCTATCAGTATCGATGTCGAAATTAGTAACATGATATTGATATTTGCGAATCGATGTTGAAACTGCAGCTGCCTTCAAGGGGCAATGTGAAGAGCTTTTACAATTGCCTACCAGAATACCTCTTGACTTGGTTCTGGGTTTATCCTTTGCATAACTGACTTTATCACTTTCCAAGTTGATGAGTGTATCACAAACATTGTGAGCGTGAGCACTATGAAGAGCATTAGATAATGCTTGTTTACTAACAATGGGACTAGCCGATGAAGAAGCAGAGGTAGTATTATAAGTCAAATTCTTCTTGCGGTTGCCTGTATTTTGAAGCTCTTTATTTGAACATTCAGAAGAGCAATTATTAATAGGTTTAATTTCTTTGAGTAAAGCAACCTGATCTGTAAGAGACTTGATCGCAATAGTCTGGTTGG
Organism: Monochamus alternatus; assembly: GCA_037114965.1. Lineage (NCBI taxonomy): Eukaryota > Metazoa > Arthropoda > Insecta > Coleoptera > Cerambycidae > Monochamus > Monochamus alternatus. The sequence goes on along the minus strand of CM073428.1, from coordinate 44,504,130 downwards.
AAATAATTAAGTCTTTTTGACGAATAATCTCCTCTAGATAAGAAATTTTCATTTCAAAAACATTTTCAGCTGTAGCTACGTTATTTTCAAAATTTCTGGCATCACACTTACTAGCCTCTCGTGCATTTTGAACAGGAGGCAGTTCAACGCCACTATCAGAACAACATATTACTGTGTCGTCGTCCAAAAATTTGACATTCTTTAACATTTTTAAGCAACTTTTATGTGAGACTGTGCCACAGCGGGTGCATAATAATAATAATAATAATAATAATAATAATAATAATAATAATAATAATAATAATAATAATAATAATAATAATAATAATAATAATAATAATAATAATAATAATAATAATAATAATAATAATAATAATAATAATAATAATAATAATAATAATAATAATAATAATAATAATAATAAATAATAATAATAATAATAATAATAATAATAATAATAATAATAATAATAATAATAATAATAATAATAATAATAATAATAATAATAATAATAATAATAATAATAATAATAATAATAATAATAATAATAATAATAATAATAATAATAATAATAATAATAATAATAATAATAATAATAATAATAATAATAATAATAATAATAATAATAATAATAATAATAATAATAATAATAATAATAATAATAATAATAATAATAATAATAATAATAATAATAATAATAATAATAATAATAATAATAATAATAATAATAATAATAATAATAATAATAATAATAATAATAATAATATAATAATAATAATAATAATAATAATAATATAATAATAATAATAATAATAATAATAATAATAATAATAATAATAATAATAATAATAATAATAATAATAATAATAATAATAATAATAATAATAATAATAATAATAATAATAATAATAATAGTAATAGTAATAATAGTAATAGTAATAGTAATAGTAATAGTAATAGTAATAGTAATAGTAATAGTAATAGTAATAGTAATAGTAATAGTAATAGTAATAGTAATAGTAATAGTAATAGTAATAGTAATAGTAATAGTAATAGTAATAGTAATAGTAATAGTAATAGTAATAGTAATAGTAATAGTAATAGTAATAGTAATAGTAATAGTAATAGTAATAGTAATAGTAATAGTAATAGTAATAGTAATAGTAATAGTAATAGTAATAGTAATAGTAATAGTAATAGTAATAGTAATAGTAATAGTAATAGTAATAGTAATAGTAATAGTAATAGTAATAGTAATAGTAATAGTAATAGTAATAGTAATAGTAATAGTAATAGTAATAGTAATAGTAATAGTAATAGTAATAGTAATAGTAATAGTAATAGTAATAGTAATAGTAATAGTAATAGTAATAGTAATAGTAATAGTAATAGTAATAGTAATAGTAATAGTAATAGTAATAGTAATAGTAATAGTAATAGTAATAGTAATAGTAATAGTAATAGTAATAGTAATAGTAATAGTAATAGTAATAGTAATAGTAATAGTAATAGTAATAGTAATAGTAATAGTAATAGTAATAGTAATAGTAATAGTAATAGTAATAGTAATAGTAATAGTAATAGTAATAGTAATAGTAATAGTAATAGTAATAGTAATAGTAATAGTAATAGTAATAGTAATAGTAATAGTAATAGTAATAGTAATAGTAATAGTAATAGTAATAGTAATAGTAATAGTAATAGTAATAGTAATAGTAATAGTAATAGTAATAGTAATAGTAATAGTAATAGTAATAGTAATAGTAATAGTAATAGTAATAGTAATAGTAATAGTAATAGTAATAGTAATAGTAATAGTAATAGTAATAGTAATAGTAATAGTAATAGTAATAGTAATAGTAATAGTAATAGTAATAGTAATAGTAATAGTAATAGTAATAGTAATAGTAATAGTAATAGTAATAGTAATAGTAATAGTAATAGTAATAGTAATAGTAATAGTAATAGTAATAGTAATAGTAATAGTAATAGTAATAGTAATAGTAATAGTAATAGTAATAGTAATAGTAATAGTAATAGTAATAGTAATAGTAATAGTAATAGTAATAGTAATAGTAATAGTAATAGTAATAGTAATAGTAATAGTAATAGTAATAGTAATAGTAATAGTAATAGTAATAGTAATAGTAATAGTAATAGTAATAGTAATAGTAATAGTAATAGTAATATAATAGTAATAGTAATAGTAATAGTAATAGTAATAGTAATAGTAATAGTAATAGTAATAGTAATAGTAATAGTAATAGTAATAGTAATAGTAATAGTAATAGTAATAGTAATAATAATAGTAATAACAATAACAATAACAATAACAATAACAATAACAATAACAATAACAATAACAATAACAATAACAATAACAATAACAATAACAATAACAATAACAATAACAATAACAATAACAATAACAATAACAATAACAATAACAATAACAATAACAATAACAATAACAATAACAATAACAATAACAATAACAATAACAATAACAATAACAATAACAATAACAATAACAATAACAATAACAATAACAATAACAATAACAATAACAATAACAATAACAATAACAATAACAATAACAATAACAATAACAATAACAATAACAATAACAATAACAATAACAATAACAATAACAATAACAATAACAATAACAATAACAATAACAATAACAATAACAATAACAATAACAATAACAATAACAATAACAATAACAATAACAATAACAATAACAATAACAATAACAATAACAATAACAATAACAATAACAATAACAATAACAATAACAATAACAATAACAATAACAATAACAATAACAATAACAATAACAATAACAATAACAATAACAATAACAATAACAATAACAATAACAATAACAATAACAATAACAATAACAATAACAATAACAATAACAATAACAATAACAATAACAATAACAATAACAATAACAATAACAATAACAATAACAATAACAATAACAATAACAATAACAATAACAATAACAATAACAATAACAATAACAATAACAATAACAATAACAATAACAATAACAATAACAATAACAATAACAATAACAATAACAATAACAATAACAATAACAATAACAATAACAATAACAATAACAATAACAATAACAATAACAATAACAATAACAATAACAATAACAATAACAATAACAATAACAATAACAATAACAATAACAATAACAATAACAATAACAATAACAATAACAATAACAATAACAATAACAATAACAATAACAATAACAATAACAATAACAATAACAATAACAATAACAATAACAATAACAATAACAATAACAATAACAATAACAATAACAATAACAATAACAATAACAATAACAATAACAATAACAATAACAATAACAATAACAATAACAATAACAATAACAATAACAATAACAATAACAATAACAATAACAATAACAATAACAATAACAATAACAATAACAATAACAATAACAATAACAATAACAATAACAATAACAATAACAATAACAATAACAATAACAATAACAATAACAATAACAATAACAATAACAATAACAATAACAATAACAATAACAATAACAATAACAATAACAATAACAATAACAATAACAATAACAATAACAATAACAATAACAATAACAATAACAATAACAATAACAATAACAATAACAATAACAATAACAATAACAATAACAATAACAATAACAATAACAATAACAATAACAATAACAATAACAATAACAATAACAATAACAATAACAATAACAATAACAATAACAATAACAATAACAATAACAATAACAATAACAATAACAATAACAATAACAATAACAATAACAATAACAATAACAATAACAATAACAATAACAATAACAATAACAATAACAATAACAATAACAATAACAATAACAATAACAATAACAATAACAATAACAATAACAATAACAATAACAATAACAATAACAATAACAATAACAATAACAATAACAATAACAATAACAATAACAATAACAATAACAATAACAATAACAATAACAATAACAATAACAATAACAATAACAATAACAATAACAATAACAATAACAATAACAATAACAATAACAATAACAATAACAATAACAATAACAATAACAATAACAATAACAATAACAATAACAATAACAATAACAATAACAATAACAATAACAATAACAATAACAATAACAATAACAATAACAATAACAATAACAATAACAATAACAATAACAATAACAATAACAATAACAATAACAATAACAATAACAATAACAATAACAATAACAATAACAATAACAATAACAATAACAATAACAATAACAATAACAATAACAATAACAATAACAATAACAATAACAATAACAATAACAATAACAATAACAATAACAATAACAATAACAATAACAATAACAATAACAATAACAATAACAATAACAATAACAATAACAATAACAATAACAATAACAATAACAATAACAATAACAATAACAATAACAATAACAATAACAATAACAATAACAATAACAATAACAATAACAATAACAATAACAATAACAATAACAATAACAATAACAATAACAATAACAATAACAATAACAATAACAATAACAATAACAATAACAATAACAATAACAATAACAATAACAATAACAATAACAATAACAATAACAATAACAATAACAATAACAATAACAATAACAATAACAATAACAATAACAATAACAATAACAATAACAATAACAATAACAATAACAATAACAATAACAATAACAATAACAATAACAATAACAATAACAATAATAATAATAATAATAATAATAATAATGTCGGCCTGTCCGGTATATGCGGCCACAGCGTATATCCAAAGACACGATTCAGCCTTACGGGTGTTGTATTATCATTTACGACACTCGTATGAGATAGACGAGACGCCAGTGCTGCCTTATGCTCCGGGGGATATAGAATCCGTTGTGGGGAATGAGAAGTGCCGAATTTATTGGAACTATTCATTCCCCACCCTCAGGCAAATTCAAGCCAATAAGCCTGATGTAGTCCTCCTCGACCACCAACTTAGGACGATGTTTGTGATTGAGTTCTCGGCTCCCGCAGAGAACAACATCGTCCTAAAAGAGGAGGAGAAACGGAGGAAGTATCGAGATCTTCTTTCCGAGCTCCGCAGGCTGTATCCAGACCACTCTGTTAAGATTGTGGTGCTCATTATAGGCGTCCTGGGTGGAATGAGACATACGTTGCTTTCTGACTTAAAGATCATACCGGCTTGCCGAAATTCGGCAGAGATCTTAGCCGGCAGAATGCAGAAGGCAATCGTCCTTGGTTCGCTACGTCTACTCAGAACGCACGATTTACGGGCGCAATGATTACTGACTCCACGGAGTGGAGAGTGGTCATTGCTTGACTCTTCAGAACATCTCCGAATGTGTCGGAGCTTCGGAAGGTGTTACTGAAAAAAAAAAATAAAAAAAAAAAAAATAATAATAATAATAATAATAATAATAATAATAATAATAGATAGATGTTTAGATAGATGTTTATTGACCATTATATACAGTAGGTAGTACATTTACAGTCATAATCTAGAGTGAGTAGTATTAATAAAAGATAAAAATTCGTCAATATTATAAAAACAATGTGATACTAGAAAATTTTTAGTAAACCTGTGGAAGACCTTGGATGACATATCTCTAACATTTTGCTGTGTAAAAAAATTTACAAACTTGTTGTAGAGGTCTACTGGTATCTTATTACGCTTGGTTAGGTCCAATCGAGAAAAAGGTATAATCAAGTTACTGGCATGGCGAGTATCGTATTTGTGAATGTCTGAATAAGATTGAATATTTTGTGAATTATGATGTATAAGTGCCAAAGAATCAAGCAAATACAAACATGCCAGGGGTAAGATCTGATATTTTAAAAAAAGTTCTTTGCAAGGAGCTCCAATCGGAGCACCCGCAAGAAGACGTATTGCTGTCTTCTGCAATATAAACACTCTATGTGCACCACTAGAGTTTCCCCACAGGGGTACCCCATAAGATAAGTGACTATGAAACAATGAGTAATACACAATTCTCATGACATAATTATCGACAAATGGTCTTAATTGCCTCATAAGAAATATCTGCGTGGCAAGTTTCGAACAGAGACTATTTATGTGAGCAGTCCACGTTAAACTGGGATCAAGAGTAATTCCTAGAATCTTTACGGGATCCATCTTATCTGAAGTTTTACTGGAAGTAAAAGATATAAAGTTAGTTTTAGACAAATTTAATTTTAATTTATTAGCTGAGAACCACGTATTAGCTAGGTTGAGAGAGTCTCTGCCTTGTTCATTGCCACGAGATAACAATGTTGTGTCGTCAGCGTAAAGATAACAGGAGGCATTATTAATATTAACCGGTAAGTCGTTGATATAGATAAGAAAAAGGATGGGTCCAAGGACCGAACCTTGAGGGACACCTGCAGTAACAGGTGATAAAGCAGATTCACAATTATTATGACTTACATATTGCTGTCTGTTTGTTAGATAGGAACGGAAAAGTTGGAGCTCCTTGCCTCGAATTCCATAATATTCTAATTTTAAGAGAAGTATATTTATATTAACACAGTCGAAAGCCTTTGAGAGGTCGCACATTATGGCATGTGTAGATGTACCTCTATCCAGGCCCTCGACAATGTCATCTAATATAGCCAGTAATGCTCGAATAGCTGAAAAATCTTTTCTAAACCCAAATTGAGATGGAGATAATATATGTTTACTTTCTAAGTATGAGAGTAACTTCTCTTTAATTAATATTTCAAATATTTTTGAGATTATTGGAACTATAGCAATTGGTCTATAATTATCATAATTATCAATGGGCCCCTTTTTATGTATTGGAAGGATCTTAGTTATTTTAAAACAATCAGGCCAAACCGCCTCATTTAGAAATTTATTAAATAGTTTAGTCAAAGCTATTACAAGGTACTCTAGAGAGGTTTTTATTATAGGGCTATTAAGGCCATAGTAGTCAAAACAATTTGTTCTCTTTAATTTTAAAATAGCTTGACGCACATCTGACTCAAGAATGGCTGTTGTAAAAAAAGAAGATAAAGGTGTGGGCATATTTTTCAAAAACATCATGGGATTCAGATTATGGTCCCGAACTGACAATGAAACAACATCAGAAACAGTAGAAAAGAAATTATTAAAATCATCAGGATTAAATGATGATATGTTCCCCGGTTTTTTATGAGGTCTTTCGGAATTAACAATTTTCCACACAGCTTTACTTCTATTTTCAGCATGACAGATAGTGTTACTGTAATATGCACGTTTGGCCTGTTTTAAAGCACTTCTATAGGTTTTCTTACATTCACAATAAATAATCCAATCAGTTTGAGAACCAGACATATTGTACTGATTTTTATTTTTATTGAGCATTCTCCTCAACATTCTAAGGTCCTTGTTGAACCATTTAACTTTGGACGATAAATGTTTGTTCGTATAAGGAAAATTTTTGTTGACCACTTCCAAATAGTTCTCTAAAAAGGTACTCATTGAATTATTAGCATTCAAGTTGTCAATATGCAATTGATTCCAATTTAAATTTTCTAGATCTTCCACAAATTTATGACAATTTAAAGCATTAATCATGCGAGTACGATACGTATCCCTGGACAAAACCTTTTGCTTTCCATCTATATGAAGAAACAACGAAAGATGGTCCGCTATATGAGTATCCAAAACCCCCGCAGATAATAAAGCAGGATTAATATTAGTGATAATATTATCTAACTGTGACTTACTATGTAACGTAATTCTAGTAGGTTCATGTATTAAGTGTTGCAAACCATACATAGCAAAAATATCACATATATCATTAACATACTCTGTACCGCCATCAAGGTTCAAATTTATGTCTCCAACAATCATACATAGCAAAAATATCACATATATCATTAACATACTCTGTACCGCATCAAGGTTCAAATTTATGTCTCCAACAATAATAAAAATTTAAATTTACTTGAAAAATGATCAATTAGATTACTAATGCAAGATTTAAAAATGGAAAGGTTACCCTTAGAGGATGATCTATAAGCAGTTATCAACAAACAATTTTCAGAAACTATTTCAGTAGCACAAAACTCTGCATGAAAGGAATAACAAAAGTTTAAAACATTAATATTTCTTAAAAGGATTTTCTTAGAGGAGAATATTGCAACACCACCATGTTTATTCTTTCCTTCACGACAGTAACTCGAAACTAATTGGGTAGTTAGGTATAGAAATCAATTTTAAGTAATCATGCTCAAGCCAGTGCTCTGAAACACATAAAATATCATAATGATTTTTAGACAAAACAAGTGAAGTTCATTAACCTTATTAGATAAACTTTGCACATTGACGTGCAATACAGAGTACTTACAGAAAGAGTTTAAGTTAGATGTTTTCTGACGTTGAAGATTGATTTCTTCCGTTGCTTCGGAGGAATTTCGATGGAAAAACCGGTTTAGAATCACTCCATTAGGCCAGATGTTACTGTCGATAATGGCAGACGATTCTTCCACAGGTAACGATAACTTAAAGGAGGAATATTTTGAAGGGTTTTTGCTATTTAACTTTTCCACCTCAATATTTGGAGCGAAGGTCTTTAAATAATTGCATAAGTGATCTCTATCAGTATCGATGTCGAAATTAGTAACATGATATTGATATTTGCGAATCGATGTTGAAACTGCAGCTGCCTTCAAGGGGCAATGTGAAGAGCTTTTACAATTGCCTACCAGAATACCTCTTGACTTGGTTCTGGGTTTATCTTTGCATAACTGACTTTATCACTTTCCAAGTTGATGAGTGTATCACAAACATTGTGAGCGTGAGCACTATGAAGAGCATTAGATAATGCTTGTTTACTAACAATGGGACTAGCCGATGAAGAAGCAGAGGTAGTATTATAAGTCAAATTCTTCTTGCGGTTGCCTGTATTTTGAAGCTCTTTATTTGAACATTCAGAAGAGCAATTATTAATAGGTTTAATTTCTTTGAGTAAAGCAACCTGATCTGTAAGAGACTTGATCGCAATAGTCTGGTTGGAAATAATTAAGTCTTTTTGACGAATAATCTCCTCTAGATAAGAAATTTTCATTTCAAAAACATTTTCAGCTGTAGCTACGTTATTTTCAAAATTTCTGGCATCACACTTACTAGCCTCTCGTGCATTTTGAACAGGAGGCAGTTCAACGCCACTATCAGAACAACATATTACTGTGTCGTCGTCCAAAAATTTGACATTCTTTAACATTTTTAAGCAACTTTTATGTGAGACTGTGCCACAGCGGGTGCATAATAATAATAATAATAATAATAATAATAATAATAATAATAATAATAATAATAATAATAATAATAATAATAATAATAATAATAATAATAATAATAATAATAATAATAATAATAATAATAATAATAATAATAATAATAATAATAATAATAATAATAATAATAATAATAATAATAATAATAATAATAATAATAATAATAATAATAATAATAATAATAATAATAATAATAATAATAATAATAATAATAATAATAATAATAATAATAATAATAATAATAATAATAATAATAATAATAATAATAATAATAATAATAATAATAATAATAATAATAATAATAATAATAATAATAATAATAATAATAATAATAATAATAATAATAATAATAATAATAATAATAATAATAATAATAATAATAATAATAATAATAATAATAATAGTAATAGTAATAGTAATAGTAATAGTAATAGTAATAGTAATAGTAATAGTAATAGTAATAGTAATAGTAATAGTAATAGTAATAGTAATAGTAATAGTAATAGTAATAGTAATAGTAATAGTAATAGTAATAGTAATAGTAATAGTAATAGTAATAGTAATAGTAATAGTAATAGTAATAGTAATAGTAATAGTAATAGTAATAGTAATAGTAATAGTAATAGTAATAGTAATAGTAATAGTAATAGTAATAGTAATAGTAATAGTAATAGTAATAGTAATAGTAATAGTAATAGTAATAGTAATAGTAATAGTAATAGTAATAGTAATAGTAATAGTAATAGTAATAGTAATAGTAATAGTAATAGTAATAGTAATAGTAATAGTAATAGTAATAGTAATAGTAATAGTAATAGTAATAGTAATAGTAATAGTAATAGTAATAGTAATAGTAATAGTAATAGTAATAGTAATAGTAATAGTAATAGTAATAGTAATAGTAATAGTAATAGTAATAGTAATAGTAATAGTAATAGTAATAGTAATAGTAATAGTAATAGTAATAGTAATAGTAATAGTAATAGTAATAGTAATAGTAATAGTAATAGTAATAGTAATAGTAATAGTAATAGTAATAGTAATAGTAATAGTAATAGTAATAGTAATAGTAATAGTAATAGTAATAGTAATAGTAATAGTAATAGTAATAGTAATAGTAATAGTAATAGTAATAGTAATAGTAATAGTAATAGTAATAGTAATAGTAATAGTAATAGTAATAGTAATAGTAATAGTAATAGTAATAGTAATAGTAATAGTAATAGTAATAGTAATAGTAATAGTAATAGTAATAGTAATAGTAATAGTAATAGTAATAGTAATAGTAATAGTAATAGTAATAGTAATAGTAATAGTAATAGTAATAGTAATAGTAATAGTAATAGTAATAGTAATAGTAATAGTAATAGTAATAGTAATAGTAATAGTAATAGTAATAGTAATAGTAATAGTAATAGTAATAGTAATAGTAATAGTAATAGTAATAGTAATAGTAATAGTAATAGTAATAGTAATAGTAATAGTAATAGTAATAGTAATAGTAATAGTAATAGTAATAGTAATAACAATAACAATAACAATAACAATAACAATAACAATAACAATAACAATAACAATAACAATAACAATAACAATAACAATAACAATAACAATAACAATAACAATAACAATAACAATAACAATAACAATAACAATAACAATAACAATAACAATAACAATAACAATAACAATAACAATAACAATAACAATAACAATAACAATAACAATAACAATAACAATAACAATAACAATAACAATAACAATAACAATAACAATAACAATAACAATAACAATAACAATAACAATAACAATAACAATAACAATAACAATAACAATAACAATAACAATAACAATAACAATAACAATAACAATAACAATAACAATAACAATAACAATAACAATAACAATAACAATAACAATAACAATAACAATAACAATAACAATAACAATAACAATAACAATAACAATAACAATAACAATAACAATAACAATAACAATAACAATAACAATAACAATAACAATAACAATAACAATAACAATAACAATAACAATAACAATAACAATAACAATAACAATAACAATAACAATAACAATAACAATAACAATAACAATAACAATAACAATAACAATAACAATAACAATAACAATAACAATAACAATAACAATAACAATAACAATAACAATAACAATAACAATAACAATAACAATAACAATAACAATAACAATAACAATAACAATAACAATAACAATAACAATAACAATAACAATAACAATAACAATAACAATAACAATAACAATAACAATAACAATAACAATAACAATAACAATAACAATAACAATAACAATAACAATAACAATAACAATAACAATAACAATAACAATAACAATAACAATAACAATAACAATAACAATAACAATAACAATAACAATAACAATAACAATAACAATAACAATAACAATAACAATAACAATAACAATAACAATAACAATAACAATAACAATAACAATAACAATAACAATAACAATAACAATAACAATAACAATAACAATAACAATAACAATAACAATAACAATAACAATAACAATAACAATAACAATAACAATAACAATAACAATAACAATAACAATAACAATAACAATAACAATAACAATAACAATAACAATAACAATAACAATAACAATAACAATAACAATAACAATAACAATAACAATAACAATAACAATAACAATAACAATAACAATAACAATAACAATAACAATAACAATAACAATAACAATAACAATAACAATAACAATAACAATAACAATAACAATAACAATAACAATAACAATAACAATAACAATAACAATAACAATAACAATAACAATAACAATAACAATAACAATAACAATAACAATAACAATAACAATAACAATAACAATAACAATAACAATAACAATAACAATAACAATAACAATAACAATAACAATAACAATAACAATAACAATAACAATAACAATAACAATAACAATAACAATAACAATAACAATAACAATAACAATAACAATAACAATAACAATAACAATAACAATAACAATAACAATAACAATAACAATAACAATAACAATAACAATAACAATAACAATAACAATAACAATAACAATAACAATAACAATAACAATAACAATAACAATAACAATAACAATAACAATAACAATAACAATAACAATAACAATAACAATAACAATAACAATAACAATAACAATAACAATAACAATAACAATAACAATAACAATAACAATAACAATAACAATAACAATAACAATAACAATAACAATAACAATAACAATAACAATAACAATAACAATAACAATAACAATAACAATAACAATAACAATAACAATAACAATAACAATAACAATAACAATAACAATAACAATAACAATAACAATAACAATAACAATAACAATAACAATAACAATAACAATAACAATAACAATAACAATAACAATAACAATAACAATAACAATAACAATAACAATAACAATAACAATAACAATAACAATAACAATAACAATAACAATAACAATAACAATAACAATAACAATAACAATAACAATAACAATAACAATAACAATAACAATAACAATAACAATAACAATAACAATAACAATAACAATAACAATAACAATAACAATAACAATAACAATAACAATAACAATAACAATAACAATAACAATAACAATAACAATAACAATAACAATAACAATAACAATAACAATAACAATAACAATAACAATAACAATAACAATAACAATAACAATAACAATAACAATAACAATAACAATAACAATAACAATAACAATAACAATAACAATAACAATAACAATAACAATAACAATAACAATAACAATAACAATAACAATAACAATAACAATAACAATAACAATAACAATAACAATAACAATAACAATAACAATAACAATAACAATAACAATAACAATAACAATAACAATAACAATAACAATAACAATAACAATAACAATAACAATAACAATAACAATAACAATAACAATAACAATAACAATAACAATAACAATAACAATAATAATAATAATAATAATAATAATAATAATAATAATAATGTCGGCCTGTCCGGTATATGCGGCCACAGCGTATATCCAAAGACACGATTCAGCCTTACGGGTGTTGTATTATCATTTACGACACTCGTATGAGATAGACGAGACGCCAGTGCTGCCTTATGCTCCGGGGGATATAGAATCCGTTGTGGGGAATGAGAAGTGCCGAATTTATTGGAACTATTCATTCCCCACCCTCAGGCAAATTCAAGCCAATAAGCCTGATGTAGTCCTCCTCGACCACCAACTTAGGACGATGTTTGTGATTGAGTTCTCGGCTCCCGCAGAGAACAACATCGTCCTAAAAGAGGAGGAGAAACGGAGGAAGTATCGAGATCTTCTTTCCGAGCTCCGCAGGCTGTATCCAGACCACTCTGTTAAGATTGTGGTGCTCATTATAGGCGTCCTGGGTGGAATGAGACATACGTTGCTTTCTGACTTAAAGATCATACCGGCTTGCCGAAATTCGGCAGAGATCTTAGCCGGCAGAATGCAGAAGGCAATCGTCCTTGGTTCGCTACGTCTACTCAGAACGCACGATTTACGGGCGCAATGATTACTGACTCCACGGAGTGGAGAGTGGTCATTGCTTGACTCTTCAGAACATCTCCGAATGTGTCGGAGCTTCGGAAGGTGTTACTGAAAAAAAAAAATAAAAAAAAAAAAATAATAATAATAATAATAATAATAATAATAATAATAATAGATAGATGTTTAGATAGATGTTTATTGACCATTATATACAGTAGGTAGTACATTTACAGTCATAATCTAGAGTGAGTAGTATTAATAAAAGATAAAAATTCGTCAATATTATAAAAACAATGTGATACTAGAAAATTTTTAGTAAACCTGTGGAAGACCTTGGATGACATATCTCTAACATTTTGCTGTGTAAAAAAATTTACAAACTTGTTGTAGAGGTCTACTGGTATCTTATTACGCTTGGTTAGGTCCAATCGAGAAAAAGGTATAATCAAGTTACTGGCATGGCGAGTATCGTATTTGTGAATGTCTGAATAAGATTGAATATTTTGTGAATTATGATGTATAAGTGCCAAAGAATCAAGCAAATACAAACATGCCAGGGGTAAGATCTGATATTTTAAAAAAAGTTCTTTGCAAGGAGCTCCAATCGGAGCACCCGCAAGAAGACGTATTGCTGTCTTCTGCAATATAAACACTCTATGTGCACCACTAGAGTTTCCCCACAGGGGTACCCCATAAGATAAGTGACTATGAAACAATGAGTAATACACAATTCTCATGACATAATTATCGACAAATGGTCTTAATTGCCTCATAAGAAATATCTGCGTGGCAAGTTTCGAACAGAGACTATTTATGTGAGCAGTCCACGTTAAACTGGGATCAAGAGTAATTCCTAGAATCTTTACGGGATCCATCTTATCTGAAGTTTTACTGGAAGTAAAAGATATAAAGTTAGTTTTAGACAAATTTAATTTTAATTTATTAGCTGAGAACCACGTATTAGCTAGGTTGAGAGAGTCTCTGCCTTGTTCATTGCCACGAGATAACAATGTTGTGTCGTCAGCGTAAAGATAACAGGAGGCATTATTAATATTAACCGGTAAGTCGTTGATATAGATAAGAAAAAGGATGGGTCCAAGGACCGAACCTTGAGGGACACCTGCAGTAACAGGTGATAAAGCAGATTCACAATTATTATGACTTACATATTGCTGTCTGTTTGTTAGATAGGAACGGAAAAGTTGGAGCTCCTTGCCTCGAATTCCATAATATTCTAATTTTAAGAGAAGTATATTTATATTAACACAGTCGAAAGCCTTTGAGAGGTCGCACATTATGGCATGTGTAGATGTACCTCTATCCAGGCCCTCGACAATGTCATCTAATATAGCCAGTAATGCTCGAATAGCTGAAAAATCTTTTCTAAACCCAAATTGAGATGGAGATAATATATGTTTACTTTCTAAGTATGAGAGTAACTTCTCTTTAATTAATATTTCAAATATTTTTGAGATTATTGGAACTATAGCAATTGGTCTATAATTATCATAATTATCAATGGGCCCCTTTTTATGTATTGGAAGGATCTTAGTTATTTTAAAACAATCAGGCCAAACCGCCTCATTTAGAAATTTATTAAATAGTTTAGTCAAAGCTATTACAAGGTACTCTAGAGAGGTTTTTATTATAGGGCTATTAAGGCCATAGTAGTCAAAACAATTTGTTCTCTTTAATTTTAAAATAGCTTGACGCACATCTGACTCAAGAATGGCTGTTGTAAAAAAAGAAGATAAAGGTGTGGGCATATTTTTCAAAAACATCATGGGATTCAGATTATGGTCCCGAACTGACAATGAAACAACATCAGAAACAGTAGAAAAGAAATTATTAAAATCATCAGGATTAAATGATGATATGTTCCCCGGTTTTTTATGAGGTCTTTCGGAATTAACAATTTTCCACACAGCTTTACTTCTATTTTCAGCATGACAGATAGTGTTACTGTAATATGCACGTTTGGCCTGTTTTAAAGCACTTCTATAGGTTTTCTTACATTCACAATAAATAATCCAATCAGTTTGAGAACCAGACATATTGTACTGATTTTTATTTTTATTGAGCATTCTCCTCAACATTCTAAGGTCCTTGTTGAACCATTTAACTTTGGACGATAAATGTTTGTTCGTATAAGGAAAATTTTTGTTGACCACTTCCAAATAGTTCTCTAAAAAGGTACTCATTGAATTATTAGCATTCAAGTTGTCAATATGCAATTGATTCCAATTTAAATTTTCTAGATCTTCCACAAATTTATGACAATTTAAAGCATTAATCATGCGAGTACGATACGTATCCCTGGACAAAACCTTTTGCTTTCCATCTATATGAAGAAACAACGAAAGATGGTCCGCTATATGAGTATCCAAAACCCCCGCAGATAATAAAGCAGGATTAATATTAGTGATAATATTATCTAACTGTGACTTACTATGTAACGTAATTCTAGTAGGTTCATGTATTAAGTGTTGCAAACCATACATAGCAAAAATATCACATATATCATTAACATACTCTGTACCGCCATCAAGGTTCAAATTTATGTCTCCAACAATAATAAAAAATTTAAATTTACTTGAAAAATGATCAATTAGATTACTAATGCAAGATTTAAAAATGGAAAGGTTACCCTTAGAGGATGATCTATAAGCAGTTATCAACAAACAATTTTCAGAAACTATTTCAGTAGCACAAAACTCTGCATGAAAGGAATAACAAAAGTTTAAAACATTAATATTTCTTAAAAGGATTTTCTTAGAGGAGAATATTGCAACACCACCATGTTTATTCTTTCCTTCACGACAGTAACTCGAAACTAATTGGTAGTTAGGTATAGAAATCAATTTTAAGTAATCATGCTCAAGCCAGTGCTCTGAAACACATAAAATATCATAATGATTTTTAGACAAAAACAAGTGAAGTTCATTAACCTTATTAGATAAACTTTGCACATTGACGTGCAATACAGAGTACTTACAGAAAGAGTTTAAGTTAGATGTTTTCTGACGTTGAAGATTGATTTCTTCCGTTGCTTCGGAGGAATTTCGATGGAAAAAACCGGTTTAGAATCACTCCATTAGGCCAGATGTTACTGTCGATAATGGCAGACGATTCTTCCACAGGTAACGATAACTTAAAGGAGGAATATTTTGAAGGGTTTTTGCTATTTAACTTTTCCACCTCAATATTTGGAGCGAAGGTCTTTAAATAATTGCATAAGTGATCTCTATCAGTATCGATGTCGAAATTAGTAACATGATATTGATATTTGCGAATCGATGTTGAAACTGCAGCTGCCTTCAAGGGGCAATGTGAAGAGCTTTTACAATTGCCTACTTTATCACTTTCCAAGTTGATGAGTGTATCACAAACATTGTGAGCGTGAGCACTATGAAGAGCATTAGATAATGCTTGTTTACTAACAATGGGACTAGCCGATGAAGAAGCAGAGGTAGTATTATAAGTCAAATTCTTCTTGCGGTTGCCTGTATTTTGAAGCTCTTTATTTGAACATTCAGAAGAGCAATTATTAATAGGTTTAATTTCTTTGAGTAAAGCAACCTGATCTGTAAGAGACTTGATCGCAATAGTCTGGTTGGAAATAATTAAGTCTTTTTGACGAATAATCTCCTCTAGATAAGAAATTTTCATTTCAAAAACATTTTCAGCTGTAGCTACGTTATTTTCAAAATTTCTGGCATCACACTTACTAGCCTCTCGTGCATTTTGAACAGGAGGCAGTTCAACGCCACTATCAGAACAACATATTACTGTGTCGTCGTCCAAAAATTTGACATTCTTTAACATTTTTAAGCAACTTTTATGTGAGACTGTGCCACAGCGGGTGCATAATAATAATAATAATAATAATAATAATAATAATAATAATAATAATAATAATAATAATAATAATAATAATAATAATAATAATAATAATAATAATAATAATAATAATAATAATAATAATAATAATAATAATAATAATAATAATAATAATAATAATAATAATAATAATAATAATAATAATAATAATAATAATAATAATAATAATAATAATAATAATAATAATAATAATAATAATAATAATAATAATAATAATAATAATAATAATAATAATAATAATAATAATAATAATAATAATAATAATAATAATAATAATAATAATAATAATAATAATAATAATAATAATAATAATAATAATAATAATAATAATAATAATAATAATAATAATAATAATAATAATAATAATAATAATAATAATAATAATAATAATAATAATAATAATAATAATAATAATAATAATAATAATAATAATAATAATAATAATAATAATAATAATAATAATAATAATAATAATAATAATAATAATAATAATAATAATAATAATAATAATAATAATAATAATAATAATAATAATAATAATAATAATAATAATAATAATAATAATAATAATAATAATAATAATAATAATAATAATAATAATAATAATAATAATAATAATAATAATAATAATAATAATAATAATAATAATAATAATAATAATAATAATAATAATAATAATAATAATAATAATAATAATAATAATAATAATAATAATAATAATAATAATAATAATAATAATAATAATAATAATAATAATAATAATAATAATAATAATAATAATAATAATAATAATAATAATAATAATAATAATAATAATAATAATAATAATAATAATAATAATAATAATAATAATAATAATAATAATAATAATAATAATAATAATAATAATAATAATAATAATAATAATAATAATAATAATAATAATAATAATAATAATAATAATAATAATAATAATAATAATAATAATAATAATAATAATAATAATAATAATAATAATAATAATAATAATAATAATAATAATAATAATAATAATAATAATAATAATAATAATAATAATAATAATAATAATAATAATAATAATAATAATAATAATAATAATAATAATAATAATAATAATAATAATAATAATAATAATAATAATAATAATAATAATAATAATAATAATAATAATAATAATAATAATAATAATAATAATAATAATAATAATAATAATAATAATAATAATAATAATAATAATAATAATAATAATAATAATAATAATAATAATAATAATAATAATAATAATAATAATAATAATAATAATAATAATAATAATAATAATAATAATAATAATAATAATAATAATAATAATAATAATAATAATAATAATAATAATAATAATAATAATAATAATAATAATCGTCCTTGGTTCGCTACGTCTACTCAGAACGCACGATTTACGGGCGCAATGATTACTGACTCCACGGAGTGGAGAGTGGTCATTGCTTGACTCTTCAGAACATCTCCGAATGTGTCGGAGCTTCGGAAGGTGTTACTGGAAAAAAAAAAAAAAAAAAAAAAAAAAAAAAAATAA
Organism: Monochamus alternatus; assembly: GCA_037114965.1. Taxonomy (NCBI): domain Eukaryota; kingdom Metazoa; phylum Arthropoda; class Insecta; order Coleoptera; family Cerambycidae; genus Monochamus; species Monochamus alternatus. The sequence goes on along the minus strand of CM073428.1, from coordinate 44,484,588 downwards.
TAATAATAATAATAATAATAATAATAATAATAATAATAATAATAATAATAATAATAATAATAATAATAATAATAATAATAATAATAATAATAATAATAATAATAATAATAATAATAATAATAATAATAATAATAATAATAATAATAATAATAATAATAATAATAATAATAATAATAATAATAATAATAATAATAATAATAATAATAATAATAATAATAATAATAATAATAATAATAATAATAATAATAATAATAATAATAATAATAATAATAATAATAATAATAATAATAATAATAATAATAATAATAATAATAATAATAATAATAATAATAATAATAATAATAATAATAATAATAATAATAATAATAATAATAATAATAATAATAATAATAATAATAATAATAATAATAATAATAATAATAATAATAATAATAATAATAATAATAATAATAATAATAATAATAATAATAATAATAATAATAATAATAATAATAATAATAATAATAATAATAATAATAATAATAATAATAATAATAATAATAATAATAATAATAATAATAATAATAATAATAATAATAATAATAATAATAATAATAATAATAATAATAATAATAATAATAATAATAATAATCGTCCTTGGTTCGCTACGTCTACTCAGAACGCACGATTTACGGGCGCAATGATTACTGACTCCACGGAGTGGAGAGTGGTCATTGCTTGACTCTTCAGAACATCTCCGAATGTGTCGGAGCTTCGGAAGGTGTTACTGGAAAAAAAAAAAAAAAAAAAAAAAAAAAAAAAAAAATAATAATAATAATAATAATAATAATGTGACCGTAACCGTAACCGTGACCGTAACCGTAACCGTGACCGTGACCGTAACCGTAACAGTAAAAGTAACAGTAACAGTAACAGTAACAGTAACAGTAACAGTAACAGTAACAGTAACAGTAACAGTAACAGTAACAGTAACAGTAACAGTAACAGTAACAGTAACAGTAACAGTAACAGTAACAGTAACAGTAACAGTAACAGTAACAGTAACAGTAACAGTAACAGTAACAGTAACAGTAACAGTAACAGTAACAGTAACAGTAACAGTAACAGTAACAGTAACAGTAACAGTAACAGTAACAGTAACAGTAACAGTAACAGTAACAGTAACAGTAACAGTAACAGTAACAGTAACAGTAACAGTAACAGTAACCGTAACCGTAGCCGTAATCGTAACCGTAACCGTAACCGCAACAGTAACACTAACAGTAACAGTAACCCTAACCCCAACGATAGCGATAGCGATAACGATAACGATAATAATCAAGGTTTTTTGTCTCACGCTATATCGATCGCATTCAACACGTTATAGTTCTAGAGTCTGGGTACCGAACGGTTCCCAAAACGGGTGAGGAGAGCAGAATTTGTAGGGCGGGGCGTGTTCGAGAGTGAAACAACTTATATATTTATTCTGTAAACTTTGATTTCACCGCCATTTAAAAGCAGATATGAATGCCAATAAAATTATCGGTGGACTAACGTTTTTCCTACTGTGGGGAATATGTTCAGCGTGGAAAGACGACATTCAAGCTATCTCGACCGAAATAGTGTACGAACATCTACCCCTACTCGGTGATTTTTTTAATTTTCGCAGAATCGAATCGAGTCCAGCACCGGAATATAACGCAATGGCGAGAAGACGAATTTCGTTTTGGAAGATTTGGCAACAGTGGAACAAGTTTCTGCGAGTGCAGGCGGTATAAAAACTCAATTAAAATATGAAGGTTTGTTTACAGTGTGTAAACGCGATGGCTTAACATTTATAGTGCTAGTGTGTGGTAACGAAGTTAAAAATGTTTGTAGACAGAGTCCAACCGGCGTAAGTTGGGTCACATGCGTCTGTTCCAAGAAAGGTCCATCGTAAACTCTGAAACCTAACAGCAATCAGCAGACCGGAGAGAGGACATATACCTGAAGATCGTTTCACAAACTGTTCGTTTATTGCATTTTTTGTTTTTAATAACATACCTATTATTAACCGTTGAGAAATTTTTTTTATTTTGCTGCCCATAAAAATAACGCTCAATACATAGGCTAAAAATTTGTATTTGCACATGGTACATTATCCGTACTTAAATACAATTAATTCAATGTTGTAAGTAACAACTGACAACACCATAAACATGATTCAGCAGTGAAACTCGGACATTGTTCATGGGCGACGATAGGAATTTCCGTACAGATTAAAAATTTATTATAACTCGACTATTTATTTGATCAAATCTAACTTCGGATTAGCATTCTAGGAAGCCGTCTGGGATCTGCACTTAAAGTTACACCCTGTATACAGGGTTAACTATGACTAAGACACAAATTTTTAGCACGTGCTCAGGGAGGCTAAAAAGACGATAAAAAGTCTATTTTGAACTTTAGCTCGATGTTTAAAAAATGGGGAAAAACCCTCCTTTCCTCCGGAAAATCGGCCCCTATGACAATCATCGTCCGAGATGACTTAGATATGACAACCACCACGCCGTCGGTTTTCACAACGTTACCAAATGTAGAAAGGACGAAAATAAACATTCTATTAATAACAATATCTACGTACTTGATGGATAATCCTGTTAACTGCAGTATTTTACATTCGTATTTTGCACACTGCCAAAACTACATTTTCACTCATTGGGGTTGGTCAGAATTATTCACTAACAAAATACACAGTTCACATAGTTAAAATACTCATTTATTCTAAGAAAATCAAAATTTAATGTAAGGAATACCTACTTATAGAAAACTCGGAATGCATCCGCGGCAGTAATTATAAAATCTTGTCGTAGCTCTGTTCGATTTTCCCTCGACTGTTTGCCTTCGAAAACAAACAGCATATGTGATTATTGTTTTGCATAGGGCAAACCATGTTATAAAGAAATATTTTTATCCGATATAAATTCCTTTATTTTATATTTTGCATTGTTGGTTGCATACTCTACAAAGATTAAAGAACACTGGTCAAATCTTAAAATATTACGTTCTAAGGGTTAAAGAAAGAATTTTTGCAGAACACTATAAACATCTCGGGATGTTATAGTTTAAAATAGTACTAATTATTTTATGCAAGCATGGTCGATTATTGTTAATCTTGTTGCTATTATTAGTATTAACAGAATGTAATTCTCCAACGTTTAAAAATTTATTGGCGTGAATTATACCTTGCACTAGTGGCGTACAGATGGCGATTGCATTAGATTCTGTCAAAAATAAAATGTCGCATATAGTGTTTCGTTTGAAATAATTTTTTAACATCCTATACCTTCCTTCTTTTTGGTCCATCTGTGAAGATGTTGATTACATCTTCGCTGGCGGTCTCCTCCTTCCTGATAAATATCGTGTAGGGTCTGTCAAACACAAACTTGGGAGAAATATTGTCATTGTCTGCCTGCAAAAGGGGCAGCACTTGCTCTTTGTAAATTAAATTTTTCGCGTATTTTATGTGTAATTTACAAACATGTCATAATCAAATACCGAGATCACAGATACGGTGTTGATTTATAGGACAAGTGTATATTGTCATGTAGCAGCGTAATACCAAAAACAAAATATTATGTCGAATTCTCTTTGAACCGCATTGAACAACTGCTGTAATGCCTTGACGGTAAACGTTTAGCAGTGTTTTTATGCATTTGTGTACATTTACGTTTGTTTTTTGTTACTATTTGCAGTTGTTTCCGACTTTAAATCAAAAGAAAGGTCGGGGCAAACAGAGATCCTCAGCAAGTAAAAAAATCTTTGCAATGACAAGTTTTATGTAAACAAGTAAGAAAATAGAAAATGATTTAACATTCTTGAAGTCACTCCAAATAACAATTCTTTAAATAAATATCAGTAAGGTAGGTCATCTACATTTTGTCAATTTTTTTATTCTGTAAAAGCGGCGTAAATCGATACATATGACAACGTGGTGCCCTACCACTACCTTTGACACCTTTGACTTATGCGAAATTTGGAAATATACTTAACCTCGCGGCTGGCAGGCGACCAGAGTCGGCAACAAGTAGGAGTTTTATATAATTTTTCCCTTTATAAATAACTTTGGAAATTTTTTGATGGATGATTCCGTTAATCTTCTCTGTCATTCAGAGACGACGGTTTCATCAAACCTTGCCCTTAAAAAAACCAATTTAAATATCGAAAACAAAATTTTAATTTTGGCACTCTGTATCACTCTGTAACTTTTGACAAAGGTAAGTTTGGCTACATCATATTCTGTTGTCAGGAATTTACTCTTGCTCTATGTCCTATTAATTTCGGGTCACCCTGTATACAGGCTGTGTTACGATGTCGGCCCATTAGAATATTTCAGAGACTACTTCGATTTTAATTTTGAAAATTTAGACTTTAGGGTTTTCGAAGGTGATCTCTTCAAATAAACTAATGCCATTTTTGTAGCATTTCCAGTGATACAGGAATGACCTTTATATTTTTGCATATTTGCATTCTACGCATAATTTTAGAGGGACTTTTATCAAGCTTCCTCTAATGGTCCAATAATGTATATCAAAAAGGCTTGATTTTCAATAGCCTAATTCAAAATTGCCTATTTTTTACATCGTGCAAGCTGAAGTATTGATATTTATTTAAAAGAGAGATAGGGAGATGTCTATCATTTGTCACAGATGTTTTAAGAACTGTTAATTTTACAAAATTTATTGTCGAACTTGCTTAACTTCAAACCGCTCAAATTTGTTTTTTCTAAATGGAACACCCTGCATATTTAATCAAAAACTATTGTAGAATGTTACTCTCTATCTATCAATATTACACTTCCCTATACCTACCTCCTGATGACGAAGATGAATGATCCAACTTCTTACGAAGTCGGTTTTGAAATTGCTGACAATATTAAAAACAAAACAACTATTACGTTATAAGTCATCAATTGTTTGATTACTGGACCTGTAATCTTCTAATACCGGACCACATAAAACTGTCCTCTATAATATGATCGGAGTATAATATCGATTTCATTGTCACTTGTTTCTACATACTGTTTTTAAATATGGAGCACACAGCACACTATCTTTTCAGCTAGAGACACAAATTGTAAAGCGGACCACAGACTTCGCAAATTTTCATCGGTTATCAGTGATCATTACAACTAATCGCAAAGTATGTGGAGTGAAAACCATTACGATACACTGTCATGACGGCAATCTACGGATATTTAATTTCGCGGTGCGTCGTGATAGAACCGAGATGTGTGGAGATTTCCTTCTAACTGGCCAGTTTAAATGCATTATCGTTTCGTCTAAGCTATAGTTTGAACTGTTGTGTGTAAAAATCAAACTCTTGTTTTCATGTTAAGTAATGCAAGTGTCAGTCTTTCATATGAAGTTATTACTTTCTTTAAATGAAAATTCTTTTTTATTAAAGGAACTACCAAACTTGACAAATCTAAATACGTTTTTTCATATGTTCTAATAACGGATTCAAATCCGTTAATAAATAAAAATACGAAAATAACATTTTTCTTATAAATAAAGTAGCTTAAAGTTGTGCCCCATTTTTGCAATGAGTCTACCAAATTACTGAAAACCAATCACGATGACTTGTCATGATCAGCTATTACCAATGAAAAAATCATGAGGTGTGTGGTCGGTTTAATGGCACGATCCAAGTATATGTTAAGCAACGCATGCTGATTAATAGTTTTTTCTGTCACAATAAAAAACTTGTACTGCTTTAGTGTAATATCACAGCATAGGTAGACCAGCAATTTCACTCCGTTGTCGGCACTTTGAAGTGCTTTCAGTTTTCTGCGGTGACCTCGAAATGTGAGTGCGATAGCGCATCCGATAGAATTTACAGAATCGGTGATCAGGACCGGAATAAGAATTTTTTATTTGCGCGTGAAAGCGTAGTTGTTCCACATGAAAGTTTAAGTTATATCTATCCACATTATGTAATAATTCATTATACAGTTATAAATGGGTAATTCAAAATGTATTATATACTATCATTAACTGTTACTAACATGCAGTGTGAAAATTCGATTTACTTCTTTGGACTCTTTAAAAAAAAAATTAAAAATATATATTATTGCACTACAAAACATTTTTATTTATTTACTTACTCTTTTTGTTATTAGTGATAATTATATTTTTTTGGAATTTTTTTTAAATTTAAAATTTGACGTTTGAAGTTACAATAATTCATTATGATTTTTTTTTGTCTTAAATGATCTACGTAAACCAGAAGACAAGTATTTTTCAGAACAGAAAAATTATGTTTACTTAACTTAAAAAATTGTTAAATTGGAGATAAAAGTGCAGTAAAATGTAAATTTAGAAAAAAAATATTTTTTATTATTTTGTTTTGAGACTTACTCTCATCATAGTGACTACAAGAAATATGATCATCTACATAATTTGAAGATGAGCCGTCTTGCGCAAGAAACGTTGGAACGGCCTCTTTGCGTAATCTATTGCGCGAATCGTTTGAAAACATATAATTTTAAAAATGTATTTGACATAGTTTGTATGAACTATTACTAATCCTGAGCAGCTTTTCTAATAAATCGTCTCTATTAGAAGCCTCTGCACAAAACTTTGCACTAAAATAAAAAATTGTATTTGTGAAAAATATAAATATGTATATTTTAAACTTCACTTTCATGAGAAGTATTTATATTCCAATGTTATACTTAAGAAATAAGTTAATAGGTAAGGCAATAACAGTAAAATATCATTTATGGTTTGTACAGTATATTATAGATTACTTATTACTTATTTATGTCTTCAGGAAATTTAAAAAAACTTAAATTACTATTTATAGATGACATATTTAAACATCTAACAGCTGCGCAGCGACTCCTCGATTAGACTCAAAATATTGCTTTAATACGGCTCTGTATAACCGATGTTCGCACTCCCAGAGTTGGATGTAAACTGAGGGTCTCTGCAGCTTGAAATGGATGTGCGAGCTGCTATGCGCGACTTTTTAGTTCGGCCCGAGTGTTCTACTGGTCTCCCTATGCTGTGGTAATATTGTATACTATAATCTATGAGGAAACGCGAAGGATAATAATCAATTTTATTACCGGTGTGAAAACAGCAGTCAAACCAAAGTTTACTGAATAAATACAAGTTATACCACTCTCTGTCGGCACTTTGATGTTTTGAGATCAAAGTCATACCGCCGCACGTAAATACTGTCGCAAAAAATGGCCAATTACGAGGGATTTAAAAAAGTAGTTTCTTTCTAATGGAAAATATTTATATACAAGGGATATTCCTAAAGTGGAGTAATAATTTGTAATGTAATAAATATACATATTATGAAACGATTATAGGCAAATGTATAAAGTTTTGTTAGTTAATCTTGAAAGTCGTATATATTGACTTGGAATTTATAATAAAACTAGGTGGTCGGCAAATGTTGTTTTGCCATATGAATTATTTCTAGTGAACATTTTGGCAGTTAAATAAAAAATAAGTAACTTATTTTAAGTGTGTGCAGATGTGGTATATGACTAAAAGAGAAATCGAGCACTGTGAACGATGACGGCCTATAAGAATAACAAAACACGAAACATTCAATTTTTTAATTATTTCGCGTGCCTGCAATTTTACTTGTTTGACGGCCCAAATTAGCCCCTTTACGTCTTGTTGGCATTGTTAACTGTACAAAACACAAAACAATAGCCATATAGTAAAATAATAGCCGTTGTTGGCGGCAGCTCGTGACACGTGTTGCGTACTTTTGAGGTTATGTAGATCACTTAATTAACTAATAGTGAGAACTACACCTAAATTATTAATTTTATTAATTATTGATAAAATAGGAAATAAATAATTATGACCCAGCAAATTAATAATAAATTTACTTGAGAATTACACTTAGAAAGTAAAATGACAATTGAAAACGTCACTACTACGCTTGATGCATACGCAATAATAATGGCCGAAAACTGTGTAGGGAGTGAGAGAAGGCTTATTGTGTGAGAGAGACAGGAGACCGGCTTCGTTCTCATCCCTACTCCGTGCTGTTTATCTGAATGTTCTCATCAACTACAACATTTAGATTGCCTATTGGTCAGCGACGAGTCGCACCAGCGAATCCGTACGTTTAGACTGTTAGGTACTAGGAGCAGTTGGTGGGTTGTTTGACTATTGAATTCAACGTATTGCAGTATTGTTTTTATTTTTCGTCATTTTTTTAAATCTGTATTTGTGAGTAAGTGAGAAATATATGTTCATTGAAAGAAGGCTATAATAAAGCTGATAGTAACAATTTGTCGGCAGTGGATATTTTTATGATTATGGAATATATCAATAATAATAAAGAGTACATAAGCTCTGAAAGGTGTTAAATTACAAAGATAAATAAAATGTGACCGTCTCTATAATAAAAAGAAACTATAAATTTACATTTTTAGATCAGCTAGACAAAATTACGGTGGCAATGCTATTGGTTACGTGCAAATAAAAAGGCATGACAATGTGTGTACATTAAGATGTAAAATAACACCCGAACACAAAATTAGATCAAATAATTATAGTGTGTCCTGTATAATAAATGAGCATGAAAAAAAAGTAATGGAAGTGCAGTGTTATGATTGTACTGCATTTGAAGGGGGCTGTAAACATGCCATGTGGCTACAGCGACGTAGCGAAGAACCTTCGCCAACCGACATTAAATGTTATTGGAAGAAGTCTGTGCTGTCTAGTTCTACGACAATAAAAACATACATAACAACCACCGATTTTGAAAAAATAGAATTCAATTTGGCAAGTGATGATTCCCTTTTAGAAGAATATATTCAAAAGGTTAAAAAAAGTAAAATTGAAAATACGTTGATGAGATATTATGTTCCTCAAAAATATTCTTCTCTCTCTATTCACAAAATTACAAATAGTTTTAGAGGCTCTAGTTTTCCTAAAACTCCTAAAAAAAATTTAGTTTTTTCCAGACTTTATATGGATGAAAATCTTATTTTTGAGGTAGAAAGGGACACTAGATGCCAAAGTTGTAGAACAATTTGGCAAGAAATGAGATACGGTAGAGTAACAGCATCAAAAGTTTACGAAGATATAAAATGCAAAAAGTTTGATGGAGTGTTAATAGAAAACATATTAGGAGTCAAAATTTTTCAAACTCCAGATATGACAAGTGGGTTAAAATTAGAAAGTGCCGTTTTGAAAGTTTTAGAAACAGAGACGTCTTTAACGTTTTCTAGGACAGGTATATTTCTATCCGGAGACTATGCTATAGTAGGAGCTTCCCCGGATGCTATAAATGGCAATTTTATTGTAGAGATTAAAAGCCCTAAAACAGAAAATACGTTCCTAAATTACATTGGTACTGATGGAAATGTCAGATTAAAATACGTTTATCAAATTCAAATGCAAATGTTTCTTGCTAACAGAAAAAAGCTATTTTTGCTGTTGCTAAACCGGATTTTAAAACTAGCACAGAAATTGTAATAAAATATATAGAATACGATAATGACACTGTGGAACAAATGTTAAATGAAATAACAGAGTTTTGGATAAAAGCTATTTATAATAAAATAATGTAACAATATTATTCTTATTTTATTAAATAATTTTGGATGTTAATTATACCACATGCAATTTCCACAATAAAATCTAAATATTTAATCAAACTGACATAAATAGATGCATGGGGTTGAAGTATAGCGTATTCTTGAAATAACCCGTTCAATATGAATTCTTAAAGCAGCATTCTTTTAGCTTCTTTTACTTCCTGTTTCGAATTTTTAAACCTGATTTTACAGAAGGTGGACGACAAAGTCTATTAATGTTAAGTATCAGCCATTACATCAGCACCAGGTTGTAACAAATTTAAGAATCCAGATTCTTCAGTTATTAATTTGTCTGAGGTTCTTCCTCCAAAACCATGTGAACCGTCAGGAGTGCAAGCTACTAAATATTTTATTGTATTACAACCTTTGTATTCTGACCACAACAAAGCCTAAAGAACTGGATTACTCGGCTTTTGAATTGAAACTTCAAAGCAGTCTATAATGCTCTGGCCACTTTTATATCTGTGGCGAAATGGTATTGGACGTTGCTTTTTAATATCCAACATAGATTTCCACTGGATAAATATTTTCAAGTGGTGAGCTAATTTTGGAAGCATACGATAAATTCACTTTAATTTTTTTAAGTGTGAGATATATATCAAGCCTTGTTGAATTGCATTTTTCACACAACATATTTATTATAAACATAGAATGACTTGGAATACCTAAATACATTATCGGATTTTTCTCAATTACGTAAATAGTTGGCTTTTCTAAATTTTCCTTCGCATTCCAGTTTTGTATAAATGTACCCAATGTACTAGACTCAGTACTTGTAAATGTATGAGACGTGTATGTTCCAGTAGTATTTTGACTGCTGTTTGAAGAATCATTGGATGACGGACTGTGACTTGTTTTTAATTTTATTGAAGACTTGACAAGGTTATCTTTAGTTCTTTTTTGGGAGAGCCGTTCAAAATTATTTGTATTACATAGGCATGGAAAAGAACATTGAATGGATTTAATTCGAACATACGGTTTGAGATTGACTTGAAGGCATTTTCCAAGACTAGTTTTGGTGCGCAAAATATTACCGTTAGTGCTTGTCTCAGGAACTGTTTTGTCGTAATCTATTTCGGAATTTTGTATATTTTCTGTCGCATCACAATCTCTTAATATATCATTAATGATGCTTCTATTTTGTCTTTTTAAAAACACTGATCGAACTTTAGCTACTTGTGTCGTCTTTCTATTGTTCTGACACTCAAATATATGAGGAACAACCCCAGGCTTTAGTTCGATTACACCGCCTTTCATTGTTTTATAATACATATAATTTTCCATATCTTCTTCTAGCTAAAATTTTAGATATACCTACTATATAATTTTACTATTTGCAAACCAAAGAAATAACTATAAATAATTTATTCGGAGTCGATACTGTGGTATCTTTACAGCCTGGAGCTATACAATATTTGTACAATCCTCGGTTTCGACCCATTTCAACCCAAAAAACAACGAATAACAAAATTACTAACCGAATCACACTGCGTGCCGTATTAAAATTGAATCGGGTGAGTATGGGCAGAGAGCGCAAGCGGTCAGCGATCAGCTAGCCGTACCGGTATTATGACGTCAGGCAAAGGCTTCTTAACGTTTTGCCACTCTCTGTTTTCATTAATTTATTTGACACATGAAACAAAAAAAATATTTTTTGCACACTAACTAATTAAGAAGTAAACTTTCAGAATATGCAATAAAAAAAATTACCAAATGGGCCCATTATTTGTACATACATGTATTTAAATTTATAAAATATTAGCGCAGCCATACGTAGCAATAGATATTTAAAAATTACTTTGGTAGGTACTCATATTTTCTATTTTGTGAATATCTAACAACCAAGTTAGTAACAATTACGTGGGCTGCAGCCAATTGTACTGGATTCGTTGATAAATGTATAGATTTCATAATTTAAATGCGTTACAATAAGTTTAAAACAGGATATGAAACAGTCCAGCACAGCTTTTTACGATTAATAATAAGTAATTAGTATGCAGGTTATAAATATTGTTTAGTAAGTTGTTTTCAGTAAAAGTAATTTCTCAAAATGTGTATTTGTCATGTAGACTTACTAGTAGAAGGTTAAAATAGTTATTAGTTGGGAAACTGCGAGTTTGTTTTGCTTCCCGCCTCCTCTCACCGAAGAACCTGAACCCTGGTAGCAGGTATATTAACGCTGGGGATAGGTGTCCATAAACCAACAAGAACTTCCAGTAACGAATTGCGCACATTATTTAATAAGGTATACCAAAATAGTTATTTTTGTATCTAGAACGCGAAATGATAGGTACTTTTGCGTTCAAGAATGGAATTTATTATCATTTAAAAATGCAAAAGCATTTCGCGTTCGAGATACAAACAATATTTTTCGAAAACTGCAATAAAAAAAAGATAATTGTTTTATGCATAACAACAGCTCGTCACTTTAACATGCACCTGATACACCAATTATGAATGCAACCTTTATAGGTAGCATAGTATCAGGGGCATTCTTCAGAAACGCCTCAATGTTCTCACTGAAGGAAGTGCTTAATTCTTCGGATACAACTTCGAAAATTTGGAGAAATTCACTTTATCTGTAATATTTAAACTCTTACGCAACATAGAGTAAATGGACCAAAGGGTTGACGGCTTTTTGATTTTGGCAATCGGCAATTTCACTAAAATATGCCAGCATAATAATTTCAGAAACAGCTTTTAGAACACCTTTTTGTGGCTCTTGAAAACATCATAAACTTTATCGTACCTTGCAAGACTCTTCTTAGGTAACAAATCAATTTGCAAACTTTCAGCGCTTTTCTCAGTTGAAGAGGAGTACAAAGAATTTCTTCTGAATTGCCCATTGTCTTCGAAAACACTTTCTTGATGACAATCTATCAAAAATGCAACTAATTTAAGCATCGTCTGCTAAATCGCGTCTCCTGTCATACTTGTCTATCGAATCACCAGAATTTCAATTTAGAATTCTGTAATGTACTGTACTGTCTGTCGAATCACCAGAATTTTAATTTAGAATTCTGTAATGTACTGTAGTGTGGCGACTCTAGTGTTAGTATTTATTTGGAAACACACATCAGGCCATAAATGTCAGAAACTGATATTTGATATTGACACTATAATAGCTTATCTTTTAATAAAACCTACTTATTCAATTTCGTTTGCAAAAATGTATGATTTTGCATCTACTATTTTAAAACATAAATTAAATACTTCACATAAAGATTTTGTGTCTAAATATTTTACTAGGTGCATACGTATTAATAATGAACTACTACTCCTACACTTGCACCATACAAACACAATACTTATTATTTTGGGTTGCATCAATTTATAAATGTCTATGAAAACAATTGACGACTATGTCCCGAGTACGTCATTTGTGAAGCAGAGTGTTGCCACGCGCGGTGAGTCACTGCAAACGGGCAAAGGAACGGATTAGAAAAAGTACGGCTGCTACGATTTAGCCGACGATTTGTTTTTTGTTCTATAACGAAAAAGACTAAACTAGAACATAAACGTATTTCACAGCTAAGTAACAAAAAACTCAATTTGTCAAATTAAAATTTAACGAAAATGTTGACTTTTGACGACAGTTTTCGAAAAAAGAAATTTACTGACTATAATAAGAACAAAAAATTGTTGCTATTATATCAAAAAAGAAAAAAAAAACTAAAAACTATAGAAATTACATCTTATAAAATTATTGAAATAAAAAAATCTAAAGAAACAAATTAAATTTTATTTTTCTGTTAGGTGCTTTATAAATATAATATTTTAAATAAAACTGTCAGTGTAATCAATCTTGTAGAAGAAATAACCATTTAATATACAACAAAATATTATTATATCAATGTTTGTATTAAGGCTTGTTCCGACATCAGTCAGGTATCGATCTCAAACTGTCAGCAATGTTCGTCCAATTACTATTTGTTACTATGCTACTTTTAAGTATATTGATAACTTAAGTGGGCAAATGTATGTATATATGATTAAAAATCAACTGCTGTTGGAATAAACCTTAATTTTTACACTGGCTATGCAGATGACCGAAATATATATATATATATATATATCGGGTGTTTCGAAAATATTTGAGAAATATGAAACAGTGGATTCCTGAGCCGATTTTAGAGAGGGTATTTTATGTAAAAAAAAATTATTTTAGCATCCCCTAAAAAGTTACAGCCCTTTGTTGGAATTAAGTTTTCATGGGCTATTTTAAAACCGAGTGTCAAATTAAACACTCCAATTTTTGCATGGATGCATTTGTATTAAAATGTCTCTTTCACTTATTATCAGTTCAGCTCAGTTTTTTTGCTGCTCTATTGCAGACATTAAGAATAAATTTGTATGTGTTGTTTAATTTTTTAATGATTAATATAATCTCAATATCTGTCATATTATATGTTTGTTAAATAATTTGAATTTTTAAAATGTAGGTATATAGGTCTTTTTTCGTTTGTTTGTTCTTATGTTTCATTGTCTATTTTTTATATTATTTACTGTACTATTAATTGTAAAGCTTATCCTGTTACTGGGTCTTTGGCCCGTTGGATATTATAATTAATTAAATAAATAAATAAATAAATAAATAATTGGGTGAAGTAATATACCCCTTATACGTTTATTATGGTTTCTACGTTTTTATGAAAATTTTGATAGCCCTTTTCACAAAACAAACACAAAACTTTTTGCTTCTACACATATTCCGAAATATCTTCTAGTTTTCGTAGAAAAAAATATAAGCTAGCACCTCAACCCTATGATTCTACAATCGATACTTTTTGTAGTAGGTTTCTGTCATCTTAAATGTCGGCCGCTATTACCAGTTTATTTAATTACATACTTTTTATCATCCTTCCTATGGTAAGTTTAGCTGGTGTTATAACAACTGTTATAAATTTAAAAAAGTCATGAAAACTTGTTTTGATTTGTAAGTTCTTAGGAGATGTTAAAATTATATTTTTACATGAAACACCCCGTTTAAAATCAGCTACTGTTTCCATATGGAAGAGAGAGAGAGAGAATTTTTTTTTAATTTTATGGAAAAACTTATCTGATAAATATATAATCTTTTTCTGATATGTACAGGATGTCATCAGAACATCTTTAAAATGTAATTTGCAACATATTTTTATTTCTGAACAATGAAATAAATAGGTCTTATCAAAAACAAATATTTTATGTTAGGGAAAATGTTTTTTGGTCAAAAAATGAGACAAACAAAATTATTATCATATAATTATTGTCAAAAAAGTCGAATCGGTCGATTATTTCAAAATTTGATATGTGAAATGTAGGAGAAAAAGTTGAAAAATTTTGTCATAAAATTATTATACAAAAAGGGCACATTGCATACACGAAAAACATATTTTATCTGTAACAAAAAAAAAAAAAATAAAATAAAACATGTTCCAAATTACTTTTTTAAGAAAGCAGGATCTTTACTCAACATATGATTTCAATTGAAACATTTTTTCTTATTAAAAAAAGAATAGTTATTTATATGTCCTTAAATTGCAAAGTATATTCGAGAGTTGGGTGAATTAAACCAGAATACCTTTTATATATAAAATTGAACTGCCTTTTACATTTTTACCTCACTTTAGCCATATTTCATTAGACAAAAAAAATGTGTTCTGATTTACTGAAATAACAGGGTGTAACTAACACTATGTACAGACCGTGGCAAATTCAGCATCAAATTCGTAATTTTCATACATCATGAACCTACTAATTTTAGAGTTGATTCTGTTAAAACCAAAATTATCGAGACATTTCTAATTAAAATTCCAATTTTTTATCCACCTTATATCTCATAAACCTGCAACATTTGTATAAGCATGTTAAGCTCAACCATCATATGTTGGTGTGTATCTCCAGTTTGGATACTATTATATACCTGTATATGTATCTAGATAACGCATAATATATTAATTACAATAATGTTAATATTAAACAAAATATTAAATATTTTCTTAACAACTATGGTAGTGCTTATTATAGATAAAAAATCACTAGTTTTTGTTGTGAGCCCTAGAGCATTTAAAGGTTATGAACAAATTAGCTTATTATCCCTACTGCCCTTCACTGTCACTGTCACTTTTATCTAAAACAGCGTCAATATATTAAAACCTACAGTTTATTCATACATTTCATCAGTACCTTTTTTACCAGGATATGCATGTCGCTTTAGCCTGTCATATAAATCATCCTTAGTGCCATATAGACTAGCATTTGATCTTGCTAAACTATTCATTTTACCATTCAGCCCATTGTGAAGACTTTCTTTCATGTAGGTTTCATTATAAAAATTTGGCATTTCCCAGCCATCTTCTTCATCATCATAATAATGAGCATATGTTGAATGATGGCTTGGGGCAATACTTTCGGCATATGGAGTTGGCGCTCCGTAATAAAAATTAACCTGAGATCCATTTTGATCTGTAGCAGGTGTGAGTAGTTTCTTAGGGTCCTTCCTCCTACTTGCCCTGCAGAAAACTGTTTTTTCATTCATACTAAGAGATGATATGTTACTTACCTTGCACAAATCATCCATATAAGTAATACGATAAATATGATCAGGATAACTGATGCCGCAATGCCTCCAGCAATATATGCAAACTCAGATTTTTCTGTACAGTGTTTTCCGGTAAAACTCCCTATACATCTACATGAAGGCTGTCCTCTGATATCTTTTACACAAATTCCTTCGTTATCACAATATCCATCACATACATCTACACATTCTGTGCCTGTTCCATTAAATCCTGGTTTACATTCGCATATAAAATCACTAGTTTCTGGTATAAGCAAACAATAGGCATTTGCATCACATTGCATTTCCATTCCATTTATTTCACATGGATTTGTGCAGTCAGATTTACTGGTCTAGAAAAAAATAATATGTAAGTTGGTTAAATGAGTAGGGAAATAAATGACAAATAAATAAATAAACTAATGTTGGAAAATTGACGTTTTATTTATCGAACTTGTGACGGTTCGATTTAATACAGCGCTATATAAAATTAACCCCCATGCCAAGTATTTAGAGTTGCTTTTATTATTTTTATATGGACAATTAAAGAAATCACCTAATTTATCTGTCTTCTTTGAGCCTAGTTCGTTGTTCATGGGCTCAGCTCGACTAATAAAAACTGTAAAACAAAAAGGCGTTTTGGACGAAGCAGGCTCCTATAAGTTCTAAAATTGCTTGCCCCATATTTCCTACAGCTTCATCTTCATGTTCAATACATTTCAATTCTCTAAGAACCCGTTATTAATTGTTCAGGTACCACTCATTTTTGTTATTTATTTGTTTTCATTTCCCTCGAGTAGTGCAATATTATCGCGTAAATTCACGAGCAATCATTGAATTTGATATTAACAATAATAATAGGCAATTAGCAAATATTGATGTCGTGAGAGGTATCCAGGAAACATGTGCCGTGCTTTCGAATTAAATTTGCAAATATTCGATGGTGAACTAGAAAATTGGATGGCAAGTGTGCAGTCGAAATATTCACGAAAACCGTAGTTTAGCAAATATCGAAAAATTTGAGTATTTCTTAGATTGCTTTAAAAGTGAACCGCTCAATATAATTAAAACTATTGTTATAAAATAATTTTCAACATATATAACAATAGTTTTAATTATATTTTTAGAGATACTAGCTGCAAATACTGGACGCTTATTTGAAGCTGAGGTTCAGGATTTAAAAATAAAATTCCTGTTCGAAACACTGAATTATTTTGTTGAAAGCTAATGCCGTGTGTTGGGTTCAGAACGCTTAAATCAATCTTCAACTAATTCACAAATCGAGTAATAAATATTGCTCTACCTGTTTTATCTGTCAACAAGATCATTTTATTTATCATTGTCCTATTTTCAAATCGAAAACACCACAAGAGCGTTAAAAATTGATCAAGAAAGGAAACTTTGTGTCAATTGCTTGAAACCATATCAAATCAAAACTTGCCCTTCAAA
Organism: Monochamus alternatus; assembly: GCA_037114965.1. Lineage (NCBI taxonomy): Eukaryota > Metazoa > Arthropoda > Insecta > Coleoptera > Cerambycidae > Monochamus > Monochamus alternatus. Next base: position 44,467,000 of record CM073428.1, on the reverse strand, counting down.
ATCTACCAGCCATAAATGCGACAAAACCCTTAATATATATTTACATTTTGAAAACTCGTTGAGCTCCCCACCAGAGCGTAGTGACATGGAGCAACCAAATATCCCCACTGTCCTTTCGGTCAGTGCTATTTCAATTACTTTTTCTCGTCAAGCGGCCTTGTTGTCTACTGCATTACTAGATGTGCGAGATAAAAATTTGCCAAAAAAATTAAATTTACAACCTCTTTCCCACACCATTTTGTCGAGTTTCATTTGTGGTAATATAAGTCTTCGTGGATTTTCACGTCCATCAATCTCAGTTGATTGATGTTATTCCTCAAGTTATGAGCTTATCTCATCCCGTCACAGTCATTGAAGTTCCATTTATGGGATCATATTTCTAATTTTAAATTAGCGGATCCAAATTATTACATGTCTGTTCACGTCGATATGCTACTCAGTGCAGACGTATACAGTCAGTTTCTTAAACCAGGCATTGTTAGAGCTCCAGATGGATGCTATCCGGTACAGTCCTGTCTAATCAAACTGATTGCTCTTCAGTAAATTCATTTCATACTGCCGCGGTCGGCATCATCCACGAAGATGACCTTACTCTCATAACGAAACAATTTTGGAAGGTAGAAAAAGTTCCAAATAGTTTGAGAGGTTCTGATGATGAGAGTTGTGAAAAATAGTTGTTTAAAATTACAAATGGTTACCGTGTGGTCAATTTATTGTTTCGTTACCATTTCGGACTTTTTTCGTAAGAAAGGAAATTCTTAGTCTCGAGACATCGCAGTTTGTAATTTTTTCGCTATAGAACGTCGGTTGAAAAAAGATCCCCTATTTCATCAGATGTACATTTCATGCATGATTACCTAGTTTCTGTCCACATGAAACTTGCCTCGCCAATTGATACTTCTGAGTCATAATAGATTCCTCATCATGCTGTTCTCAGAACTGACGCACTTTCAACAAAATTGTGAATGGTGTTCGATGCTTCGTGCGAGGGTTCTAACAATCAATCGTTGAACCAGTGTCACTTATCGAAACAATTTTCGATTTTACTCAAATTTCGTCTTTATGCAATTATATTAATTGCCGATGTGAAACAAATGTATCGCCAAATTCAGATCGCACCTGAGTTTTGGGACTAACAAAGAATTATTTGGCGTTTCAATCCATCTGATTCAATGTCAAAGTTTTTATTCAAAACCGTGAGATATGGTGTGTCTTCAGTACAGTTTTTGGCGCTGTGAACAATGCAGCAATTGGCTCTCGATGGGCAGCATAATTATCCTCTCGCTTCACAAGTGTTGCAGTCAGATATCTATGTCGATGACATCATCACTGGTTCTGATTCCCTGTCTGACGTATTGAACATGCAAACTCAACTTATTTCGTTACTTGAATCTGGTGGTTTTCCCCTTCGTAAGTGGGCACCATCCAGCAGTATTGAAGACGATTGCAGCTGAACATTGCCAATCTTCATTTTCGTTTGATTCGGACACGTTGCATACTCTCAAGGTGTTAGATTTTCAATGATCACCGTCGATTGATAGCTTCAGATATTGCTTGAGACCACTTGCTCGTTCATGTTCAAAATGTCAAACACTTTCCGATTTGGCACCCCATTGGATATTTGAGTCCAATAACATTTTATGTTAAGTGTTTACTTCAAGAACTCTGGCGGTCCGGCACTGAGTGGGACGATCCTCTTCCAGAGCCACTAGCGCAGTCTTGAACAGATTTCCAAGCTGAACTACCTTGTTTAGCAGATCTTAAGATTGAAAGGCAATCAATTCCGGATTGGAATATTCCTTACGAAGTTTTTGGCTTCTGCAACGCATCTTCAACTGGTTATGCTGCAGTAGTATTTATAAGTATTTTCATAACAACTCATTTTGTTTGATTGTGGCAAAGTTCAAGGTAGCACCAAAAAACGCTAACACTTACTATTCTACGTTTCGTGCTTTGAAGTACAGTCTTATTGTCCAAATTGCTCCATTTTGTCACAACACTTTATTCCAGTTATCTTAATATATCTGACATCCATGCATGGACAGATTCTTCTATTGTCCTTAACTAGATTAATTCAAATCCTGAACGCTGGAAAAAATCGTGTGGCTTAAGAAAATGAGAACATCTTGTTTCCACCGACGTTCCTGCCGATTGTGCGTCTCAGGGAATTCGTCTGTCAAGACTAGTGAATCATCTCCTATGGTGGACGGGGCCATCATAGCTCTCACTTCTGCAATCGCAATGGCCTCACTAAGTCATGGGGCGTCTCGTTTTTGACGAAGAAAGGTCTGTAAAATCTTTTGTAGCTCAAGTCGAAGCATCCAACCAATTATTAAATAGATTTTATTTATTTATTTATTTTAATTATTTATTTGCAATACACTGTCCAGACAGAATCCAATTACAGGACAGGAAAAAAGAGACGAGTAATAACAAATATATACAATCAAAATAAAATCGGGTATACAAAATTTACGTACATATTAAAATTAATGAAAAAATGCATTTTTAATATTTTCAACATTACAAAAAATAAATCTAAGGTACTATGCACAAAGAAATAATTGTAACACATAACAAAAATTGGAGCATTATTAAGAGCATTAGTCCTGCATGTGGGAATATGAAACATAGAAGAACGAAAACGCGTTACTAAATTAGGTGGTGATAATTTAATATAAGAAAGAAGTTCCGAGCAATCAACGAAATTATTTAATAACTTATATAGAAAAACTACGGAGTAATATTTACGACGCAAAGACAATTCAAACATATTAAATCTGGATAACAGTTGTTCATTGAAAAATCCAATTGGGGGATATACCCCATCATACCTAAACCATAAGTATTTTGCAAATCGTCTTTGGGGTCTTTCAATGTTTTTTAAATGACATTCATAACAAGGATTCCAAATAACAGAAGCATATTCAAGCTTAGATCTTACAAATGCATTATATAATACTATAAGCGTACCGTTCCCTTCAAACTGATGACTGCTCCGTATTATAAATCCTAAATCCTTGATAGCCTTGCATACCATGCTGTCAACATGATCAGTAAAAGATAATTTAGATGAAAAACACACCCCCAGATATTTATATTCCGTAACAGAGTTACAGTTAAGTTTCTGGTTGTTTAATGTGTAATCAAATTTAATAGGAGCTAGTTTTCTAGTAAATATCATGGCATTACATTTGTTAATATTTAGAAATAGATTATTATGTAAACACCATTGATTAATCACTGCAATATCACGTTGGAGCAAAATACAGTCATCAAGAGATTCAATTGTCGTAAATAATTTCAATGAGCGGCAAGATAGATCGCATGTGATGTCATTTATAAAAACGTTAGACAATAGGGAATCAAGATCAAGTACAGAATCTTGAGGTACTCCTGAAGTCGCTTCTATTTCGGCAGAACTGAAACCACAGCAATGTACTGACAGACGTCTATTATATAAGTAAGATTTAAAAAATCTTAAAAAATGTATATTTAATTCAAAAGTAGATAATTTTCGTAACAAAATAACGTGGTCCAGTCTGTCAAAAGCTTTAGAAAAGTCTGTATAAATGACATCAACTTGGCCTCCATTTTCAAGTTTTTCACAACAAAACTGAGTAAGACAAGTAAATTAGTAACTGTAGACCGACCGGGCATGAACCCATGCTGATCAATACTAATTTGAGATTTAACATGACTAAAGAGGATCTCATGAATAACTGCTTCAAAAACTATGTTGAAATTATTTAAAATAACAATAGCTCTATAATTTTCTATAACTTCTCTATTATCTTTTTTAAACACCGGAATAATCTTTGATTTTTTCCAAACATCAGGGAAAGTTGCAGATTTAAGTGACAAATTAAATAAAATGGAAAGGGGTTAAGCTAAAATTGTAGCACAGTCTTTCAATAAAAACGCAGGAATATCATCAAAACTCTTAGTATTTTTAGGTTTAAGTTTTTTAAGTGCTCTAACTACACGGATATATTAGACACGGACAAGCAAGGAACGCTACAAGAGAAATAATCAGTAACAGCAAATTCGGAAGACAAATGATAAGAATCAATAAAAAAATCAGGAAAAGCGTCAACAATAGTCTGCGGTTGACTAATTTTGTCTCCTTGATAAACCATACAATCTGGGATACAGTTTAAATTCCTTTTCTCATTAATATAGTGCCAAAAGAATTGTGGATTATTTTTCAATTCACTTTCAAATTTCGCAGTATACCTCTTATGCTCAATATCAATGTCCTGCTTTATAGAAGCTCTTAATTCTTTGTACACAAGTAGATGCTGTTCATCGCCTGTGCTTTTATATGTTCGCCAAATTCTAGATTTGTTCTTTATATTCTGAATAATTTGACGATTAAACCAAGACGGATACTTTGATTTCTTTGATGTTATTTGAGGAACACTATTTAAAAATATCGAATTTAGTATGGAGTAAAACTGATCACAAGCCATATTGATATTTTCACAGGATGATAAAGGAGTGAAATCTGCATTTTGTATATCTTCATATAATCTTAAAAAATTAGCCTTACGAAAATTGTAACTTACAGACGGGTTAACTGGAAAAGATTTAAGTTTAACATTTAAATTCATAGATACTGATAGTGGAGGATGATAACTATCGACAGGCAATACCAAATTTCTACTAAAAACCAAATCCAGAATTCTTTCATTAATATTGAGAACATGATTATGCTGAGTTAAGTTAAATACTTCACAAAACTGTAAAATTGAAACAATGTAATTATTACTATAATTGTTATTTTGCAAATGTTGAATATATGTCGGTATATTGAAGTTACCAATTACTATTAGACGATCTGTATCTTTGCTAGTATCACTTGCAAAAAGTTCTAAAAAAATCATTGTAAAATTTAACATTGGTAGCCGGCGGTATATAAACAACATATATATATATATATATATATATATATATATATATATATATATATATATATATATATATATATATATATATAAATTGACTTATAGTCTGACATATTTATTTTTATGCCGACAACATCAATAAAGGGCACAGTATAATTAAAATCCAGACGCCGAGCCGTGTATAAACTATTTAAAGCAATAAATACCCTACCACCTCTAGTAACGCCCATTTCGTCAAATTTTCATCACTTCAGACTATTTCTCATGTCGCATTGTGGAAACGATTAATGTCGTGGAAGATAACACAACATTACTTCGAATAGTAAAGTTAGTTCAAGAGCACGAGTTTCTTACTGTATTAGAAAGGTATTTTAAGCTATTGTATTCCAAATCTTTTTGTAAACTCAATTTATTTTTGGATGATCAAGGCTTTGTTTCAGTTGAAAGTCGCTTCAAGCACGCCCAGTTACCATTTGAACACAAACACCCTGCCTTATTACCTAATCGGCATCGTTTAACGTCGTTGAAGATACTCATCGACGATATACAGATCCTGGGTTTACAACAATATGATTCTTCAGAACTTTTGGATGCTGTCTGCTTGCTTGGCGATAAAACGATGTCTGGCAAACTATTATCGTTGTTTTCGTGGAAACCATCGTTTGTTGCAACCGCCCATGGCGGACTTCCCATCATACGCTTGTAAGCACAACAGCTCAAGGTTGTTCAAACTATAGGTGCCGATTTCGGTGGTCCATTCTCAATCATGATAAAGCGGGTACTTGGCGCCTATCTCTGCTTGTTCGTTCGCTTCTCAACACGAGCTATCTATTTAGAAGTAGTCTCGGATTTATCCAATGAAGCGTTCGTAGCAGCATTCCATCGTTTCATTTCTCGTGGAGGTACTTGTTTGGAAATTCATACCAGTGTGGAATTAATTTCGTTGGCGCGTCTCGACAATTGATTGAATGGTGCCAGAAAGCTGCCGAGCCGAGTGCATTAAATGGATATTCAATCCTCCTTTTGCCCCTCATTTTGGTAGGATCTGGGAGGCCGGGATAAAATCCGCAAAGACTTATCTCTCGAGTTATCAATGCTCTGTCAATTCCGTACCAACTCGACCTGGGTAAATCACCTGCCGAAATTATTATTATACAGTCCACATAGAATTGCATTTTCCTATGTTATCGACAACAAACATAATTATTAATTAATTCTCCTAATTCCCACACTTGCTTGTGGATAATGCTTTTATTAGTACGTTGGTATTTCCAATTGTGTACTTTTGCACCTTTCTTGTTTTCCTCCAAATGTTTTTAAAACAGTCTTTTAGGGAAAAAAACAACTAGTTTTCTACTTTTAAGTGGTGTACGGTACATTGATCAAAATCTTTTGTGGTAACTAGTACCATCCGGATTTGGAATTTGAAGTAATTTTGTGCCAAATTATTATTTATCCTTTTGGTGTCGGTTATTGGTTTACTAAAAGTATACACTTTCTGAGATTGTTGTATCATTCACTCTACTTCTGCAACTATAGAGAATTTCCCAAGCAGGTTTCCCTCTACTGTACGATAACATCTACCCTCCAATGGATATGTATTTATTGGTAATACACATAATGATAATTGTTATTGCTAATAGTTAATAATTTTTCTTTTATTAAATGTAATCAAACAAGTAAATTCGGCATTACTAATACTTAGCTTAATATACCGATTTTCTATTAAATTTGTTTATGTGTGGAGTTCCTTCCACTCTGATTGTAAAGAAAAGCCAAGAAAAGTTTGAGAAATTGCTAATTCGTAAGCCATGTCGTTTTTGGTAACTTTTTGTGATATTCCAGTTCTCTATCAAAAGGGAAAAGTTGCAGTTATCAAATACATGGCGTCCTATATTATTATCTAATTGTGTAATCACCTGAGCAACTTATGAAGGCATTCCCTCTGGTTTGGTTAAACGGCTCAAATTTATCCATATTTTGTTAGTAAATCAAAATAGTTAGCCAAGTCTTTTTTATACATGCCATTTAAAACACAACAATTTAGATTATTTGTATTTACGACCCTGAGATTGGTGCACGTTATAAACTTAAAATAAGGCGATAAACATGGATACAATGCAGCACTTCCATAAAATTTAACCGAAAACGTTGCAACTGTGGACTGCGTTAAACTGCATTTAAGATCTTGCTTGCTGTGCCATTAAAAAACAAGGCGATTGAGAAAGCATATAGCAGATTCTAAGGTTAGTAAAAGTTGTGTACGTGAGCACGTGATCGTAGGCTCCGTTACCTATTCTTTCCACAACGCTAGACGATATGGAATTTATGGTTCTTAATTTTAGGGTATCCGATAGTTACAATACTAATCCCGACTTAACCCAAATTATTACCCCGGCCAGATGTGTTCGCGCCTCGGCAATACATAATTACCTTCAGGGTTCCAGTGATTTGATAATTCGGTCAGAATTTGACATTTGATATTGGCTATAATGACTTCTTTTAATAGAATTTATTTAATTTGGTCTGCAAAAATGTACGTATTTTTTTCTACTATTTTAAAACACAAAGCTTTTGTGCCTAAATATTGCTGCTAGTCCTACACTTTTACCAAATTAAAGATGTAATGGTTCATCCCGAATTGTTAATTTATTTTTCAAATATATTATTTTTATTGTTAGATTAAGTCCAGCAAGCGCTCGAATTTTTTATCAGTAGGCACTATTTTGTACTAAACCGCCGATGCCCTACTCCGAATTCACGCACCGCACGCGCATCTCCCACCGCAACATGTGGTTGTCAGGTGGGGAGCAAGTTAACAAAAGTCGAGAGCCGACAGGCTAGCGGGGGAGTTGTTGATAGACAGCTCCTGAGAGTTATTCATAGACCAGCTCCAGAACCAGCCTAAGAAGACCAACCGAGCCAGGAGAAGCCGCAGTGCCCAGCAGTGCCTAGGAAATAAGTAAGCAATCTACCTTCTTCTGAACCCTATCCTTTTTACGCCATTTGGGTGATTTGAACTTATACGGACTGGCTTGTACTTTTGACGGACGAGGTAGTTTGGCTGTGCATAACACCCCAACCTGACTAGCCGTCGACTGTCTGCCGTTTGACGGCGTTGTCCTCATCCGGTTTGGCTGTGAATAACACCGCCGACGACTAATATACTCCATTTCAGTACACTGAACGTACACCGAGGTGCACCAAGGGCTCTATGAAGTCGTTGGTAACTAAGTTGTACAGGGTTGTTCTTACCGAGGTATATATACATCCGAAAACTGCGTTTTTCCCTTAGACCAAAAACCGTCCTATTTCGCTTACTTGTTTTGTTAATAACAATATTGTTACTCTGCACTGCTTGCGCTTTCTCCTTGGCTAAAATTAATTAAGAACGTAAGAACGGCTTTTAACTAATGATTTCTACTCGCATTTACAGGGCCGAAATAAATTCAGAGTAGATTTTGTTGAATCAATATATTTTGTTTTTATTTTCAGAACCTCGATGGAACCGTTCTCTAGGTATAAGTTTAATCTGTTTTTGTTTGTAAATATTTTCTACCAATAAAGTATGTTTTACTTTAAGGATCTTTCGTAGATAATTTATACTTTCTTTCAGCACCGAAGCAGACCGTTTTATATTCTATTTGAAAATTTTAAGGAAATATATTTATCTAGCATTTTGATTTTTAGGACCGTTTATTTATTTTAACTGTAAATTGTATTTCCGTTTTAAAGACAAATTAATATAGTATTTGTTACTATTTGACTGATTATTATTAATTTTCATTTACCGAATAAATTTGTTATAGAAAGAATGTGTCGTATTCATTCATATCAGTAACTTTGATAAAATTCCGATCTAGCAAAAATGATTTTTACCTTTCTACACTGACAATTCTGTCAATTTGAAAAGTAAAACTATCACTACACCGATAAAACTAGTTTTGTTGTTCTCTGGAATAAAAGAAATATATCCTGGAATTTAACTTTCTTCACTGTAGCTGCCCGAGCACTTACTCTAACCAAGGGTGAGTTCACGTGGAGTTTCTCCCACGTTAAACATAGAGAAACTGGCGCCCGAGACTAACCGAAAAAATATTCTGAATTGCGTTTCCGTGACGTCACTCACCGCCGCCGAACACCGCTGCACGATATAATCTAGTCCGAGAAGGTGCGTCACAAATCTGACGGCCGAGCTGGACTCCGGTCATATACGGTGCTACGAAAAATTAGAAATAATCGATCGCAATCGGGATTCACGAGAGATCGAGAAAATAGGTGACACAAAGAACATAATCACATTTCACAAATTAATAGACACCTCGATGTTTAACGATTTTAGTTATCATGCTAATTTTAATATCAATGTCAAAGTCAAAATATTTTCTTTAATGTTTCGTATCGATATGCAATACAAGTTTTTAATAAAAAAGTATCCAAATATGACTATAATTCGTTAAGCAATTTGGAAGTTAATTAAAAAATTCGAGACCACTGGTGATAAAAAGCGAAGGCTACGTGGTTAACTTTATAATTTGCTTTCAGAACTGGAGCTCACAAAAATAAATACTGTCCCTATACCTACAATTTCCAACAGATATAACTGTCATTTGTGTGTGTTTTTTTCATTAACATAATATGGATCACATAATATTATTGTCTGAGAATGTCATTAACTCAGTGGCGTAAAGTACATCCCCGCAGATCCCACACGGCTGGGGGGGCAGTCATCTTGGTGGCCCAATCCTAAGCCCAAAAAAACACCGCCATAAAAAAGACAAATACAAAAATCAAATATTAAAATAAAATAAGTACAAGAAATTAATTTAAAATCACGAGACTATAATTTTGTATTGCGGCCATTGTTTGAAATAAACATGATTATTTATTTATTACTTTACTTTAAACAAATGGTATCAATAAGTTGTCAATAAGTTTTTAATAAAAAAGTATCCAAATATGACTATGATTCGTCAAGCAATTTGCAAGTTAATTAAATAATTCGAGACCACTGATGATATTAAAAATATCAAAAAGATAAAAAGCAGTACAATGATGACGATGCTGCTACTATTGTAGTTTGGACTCTGTTCAACAAAATCCAAAGATGTCACTAAGGAAAAGAAAGGTATTAGTAGATCTCTTATTCAAAGAATTTTATCATACAACAAAATCCATCCATTCAAACCAGCGTTTAATCATAAATTGTTTGACGGAGATTTAGTTGTCGTATGGATTTTTGTTTAATTATGAGTAAATTCGTTGGTTCAAGCTTATCATTTTGAAATATTTTGACATTGCTATTGAAATTGCCATCTAACTATATCATAACTAGGTTAAAAATCGGGAAGTTTATTAATTTGTGAAATCTGATGATTGTTCTTTCTTGACTAAACTCCTTATTCAAGCATTTCTTGAATTTTCAAACAACTTTGTTATATTGAGTTTTTACCAAAAATAAAAAATAAGGGCAAATAATGCAAATTTTTAGATATAATTTTTTTAGAAATGTCTAATTTTTCAAAAATTATAACAAGAAATATCTATTACCGTAGCTGTTCCTTTAGTACTGGTATTTGGTGGACAAGCGACGCAGCTTGTTTGTTGATATTCCGGCTGATAATATCCTTTTTTACAAGGTATGCAATTGTTTAGAGTACCATTTAAATAGAAACCAGGTGTGCATACAGGTAATGAACATTCTTCAACTGTTACAGATCCAAATTTTTGAGTAGTCCTTCCAAGAGGACAGGGTTGACATGTCGATTGAATTCCTTGTGTTCTATAGGTACCCCTTGGACAGGGTTCACACTTTCCGTCAAGACCAAGTTGCATACCATTTTGACACTCATCTCGACATTCTTGAATTGATACAGCTTCATTGGTTCTAGTAGTTTTACCTAATCCACAAATTTCACAAGAAAATGAACCTTCATTAGACTGGTAGAACCCATGTCCACAGCTACGACAAAAACCGGCCTCATGATCGTAGAATTTACCAACAGGACATCGTTCTAAAATCATAAAAGTAAAAACGATTAACAAAATTATTAAAATTTACTTTTATTGTAAAAAATCCAAATGGTGTTTAAAAAATAATATCAATACATTTAAGCAAGAGTCAGTCATATGCAATATGTACATGAATATGTGTCAAAATGCAATAACTTTGTTATTATTAGAGATGTAAAAAATATATTCAAATGGATCTGCTTATTTTTGAATAATTTTCAAATAGACAAAGTTTCACTTTTGGCGATATTAGTTTCAATTTTGCATTGCCAAATTATTTTTAAAAATCCTTAAATTATTTTGTTAAAATTCGTAATAGTTTCAGATAGTAAATTATGTGCAATATATTTGGTAAACTGGAAGATAAAGTTAGCCAAACACTCAAACCCTGTAAAATATTATTTTATATAAGGTATTTCATATAAACATGTTAACTTCAAAAGTTTAAAGCTACATTCTCTTCAATTATTTAAACGCAACACCATGTGTTTAATGACCTCATTTTATACTTTAACTTGTGGTTTGTTATAATCCAAACTTACATATTTTTTAAATGGTTACTTTATACTTCATGTTATTTAATTTTTGAAATCCACGTAAATATGCTTTTCAAAGTATCGTACATGATATTTACGTTGATATAACTTTTCAAGATACAAACACCGAAAATTATTTTTTGTAATTCATCTGTAAACAATTAAGTACCACACATTTAATGTATCAGATGCCTAACGAAAAATATTTATGGCACGCTAATTGTATCATAAAAAAATGATGTTACACTAAATAAAAGTACTTATGTCAGAAATAAAAAAAATATATATTCCCAAAAGAATGTAGACGTCGGAATGTTGTGTCCATAGTTCAATTTTTCTGCAAAAAATGCATAACTAACTACTAAATACATTTGGCACAAATTACACAGCGGTTGTGGTTCACTAAAAAACTATTGAATTTAAATTTAGTCAAAATTCAACAAAGTATATCACTACTGAGGTATTTTTAAAATAACGTTATCTAAGAAAAAAATTACTTTAAAAAGGCTGTGCAATGTGATTTTGCATAAAAAGTTTTTTCTGATAGTGTTGGTATGTTTCAAAATTAAATACTGTATTAGAATATAGAAATAGTATATTTTCATTTATAAAATGATTTAACATTTCTTGTGAATTGTCTTTTTTCGACTAAAAGATCGCACACATTACTCCTGCATGGACCTATACGGGCCTCCAAACCTGCACGACTTCGCACACTTATCCAGCATGGACCAGCAACTTTTTGTGCAGATTATGTGTATGGCAGACGTTTTGAAGTTATTGAGTAGTATTGAGTGCAGCTCGGACGAAGAAATTTTTATTTTAAAGATATTGTATAGCGGAAGAGAAAAAAAAAAGCGAGGAAAATGTGAAAATTTTGGGGTACCCTATCAATAAAAAGCGAAGGCTACGTGGTTAACTTTATAATTTGCTTTCTGAACTGGAGGTCACAAAAAAATATTGCGCTTTTGGATCGTCCTCGCCACCAAAACATCAGATGTAGCAGCGCAGTGTCATCTGACGAAATACTTGTTAGCGAGTCAATTCTTGAATAAATCACAAACAGTAAATACTGTCCATGTACCTACAATTTTCAACAGATATAACTGTCATGTGTGTGTGTTTTTTTTAATTAACATAATATGGATCACACAATGTTACTGTCTGAGAATGTCATTAACTCAGTGGCGTAAAGTACACCCCCGCAGATTCCACAAGGCTGGGGGGGGCAGTCATCTTGGTGGTCCAATCCTAAGCCCAAAAAAACACCGCCATAAAAAAGACAAATACAAAAATCAAATATAAAATAAGTACCAGAAATTAATTTAAAATCACGAGACTATAATTTTGTATTACGGCCATTGTTTGAAATAAACATGATTATTTATTTATTACTTTACTTTAAACAAATGGTGTCAATAAATTGGCTAACGGACTTGCAAATCATTTAATAAAAACAAAACAATGTTTTTTTATTTTGTCAACTGGTGGCATCATCTCGTTACAATTTCGCACGATTTTGACGTTATAAAATATCGGCCATAGGCGTCAGAAAAAAGTGGGGAAATAAAATAACCTCTTCCCCTCCTTTCTACATTTGTTTTTTTAGGCGTCGTTTACAGTAATACCCTTAAAGACTTAGTTAATAACAAGAAGTATCTATAAAATTTCAAAGTGATACTCGAAAATCTAAAGAAATTATAGCGAAAAAAAACAATTTTAAACGTTCAACTTTAACACCCTGTATCTTTTAAGGAAAACATTTTTGTGTATAAGTAAGTAGACTTAAATCATCATTATGCCGCCTAAAATACGCAGTTAACGGGATGACCTGCTTTTTTGTTTCACTCTGCATATGTGGACCTTATAAAGGTTTTAAAATGAATCGGCAACACAACTTGTACTAGAACTATTATAAACAACGTTAGATTCCTAAAATTATCTGTGCAAAATGCTACAGGAAGAAATTAAAGAATCTATAGAAAATCTTGATGTGGCTATTGCGGCTGTGCTAAATGTATTAGTTGTACGATCTACCATATAACCGGTTTAGAAAATGATGTGCTGACAAAAAAGCACGTTTTTTACTGAAATGTCATGCTGAAGTATTTTACGAGAAATCTGAAAAATTCGGACTGCTACCAAGCCAAAAAATCTAAATTCTTAACGAGAGACCAGATAGAAACCTTCTTGACAAATGCATATGACAAAGACTATTGTATGATTAAGGTAAGATTACTCTTAAGAAAATTAAATTCTTAAGAAAAAGAAGGGTAGATTTTGTTGATTTATATCGTCAGTATACAGAACAATGCCCGTGTCATGTCAACCACCGTCGCTATTTCTTATAAAGGAAGAAAATGTACATGTCAACCAGTAGGTAAAACACATTTAGTAAAATACCAAGCGTTATCGTAACCTATTTAGATTTATCCAACCCATTAACAAACAGAGGCCGCTGTTTATGCACGAGCTCAACCACTTTGCTAGACAAACTAAAGGGCTGACTTTAGACTATAAATAGGCACGGGAGGGGGAAGGCGAGTCTGCAGATCAACAGCAGTAGCTGAAAGTTATATTTACACATCAGGTTCTACACGGTGGAAGTTCGACTACGTGTAATACAAGCCAAAAACCAGAAGATATTGTACGACTTACCGGTTACAATTAATTTTAACATATGTGTCATTTACTGTGGAGTAAATAAATAATAGATTTCTCTTATTTTGTATATGACCAAATATAATAAAAAAATGCTTAGAGGAATATTTTGTTATTATTCTCTTTGTAGAGGCAAAATCCTTTATTTCTGTCAGATTTTGATAACAGATTAATTGATTCCTACTCGCGGTTGTGAAAAAAATATTTACCTATTAATCTGCACAATTTAATATAAAAAATATTGTTTTTTACAACAGTTATTCGGAGTTGTTACTCTTTCATTTCATACCTTTACAGTCAGCTGCACTTCTAGCACCAAGTCCAAATGTCACACCGGCTTTACCAGCAATTAAAGGACATTGAATACATTGCGTTTGTCCACTTTCACTTTGATAAAATCCTTGAGGGCATGGACTACATGTTTTAGTTTCTTTTCTATAAAATGTCCCAATAGCACACGGAACTACAAAAAACCATGACAGTTACTGTCCAATTACAGTTTCGCTTACTTACCACAGTCTGGAGCCATAACAACTTGTCCCACTGGACATGCATAGTCCGATTCTAACATAAGTGATGAGGGATCTGGTACAGTGTTCGGTAAAATATCTCTTACGTCAAATTGATCTTCTTCAAGTATTAATTTTTCGAGAAGCAATTTAACGGATGATCTATCACTAGTACTAGAGTGCAGTACAGGATCGCTAAATGATAAAAAAAAATATAGTACTTATTCAATACTGTATGAAGTGATTTTTCTTAATTTATTTGAGATATCAGTTTTGGTGGCAAAAAAAATTAAAATTGGTCAAATTATATCGATGATGTAAAAAACTCAGAAAGAAGAAAATAGTAATGTGGAATTTACTGTTAATTTTAATATTAAGGAGGTTGTTCTTTTATTGAGGGATGTGACGTCGCATTTCATCCCCAAGACTCTTGTTCTAATATTGTGTTGCAACGTTCCGCATCTAACTACTTTGTCAATTATTAACCATAAAAATAGGTATTCTCCTATAAATACGGATTTATTGCTTTTTTTAAATAAGTATTGTGTACTTTGTGTAACTGTATTGATCTTAAGCGGCATAAGGTGCTTTCAAAATGTTGGTGTGTTAAAAATTAGTTTTTAAATAAGTTTCAATGATTCATAATAGCCCTTTCTTTTAGGACACCGCATCTTCATCTGCATTTGTTTTGGGTGAGGTGAAAAGCTAATGTTTGGTGACTTATGGCGCACAATATTAATAGTCCGATAGTCGAACATTGTAAAAAAAAGTAATATAATAATTACAGTCTTAATGTTTTAAATGGAGGTATCAGGCCCTGAACCCCTCTATAGATCTTAAATCTCATCATCTTTTAAGCAAACGTTCGATAAACATCAGCTGAAACGTCGAAACGAATAAAGTACTCCATCTAAGCTTGAACGGATAGTTATTTTATCATTTACACTCATTAAATTACTTATGTTTATAGCAAAAAAGTTAAGTTAACTTCATAAGATTTTTGTTTATTTCTGGACATTCAAGTACTTGATCTAGATGCAATCGTAGATTCAGTTGCATTTTTTGTCCTGGATGTTAATTCTTCGGCAAAGAAATTCATCTTCTTCTCTAATTTCTTGTCGAAGACAGTGTTTACAGTTTGGAGGGCATGGTCTTCTGGAGAAGGCATCAGCATTACGATGGTTAGATCCTTTCCAATGTTCAATTTTGAAGTTGTACTCCTGCAACCGTTGAAGCCATCTTGTCACTTGACCTTGCGGATTCTTGAACTGCAGCAGCCACTTCAAAGAAGCATGATCGATCCTCAAGACGAACGGCTGACCATAGAGATACTTATGAAAATGCTCCACAGTTTTAACTATGGCAAGCAACTCTCTTCTGGTTACGGAGTAGTTCATTACTTGCTTAGAGAGGACCTTGTAAAAAATCACTTTTTCGTGCCCGTCTTTAATTTGCTATAATATCCCTCCAATTCCAGTGTTACTAGCATGCATGTCCACGAAGAATGTCTTTCCAGGCTTGGGATATGACTAAAAAACTTCTCTATTGCATTGCACTTATCTGAAACAGCAACCTCTCGAAATGGTTGATGCGTTGCAGAGGCCAAAGAACATAACGTTAAAGTGCTACAATCCTGTCCCAATGGAAAAAGCTGTATTTTCTTTATCATTTGGGTGAAGCTACACTTGCCAATACCTACTTGTCAGGTCTAATGTAGACAACCATTGGGATCCAGACAGTGTATCAAGGGTATCGGCTATTCTTGGCAATGGATAACTGTCCTTCTTAGTGATATTGTTTAATCTTCTATAATCGACACAAAATCTGGTAGAGCCATCCTTCTTCTTTACCAAAACAACTGGCGGAGTCCATGGGCTTTGTGATGCTTCAATAACTCCCTGCTGCTGCATGTCTCTCAGCATTGTTGATACCTCTTCTTGCTTCGCTTATGGAATATGTCGTGCAGCTTGTTTAATTGGAATGGTGTCGCCGGTATTTATTCGGTGTTGCACAAGATTAGTTCTTCCGACATCATTTTCTGTTAATAAGAACACATCCTGGTAGTTCCTCAATAAACCCTCCAACTTTTTGACTTCAGCGGCTTGTAATGGAGATTTGAATCGGTTTACAAGGCTCTGAAGAACTTCGGGTAGTTTTTCAATTTTTCGACATGCTGTTGATGGTTCTATATTGCTGAATACTGATTGAACTGTTTGACAAACTCCCAAAAATTTGCCTTTCTTGATTTGTTGTGGGTAGTCCTTCAGATTTAGCATTCTGACCAATACCAAATCGTTTTTCCTTTTTGTTAATGTCTTTCCAGTTAATATGCCCTTCCTATGAAGACTACTTTCAGGTTCTGGTTCAACAATTACGGTTTCTTCAACTGCCAAAGGGCCACTACAAATAGCTTGCCTGTTATGACTTCCTCATTTGCTGTCTCCAAGATGTAGTTCCGGTTTGGTTGCTGTATTCTGCAGTAGGCGATGATATTGGGTCTTATGATGGTGTAACTGGAGCCGGCATCAAGGACCATTTCACAATCTCGTCCGCATATACACCCTGGTACTACCAAACTGGTTCCATTATTTTACAGACGGGTTACCTTGACTTTAACAGTTGGTGAGGCTTGGTAGCACCTAGCCAGCTTTCGCCCCGTAAAGCTGACTAGTTGGCGTTTTCCTGGTCCTGATTGGGTGTATTCTTAGGACATCGATTCCTAAAATGCCCTTCAGCTCCACAATTCCAACACTTGATGGATGTTCTCCTGCTATATACAGTAGAATCGGTACGACCTTTTTCTTTATGGTAGTTGTCCAAAAATTGTCTTAAGGTCTTCATTTGTCTCATCATCCTCCTTGACTTGACGCTCTTCTTCTGTCCTGAATCTGAGTTGTTTTGACCTGCCTTGACTACTTCTGGAAGCCTGCCGTGTGGCTTCAATTTTTAGCGCCTGGGCCAAAGCTTCGGTTATATTCTTGTGTCTGGCTAATCTTAACGCTTGACTACTCACTGCTAACTGTTCTTGGAACTCTACTGGTGCGGTGGGGTAGGCTAGCTTCACCATCCGCGCTATATCTGTCTCAAATTGCTTCAAATTTTCTTCGAAGCATTGTCTTCGGTCTTTTAATTGCGCTTGATAAACGTGTTGTAGATGAGCCTCGTCATATCTCATTTCTTCTCCACCCTTCAGCGTCTGATAGTCTTTTTGTTTATTCTCAGCTAGTGTTCTTAATATATCCATAGCTTCACCTCGTAGAGCCATAATTAGTGAGGTAACTTTTTCTCCTTCTGACCAGTTGTTTGCCAAGGCAACTGCTTGAAATTGTTTCAGGTAAGTACTTCGTGACACCTTTCCATCAAACGTTGGTGGCTTAATCCATGAAGATGGAAGAAAACTACCTTCAGTCTTAATGGACCCCTTGGCAGATATCTGCGACTTTAGATTTGTAACTTCATGTTCTAACTTGATTATACTTTCTTCTACAACATGTACTTTGGGACTTCACTTTATAACTTATTAACACTTTCTTCTGCGACTTGTACTTTGGCAACTTCACTCTGTAACTTATTAACACATTCTTCTACGACCTAGACCTTGTCTGGCATCTCATTTCTCAAAAGGTTAATTTCTTCTACAACGGTTTCTTCAAACTCTTTGAGACTGATCTTAATTACTTCTTCCAACTTTTTATTATTTATTTCTTGATTATTTTTCATTTCTTCTAAACTGTTCCTCATTTCTTCTGGACTGTTTTTCAGTTTTTTCATCATTTTGGCTTGGTTACTTTTCATTTCATCTTGGGCTATTTTTCATTTCCTTTTTTAAATATTCTCCCATTTCGTCTTGACTCTTCTTCATTTCTTTCATCATTTCCATTAACTGTTTGAATGGTACCTCCATTTCTGTTGCTCTAAATCTCCTCACCGGCATTCACTCGTTTACTCCAAACTTCTTCTTTGTGGAACGTCCCACTTCTGACACCAATGTAACCTCTATGTCGGGTTAGCGTGGAAACACGTAGACAAACAAACTTTATTGTCACTCTTGATTATACAAGAAATATCCTTCGAACAAATTTCACAACTGTCAACGCTTTACTTTGACGTTTCTGCTATTCGTATATGACTCGCGTTAGACGACTTAATATAAATTGAACTGTGACGGCGAAATCGATCCGCTTATATAGATGTTTAGAGTTCTCGAAGTTTCTACAATCTCGAGAACGTGTCGAGAAACAAATAGAATATAGCCTGGAATATTCCGAAAACGTCAAAATAAAGGTATTACAAAAATTATAAATTCCAACGCAAATAGGAACATAATTAACAAACTGAAAAGGTAGGTGAGCTTCCGTAACAATATTCAAGGAACACAAATTTTATCTATTTGATTTTAATCCAAAAATTGAAGGTCTAATAGTTATAGACGTGCTTAAAGATCTTAAAGCACAAATTAATATAAATAAAAATAAATTAATCACTGGAAAGACAACTATTGCTCTAAATATACCAAATCAAGAATGTGAAAGGATTACAGTGCCACCTACAATAGAAATTGTAACTAAAAAACTTACTAATTAAAACTACTAAAATTGTCACTAAATTACGTGTCGACTAATCAAAACTCAAAGAAGGCATTATTTCTCATCAAAATTTAATAAATGGTTTAGAAACGCCCACAGCTCGTGTCAAAATTGAAGACAATTTCATAATAACAATTATAACAAACAACACTCAAGAGACTCAGACACTACAAATTGACAAACAACTAAAAATTAAGCCCTTTTCACAAGACTTTTTAAATAGCATTGAAATGATGGAAGAAAACATACCAACGGACCAAGATTACGTCGAACAATTATTGATAGAAAATTTGGAAGATAATTTAAGTACATTACATTTGAACCGAGAAAAAAAGCAAAAATTGAAGCATTATATTCATCACGAACATCTACCTCTTACGCTTACCAGCCAAATAAAGCATAACACTAGGACAACAGACAAAAATCCCGTTTATACAAAAAAGTATAGATATCCTCATATATACACGGAAGAGGTATAAACACAAATGGAAGAAATGCTGATAACAAATATTATATAAGAATCAAATCAAAGAATCAAATATTGAATATATATTAAACAAATTAGACAACAAATAGAATGGATGATAAAGACGCAGAAAAAACTGCTTTTACAATTAGATAATGGGCATTATCAGTTCAAATGGATGCCCTTTGGCCTACTCAGTGCTCTCCTCCCTACTTCCAAGCAGTAATGGATCATATATTCAGAGGATTACAAGATAATATATGTTTTGTATACTTTGATGACATTATTATATTCTCAACATCGTTAGATGAGCATATAGAAAGACTAAAGAAAGTATGTGACAGATTAAGGATGCTAAAACGAACAATCTAGTTGATAGGTCAGAATTTTTAAAAAGAGAGGCCGTTACAGAACATGTTACTCCCCAAGATGTCTGACCAAATCCCAATAAAATATTAGCTATACAAAAATTTTCAATTACTACGACTTAAGGAAATTAAAAGATTTTTAGGACGCGTCGGATGCTACCGTATATTAATAAAAAATTTCGCGCATCTAACTAAACCCTTAACCAAATGCCTAAAGAAAAATTCAATAATTACTTATAGTAAAGAATACATAAATGCTTTGTAAAAATGCAAAGAAATTCCATGCACCTGAACTACAATACCTGAATTTTGACAAACCTTTCATAATAACTACTGATACGTCGGATGTAGCAATCGGATTAATTTTATCTCAAGGAAATAGAAAGAAAATGCAGCAAAACGGAAAAAGAACTGTTATCCATTATATTTTCTCAAAAACATTATAGACCATATATTTAGATATTTTCGGTAGAAAAATATTAATAGTAACTGACTATAAACCTTTACCCTGGTTAGCATATCTAAGAGAATGTAATGCACAATTAACTCGTTGGAAATTAAAACAAGAAAAATTTTATTATGAAATCATACACAGAAAAGAGTAATGCAGCAGCAGACGCTGTATCTCGCATCCAAATATATTCCATCGATCATTCAATAATTGCTACCGCTGAATCTTCTAAGGGTATTCACAAACCCACACCTAGTAAAATAGAAAGAATTATAGACAATTTAACTGATTGCACAATCGAAAATGCACCCGAAAACATCTTTGACAATTTAATCTAAAATGAAGTCGAGAATCAACCCGAAAACGAAATTGAACAAAATGCAGAAGATACATACGAAACAATATATTCTCAGTTTGACAGTCAAGAATCAATAACTGTTATTGATGATGCCATAGAAATAAAATCGATGCAAATTGGTTTACTGAAACACCAAACATAACAAAACTTTCAACAAAAATATATAAATACAATAGGAAGACATTTTTATAAACAAATATGCCAAGAGATAAAAACAAAATACAGACTTGGATGAAAGAATATTTGGCATCGAAAAAAAATACTATAAATCCTGTTCAGATGAAATGTACCCTATAATATGCAAAGCCTGTACTGGATGTCAATGATCCAAAACTAATTAGAAGTTTAGAATATAAAGCCTATGTTATAAACAAAGATAACAAAATTAAAATAATTTAAGATACACACGAAAATTATAATCATAGAGGAATTTTACCAACAACCACTTTTCTAAAACGCACATTTTATTGGCCATGGATAAGGACATAGCGGATTTCATAAAAAATTACAAAGTATGTAATTTAGCTAAATATGATAGACAACCACCAACAGCAAACATTAATTTAACACCAGTTCCATATTATAATCCCTAAATTTAATTTCTGTTTACTTTCCGATCAATCGTACAGTCTTTTTGATAAACCTTGTATTTTGTTAAGCGACAAAAAATATTTTTGCAGAACGTGTTAATAGTGAATCATGTGAGTTGTAAATAGTATTAATATAAAAAACTCAAAATTGCATAAAAAATAGTGTAACAATTAATGATTCTAAAATTCAAGAAATAGAAAATAATTATTTCATAATTGTCACACCATATCAAACAGTTGCTAAAATTAAATGTAACAATAATTTAAAAATTGATCATCTGAAAATAGCTAGTTATAATTATTAATAATTGTAGGATCCAACTATTTGCCAGAAATACATAATATGTCTATGTAATTAATGTTAATTTTGAACCATTACAAATTTCTCATATCAATCTAGATGTCATCAATAGATTGGATAGTGAAATAAGTAAATACAAGTATAAACATTATGAAACAAATATAAATCCTTATTATTTTAATTATTGAATGTTAATAATTTATATAGTAATTATATTTTAAGTTATTCCCCAGATTAAAGCAAATATATTGTTACGGAAGTTCAGCTACCTTTTTAGTTTGTTAATTATGTTCCTGTCTACGGTAGAATTATAATTGAAACTCATCTACCTCGTTAGTTTGTAAATTACGTTTCTGTTTATGTTAGAATTTATAGTTTTTGTGACGCCTTTATTTTGACGTTTTCTGGAACATTCTCGGCCACATTCTATTTCATTCTCAAAACTGCCGAAAATTTCTAGAACACTAAAAACCTATATAAGCGCATTATTTTCGCCGCCGGAGTTAGTTTATATTGAGCAGCCGAATACGAGCCAAACGCGAGTGACAAACGTCAAAGTAAAGCGTTGACAGTTGCGGAGTTTGTTTGAAGGATATTTCTTGTATAATCAAAAGTGACATTAAAGTTTGTTTGTCTACGTGACGTGTTTCTACGCTAACCCAAATTAGATGTTACAATATGTAAGAATGACTTTAAGAAAATCAAAAACTGAAGACTCTCTCATAAATGAAACCATTTCGTCCAACCTAGGAAGGTTATTGCTCCATTTGGGACCGAAGGAGTTAGCAGCATGATGCACCCAATTTATCTAATGAATCACGCGTAACTCATGCTGTTTTTTCCATAATTTCCTCATGCTTACTGTTTTAGATAGTATTAAATTCTATACTAAATTTAATTGTACGTAGTTTGAGTGATTGACTATGTTCAAATGTTAAAATAAATAATAAACACAGCTTATTGCTATTGCCAAATTTCCGCATTTTATGAAAAGGTTTTACTCCGAATTGCCCAGATAATGGAGGCGGACATCAAATTTCATTAAACGGCACAATGTTCGGAACAACTACCAAAATTCAACACAACCACGTTTTTTGGAGCAAAATGGGAGGCTAAATAAGGTCATGTTAAATATTTTGGTTTTTCCGGAGAATGGAAATAGATATCCAATTTCTTTAAAGGACACAATGTTCAGGATAACTAGCACAATTCAGCACAACACCGCTTTTTAATTTTTGAAAACAATGGCGGGCTAAGTTCATGTTCGGAACAACTAACACTATATATCACATTAAAGAAAAATACGTAGTGGGGGGGTTATGTGCAAAATACGATTTTTTCATTTTCTAGGAAAATTACTATTATTCTTCTTTAAACTGTTACGGCAAAAATCCGGCACAATTCAGCACAACCTCTATGTTTTATTTTATTTAAAAATGGGGGCTAAGCTCACGCACTGAACATGACTGCTTAAAAATTACGTAGACGGCATTTAAGTCAAATTCAAACGCTTTACTATTATCTAATATGATATAATATTTTCTGGGCAGCAGTAGCACAAAATATTCATTATGAACTATGGCTAACTCAAAATCATTCCCTATATTTAAGAAAACGATAGGGACAGTTAGTACCAAAAAAATAAATTTACACATCAGTTCACATCATAAAGCATATATGAAAGTTGAGATAAAGCAGCTAACCATGCAAATATTAACTCCGGTTTACGATGTATTAATTAATTTGCCTGAGAATCAAGTGAAAGAGGACTTTCTATCATCTGACGTTACAGATCCAAATGGAATTTCAGAATCGAGCAGCACATTGGTAAACAAAACTCCACCACATAACTCGAATCACGAAAAAAATAATTGCAAATGCATCCTCCAGAAAAAGACTTACTGAAAAAAATAAGACAAAGATCACATAAACAAGTGGTAAAGAGGAGAATGATGAAGTTGACTACATTAACCTCTCGTCAGATGACAGCTTCCAGCTGACTAAGGCAAAGTGGAAAATATCTTATTAAAGACGATTATATTGTAGGAATGGTATGTCAGAAAATATCGCGCAATCGTGAATGATAATAATGAAGAAGGATGCGAAGTAAAATTATTAAAAGAAATATACCTTCAAATAGATTTTGTTTTAACTCAATCTTCTCATCATCCCTGTTGCGGAAAAATTTGATGACAAACCTAATAAAAGAAACCAGACCACCGTTTGAAGGGCTGACCTTTTAATATAGATGTATTAGAATATAGTTTACAGTAGCAGTCAGTACCTTTTCCAACTTATGCACTTGATATCCCTAATCCAAATATTATATTATTTCTGAACGGATTCTAAATTTTATGAATAAATAGCCCGTCCATTGTCTCTCTTCTACAAGTCCATTGTTTCATCTGATGTAGGAGACAATGAACACATTGCAGTATGAATTTTTATATGTGCATAATACTGGTGAAAGTAATGTGTTGAGGGATATACATATGTAGTATAATATACAAGTTTGCTAATTCTATACAAATTTGTACAGATTTATTTAAGCTACTCGCACATTGATCACTGTGAACATTACCATTACCATTTTTAATTAAAAATTTACTTAAAATATTTAATACCTGTATCGTCATCTTTCGTTTTTCGAATATTCAATAAAAAAAGTCCAAATGTATAATATCTACATTTTAAACTTAACAAATCTTAAGATAAATGCACATTCCAATACACATAAATGATTGCAACTTATGAATAGTCAATAAAGTGAGATCTTTTATAGAATTTTACTTAAAGGAAATGATGATGATACTTTCGGAAATAGTACTAATATTTGTTTTTCGTATTTTTATTCTTTTGTGTAAGACCTTGCTCTACAGTTATCTATAATGCTAAAAATAAGACGGCAATTATAACAATTAGAAATATACAGGGTGTATCTAAATAACACCGAAAACATGTAAGGGGAGATTCTCTGATGAAAATGAATAATAGGGGGCCTTTGGTATAAAATTTTATGAAAAAACCCTTCCCTGAAAAGTTACACCCCTGCAAAAATTCCAAAAGAAAATTTATTTTTCTTTTTATATTCCACATATCAAGCTAAAGAAACCAAATTTGGTAAATACTATCTGTCAATAAAACTACACATTTTGAAATTTTTTCAACCCTGAAGTATTTTTATAAGGGGTTGAAATAATTATAAACCCCTATGATTTTTTTCCGATAATTTTTTTCCTATTTTATGTTTGGAAAGCCCCATTCATTTACTAATACTGCTGATGAGCTGTTGCAAGTGTATTTTGCTCAAAAGATTGTCTGGCCTGTTCTTTGCAATGGGATTCATAGAAACAAATGTCATTATCATTTATTGTTATTGTTTCTTAATCTTTCACAAGTTTTAGGATTTTGTATAGAAAATATTAGTTGATAAACCGAAAATATGGTGAAGAGATCAAATAGTTAGTAAATGAATAAGGATTTTTATACATATTTTTTAAAAAGAAAAAAAAAATATCGAAAAAAATATAAGAAAAAATGTCATAGGGGTTAATTATTTCAATCCATTACAATGTTGAAAATGTTCACCAAGTTTGGTTCCTTTGGCGTGATATACATAGAAGATAAAAAAGAAAAACAATTTTTTTTTTGAACTTTTGGAGGCGCAACTTTTCAGGGAAGGGTTTTTTCAAAACATTTTATACAAAAAACTTTTAAACAATTCCAAATTTAATGTTTCATTTGAATTATGAAGATTTTTAAATTTAAACGGTATTAGCAGAAGAGTGACATGCAAATATTAGTTCCTTTTCCTTAAAAGAAACCTCGCTCAAAATTTCATATAGGTACTACAAATGTGAAAATACAATGCATGCATTTATTACAATTCAAAATTGCTTACTTTACAGCTGGGAAGGAGATTTCTATGTTGTAGGTGTCACTGGATGATTGCCGTCCTTGGCGAGTACTTCTACAATACAGAACATGCTGTCTACATATTCAATCTAATAAACTACTGTCTAAAGCGTAACTAAGTTTCATGCAATTATACAAATAAAATAACATTTACTATTAAATTCAGTTTTTAAGTGTATAAAAATGCGCAATATTTACATATATTTTCTAGATACATTGTGTTCTAAATGTACCTAAATTAAGTAGTATTTTCTCAAAATACCAATAATAATAATATAGTAATAATAATAATAACTAGCATGAAGAAAGTATTAAACCTTACTTCTCAATTGGTACAGTTGCATTTATTATATATGTAGTACCATCTTCTTCGTCACGAATTTGTCTCGTTTGTCTTTTAACCCTGTGATCACATTTTACATCAATATTTAATTCTTTACATTCTCTTGTACCCTCGACGGAGAAGGAACAGAAGTTCCAGTCTCTATTTAGTGAATTAATAGCGTTGCGTACTTTTTGTTTTAAGACTCCTTGTCCAGCTTCATTACACAAAACTGAACTTGGGAATAACATTGAAATTTTAAATACTCTCTGAGCAGGTTTAGATGCTGAAAAAGTACATAATATGAATAAATTAAATCATATAAAAGTTTTATTTACCTGAGCAAGCTGGATAAATCAAAGGAAGATTGGGATTTTTAGTAGGTCTCCAAAAACCTTCTACTCCACAAGTATAGAACTGTGGAATTTCTTGAGAAAATCTCAATCCATGATTACATCCAATTTCACACACCTTAAACTGTCCTCCTGCTCCCCAGTCTTTACATATTTGGTAACCTCCGACTGGATCAGTTAACTCCGGGCAGAAGTCAGCTAAAAAGAATTTTGTCACTTATTATTTAGTATAATTTTTTTGTATTATTTTATAGCTTTAAACTATATTAATTGGGTCATTTTCGATTTTTTATATTTCATTAATCGAAAGTTCTTTATCAAAAAAGTCTATGTGCAAAAAATGAAATTTTTCTGCGATCAACTAAAATTACCGTTAATATTGGCGCTAAGCTATTCAGTACACGTTCGTGCTGATTGGAAGTTTAGTGTATTTCATGAAATTTGTCCAATTATGAGCGTATAGAAAAATTGTAAGTATTGTATAGTACTAAAATGTGGAAATACAAGTGTGCCAAGGGACGAGAAAAGTAGTATATTGTGGCACAGTGTATAATAGAATAAACTATGAGCAAAATGTCTAAAAATCAATAGATTCAATCTTGCAGTCTTTCAATTTGTGTGAAGTTAGCCACGCTTTTGATGCACACTTGTTCATCCACGGTTTTTCATCTACGGTTTTCATTCACAATTTTGCAGTAATAACTACTCAGAGGTTTGCAACGGTGTCAAAATTTGCGAATTTGAAGTAGATAGGTCAAATACTGCAATTTTTTTTTTTTTGTAAAAACAATGACCTTGGGCCAGTGGCAAAATTTCAGGCATGTCATACCTTAATAACCAGACATGGTTAACCAAACCAAACTTTAGGGTAGGGTAGGTACTGTGGCTATATAGAGAACTCGAGTAGAAGGAGAACGATTTTGCAGTTTGCGAAAAAAAAATTAAAAAAAACGAGAGCCTCACTTAAGATTTCCAAATTGGCTTGTTTAAATTTCGAGAAACATTTTAAGTCCCATGTCTGGCTATTGAGATATGGCATATCTGAAATCTCACCAGCCGCCACTGTCTTGGACTTCAATTAAATACTCCTAAATATGGACAGGAGTACTTTTAGCATATATATATATACAGGGTCGGAAAACGCTGATGGTCTATCTGAGTTTACACGAGAGCGACAAAGTAAAGTATAGAAATCCGTGCGATAGACAAGGATGACTATATTGACGACGTTTTATAAATTAGAATAACATCTGAGCAGTCGCTCCCACTTCTAACCGAGCGCATCCGATTGGCCGGAAGGTTTTGGCAGGCATCTGTTAGCTTCAGGCAGCTGGCAGCTTCAGTGCCGATGTTTCTATGTGCAGAGTAGGACGCATTTGCTTAAAACAAAGCACATTCTTACGTACTTTTAACTATTTAGAATTATTTCATAAACCTACCACCTAACGGTGTATGAAAATAATTGCAATTATTTTCCGCTTTTGTATTTATTTAATAGCCGCTCTGGCAGAAAGTAATAATAAAACTCTAAAACATAAATAAACTTAAAACTTATTGCAGTAAAAACGAAAGAAAAAAATTAATGTTGATGTTTAACTAATAAGTTGTTCAAAAATACCCCCCCTTTGTGCCTCGCAATACCCTAATCTGTCATAGAATTCGGTTCTTACGCGTTCTAGCATTTCAGGAGAAATATTATGTAGGACGTCTTCAATTCGGGCCTGTAAATTGACTAAATTACGTGGCCTATCATGTGAATGTCCGTAAATGGCCTGTTTTAAATACCCCCAAAGAAGGAAGTTGTTGGGCGATAAATCTGGCGATCTGGGGGCCATGGAATAGTGTCTCTTGTACTAATAAGATGCTGAGAGAATGTGGTTTCTAAATATGCTGTTACTCGACGTGCATTATGAGCGGGACAACCGTCTTGTTGAAACCACACATCCTCAAAGTTGATATTTAATGCTCGAACTGGTAAAGAAGTACAACTGTGAAACGGAAAGTGATGGAAACTCGCGGAAGGAAGATTGTATTTTTAAAATGAGTTTTCCAAATAAAAATTCTATTGCTATATCTTACAAGATGAAACTTAGTCCATATAAATGAAATCGAAAAGAGTATACTGATAGAAAGGACGAATGGCGAAGAAACTAATTAAAATAAATATTAAAAAATAAGAATCTGGATCGAAGAATATATTAAATTTTGACGAAACATGGGCGTATGAAGGTCATACGGAAAGCGGTACGATATAATAAGTGTTAATGTGTGACCGTTATAGTGACAGTGCTAGTAACCAATAGTAAATAGTGTGTATGTATTCTAAAGCCTTTTGTCCTTTTCAATGCGGAATTCCCAAATATTTGCGCGATTTATTTAACGGTGGAAAAATCTCTATTTGTAACAAATGTTGTCAACTTCCTATAACATTTTGTACCATTTTCATCATGAAACTGCCATGGTATATTATAAGAAGTTCAAAACAAACTTATTAACACCACATAATAATGAAAGGGGCATTAATATTTGTAGTGTTTGACAGTATCGCAAATTGCAATTATGAAAAGTTGAGATTTTCCCGCCATAAATAATTAAAACATAAGTTGCAAAATTCGTGCAAAAATCCGTGAATTTCGCGTCCATGACGATAAGGCTTAAGTGTGTTATCTGCGGAGTGCGCATCAGGTAGGTGTAAGTGGGTGGTAGTGGGCAATCGCCGTCCAGCCGACGTCAACTTATTTTTGATAATTTTGTGTGCTTTAACTGTTCTCAAGTGGCACGCTTAGGTAATCATACCACCCGCACCTTCCGTACTTATCTCTGTGTTGTGAGTTAGTCACTTTCTATTATTTTCGACCTTGGGTAATTGACAAGATAAAAACTTTAAATTTTGAAATAATTCTTATAATTTTTATTATCTAACGCCTCAAAATTGGTAAAAACTGTTATATCACTGTTTCTACTCTAAAAATAATGGATGTTATGTAATGGAACTATTTTTGTCATTTTTATATATTTCTTATATCTGATCGCATTCAAATTTAGTACGCCTATGAAATCTTGCTCTCCGCACGCTTCGCCCGTCGCACTGGTCAACAAGCTAGCGATTAGTCACTGTCCACAATTTCGACCGCTGGTAAAATATCAGAATACCGGAGTTGGAGTTGCACAAGTAGCGACATCTCTTGCGAAAGCGAAAGGCAAAGATGGCGATTGGTCGCTGAGATATAAGTGAGAGTGGATTTTATTTGTTGAATGACGAAATGGGCGGTGACTATTTAGATTTTAAAACGTCGTCAATATAGTCATCCTTGTCTATCGCACGGATTTCTATACTTTACTGCGTTTTCCGACCCTGTATATATGCCACTGTCTTGGGCTTCAATTAAATACTCCTAAATATGGACAGGAGTACTTTTAGCATATATATATTCAATTTGGATTGGATTGAAGTTTTCTATAACACAATTGAAAAAATTTCTGCTGACAAGACGGCAGGGGCGTGCCCCCAAGACAAAACTAGAACAATTTTAGAAAGTCACATAATAGAGATTTTAGGAAACTTAACGGATTGACGCTAGAATCAAATATGTATGAATCAATTCGGAATAAAGTTTTCTATAATACAACTGCAAATATTTCTGTTGATAAGCTGCCATGGGCGTACCGCAGGAATAAAATTAGAAAAATTTTAGTAAACGTCGTATAATGGCGATTTTAGGAAATGTAACTGATTTGTGCTACAACTAAATATATGGAAATCAATTCAGAACAAAATTCTCTATAACATAAGATTAAATATTTATGCTGACAACCGTCAGGGGCGCGCCGCATGGACAAAAGAAATCTAACGGATGTATACATACCATATAGTAATATATCTTTCAAATATGACCTGCCCTACGCCTACGCCTATGTTTTTTTAATATATAATTATAATATTTTTGCAGTTTCTGATAGATTTAAAAACAAAAATTATTCTTTAAAACCATTTTAATGCGTCGTTTTCTTAACGCACAAAGACTCGTTAATATCAACTTTCGAACCATGCACTTTTATGTAAAGAATGTGCCAGTGTTTTGTGTCATTATTTATGACACCCTGTGTAATTTATTTGTGCATTAAGAGAGGTTCAGGCCATTTACTCGAAACATTTTAATTTTAAGATAGTTTTACAGGAACATTTTTTTTCCGAAATCAATACATTATAAAATTTTTAAAAAGTCCATAGGGTTAGAAAAAATGTTTATGTAACAAACTCACTTTAATCGGTGTTCTATAGGCCCTTAAATTTATTGACCGTCACCCCCGAATCCGAAAGGAAATATTCTATAACATTTTTGCAGAAAATGTATACATTGCTTTTTAAATATCTCTACAAAAAATGATATACTGGAAGATTTAGATCGTCACTCAATGCACAGTTTGAAAATTTAATTGATTTTTTAAATTGTCAATCATTGCCTTTAAATTTAGTAGGTACCTAGTTTAAAATTGCTAAAACTTATACCATTTATACCATAGTATAAATTATAAATAATTTATAGTAATACATTTTAAACATGCAAAATGTTAACATTTTATTAATCTTATTTTCTCCCAAATATGTAGGCCTTATATTCCAAATCTGCTTATTATAAGATTAAAACGATAAATTATTCCGTGCCATCTAGATCCAAGAAATATGAAACGTTCTATTATATAGATTTACTATAATGACTCGGAGAAAAAGAAATTATCAGCAGCGGCATTACCCAAGAACGATTTAAGGCTAATTCCCTTTAGAGTATCATCGAGTAGCATGTCGCAGTGCAACAGAATACTGCTTCCAATTGTCAACATGTTTTTAAATGACATTATTTTGGTCTAAACAGCGAAGTTCTGTGCCGTACTGCAATGATTAGGTGAGAACGGTGACATTTAAAAACTTGAAATGACCTTGCCAAAATTCAAACAGTCACTACCAGCTGACTGTTTTTCTTTTTCAATATACACTTAAATTTATATCACATTAGGGTATGTTTATGCGATACAAAGTTAGAAGAGAGATTTAAAAAATTGTATAGTGACTTTTGAATTTTTTTTAATAAGTATCACAATTTTATGCTAAACACAATGGCTTATAATTTTATATGATGTCATGAGAATGATGAAATTCAAAGAAATTGTCGTTGAAAGAAACCTATAAACTGCTACTTTATTTTCAAAAATGGTACATCCTACATGTATGTGATACTGACACTACACTATAATGACGATTTCGATTTATATGCATTATGAATGTGTAGTGCGCACTGATATGACGTAAAGTTCGACACGAGTGCTATCAAATTTTGCCTGAACTACTCGGAGCGTGCAATTAAATTGAACAAGGATTAAATTTCAGTGCTCATATTTTATAACATCGTTTTTTTGTTTTATATTTGTGGTTTTATGTTTGAACGTTTTGGAACGTTTGACTCACGACTCACGATACGAATACAGATTTCGATGGATAAAAATTTATTTGTATGCTTGAATGTGTAAATTGAAAAAAGGATTGATGGAGGCAGTAAATTTGTTTGTCATCATTAATGATGAAAGAATAACCCTAGAAGTGGATCCAGAAACTTTTAGCCATCTTTTTGGTAAGTACATTTTCCAAAAACTATTTAAAGGTCCGAAAAGTGAATTTTTCAATTAATTTTTTTACAAACAACATTGTATTTTATTTAGATAATGACAACTATCTAGTACAGCCATAAAAAATTTGATGAGGAATGGACTTATTCCAGAGGAAGAACTTTTAACTGTCCGAAAATCGAAGGACAACATAAACTTTATTCATATCATTGAAGAATGTACCGAAAAAGGTGAATGGGGACATTATGAATCCAAATTGTTACTAGATAAGTATACTCAATATAGGGCCGATGAGAAAATTTAAATTAAAAGGCATATGTGGGAACAAATTTCACAAGATATTCCAAGTTTTTTGGGGAAAACATATACTGCTGTGCAATGTGAAAACCATTTTAAAACTATAATAAAACGTAAAAAAAAGTTGATGATTTAAATAAGAAAACTGGAGAATCACCTACAGAAATAGAATTTTAAAAAGAACTGTCAAAAATCTCTAGTATTGATGACAATATCAAGCCTCCTTTTTACTGGGAGTTGGAAAATATAAAAAGGTAGATAGAAAACCCATCAACCTCTCAAGAAAAAGATGTTGAAGAACAACTGGAAAACAAAGCACAGAAAAGGAAGAAACATGGACAAATTAGGAATAAGAATGTAACCGATGTTAATGGATTTGCACAAAGCAAAAGAAGAAAATCGAGAAAGACGACACAAAGAAAAAATTGACCTTTTGAGTTCTCTCAAGTGAGATTATTTATTATTCTGTTGCAGAAAAGTATTTAATTTATTATGCTGTTTTAGGAAACAGTTTATGTAAGAAGAATGAGAAGTCTTAAGGATCTGATAATGCTGTTCAATATTTTTTTGTATTTATTTTCTAAATAAAATCATATTGAAAACTTATAGCTTTTCAAATATACATATATTAAGAATCTGGCTATTTTAAATTAAAAACAAAGTATACTGTTAAAATTCCGAAGTGCTGTATAGTTGAATCCAAAATTCAACGTATGCACGTCACTAGCGTCATAAATGTTTATAATGGAATAATTCAAGGCAATATAATTTTCAATATTTTATCACATTAAAACAGAACATCGGTTTTATATTCTACAATTCAACTATATTTTGGGCAGTATCTATGTAGTAAAGGTTTCCGTATATTAGTTAAACATGTATAGAATAAATAGCCTAGCAGTTTGGTTAAGGTACTATGGAGTATTATGTAACTTTTTTTTGAGGTCTGTTAAAAATATTATTTTGGTGATCTAAAAAGATTATATGGAAATTTTATTCTATACACTTATAGAGACCATTTCAAATAAACTAATTTTAGAGAAATCCTTTAAAATTCTAAGTGGTCTATTCTGTAAAACATCTTTTAAAATTTAAAAGCCTTTGAAATTTTAAAGCTAGTTATAATGAAGTGTTCAGTGATAAATTTTAAAGAATTTCTCTAAATTTAAATGGTCTCTTTGACAGAAAGTGTACAGAATACCATTGTCATAAATATTTTTTAGAGGGTCACTAAATTAATATTTTTGACGGACCTTTAAAATAATGTTAAAAGAAAGTTACAGTTACAGTACTATAGACCAGAAACTATTATAGAGGACACTGAATATACTACTGCATGTTAGATCAAATTTTATTAATAATAATAAATTAAAGCTGAAACCGTATTATTACATACAAAATACTGGCATACTGGATTTTTTATACTTAAGCGAAATTCTGCCTTCTATTGGCTAGATATTCCATAATGTTGAATCTCTTTTGCTCTCCAAGATGCAAGAGCTCTCCTCGCCTTTCAGGGAATTGTTCTGCAGGATACTGAATATTATTTTCTTCATGTAGAGGCATATCATCAAAGTAATCGTTATAATCAATACATATATTATGTAGAACACAACAACTCATTATAAATTTACTAGCTCTCTCAACTGTTTGAAAGTCAATTGTTATTAACTGCCTGAAGCTTACTTTCAAAATATGAAATGAGTTTTCAATAAGAACCCTAGTTGCTGAAAGCTTGTTATTGAAATATACTTGGTGTCCATTTAAGTTTAATATGGAGATAATGGATATGCAGAGTCACCAAGGATGGTAAGTATCTCTACATATGTGTCTTAAATCATCCTTTATAAAGGATAAAGAAAAAACCCTTGATTCATGAAGTTTACTGGAAATTCCAGTGAATACATCAATTAACTTCTTGTTGCTGTCACAAATTCATTGCAAAGTTAGTGCAGTCATATGATAACTATTAATATAGGTTACTTTAGACTTGTGAGCTGGTATTCTTATATTAATATAACATCCATCTATACATTTGATGACATTCGGAAAACCTGAAATCTATAAATAACATCTTACCTATTAAAATAATCATAATTTAATAAATTGTAAGTACTTGTTCAAATTTTACTGAAGCATTTTCTAATTCTTGTTCACTTCGTGGAAATGTTATTACTTGAGGAGCTCTATCTACCGAGTAATTCATAACTCTTTCTAAAACCGCCTGACACGTTGAAATACTCATTTCAAATAATTGAGCAATTATTCTAATTACTGTTTTATTTCCAGCAAACATAAGGAAAATATTTATGGATTTATTTGTAGATAATATAAATTTATTGTAAACTGTACCTACGCAACGCAAGAAAGTGCTTTCCAAATTTGTGCTTTGGATAAAAAACTGAGTTTTCAAAATTGTTTATTAAAATATATACAGTTTCCCTACTTAATCTAAAATTTTTTTTGAACTAAAAACGAAATCAATTAGTATGAGCAGTTAGTAATTAAATTCTAATTATTTATTTACTACATCTTCCGGATATTCGTGCACTACTAATTCCGTAAAATTCTTTACTCTAATTTGTTGTCTTTGTATATTATTAATAAGGTATTCGTCTTCAAAAGAACTCTCTGATGAAGAAAATAAATTATCAAGAAGCATTACATTTAAAAAAATCGTCTAGTACCGCCATTTTTTACTTGCACTCCACGACTGAACTGACTATTTTCTGGGTGCAAGAAAATTTGCATTTCCGTCTAACTCTGTGCGAACTGACTTGTAAATCGAACACATTTGACGAGCAAAGTGCGCACTTAAAATACAAATCGAACATAGAAATTGTAAACGGTGCGCACTCAGTGCATGTAAATCGAAATCGTCATTAGTATAGTAAACTTCTTTTCAATAAACCATGAGCCAATCGTCGACTGCAGCTACGCTCCCCTTTCGTCTATGTACAAGATACAAGAGGCACATTTTAGAAGAGCGGCAGAAAAGCTGCTAAGGATTAGTAATAGTTCATACAAACTATGTCAAATACATTTTGAAAATAATATGTTTTCTAACGATTCGCGCAATAGATTACGCAAAGAGGTCGTTCCAACGTTTTGTGCACAAGACAGCTTATCTTCAAATTATGTAGATGATAATATTTCTTGTAGTCACTATAATGAGAGTAAGTCTCAAAACAAAATCAGAAAAAATTTTTTTTTTCCAAATTTACATTTTAATAAATTATTTGTCCACTAAACTTCAAACGTCAAATTTTAAATTAAAAAAAAATCCCAAAAAATGTAATTATCACTAATAACAAAAAAAGTAAGTAAATAAATAAAAATGTTTTGTAGTGTAATAATATATATTTTAAACTCTTTTTTTTTAAAGATTCCAAAAAAGTAAATCGAATTTTCACACTGTATGTTAGTAGCAGTAAATAATAATATATAATACATGTTGAATTGCCCATTTATAACTGTATAATGAATTATTACATAATGTGGATAGATATAACGTAAACTTTCATGTGGAATAAATATGCTTTCACGCGCAAATAAAAAATTCTTATTCCGGTCCTGATCAACGATTCTGTAAATTCCATCGGATGCGCTATCGCACTCACATTTCGAGGCCACAGCAAAAAACTGAAGGCAGTTCAAAGTGCCGACAACGGAGTGAAACTGGTGGTCTACCTATGCGGTGATAAGAGCACAAGGATTTTTTTTGGACATGTATATGTATATGTATATATGTATTTATTATGTATGTATGCATAAGATTTATTTCGTCGTTTTAATATTTGCTTCGATTATAAAAAATGTTACTTGTAATTATCGAAGTAATACAAACAAGATATAATTCTGGATCTATACAGAAAGAAAAATCATGTCATATTATTAATCAATTAATAAAATTATAAATATTTACGTTTTCTCAAATTGTTATTTATGTATTATTATTATTCTAACACAATTTAAAATTTTTAAATAAGTGCCTATTTATTTACATATGTGTCTACCTTATTTTTAATTGCAATTACTGTAAATTATAAAAACGTCAGTTGTCACTGATGTGTAAGAATACATATTATTATTGTTATTTAATGCTTTTTACTATTTCGGTATAATAACAGCTTTGTTCCTAGAGCGCAAAAAATTGGTTTCAAACTGTCAGGGATTGTTTGACCAGGCGAATATTGCTTTGATATCGCTGAAAGTATAGTAGCAACATAATTGGTCGCATATCTGTGATAATTTGAAACAGTCTCAAACTGACTCTTGGAACAAACCTAGTCTAATAACTTTATAAAATTTATATTTGGCAACGCTTTCTGAATTGGACGCTAAAATCGACTCGCCTGTGGCGTGACCTACGAGCTAATAGCTAAACTTACTCTTTCTACAGTACATGCGCAATTTGAAAGAAGCTGGCTTTTGGAGGTACTTTTGTTTATAAATACCTAGTATATAGTTTACCGTACTCGTCTACTAGATTTGCTTATTTTTAATTTAAAACCTTATATTATGTTGTATAAGTATATTTGTATATTAACTTAATGTTTTATTTCTTGCAATATTATTTTTGTGTTTTTCGTTTTATTCGATATAAATGTGTCACAAAATTAGTCTGCCAAACGTCAACAGCAGAATCTATGTTCAAAAATATATAGGAAGAAAATTTTTAATAAATGGTTCGTAAAATATACTCCCCATGGAAGTTATGATCTCTATGTTACGTATTTCTCGCCGCAAAATTTCCAAATTTTATAAAATTATTCTAAACCGTCTCAAAGATATTTGAAAAAAACTTTCCTTTAAGGTTACCGTATTTTTTGCAGTAAAATGACCAAATGTGTGGTGTTTTTTAGGTACAAAAATCTCGAAAAATTAACACATAGAGCAAAAATAATATCAAAAATAAAATTATTTAAATTCGCCTCAAACAATATAATAATTTTTAAAATGCATTTGTATGACACACATTATTTTGATATTCTAACCTCACATTTTAGCAATTATTTTCACATAGGGGACGGATGAATAAAATGACATACATTTAAAAAAAAATAGAACAATTTAATTAAAAAATCTCATTTCTTTTAAACGAATCTAAACAAAACGTAAACTAACCCTTTGGCAACATTTCACATGAGCCTTTAACAAAATGAAATATGGACTTCTAGGCAAATAAATAAAAATAAACAAGAAAAATTCATTTTACCCCACAAGGAGGGCAAAATGACACAACAATACTGTTTGATATACTTTTAGTCGGTACAAAGCTCACAAATAAAATTTTTTATTTTTTTGTCTACCCCGGCACAGTCGGCCCACTTTTGACACGAACAACAAAATATTATAGTCACAGTTCACCTTGTTTGGACAATTTATACAGTTCTGTGCATTAAATGCAGGCACAATTGTCTTCTTCGTCTGCAGAACAAGGTTCCTTTTCTGTTTCAGACTCGGATTCTGCAACGACTTTTCTTGTTACTACCCTTTTTCTTTTTTCTGGAATCTTTAGTCGGTTTGGTTTTTTCTTTTGCCATTGTATAGACCATAGAAAAAGACAAATGTAGAACGCGCTTAGACGAGTGCGCATCCATATTTTCAGCAATTTCATAGGCGCCACCATATATGTTTTGGTGGCTGCCATTTTGAGCCACGTTTCCATGGTTACGTTGTTTGTTGTTTTTATTTACATTCTACATTTAATACATTTTTGTTGTTTATTCTGTGCTAATTTTGTTTAGGTTTTATTATTGTGATATTAATTAAGTGTTATTAAAGACTTTTCATTCGTTTCATAGCGTAGTACCTATGATCTCTTTTTTTAGGTCGAGGTAAATTTATGGTTTATTATTGGCATTGTTTAACTAATATTGTGTATACAAAGAATCATGTTTATTTGTTTCTAGTTTTGAGCAGAGTATGGCTTGTACTGTTTCCAGATGTAAGAACGTGAACATTAAACAGTCAGGAAAGTGGTATAAGATCTTGTTTGTATGACACATTCAATTCAGTAATAAGTACTACTTACTGCATGTAGTTTTATTATTCACTAAATAATTGCAAATATTTTATTTCTGATGTTTAAGACTAATTTACTTTGCAGGTTTCCTAAATGTGAACGCTTGAAATTCTTTAAGGAAATAATAGAGGTTCCAAAGTTACAGTGGGGCCCAAGAAAATATATTTGTTCCCACAATTTTTTGGACGCCGATTTTTACCTAAGTGAATACATATTTAAAAAAATTGCATTGCAATCAAGAAATTTAGTCCAAATGGAAGTTTGTGAGGCATCAAGTGATACTTCTTGTCCTTTCAAAAGATAATTTGGCTTCGAATGAAAATTGCCATAAAATATTAAGAACTAGCTACATTAATTTCCGTTATCATATCTTTTTTAAACTATTTTGTTTGATTTGATAATTATAAATTAATTGCAATTACTCCTAGCAATACTGCGACATCTTCTCCAAACAAAAAATTGCCAAGTTCGTCAAGTCCTACTACATCTAGTGTCACAAAAGCTCGCTCCATCAGAAAAAGGAAACATTTAAGTAGATAACGGTAGTTATAAATATTTGTAGTTAATGTTAAGTATATGATATTACATCCTTGATATTTTTTTTAGAAAACCTGTCGTAACCGAGTCATCTCTTGATAGATCATCCGTTGATACATCGAACAGCAAAAAACAAAAGAAAGTACAATTAGTTTAATTTCTATATAATTATAGGTGTTTTATTTCACATTTATTAAAAAAACATATTTTAGTGGAATAATTATATTTTATTTCTATTTTAGTTTTAGGTCCAGGAAACGAATAAAAAAAGTGACGTGTTGATTAATGCATTCGATAAAAGTCGAATGAAATCAGCAGCAAACTGCAGATGACTTGAAGGCAAATGAAATAATGTCATTTACTGGTTTAAAGTTCCAAAAGATTTGTTGTCTCTGTTCTAAAAGAATGCGGAGAAAGGTGAAAAATACATTAATTTCTCACTAGATGGATTGTAACTACGAAAGAAAAAAGAAATGTATAAATCTATACATATATTTTTATTTTCTTTTCAAGTAAGCAAGCGTTTATTCGTACATAATGAAACAATATACCTACGTAACGGATGAATCAGTGAAGTAAAAGAAAAGCTCTAAATATAATGTGATTTTATTTCTAAATATATAATAAAATATTTTTTTCTCAAAAAGTATTTTTATTTAACTAATGTTTAATAAATTTTGTTACTAATCGAGTTGTTACATAATATAAAGAATATGCCTATTTGAGAACTTAGAAGTTATATAAAATCTAAAACCTTTTAAAAATGACTGGTAGGGAAATAGATCTCTTGTACTATCGGAAAAACAACTGGTATGAATAATGACGAGACGATTTGTCTGATTGTTCTGTTTGGCAGTGGTTGCCATGGAAACGTGGCTCAAAATGGCAACCATTATATGACGCTAGTTCGCGCATCCTCCATATTTATCTATGGTGTAGACACATAAACGTATATACACTTTTGTGTATATACGTAACGTAACGAGGAACATTGACTTCGCACAAAGTGTCAGCGGCGGTTATATCAGTCAAGGTTAATCAATTAATTCTTTATAAAAAATATACAGAAAAAGCTTATTAGAATGCAATTAACTTTAATAATTTGTTCTTCAAAATTGACAGATATTTCCACAGATTCTGGAAAACAAGACAATATGAATTATTATCATATTTATAAAACAGATCATATATGTATTACAATCACAATTAACTCTTTAAAGAAAAATTACTGTTGGTTAGAGATGTTAACAATTGTGTTACATGTCAAAAATATAAATCATGTCGATGCTTTGTCAATCTCCAAAGAAAAATTCTTTGTCATTCAATGTCAATTCTTTGTTGAGAAAAATTAGCAAATACATTTAAAAAAATTAGCCTGTAGTAAACTAAAAATAAGATGAAAACCGAAACGTCAAAATATTCTAAGCATAATTTAAAGAAACGTAAAAAATATTGACTACTAACGCTTTATTTCCTTTTGGAAATGAGGGTGCTAATCATTTTCTCGTTTATCCTTATCCATGGCTTAAATAATACAGTTATTGCCTATTTTAACTCTAACCTTAACCCTATTTTACCAATGAATTTGGAAAATTCAAGAATAATTATAAGCAAACATACTTTCGTTAATAACCTAGATATTTCTAAACTGTAGAAAATTAACTAAATCTAATTTACAAGAACAAGTTAATTTTATAATTTAAAGAAACATTTTTAATGATGTGTCAGATAAACTAATAAAACAAGCAATCACTGTTATTTCAAAATGACCATTTATTAGAAACTATTTTCCTACACATGAGGCTTAAATGTGGACTGATAAATCTTGGTGACAAAATGTTAAAGTGGTTATTTGGTACACTGGACTCTGAGGATAGAAAAAGAATCGGTACTTTATTTTAACAAAAATGATGAAAAGATGCACAATTAATAACGCAATTCCTTAGTCAAAGGAATTTATGTAAATCATAACATATTTCAAATTAAATCAAATATCCTAACTGTAAAGAATTCAATTGATAAATATCAGTATAGTATTAATGAAATCAATCCTTTGGAATTAATTATTAATTGCCTAATAACTTTGCAGAACCAATTAAACTAAATTATTTTACTGCTATAACATGTTAAGTATTTACTGATCTTAATAAAATACATTCAACTTTTCTCTGTTTAAAAAGTTTATAATAAATAAAATGCAAACTTTATACTCATTAAATCAAATTGCTCAATTTAAAAATAAACACAGTTGCTAGGTATATGTTTTTTGGTAGGTATTCAACTATTATACGAGAGAATAATTTTTTTAATTTATTGTCCAGTTTTAATGCCTACACTATTTAAAACATTTTTCTTGTATCCTATTCCTATCTGAAATAAAATAATTCCACCTCAGAAACCATACCTCAGAGAAAAATTAACCTTATGTTATTTCCATAAATTATCTATTGTTAACTGTTTACACTTTACTTAATTGTTTCTGTTGCATGTGGCATCTCAGTATTACATATTTTTCATGTTTATATATGCAGGGTTAGCTATGACTAAGTACAAAAATTTTAACCACGTGTTCAGGGGGGGCTTAAAAGACAAAAACATATATTTCAGAGTTCTAGCTCGATGTTTAAAAAATGAGGCAAATCCCTCTTTTTCTACAGTAAATCAGCGTCTATGATAACCATCATCTGAAATGGTTTTAGAACTACCCCGTCATTTTTCACAGCGCTGCCAAATGTAGAAGTGACAAAATTTAACATTTTTATTAATAATAATATCTGATATATAACAGCTTCTTTAAAACCTGCCAAGACTACATGTTCACTCATTACAGGTCCGACAAATTTACTTGCTAAGAAAATACACACTTCGCATAGATACAGTTAACAAAATTGTCCTTTTATTCTAAGAAAATCGATTAAAAATACAAATAGAAATCTCCGAATGCCGTCGTGGCAGTTGTTAATTTATAAGCTGACTGTTACACAAGTTCCAACATGTCGAAAACATCCATTATACTCGTATGTATAATGTATATAAAAAGTTTTTTTATAAACTGAAAAAACTCACTAAAAACGGAAAACTAAAATCACAACGTAAACACAACCGCTCAGACTTCGATCCGCCGCCACCGAGCCAATACCACCACCAATAATTTTCACATAGATATTCTTATGGTAATCAATATAATCAGTAATCTATTCTTTTGTGTCTGATCGTAGAAGCGGTAATAGGTTATCTTCCTCCTCGCATTGCCTTGATACTTCTTCCATGACACGAGGGCACATGCACATAGCATTTGTCAGACGATAGCAACCTATGAACCTGTTTTGTTGGTTACTTATACTCTCCAAATGTCAAACGGCTATAGGGCAATCCAACGAACTGTCAAATCACTTTAAAAATGGCGGCTGTAGGACAAACAACTCGACATATGACAAGCAGAAATTTGTGTTTTTGTGTAGAACTTTTAGTTATTGGTCTGTGTGAAGAACTGTGTGTTTTGCTCATTATATTTTATACCTATTTCGGAATACCAAGTATAATTCAGACTATCATAATGGTTTTGTTTTGTTGTGTTATGAATTGTTGGAGTAGAGGACAGCGAGAAGATCAAGTTAGATTTTTTAGGATTCCTGCTGCATTGAATTATAGACAGAACTGATCTCAATGAACTCTCA
The DNA here is from genome assembly GCA_037114965.1 of Monochamus alternatus. NCBI lineage: Eukaryota > Metazoa > Arthropoda > Insecta > Coleoptera > Cerambycidae > Monochamus > Monochamus alternatus. The sequence goes on along the minus strand of CM073428.1, from coordinate 44,424,504 downwards.
TATAAGACGGCAAAAGTGGCTTAGTGCAATAAAACAGCAATACCTAACTAAAAATTAAATACAGTGTACAAGTTTTAAATATATTATTTATAAATAGGTACCTAAGTTCTTTTTTCTCTCCAACTAGTAGCATAATTACACCCCCGCCAGCCCTAGCAATTCAGGGTCCTGGAGAATACTGTATATAATATTAATAAAAAAAATATATTGATAACAATATTGGCAGTTATATATAATTAATTAGTAAACTATTACAGAGGTACGTAATTTGATTTTAACAATTATTTATGCATAGATACATGGCAGAATTTATTTTCAGTTAAAGAAAAATTCTGCGGGGGCTTGAAATTCTTAATAATGCCACTGTTTCCAATTCACATATATTTGACAAAAATTATAAATAATAAATAAAAGTCCATTTGATAGAAAAAATCTAAAATATATTTAATAAAAAATATTAAAAATAAGTTATATATACAATTCTAAAAAAATTGGGTACATAGATAAATAGTACAAAATGTTTAATAATCAATTGGTTTTTTGATATTTTAAATAATTGCGGCATTGCAATAATAATTTAAAGTTTGTTACAGCACAATAAAAAAACATTAGCAGCAGGGAAAATCATTTAATGCACCAAGTTCATTTTTGATTAGTCAACTATTTCTTGCCTCGGCCCATTTGAAAGAAAAAATTTGTAGATATACCGAAGTGTAGTGAATACTGAGAATAATAATAATTTTATGAATATTCAGCAACTAGAACGTTTTAGCTAAAATATAAACCCACTTTTTCTTTTTATAATGAAAGTGTATGAGAAATAGGAGTTGCTGATCTGGCACGAACTAGGGGGCCCCACTAATCGCAGGGCGCTGCCCAGTGCCTAATGGAAAATAGGGGCCTGCATAGGTAGGTATATATTACTTTTACATATAAATATTGCAGATATTTAAAACTTCAGAAAACATTAGCACAACACTACATTTTCGTTTATATCTACCCATCTTGGTCTCTGTCAACGTTGCAGTGGTAATTTGATAACCCAAATGCATGTAGGAATCCAATCAAGATGTAAGTTATCTGTTAAAGCAGCCGGTTTAGCTGAAATATATGCTTTTAAATTGTTCTATATAACTATTAACTAACCCGATACAAAATGTTTTGAACAAACGACACTATTTAATTTTTTCTTGAGTTAGGTCTTGCCGTTATATTGCACAAAGCCACTTTTGCCGTTTTATATGAGAGAGTTCATTGAAATCAGTTCTATGTCTATAATTCAATGCAGCAGGAATCCTAAAAAATCTAACTTGATCTTCTCGCTGTCCTCTACTCCAACAATTCATAACACAACAAAACAAAACCATTATGATAGTCTGAATTATCCTTGGTATTCCGAAATAGGTATAAAATATAATGAGCCAAACACACAGTTCTACATAAAATCACAAATTTCTGCTTGTCATATGTCGAGTTGTTTGTCCTACAGCCGCCATTTTTAAAGTGATTTGACAGTTCGTTGGATTGCCCTATTTGTCAAAGAGTATTTGTGGCACAAAGTATAATAATAATTATACTTTGTGATTAGTGGTCAGAAAATAATATTACAGAATACTGCAAACGTCTCGGGAAATTATAGTTTAAAATAATACTACAATACTAGTACATAATATGCAACACGTCGATTATTGTTAATATCATTACTGATATTAGTATGTTACTATTTAATTCCCCAATAATATAATGGAACAAGCGTGAGTGCACCTTATGCTAGTGGTCTACAGATGGTGACGTATCATATTCCGTTAAAAATATCGCAACCGGTTTTTTTAGTGTTTGCTTTTCGCATATTTAATTTCACATAACACATGGCGTATTCAAACGCAGAAATTGCGGATATGTTGCTAATTTATAGAAAGTGCGACAAAAGAGGAATTCCAAAGATGTTTTCCCAATAAACAAAATATTCCGAATCTTCGTACACTTGTAAATAAAATGTAAACTTGGAAATACCCGTAAGGTAGGTGCTACTCTCGGTGCTACCATATCGTATTTCTCATTAAATAATCTAATATTTTGTAAATGAAACTTTTTCTTTTAGAGCGCTGTAAATCGATACACGTGGCAACTCGGTGCCCTAGCACTACCTTTGACACCTGTTAACTACAGAAAAAATAAACATTTTAGACAAAAACGGATAGAATGTCGTGCATTACTGGACAGCGCTTCGCAAATTAGTTACATATCAAGGGAATTAGCAAATATAATGTAGTTATTATCGGAGACAATGAGAAAATGTACAGACAGATTCAAGTCGCTACTAGTGTTAGGGATTTTCAAAGAATAATATGGCGAGCGGAGACTTCTGAAGAAATTAGACTTATATGAAGTATACCTAACCTAGCGGCTGACAGGTGGCATAGTCATCGATAAATGAGGGTTTAATATGGTTATAAAAATGTTCACGTTATAAATAGGTTTGGACATTTTTTGTAGGGGGATTCTATTAATTCTTATTTTCATCTATCCTTTCTTCAAATATGTGTACTTAGTTATAGTTATATATAGATTTATTCAGTTAGTTCAGTCTTAATCAAGTTCAAATCGCTGTTTCAAGATTTAAGCTAACTCTGTTTTGTGCTTAATGCATACATGCTGTTAGTTAAGTAAAACATAATTAGAAAAAACGATTATCTTGTTTTGGGTAATTTAATTAACAAGGGTAGAAGTTGAGTCCAAAACAACCAAGAAAGCGAAGGGATTTCTTCGAACTCAAGGACTGCAAGAAGCTCAACATCTTTTCCTGCTGGATGCCGATATTGGATTTAATTTTTCGTTTTCGTAGTTTTACAAGATTTGTTTAAGAAATTACATCGACAACACTAGTTGTCAACAAGAACAGTTAGTTTGAAATTAAAAAGCAAATTGATATTGTTAAAGTACTGTGAGACTCTACCCACTGCCTCTGCGGTTCTACTACTCAATGCCTCTAGGCGATATGTTCTGTGACACTTGATAGATTGTTGACATATAAAATAAATAAAACAGGTTCTATTATTGAGCCTTGAGGCACACCTACATCCGAATTCAAACAATTGGATTGCACAAAATCTATAGATTGCTTAGATTCGACCTTTAAAGACACATACTGTTAACGACCCCGAAGAAATGTTGATACCCAGTTAAATGTAGTTCCTCTTATGCCACATTTTTCTAAAATAGATAGTAATAAATTATGATTTACACAGTCAAAGGCTCTGCTCACAATCACAATCACAACGGGTTTATAATTTTCCATTAGAGTCATATAATTTTGTTTAAATAGGGGATAACTTTATTAGTTTTCAAATTTTGCGGAAAAATACCAAATTCAAACGACTTGTTGACTAAATACGTCAGTGGCGCTATAATAAAATCAATAACCTGTTTTAAAATGAGTCGGGAGTCTCATCAGCCTCTGAAGACTGTTTATTTTTCAGTTTCCGGTTTAATAAAAGTGATAGTTCCTTTGGCGTATAAAGGGTTAGGTACATTGAGTGCCGATTAACAAAGCCTAACTGCAATTGTGTATCAGCACTTGCAGTGTCCGCAGAGTGCACTTCATGTACAAATCTTAGAGGAGTCTAGATAAAAAACTGATTAAAATTATTGGCTATTTCATATAGATTATCATCCAATGTGCCATTTTTATCAATGCAAATATAATAGTGCTCTTTCTTTTTTTGTTAATTCAGATACCACATTTCAAGAGGTTCTCATCATGTTTTCGGAATGCATTATTTTGGTTTGATAAAATTGTTTCTTTTTGTTACTTAATAAAACATTATGATTTTTTTTTTGCAATTTTCTAAGCGTTTTTAAAATCTGGATTAACATCCTTAAACAAGAACACATTTTTTAGTGATTGACTTGAAAAAACAACGTCTTGGTCAATCCAATTTTTTTTCTTATTTTTTAAACGTATTTCTTGTTTAGGAAAACATGCACTGAATACAGAACTAAAAATACGGTAAAAACAGTGAAAAGTCGCGTTGAAACAGATTAAGGTTTGACCAATCATTACTCATTAAAGTGCTTTTAAAATTGTGAATATTAGTATGACTGAAATTTCTTTTCATAATGATCTTATCATTTACATAATCATCACAGTTAACATATACATCTACTAAAACTGTACTGTGATCAGATAATACATTATCAACAACACAACAAATAACATTAGTTTTACATACATTTGTAAATACTTGGTCAATTATTGCAGGTGGTTGAAGTTACTCTAGTAGGCCAATTAACAATATGAGCAAGACCAAAGCATGATAATAGATCACACAGTTTTACAAAATTATGACATATATTTATCAAAATTAAAATCGTCACATTTAAAAAAGTATATTCGGTTTATATAAATAATCAAATACATTTCTCAATGTACTTAAGAAGACATCGACATCTCCAGAAGGAGTGCGATAACAATTTATGGTTATGGTGAGATATAAGTGGTCTGCTTACTTCCTGCTCGGCCTAAGCGGCTCGACTTACAGGAAGCGACCTACATTACAGCAGGTACTTAACGCAGACCTCTCGCCCTGGGCGACGAGCTATTAAATCTGTAAATGATACTGCAGGAAACAACTACTTCGCGGACTAATGCCCCGACCGATATTGAATTACTCCTACAGTATCTGTGTGAACAGCCAAAATATGAGGTACTAGTTCAAATTCCTCATGACTCTTCAAATTTATGAGCATGTGTTAGGAAACGTTTAATTAACGAAATACAGGGTAGTGAAACAATGATAAAGACATTTCTACGCATTGATGATAGCAATTTCAACAAATTATTTTATTGACTTTTTTTCTTACTATTTTAAAGATGCAATCCAAGTGAATGACTTTAATTCAGTTTTCATGTTTTTCTGGAAAGCTAATAACAATTTCAAAAAATGAAAACACTTTTTATCAATAAAGTTATGAGGATTAAACGAATATGAAAAATATTTAAAAATATCCAGACATACATTTTGTTTTTAAAATAAACATCCATATCTACGTCCATGCGATTGATAGTAGGATTATTTTGTACTCTTTGCAACAAATGAACCATACCCAAATTAAAAAATATGTAATATGAAACCAAAAAGTGTTATGCTACGGAAACATTTAAAAAAATCCAATGCTTTGTATCTCGAAGCATTTTAAGATAAAATGCTATAAGGCAAAAATTAACACTCTTCCGACATATTACCTATTCTGAAATTTTCTGTATTTAAACCTGATACACTTATATTATTTTAAAAATGTTTCAGTTCTCGATACGTACCTAAGACAGATACTTTAAATATACAAGATGCTGTATTTCCCATTTCATCAGAGGCAATGTATGCAATTTGATAAATACCCCACAAGAGTGTTTGACCCGATCGATGACCATTCTTTTCTTGTACTTTAACAACTTCAACATTGTCAGTAAAAACAGGTTCGTCCCAAGCTACTAATGCAGAACCATTTTTCGTTATAATCCATAAATCACCAGGGCAATATTCTACTTGTGGTGGTATTTTATCTACTTCCAATTCTTGACACTTTGTTCCTTTGTAGCCTAGAAGACAATTTCTTTGTCCACATTGTGATGGTACAATTCTTTCAACACCACCGACAGTATCTTCATATCCAGCCCAAGTTAATATCAGACCCCGATATAATACAGGTTCAGAACGACAATCTCTTACTTGCTTTTGTATTTCATTAGTGACATCTAATGCTCTTCCCCATATCTGAACTTTCGTAAGATGTCCTTGGAAACCAGATTCTGTGTATGCTTTAGGATTTCCTAGTTGAGGTTTGCCAAGAGTCGTCCATGCACTGAAATATTCAAATTATTATATATACGATTTCTCTTTGATAATCGTTTTTACTAATAAAGTAATACCGAATAATATGCAAATAAGCAATTACGTGACATTCCACATTTATCCAATTTGATATTTTTTAAAGATAAATATCTTCGTGATGAGTTTTGAAGTTAGCCAATTGTTATAATACTTAATAATCATTTTAGCTTCGCAAAAAAACTATTTATACTAATTCTTAGTTACAAAGGAATATACCTACAACTATTATTTTAGATTCATTTATAAAATTTACATTTTTTTGAAAATTAAAATGCATAGCTATTTGTATAATAAGGGAGCAAAGTGCATAATTTCCTCCCGCGGATGGTTGGATGGAGACTAGGCAAATAAGAAAAATATGTGAAGAAGTGGTCCAATTTTACTTTTCCAAAAAATGCGCCGATTTGAAGCCTTCAACATTATGAAGCAAATACAGCATGTTGCGATGTACACTCCAAATTAAAAGCAATATCGACATTAAGTTTCCTAAATTAGTAGCTTTTTTAAAAAGGAAATCTACTGGATATAAAGCCTAGAAAGCCAATACTTTTTCAAGGGAGAATATCAACAAGTTTATTGCAGAAGTTCCAGATGAAACTTACATATGAAGGCAAGATCGATCGCTATTGTTGAATAATAAATAAAAACGTAACGCAGCACTTTTTATTAGAAAGTATATAAAAAATGACAATTAAGTGACATTTTAAGCTGTTGTCATAAGTGCATGTTTCCTTTTTCAGGTCGTGGTTATATTTGGAATTGCTGGGGCATGGCGTAGCAATGAATTAGTTAATATGATACTCGAGGATATCGGTGATAAAGGCAATATTTTGGTGGTGCAAATACCTGACTCAAAAACTAATATCAAAAAGACACACAGAATAACAAATGAGATTGTTAGCGGAGTATCTGTCTTGGATATGTATAGAAAATATATGGACTGTAGGTCCCCTAAAACATGTCATTCTAGATTTTTTGTAATTTATTCTAAAGGGAACCAAGTAATTGGCAAAAACCCAATTGCCAAAATTCTATACAGAATAGCAATAATTTTAAATTTAGATGATTCGAAAGGCTATACTGGACACAGTTTCTGCCATACTTCAGCTACGTTATTAGTGGGAGTGATATTCTTACTCTAAAAAGACATGGGGGATGGCGAACAAACGCAGTAGCAGAAGGGTACTTAGAGAGTATTTCTAAAAAATGTGAGGTAGCCACCCAAACAATTACGGGAGAAAGTACCACTTCAAGTACCAAAAAACGTTGTCCTATTTTTGAAAATTTTGTTTCTACCAGAAGTACTTCATTAACGATCACGAATTTGGAAAATAACAAAGAGGAACTCATCAAGACCAGCAGAGCCAATATTTCTTTAGGGAGAATTTCCATTAGTAATTTAACTAATTTAAATATCTAAAAATCTAATTTTAATTTAATTTATAGAGTGTTTTCATTAAACCAGGTTAGTAAATTTAGATTAATTTCTTTAGATAATTATTGAATAGAGCTTTGTCTGTGGAATTGTTCATTAGCATACCTAGATGTTTGGTATCAGGGAGCATATATATGACTTCATTGATAGGAATTGTAGGAGATTTGATTTATATTAGCTTAAAATACCTTTCTAATACAGTAAAAAATGCTAATAATAAAGAATATATGGGTAGATATTGTGGGTGTAATTCAACGCTGGTTGGGGCTTTAGTCCACAGAGTAGTTAGTTTAACACAATATTATTAATACCTAAAAATATATAAAAACTTTTACATAAAGGGTAAACATTATTCAAGTAGGTATTGTCATTGATAGGCTAATGTCACTTTTGTCATTGTGGATATTTAATTTCAAATAATTTAAATTTATATAATAATTTTTATAGTTAGAAATTTGACTCAACTTAAAGGAGGCTACCTAAAGAAGCAATCCTAAAAATGCAGAAATAGTTCAGATCTCATCTATTGTCCCACTGTCAAAAGTGAAAATTAGATATTTATAGAGTGTTTTCATTAAACCAGGTTAGTAAATTTAGATAGATTTATTTCTTTAGATAATTATTGAATGGAGCTTTGTCTGTGGAATTGTTCATTAGCATACCTAGTTTGGTATCAGAGAGCATACATATGACTTCATTGATAGGAATTGTAGATTTGATTTATATTAGCTTAAAATACCTTTCTAATACAGTAAAAAAACATATTGTTGTTACTACATTTGGTCGATTTATTTGTCTGCCTGTTATTTTAGGATTAATTACATCTGTACCTAATTTTAGAAATGTTTTTGCATTCTTTCTTTTATTTTTTAATGTTTGTATGGCCTGATTTATCAAATCGGTAGCTCTCATATCAATACTAGTGTTCTGTAATATTTTACTTAAATTAATTGTAAAAGACAAAATTTGAGACAGGGAGGAAACAATGAAATTAGTTATTAATATTAATATTTTTTTAAGTATTTGCTTTGCTAGACGATTCTGTATCCTGCCAGTCTGAAATGACATCTGATGCATTAACAATATATAAATTCTAAGGACTCGTACGCAGTAGTGCATGTGATGCTATTCAGTTCCAAGTTTCCAGAATGCGGACAGATATTTTCGGAATATTAAAATATTCATTTTATTATATTAAATGGAGGATCATATACTTAGTATTTTATATTTCTCGGTTATGTGTCAATATGATATTTAATGGTAGCATACACTATTGCCTAATGTTTATAAATTAGATTAAACAATAATATATTGTTTTATTTCAATTATAAATACTATCATACCTAAATATACGCAATAACCATAGAATTTTTATCATATTTGAAAACAAGTATTATTAAACTACATAGCACCAACTACACAGTAGTCTCAATTGCAGGTGATCATCGGTAATCAAAACTGTAGACAGAGTTAAATGTTGGATGTATAGTTTTTTTTGTACACCCCATTAATCATGATGAGAATATTTGTATTTGCAGATGTACTCCATTTGTTGAAACTAATAAGGAACCATTGTCTGGACTAAGGTCATAAAATTGATGAAATGCATATTAACAGGGCTGGTATTGAAGAACTTATTGCAGCTTATTTAGATGAAATCAAAATTGTACATAAAGTAACAGATTATCATCTATCAGTCTGAGGCAGGGAACACCAAAAAGTGAAGCCTGCTGCTCAAATTTTTTCAAACACTTTCGCCAAGGTTCTTGTGTTGCGGAATGCAGGATCTTTTCAAAAATTCAATCTGGGAGAAAACGTGAAAAGCAAATTTTTGTCTTTAATTAATAATTGGTTTAATATTTTCAACGCTAAAGTAAAGCATGTAGTCATCCTGGAGTAAATGCTTCTGGAATAAATCTAGACAAACGATTATCAATAATCAATCAAACAATTTCCAAAGTGTTTCCAAAATGGTAGCTGGAAGATACAAATCTCTTGTACAGTTCCAAAAGGATAATATTTTAAGCAATCGTTCTTTATTGGATTTATATTTTTACTTGCGCAATAAGTGTCAGATTGATACCTACCTACCTACCTACCTAATAACGTACAGGTAGAATCAAGATGTAGTTGAAAACTTTGTCTCCAGTCATATAAAAAAAGTAGCAATATTTGTTCATGCCCTAAGACTTCCCTAACTAAAATTTGGAAATTTTCATTATTTTATTTATAACACCATAATAATACTTAATTAAACATTTCATTGGTTTATTTTGAATGCTATCAGTGATATCTGGAAAAACTAAAATGGATTCATATTTATGGAGTTGCAGCGCCTTTGTTTATATAAACTGTTCTGTTATTTTTAAGTCGTAGAACATTCATATGAAATAGGGGAAAATAATTTCAGAGTTAAACCAATGGTTCTTGAATTCTGAAAAAACTGCTCTCCAACCTATGAAGGATTGTAGTACTCTTAGAAATAGTTTTACATGATATATACAAAGTCGTAAAAATAACTTACTAAGTAGGCAGTTTACGCCCACTAGCATATCCATCTACTTTACTTGCTATCAGACCTTCCGTAATAAGTTTAAGTTCTCCACCATTTTCTCCATCCCAAACTATAGCAATATGATGCCACTGGGCATCATTTATTGTTGTATAGTCTCGGTAGCTTAAGTAAACGTCTTGTATGTCTTGAAATATGGACACCTGTACTCCACTAGAATGGGCTTGGACTATTGGTCTTCTATTACTTGGAACATATTTTGAACTAAAAATAATTAAAACTTAATTTTTATGAAATTTTATGATTCATATTTTTACTCACGAGACACTGTATAGAGTAAAAAATATTCCATTCTCATCTTTTTGTGTAAATTGTACCCACATAGCTATTGTAAGACTTGATTTAGATCCGGTATAAAATGGTATAATTTGAGAAGCGGAACTACGCGTGGCATCAGTAAAATATAAGTCATAATCAACAGATATACCTGGAAAAAGGAAGAAAAACTATATAGATAACATAAAAATAAATATTAAAATTTACACACTTTTTCTACAGTCTTCTCCAGTTAGATTAAATGGACATTGACAATAAAATTTTCCAGTCAAATCTACACACGTCGCACTTGGTGGACAAGAATTTTCTTTACAATCAACTATATCCTCTTCACAGTATTTTCCTGTAAAACCAGGTGGGCATATACATTTAAATCCATATATGTCATTTGTGCAAGAAGCGCCATTTTTACAGGCATTGGCTGTACAGGCATCATATTCATACTGACAGCCAATCCCACTGAAACCATCATTGCAGGTACAGTTAAGACCAGATCCAAAGTCTTGACATTTTCCTCCATGCATACAAGGATTTCCGATGCACCTTTCCGGTGCAGTCTCACATTGCTTTCCATCGGTTCCTGAAGGACAACTGTATACGATAAAAGAAATAAAAATTATTAGATTCAATAAAGAGACTGGAAACAAAATTTGCCGTGATAATTAAACATCGGAAACTGCACCGTAACTACCTGTGTTCCATGCAACACGAACAAGGGTATACTTTACACCATTGAGTCAAGGACAGGCTCAAACCGGTTTCATATTGTCAAGAAGAATAATACTATGTGATCCATAGTATGAAAATAAAATTTAGATTTGATTGAAACTGCTTAATCTGTATGTACCTTACAAGTTAATTAAAAAACATTTTTTATTGGTCACAATTATATCTGTTGGAAATTGTAGATGCAGATACGTGTTTACTGTAATGACATTTATTCGAGAATCGACGCTAAGAATGTCGCAAAAATACATTCACAAGAAATGTTATTATCATTTAATAAACGAAAATATATTTATCTATTTCTATATTCTAAAGCTAGTTACGGACGATGAGCGATAAGACAAGTAAACCACATAGATATAAATAGTATATTCTACAACAAGTTGTAGAATAGCATATATATATATATATATATATATATATATATATATATATATATATATATATATATGGAATATGCCATTCTAAACGTGTTATAGACTATACTTTCTCTAACAAGATTTTAGAAATCATACAAAAAAGTTGCTTATTTGTACATATTCCATCACAGTATGTTAGCATAACATTCTAACACAGTATGCTGGAATGACATAGAATAACATTCTAACACAGTGTGATAGAATGTCATTCTAATACAGTATGCTGGAATGACATGTATTACAATCTAATTTTTAGTTGTGGAACGTGTACTTTCTAAAATCGTGTTAGAGAGTATTATATTACAGCGTCAGTGCGTAATATTCTATGAATTTTAATCACAAGCGATATTTTTGTAATATATCAGATATAATATATATATTTATTTCTTTATAATAAAATATATTCCTACAGACAAGTAAACCGCATAGATATAAATATATATTATATCGTCAGTGCGTAACGTTCTATGCATTTTAATCACAAGCCATATTTTTGTAATATATCAGATATATATTATAGCTCATTGTCCTTGTTCCATCCAGATAAATGGCTGATTATTTTCTTTCTGTTCCAAGTATTATGATGTCACCAAGGTAAACGAGACAAGTCTTCGAAGTTATTTCCCGCAGAATCGTTTCCATAAGTTTTTCAAAGGTGGCTGATGCGTTGCAGAGACCAAAGGACAAGACGTTGAAGGGCCACAGACCTATTCCAATGGAAAACGCGGTCTTCTCTTTATCATCTGAGCGAAGTTTCACTTACCAATAGCCACTTTTCAGGTCTAATGTTGAAAACCATCGGGATCCAGACCGTGTATCCAGGGTATCATCTATTCTTGGCAACGGACAACTATCCTTCTTAGTTACATCATTTAATCTGCTACAGTCGACGCAAAATGACTCCCTGCAGCTGCATATCTCTCAGCATCGTCGATACCTCTTCTTGCTTCGCTAAAGGAACCCGCCGTGGAGCTTGTTTAATTGGAGTGGTATCGTCGGTATTTATTGCCGGTATTACACAACATCAGTCCTTCCGACATCAGCCTCTGTTAATGAGAATACATCTTGATAGCCTCAATAAATTTTATAACTTTTTGACTTCATTGGCTTGTAATGGGGACTTGCATCGGTTAACAAGGCTCTGAAGAACTTCAGTTAGTTTTTCAATATTTCGAGATGTTTTTTATGGTTCTGTATTGCTGAACACCGATGCAACTGTTTGACAAACTCCTAAAAATTCACCTTTCTTGATCTGTTGTGGGTAGTCCTTCAGATTTAGCATTCTAACTAATACCATCCTTTCTGTTAATGTTTTTCCAGTTAATGTTTTTCCAGTTAATGTGCCCATTCTATATATACTGCTCTCTGGTTCTACAATTACAGTTTCGTCAAATGCCGAAGAAGTGCTACAAATAGCTTCAATTACCACTTCTGAACCTGCTGGAAGTCCTATATCTGCTGACACTTCTACAGTTTTAATAGGAAGGTTTCTGATTTCGAGAAACAGCATGATGATTTCTTCGTCTTTGATCTTTAATAGTCTTTGAGGAAGGTCCAATACTAAATTATATTTCAAGTCCAAAAATGACATCGTCAGTTATATCTGCTACTAAGATGTTGTGTTGGAAAGTGGTTGTCCCCAAGGTTATTCTACCTAGATGGATGCCTTTCACTGTTATGACTTCCCCATTTGCTGTCTCCAAGATGTAGGTCCGATCAGGTTTTTGTGTTTTGCAGTGAGCGACGATGTTTAGTTTTACTATGGTGTGAGGTGTATCAAGGACCATTTCACAATCCCGTCCACATATACGTCCTGGTACTACCAAACTCGTTTCATTATTTTGCAGGCGGGTGACTTTGATTTTAACAGTTGGTGGGGCTTGGTAGCACATAGCTAGCTTTCGCCCTTCAAAGCTGACTAGTTGGCGTTTTCCTGGTCCTGACTAAATGTATTCTTAGGACATCCGTTCCTAAGATGCCCTTCAACTCCACAATTCCAACACTGAATGGGTCTTGTCCTGCTATATACGGTGTAATCACTACGGTCCTGTTCTTTGTGGAAATTATTCTTCACACCTTGCAAATTCTTCAGAAATCCTCCCATGCTCTTTTCACCTGCTCGTTGTTTACCAGTCTGGAACCTAACTTGCCTTGTTCTACCTTCTTCCGCTTCTAGAAGCCTGCCGGGCGGCTTCAATTTCTAGCCCCTGGGCCAAAGCTTCAAATAGGTATATTTTTTTGTCTGGCTAACCTCAATGCTTGACTGATTTCTGAGTCTCGCAGGCCATCGATAAAGCTGCTCACTGCTAACTGTACTTGGAACTCTACCGGCGCGGTGGGGTAAGCTAGCTTCACCATCCGCGCTATATCTGCCTCAAATTGTTGCAGATTTTCTTCGACGTTTTAATTACATGAACAAACGACTTACCTGTAGGAAGTTCGTTCTGAATTATATGAGATATACTCGTCCAATTAGATAACACATGTAGTAATACAGTCGTGTTCTTTGTCGAGCACATTTAAAAGACGAATCATCACAACCAAAAAATGATTCCATAACTTCTCTTTTAACCGCTAGCCAGACATTTATTACACTGTTGAAGTTAAAACGCAAAATTGATAATTGGGAGGGCTCACAGGGTGGGACCTATCTAATTGGACGAGTATATCTCATATAATTCAGAACGAACTTCCTACAGGTAAGTCGTTTGTTGTTGTAATTGTATTTCGATATCCTTCAAATATTTTTATGCAAACCTTTCCCAATTAAATAAATATCATCTGTATAGATATTATAATAATGTTTAATTAATTAGGTACAAGTTGACTGACAATTGTTTTACATATCATTAGCAATTATTTCTATAAAATTAAATGTATGCCGTATATGTAAATTTTAGCAAATATTTCCGACTTTTTTGGCTATCCAGTTAAATTTTTTAATAGCTTCGACATTAATCTCTATGCTTTATAAGCTGCTGACGTACTTGCGTGTCTAGTACCACAGCTTAAACCACTTAAATTTTATCCAAAGTCGTTGGCTTCCCTTATAACTAAGATTTGAGAATATTTAAAAGTATTATATTTTCTGAAAATTCATACTATACTACGTATGTAACTGTGAAAATTTGAGCAAATAGGGATTTCCAACACCATATTTAATTTTATAATGCCATCAAGGGCAAAGCAAATTACCAAATATAATTATAAAAAAAACGGCCACAAATTATATTATATTATTAATAACATATATAATTTGTTCCTTAAATGTATAATTTTATTTTATTTATTTATTTTATTGTTATATTCACTGTATTGTAAACACGAGTAATTATAACGAATATTACTATTTTAATAGAACATTCTTTACTACAGCCACATTTATATTCGATGTTTCGCAACTCAATAACTCCACAGTAGGCTAAAATGATTAGACTACTCACAATGGAGTGAAACTGCTGAGTTACGCAGCACTAATTATAGTAGTATGATAGTATCTGACAATTGTTTTAGTGTTTATTCCACTAGCTTCCATAATATTTGTATTCAGCGGCTTATACAGATTCACATGTGATACAAAATTCTTGATTATTCGTTCTAACCTGTTCTCATTTCCTGTTTCAAATCTTCCTTCATTTTATCCTGGCTGTTCTTCATTTATTTCTTTAAATCTTCCTTCATTTCGTCCTAGCTTTTCTTCATTTCTTTCTTTAAATCTTCCTTCATTTCATTCTAGCTGTTCTTCATATCTTTCATTATCTTCATTAACTGCTGAAATGTTTTCTCCATTTCCGTTGCTCTAGATCTCGTTACCGTCTTCTTTGTGGAAAATCCCACTTCTGACACCAATGTAACCTCTACGTTGACAGTCTTGAAATATGTCACGTAGAAAAACAAATTTTATTGTCACTTGATTACACAACAAATGTACTTCAACAAATTCACAACTGTCAAATTCTTTACTTTAACTTTTCAGTCATTCGCGGTTGACTGCTCAATATAAACTGAACTGTGACAGCAAAACCGATCGGCTTATATAGGTTTTTAGGGTTCTACAAGTTTCAGAGGTCTCGAGAATCAAATATAATGTGGTCTGGAATGTTCCTCAAAACGTCAAAATAAAAGCATTACAAAAACTATAAATTCTAACGTAAACAGGAACATAATTAACAAACTAAAAAGGTAGGTGAGCTTCCGTAACAATATAATGTTTACTTACACACAGAAGTAATCTTGAAATAAGTTTATACACTCGGCATTATTTTGACAAGGTTTCGTCTGACAGCTTCCAATATCCGTTTCACAATTTACTCCTGTCCAACCAGGCCGACAAATGCAATAATATGAACCCACTTCATCACGGCATGAACCTCCATTTAAACAAGGTTCAGATTTACAGTCATTAATATTAATTTCACATAGATTTCCAGTGTATCCTTCCCTACACATACACACAAATTTATTGTCTAGGTCAATACATTTTTCTGTGCCCAATGCGTTACACGGGTCGCTCAAGCATTCATCAACTTCTGCTTCGCATTGCAAACCAATAAAACCTGGTCTGCATTTACAAGAAAATCCGTCTATAAGATCAGTACATGTTGCACCATTTTGACAAGGTTTTGAAGAACAAAAATCAATTGTGTGTTGACATTGTTTTCCTGTGAATCCTGGCTCACAACTGCAAGTATAACCATTTACTTCATCTAGACAATGCCCTCCATTTTCGCAAGGGTTTGTTAAACATTCATTTATGTTAGATTCACATGAATTACCGGTCCATCCTGGATTACAAATGCACTCATAGTAAAATAGTTTATCAACGCATACACCATTTTTACAAGGATTTTGCCCACATAAATCAATTTTTTCTTGACATCTTTTTCCTGTAAAACCTGATGGGCAACTACAGGTAAAATCTGCTACCAAATCTGTACAGTTTGCTTCAAGTAAGCATGGTTTTTCTTCACAATCATCAATATTCTTGTCGCACAACTGTCCCTCCCATCCCGGTAAACATTCACACATGAAACGTCCTTGTTGTAAAGCTACACATGTTGCTCCATTATTGCATGGATTTCCATTGGCTAAACAAGGGTCAATCTAAAACAAGCAAAACATATTTTTTAATTAAATTACATCATTTAATCAACCGATAAATACATATATTAATCGATAAAAATTACTCTTTTAATTGAATTTAATCACTGAATATGACAGAAAAACGATGAAAACAGAAAATCGAGAAACATATGTTCAAATTAAAAAAACAATTCGCTTTATTTTTCTGCTGTTTAGTCATTTTATTATAGTCTAATGTCCCACTATAAAATGATCTTCACCGAGCTGGTTAATGGATGAAAAGTATTTTATATCCAATTAAATATGTCAATAAATATATTGCAAATGGGTTGTCTAAAATAATTCAGTCCAGAATATGATTAATTAACAATTAAAAATTATTATTTTTTTAAACATTTCACTGGTTTGGTTCATAGACAAATTCCATACCAATCGAAAGTATGAAGCCCATAGAATATGCAAACGTTAGGTTGACTATTTTTTTCCCGTCACAACTCTTGGGTAGGCAGGTATAAACAGGTAAATCGATACTAGTAACTTGCACCGGTGTGATTAATAAATTAAAGTTAAATTAAAATAAAGATTATTTCATTACCAACACGGTGGTATAGGGTTGTCTGCGAAAAATCAGTCCGGTTGTTTTAAAAAGTGAAATATTTCCCCAGCGAACCGTTTAAAATATTAATAATTTTTAATTGTTAATTAATCGTATTCTGGACTGAAATAAAATAAATAAATAAATAAATTAACCAGCTCGGTGAAGGTCGTTTTATAGTGGGATCCTATACTATTACGTTGTCTATATGATAATAAATTATACATAATTGATATAGGGTACAGTGTTACTATATTTGGGTAAAAGGGCAGTAGTAGAGTAATGCACACGTAAAAGATCAAAAGATTGATTTGCCGTTTTGCACTTGGACGAATAGTTTTCAACAAGGCTTTAAAAAAATAAAATGGATATTTCGCGAATTTGTATTAAACATGTCTGCAAAAACAAATGAAATATAAAAATAATAATAATAATTCATGATAATATATGTAGATGTTCAAAAAGTTAAGACTTAAATTTTTCAAAAATAAAGAACCCTTATTTTTATTTTATTCTGAAACACTAAAAAAAGTTTTTATAAGCAAATACAACATTCTTTTAAATATTTTACTTTATACACTCCTATAATTAATTCATAGCACCAAAAAAAAAAAAAGAGTAGTCTAGTTGTAGTAATCTGGGATCCATCTAACTTCATCGCCATAGGTGCAAAATGATTCAAAGTCAAAGCGAGAGATAGATATGCAAGTGGACTATATTTTTGAGATCGCTGAATCTAAATCGGGGATTCATTTCTACATCATTCTAAGGTTAAATCGAAAGATAGATATGCAAATGTGCAAAACCATCATATGTTTATATTTTTGGGGTCGTTGTATCCGGATTTGGAGTTCATTTAATAACATCGGGTCAGCTTGACCTAACCTGACAACCTCAAAACTCTAATACCCAATAACGCCCATAACTCTGCAACTGATGCATAGAAGCGCTAAAAATCACAACTCTTGAGAATCATTAATTTTATACAGTAAGTCGTAAGTTTGACGGTTTTAAGTCTTGTCGGTTTATAACAATAATCTTTCTTTATGATATCTACCTCTCTTATACTCAAAAGATCTGTGCAATGAATGTCTTGTACGTTTTTGTCCTCTTTGTGATATATCTCTTGAGAGCATACAACAGTAATCACCCGCATATAATTATCCCATCTGCCTTTGTAACGTCTTCTGCATTCTTTACATCCTGTTGAAATCTTTCACCATGTTCTTTACTGAAAACGCCAAGATTTTGTGGGAAGTAGTCAATATCGAAATTCATGAAATGTAATTTCAGATTAATCAAGCAATAGTTTTCCACCATTTGCGCTACTTTTTCCTTATAATTTACACTTTTATGGTTCCCTATGAATTTGTCGGTAACCCATTTGAAACTCAACCATACCGCTTTTTTGTCTTTTCTCATTTTAATGATAAAAATGTCGTCTCCCATCACTTCGCGAATTTGAGATCCATTCAGATACAAAATTACTTCTCGCAATTTTATATCTAAAATATCGAGATAACATTCATATTCGTTATTAAGAGCTTTCCCCCCATTGTTTTATAACTCCTCACTTGATGTGAAGAGTTGTAATAATAAGTTTAGAAGGAGCAACTAATGCTTCTCACTGAATTTTCTTAGTATCTGGTTGAAATAAAGTTCTTCTTGACCATTCTTTTACAACATATTGTTTTTTTCTCATTCACATAAGAAGCACGAATATTTTGTAAAACCTGATTGACGTCCCAATAAAATAGTGACAACTTTCAAATCTTCATTTTGCCATCCATGTTTGTAGAATTCATGCTCGTATACTTTTCTTTCAAACAACTGAATGCGCTACTGGAATGGAGGGGTATACATTAGTGTTATAAATAAAGAATGACGCCTATGCTTCTCTTCGAAGAATCAATGGACAATCTTCATTTACGAGACTTGTACTAATCAGGTTCGAATTTGTTCATTAATCGCTTAACATCAGTAGCTTAGAGAAAGTGCATCTTCTGATGAGTTAACTGATTCAGTGAGGTAAACAGATGATTTGATTTTACTCGCATTTTAAGCAATATTTTTCATTCACAATGTAACAACTCTGAAACTCTAGAAACATAAATGTACGATAGTCTGGTTCACTTGCATATATATCTTTAGATTTGACCTTGGAATGAAATTGAAGTTAGGGGCATAGGGTTAAATTGAAATTCGGATTCAGCGACCCTCATATATGATAATCTGATCCAATTGCATAACTATCTTTCATTTTGATCTTGGAATGACCTTGAATCTAGGATGATGGGGTTAAATAGACCTCTAATTCGCATTCGGAATATACAGGGATTCAAATAATTAAAAAACATTATAATTGGCTATAGGAATATATCCTTACCTTTTATTAAGTTGTTTGAAAATTCGAAAAACACTTAAATACGCAATTATAATTAAAAATCGGCACAAGCATATTAGTTCAATAATCCCATTTTATTGATTTCTAGAATCCCACTTGGTAATACTATAAATAAAAATTAATTCAAGTAACTAATTGATCTAGTATGACAATATTTAATTAAATTTGATTTACCAACAATTTTTTTAGTTGATAATAGTTTTAGTTATTTTTATTGTTCTTCGCTTTTCAGTTCCCAAACTTTATTAAATAAGATTTTTGACAGAAATAAAAGGTAAGGACCTTGCTTAAGACATTTTTTTATTTTTTCTAATTTGTTGAATGTCCTATATATTTTACCATAAGTTTCACCAGTATTTTTGCAATAGATAGTACACCTAGAACTAAATATAGGAATAGATGGCACAAAAATAGAACAAGTAAATCAGTTCAAGTATCTAGGTGCAATAATTGCGTACGGGTAACAATATTTGGAAATTGAATAAAGAATAGAAAAAACAACAAAGATGAAGATGTATAGGACAATAGGGTTATTTGATCAAACCTCAAATTACACTATTTGCCTAATTTTTCTGAAGAATTCAAGAAGCAACCCTGATGTCGATCCGATAAGGATTTTCGAAATATACGAGGTCAAATTGGAATTAAACGCTCGCCCAGGATCGCGAGGCGGTAACATCATTACCTCTCACAGCTTCTAGAGGTTGTCCGCTTCAAACTTGAGCGAAGGTCTTTCTATGTTCTCTCTCATGTTCTATATTAAGTTGCAGCAGATTAACAAAAGTTCATACTACATACCTCAAAATTATTTACTTATTTAAAAGCATATTTGTCTAATCTATCAATGATAAATTTAATTATGGTGATAGACTATTTAATACAAATCTCTACTTTGTAAATGCTGAAACGATGACGATGTAAAAATTCTACGGTAAGTCTTAAAATGAAATTGTTAATAGCAGCTAGGCTTTTTAAATGTAGTTCAGATGCTTACCTTTTAATTACAAATTAATTTAACGTTAAAAATAAAATGAAGAAAAATATTCCCAACTATTCTTTTATCTAATTAATTACGTTTTTATAATTTGTTTGTATCATGCAGTTATGAATATGGTTACTTGAGTACGTATAAACTGAAATATTTTTGTATTTTTGATTTTATAATAAAAAAATAATAAATTACATTTTGATAGCACACTTTTATATTGTTCAAAATATTACGGTAAGTTTTTAATAATATTTTGGTTAACCAATATGAAATAGAATTAATAATAAAGACATTTTTGAAGAAGTTCTCAACTGAGAGCATAACGTCAAATTCGCTCAAAATGAACAAAAATGTCTTATATAAATAACATGGGTGCTAATACCAACCATTTTCGAGAAAAAAAAATGAAAATATCTGGTTTGATGTGCACAAGTTCAGTTAAGTAAGGAATCGCTCCGTAATTTTCTGCATATGATGTTTACTACCTACCTCTGTTATTTACTTTAGGTTAATACATTTTTTTCTTAATCAAATATGCAAGTGCTATTCAGCCTTGTTGGTGTCATATTTTTACTCAGTGCACAGAATATTTCAAATAGGGTTATTTCGAAAATTGTTAATAGCGGCAGAAACAAATTAATTGTATTTTTTAAACTCACTTTCACTTTCTATTTATCAGGTGGACTTAATCTTTTTTTGTCAGTGATAATAAATAACAAGTTACATAGAGCTACACAAAAAATTAAATTAGGTACCATCAACTAACAAATGTCAAGAATATAATATACATATAACAAAATAATAACGTGAAAATTAAATAGAATTCTTAAACATATTTAATTTTTTACATAACATTTGAAAATGTAAATTTTTTCGTACTGAGAAAAATATCATAACTCTTATTTTTACAAAAGATAAACTGTTTGAATTTTTACAGGACTTGTGAGAAATTGATTTCTTTGTAAGTATAATGAGATTTCTGTATTACTTCAAATACAAATTTGTTGTTTTGTTATTAGTTATTATTAATATTTATTATTTCATTGCAAATTTTAGAGAAGTTAAATTTTAGTTAAGTTCACTTGATAATTTGTGAATTAGAAAGTGAAAATTAGGATATAAATTACAATTAATTGATAATATTGCTTATATGTAAAGTTATGTACTATCTAAATAATAGACAAATTGTTATTATTACAAACTATATTATAATTGATAATTCATTTTATTCTGTATCTGAATATCTAATGCTCAATCTTCTTTCCGCAAATTGATTGCATGTTGCTGTGATAGTTCTTTGTTTATATTTTTTATATTATATTTTTATTCTGCAGTCTTACGTTCTTTATCCTATGTTACTTGTACGTTTTAAGTTTTATTTATATTCTTATTTTATATCTTCAATTACAGGGTGATTCATTAAGAATGAGCAATCTCTGAACTGGAGATACTACACACCAAAATATGCCAAATATGCCTTATCCGAATGTTGCTGGTTTAAAAAATACAGGGTGTTCAATGCTATAATTTTATTTTGAAATATCTCAATACCTGTCGGAATATTAAAAAAAAATTGGCACAATTATGTTTTTTGGCACGGCAAATAAGAATTTTAAACTAATTTTGACGTCACTAGTAGATGGCGCCACTTATGGCACGGCATGTTTCTTTTTAAGTTGCAATGTATTCGGATATGAGGTGAGCGAGATACCAGGCTAGCTCCATGAAAAGTGGGACACATTGTATATAGACTACTTAAAAAATTTCATGTCCAGATATAGCAGTCAGACGGGCAAGAAAACTTGTTATTTCTATTCAAGCTTTCTAAGCCCGTATTGCTTCTTCATCAGGAAACTACATATAGTAATTTTTATATATTTTTTTTATTTGATACATCACCCAACAGAAACCAATTATAGGGTGAGTAAAACAACAAATAATAGAAAAGTTGCAAATACAAAAAAAGAGAAAAATTAATTACTAAACTAAAACTATGACATATAAGTAATAAACAAATCATATACAAAGGTAAAAGAAAAGACAAAAAAATGAAAAGAGAAAGTTGCAAAATATTCTTAATTGCATTAATACTGCAGGTAAATATATCAATACTATTTAACAGATCGTCGCAAGTTAAACACATTGTAAATAAAGGAGAAAATTTTAATAAATTCGTTCTGGCCCTCGGCAAGTAAAACGAACGGCTACTACATGTTGCCTGATTGAGTATTTGAAAATGGATTAATGACAAAAACTTTGGACAATCACACATATTATGTAAAATTTTATAAAGAAAAATGACCGAATGCATATTTCTACGTTGTTCCAGACTACACACTTTAAATCTATTAAGTAAAATGTCATGAGGAATACATATCTGAGGATAAATTCTATCCTGGCGATATGAAAGTAACTTCTAACTAACTAAAATCGCCTATGAAGATCTTCAATTTCAGATTGAAACACCTTATAACCACGATCCAACACAATGCTAGCGTACTCGAGTTTAGATCTAACAAAAGCACTGAAAAGTGTGATATATACTTATATATCCGAAAAGCCATAGCACATTCTAGTTAGAAATCCTAGACTTTTATAAGCAGACTGAACGATTTTGTCAATATGAATATTGAAACTAAATTTATTATCAAATGTCATTCATATTATAATTATGTAATATGATATATCGTTTCTTAGAAATCACGAATACGGCTTAGGGAATACTGTAACTTAACACAATCGTTAACGGTAATAAATAATTGCAGTCAAGATTCTAAACTATATTGTTAATATAAATAACAAATAATAAAGGTCCTACAATGACCCCTGAGGAACACCCGATGTAACTATCACTAAGATTTGAACAATTTTAATAGTAAATCTGATAATCCAAAGAATTGGAGCTTTTGAATTAATATATTATGATTAGGTTATTGAAAACCTTCGAAAAATCAGTAGATATCATCAACTTGAGTATTTGTATCCAAATGTTGAGAGATGTATTGAATGACATATATCATGAACCCATGCTGATACGGGCTAATAACCCTGTACATGTGAATAAAGTAAATTAAACTACAAATAATTGTAATAGGTCTATAATTATTAATATCAGATTTGACACCCTTTTTAAAAACTGGATAAATACCAGACTTTTTCCATACACCGGGAATAACACCGGCCTTTAGTGACAAATTGAAAATAATGGAAAAGCAGAGTAACCAAAGCAAACGTACAGTCTCTAATAACAAAAGCCGGAATACCATCTGGACCACGAGTGTGCTTAGGTTTCAATTGATTAAGTACAGAGAGTACCTCAGAATGAGACAGCCGGGGCATATGCAAAGTGTCCTTACAAATATATATTTCTAGTGGGACAATTGATGACAGTATCAGATGGTATATTGAAGGATTTACTAAATGTGAAAAACTATCTCTTCAAATGAAGTCAGTGTTTCATCATTATTTGTTAAGACTGATGGCAGTGAATTTCCAGCTGTATGAGAATTTACGTATGATCAAAAAATTTTGACATCAAACTTAATATTATTTTCAATTACATTAATATAAATGGCATGAGCGTTATCAATGTCTCTTTTTAGTTTGTAGAGAATTTCTGAGAACTTAAGATATGATTCATTATCACCTACTCTCTTGTACGTTTTCCAAGCACTGTAATTTTTCGCAAATCAAATATAATAGCTCCATTAAACCACGATGAATAAAACCTTTTAACTGACTTACGGAGATATTTAGGTACAAAATGATCCACGATGTCATAAAATGATGAGTAAAAACTATTATAAGCTTCGTTAACATCTGTTGCATTATTAAGAAATGACCAGTCATAGATATTTATGTCATTATATAGTGTGTGAAAATTTGCTCTACGAAAATTATACGAACTAGAAGAATATACTGTGTTATTCGAAATTCTCGACTTGCTCATGTTAATTTTAACTAATAATGTTGGATGGTGCCTATCCTCATTTAAAAGTATATCCGCAAGAACTAAATCCAAAATATGATTATTAATTAGAATAATTAGTTATATTATTGTACTGATTTAAGTTATTAAGAATTAGAAAACTATCTCCGAAATTCAGTAAATTGAACATATTCGGGTATATTGAAGTCACCAACAATACATCACTGTCAAGGAAATAATTAAAAAGTTCAAATATTTCAAAAAATTGCTTATAGTAGTTAGTATTAGTAATAATAATTACACAGTATCACAAAGAAAAGCGGTCTGTCCGACGGATTAGACCTATATATTCTTATGTATTTTCTGATCGAAAAGGGTGATGGAGACTTGATCGTTTTTAATACCTACTGCCGCAGTATCTTCTCTTGCGTCTTGCCGAAAGGATTTTATCGGTTTATACATATTACCGCTTATTATTTATCACTGAAAGAATAAATATTCACAAAACTTCTCACCAAAGACAAACTGCCTAAAACTATAAAATAAAAACAGCTTTTGAATCTTTGATGGCTTTGATGCAATAAAGCAATGACGTCAGGCACAAAATATAAACTAGAACTAATAGACTGTGCTAGAACGCCAGGAAATAACAAAGTTATGTTACGTTATGCGTCGTAAGTGCGGAAAAATTCGAGACATTAAAGATACTTATATGTAACATGAATAAGGTACATTTAGTTAAAGTTACAAAAATACGTACATGTTATATACAGGGTGTCCGGAAAAGATGTGTTAAACGGAAGACTACAGACTCCTGGGTTCAAAATAAGCCGATTTAGCCCAATTTACTTATTTCGAAAATTGCTTCGTTTAGCCGCTAGAGAGCGCTAAAGTTTGCGAAAAATTTTTGTTTATTCCGAATATCTCGAAAACGACTTGATCGATTTTAACCATCTTTGGGCTACGCAGTTAAGTCTAACCGACACTTTTTGACATTTTTGACATTATTTAGAATCTTTTGCAGTTATTAGAAATATAAGAAAAATCATGTATCATGCAAATATAAGCATATATTTTTTTAACCCCCTGTGCAATTACTCTCAATTTTTTTTCTATTAGTAGCTGACTTTATTTAGAAACTTTTTTTATACTTTCAGAATTTTGAATAGATGAGTAGTTTAGGCAGAAAAAATAGTTTCGTATGTCAACAATATCAGCATTCGTTCTGCAACAAATAACGAAAATTCCAAAACTCATTTATATTTTATTTAATAAATACAAGCTAATAAGATATAACAAATAAAAAATAATTATGATCTCTTTAAGATAAATGCTCAAAGTGACCACCGTTTTCGCGTACGCAACAAGTAATCCGTTTTACGAAGTTGTAGTGCAGCCTCTCCATGATTCCTGGATTACCTTGTAAAATGTTAACTGCGTCTTGGATTCGTCTAAACAATTCCTCTTCATTATTAACTGCAGAGGCATATACTTTAGTTTTTACTGCACCCCACAAAAAATAATCGAAAGGGGTTAAGTCTGGTGCTCGAGGTGACCATTTTATAGAAGCATGGTTTCCTCTTCCGATCCACCTGCTATGATACAGATTATGTAAATATTGTCGAACGGGTATTGTAAAATCGGGGGAGCACCATCGTGCATAAACCACATGTTATGACAAAGTAGTAATGGTAAATCGTACCATAAATTAGGTAATACTTGCTGTAAGAAATGTAAATAGTTGACCCCATTTAATCGATGTGGAACCACAACCGGGTTAATAATAAAGTTGTCGATAATTCCCCCCTATACGTTTACTCTGAATTCATATTGAAAATGTCTTATTTCAGTACAGTGTGGATTTTCATCAGCATAAACGTGTTTGTTATGGTTATTAATAATTCCTGACCTAGTGAAACATGCTTCATCTGTAAATAAAATGTTTTTGCTGAAGTTGATATCATGGACTCCTTGATCTTGTTTAAAATTACAAAATGCTAAACGTTTTTCAGGATCAATGGCCAATGTACCGATTAAATGTGGTACAGATGTAGTAACTGCTCCTTCAAAACATCATGAACTATGGTTTTTGGTATCCCTATTTCATGTCCAATGCGTCTTGTACTAATTTTTGGGTTCTCTTCTATCTTATCTAGGATTTGCTCCTCCATCTCTATAGTTTTCGTAGTACGTTGACGCCCTTGAGCCGCATTCATTTGGTGGAAGGAACCAAATTCGCGAAGTCGCCTTTCGATGTTGGTAAAAGTTTGATGATTTGGTACTCGTCGATGAGGGAATCTGTCCATGTAGACCCTTTTGCGGCCGTCACTTTGACAAAATGCATAAACCAAAAGCATATCTAGTTGTTCGGAATATGTATACGTATCCATGATGAAATAATGAACAATGAGGAACATAAACAAGTACAACAATAACGACAACAAATAAAGTAAGATCTAAAGTAACTAAGTAATTGAGCAAGAAGAATAAACCGAGAGACTAATTTCAGTAGCTGATTAGATTTGACACACAACTGACACTTAAAATATCAGAACCAACTTCTGGTACTTCGTTATTTTTTGCAGAACGAATGCTGATATTGTTGACATACGAAAAATATTTTTTCTGCCTAAACTAGTCATCTATTTAAAATTTTGAAAGTATAAAAAAAAATCTAAATAAAGTCAGCTACTAATAGAAAAAATACTAAGAGAAATTGTACAGGAGGTTAAAAAAATATGTGCTTATATTTGCATGCTACATCATTTTTCTTATATTTCTAATGACTGAAAAAGATTTTAAATAATGTCAAAAAGTGTCGGTTAGACTTGTAACTGCGTAGCCCAAAAATGGTTAAAATCAATCAAGTCATTTTCGAGACATTCGGAATAAACAAAAAAAAATTTTGAACCAAGGAGTCTGTAGTTTTTCATTGCACACGTATTTTCCGGACACCCTGTATAATCTATGCTATTCGTAAGACCTCAAATTTTCACATTTTATTAATCTTCCATAGATATTACACAAGACACTATGTAACTGAGCGGTTTATGGCACATTACAAATGAATGTATCTTTGTCACCTAAAAGGAAGATTACAAAAGTGCCCAGTTACGTTACATGCTGGCTGGGAATCAAAGCTCGATCCTATCACAAAACGAGAGTGACAAACGCATGTTATTAAAAAACACAAAACCTACAATTGACAATCTAATAGTTTTTAAGGGGTCGTTGGCAACTACTAGCGGTTCAAATAAAAAATATAAACGTATGATGGTTTTGCATTATTTTCATATCTATTTTCGATTTGACCTTAGAATGATCTTGAAACTAACCTGATAGAGTTAACTGAATCCTCAATTCGGATCGAGCGACCTCAAATGCAGAAATCTACGATGGCCTCTTTATTTGTATATGTATATTTCAATTTGACCTTGAAATAACCTTGAAGCTGATCTGATAGGTTTAAATGAGACCGCGATTCAGATTCAGCGACCCCAAAAGATACATGCACGATGGTCTGGTTCACTTACATATCTATCTTCGATTTGACCTTTAAATAACCTTGAAACTGCCCTGATGGAAGCGTGTAAAAATACATATAAATATAAGGTCTTATCTACCGGACAAACCACTTTCTTTTTTGTTGTGCTGTGTTTTCAATCATTACAATAAGCTATGTAAAAGGGACTTAACGAAAAGATTGAGATTAATAAAAGTACAAAGAAACAATCAATCAAATAATTAGCAATTGAAAAAAATTAGCACCTAAGCCAGGATGAACACAGATTCTTTAAAACAGTGTAAACATTTTGAAAAACTTTTTAAAGCAGCAACAGGTGGTCAAGGAATTTAAGTTAGGTTATAGCAAAACAACAATTCTGAATCAATGAAATAGCTAGAGACAAAAGAAAAAATAATAGTTACAAATATAAGAGATCTGATGACGGTCGAACAGGACGACCTTAAAGGTAATCCGGCTTCAAAAGGAACCTGTGCGATATATAGATTAAGTGTAGCTCCTTACCATGGGTGTATTAGGTATATGTACTAGCCAAGCGTTTATCGTGCTGCACTAGTGATATTAATGTATAGCGGTAGCGAGCTGACGGTAACGTAAAAAGCAGAGTATGTGGTAGTAGTCCCTCAAATGATGAGTGATAAACGATATATGTCATAATTATAATCATAATCCAGGGCCATTTGAGAAGCGGTTTCGGCCGTAGCAGTCACAACATCAACAACAGAAAGCAAAATAAATATATGGGCATGCCAAGGGTCAAAGAATTCCAGGGTAAGGATGTGCACTTTAATTCTGTTACTGGCAACGACCTAGATCAGAGCATAACAACCCGGAAAGCATTTTATACTATATAACAACACTGGCCGTGAAAGTCTATAAAACCATTAAATTTTGTTTATTTCAATATGAAGTTCCACTGATGACAAAAATGTCCGCTAATGACGTCTGCAAGGAGCTCTGTAAAATTGCGAACATTATATCTTTAATGATTTAAAATTTTTGGTTAATACATAGTATTTAGAAGACGGTCCAATAAATAATCCAGGTCAAGTTCAACATTGTGCAGAATCATGTAGCAAAAGATAGCGGCCATTATGAACTACTGTTAAATTAATTTTCATACTTTCTTTTGTTTTTGCAAGTTTGTTTATTAGATTTACTTAACAAACAAAAATCTATTTTCATTTTTTTAGCAGCGATATTTTGAAAACTATTCTTTTAGGCGGAAAATGGGAAATAAATTTTACTTAATTTTAAGCGTAATATTACTATGCTACTGTCTTTAGGTCACCATCGCAATGTTATACAATAATCTTAATAATAGAAACATAATATTTTGATTGAATAGTACATAGAATATTATTAATCAATAGAAATATAAATTACTTACGGTAACATCGCAGTCAACACCAGTATATCCTGATCGACAAAGACAAGTATAATTTTTATAACCAGGTTCATCTTTGCACATAGCACGGGCTGGGCAGGTATCATTTCTACAATCTGATTGTTCTTCTTGGCAATTAATACCTGAATAACCAGATGCACACTGACATTTGTATGCTTGAGGTAGATCTACACACGTTCCACCGTTGTAGCATGGTTGTGATGAACACTCATCAATGTCTATTTCACATCTTCTACCAGAAAATCCAGCAGGGCAGAAGCAATGAATTCCATGACTCATTGGTACACAAAGGCCGCCATGTTGGCAAGCATTATCTTTACATTGAACAGGATGGCATTCATCTCTACCGGTTGCACCTGGTCCTTCCGTTAACATATTTCCAGGACATTCATTACAAATAGTTTGTCCTGATAGTGACTGATAAAAATCCTTGGGACACAAGGAACAAGGAGCTAAACCAGTTGGTGAATAATACCCAGGATTACATTTTGGTTTACATTTATCTTTATTTGATGCTGATGGTTGATAAGTGAATGTATTAGGTGGGCAAGCTTGACAGTCTTTGAAACCACTTGTAGGCGGTTCATCAGTATAACTATTCTTTGGACATTCTAGGCACGGTACTAAACCAGTTGGAGAATATGTTCCATAACCACATACAGGCACGCAGTCATGTATACTTTTAGAACCTTCTTCCCGGGTGTACCTTCCTTGGGGACATTTATTACAGGACCCTTGACGGTCACGGTTTTGGTAAAATCCTCTTGGGCAGTAAGAACATTCTTTTTGGTTTTCACCAGCAAATGTACCAGCAGGGCAATGTACTAAAATTGTATATAAATTAAAAGTTTCATAACTGTTTACTAAGTATTACTTACAGCATCTAGGTACATCATTGGTATCCATATTTAAAACCTCTCCAATATTGCAAGTAAAACCTCTGTTACTTACAGATTTTAAAGCTCTTAACGGTGGACATTGATTTCCAATAGCAGATACATTTAAAAGTGGTTCAATAACAGCACTTGCGTAAGGGACAGATAAATCAAACATTAAACTTAAAGTACTACCACATAAATCATATAGCTGAGGCTGACGCACCATTGGAATTATATTTAAAATATAATTTACTCTGACAACATTTTCCTCAATAAGTGATGGACTGGCTTTAATAAAAGATACATTCATTTTGACATTGACAGCTGAACATCTTTCCGAAAGGACACTGTTTAATGTTGTATAATATTGTGCTATTAAATCCGTATACTGGTTTAGACAAGATGTAGCAACAGCTCCATTTGCTCTATAATTTAATGATGCTGTGAGATGGTAATCTGCTTGCTGTGTATCTGAAAATATTAAAATTAATTTAGTTTTTATTACTTATGTTACTACTTTTGCTTTTCTTAATATTAAGAAAAACTTATCCAAATAAAGAGTGGCAAAAAAATAGGAAGGCCACTAAATAAACTATATTTTATACTTTTTTTTATCTATTATGTCAAGAAAATACAATGAAGTTTCTAATAAATTATACAGTATAAATAAATAGGTAATTCCAAATTAGTGTTTCAATAACAGAAATTTTGGAAAATAATTCACGTGGTAACGTATTAAACTATGGATAATTTATTATATAAGCAAGTTATGAAAAAAACACTGGTTTCGAAATATTTGAACCTGAATCTGTAAATTAGCGGGTTAAACCACTTAAAGAGGTGTTTAGAATGTTACGATGATGGTGTCGTCAACATATCTTTGCCAGCATGTAAGCAGCAAACATATTTATCTATTTGTGAGTTTACAACCTGTCATCTGATATACAAAGCATATTATTTGAACTCATTTGTATCATCAATTTTATGTAAACGCGATAGAAATCAATAATTATTTGATGAATATTTTGCATATCTAATCGCAACATTAAGCATGGAGGGAGAATTAAAACAATTAAATATCAGCGTGGCCAAATAAAAGGCAGATTAACACGTTTTTCGATTTTTTTTTTGAATAATTACACATATAACAAAATTATAGAATTACAAACTCGTCCTGATACAGTCCTTTCAATTTCGGGAGCATTTGAAAATGTTTAATCTGAAATTGAATATTTAGTAGACGATTCTGATGCGCATGCTGAGAAACGCGAGCCATTCGAAAATGCATTCTATGATGCAGTAATAATCGCGAAAGAATATATTGCAACCCATCAAGCGAGGTCAAATGAACATCAAGCGTCAAACATTCAATCAAATAATACATCACAAGGCATGACACAAAGTAATGTTCAGTTACATATGGTGTCCTTGCCAGAATTTACAAATGATTATAGACAATGTTTGCTTTTTTATGATTTTTATAAATTTTAGTTTTTCGGTTCTAACACATGAAAACAAAAATTTGAGTACTGTAGAAAACTTTTACTATTTACGCGATTGTCTTAAAGGCGAAGCAACGGAAATAGAACGATCTTTTGATATTTCTAACAGGGACTATGAAAACGCTTGGGATCTATTAAAGCAAAGATTTACTCGTTGAAAAACATGTCGAATCATTATTTAAAATCCAACCCTTAATTAAAGAATCTCTTTATTTATTGCGCAAATTTGTAGGCAAATTGCAAGAAAACATAACAGCATTAAAGTCACTAGGTAAACCTGTCGACAAATGGCACACTTTAATAATTTATATGTTCAAACCCAACCAGCACAGCACAGGTGAAGACAAAACTTAAGGAACATAGGGGTGATATAATGTCTTTGGAGTCGCAGTTAATATACAAAATTCAAAATCACTTGAAATTTGTTAAAAACTGTTTTCTTAAAAATTAGGAATTGAAGAGGTGATGGGTAATGGATTAATCTGATTCAGTTCAAGAGGGACTTTTGTTTTTCTGATCGAAAAGGGTGATGGAGACTTGATCGTTTTTAATACCTGCTGCCGCAGTATCTTCTCTTGCGTCTTGCCGAAAGGATTTTATCGGTTTATACATATTACCGCTTATTATTTATCACTGAAAGAATAAATATTCTTTCACAAAACTTCTCACCAAAGACAAACTGCCTAAAACTATAAAATAAAAACAGCTTTTGAATCTTTGATGGCTTTGATGCAATAAAGCAATGACGTCAGGCACAAAATATAAACTAGAACTAATAGACTGTGCTAGAACGCCAGGAAATAACAAAGTTATGTTACGTTATGCGTCGTAAGTGCGGAAAAATTCGAGACATTAAAGATACTTATATGTAACATGAATAAGGTACATTTAGTTAAAGTTACAAAAATACGTACATGTTATATACAGGGTGTCCGGAAAAGACGTGTTAAACGGAAGACTACAGACTCCTGGGTTCAAAATAAGCCGATTTAGCCCAATTTACTTATTTCCAAAATTGCTTCGTTTAGCCGCTAGAGAGCGCTAAAGTTTGCGAAAAATTTTTGTTTATTCCGAATATCTCGAAAACGACTTGATCGATTTTAACCATCTTTGGGCTACGCAGTTAAGTCTAACCGACACTTTTTGACATTTTTGACATTATTTAGAATCTTTTGCAGTTAATAGAAATATAAGAAAAATCATGTATCATGCAAATATAAGCACATATTTTTTTAACCTCCTGTGCAATTACTCTCAATTTTTTTTCTATTAGTAACTGACTTTATTTAGAAACTTTTTTTATACTTTCAGAATTTTGAATAGATGAGTAGTTTAGGCAGAAAAAATAGTTTCGTATGTCAACAATATCAGCATTCGTTCTGCAACAAATAACGAAAATTCCAAAACACATTTATATTTTATTTAATAAATACAAGCTAATAAGATATAACAAATAAAAAATAATTATGATCTCTTTAAGATAAATGCTCAAAGTGACCACCGTTTTCGCGTACGCAACAAGTAATCCGTTTTACAAAGTTGTAGTGCAGCCTCTCCATGATTCCTGGATTACCTTGTAAAATGTTAACTGCGTCTTGGATTCGTCTAAACAATTCCTCTTCATTATTAACTGCAGAGGCATATACTTTAGTTTTTACTGCACCCCACAAAAAATAATCGAAAGGGGTTAAGTCTGGTGCTCGAGGTGACCATTTTATAGGAGCATGGTTTCCTCTTCCGATGCACCTGTTATGATACAGATTATGTAAATATTGTCGAACGGGTATTGTAAAATCGGGGGAGCACCATCGTGCATAAACCACATGTTATGACAAAGTAGTAATGGTAAATCGTACCATAAATTAGGTAATACTTGCTGTAAAAAATGTAAATAGTTGACCCCATTTAATCGATGTGGAACCACAACCGGGTTAATAATAAAGTTGTCGATAATTCCCCTCTATACGTTTACTCTGAATTCATATTGAAAATGTCTTATTTCAGTACAGTGTGGATTTTCATCAGCATAAACGTGTTTGTTATGGTTATTAATAATTCCTGACCTAGTGAAACATGCTTCATCTGTAAATAAAATGTTTTTGCTAAGTTGATATCATGGACTCTTTGATCTTGTTTAAAGTTACAAAATGCTAAACGTTTTTCAGGATCAATGGTCAATGTACCGATTGAATGTGGTACAGATGTAGTAACTGCTCCTTCAAAACATCATGAACTATGGTTTTTAGTATCCCTATTTCATGTCCAATGCGTCTTGTACTAATTTTTGGGTTCTCTTCTATCTTATCTAGGATTTGCTCCTCCATCCATCTCTATAGTTTTCGTAGTACGTTGACGCCCTTGAGCCGCATTCATTTGGTGGAAGGAACCAAATTCGCGAAGTCGCCTTTCGATGTTGGTAAAAGTTTGATGATTTGGTACTCGTCGATGAGGGAATCTGTCCATGTAGACCCTTTTGCGGCCGTCACTTTGACAAAATGCATAAACCAAAAGCATATCTAGTTGTTCGGAATATGTATACGTATCCATGATGAAATAATGAACAATGAGGAACATAAACAAGTACAACAATAACGACAACAAATAAAGTAAGATCTAAAGTAACTAAGTAATTGAGCAAGAAGAATAAACCGAGAGACTAATTTCAGTAGCTGATTAGATTTGACACACAACTGACACTTAAAATATCAGAACCAACTTCTGGTACTTCGTTATTTTTTGCAGAACGAATGCTGATATTGTTGACATACGAAAAATATTTTTTCTGCCTAAACTAGTCATCTATTTAAAATTTTGAAAGTATAAAAAAAAATCTAAATAAAGTCAGCTACTAATAGAAAAAATACTAAGAGAAATTGTACAGGAGGTTAAAAAAATATGTACTTATATTTGCATGATACATCATTTTTCTTATATTTGTAATGACTGAAAAAGATTTTAAATAATGTCAAAAAGTGTCGGTTAGACTTGTAACTGCGTAGCCCAAAAATGGTTAAAATCAATCAAGTCATTTTCGAGACATTCGGAATAAACAAAAACTTTTCGCGAACTTTGGCGCTCTCTATCGGCTAAACGAAGCAATTTTTGGAAATAAGTAAATAGGGCTAAATCGGCTTATTTTGAACCAAGGAGTCTGTAGTTTTTCATTGCACATGTATTTTCCGGACACCCTGTATAATCTATGCTATTCGTAAGACCTCAAATTTTCACATTTTACTAATCTTCCATAGATATTACACAAGTATGTAGCAAACAAGTCACTATGGTACATTCTACATCTAGACACTATGTAACTGAGCGGTTTATGGCACATTACAAATAAATGTATCTTTGTCACCTAAAAGGAAGATTACAAAGGTGCCCAGTTACGTTACATGCTGGCTGGGAATCAAAGCTAAGATCCTATCACAAAACGAGAGTGACAAACGCATGTTATTAAAAAACACAAAACCTACAATTGACAATCTAATAGTTTTTAAGGGGTCGTTGGCAACTACTAGCGGTTCAAATCAATTGGACAAAAGATATTTTGAACGTAGAAGAGATATTGAAAAAACGTTAACACATATGTTTACTCAAAATTCGATCTGTACGTCTTGCAAAAATATCCAGGTGAAAATTCAAGTACGTTAATTTAAAATCATGCTGTAAATTTAAGCAAACAATGGCTTATTTTACTATCCACAACAGTTATATTCATTACAGGTAGTTAGGGAAATTTACACAAATATAGAGCCCTCGAGATCTTAATCAAAAGTCAAAACTCAGGACCTTTTCAATAAACTAAAGTTAAAAGGTCATCGTGTAAACATATCAATAGTTATAAATCAAATTCGAATAATCAATTCAAATTTAAAGGATGAATAAAAAAAATTTGATACATGGTGTTGAAATAAAAATTGACAAGAAAGAAAATAAAAATTTTAAGAGTTGAAAAATTTTTAACCATTACGAAAACCTCAAAATTAAAGGAACAAAAATATTTTTTTGATGAAAATTTTTACTAAGGTGTATTAGAATACTAACTGACGAAAAAATACGTACAAGGTGTTTAAAACCCAACCAATCTCTAAAAAGAATTAAAAAATGTCTTTATGAAACTTTTAACATCAATTAAAGACGACCCAATTCAACTTGTAAATACAAGGTGTTAAAAAAATTTAACCAAACTCGAAAACACTTCAACATTAACGAAATTTGACATTTTTAAAAATGAAATGCCAGCCACTTTTGAAAATTATAGAATGCCAAACTTTACCTACCATAGAAAGGTCCTTTTTAGTAAATTATTAAAAAATCTAAGTTAGCGTAAAAAATATACATAATTCATGAATGAATGCGAAACATTAAAGCATATGTCAAAGATAAATACCGAAGAACTGAAGTGGCAATACACGGTGTTTTAAAGGAAGGCAACGTAACAACGAAACTACGCGTCGTGTTCGATGCATCGGCCAAAATGGCAAATGGGATTTCATTAAACGATATTCTAAAAGTAGGCCGAACAATTCAGGACGAT
Source organism: Monochamus alternatus (assembly GCA_037114965.1). Classification (NCBI taxonomy): domain Eukaryota; kingdom Metazoa; phylum Arthropoda; class Insecta; order Coleoptera; family Cerambycidae; genus Monochamus; species Monochamus alternatus. The sequence continues at coordinate 44,388,340 of CM073428.1, read as the reverse complement.
CTATTTAACATGCTTTAGAGTCAAGTTTAACGATAACGACCAATTAATGGGTGAGTTACTTTTACTTCGAGTAACACCCACAAAGCTATTCACTACCAGTGGTGTAGATTACGCAGGGCTGTTCAACATGAAAGACGGTAATTTAAGAAATCGAAATATTATAAACGGTTATGTGTGTATTTTCGTGTGTTTCGCTACCAAAGAGGTACATATGGAAGTAGTCGTTGATCACTATCCCGTATTTATAAACATATTGAAGAGATTTGCATCAAGACGAGGTCGTTATAGGTGAGATATAAGTGGTCTGCTACTTCCTGCTCGGTCTAAGCGGCTCGACTTGCAGGAAGCAACCTACATTACAGTAGCTACTTAACTGCAGACCTCTCGCCTCTCTGATGAGGGCTAATAAGCCCGAAACCGGTCTGTGTCTGGTGGCGTGTCCGACAAGGATTCTGTTCACACAGATACTGCAGGAGTAATTCAACGCTGGTCGGGGCATTAGTCCTCGGAGTAGTTGTTTCTTGCAGTATCAATTTATAGAGGTCTTTATAGTCAATTATATTCAGGTAATGCTACTTATTTTGCGGGCACAAACAACAATCTATGCAATCATCAAATAATATTTGGAATTTTATTTTTCCACGTTCCTCCTACTTTGGCAGTTTGTGGGAAGATGCGATAATATCCATTATATTGTTAACTTCTCACGTTTATATTATGTTCACAATGTACTAGTGGATGCAGTTTTGGGCTACAAGCCTGTTTGCATTATGAACGTGATAAATTAATAATACAAATTTAACATTCAAAGAAATGTATACAGTCATCACACAGACAGACGATTTTAAATTCCCAACCCATCACTCATCTTTCGAACGATCCTAGTGACCTAAGCGCACTAACTCCTGCACATTTCCTCATCGGAGATCAGTTCAATGCCATACTTCAAGAGCAGGTTGCGGACGTACCAATCAATTGTCTGTCTCGATACAATTTAATGCAACAAATGGCTCAACAATTTTGGTACAAATTATCGCAGCCTATCCAATCTGCATCATAGGACAAAATAGAAGGAAAACAGCCAGTTAATTAAAGCCAGGACAACAACTTTTTCCCACTAAACTGAAAAATTGGGCGCATCACTCAAGGTTTTCGGGGCGGAGACAAAATTGTGAGAGTGGTGAGTGTAAAAACAGTGAACGGCGAAGTGCGTCGTGCAGTGAAAACGATATGTATATTGCCCATTGACTCCTGATTTGTGACTAGCTATTACTTAACAAAAGCATGTCTTTATTAAACCATGAACCATGTATTTATGCATTGAAAGCCAAGCCTTTCAAGGGCGGTGAGTTGTTGTATATTATTTGTTTAAACCGTATATCTAACCCTTATCTTATGGCTGAATAAAGATATTTTAGTTTATCTTTTTTGTAAGTTTCAGTCTTTAGGTAAGTCTCAACCGATATGTGTATATAGACAGTCGTAGACAGTTCTCAATATAACATGTTAATATCATACGCCAGACAAGTCACCCTTTGTTTTACAACTAAATACAATCAATTAGTGAAACAGTGTTTATTATTATGCATATGGCTAGGAATAACTAGTCCGAAAAGATAAAACTACACCGGAGCATCAGCCCCAGCAACTCCTGTAATATATATTACAGGAGAAACTGATATAAGGATGTACTTCCTTATATCAGTTTCCCTTACATTCTTCTTTTTGTGCCGGGAGGAACATTCATTTCATGAACTTGAATTTACTAGTTTAAAATATATTTATATTTTATGGAGTGTTAATAATTATTGTCGGTATTAATAAATACCGATTAAATATCCTACGCTTAACAAGAATTCTGTTATGGGTTTCAGAAATCGTAAACCGAAGCTGAAGACGTTGTTAGTTTGATTTATTTGAAAGAAACCTTCGCCATATTTCTCCAATGATAGTTTGTCAAACCATATTTTTTTATTATGTATTTTTTATTAATAATTTTAGTTTTGTTCAATAATTATAACGCAATAACATTAAATAAATAGCATTGTGAACTGCCCAAAAATTGTCGTATTTATTCACACCTTATACGAGAATTGTAACAACTAGTAGATTTGTTCGTTTGTCACCAACCACTCCAAGGTTCAATCTCTTCCCAAATATTAAATTTCAAATACGGTAGTCACATATATACATGGTGTTCAGTAAAGAATGGGTCATACTGTAAAGATTCCTCGGAAGAAAATAAAGTGATTATCGTACAAAAATTAAATTAAAAAAATACTTTCTCAAGCCTATAATTTTTTGGTTTGTGAATTTTTTTAAATGGTATAGTACTCCATACTTTCGATGCGCTTTTAAAATTTCATGATTAACTTTTTTTCTGTTTTTTTATGAGGTGAAATTGGTGCTAGTATCAAAAACAGTAGACCCGCTTGTAACGTCACTATATACACAATAATTCTAAACTGGGAGATCTACTACTAACACGAATAAAATGAAATGCACCATTGCCAAATTATTTTTTATTTAGTTACTGTTATTTAAGTATATATTATTATTCCGTTTTACTAGATTTGCAAAGAAGTAATGGTGTATTTTTTTACCTGTATTTACAGTTTTCTCGAAAATAATTAAATTATCAAAATGCAGATAAAGTATAATGATCCTAGTTGATCTCAACCAGCGGAAGCTCTTGCGGAGTCACTACTAAAGATGCTGACAGAGCGGCGAAATATTTGAAAGCATGGAACCAGTTGCTAAGGCTGCTGATATCATCTCGGAAGACCATCTATTCGAGAAGCAGTCGAACTGTGGCAACCGTCACACGACAATACAGGTAGGGATCGAAATCGATATATGAGTGGGCCCAAGGGTACTGAGAACGGATCCGTCTCTCACAGAGCCTAGTCCGAAAACAGGACATACCAAAGAATTTCAGCTATGACTAGGGATGTGCAAGTTAATTCTGGTACTGGCAGCAACCGGTTACCTATGTCACAGCACGATAACCCGGCTGTGAAAAATTCAAACCCACTATTCCGAAATGTCACGCAATAATTCTTCTATAACGACTTTTTCTTTTATTTTATTAATTGAGACTTAAAAGTGTGTAATACAATCTATAAAGATAAATTTCTATGCCCTCTTCAATCTTCAGTCTATATTTAAAACAAAAAACACATTATATACCAGTATTTATACTACTGTAAATATTGTCTTTGTCGGATCAGATCTCCGTAGGTATTGTACGCTCTTCTTTGCTTTTGGTTCATTGGCAAACCAATATGTAAATAATTTATTCGAAGCATTTGTACTTATATTTGTACATTCCGAAACTTTAAAATACCTACCTAAAATTCTTTTTTTGTACTCATATTGAATCAAACGCAGTACGCAACCCAAACAATACTCCGAAAAGTACTTGTAACAAGCATCGAGTCGATCGCTCCTGCAGAGTTCCAAAGCCAAATTAAGCTCCGAAAATGGGGCGCGTGTGTTTTGTTCAGGATTTCAACCAATCAGAACCCTCCAAAGCAGCACTCACCCCCACTGGCCGAACGAGCTGGATATACCCCTAGGTTCCCCAGAGGGAATAAAGAAGTCCTCGAGCAGCGACGCGAGCAGGTACTACCCTGTTGGTGAAGAGTTTGTGACAAGTAGTGCGAACTGTGCACAGTGAAGTGGAGGCCCCACAAAACACCTATCTTTTCTAAGACAATAATCTTCGAGTCCACTTCTAGGCTAAAGCGTAAGAATTTGTCTTAACCGTCTGAATAATCTCAGCATAGGCAGAGAGAATCCAGACAATTTTGGAAGAAATAGAGTAACGATTATTTAAGCACTTTGCAATTTCGCTCTAAGTGGAAACAAACATCCAGCAAACTCATTAAAGTGGGTACCTTAGTACTTCTCCAAGATAAGAATACGCATCCACTACAGTGGAGTACAGGAACAATCGTCGAACTACACCATGGAGATGACAACGTTATCCGCGTAGTGACCCTAAAAACAGTCACCGAGTACTGAAATATGCAGTGAATCAGTTCAGTGAACTCTTGTGCATAGAAACTGTATCGATATACTGTAGTGATATATATTGCCATTTTGAGAACCTATCTGTTTTGATTTGCTTCGTATCTGGAAGATCAACAAATAGGCGAATATGCAACAGCTTTATGTCTGGATGATCGGCGACCAGGGGAAGATTTAATTAACAAACTCGAAGGACCATATAGTTGATTTATTGTAATAATTTACAATACAAAGTATTAAAACTTGATTAAAATAAGATACATTACAAAATTAAATTAATTGACAATATCTATTTTTAAATATAAAAATTAAATAGGAGGCATGCTCCAACATACTCCCCCCCCTTGAAATCTTAATTACATTTAAGTTTCAAAAGAAAAAATGAAAAGAAAATTAAGTCCAAGAATCAGGAAACTGTAGGCAACACACAAATTTTCGCCACAGGCCGTAGATCGGGTCCTAGATGAAACTGAATGATTCTTCCTATACTCCATTTTAGTGGAGGCTGTTTCTCCTTCTTGATTATGACAAGAGCATGAAATTTTCACGTCTGAACATGAAACGATGCAAATATGCAAGAAAAGCGTCTGATTCTAAACTACTCACTAGTTCAAGGTGGACTGCCTTTGTGGCAAAACAAATAAAAACTATTGTTGAATCACTCCATAAATAAAAATTGTTAAAAGAAATAGTCAATGCAGATTTCACTTTATAAAACAGAACAAAGTAGAGCTGCACATAACTTTGATCTCGGCACAGTTATAGGTTTTAATGAGGCAACCCGTGATTTTGCACAAAGTAAATTAATAGTACAATTATTAAGTTTGTCCGTAGTGCTAAAATGAATACAACAACCAAACGTTTGTTTTGATGCGTTTGGAAACCCATGAAGTTCGACTTTATTTATGGCATCGCCACAAATATACCTGGGCACTTGAATATCATTGAAATAATAAAGGCTTTTTGAAAATGTATTACGCTCATTTTCTACATCCACCGGAAGTGCTTGATCCCAGTCAATTTTTAATTTCCATAAAGCTTGCATAAATATTTTGGCCTGTACTATTACTGGACAAACTAATCCAAGTGGATCGAAGATTTGTGCAACTGAGGAGATTATATGTCTTTTAGTAGAGGTCAAATCTATAACATTATAAAATAAAGTATCTGATTTTGATTTCCATAGTAGGTCTAATGAATGAGTTTCGTCATGTTTACCTATGTTTACAATAATGTCGGGAGTACAATCAACAATGTAGTTCAGTATGTCAGTGCTATTAGAAATCCATTTATTTAAATTGAAACCGTAAGGTTTAAGAATTTTACAAATATCATGATATAAAACTATAATAAGAGAACCAATATTATCAGCGCCTGTTAAAATATCATCGGCGTAAAAGTCAGTTAAGATTTTATTGTATGCATCAGGACATGAATCTTTATTTTGATAAGCAGCTTCATTGAGACAACGTACAGCAAGATGTGGCACAGATGCGTTCCATAATATGTCACTGTGTATAGTTCATAATATTCTACTGGATCATGTTTATTTTTCTATCGTCTGGATGAATCCATACTTGACGATACATTTTTAAAATATAACCGGTTAAAACCCATTTGTATTGTCGAAAACGTGTAATAATCATGAATAAATCTTGCTGCAACTTACCACGGACCATCATTATATCATTAACAGAAACATCAGTTGTTGTTTTACATGAAGCATCGAATCCAACCCTCAGCTTATTTGTTAAACTATTGTCCTTTGTAACAAAGTAGTGCGGTATATAATATGCACCTGCTGTATCAGTGTCTGTTATTTTTGACATGTGATTTAACTGGATATATTCCTGCATAAAATTCGTGTATTGTTGTTTCAAGATATTATTTTTTGATAATTTATTTTTAATTGAATATAATTGTTTCAATGCAATTTGTTTTGATTCACTTAAAACGTCTGGTGGTTGTTTTATAGGTAAGCGTTCAACAAATCTGCCATCGCTACTGCGTTTAGAAGTAGCTTGAAAATATTTTTCGACATTATGTTGTTCAGATATACGTTTGTCTATATCTATATCTTGTTGAGACAAAATTACATTGTACGAACGAGTTAATTTGTGACTGCGACAATTTACCAACCACTATCCAACCTAGTACGGTGTTTTGTAAAATTGGTTTATTTTTACCTAATGTAATGTGACCTACGCGTAATAGCCGCCAAAAAAGATCAGCACCTAATAGAAGGTCGATTTCATTCGATTCGTTAAATTGTGGATCAGCTAAAGTGATATATGCAGGTAAGTTTAACCAGTTTGTATTGAATGATACAGAATGTATATTTTCACTGATACGAGGTACTATTAAACAGTTAATATTAGTTGCAAAATTGTTTGAATGTGATTTGATCCTAAAATTAATTGAGTGTGTTTAATTGCTGGAACACTTATTTATACCAGAAACAGAAATATTTACTTTAGTTTTATCAATTTATAGTTTATTACTAAGATTTTCAGAACAGAAGTGCGATTCTGAGCCACTATCCAATAGTGCTCTACAAGTTATGGGATTGTTAGATTTATCAAAGACAAGTATTCGTAAAGTGAGTTAATGTTTGTTGTGAAGTATGTATGATATTCGTATTTTCCGATGAATTGTTATTATTTGCAGGTTCAATTTCTGAGGTAGACTGATTAGACGTGGACTCATCATTATTAGAGTTGAAGTGTAATAGTGTATGCTGTCATTTAGAACATATTTTACAAGAAGAACTAGTAGTAGTAGTAGTAGTATTTATTTGTATGACCTGATTTCAGACAATTTGAACATAGACCTCTTGATTTTATTTCCGAATATCTTTTAATTTGGAGACAAATTAAGTAATTTGTCGCATTTGTTAATATAATGTTCACCCGAGCATAATTTGCAATGTAGTGTTTTTAGTACTTACTTTACATTTGTTTTACAAATACTTTAGTAATTCATCTAGAGTAGTCTTTATCATTAGTACGTTTTTCTTCCCAACCGCTTCTAGTGCGCGGGTCTAACTTATTTACTATCATATGATACATGGTGATTTTCCGGGTTGTTATGCCGTGACCTCGGTAAGTGGTAGCTGCCAGAAACAGAGTTAAAATGCACATCCTCTGTTTCTGGCAGCTACCAGTTACCGAGGTCACGGCATAACACGAAAAATCACCATGTATCAAATTACAGCACTGGCCGTGAAAGCCTAAAAACCACTTCTATCATATGAATTAACAAAGTGTTCCAATGTTGAACTGGCTCGCCAAGTACATTTCAAGCACGCAAGTGTTTATTTAAATTATCAAGAAGACAACGAATAAAAATATAAAACTCTTTGTTACTCGCTGGCAAATTGAAAAGCCCCTTCACATGGTCATCTTTTAGTATTGATTTATTATTGTATCTTTCAATTATAAGTTCCCATGCGATCTTATAATTCTCAGATGAGACCTCTAGGTTTGAAATGATATCAGCTGATTCTTTTTTCAAGCATGAGCGTAAGTAATGAAACTTTCGTATATCAGATATGCTTTGATTATTATGTACAATTGAATCGAACGTATCTTTGAAGTATAACCAATCATTGTATTGACCCTCAAAGAAAGGTAAACTGATCGTAGGTAATTTTACATTACCCATATTCAAACTTGCATTAGATATTTCGCTATGCCTATTTGCGTCGGTAGCATCATGTCCAGGCTTTGGAACTAATTCTAAAATACTCTTAGCTTTATCTTTATACGCGAAATAATCATCTTCGAATAATTGACGTTCAGTTTCATGATCTTCAGAGGTATCTATGGCTTCAATTTCTGACTGAATGTCATCAAATGATTGCCAACACAGATTTAATTTATTTATTCGAAGTTCCTGAACCAGGTCAAGTGTCACATTGTCTAAGTTATCAACAAAGGTTTTGAATCTTGTTAAAGTGCCCTTAATGACAACACCTCTACGAATTGAATTAATTTTTCTATATCAATATCTGTCATTGTAGACATGCTTGAGAGTAAAACAATTTGAGCGTGTAATTGACAGTATTATTTAAATAAAAACAGATGCACGTATGCAGCGATCAATAATTTACTACTTTAGAATAAATTAACTAAATTTATATTATAGGATGCGTGTTTATCACACGAGCCAGGTAAAAGTTAGATGAACTACTGAAATAGGGAACGAACTGACCTTGACCGTCTGACTCTGCTTGTAGACTAACGATGAAATATATTTTGGACTCTTGGTAACTTCCAAACTTGAGTCGCTTAAAGATATGCAATAATTTCTTGCCAATTATATAGTAATTCACTGGATCTGGCTCATTGACCAGAAAATGTTTGATTTGGTTCTTATCTGGAAGATCAGCAACCAGGCGAATATGCAACAGCTTTGTATCTGGAGGATCGGCGACCAGGTGAAGAGTTAATTAACAAACTCGAAGGACCATATAGTTGATTTATTGTAATAATTTACAATGTAAAGTATTAAAACTTGATTTACATTAGATATATTACAAAATTAAATTAATTGACTGTATATTAATATACACCCTTAGATCTGTTTTTAAATATAAAAATTAAATAGGAGGCATGCTCCAACACTATCTGTTCATATTGTATTAATGTGTACTGTTTATGTAAATAATATTAACTTATGTACTCCTTTGAAAGATTGGAACGCAACTGCTTCCAAGGCGGCCGGAATGTTCAGATTCTTTTTGCTCTGCACTGCTTTGTGCTCTTGTTTTTCTAGTTTGTATTATTTATCATAACTAATTCAACAACTCTCCACTAGACGAAGTCGTTATTCTGTAAATAGACTTTAATCAAGTATCAGTTGCGCAACCCTCCTAGAGAGATAGCCGTAACTTTTTGAGGCAGTTGGTAAAAGTTTGTCATTTAGACAGTACATGTGTTATGTTCATTGCACAATAAATAAGTGTTTATACAAATAAAAAAGCAAATTTAAAACCCTCCAACTTAAGATGAACATTATTGAGTTAACCACCTTAAAATAATCTTGAAGGTAACCTGATTGATGAATTAAATAAATTCTGAATTCGGATTCAGCTACCTCAAAAACGTATGTGTACTATGGTCTGGTTCACTTGCATTATATCTTTCAATTTGACCTTGAAATTACCTTTAATATTTGCTGATGGGATTAAACGGGCCCCATATTCGGATACAGCAAGGAAAAATACAGTATACAGTCTAAGAATATAGTAAAGGTCTAGTCCGTCGGATAGACCACTTACATATGTTATTAACTGTATATGTGAAAAAAAAAGAATTGAAAAATAATTTCACGGTAATATTAAGAAAGAACCCCAGCATCGTCGAGAATCGTTGAAATACATAAATTGATAATAGAGTTAGGTAAATTAGAAAATAGTTTTACTGAGTTAAGAGATGAATATAAGCTATCTAGGAAACATGAGGAAATTAAACAAGTAAAAGAATATGTTAGGGCAACTGAAAATAGTATTGTTAAGTCTCGTAATATTTTAGTAAATAGATTAGAAGAAATAGTTAAGTCTAAAACGTGTGAAATCGAAATTGAAAGAAATTTGGTAGAAACAGCTGGTAATATGGATGAGAAATTTGATTTAAGAACAGCAGCATCTTTATTGCCTACAATGGATGACACTGAGATGTTACTAAACAATTAATCGATGCTATTCAATTATACAATGAATTCTTAGATCCAGGGAAAAATCTTTTAATAAACTATGTTTTAAAAATTAAAATAAGCCAAAACACAAAACTTCAATTAGAAAAGCAGTATAATACTGTTGATGAGTTGACACGTGATATGAAACGTAATTTAATAACTAAAAAATCAGCGGCGGCCATGTCTACTCAATTGCATAATGTGAAACAACACAATAAAATATTATATGCTAAAATTGTAGAACAATTATTCATGAATTTAACTTTGGCCGAAGTGGGAGATGATGATAATGCTGACAGTTCTGCAAGAAGTAAATAAGGAGTTGGCTATAAATGCTTTTTCGAACGGGCTAAAAAATAGCGAATAGATCATAAAAGCAAAAATTTTAGTTAAGTTAAATTTTATTAAGAAGCGATTAATAGCGTTAAAGAAAAATTAATATTCAAAATTTCAGTAGAGGTAACAGAAATGGTAGAAGAAGATTAAACTCAGACTATTATAGTTATAGATGTAACAGACATAATTCATATCCGAATAACAATCAAAATCAAAATATAAGCTGTTTAAATCAAAACCAAAGTTGTAACGAAATTTCGTTTCATTTATTTTATTCACACTGTATAACGTCACTTTAATATAACACCTATATTTACTCCATAATTACTACTAATTATCCGCACACTATAACTGCGAAACAGTCGTATTAGGGAACCCGTTCCGCATCTGGATGGTGCGGTACTGGAATTGTAAAAGGCGTGACGGCCTACACTCTGCTTCTTGAAAAATTGTCGTCGAACCAAGCAAATCGTATGCCCGAGTAGTGGTGTTTCTGCACTGTAAACAGAAACTGCTAAAGAGGTTGAAGAGGCTAAGCTGGATTTATAAGCTGCGAAAAGAGCAGTTAGACCTGGAACTAGAGAAATTTCGCTTGGACATCGCCGGAACCGTGGAAGAGAAAAAGAAGTGACTGGTACGAGCCATCAAGGATGGATGTGCATCACCGCAACCCAGACATACCGCTCATACGTTTGTCGTACCACCGCCAACATCACCGCCGTCGTTTGTTTTGCCACCTACAGCCAGTATACCGCTGAACCAGATATCCGTTACTCTCAGCACAAGCACTGCTTACGAGAGAATAAGGAAGTTTAACCTGCATTTTAATGGAAAAACGGGTCCGGTGGATTTTCTGGAGAAACTCGGTGAATTCCAAGAACATAGCGATATACCAACCACTGCTATATTACCTGCCTTGTATGAGATTTTTTAAGGCAATGCTTTGGCCTGGTACCGGAATAACCGTAACCTATGGAACTGATGGAACGACTTTATTACGGGCCTCAAGCAATTCTACCTGCCCGCTAACTATGAGTTGTTTCTGGAGAATCAGATACAACAGCGCCGCCAGAAGGTGGGAGATTCTGGTCGCGACTACCTAGTTGCTTTGTAGACTCTGCTACGCTGACATGGAGGAATTTCCGCCGACAGGGCCTTATACCGATTATATGGAAATCTACTGCCTGAATACCGCCAGTATATCCGCAGGAGCGAAATCCAGAGCTCACGCGACCTGGTCCGCCGTGTTGAGGAATACGAAGCTCTTCAACGAGAGATGGCCGTCAACCAGTCTGTCAAATCGACTAGTAGCACTCCGGATGTTTATGTCCATCAGGCCGCGATATCGTTCCGTCCAACTGCCACTTCGACTACCACAAGGAGAGAGAAATCTCCCGCAGCCAGACCTCCACCGTCCGCAGAGAGACCTATGAGGACAATCCCTACTAGGACAAACGCTCGAAGAAACACCAGCACACCGATAGAGCAACCGTCGACATCGGCCACCAACGTCACTTTTGAAATGCTATCTGCTGGCGTTGTGGTCAGGCTGATGTCATGACTCGAGACTGTCAGTGCTCGAGGTCGGAAAACTACAGAAGAGCCGTACCGTTATGAGGCCGATACCGTTCCGTCCTAGTCCAACCTCAAAAGCTGTCTCCGCCAACCGCCTAGATAATCGGCCGCACGTACCGATCCGCATTCAGGAGACGACCTTTTCAGCCCTGATAGATACTGGAGCTGCACGTTCATATGTAGGCGACCGCATCCGCCAGCTACATTATGAGACCGTTACCGCACTCACTGTGCAGATAGCCAATGGTGCCTCGGTGGCAGTGACAAAGATGTATCCATTGACATTCTGCATAAGAGAAAAGCAATTTGACGAGTGTCTACCCAATTTATCGTCGAATGTTGTGTTAGGAATGGACATTCTACTCAAGCACAACTTCCTGATAAATCCGTCTGCCGCCACCGTTCTCCTGGAAAATCAAATAGTTTCGTCGACACCTAGCTCAGATCCTGTGAGCGTACTTTCCGCAACCTGAACCGATTAAACAAAGATGCAAGACGTCATTAACAAGGATGTTGGTGAAATGCTGAAAAATGGAGTTATAGTCCGTGGAGTTCACCTGTACTCATAGTCCACAAGAGGGGTGGAAAATCCAGATTCTGCATCGATTTCCGCAAAGTCAACCATTGCCCTACATAAATGCGATACTAGACAAGCTATGCAAGGCCCGCTACATCTCTAGTATCGACCTGAAACAGGGATATTGGCAGATACCGCTGTCAGAGGAGAGTAAGACAATCACCGCATTTACCGTTTCCTGCCGGTGACTGTTTCAATTTCGAGTGATGCCTTTTGGACTTCACTCAGCGCCCGCAACCGTCCAGCGACTCATAAACCAGATCATTGGACCTGAATTGGATCCGTACGCGTTTGCGTATCTGGATGACATTATCGTTCTAGGGGAAACGCTGGACGAACACCTTGACCATCTACGAGAAGTATTCCGCCGACTACGAATGGCCAACCTGCAGTTGAATCCGGAAAATGCTAGTTTTGTAGGAAGTCGTTAAAATACTTAGGACATATCGTCACCGCCGAGGGAATACAAACGGATCCTGACAAAGTGGAATCCATCCAGAAATTCCCTACTATGATGTTCTCTCGTAGGTACAGAGCGCAGCTGAGAGGCCGCGTGACGTTCAACGACGAGGACATCCCGTAGACCGACGAAGCGTGATGGCGAAACTCCGTTACTCCATAGGGATAGCCGACTGAGCCTTGGCAACAAGGTAAGGTTAATCAAGACTGTCTTGCAGCCACAGTTGACGACGTATGTCGGAGCAGCATGGGGATATGCAGCGAAGACGTACCTGAAAAGAGTGCAGGCCGTTGAGAATGTCGCCCTGCGTTGCGCGACGGGGGCCCCTTGGTTTGTCCGCAACAGCGACATTTGCCGGTATCTGGGATTCACGCCAGCCCTGGAAGCGATGAAAGCGCGAGCGGAGGCATCCTTCGCACGCGCAGAAGTCCACAGCAATCAGTTGATCCAGGCGGCGGTGAACTACCGACCCGATGCGGTCGTCAGGTACAGGCAGCTAAGGTTTCAACTCCTGGACGCGGGGTAAGTTGAGACATTTCTTCTATTTCAGGACCGCCAGGATCAAGAATAGGACCAAGAAGAGACTTTGATTTTTCCTCACCCTACCCCGGAACCTGCCTAAGCGGGCTCCGTTACCCTATCCTTTCCGCGACGCTGGACGATGTCCTAGCATCTCCCTAGATCCACTGTGCTGATTCTGACTTAACTCAAACCCCTACCTAGCCGGAGACGTTCGCGCCGCGGCCAAAACATGACTACCCCGGGGGTTAACGAGTCGGCGAAGAAATAAGAGAAGACAGAAGAGCGCCAGAAGATAAGCCCTTGCCGACGGGGCTTACCAGGACAGGAGGAGGTTCCTCGAGCCGCCGGCATCGGCCGCAATTGCAGTCGAGGCTGACCGGAGAAGGGAACCCACCTCTACGATGCGTCCAGGTCTACAGCGATGAAGTGGATAAAGAGAGATAGTCTCTCTCGACCCCGCTCATCCGAGGTCATTTATCCTGCCAAGGATATTGGCGCGGAGCGAGCAGTAGTCCTCGCCGCAGCGTAGATAACGACAGACCGTTTGGCGTCTCATAGTCTAGATCATTACTGTTTTTCATTCATACTACTAAAAGAGGCCCACCCCAAAAAAAAGATCATATTAAACACATTCATACACCTCCGTTCGAACTGTGCATTCGAACGAGTAGTCCGTCGATCTGGCGCCCCGTAGAGCTAGCCGGCGCAGCCCACCCGCAGTGCCGTCTTAGCCACGGCAGCGTCCGACGAGGACCGGCGAACCGTTCCGGCGACAGTATGCTTGAATCTCTCTTTGCACACGCAACATATAACCATAAAGTACGCTTCGCATAATTGGTTGCAACACTTAGTTACAGATAGTGAGCTATAATATATATCTGATATATTACAAAAATTTTGTTTGTGATTAAAATGTATAGAACATTACGCACTGATGCTATAATATATTTATATTTATGCGGTTTACTTGTCTGTAGGAGTATATCTCATTGCAAAGAAATAAATATATAATATATTATCGCTTACCGTCCGTGTCACTATTATTTATTGGTTGATAAAGTATTTTTTGTCGTTCCTTTTATTAATACTTTGTTTGTAGAATACCTAAATGGCCTGATAATAAGGAATCGACGATATTTATTTTGTAATTTTGAGAAAAAAATATTAGTAAAAATATTATCTAAGCAATTATTATTCCTTGTATTGGCTAAACTTGTAAGCGACAATCCAAAAGATTTGGAAACATTCACTAACATACTTTTTTATCCTTTTCATCTTGAAAATGCACGTTAAAATCACCAGATACAAAAATTGATTTATCAACGAAAATCAACTTCTGCAAAGCCAGTGAAAGTAATTCCAAAAATATGTTAAAGTCGCCATCAGGAGATCTGTATACAGTCATCAGTCTACAATTATCAGCATCTATAGCAGTTAGCTCACAATTTAATTGATCAGATATACTATTAATTTCGGTTATGTTAGAAATATTGCTCTTATTCAAAGCATAAATAGTTATACCTCCGTGGGCATATCGAGACTTGCAAAATTCAAAGAGTAGAAAGTAGTCAATGGGTAACAATTTTAAGTCTTCACTGGTACACCAGTATTCATTAAATAGTAAATAATCATAACAAACTGAACTAACTTTAAGAAAATCCTCTATTTCAAGGACTTTAGAACACAAGCTTTGCAAATTTAAGTGTAAAATATTTAGAATATGGACATCGTTGTTAGTTTTATTACATTTGTTTATTTTGGGGGAAATTCTGTAACTCTAAAAAAGGATCAGGATTAGAATTCGCTAACTCTTTTCTTTTATTTCTAAACTTAAAACGTTGAAATACTATGTCAGCTGGCCAGACACTTTTATCATAAACTTTATCCATAAGATCAAATCTGATACCTACTTTAAAACACTTACTATTATTTCTTTCTTTTTCAATTTTATTTTTAAGTATGTAAATAAAGTTCATAATTATCCTACACCTAATAGATGTCATTTCTTTGTTGAAACTTTTAAAAAGATGTACTACAAGAAACAGTTGTATTCAGAGGGTTTTAAATTATTTAATAACTTGCCTAGGTGCAAGGTCTCTACTTATGAGATATATACAGGGTGTAACTTTAAGTGGGAGTCCCCTTTTGAGGGGTAGTAGTCCGTGTTCCCTAGAATGCTAATCTGAAATTATTTTTTTAATCAAATAAATATCCGAGTTATATTAAAATTTTTTCAGAGTAGTATTTTATGCAGCGCAGCACGACTGAAGCAAATATTTTATAATTCAGTACATACCACCACCAAGTTAACTGTATACAATGTCACGACGGATACCGTGCAGAGAAACTATAGAAAAATGAATTTACGATTTGCCAGAGTTAATATTTAATGGTACTAAATTACAATGTACTCTATAATATAGTACTTGACTGCCAGCGAAAATCGACCGTGTTGGAACATATTGCCACAGAAAAATATTATTCCTTAAAGTGTGGGGAAGTGAGTGCCAGGGATAAACAGAAAGACTTTAATGTAGCTGTAGCGGATGCAGTAAACAAATTATAAAATAATATAAAATTCCATAAGAACCTAAAAATAATAAGATATGATTAGAATTGTCAGTTAGACGTCAGAATTTTCTGATACACATTGTTATTAAATATACATAGTTGAGTTAAATTCTTCAGTGTATTATTGCCGCGACCCTGCAACCTAAAACTGGTGACCCCGACGTGATCTGCACGGCAATGAGCTACTGAATAATAGAAGTCACGTGATCCAAAGCCACACGATGCAACACCGCACGCAATTTGACGAAAACTCAATGACACAGATTAGTCGCGTAGCAATCAAAATACCGCCATTCTTGCAGAAAAACCCAACGAGGTGGTTTTCACAAGTAGAGGCACAATTTGCACTTAACAAAATTACGCAGGATGAGACGAAATTTCATTGCATCGTCGCACATCTAGACCCGCACATCGCCGAAGAGGTCGGTGACATAATTGACTCAAGGCCAATGACAGACAAATATGAGAAAATAAAAAACGCCCATCGCAATTTCTCCGACATTTCCGTGGAGTCGCAGGAACTACCGTAAACGACGCAATCCTTCGTTCCCTGTGGATGAGCCGACTCCCAAACCATGCGCAAGCTATCCTGGCCATGGCCGTCTACTAAGTGAATATCCTGAGATTACCCGACCCACGGAAAACGATCGCATAGTAGCGAAACATGACATCGTTCATTACATCACTACGCCTGGACCCCTGTATTCTGTCGCCCTTGACGTCTCACTCCTGATCGTTTAAAATCCGCCAAAACGGAGTTTGAGTTCATGTTACAGCAAGGTATCATACGTTCATCTAAAAGTCCATGGACCTCACCTTTACACTTAGTAGCAAAGAAAAACAGCGAATGGAGACCATGCGGGGACTATCGAGCTCTCAACGCGAGGACAATACCCGACCGGTATCCCGTTCCACATATAGAGGATTCCGCACATGCGCTTCACGGCAAGTCAATTTTTTCTATAATTGATCTAGTAAGAGCATACCACCAAATACCTGTAGCAGCAGAAGATGTAGAAAAAACGGCTATTACTACACCGTTTGGACTGGAATTTCTGAAAACTCCGTTTGGATTACGCAACGCCGCGCAAACATTCCAACGATTTATCGACCAGGTACTCAGAGGACTGGACTTCTGTTATGCCTACATCGCCGACATATTAGTTGCTTCGGGAAGTGAAGAGGAACATCAGCAACATTTAAGAACACTTTTCAAACGTTTTAATGAGTACGGACTAGTAATTAACCAATCAAAATGTGTGTTTGGTGCACAGGAGGTTAAATTCCTAGGATATCCCGACAACCAGCAGGGGACGAGACCCTTGACAGAACGCGTACAGGCAATTACGGAGTTCCCTAAACCAGCAACAGTACGTCAACTCCTAAGATTTCTCGGTGTGATAAACTTTTACCGACGTTTCATACCAAAAGCCGCAGATCTACAACGACCTCTTAACGAATTATTGAAGGGACCAAAAAATGAACACGCACCAATAGTCGCAGAGACAGCATACGAAAGCATTAAGCTGTTCCTGAAGCATATTGTCCACAGTCGATCCCTCAGACTACGTCATAGGCGCCAAGCTGCAACAACAAGTCAACGGGACATCACAACCATTAGCTTTCTTTACAAAAAGTCTTACGTCAGCACAACGCAAGTACAGTGCATATGATCGAGAACTTTCTGCAATTTACTCCACCGTAAAACAATTCCGCTACACGTTGGAAGGTCGGCAGTTTGTAATTTTTACAGACCACAAACCGCTAACCTTTGCGTTCCAACAGAAACCAGAAAAGAGTTCCCCAAAGCAGTTTAGATACATTGATTTCATTGGACAATTTTCTACAGACATCGACATCGCAAGAACAGATAATGGTGACGCAGACGCATTGTCGCTAGTGGAAGCTGTTTCACAGGCCGTCGATTACCAGACACTGGCTTAAGTTTAAAAAAATGACTCAGAACTTCAGGCAATTCTCCTCGATGAGACAAATTCGTTGAAGTTACGAAAAATACATATGCCGGACAATTGCGATTTATATTATAACTGTGATACAAAAACGGCAAGAATCTATCTATGTACCTGAACCATTACGACGCCAAGTTTTCAACTTGCTGCACGGACTTTCTGTGCGAGCGACACAGAAGCTAGTAACGTCATGTTTCGTATGACCGTCAATCAACAAGGATTGTCGCGAATGGTCAAGAAGATGTATCCCATGCCAGCGAGCTAAAACTACGCGGCACGTGACCGCACCGGTCGGGAATTTTACAAACCCAGGAAGTAGATTCAAACACATGCACATAGACATCGTTGGACCTCTACCGAGTTCACAAGGTTTTCACTATTGTCTTACGTGTGTAGACAGATATACGCGCTGGCCAGAAGTAGCCCCCATTGCAAATATCGAAGCGGAAACAGTAGCCCGTGCTTTTCTTGAGACCTGGATAGCACGATTTGGAGTACCTCTAGGGGTTACGACAGATCAAGGTCGTCAATTTGAATCGAAACTCTTTAAGGAACTTTTACGTCTGACTGGAGCAATTCATCTACGAACGACAGCATGCCACCCTGCAGCCAACGGCATGGTGGAGAGATTCCACCGACAGCTGAAAGCCGTAATTAAATGCCACGAAATGGAGCGGTGGGTCGAAGTTTTACCCATCGTGTCACTCGGAATCCGAACGGCTGTGAAGGAGGACCTTAAGGCCTCAGTAACAGAAATGGTTTACGGTTCAACTCTTCGGTTACCAGGAGAATTTTTTAGCCAGTCTAAAAAAGTCAGCGAAGTGGATTTCGTTGCACAGCTTCGACGTCACATCGACAAGTTGAGACCAGTATCGGCAGCAAGACGGGACGAGAAAAACTTTCTCCTTTAAAGAGTTAACCACTTTACCATATGTTTTTGTACGAAACGATGCAGTGCGTGGCCCATTACAGTCGCCGTACGATGGACCATTCGAAGTGAAAAGTCGTTCTACCCACAACTTCGTGGTGCGTATAAAAGGAAAAGACACACGAGTAAAGGTAGAACTTTTGAAACCTGCTCATGTGTTAACAGAGAACAACACTGAGCAGTCAAGCGCGAAGAGCGAAGAAATTAAAAAAGACGAGCCAAATCAACAGGCGATACTCAGCGAAACTCTGTGAATAGTAAATATTCCAGTGTGAATCAATGCATAAATTATATTTACCTAACCTAAATACAACGGTAAAAGTCGGCTAAAGTTCCGATCTAAAAGACATGGTTAAGTGTCGACAAAACAACTGCTGCTGGTGAATGGAAAATAGCACCTTATAACAGGCGCCTTGGAAAAAAATGTTACTACCAGTTTTCATCTGGTCGCATCAAAAGTACTAGAACACGCAAATGTAGAAGTTATAACAAAAATAAGGGTTGATAGTTTGACCAGTCTACATAAAATTTTACCATTACCAGCAGAAGAAATTAGTGTTTCAAAATAAATCCAAATTAAAATCCACTGGTATTGCTCTCAAAGAAGATTTGACAGATCGCCACTTCAAAATTTATAGGTATGCTTGTAAAATATTCAGTTATCGCAATGTCTGGACTAACGAGGGAGTGGTGTATGTTAATTTGGGTAACAAAATTATTAAATGTAGAACCCTTAGTGATATTGGCAATAATATTTCTGTAAATTGAGATCATTTATAAAATATCTCTCAATCCGATACTGTTGGCTTTCTTTAATATCTGTTTTATTAGATGCTGTACACATTTCTTTAAATGAGTGTTTTTCGCACTGGTATTTCAGTCTAAAACTTATAATGTGTTTGCCCTTAGCAAAATATGGCTTAATGATGCTGTTGTTGATACTTTATTGAATGTTGAATGTTATACCTTAATTCGTAAAGACAGGCAATCTAGAGGGTGGTATGGTGATTTACTTAAAAAGCACATATAAACATAAAATCATCAATACTAGTGACACTATTGAGCGACTGGATATGTGTTACTATTAATAATAATGTTTTTATAATTGGTATATGTTATAAGCGTCCGAATATGAATGTAAAATTATTTATTGACGTACTTGAAGAATCATTTTCTATTACAATGCAGCACAGTGAAAAACATTATTGTAATGGTGATATAATATAAATTTTTTAAAGCCAGAATTACCTAGAACAAAATATTTTTTATCTATGCTTTAATTAATTGGTTTCCAATAAAAGATCAATAAAGCTACGTATTTTTGTAATAGTACACCGTCACTACTTGATGTTATAATTTGTAATGCATGTAGCAATATTAAAGCAACTAAAGTTGGTGGTCTCGACATTAATTCCCACCAACATTCACTCAGAGATATTATATTTTCCCGGATTTAATGAATATTTATTTAATGTTGATTTACAAGCATTACCACTTGGTAATTTATTTATTTTGAAACTGTTGATAGTAAAGTAGAATTTTTTAATTACTGTTTATTAGATGCTTTTAACAACGAATTCCTTTGAGGACTGTGCGCATCACTAAAAAGAAAGCTCCGTAGTTAACTATTAAATTATTAATAAGTTAACGAGATAAAGCATTGGTTGCTTTTACAAAATATCTCTGTCAGACCATATGTACAGAAAAACGAGGATACTTCAACTATCTTTTTACAAATAAAAATTCAAAACTATTATGGGCTGAATTAAGTGATCTTGACGTAATAAATAAAAAACCTACACTGCCGTATTACTTATCAAATCCGGATGAAATAAATAATTTTTTCTTAGATAATATTCCTCATCAAAATGTCTCCTCTGATAAAATAATTCGATATTACAGTGAAAATAAAATATGTGATAATTCATTTAACTTTAGTCTAGCATCCATGGAATATATTCATAAAATTCTGATAAATTTTAAAAAATCATCACCTGGTGCCGATACCTTAAGTATAAATTTAATTTAACTGTGGGGTCCCTATATTTTAAAGTATTTGGTACACATAGTATGTTTTTGGATTCTAAGTTTCCTAAATTATGGAAAAATGCTGTTGTGATTTCGATATCTAAAAATAATTACCCTAAACAGTTATCGGATTTAAAACCTATTAGCATTTTACCCTGTTTATCTAAAGTCGGTGAAAAATAATGGAAAATCAAAATCGTCATTTTTTAG
The DNA here is from genome assembly GCA_037114965.1 of Monochamus alternatus. Classification (NCBI taxonomy): domain Eukaryota; kingdom Metazoa; phylum Arthropoda; class Insecta; order Coleoptera; family Cerambycidae; genus Monochamus; species Monochamus alternatus. The sequence goes on along the minus strand of CM073428.1, from coordinate 44,367,434 downwards.
AAATAAATTATTCTTCTACCTGTTCAGTCAGGATTTCGTTCAAGTTACAGTTGTGCTACAGCTTTAATTAATATCACTAATGACATTATTCAAGCAATGGATGAAAGGCAAAATACTGCACTGGTATTACTTGATTTTAGCAAAGCTTTTGATACTATTAACTATCAGGTATTTTTATCCATTCTTAAATTATGTGGTTTTCAAAATGAACCTACTTCATTCCTTCAATCATATTTACAGGATCGTATGCAGGTTGTAAGTTTGTAGGACAAATTGTCTATACCTAGATCAATTTCTTCTGGAGTTCCACAAGGTTCCGTTTTAGGACCTGTATTATTTAGTATTTATACCAGCCAGTTTGTTAAATTTATTAAATATTGTTCTACTCATATGTATGCTGATGATACTCAACTTTACTATTCATTTAATTCGATAGATTATAAAGTGGCTAGTGTAGAGATTAATAGTGACTTACAAACTGTTTATGATATTTCTAAAAATCATCAATTAGTTTTGAATCCCGCTAAGTCAGCTGCGATTTTATTTGAAAATAAGCATAAAGTTTCTGAGTTGAAAAACTTATTAAAAATTGAGGTAATGGGTTCAGCATTAACTCTGAAAGTGTCAAAAATTTAGGATTATTTCTTGATAGGTCATTAAGGTTTAGAGAACCAGTTAGCAAACGTATACAATGATCATATAATGCATTAAGATTGATCACGAAGGTTATATTGACTACAGTATAAATTGCTCTGCGAAACTCTAGTGTTGTCACTTCAATTACTGTGCACCTGTCTACGGGCCTTGTTTGGACCAGACTTCCAAATGCCGTATTCAGCATGTTCAAAATTCATGTATTCGCTTCGTGTATGGCATAATAAAGTTTGAACATGTTTCTCATAAATTAATAGATTTACAATGGCTAAATTATAAGTTTGTACTTAGTAATACACACACTTAAGGAAAATTAAACAAACTAATATCTTTTATTTGTGCGATGAACCTCTGAATTAATTTCTGACAAGTCGATTTTGGCAATAGGTTCTTCTTTGACAACACTTCGTATTAAATAAATTATTGCTGCAACGTAAAGATATTAAGAATAACTGTCACTATTACTCAAAAACCCTTTTCATTATGACGGTTGTTGTCAAACTTTTTTATTCTCCATTCCAACCGCATTTTAAAAACAAGTAAACAGCAAGAATATGTTTTTTTTCGTAAAGTGAAATATAAAAATGTTTTACTGCTCGTTTCTATCAAAGTAGGCCCATTCATACACAAATTGAAATTATAACATAAATTTGAATCCTAAACAACTTTCCTTAATGACATATTTTTGTATTGTTAAAAACAAAGGCAGTTTATTCTTGAACGATTTTTATATGTACCGATTTTTTGATCACGCTGTGCATGCAAGATGAAAGTTATTCATGCCGCATTTTAAGGACCAGCAAAAATTTTAATCAATAACGACTTTTTCTCGTAAAATTAAAAATAAAAATATTCCCACTCTAACCATGACACTGTATATGAAAATGTATTAAATGTGGCCGGAAAAGCATTTTTTTCATTTTTGAAACATTGTTGTGTTACATCTTATATAGCTGAAGAAATTACTTACTTTCTGATACACAATCTGGTACAACAGATGTTGGTTTCCATGGAGTAGTACTATCGCATGAAAACGTTTTTATAGGTTCACCATCAGTAAATCGATATCCTGGATTACATGTACCAATGCATTGTAGACCTTTATCTCCTGGTAAACAATTCAAAGCGCCGTTGTTTGGAGGCTTAAGCTCCCAATCCACGCAAGGTGTAGCTTGAACTGACACCTGAAAATTGCAAGAAGCTTTATTTCCAAATTTGTCTGTTGCTATAACTGTGACATTTTCAAATGCGCCAATAGAGATAGTAGCTTTATCTGGTATAAAAGTTATGTGAACTTCTCCTGAGGAATCCGTTGCGTTTAATCTCCTACGTGTTTCATTAAAATTAATGGAATAGCTGTCTTGTCTGTCTACCAGTTCAATGACATAACTCTGAGGGCAACTGAGTTGCGGTGGAGTATTATCTATAAATAAAACAAACATCTAAATTAACGAAAATTACAGACTGAGAATCAAATACAATCAAATAGATTAGAAACTAACGTACCTGGAACAGTGATATTAATTTCACAAATTGCTACATTTCCATCATAATCGTAAGCCACATATTTTACAACTGTATCTTGGAAAATATACATAGGACTTTTAAAGCTAGCAGGCCGTTTCTCCAGCCTTGCAATACTTCCAGAATTGTCAACTGCAATTGGCTCTGTGAAATTAATAGGTAATATACCACCATTGGCATCCTTTTGAATAATAACTGGTTGCTGGGGACAATTTTGAAATACCGGCGTTTCATTGTCTAAAATGTTTGAATTTGATCTTATTTAATACAAACTATTGGAGATACAATTGACTTACCAACACATGGTGAATATCCATAATCATAACCTAGAAGGGGATCCTTCTCTGGTTCATCACAACCCATTAATTCAAATTTCAAACAAGCATTATCCATATAACTTACAATACCTAATATGACAAATCTAGCCTGTACATATTTAGGCAATGAAATCATTGCAAGTTCTCCATAATTTCCAGGATCGCGCATAGTTAAATTAAAATTGGGAAAATATACTACATAATTTTCATTATCAGCCTGTTTGTAGAAAAATCTTATTTCAGTTGGTCGCCCAACAATATCGTTTGTTACAACTCCTTTTACAAGAATGGCTTTAACTCTGTAGACCTTTCCTAAATCAACACTAACATATGTAAACGCTTCTTGTTTTCCACACCAACCTGTAACGGAATTTAGTCTTACATTTTTTGCCTCATAATTTGGTCTTTCACTAGTAGCGTTAATAGATGAATCAGGTATTTTTCCAGAAGCTAATCCAAGAGGACGAACAACTTTACATTCAGGATTCCGAACACAAGTAATAGGTCGGGGATTAATTAATATGAATCCTGGCCTATTGCAACCAAAAGACACCTCCGAACCTTGCTCATAACTTTTTGCTGTTTGATATCCGTCACTGGGTCGTCCGGGATCATCACAAACTGGCCCCTCACATCGTAAATCTCCAAAATCCCATACACCATTATCTTGACATCTTACTATATTGTCATGTTTACTGCTCTGACCAGCTAGTTTGAATGTATTTTGACATCCGAAAAAAAAAGAGGATTGATATTTTGTGTCTACATATTGTCCATATTCTGCACCAGATGTTGGAGTAGGTATTCCACAGTCAACTCTAGGACAAGCCGGAATGGCTCCACTAAGCCAATAATCAGGCAATCCCTACATTTATATAAATATTAGATAAATATTAATGAAACACTATAGTAATATGAATGAAATGAAGCCTTGTTCATAAAAACAATAGAAAAAATTGATGGTTAAATTATTATTATTATTTCTCATAAAATACACCATTTATGTGTTTTTGCTAGTCAGAAAGGCCATGAAATTTTATGTTAAGAATATATAGAATACTCTGTCTATTAACATTTTGGATAGATAAGGCATTTTTTGATAAAAGCATAGTGAAGCAGTTTGAATTTTGTATTAAATATGATGACTTTAAACATAATATAAGCAGTGTCTCCTTTTTGAGAAGTTTAAACAATAATTTAAATGATCGTCAAAAAGTAGTGTCATATACTTAGTCACCTATTCTTTAGGTAAATACTTATGATAGTGTTTTCACTGATGTCTTCAAAGTGATATGCTTTAAACTTTGAAGCAATAACAATCGTCATCAAACATTTTCGCCCCTGCATCTGTAGCGTCAAAAGTTGTGACCTATTTTTAAAAATTGCTCTTTCTAAATAGATGCTAATGCCACACAAATATCTCTAAAAATGTCTCTTGAAATTTACACAATCAATTAATTCCTACTAAAATCTCTTTTGTCCCAGATGCAGGCTGACCACTTTTATGACGACGACGACCAGTACGGGAATCTCTTAAAGGGTAATATACAGGGTGGGTTAATTAGGAAAGGCATTTTTATACATTTTAATTTTCTGACAAGAAATAAATATGAGATATTTTGTGTAGTTCCTGAAATCATCACCTCACATCTCATCACCACTATTAAGAATGAACTGACCGCCGCCTCGATTAATAATTTAAAATCTGAATTCGATTTGCAACTGAATGATTTAAGGCTACAATTGTGGCAAAACAGCAGCATGTTTCTTTTGAGTTTGAAGACGTCGTCAATGAAGTCACTGAGCGACAGAATAAGCAATCTAACTTAATTATATTTGGTGTTGAGGAGGTTCCAGAAGACGGCGTTCGTGATGAAGCTACATTGCAAGATTCTATTCAAACGCGAGCTATTTTAGAATAAGTTTTACCGGATTACAGGAGTGGAGAATTACATGTCCAACGTTTAGGGTGTCGTTCTAGAAATCGCAATAGGCCTATAAGATATCTACGCAATGGGTAGTTAGTAATTTTCTAAAATACGCTAAGAATTTGAGAAATTCCGATAACTATAATAATGTTTTTATTGCCTCGGAAAAAACGTCACGCCAAATTCAATTTTACAAGCAAGTTAAAGAGGAATTGAACTATCGTAAGGAATGGTGAAGCAAATTTAAAAATTCGATACTTCAATGGCGTCCTCAAAATTGTTAATGGGAATTTAAACTAATTTCCTCACCCAATTACAATTTTCACTTGTTCTATCGAAATGTTAATGGTTTACGTTCTAAGGTTGGAGACTTTTATAATAATGTATCAACAGAAAATTATGAAATTATAGCATTAACCGAAACGTGGTTAACGCCTGATATCAATAATTGTGAATTATTTCCTGACAACTACATTGTATTCCGCAAGGATCGATACTTGATCTCTACAGGTTTATCAAAGAGTGGCGGTGTTCTCCTTGCTATTAGGAACAGCTTCAGTTGTACCTTACTTGATTTGTCTGATATTTCTAATATTATTCCTGGCATTGATGTGATTGGGGCAAAAGTCTGCAATGTTAACAAGAAAATTTTACTGTTCGTCGCGTACGTTCCACCACACATCTCTGCTCTAGATTTCTAGTCGTTCTTGCATTCGATTAGTTCATTAGATTGTATGATGGACAATATTCACTTACTGTTTGTGGGAGATTTTAATACCCCTAATTTTGTATGTACTGCTTCTGACAGAAATAGTGTTGCTCTTAATAACTTTCAACAACTGCATGGTGTTGAACAACACAACGCCATTATTAATGACAACAACCATATTTTAGATCTAGTGTTTTCCAATTTTGACTGTATTGTTGATAAATCTGACTGTCCATCAGTTGGTGAGGATCGTCATCATCCTTCTCTTTTCATTAGTTTTAACATGATTCTTGTACAAAATCAACATCAGTTCCCTATGAATTATCCAAGACTGAACTTTTCTTGTGAGTATCGATGATGTCGAGAGTACATGTTCTATGTTTTACGATAAATTATTAGTTTATTAGATGTAGCTGTTCCCAAGTACTCGTCGGTATCTCACTCTCGTCGTCATCAGTAACCGCCTTGGTTCACGGGAGAGATTATTAAATCTATTCGTGCTAAGGCGTCTGCTCTAAGAAAGTATAAAAAATTTAGAACAACGGTTTATTGTGATTTGTTTAAGCATCATCGTTCCAATTGTAAACGGCTCATAAATGAAGCCTTCATCAATGATACTGAAAAATCTTTAGCCACTGATCCAAGAAAATTTTGGAATTTTATACAGAAGAAAAAATGTTCATCGCGTATCCCATCTGTCATGATTTATGAAAATAAGGAACTCACTAACCCCTTAGTGTAACTTTTGGGTATACCTTTTATAGTACCTTCGGTCAAGGTAGAAGATGTTCTGTGTTCTCTTAAAAATTCAAAAAACACTTTCACCATGGGCGTAGATGGAAAGTGTGCGTGCATATTAAATTAAATTATTAAATAGTGGACTAGACAATTGTTTTATCAACCTGTGTTGATTATTAGATGAGTTACATCACTGAGTACTTGGCATGCTTATCGTTTGTTTATTGGCTAAGCGAGTAGTTGATTAATTAATTATTTCAGATTATGAATGATAGTGTATTACTGACGAGACCGGGCTATTATTGTTTTGTTTATTTATTGGCCGTTAGCTGCATGTGACACGGTATTTTGAGGTATGGGGTATCCTAGGGCTGTTAGCTGCGGTGATACAGTCCGTCCGTTAGCTGCGGTGAGCGGGGGATATCTCGGGGGCCGCTAGCTGCGTGTGACGCGGTCTGGTTCTGGTGTAAGACCTAGTCTTGCTATGAACTATCTCTGTAGAGGTGGTCTGGTCAGTGCAACAAGCAAGCAGCTAGATAGCTGCAGTCTGAGAGAGAATATATTTACCAGTTGATTTAAGTAGTACATGTTGATGTTTATAGAATGTGAAGATATGCTTGGGTACTCATGTGTTTCTCTCTTATTTGTTGAAAGGTTTTGAGCTTGTTGCAAGAGCTGCATGCCAGTGGGCGATTCCGATGGCAATTCTATCCTGACCTAAGCTCAGTAAATGGTTATTGTTTATTCATAGTGTCACAGAATTTGCCCCGCTTACACCCAATTCGACGACTGCGGTATCGCAAAACGCGGGATTGTCCCGATCGCCCCTACGCGATTCTGGTAAACAAACAAATAATGCCGTGTATCGAGGCGCAACTGGAAAAATTGAGAAACGACGAGAATCAACAAGAATCGTTCGAGACATGGATCTAGAGATGCTAGAAAATACCTGGAACATTCGTCTATAAAAGAAGAATAAACGGCCGAGTCAATCAGTCTTGAATTAAAGAGTTGTTAGTTGGAAATTTCGGAGAGATCAATTAGAATTCAGAGCGATTTAGATAGTGATTAATTAAATAGTGTTTAGTTGAGTTGTAATTAGTACTCAGTAGTGTACAGAGTAGTTAATAAAGATAAGTGATTAATTAACGGATTGTTTTTCTGGTAAAAGAAAAGTCGGGTTACGTCCAATGGTTCACGCCCGTATGAGTAGAAACGCTCTTGATAAATTATATGAAGTAGGATTTATATAAACAGACACCTAACAGTTATAAATTAAATTTATAAACACTTTGTTGCTTTAAATAATTATCTACATTAGAAATGGTATTAACTGAAAATGCGTCTAGTTGTTACGCGAAATATGCCATATAGAAGCAATTGAGTAGTAAGGTATTGGATGTGTTTACTAAGTGTTTACTCAGCAGGTAGAAATTTGTTTATCTGTAACTTAAGTTTCCCTATTTCAAATACATTATATTTTGTTAAAGGTTTATAATACGCAATGTGACCAGTCAACTAAACTTTTGAATTTGAAAGTCTTATATGCATCAGTTTAATATTTCAAGTTGAATAATTATTGATTCTGTTGATTTAAAAGGGTCATCTAGTATATTTTGAATAGTGGCCAACTTAATATATTTAACATATCATATTTAACATAATTTTCTAAATTTATTCTTTGCGCTGTTTGTGAAATATTGTTGTATTTCGAATAATATATGTGCATCTGAAAATTTCAAAATTAAACCACACAAGTACTTGAATCGAGGTGACTAGATCGGAGTTGGTTCGAGCCCAGCTGCCGGTAAACCGTATATAAGCTATATTCGTGGAGAGGTTTGGCGCCCTATCTGCGGGTATGGTAGGGTGGAAGAATGTTGGCTTGGGTCAATGTGAGAGATTGATACCGGTTGATATTTGACTACCCCCCTAATTAATGAGGTTTTCCAGGTTTCCCTCATTCCTGCACTGAATAGTGGTTAGGGCCTACCAACGTAAGTCGTTCCTGGGCGCAAATGCGGCCTGCTTAATAATAATATGCCGCCCCCTCTCCCGCACAAGTCTCCGACTTCTGGGCTAATCCCTGTGATTAGAATGAGGGGTAGAGATATTATTATTATTATTATTAAGGTATATTTTTCATTATAAGTAAATAGTATACATAAAAAAATCTTATACCTAATTAATCACTTACTGGTTTGGGATCATAAACACATTGTCTAAAATTTGCAGTTGATGTCCCTCTTAAATATTTCCCTGGTGAACCACAATGTAACGTCACATTATCTCTAAAAGCTATTAATACACTATCCTCATCGTTTCGAAGAACTTTTAAACCTTCATTTTTATCATCTGGTAAAGAAACACATTGAGCATCTGAAATAAGTGCATTACAATGCTATATGTTGAAGAAAAATAATTTAATTAACATTTTTATAATAATACTTACACTGACATTCGGGTACAGTTCCATTCCACATACCAGTTGACGTACATAATAAAGACGAAGATCCACTCATGATATATCCAAAATTACATTGAAACTGAACAAAATCTCCAAAGCGATATTTTTCTTTGGTAGACAGAATGAGACCATTGTCTGGAGCATTAAGAGAAGGGCATAAAACAGGAACACATGATTTATTAATATGATATATATCGCCATCTCGTAACCCATTTTCTGATTTTTCAATATAATAAGAACTAGTGCCATTTTGAGTATACAATTCAAAACCAGTGTTACAACTACAAGAGTAATCACCAGCACTGTTAATACATTTCTGTTGGCAACCGCCATTATTTTCTGAACATTCGTTAATATCCACACACTCTAATCTAGTACAACCCATTATTTCTATCTTTATACAAGGTGCTCCAATATAATCCTGAATTTTGAATTTCAGATATTGAGCTTCTATTGGCACTGGTAAATTTAATATTGACAAAGTAGGTTTTTCAATAGTAAATTCAACTGCAAGCCCATCAGGATTTCGATAATCCTTAAATACATCTGTTAAATTATCACTATACTGAATACGAACTGCTGACGTAAATGCTATATTTCCATCATATCTGGAAACCGCCATTGTTCTGAACCCTCTGATTATGGTTGGTGCTCTTAAATCAATAAGTGCCCAATTAGAACCACCTTCAACAGTATTACCACACCACCCAACACCACTGTTTAATCGAATCATCTATAAATAAAAAAAGATAAAATAGAAAAAGAAAAATTTAATTTACATACTGTTTTATCATATCCAGGTTCACTACTAGAAACACTTATTGATTCATCAGGAATGCCACCACTTATAAGGCCTAAATCTCCAACAGGTCTACATTCTTGGGTAGGTTCAAATCCATTTCTACATTTGCAATGAAAAGATCCTTGACTATTTACACATTCAGTTGATGCAAGATCACATTGGCTGTTTATACATTCATTAATATCTTCACACCGTGGTGGATTATTAAATAATTTGTTTGCACTACATCTTATAATGTTGTTTCCTATTAATTTGTAGCCTTTGAAACATTGAACTCTAGCTTCATCGTTGTAATAGTACTGCCTAGATGTATCAGTAATAAAACCATTTTTAATTTCTGGAATATCACTACATTTTGCTCCTGCAATAAATACAGTTAAATAAAAAATAAATAATAACAGAAGAAAAAATATGGCAGAGGAAAAATAAATAAATATGTAATGTTCAATAGCCTTATGGGTATGGATATTGATTATTCTGACATTTTATTGTACAAATTGTATCAGGTAACAAATTATTTTTTTAACACCAAACGTACGTAGCAACCCACTGTACTGTGGTTACTATTGAAAACCTCGCCCTGCCATCGGCTATTGCGATATTTGCAAAAGCAAATTTCAGGAAACAATTACTCTTCGGGCTATTGCCTCGACTAACATTGAATTACACCTAAAAAACTCATAGCAATCAGCCACGGTCAGACATATACCGATGTCGATTTTATTAGGTCTCATCAGTATGTCATAGGGTAGTATGCCATAGAACCAGTATAAGATACAAGAATTTTGTAATAGGTGACTATACAAGTCACTATGAATGATTTTCACTGTGAAAACTATTCTAGGCAAGATAGTGTTCAATTTTATGCGACTTTTTTTGTTTAAACAATTTTCAAAAACCTTTTGGTTTCCGAGGTATTTGGAGCTGAAGCAAGAACATTTTGTTAGTATAAAATTACTATATTTTTAAATATAAATTTTGGTGCTTTGAAACTTCATACTGAGTCACGTTTATTATCGTGTTATTAAAATGACAACAAAACAAATTTTATTGCACTTGCAGTTTGACAGGAAATTATTTACACTATATTTTAATTTTTATAAAATGCTTCTTATTTTTCTATATTATTTGTAAATATAACTATGTCTACTATTAATGTAACTTTGTTTGTATTAATAAAATACATATAATTATATTTCTATTCAAGTATTTTTAATGTATAATATGGACACTAATTTTTAATACTCGTAGCAACTTTTAGTATTGTAACTCGTTGCTTTGAACTCATAACTTTTTATTTAGTGACTTTTTACTAATGATAAGTATAATTGTACGGTACGTGGGTGAATGTTTCAGACACATTCTATTACCATGGAGTTATTTGAACAAAGTTTGTACTGATTTCAAATAGCCGACATTTTTAACCTTATTGCGTACCGGTTTCGGTAGTATTTGAAATGTAGCTAAAGTAATTAGTCTCAGAGTCTGTTTTAGATTAGACAATCATTACACCGAGTTCTTAGTAAGTAAAGCTTATTTTGTAAATGTTAATTATTTTTTTAGTAAGTATTTATAGTACATTTATGTCTACGAGTAAGTATTAATATATTTTAAATCGAAACTATTATCTGAAATAAATTACTTTTGATATGAAGCAACAGTATTTATAATTTCATATGAGATATTTGTTTTGCAGACTTCTCTTGGTATTAATAATAATGATGAAGTTTATGGATTGATCTCCATATCATCAGATATGGCCTACACATTTCTATATTGTTATGGGTATCTTCTTCAGAATTCTTTCTGGATATGGTGACCATTGTTTACGTAAATCTAAGAGAATTGTCAGATTGAGGAAATAGATCATCAGAATATCAGATATCACACAGATATCATACACATCACTAGCTGAATGAAAAAAAAATGGAACAAATTTTATATAATTTCCGAAATAACAAATGATGAATAAATCTTATTCTAGCTTAAAGCTTGGGAATATTTGACCTACCCTTATTATTCTTGGATATGTCTTGCTGTATATTTTGGAGGTTATTTTCCTCTGGATAGTGATTTCTTGGACCTTTTGCAAACCCCTAGGAGATGATTTCCACCAAATTTCTTAAATATCGTATTGATAGATGTTGACTTGAGTTACTTTACTTTTATAATGATACTGTGAAATTGGTAAGCATGAATTTATACTATTTAATCAAATTTTAACTAATTTAAATAAAATTTTTCTGCTCCACCAAACTTGTGCCTCTTCTCGTTTCACAATTTTCTTCGTAACTAGTCAATAAACTTTTGTTTCTAGGCAATTTTACCCTCTAGATTCTTAGTAGTTTTTCTTAAGATCTATACACATGTAACACTTTTAATTTAAATTATTCTTTTCGAAACACTACACTAATTGTCTTTTATAATCTTATAACTACATTTTAAAATATATGACAGTTTTTAATTAATTTTATAATAAAATATTCTTTAGTTTATGTTTTTCTAGCGTCCTGTCAGAGATGTTGAATTCTATTCTATTCTATTCTACTCCATTTGTAGTTATTCTATTTGTCATTATGTTCAATATTGGAATTTTCATTTTATTTTACAAATATTTTATTTGACTGATGTTTTCGTCTTACGATATGCATACATGATAAATCTTGGCTCTTTAAGCTTTCTTTTGATATGTCAATTTGCAAAATTTTGTCCCTTTAATATAATTATATGCTTCTTTCGATATGTTTATATTATATATTTCCATATTTCCAATAATAACACTTTCTCTTTATTTTACACCTATCATAATAATATTTCAATAATAATTTTCTATATTTGTTGTTTAACATGAATTTCATAGCATTTCGTTTTTATGTAATGTCTATTTTATCACAATATATATATATATATATATATATATATATATATGTCTCTGAATAATTTTTTTTTAAATAAATCTAATAAATTTGATGCATAAGAAGATGAATTGATCTTGATCTTCTATAAAACATATTTTATGAAGCCAATAGTAGTCTATTAAAATTGGCAACTGTAGAAGGATGCTTCAAAGTAAGGAATATTTTTATGGATGTTATAAAAACATTTGAGTATAAACTATATATTTCAATATACTCTGGAGTTCACAAAGATAGGATTTTTAAATTTAAAATTTTAAATTATTTCGTGTATTTTTGATATTTTTTTATAGAAGGAGCATCTGTCTTTCATTTTTAATAATACATATTTCTAATTTCCTTATATATACAGTAATTAATAGTAAGTATTTTTGCTGGATGTCGCAATATCGCAAGATACGATAAATATATATTAATTTTTTCCAAAAATACCCACATTTTGAGGTCTGCTGACCTGATAGAGCGCTGACAAATCTACTGAAGGCAAAGTTGTTATATTGCCTCTAAAATAAATATATATTTTTTAAGTAAAATTACGTAGGTAGCAGGCTATACAGTAATATTTATACAAATTTTAACTTCTTAATTGACCTACATAAATTATTAAAAAATTAATTTCCACGTTTGATACTACCAATTAAGGTATTTAGGAAAATACTTTGTTCAATGATTTCAAATTTTATACATAACACACAAGTTTACCTACTTGCTGAAAAAGTATTTAAACAGTTATCCACATTTCACAATTTAATACCATTGTACACTGTTAGAAAGAAACACAGATTATTCCCTTAAGTTATTTTGTGATGAATAACAAAAACTATGATTTTCACATAGCACATTAATGTTAATTTTCTGGCACAATTATTTTTTCTATACCATCCCGTCAGATAACCTCAAACAACGTAGCAAGTTAAAAATTTTTTATCTTTTATTAAATTTATCACATTATAAAAAGTCAATTGCCACATAAATTTTATATTTGTAACTAATAGTTTTTCTGTATAAGATATAGAAATTCAAAATAATTCACTCCACATTAAAACGTAGACGTAAGCAAAAACGGCTTGGTCTTACGTCACGATCCGATCACAGATTATTAAAGATTCTACGCAAGGTTATGTTGCACAGGTGGCATAGCCGGTAGGCAGTAGGCACAATGTCTCGTAGGAATAGCGGCGCAGGGACTGCATGGCAAGGTACACATGAAAATAAAACAAGCAAATTTTGTGGTAACACAATGCCTAATGTATCTGTTTTCAGAGTTGCGACGTATAAAATGTATTTAAATCGTTTTATTATTTTCACGGACAGTCAGCGACATTGACAAAGAGGTTATATTTACCGGTACATGGTGCAAGGCAAGGTACAAGTACAAAGAAAACATGTACTACTTGTGATAATCCAATGCCTAACACATCTGTTTTGAGTAGCACTAACATATAAAACGTATTTAAATCGTTTTATTATTTTCACGGGCAGTGTTTTTCTTTTAAGTGTCATGTGTATTTAGTTAAAATTTTTGGTGAAATATAGCTGTTTCTATTTGAATACTATTTCTTCATATGTTTGGTTTTTTTGCGCGATACAGGCTGGCGACTACTGTTCTATACACTCATGATCGAAACGCTACCTACGCGATATACTAACGCTCGCTGAGCTGTGCTTTGATATTTTTAAAAAATTATCTTATGTGTGTGTGCCGCTTGATTCCCGTTCCTGTGCTAGCCTGTGCACTCCTGTATTGCATTGCTCTGACGAAGACTAAGGGCCCTCGGAAGCCATCACCATTGGAAATTCGGTCACAAGCTTTGCTTATTTCAAATTTCAAATTTAAGTGCCAAGTCCCATTAAGCTAGAGCTGTGGAGAAATTTGATTAAAAACATTTTTCATTTTGGTCCTTCGAACCGCGATTACGTAATATTTGAATGCAATTGAGTAATGTCTATAAATTTTAAAAATATTCATTTTTTAAAAATCGCCGCCATATTAGTTTCAATATTGCCGTTATAGTTTGCACGTGTATTAGTTAAAAATTTGATTGCTGGCACTTATCAAATCCCGGTTAGTACCGCTAGTTTTTGACATTATTTGTTTACCTGCTTAGGAATTGCTTCAGTTTTCGCTATTCATTGTTTCTCGCCTACCTACTCACATAAAATATTTAACTACTTATTAATATTACATACTCTTTTCATCGTTATTATGGATGAAAAGATTAAAAAAATTAAAGCGTTACGCCAAGTTGAAATTTATAAACTTGAAAATATATTGCAGACTGCAGAAAATGCTCGCATCGAAGTTAACACACGTGATTTGGTGAAAGTTATGCATTCTTCTATTGAGGATATTAAAACACCATGTCGCTTTAATTAACATAATTTTTAATGAAGAAGATGAATTTAAAAATGCTGTTGTAGTAATGGCTGATTTTGATCAAATCTTTTTCCAAATTAAATCAATTTTTAATGCTCTGTTCTGTGCAGATCAACCTAAAGTAAATATCGTTGAAACTTCTAGTCACGCCAGTCTATCTAAACTCCAATTACTTAAATTCAAAGGTGATATTTTGGTTTAGGTTTGCCAAAAAAATTTTTTTTTCTGAAATACAAGGCGTCGGTGAAGTTGGAATAACTTCGCAATTAGGATATGTTTTTCTATTAGTTCACTCTGTAAGTGAACATTTATTAAATTTTCGCTTACAATGAAGTTGCTTTAACTACCGATATCTCTAAAATGTATTGCCAAATCGTAGTAAAGCCAAAACACTAAAATTATCAATGCATTTTGTGGTGTTTTGATCTTTCAAGCTCTGTGTTAGATTATTGTTTACGTACGGTTACCTATGGAGTTTCTTCCGCACCTTATTTAGCTTTGTCTACTCTTTTACAATTAGCTGAAGAGGAAAAGTCAAATTTTCCCCGCGCTTCAGATATTCTGAAAAATTACACTTATGTTGATGATATTGTATCAGGTTGTTCATCAGTTGAATTGACGAATTTATTAAAAAGGTGGATTTCAGCTTCACAAAAGCAACAAATAAACTAGAACTCTTATCTAACTTCTCTTGTACAAAACGACATATCTTGTTTGAGTTAGCAAGAATATTTGACCCGCTTGCTTTTTTAACTCGTGTAACGTTCTCAATAAAATATTTTATACAGAAATTATGACTTTTAGGTCTCAACTGGGATGATGAACCTTCAAATGAAATAGTTCACGCTTGGAATATACAGACTCCACTATAGTTCTATCGTGGATGAAAAACTATCCACATAGATGGAAATCTTTTGTAAGTAATAGGGTGAGTTCAATTCAAGAAAGAGTAGATTCGCTAAACTGGTGTCACATAATTTATTGTCAAAACCCGGCCAATATTGCTTCGCGCGGTGCTTTTCCTTGCGAACTGTTGACCAATTCATACTGGTGGCCGGTCCCGAAATTCTTTTAAGGAACTTCACAATGCTTTAATTCTGTTAAGTCTATGAAAAAACATTTAATTATTGGTCACCAAGTTTTAACATATGAAGAATTTTACACTCTTATGCAAAACCGAAGCAATTCTTAACTCGCACTCGTTAACGCCCTTAAGTTCAGACGCAAATGATTTTTCAGTATTAACTCCGGGTAATTTTTTTTTATTATAGAACCACTTATTGCTGCACCCGACTTCGACTTAAGCCATATTAAGTTAACACATCTCAACCACTGGCAGCTGTTGCAAAGAACCAAGATCTTTGCAAGCATTGGCATGCGGAATACTTACATATGTTTCAGCAACGGTAAAAATGGTTACAAAATTCTGTTTTACCTAAAATTAATTCTTTGGTCTTAATACAAGATAATACACTGCCTCCGTTAAAATGGCGTCTTGGCCGAATTAATGCTCTGTATCCATGAGCTGACGGAGTTGTTCGAGTTGCAGAAGTTGCTACTATAAATGGAATCATAAAAAGACAACTTTATCCTCTCCCTGTTTCTGCCTTCGATAATACATAGCATTTTGGTGGACCGGAATGTTTAGTTTTCATTATTTTTTTATGTTTACGTTTAATTTAAATTATAATTAAGTAGGTAATTGTTGGTTGGTAACATATAAATAATAACGAATACTAAACAACGATAGTATTATGATATATCATTTATAGTGTAGTAAAAATGGATAATTATCAAATTCTGAATAACTGTGAGTAGATAATCTATTTTATGTTTTCAATTTGATTTCATGTAGATACATAGACATATTTTTTTGATGGGGTATAGGAATGACAAAGGGGAGGAGGAAACCAGAAACATACTTAATTCTTTGATACGCTGTAACACTGGCAACGCTGTGGAATACACATGTATACAATATTATCACATAAAAACTTTAATATTGGAGTGGGACAGCAGTCCTCAACAAATTTTCTATTGAAAAATCACTGATTTTTATATGTATATAGTCGAAGACTTGTCTAGAAGACTAGTAAGTTAAGGAATAGAGTTGAAAAAATAATCTAGGTATAGCAGTAACATAGACAAGAAAAAGAAAATTCCTTCTGTCAACCAATGGAATAAATTATATTAAAGGGAGTTATGAAAATATTGAGATTAACGAATGTGCAATGCAATCCATAAAAGGAGAAAAATCCATTGATACAGACAACTTTTTACACCACATAATATTAAAGTCATTATTAAAAAACAGGCATAGATGGACACAAATTACTCAAATGTTATTACAAATTTGGAAATACTGTTTTAAGCCCAACAGGTGGTCAAGTAAAGTTAGGTTAGAAAAAACAAAATTTCTAAACCAATGAAAATGAATCGAAACAGCTGAAAGCTGACCAACCCAATACAAAATAATTAAAAATATATCAATGCTAACCTACCAAATTAGTTGGTTGAATAAGAAAGGAAACAAGGATACCGTCCAAAATCCAATTGATTATAAGAAAATCCAAAGTAGGATAAAAGAAAAAACTCTACTGGATGTTGGCAAAGGATTCACCAATATCAACGTCACCATTTAATAACATGGTTATTGAGAGTAAGTAAAAAAGTATAGATCACACTGAGACCATCAACATCTTTTCAGGAATTAAAAGTATATATATATATATATATATATATATATATATATATATATATATACAGGGTGGTTCAGAACTTAAAATCCTTATAGTTTCCGAGTAAAACATTATTGAAGTTGTAGTATTTTCAACCTTTACATCACTGGGCCACTGTAGTCTCTAGACAGGCCATTCCGAATAATGAAATCCGATTAGTTTTTGCAGGCACTAAGGTTTTTGTGACGCCATTGCAGAACGATTTCCCAGTAAACATGTGCCAAATTGCAGCTACTATTAACGCGGTGTGTACTGAGTGCAAATGCAGTGCAACGTGAGGGAAATTTGAAACCGAATCGTGGAAGAGATGGAGGTCCAGGATTTTCACAACCGATTGCAGTGTGACGTATCATACACGATGCTCAATTATATCCGTACCATGTGCAACATGCTCAAGCATTAACACCGAGAAGGACCGGTATCAGGGCCGCCACGATCTCCTGACTTTAAACTATTTGGACTTCTTTTTGTGACAATATTTAAAAAAAGGAAGTGTATTGCACCGAAGTGGATACATACTATTGATGATTTAAGGAAACAGGTCATAGTTGCTGACAATAACTTACGAGTTCAAAACGGACAAGAATCAGAAACATGTCTGTTAGTTTGTAGAAACTGGGTAACATGGGCTCAAAATGTTGTAACATCAGGTATGTCAAACTATTTTATTAATTAAAGCCACAAATTAAATCTATTAATATTTAATAACAATAGCGGTAAAAGCAGTTAAATTTGCTGTATAAAATCGGCGTTATAAAATATTTTCCATTTTTTGTTCGGTCTCAGATTGCCGAATCACCCTGACAAAATATTATGATAATAATACTATTAATTCGTATATACCAATAGCAATAGAAGGCTTAAGTTTTGCAATGCAAAAGTTTTTTTTTTACTGTCACCAGTGGCGCGAGTAGCGGATCGTCAGTGGTTATTTTCCAACAAAAAAATGGTACGTCCCTGGTTTTTCTAAAAATTAATGTTATATTTGAATTCCTCGTTCAATTTGGTAAAAAAAACCCTCTTGACTTTTCTTTGTACGATGCACCGTTTAATAAATAATAAATTATTTTAAAACTTTTCAAAGTGTTTTCCTTCAAATGTATTATTATTTGTAGCTGCATACCCAAAACCCAATACATTAAAAGAAAATTCAAACTAGGATATCGAAAAAACTATAAAATGCTACTGGGTGTCGGCAAAGGACTCACCAATATCAACGTTACTATTATTGTTAACATTATTACGTAAACAAAAAAGTATTGATCACACTGAGGGTATCAATATATTTTCTGGAATTAATAGAATTATTATCTGTATAAATATGACCCATCTCTAAAAAATGTCTTTTGAATGAATTATTTTCTGAATTCAAAATCCTGATGTCATCGTAAAAAAGCATGCCCGAAACATGTAATTGGCACACACATTAACTAATTTGATTTCTGGGAGAGCTAAGTCCCTCAAGCCCCTCCCTCTAACTTTGCCCATGGCTAAAGCACAAGAAGATTTACCAACTTTTACATCAATTTTTGAGTCCTTAAGACATCTACCTGTTTGACCTATATATTTTTTGTTGCAATTAGTACTTGCGCGTCAATCCAATACCAAGGTATTGTTCTGTAAAAAGTCAATTTTATGTTTAGTATTAAAAAAAAGGAGGACATAGTAGTAAGAATTCTAAATGCTAGTTGAATAGAACTGAATTTTGAGAAGATTTTTTTAAATCTATCACAAAGTGGAGCTATATATATAGTAAAGAGAAATATTTAAGTTGGTTGATATCAATTGAATTTAGTATTCGAATTATTTAAAATAGTACATTGAAATAAAATCTTATGGACAAGTTTGGGTGAATACTCACAAGCTATAGACCTTGCAGAAAGGGTTCTAAGGTTCGACCGTTGTAAAGTGTGATGACTACTATGGAGGACCCTGTCTTTCATTGCAATGATTAGGTGAATCTTATGTTTACGTAAGTGGTACGACTCATAGTGAATAAATTGTCCTGAAGTGCCTGGTTTAGTATACCATGACATGATAACGGAATTGTCACTCCTTCTAATAACTTTATAGTCTAAGAACAGAACTCAATTGTGAACTTGAGAAGGGGGTCGTAACTTTTAAATACCCTTAATAATTCATCTTTTCCGTCATTATGGATGCTAAGAATTAAGTCATCAACATACTTCTTAACAAACGGAAGCCCAAAAGTTGCAATCTGTTTGTAAATCTCCGACAATATTCACGTTACGGAGTACGCAACAATAAACAACAATCATGTTTCTCAATCTCTCATTTCCAAATTTGAGAAATTGTTCTCGTCCTAATTCGAATATTTTTTTAATAACTGATTTTAGCCAAAAATTGATAAATATAATCAAAACATATTATTAAGGCATATTAGCATTAACTCCAATTGTACTTTTTTTAAGTAAAAACTCTAGTATGTCTTTATGGACCATTACTTACGGACCACCTTGTATAACCATACGATCTGTTTTAATAATAATATTCATTAATATTTAAAAAATCAAAACCCAGTATAATTTGCTGACTATTTTCATGATTATTGTTAAAATCTTCACCAGAAAGTAAATTTAAACAGTGTCTAAATATTTTTCCAATATTAAATAATTTTCAACAGTTTTTTAAATGACATTGCCGATCAATTGCTGAACTGTATAACGCCCTCTTACATACTGGCTGGCAGTTTGTTAAAACATACACAGATGTTAATTCTACTTGTGAAGCTTTCTATAAAAAAAACTGTATAATATAATTGACCAATGGATTCCTACTTATAAAAAATTAAAAGAAAGTACCCATCTTGATATAGCAGTCACATTATTAATAATATAAAACTGAAAGCTTATACAAAGTATAAAAAGTGCCGTAGTATGTATCATCTTTACGAGTTTAAATATTGGAGAAGCATTCTTAAATCTGATATATCACTTGCTTATAAGAATTATATCGTTAATATTCAAATGAATTTTAAAAATCATCCGACAAATATTTGGTTGTTTGTCCAAAGCAAAAAGCGTGGCTCTAGAATATCAAGTAAAACTTTCCTGGATAACGCTCGATTTAATGATCTTAGAGATATAGTAAACGGTTTTGCAAATTTTTTCTCCTCTGTTTTTTTCCACAACTAACCAGGCTAATTTAAATACTTCAAGTCATAACTGTCATTCAAATTTTAATTTGCTTTATTTCACGGAGAATGATATACGTACATCGATCTCAAAGTTAAAAAATAAAATGACTTGTGGAGATGATTAAATACCAAGTTTTTTATTAAAAGACTGTTCAGAAGTCTTAATTGAACCACTGCAGCATTTGTTTAATTTAATTCTTACTTCAGTTACTTTTCCACATTTTTGGAAAAGGACAAGAGTGTGCCCTATACTTAAGAGTGGTAATCCTGCAAATTTGAGAAATTACCGCCCTACTTTGCGAAAGTCTTCGAGATGTTACTATATAGTATAGTAAATAAACATTAACATTATATATATCCATCCCAGCATGGTTTTGTTCTGAACCGTTTTACTGTTTCTAATGTAGCTCAGGTGATATATAAGTGGTCTGCTTACTTCCTGCTCAGCCTAAGCGGCTCGACTTACAGGTATCATTTACAGACGTACTAATCTAGCTCAGTTTACTCAGTACACTGCACATTTTATGGACAACAGAGGTCAAGTTGTTGTAGTATATACAGATTTCTCGAAGACGTTTGACAAAGTGGATCATGCCTTACTAATTGATAAATTAAAGCTATATGGGTTGAACGGGAGTGTAATCCTACTCATTAAATCTTATTTATGTCAGCGTAAACTATATGTTTCTTACAATGGGTTCAAATCTGATAATTTTCTAGCAACATCAGGCGTACCTCAAGGATCGAATTTGGGGCCATTTCTTTTCATTATATTTATGAATGATTTGTTTATCTCTCTGAATTGTAACCATCTATTTTTTGCCGATGACTTAAAGCTATTTTCTAATATGACCAGTATTGAGGATTGTCTGTTACTTCAGAAACAGATGGATCATGTAGGTAGATGGTGCACGGAAAATAAGTTGTCTATCAATATAGATATGTGCAAAGTTTGCTCTTTTACTCTCAAAAAGCAACCGCTAACATTTGCCTACACTCTTGAAGATGTACTATTGCAGCGTTGTGAGAATGTTAGGGATCTTGGTGTGATACATGATAACAGTTACTGATCATATTAATGGAATTACAAATGCAACTAATAAGGCTTTAGGCTTTATAATAAGAAATTCATTTAACAACGTCACTGCACTGAAATGTCTCTACCATTCATTGGTTCATTCAAAATTAGAGTACTAACTGTAATCTTGTATATTGAAAAAGTTCAACGTCGCTTCCTTAAATTTTTATCTTATCGTATAGATGGTTATTATGCAGTTAGGGGATATGATCATAGGGTGTTGTTAGATTGATTTAATGTACAGCCTATGCATATAAAGAGAATACTTAATAGTCTGTCATTTCTGTTTCAACTGTTTCATGGCATTGTTGATTTGTCTTCTCTACTTAATTTATTTAATATACGAGTATCTAGACATGGATCTCGTGTTAATGGTATGTTCTATTGTCAGAATGCTAAAACAAATATCCTTATCGAATCGCCGGTTTATGTCATGGCTAATTATTATAATACTATATAATATTGATATAATAATATCTCTACTTTCTGATCTTTATGTGTATATTGACTGTAGCAACTGAATTATTTAGTAATTTGGAAACTTAGATTTATTTTCTTGATTGTATTTATATTTATTTTATGTATTTTGTATTTTTTAAAATATTAAAGTGAATTAATTCATTAAAACTAATTTTGTATAGCATCAATTTTATGAACCGTTTTTTAACTACACACAATGTCAAAAGTCTTGGACCCCCGTATATAAAATGATTCGATTAAACCTAGTGGTTTTTCTTATTCTGTTAGAAAATTACATGTACTTAAGGAACAAAAAAATACAATAAAAAAATTGCAGACCATGAACCTTTATTTTATTACCAAACCCGTTTTTGCAAATCTGGTCAGTTTGTCAGTGTATTCAGCCAAGTGTTTCTTTGAATTTTTGTACATTATAATACCAGGACGTGAAATTTCTGCGTTTACCCAAGCAAGAATGACTGCTTTACATGATGCAGGACATTCTAATTATACATGAAAAATTTGATATATTGGTAAACAGACCACTTAGTAGGATCCAAGGTATGTTTTGCCGTGTTATATCGACACCTACTCGAAGACGACTTCACAATGCAAATTTACGTGCTAGAAGACCATTACGGGTCCCCACTCTACTTCCAAGGCATCGTGCTGCCCGTCTCTAGTGGGCGCGAGAACATAGGGGTTGGCTTTTACGCCAGTGGTGGTGGGTCTTATTTACAGACAAAACCAGAATTGGGCTGGTTACTGATGACAATCGACAAAGAGTCTGGAAAGAATCAGGTCGTCAATGTGATTTCATTTTCCCCATGAAGTTGCTCCGTATGAAGGGGGTACCGTAATGTTTTGGGGTGGAATAATGTTCAACTGCCGCACCCCATTAAGTCGCATACCACAGAATATTACCAGTCAAATTTACATCGAACAAGTTATTGCGCCCATTATCTACCCCCTACGTAATGATTTTGTGTTTATGGACGACAACGCACATCGCGCAAGAAAGGTTCAAGAGACACTCTAAGCAGGACATATCAATATACAAGATTACAGTTAGTACTCTAATTTTGAAAGAACCAATGAGTGGTAGAGACATTTCAGTGCAGTGACGTTGTTAAATGACGTTGAATTTCTTATTATAAAGCCTAAAGCCTTATTAGTTGCATTTGTAATTCCATTAATATGATCAGTAACTGTTATCATATCAATATATGTCCTGCTTAGAGTATCTCTCTTGAACCCTTCTTGCGCGATGTGGTCGAACGTTGTCGTCCATAAACACAAAATTTTCACCTAATTCATTAGACTGGCCAACCAACTCTCCTGACATGAATCCTATTTAAAACATGTGGGATTTCTTTGCTAGAGCCATTCATTATCACATTCCTCCACCTCAGACTACAGATGAGTTAGTCGTGGCGGCAGAAGAGGAATGGAATAATATTCCGGAAGAGATCGTTAACCGCTTGATTATTTCAATGCAAAGACGTGTCAATATGCTATTGGAACGTGGTGGAGGGCATACCGACTATTAGTCAAGTAGAGAACTTGCTTTGTTACTTCTTTTTGATTTAATAAATTTTGTGAAAAATATCACACATTTGCTGGTTTTTAATATTCTAAGTACGCAATTTATCGAACATATTCTTTTCACAAAAAAGAAAAATTCAGAAAATAATATACTTTTATAAATGTATTTCGTTTTTCTGACAACAAGGGGGGTCCAAGAGGTAGTTACTATTATACAGGGTGTCCGGAAATTATGAGCAAAAAAGGAGACAATTTTAGGCCGAAAATAAATGCTACCTCTTTCTATAACATTTTTTCCAAAACTGATTATTAACGGAGTAACAAGGTGTTAAAGTTAAATTTTATTTGCAATTTTTTGCAATACCTTTTGCTACACTCATAATATTTTAACGAAATTTTGTATATGGGGGTTTTTCGGGATGAGGATTATAAATTTGCCCACCGTTTTTTCGCATTTTGTAGAGGGCGCCACATACGAGCCTTTATTTTGATTTGACTTTTTTGTGCTACACTTTATGCGAAATTTGACTGAATATTTTTGTTCTCCTAACCTTTTGACATAAAAAACGTATACTTTATTTATTTCGATAAATCTAACTGTTTTCGAGAAAAACGCTAAAATAACATTGCTTGCATGTGGTGAATACGAAATCATTTTAATTTTCTTAGTTGCCTTGGAAACAAGTTTGTGGAGAAATAGTTTTAACAGATAGTAATTTTGTACAAGTTCTTTTGTAGTAATTGTTATCATAAAAATAATAATAAAAATGAACAACAATTACTCTAACGTGGAGTTGCGGGACATGCATTATTATTACGGTTTAGCTGCTGGCAATGCTCTTGCAGCACGACGTTTGTATTGCGAAGCATTTCGAAATAGAAACCTACCCCAATCGCGAACGTTCAGTACTATTCATCGAAGACTGGGAGAATTTGGGTCGTTCAAAACTAGAATTATTGATGTAGGTCGACAACGGAATACTAGAACTGCAGAAGCAGAAGCTCGTATTTTGAATTCGATAGAAAATAGTCCCAATGTAAGTATAAGAAAAATTTCTATTCGGAAGGCATTCCAAAGAGCTCTGTACATGAAACAATACGCGAACAAAATCTTCATCCGTACCACTACCAAAAGGTGCAAGCCTTATCTGCCGTAGATCCTGCTGCTCGTGTGAATTTCTGCAATACAATTAGAATACTTCATAATGGTGACCAAAATTTAGAGCGTGGTTATCAAAATAAGTTTCCCGTCAACGTGTGGACCGGTATTATAGGGGACTACTTAATTGGACCACATTTCTTTCCACAAAGACTCAATGGTGAAGTTTACTTGGATTTTTTAAGAAGCCACTTACATATTCTATTGGAAGATGTACCACTCGGATTAAGAAATGCAATGTGGCTGCTTGAAGATGGCGCGCCACCGCATCTTAGTTTAGCGGCAAGAGAATTCTTAAATGAAACTTTTCCTGAAAGGTGGATAGGACGCGGTGGTTTTGTACCATGGGCCCCTAGATCCCCAATCAATTTCTCTTTTTTTTTGGGGGGGGCTATTTGAAGACGCTTATATACAGGACACTTGTGAATAACGTCGATAAACTGAGAGAAAGAATTGTTGCTAATTGTGAGGTAATTAAGCAAAAGGAAGGAATATTCCATAGAGTTCGTCGGATTTTTTTAAGAAGAATTAATTTATGCATTGAAGAGGAAGAACGTTACTTTGAACCTTTGATTTGAATGTTTAATTTGTATTTATATTGTTTTAGTAACTTATGTATTTTAACCTTATGATTTTAATAAACCATTCTTTATTTGTTGAGGACGTTATTTTTTTATTATTCATCATTAACCAGCATCAGCGTAACAACAAATTTTCACAAAAATTACTGTCAAAACTAATTCTTACAAACTTATTTAGGCTATGTTTAATATAGAAAATAAATTGAAATGATTTCGTATTCATCACATGCAAGCAATGTTATTTTAGCGATTTTCTCGAAAACGGTTAGATTTATCGAAACAAATAAAGTATATCTTTTTTATATCAAAAGGAGAACAAAACTATTCAGTCAAAAGTGTAGCACAAAAAAGTTGGAACCATTCAAACTCCATTAATAATCAGTTTTGGAAAAAATGTTATAGAAAGCGGTGGCATTTATTTTCGGTCTAGAATTATCCCCTGAATTTTTTGCTCATCATTTCCGGACACTCTGTATATCATTATGAAGGAAAAAATTATACAACTGAATGGTATATACAGGGTGGTCCACTTTCGAAAGCGGAAACTTTAGAAGCAGACAGAGAACCACAAAATAATATCAGTTTGTATTATAAACTATATTCGAAAAATGCTTTGTTATAAAGATACAGGGTGTCAAAATTTTTATGAAAAGTTCCAAATTTATTAATATTTTTAAAACTACTTTAGATATTTAAATGAAATTTGGAACCTTTGAATAGGTAATCTAGATGCATATTTTTACGTAAAACATATTATTTTACTTCCACCAGTGGCGTGCGTACGGACAGATCGTACGGAAATTTTAATGAAAAAAATGGTACGCCAATGTTTTTTTAGAAACAAAAGCTATTTCTAGATTCCTTGTTCAATTTACAACAGAATAAGGCTCCTTACTTTTCTCGTTTGACACACCGTTTGCCAGTAAAAAATTAAATTACCTAATGATTTCTGAAACACAATTAAGTAAACAAAAACGAAAATGAGAAATTTAATTAGTGGCTTTCAACAACAATAACAAAAAGAAAGAAAGTTAAGGGTAAAATCACAAAAATTGCTCGAAATCTAGTCCACTCACCTCAATACATTTTCGACATCTTCTCACTAACGCACTTATTGCAGCAGATACTTCATGCGGATTTCGCCGCATATCATTGCAGGCTTGCTGAATTCTTAAAATTAAATCTTCCCTTGTTAATACGGGATTAGCACAGACTTTATCTTTAATAGTGCCCCAAACGTAAAAGTTTAGCGGATTAAGATCCGGTGACCTGGGTGACCAGACCACTGGTCCAATACCATTAACCACGTCATTATTCATGTCATTCCTCCCTAGCCGGCCAATCCATCCTTGAGGATAATTGGTATTGAGCCGTTCTCTTACAGCTATTCCAAAATGCGGAGTTGTATCCAACTCTCATACCTTAAATTAATGGGTAAATCCTCTAGGTAGTTTGCAGATTATTGTTAAGAAATTCCATAAACAGTTCCGAGTTCAACCTTGGGGGTAGGAAATGTGGATCACAAACATTACCATCAATAACGCCCAACCAAACATTTACGGAAAATTCATTTTGAAATGATCTTGTCCGAATTTCTCGAGGATTCTGATGTGTCCAAATATGGATATTATGGTAATTTGTTACCCCACGTCTGGTAAAAGGGGACTCGTCCGTCCAAAGAATCTTATGTAAAAAGTCAGGATTTTCTTCCGTCGAGTTTAAAAGCCACTGGCAAAATCCTGAAGAGGCTGTAGGTGATATGTATTTCTGTGGTCATCGTATAGTGTTCATAATATTTTAGACTTAGGAATGTGAAGTTGCTGAGCTGCCTTCCGAGAGCTCAGCCTCAGATTGTTATCAAAAGTACGTAGTATATGATTATTCTCAATATTATATCGACGGTTTCTGTTCCGTTCGTTATTAACACGCAGGCCAAAGTTACGAAAATTCTGATGTATTCTGATGAAAACGCGAGCATCTGGAACTCTTGTATTTGGATAGCGTCTATGATATTCACGAACTGCCGCTTCTGCATTTCCATCACAAAATCCGTAGAAAAAATGAATATCTGCGTATTCGTTCTTAGAAAAAAGCATTTTTCTGATTAATACTTAACACAACAGTCTAATAACAATGTTAGCAATAACTCGAAATTAAATTACCTGACACAATTCAATTAGCTGTCATTATAAACTGCAAAAACACTGACAGTAGTAGTCTTTTTTGTTTCATGGCCTACTACAACAGATTAAAATTTGTTTGAATTCCAGTTGCTTAAAGAATTTTAATTTTTTACTGGCAAATGGTGTGTCAAACGGAAAAAAGTAAGAAGCCTTTTTCTGTTGTAAATTGAACAAGGATTGTAGAAATAGCTTTTATTTCTAAAAAACATTAGCGTACCAATTTTTTCATTAAAATTTCCCGAAGATCTGTCCATACGCACGCCACTGGTGGAAGGAAAATTATATTTTTTACGTAAAAATATGTATCTAGATTATCTATTCAAAGGTTCCAAATTTCATTTAAATATCTAAAGTAGTTTTAAAATTATTAATAAATTTGGACTTTTGATAAAAAATCTGACACCCTGTATCTTTGTAACGAAGCATTTTTCGAATATAGTTTATAATACAAACTGATATTATGTTGTGGTTCTCTGTCTGCCTCTAAAGTTTCCGCTTTCAAAAATGGACCCCCCTGTATACAGTGTTAAAAAAATGTATGTTTGGGTCATATTTTAAAAGAGAGACCCTGTAGAGAAATTACAAGTACGCCACTGAATTCTACGTGAAAAATTCTATCAGAAGCAATTTGCACAATTTCTATATCTCACCTATTCTCTGAGATACAAACAATTTCTTAAATGTAGTTTTTTTAAATTTTAATTAAGTTTTCATATATCAAAACAAAACTGTAAGACAGTTCGTATTCATTTATATTTGTGTATTTGTTTGTTTAAATTAGTAAATAAAGTTGTAGACAGTTTAATGCTCATATAGGGAATGCAATTTGCGAGGTTTGGTACCCACCCACCGAAAAAATATAATATTTTCATTATGTTGGTAGTACTTAAAATACATTTAACTGATTTATTTTAAAATCGTACTAGCAAATTTGCATTAAAACATATTTTCAGCGCGCATGTGCACTGAATAACTTCGCTCTTATGCTTATGACGTAGCATGCTCCGCTTTCAAGAAAGTCAACTTTAACAGCGATTTTAGGGCTGACATCGAAAGGATAAAAATATAATTTTTTGTTCTTAGTTTTTTCCTGATAAAGAACTTTAGAAGTGACCCCACTAATTTAGAATATGTGGAAACACTGGAGTAAGGATTACATTTTGTGTGCTATAACAGCACATCTGGTGGAACAATCTCAGAGGAAACTAAACCTAAGTAGATACATAGAACATGCCATCAAATTATCTATGCATGTTATAAATATAATTTGATAACGAAAATAGATATTGTAATTATGTATAAAAGTTTATATACAGGGTCGGAAAACGCTGATGGTCTATCTGAATTTACACGAGAGCAACAAAGTAAAGTATAGAAATCCGTGCGATAGACAAGGATGACTATATTGACAACGTTTTATAAATTAGAATAACATCTGAGCAGTATAGATTATCTATTAAATTCTAGATGACGCCGGTGTCAAGAGAAATCTTTCGATATCAGGAACTTTGGAAAATACTTTTTCCGTATCACCTTTTAACTCTAATTAAATTAGGTCCTACATTTAAATGCTTACTTGAGCAAACAGGAACTTCTCCAGACCAAGTTCCATTACTCATGCATAGTATTACTGGGGGTCCACTTCGAATATATCCCGATTCACATTCATATCTTATAATAGTTCCATACGACCGCCCTAGGCCATTTAAAATCGTCACATTTGCATGAGAAACTTCTGGTAAAGCTACACATTGAGATGCTACAACATAGTTTATATTAATTATCAACTGATTATTAAAGTAAATAAGACTTACCAAGACAATTTGGTTTCTTTTCCCAATTACCATCAGAGAGACAAGATATTCTTTCTATAGGTTGACCCGTAGGAAATGCAAAACCAGCGTAACACTGATACATTGCTTGTCCCCTATATGTTACATTTGTAGATCCAATGGAAAAGCCATTATCTATTTGTGGTACAGGACCACAATAAACTTCTTGACATTTGGGAATATAACTTACTGACCAGTTTCCCCCAGGCATACATTTAGTAGTAATTCGACTACGCCCAGTTGCAAATTCTTGACCAGTGGGGCAACTGAATGTTATTATTGTTCCAAATGCTGTATCTCTGCTTGAAGCTAGGGCTCCTTCTCCTGGTTGAAGATGCGGACAATCTAAAAAAACATATATACATGAAGAGATGTTCTGGAGGTATTGCTATACATATATCTAGAAGACAACTTAAGAGTATAAAATCTTACATTAATATTGTTCATTATCTGCACTGCAATGTAAAGAATTTTCTTTCAAATAAATTATTAATTCTCTTATTAGAGGAGCTACTTCTACTATTACAAATGCAGCTATATCCCAGTTCCAAAATAGTAGAGAGTCATTTACAACACTTAAATGAATACTGGAGGACTGGATTGCAGAAGATGAAATTCCATAAGCGTAGGTATCAAATATAAGTTGACCTGGCACTTTAATAGTTTAATTTAAAAAGTTTATACTCAACCGTAGAATGCCGTCCTTTTAGACGGCGATGGCTTACCGCCATCCACTTACATTTACCTGATGCGCACTCCGCGGATATCGCACTTTAACACATAGTACACTGCACTATTTACTTACATACTATACAGTACTGGTTACTAGCACTGTCACTATAACGGTAACACTTATCATCGGTTATTATAGAGTCCATTATTCATTGTAACCACAGCATCAAGTTCCATATGTGGTCAAACAGTACCACACTTTTGTGATCGTATGGCCTTCATTTATCCATGTTTCGTCAGTGTAATTTATTCTTTGATTCAGATTTTTACCTTCCAATAGTTATCAAAAATCTTTTCTTCTTCGGCGTATGTCGATTTCATCTTTTTCTATCAGCATACTCTTCCAATTTCGTTTTTCCTGTGAGATAGTCTGACTTTTTTTATTGCCGGTGGATCAAGTACCATCCATGAATTATTATTATTATCATAATCGTAATCGTAATCGTAATCGTAGTCGTAATCGCAATCGCAATCGCAATCGTAATCGTAATCGTAATCGCAATCGCAATCGCAATCGTAATCATAATCATAAACATAATCATAATCATCATCATAATCATAGTCATAGTCAGTCATAGTCATAGTCATTTTCACTTTCACTTTCACTATCAGTTTCAGTTTCAGTGTCAGTGTCAGTGTCAGTATCGTATCAGTATCAGTGTCAGTATCACTATCACTATCACACACACACTATCATTATTATTATTGATTATTATTTTCGTTTTCTCAAGGTGTTCCTTGAGAAAAGGTACTTATGGTAAGTATATTTGGGCAGGTGGTAAGTATATATCCATTTAGTGCTAGATGTTATTAAGTACTTTCCTATATAAAGTGTATCGTCTATGTTAAGTTCTTTTAGATTTTTCTTTAAAGAGTTTGGTATCTATTTAATGATGCCTATTATGAGAAATATCGTAGTAACTTTATCTTGTCCCACATGTCCTTTATATTTCGAAATAGCAGTAGATATTTATTCATTTCTTCCGAATATTTTTTCTTAATGTTAATAGGGAGAAGAAAATGCTATTATATTATACGAATGCTTGTTGTTATTTCAGTGTAAGTATCATATCTGGTATATTGTTCTGTACTAGATTGTCTGTTATAATTTCTCTGTTCCAGTATTATTTAAAACTTTCTTCATCAATTACTCAGGACTCTCCTGATGTATTTTTCCCATATTATTATGATTTTGTAAGTACTCCACTGGCGTTAGTACTGCGCATCCACTAAAAAGATGGTTTCTAGGAACAAATTTCCCTTCTTTAACCATTGCAAAGACACGGTCTTATCATATGTTCACTGTTGAGTTGGGCCGGGTATCTACCATATTATGGTATTATATATATATAAGGGACTTACGAAAAAGATTGAGATTAATAAAAGTGTAATGGTTCCATTGCAATGGTCCCTTTAACTTATCCTTTTACATTTTGATAATTACTATACGTTTTTGTAGTTTCCTGCCTACTATTGCAGCCAGTGCGACGAAATTTGGTATACAGACACTAGATGGCGCGTAGAATTTAACAATGCCATTAGTTTTTATACAGGGTGTAAGTTTTGCAGAAAATCGATTTAATTTCGATTTTTTAGTAGTCAACCTTAATAAAATTTGTATTTAAATTGAAATATCCTTAATAATGAACACATTCTGATAAAAAAAAATCACGAGACATTTTCATTTCATTTTCATAAAAAAAACGCTTATAAAAAGTCCCCAAATTTCATTGTTTTGTCATGCGAAATGTGTATAGCTTTGAGTCCAGTTTACAAACACGCAACAACCGCATGGACAGACGTCAAAGCGTAAAGTGACAGAAACTGTCAAAGCAAATATGAGTATTTTTGTAGGAATTTTATTATATATACGTAACACCACGAGATACATTAAATGTGCGTATGTATTTGCAATAATGCTTGTTAAAAAAAATGGGATCTTGAGGTTTCTAACTGCTTACGTGCGCTGAGCTTTATCCGGCATGAACACTCTGAAAATATGTAAAATATATTAATAAAACCGATAAGGCAATCCCTACGAGCAGAAAACTAAATTTATGAACACGTCACATGCCCTTGACTCTATCGACTCTACTAGAATCCGCTGCAATGCTGCGAAGTTGCAGCAGAGCAGAGCAGAGCCCGAAATCCGAACGATACCTATGTAAGACGTGTATCAAACTTAACCTTAAGTTCGAAATAATGAAAATAATTAATAATGTCTCGGCAACAAGTGGTAAAAAGGTTTTAAAGCCTAGAAACAAGCATAAATAAAAATGTAACGGATTCCATGAGTGAAAATTTCAGTTCCAGTATTACAAAAATCTATCTGTTACAAAAACTGCTCCACATCTATCAAAACTGAATAAAATTTTGAGCCATATAGATGTGCTACAAATCACTTTCATACAGTAAAAAGTTTGATAGTACGAGATACGTACAACGGTTAATGGGAACTGAGAGGAAAGACGAAGAGGAAATATCGGTATACTTAGTAGGTAATTATAACTTGCATATTATTTTTCACCTTTTTACATTGAATATATGAGTTGCATTTTCTTGTACTTATATTTCATATTATGTACTTAATTTCAAAGAGCTATGGGATTAAATTTATAAGAAATAACCCAGTTACGCAAAGACGAATTATCTATACCAAATTAGCTTCAGATGGAGAAGCTATTGGGGGCTTACTTTCAAGAATAGAAATGAGGACATATTTCAGTATTTGTAGGAGAATAGAATGAATATAATCGTATTCATTTCATCTTTGTGTTATACAGAAATTAAAAATATCCTCGAAAATGTGTCGTCTCACCCCTAGATAGGAACCTAGTAGGTAGGTTAATCATTGATTAAAAGATTCGATAAGATACTGAAGAAGCCAGATGCCAACATTAGTTTGTATTCACGTGACAGATAGATGAGACACGAGGAAAATTTTGCTAGAAAACATTAGACTTTATGTTTTGCTATAAATAAGGGCATACCTAACTTTCTATACTTGGTTTAACTATTTAATAAAATTAAAGTGCATGGAATGTGTAAGTTAATGTGAAGAGTGAATTAAATACAAAATGTAAATAATGCAAGTATGACAGAAATTATCGAACAATGAAATGGCAAGAGGAGAACTGTTTAAGATAAAATCAATTAAATGTATGTAGATACTCAATGTAATTTTATTTTGTCAATAAATTAAAATTTATATATGTTGTTTATTATTCTACTCATATTATTAAACAGAAATGTTTCAGAAATAATGAATACTTAAAGATGAAGGGTTAAGTTAATCAATTTAGTCACTAATACAAAAATAAGCCACAATGCAGGTACGTATTACTTTTTAATTAAAATTATGCTAATTACAACTGAATAATAACTATAACAAAATATAAAAGTCACTCATTTAGTCTTGTGTAACATTTATGAAAATGTTGTCCTTGTAGAATTCTCTTCAGAGTTAGAGGACTTCTTTATATTATCCATCATTTCATGTTTATATTTAATTCTAACAAAATTTCTGTGTGATATTTTTCGCTCATTATTTTTGGTGTCCGATGTTACAAATCCTTTTGTTTCAATGTAATTTCTGACACTACACACACATACGTGAAAGATAAAAATGATAATTACAAATTATGCATTTCATTGTTCAATAAATACCTTATTACATGCGTTGTGTATATTGTAACAACACTTAGATTCCATCATTTTTAAGGTATTCTATTGAGAAGTTTTCGTACTGCACATAGAATAATGAAGGTAGTTTATTTTTCTTAATTTTATTCGTTTAGAAATGTTAAAGCTCACGACAGACAACCACTGAATTTAATGTCTTATAGAATACTCCTCAAAGTGAGTTAAAGCCTTCTTTATAATACTATCCATCATTCCATGTTTAGAATTAATTTTAACAAAATGTCTGTGATATTTTTCGCTTATTTTGTTTGATGTCCGATGTTGTGAACAGTTTTGTTTCAATGTAATCTGTGGTACTATACACACATACCTGAAAGATAAAAACAATAATTACGAATTACTGTCTAGCTTTAAATGACTATGTGATAGGTACCTTTGGGGTCTAGTAATTTTACAGGTGGTGCTTCCTACCAGAAGACCAGTTATTTTAGTTGTGTATCATATGAAATACAGAAATTGTAGTACACTGTTTACAGATGTAGAGTCCTTCTTAAACATACTTTTCCATCAGAAATATAAATAAAATGTAGCAATATGTGGACACAACAAACTTGTCAGCAATCATTTCTAGGTTATGCTTTCGTAATATTTCCTTTGTGTGCTAGGTTCAGTTCAATAGTTCAGTAATTTGTGGTTCAGTTCACGACAAACACGTTAACATTATAATCAAAAAAGTTTTAGGAGTCGTTTTGTTCGAATTTATTTGTTGTTAAATAAGTAATGGATAATTATTATAGCAGATGGCAAAAAGAAATATTCTTACTTATACATTTTTGTAAATTATTTTGTGATAACAATTCTAATTACTATGTACACTGTAGTAACATAAGAAAAACAATTTGCTGAAGTTTTATTACATTATAATGGAACAATTTAAAAATATCCACAGATATTTTACACAATATTCAAGCTGAATGGAGAACGAGACTGCGCCGGCGTAGGGACCTCAATTCTCCAAAATCCTCAACTCGAGTCTAAATTTTTATCGATAAGTCTCAATAACACCACTGTGCATACCTAAATTGCATTCAATACAATTATTTAACGTTATTTATGTGTAATAAAATACTTTATGCCATTAATATTTGGCAATTCAATGACAATTCATAGTTTTGACGTTTAGCGATGTTAGTTTCTTCTATTTAAATCTGGCTCAAGGCTATACACATTTCACATGACAAAACATTGAAATTTGGGTACTTTTTGGAGGCGTTTTTTATGTTAAATTTTAAAATTTTGAATTTTTTATTTTGCAGAATGTTCATTTGTGATGCAAACTTATTTCCTAAAACGTATCGTTTCCGAGATAGAGGGCGTTGAAGTAGGAATTTTTTGATCGTTTTTCCCTCATAACTTTTAAACCACGTATCCGATTTAAGTGAAATTCGAAACACACACACTCCTTATGATTTTACATAAGCTTCTTAAGTTTGAACTACCTACCCCCCTAAGAAGTGTATTTTGTATGCTACCCCCTCTTACTTTATTTCAAAACTACAAAAAAAAATAATTTCAATAAAACATCTACACAGCACTTTTCCCTGATTAATTTTGAAACTTTTTCGTTTCCTGTTTTTTTTCGGCGTTTGATCTTGTTTGTGAGACATTCAAAGAAATTGGTGACAGTGTAGCGCACCAACCGCGTAAATTTCATGTAACGTTATAGCAACCCATAAAAACAAAACTCAGTGATTTGTGTAAACTGACGTTTGTGAAAATCATTGTCTAAAGTATTATTTAAAGAGCATTTTTAGTGCTAAGAAAAAATGCCAAGAACGTTTACAAATGCTGAATATACCGATATACATTATGTTTATGGTCTCTGTGACGAAAATTCCAACGTGTCAGTTCGAGAGTACCGAACACGCTTCCCTAATAGAAGAATTCCAAATGCACAAGTTTTTGTAGAGGTACATCGTCGATTTTCGGAATATGGCCGCTACAATGATCGTAATGTACCGTCAAGAAATAATCAGCGAATTCTTAGCAGCTCGGCAACTCCATTTATCTCAATTAAAAGTACTGAGAGCACTCAAACAAGATCATCGAAAGGCTTTCCATCTCCAACCAGTTGTTGCCAGGAGATGCTGAAAAACGTTTAAATTTTTGTAGATGGATTTTAGATTCAACAGAAATTAATCCACAATTTCTGCATAAGGTTTTATGGACCGAAAAATCTAATTTCGCAAAAGCTGGAATTGTGAATTACCACAACATTGACGTTTGGAGTGAAGTCAATCCTCGATGTGTTAGACAATCTTCATTTCAGCAACAGTTTACTGTAAATGTGTTGATAGCTGTTTTAAGTAATAACCTCTGTGGGCCGCATATTTTGCCTTCTCGTTTAAATGGGGATTTATTTCAGTTTCTGCAAAACCCTCTTCCCGACGTGCTTGACGATGTCCCCTTAAATTTGCGCCAAGAGAAATGGATGCAGTTGGATGGTGCCCCTGCACAATACGGAAAGCAAGTACGGCAGTGGTTGGATGAGAATTATCCTCGTCGATGGATTGGACGGCAACCCAACAACCATCCAAATATGTGGATTCCTTGCGAAGGACCAGTGGCTTGGCCTCCGCGCTCGCCAGATCTGAATCCTCTGGATTATTTCGTTTGGGGTCATCTAAACGCAATTGTGTATGATCCAAAGGATAAGACATGCATGTGATGACATAATAAACAATCCTGTTCAAATAGCAGCTGCGGTTAATACACTAGTTCGTCGATGCCAAAAATGTATTGAGACTGGACTTTAGTAGTTTGTTGTAGATCTTGTAATAAGTAGTTGTTACTAAATTTATGTTTGAGGTCATTGGCATTTTTTCTTAACACTAAGAACGCTCTTTAAATAATACTTTTGACAATGATTTTCACAAACGTCAGTTTTTTTAGAGCCGTCTGACAGTGTCCCCGGGAGCACCGCAGCCTATAGACTTATTGTGCATCTCTCGACGAGCACAAACATCCATTAGAATTCATTTTATACATCGAATGATGGATAATATAAAGAAATCCCCTAACTCACATTGGACAGTACTTTAATGAACAAAATTTTCAAAAATGTTACACAAGACTAAACGAGTGATTTTTTATGTTTTATTTTGAGCATCAGCATAATTTTAATTAAAAAGTAATACGTTTCTACATTGTGGCTTATTTTTGTATTAGTGACTAAATTGAATAACTTGACACTTCATCTTTAAGTATTAATAATTATTATAAGTATTATTTCTGAAACATTTCTGTTTAATAATTTGGGTAGAATAAAAAACAACAAATACAAACTTTAATTTATTAAAAATAAAATGACATTAAGTATCTACATTATTACATCTGGTTTTATATTAAACAGATATTCTGTATTCTAATTTCTTTTACAGAGTAAAGTTCAATCTGAGGGATGGTCATGCATGTACGATTAGAAACAAATCTTGCAATTTCATTGTTCGATACCTACCTTATTATGTTATATTGTGTATACTGTAACAACAGTTAGCTTTCAACATTTTTAAGATATTCTAATGTTCTCATACTGTACATAGAATTATGAAATTTTATTCGTTTAGAAATTTTAAAACCCACGACAGACAACTGAATTAAATGTCTTATAGAATACTATTCAAAATGAGTTAGAGACTTCTTTACATAGATATATTAGGAAAGGGAGATATAATTGTTTACATTTTGAAACGATCATAAATTGCCATTATTCATCTGGACCATTGGAACTGTCAGAAACTGTTTTTACTCAAATTTAGTTTCAACAGTTGCCATATCTTTATTTATACAGCAATCCGCAGATTTTTAACTTTGTGCTTGACATAAATTAACAAATTGAGTAGTATAATAGGTATGATAATATACTGTAATTATAACTTAAATATAATTAAGTATACTAAGAATTCTTTCTACCAAGGTAACACATGATTGATATTATATTTATATCTTTGTTATTGCATAATAATAAAATATAAAGGAAATATGACAATATCGCATAATTGTTTACGCACGTTTTCATTCATGTATCCGTCTCACCGTTATTATAGTAAATGTGTAGTAAATTTCTGTCAATTTCGGTATTCGATGTTACTGTGAGTCGGATTTGTGTTTTTTTGTGATTTCTGTGTGTTTTAATAAAATGTTTATTCCAAAATGATGCATCAGTGTCCAGTGTGTGGAAAATTAAGTTCTTCTCATCCCGAATTGTCTTGTCACAGGTAAATATAATCAACTGTGTTAGGTTAGGTTTTCACCTATTCAGTGGCGTGTATTTTAAATTAACAGTAGACCTATTAATATATTTTCAAAATATTTTTTTTCTATATATGTATATTATTATATTTTATAATTCAATTGCTGAACTAAATCTCCACCTTTTTAAATTAGAGCTTTCAATAACATATACTGACTAGGATACGACAGAGTTTAGTTTGTGCCTATTTTTCAAAAAATAAAATTAGTTCATAACCTATTCAGCCTTTACAAATCAAAATTTGATTCAATGTACCAAATTATAATTTTTTTACATAAGTAAATTAATATGTATCATTTCTTACATTGTAAACTAATGTAATAATGTACTTAAACGTATTTTAGATTTTCTGTTGATCCTGAAAAAAGATGCTTAAATTTATTGGTATCAAGTGCAATTGTTTGCCAGAACAATTTCATTTTCATTCTTCCGATTTAATCATGAAATCCAATGGTCTCCGTTACGTTAAACCAGGAGCTAATACAATACTATTTGATTATCTTTCTTAATGTGACGAGTCTATATCAAACAGGTGTGGGATATTTGAGGGCATATCCTCTTATACTTAATAAGTAAATATCACACTCGATAACAATGTAACTGTAATAATTCATTTATATTTTATATCTACTTTTCTTTAAAGTAAAGACGGATGAATTAATACCTACAGCACTTTTTATATTATCTTCATCAAATTGTCACACTATATATTGCTTTTACTATAATAGTTCTTTAGCACGTTTAAAATTTAACTTTCTAAAACTAATCAGATATTTATATTTAATGTAAACTACCACTATTAAGAGACCGCTCCACAAATTTTTTGTTCTTTGGCTTTAAAACTGGTTACTTAAATTTTATGTAACTTTTTTTTAGATCAGTTTGTGAAATGGAGATTGAGCGAGGACTACAGATACTGCTACCACAGAATATATAGCTATGCAACAGTAGGCTCGTCAAGTGATGTTTAAATGTAGTCCCCGAAAAGATGCCGGCTCCAAAAGTCAGCTTCTTTCAAACTGCGCGTGTACTGTAGAAAGAGTAAGTTTAGCTACTACCTTGTAGGTCACGCCACAGGCGGGTCGGTTTTAGAGCCCAGATCAGAAGCGTTGCCAAATATAAATTTTACGAAAATTATTAGGGTATTATAAGTAATAAGTAATACAAAGTATTAAATAACAATAATAATATGTATTTTTATACACGAGCAACAATCGACAATTTTATAATTTACAATTAAATTGTAATAAAAAATAAGACAATAGACGCATACGTAAATAAATACTTATTTAAAATTTTAAATTGTGTTAGAATAATTAATAATAGTCGATAAAAATTTCAGAAAATATAGATTATTCTAATTTTATTCATTAGTTGAAATGATTGGTTCAAATGACTCATGATTTGTCTTTGTGTATAGATCATGTATAGATGCAGAATTATATATCGTTTGTAGTATTTATACAAATGTCTACGAGGCAAATGTCAAAACGACGAATACATACATATACGTGTTCAAAAAAATTCCTTTTGCCCATATCTCAGAAACTGTGATACGAAAAAAGTTTAAATAAACAATCTTTGTAGCTTGTGTGCTTGGTGATTGTAATATTTATTTCACCAATTTGAGCTTCGATAAGCCTGTGAAATTTTTAACATTTATTCCTCGAAAATATATTTTGCGTATATTATTTAGAATTCATATTGAATTTTCATCTTTCTTTGATTCAGGTGTCTTTATTATATTCAATAAACATTTGGCTGCTGTTTTTTTAGGATTTTAAATTTCGATAAATCTAAAGCGTTTCCGCAAATTAAACATGAAAATTCCAGATTAAAAAGATAATAAACTAAAGAACTGAAATAAATTTAATATATCCTTTTTGTTTTATATAACTGTTCACAAACCTTTCTAATTTTAAAGAAAGCGATATCATAAATATATTTAATAATAAAGGGTTTTCCAATAGTAACGCTCGATGTTTGACAACAGCGCATGACGAAGTCGATTGTCACACAGGTGCTATCTTTGACAGTTGTATTCAGTTAGTCCCTTCATTTTGTTATGGAGCGTTACACGACTGAGCAACGCCTCGAAATAGTTAAAAATTATTATGAAAACCAATGTTCTATTCGGCAAACGTTTCGTGCACTCCGTGCAATTTATGGTGTTAACGATCGTCCTTCAGAATCCACAATTCACCGTTTAATAAACAAATTCAAAACAACTGGGTCTGTGGCAGATCAGAAAGTGCCTGTACGTCTGCGAAACGCAAGATCCCTTGAAAACATTGCTGCAGTTCGGGAAAATGTGCATGAGAGTCCGCAACAGTCCATTCCGCGTCGGGCTCAAGAACTTGGTCTGTCTTCGACGACAACATGGCGAATCCTGCATAAGCACTTAGGGCTTCACCCTTATAAAGTGCAATTAACCCACGAACTAAAGCCCAACGATCATAGACAGCGGCGTGCATTCGCTAATTGGGCGCTAATTGGAGGTCGATCCTGATTTTGGGCGAAAAATAATGTTTAGTGACGAGGCTCATTTCTGGTTAAGTGGCTTTGTTAACAAGCAAAATTGCCGAATTTGGAGCCACGAAAACCCACGGGAGATTCATGAGGTTCCTCTACATTCCGAAAAAGTTACTGTATGGTGCACTGTGGTCCGGCGGAATAATCGGTCCATATTTTTTCGAAAACGAAGAAGAAGTGGCACTTACTGTCAACGGTGAGCGATACAGAGCTATGATAAGAGATTTTTTTTGGCCTGCAGTGGATGGGATCGATCTAATAAACATGTGGTTTCAGCAAGACGGTGCTACGTGCCATACGGCACGTGATACACTGTCACTATTACATGAAAAATTTGGCGGTTCCGTTATATCGCGAAATGGTGACGTTAATTGGCCGCCCAGATCCTGCGACCTAACGCCACTTGATTTTTTTCTCTGGGGCTTTCTAAAATTCAAAGTTTATGTTGACAAACCGCGGACGGTTGCCGCATTAAAGGCTAACATTAGGCACGTTATTGCTGAAATTGAGCCACTTTTATGCGATAACGTCATCACAAATTGGGTATCCAGGATTCAACAAACCAGGCAAAGCCGCGGCGGACATTTACCTAACATAATTTTTAAAACATAATGTTAATACATGTACTTTATAATAAAAATAAAAATAGATCACTATCATTCTCACAATTTGTTTTATTGCGTTACAAAAATCGAGCGCTTCTAATGGAAAACCCTATATATATAATAAAAATCTTTTTTTGTCTTTATGGACAATATAGATATATGTAACTCGCCGAATGAATGCACTGTCTCATTTATGAAAACATATTCTGCACCACACGTATAAGCTTAGTTATTTACACGTCGCACATTAAAAATCAATTTCTTGAAAACTGTAACACCTAGCAAACTATATATTTTCAATAAATAATATAGCCGCATACTGAAGTTTTTAATGCATAAATTTGCTGATGTCGACTTTGGAATAGAGGTGGACAACTCGATTCTTTTTTATTCAATTTGGTAAAATGAATCGACTCTTACGATTCTGTCATTTGAATGATGAAATTTAATCTAATGCTCTAATACTATAATTATAATATAAATTCTAATAATCTTAAATAGCTTAAAAAACAACTACCATAAATAAGCGAGGATATTTTACTCCACTATTATAAATGCAAAGCACTTTATTAAGACAGCAACATATGGCAACAGTGATAGCGGTAGTCATGGAAACGAACGCGCTAGGCTGCTTCTTTCAAAGAGCGCATATCCTAAGGTTTGAAATTTTAACAAATATGTATCGTTGCGCCATCTATCAACAACCTCAGGATCTAATCGCTAATATGTCCCCACGAGGTTCTGTTGCGTAGCTATATATTCTGTGCTGTTACTGAAGCAGGGAGTAAAATAGATTCATCGTTAACTTCCAAAAAATTACCTACAAAGATTGTTTCAAAGAAAAGGTAGTTATCAATAAAATTAATTCTTTAATTTTTAATATTAATTTATAGTAGTAAATATATATTGGTGATAAATCTGTCTAAACTATTAGCATGTAAATTGTTTTCTGTTTTAAAATAAAAAAGTGTCTTTGTTTCAGGAAAACAAACCTACATAGGAGATTTATATAGTTGGAACTTCTCCATGTCAGAAAAAAACATAGAAAAAAATTAGCAAGAGTTAAAGGAACTACTGCTAAGCAGAAAAACCATATTCACTTCTTGCAAATCACCATTACAAGATTAGTACATCGAATTACATCATTGCTCCGAGTCTTCAGAATTCACACAAGTGTAAGAATCTTTAACTTTTGTATAGAGTGCATCTCTTATTATTTATAATTCTTTATGTTTACAACTAATATATGAATAATTATTGTTTTTACAGGTGTTGTTGTCAGGACAACATATTTAAACGACTGTTGAAGGAACCTTTCTTACTAAAATATCACCTCAGCTCAAGATCATTTGCTCTGATTCAGCCAAGACCTACAATTTTGTCAGAAAGACATTCGAGAGAATCAAACAGTTTTGTATATGTTTCATAAATCTTTACAAAAAAAATGAATTAATTTCCTTAGATAATTTTAAGGCAGATTCTCTTACTGTTGTGCTGAAAATGATTTATTTATTTGTGCTCCTAAAAAAAAATTGAAGACATCAAATTTGACTGCCACTCTTCAGCTTTGAGGGGCCGTAACATTTTAGAGCAGGTTTCAGTAAAAATAAAATATATATGAAAGATTTGTGTTAAAATTTGACAAGGAAACTGTAACGTTCGTTTTTGACAAATGTGTTAGAAACTATGAATTTATATGTGAACGTGACTTAACGCCTCTATACTAAATATACGGTCTTGAACAAACAGCTGATCGATAACTTTGAGCAATTCAAGAATTATTCAGTAGTTATCATAGAAACTGTAAATAGAGTTTGTAAATATGCCCTCTTTACACTGTGAAATATGTCTAATATTTCATAATGTATATAAATTATAAATAGAGAAAATGTGTTACATAAATCTAAGTTGGCATTAGTACGTAGGTAAGGATTTAAAAGTTGGTACTGGGATGAAGTTGATAGTCTGAAAAATTCAATTTTTGTAGTAGTTCCGAAAAGAA
Organism: Monochamus alternatus; assembly: GCA_037114965.1. Lineage (NCBI taxonomy): Eukaryota > Metazoa > Arthropoda > Insecta > Coleoptera > Cerambycidae > Monochamus > Monochamus alternatus. The sequence goes on along the minus strand of CM073428.1, from coordinate 44,324,446 downwards.
AATTGTTTATTGGTCCTTGGCGTATTAAGAACCCTACTAAACGATATGTCCGACAGCCAATGGACAACAACTGCCAGTGGCGGGGGAATGCGAGCTTGAAGTAGAATTAAGATGTCAAGTTCAAACACAGAATCCTGGTAGCAGATATATCGAATAATGTCATACTAGGACTACACTTACTACGGGCAAAGGGGTAAACTTTAGATTTGAATGCTAGTACGCGGTAATGGGTGAGGAAGTAGTGCTAACGAACACCTCTGAAAATAACTCTGTGCGGAGACTAGTTGTTAAAGAAGATGTGGTACTACCTGCGCAGGCCGAAACCTTAGTTGCAACAGTTATGGATTGTTCATTGCCTTGCAGTGTAGAAATGGTGGAACCTAGTAATTCAGATTTGTTCAATAAATCTATAGTTACCGGAAGAACCTTGATTAAACCTGAGAAAACGACAATAGTACTGCCAGATGGCTGGAGCGACTGCAAAAATATCATCTTGTTGTTGAACATCGAGCAGGCAGGAAATATGGAAACACAGATGCGTCTCTAGGAAACCTTGTACGTTCAATTGCAAACACTGCAGTAGTCTTGAAAGAAAAGAGGACATATCATTTGTTCCTTGCAAGGTTGTGGCAGCCCAACCTGAAGACAGATGGAGTTCAGCGGCGATTCGGGAAGACCAGTAAGTTGACTGTGACATCAAGCGCTTACTAGACTAGAAGGAAGTCAACAACCGACCCTCTTGGGTTGAAGTCAGTAGTAAAAGCTCAACATTAAAGAGCTACTGGGCCCAATGAAATGTTGCAAGATGGAGTCCAAAAAGAGCGTGAAAGAACAATAACGGAACGGAGGTCAAGAAACAAGTAGTACTTCCGAGGACCCGGAACAAGGAAGTGCTGCAGGAAGTACATGGATGTACTGGTGGTGACCATTTCGGTGTCAATAGGACTCTACAGAAGATTATGGAGTGTTTTTACTGGTTGAGCTGTAGAACGGATGTAGAAGATTAGTACCGAAAATGTGATACATGTGCAGCCAGTAAAGGACCGAAGGCAAAATGCGCCAGTACATTGTAGGAGCACCGTTCGAGAGGATTTCCATTGATATCGCTTGCCCCTTTCCGAAAACTCAGGGTGGAAACCGATATCTACTAGTAGCCATGGACTACTTCAGCAAATGGCCAGAAATATACCCTCTTCCCAATCAAGAGACCACAACCATGACGAAAGCGCTAGTTAACAACCTGTTCTGCGGATTTGGTGTACCCATGGAACTACATTCTGATCAGGGCAGAAATTTTGAATGTGTGTTCAGTAAGATCTGCGAGCTTAGGAATCCGGAAAACCAGGACTACAACACTGCATCCCCAGTCAGATGATATGGTGGAACGTTTCAACGCCACATTAGAAATCAATCTGAGGATGTTTTTGAACGAGAATCAGACAGACTGAGAAAAACTTATTCCGCTCTTCCTGTTAGCTTACCGCTCAGCTGTCCATAAAAAGACTGGGAAGACTCCCGTACGGATCATCTTTGGGAGAGAGCTTCGCCTTCCAGTAGATTTGGTATTTGGTCGTCGTACAGAACAGTCATACAAAAATAGCAGTAATACACGACCAAGTCAGATTCCGGTTGCGACTAGAGAGGTCGTCCAGCTGGAACGTCTGTCCCCGTATATAGGTGCTTCCAATCGAGACGATCAGTCCTAAGGAGGGGGCAGTGTCACAGAATTTGCCCCAATCGTCTCCAGTTTGGTGGCTGTTGGATTCACGACACGCTAGATTTACCCCAATCACCCGCGCGAGACTGGTAAACTAATAAACAATGATGCCGTCGATCGAGGCGCGTCATGAAGATTCGCGAGCCACTCCAGAATGAAATCCGGAGTTACTAAGAATAGAAATACTAAGAATATTCGTTTTACCTATATAAGGAGAATAAGCGGAGAGAGCGGGACAGTTTTCATTTGGATATTTCGGTGTGATCAATTGGAGATGGAGAGCGATTTGGATAATGATTAATTAGATAACGATTAATTTAATTGCATTTAGTATTCAATGGTGTACAGAGTGTTTAATAAAGATCAGTGAATAATTAATTGATTGTTTTTTCTGGTAAAAAAGAAGTTGGGTAGAAAACCTGTAACAATACATATCGAATTCTTTTATATCTATCTTTAAAGTCAGAATATTTTAGAGTAAGTATCGATAGAGTATTTAAGATACGTTTTATGTAAGTATTGTCAGGTGTTATTCAATCATTTTAATAGGTCCATATGCATTATTATCAAGTTTTACATTTTTATAGGAAAGCAAACATTAACGTAACATAAAAAAGAGTTTAAAACATTTTCAAATGATTTTTTTTATTATTTATTTTTATCATCATAAAATTTTCCTGAATGATATGAACTATTAGATTTTAAAATTCCATATAGAAAGACAGCGCAGTGTGACCTGCAAGTAAGGATTCGTAATTACAGAATGGCAATAATTACAGTTCCTTTTTGTAATAAAATTATCAAGACATGTCCTAGAAAAGGCTATCCGAGTAGGGGTGTAAATTGCCTCACTCGAGAGGGATACAAGGACACTCAAGCCTACGCCTACGATGGCGTGGTTTTAGTGATAGCCCGGGCGCAGTGTACGACAGAGTGCAAGGGGCTTGTAGAATTGTAGAGAAATGGTGTGACGAGATGGGTCTCTCGGTCAACGCAAATAAGACTAAGTTGATTCTCTTCACAGAGACAGAGGATTTCAGGGCTCCAACTATGTATGGGAAGACCCTTACTTTAGGTAAGGAGGTAAAATACTTGGGTGTAACCTTGGATAGTAAGTTGTCTTGGGGGTCGAGTGGAGAGTCACGCTACAATAGTCTTAAGCACGGAGAATGAGATTCCAGTATCCGAAAGATACATTAAGGTTGGGAAGGAGGTATACCACTGCCTTCCATTCGAGAGAGCGGTGGGAGAGGGCACAGGACATGTTTCCCCCGGGATATCTGATATGCTATACAGATGGATCCCGGGTAGGGGATGAGTTATCTGGGGCAGGAATATATCTGGAAAACATGGACATCCGGCAGAGCTTTTCGCTGGCTAGATCTGGATTAAGGTTTTGTTCCATATTTGTACGATCCTAGATCCTTGTTATCAGCTGCTACACTGATGAGGAACAAAAACTCCGAAAGATCGATGTCTGTAGCTGCTTCGTCGCTTCTTTTTAGGGCATAGGCACTATTTCTGTTTTCTTGTTATATTAATTGTATATAAAAATTATTTTAGGATCTGTGGAACTGGCTGGTATGGAAAAATCATAAAAGGAAACGGAATGTGCCGTTCAAGTTTAGCTTCGGAGGGCGTCCGACAGGAGGACATCCTGCTTAAAAAAAATTAAATCAAAATAAATAGGTGTCTCTGATAACAGAATTTTATTTTAATTTTTAACCCTCTTCCAATATGTCTTAATGAATATCTCTTAAAAATGCACTGGAAAAGATAGTGAGTTTTGTAACATTGTACATCTTTAAAATGAACTAATGGCAACAATGGACATCTTTCCGACATCTTTGAGACGCCTTCGTGCTGTCTGGGTTAAGGTCGGTGTCTTTTGAATTTTTTTATATTCCCTTATATTGATGATATAGACTTTACCAAAATATTGATATTGAAGTCGCCACCAATAATTACATTATACTTAACGAAGTCAATAACATTTAAAAGGGTACTAAATTTAGACATGAACAAATTAATATCACATAAGTGATATCACTAATAAAAGGATATTTCATATAGGTAGCCCATGAAACGCGAGACGCAAAAATTAGTTAATTCCAATGAAGATAATAAAAAAATATATTCAAACACATTTAACGTGCCACTTCAGAATTATGTAATTAATTTCATCTAATTAAGTCAATACTTTAACAACTACTCATATTTCTGACATAACGATATTTGTTTCTCGAGCATTATGGCTGATTAAGTTCAAGGCTATACACATTTTATATGAGAAAACAATGAAATTTGGGATAAGAACAAGGTATCACGACAGGATGACTTAGCATTTCAATTGCAGGGTTGCACAGACTATAAGCATAAATTATTGTATAAAAGAAAGAAAAGACAAAAGAAAAAGAAATCTTAAAACTGACACATATATCTTAACCTAAAATGAAGTACAGAATTAATAAAAATGTATAAGTTGCCAAACATTTAATATAAAACAGTGGTAAATGGAAATATAGCAGATAAAAATACTTCTTGAAGTTGAGTTATAGGTGAATTACTTGCACAATTGGTGTTATAGGCATTAACATAACACAAGGAGTTTGATCTAGCATAGTAATGCTTAGCATTAAATTGTAATTTTTCTAATATGACATACAATCTTCATTATTGTTCAGTAAATTATGTGAAAATATAACATAGCTTATGTATCTTCGTGAACAAAGTTTTATCGTTTTATAATGGTGAGTACTAAAATCCTATATGTACTGAACTGCAAATATCAATTAAAACTATTTTCTACTTATATAAATGTAGTACATAGGATACCAAACTATACTTGCGCATTCCAAATGACTTCTAACTAATGAATTGTACAAGGTAATAATTGAATAGGGGTTTCTAAAAGACACTGTAGCACGTACAAGTAAACCTAATGAACGATATGTTCTTTTTAACAATACTATCAATATGTAACTCAATTTCTTATCTAAAATTACATAAAGATCTTTAATCTACATTTTCAAGAACATTGTCGTCACTCTACAAGCTGAAACGGTTATCCGTGCTGTGCTGTAATTCTTGATATCAAGTTGTTCCGTAATTAACATGGAACAATGCAGAAGTTGAAAACGGGACAACTGCCTTAGCTTTCTCAGCAATATCAGAGAAGGGAGAAATTTAAGTTAGGTTTAATCGTTGAGTAATGACTATTCACATTCACACATTCAACAATATCTTAATTTAGTTTCAGATGTCATTATGAATATGAATAGTGTAACATTGTACATTTATCAATATAAGTATTATCAATCTGTTTAACTCTTCTAGTTCTCAAGATGAGGATAATTCGTATTGACAGTTTTCCAATACATCAATTATTTGCAAAACCTTAATTTTGCTTAAATATCAGAAATGTAATTAGTAACTTAAGAAAAGCGGCAGTTAATCAAATTCTATTTATCACTTGCCAGTTTCTATTTAAATTTAGTTATCCTCCACCACTGCTGCTACATCCACACTACCTTTTGTAAAATAGCAATAATTTCAGCCGCATATAGCAAACTAATATAATGCATAAAGATTAGTATATTGACATTTGTACAGCAGGTGTAATCTTGGAAAATTTGTTTTCAGAACGCAAAATTAGTGCTGACAGTGCTTTCAGCAGATTCTGGAACACACTACGTATATGACACACGTCACACTTATGCTCTTGTATAAAATCAATAGATATTTAACTGATCAAATTGATGAATTTTAAAAAGATATAACAGTAAAATGAATTTGGTGTATGGTTGCAATGTGCTAGACTTTATTTTTGTATTTTTTTACTGTTTTAGAAAGGTATGTTAAGCTAATATAAATCAAATATCCTACAATTCCTATCAATGAAGTCATATGTATGTTCTCTAATACCAAACATCTAGGTATGCTAATGAACAATTTCACAGACAAAGCTCTATTCAATAATTATCTTGAATAGAGTTTTAATAGTTTTTTTAATATTGCACATAATGTTAAGAAGTTATGACACTGTAATGATGTTTTTTTAAAGTTTTTTGTTCTGATGGATGGTTCCATTGCACTTTTATTAATTTCAATCTTTTTCGAAAGTCCCTTTAACTTATCCTTTTACATTTTGATAATTATTGTACGTTTTTGTAGTTTCCTGATGAAGAAGCAATAAAGGCTTCGAAAGCTTGAATAGAAATAAGGGGTTTTCTTTTTTCTTGCCTAGTGACTGCTATACCTGGTTAATTAATTTTACATATATCTGTTATATATATTTAGTTTTATTTTGTCATTTATTTGATTTTGTTTAGAAGTGTATTTATGTTAATTTTTATAATATGTGAATTCTAGATGTTTGATTTAATAAAAAATATAATATTTGGAAAATTTAAATTTTGATTATTAAAAATAATATTGTTTTACCTGCTATTTCTACCCTGGCTATGATTTTTCTCTTTAGGAGTGAATTCTAGCAGAGTAAATAACAATTTTTTTATATAATACATGGAACTGTACATTAGTTTGTTTTTATTCATGTACAATAATGAAAATTCTCAATTTAATTAAGAAATAGTTTCAATTAACATTAAGGAATATTTTCTAACAATTCTTATTTATTAATTTTTAATATTTAAACAAGAAATTTTATTTTACTTTCAGTAACATACCTGTATATTTCTTCTAATTTTTAAATTATGCAACCAGAAATATGCAAATATGTAGTGAAAATTGCCGATTTATTATCGTATGTCATATAATAATAATAATAATAATAATAGATCTTTATTCATGTAGGCCTATCACATATGTTATATTAATATTAAATGGCCGTCTAAGATGAATGTATTGTTTCGTGAAACAGTTAATAATCAAAATTTTAAAGTTTAAACTTTTAATATGGTTTAAATTTTTGTAGAGGTAAGTCTTTATATGTTCAGCTCTAGCTATGGAGAGGGTTTCCACCACACTTCTTGAAGTTTTTATTTGTAGATGGTAAATGTGAGTTACTTTTCTTTTTATAACTGTGCGAAACTGGTGAGTATAAAATTATACTGTTTAACTACTTTTTTCTTATTTAAAATCCAAATTTCTTCTCAGCCCAAACTTAGTTAGTACTCGTTTTCACAGCTTCTTCGTAACTAAGTAAATAAATTTTTGTTTCCATGTATTTTACCCTCTTGATTCCTAATAGTTTTTATTAAGGTCAATACACATATTTCACTTTATTTTTAAATTATTCTTTTCGTAGCACTTCACTACACTTCACTAATTGTCTTTTTAAGCTTATAAACTACAATTACAAATATATAACAATTGTTATTATCTTTATTGTAAAATATTCCTTATTTTGGGTTTTATTAGGGTCCTGTCAGATATGTTGATTTTTGCATTGTATAGCCATCTTAATATTTAACAGTTCGGTTTGTCATAAATTTAATTATTGGATACGTTTATTTTATTATACAAATATTTTTATTTACTGATGTTTTTGTCTAGCGATATGCATATATAATTAATCTTTGATCTTTAAGCCTTTTATTAATGTATCTATGTCTTCATTTACTGTATGTACTGTTCATTTATATGTAGTCATTTCAAACAAATTTGATAGAATTTTTGAGATAAATTTTATGAAATTTGCAAAATTTTGTCTTTAAATATAATAATAAGTTTCTCTATATATACTTTATACTACATACTTTCAAAACTACAAATTTACATATATTCTACACTAGTAATAATGTACATTTCAATGATAATTTCATTTACATTTGTTAGTAGAGTAAATTTTCATAGCATTTAATTCTTAGTAAATTCTATTTTATCACAATGTATATATAACAGATTTGTTGGAAACAAAAAACCAAAAACCCTTAATATTAATTTTTAAATTATTTTCTGTACTGCCCATAATCATTTTTTACAGATAGTTTGAACCTTCTTCTAATATTTGAATATCTAACTTAATAAAATTGCCTTCTAAATTTTGTCCAAGGTTTGTGCACTATATATTTTTCTTTTATTAACGATATAGTATTAGCGTACCATATTGGATAACTTTCTTACTTACAACGCCAACTCTATTTGAAATGATTCATTAATTTTTTGATAAAACAATGACAAAGCATCATCAATATTTACATTACCCAAAATTCGTACCCAATTTATTCATTAATGTGAACAAAACTTCTGTAATATTTTGCGCAAAAGTCGCTAAGTTCATTGATACCATATTAGTAAAGCTGGCTTGCGATAATAAACGTTAAAGCTTTTCTATACGTAATGGTTTTTATCATGATCATCCTGTTGGTGCTGCATATTTACAAAAGGTGTAGAGGACAGCTAAAGAAGAATACTAGACACAATCTCGCTCCATCCGGAAATAACGTAGTATAAAGGAAGGTAATCACCCAACAATATATCCACCCACCCCAGAACAAGATAAAGAAGCTATCAAGAAAAGGCAGAAAAAATTGTAAATGATAATTTTAAAAATATTAGGTTATGCAGTGCAGTGACCAGTGTAAATTGAGCATATTTTAATTGCAGTACGTTGCACCGGGAAGTGCAACATTGACAACTCAAATTTCGCTTAGTACCTAGATGTTACTTAACATAGGTTAGTTTAAATATGTGGGTCAGTAATCTAATATTACTTCTTATGCTCGTTATATGTGTTATTTTGCAATGAACCTATTTTATTTTTGCTCACGCTGTACTTTAATTCTTTGTCGCACGCTGTATTTTGTTTGGCGCACCGCAATTTTACACACGACACTGCCTACCGTTCTGTATAAAAGTCGGCAAAATCGCCTTCACTGGCAGTGCTTAGCAGGCTCTTTCCGTGGCACTCAACCTTCCTCTCCCCCCGAGTATTTAGCAGGTAATTTCCGCGGCACTCTACCTTCCTCTGGATGTCCTAAGCATTTATCAGGTAATTTCAGCGGCGCTCGAGGTCTTGCCCGTATTTCTCCGACTCCGAGTACTTAACAGGTGTTACTCCGCGGTACTCGACATCGTCCTTGTGGTCTCCGACTGCTTAGCAGATTCTTTCCCCGTCACTTGGCGTCTGCACCGTATATTCTTTACCGCCCTATTTGTTATTTTTGTGATAGTATTTCAGCATTTACTTTATTTATGTAGGTTAGAGAATTATTATTGTTAGTATTATTTGTTTAAAGTGAGATTTTATTTTATGAAATAAATATATTTTTTTGGATTTTTTTGGACTAATTAAAGTAGCTGTACTACATCATCAAACGACAAGACTAGAACGGAGAGTGGAACCATGACGGTAGTACCAATAGCTATGAGAGGAGAAACAAAAGAGAAAGGACAGTAATATCACCGTTTTAACCCACCAGAAAGGTTACTGTGGGCATCTAGACCGCGAATCCGCCATTTTATGGAAAAAAACTAATTTAACCGAACATTTCCGACACTCGAAGTCAAGTGGGATGTCGTTTTCAACATAATTAAACCCGAGGATCCGACTGTTACCAACCGAGATTTTGAGGCAAAAACATTAGAAAGAAGAGGAGTAGAGGGTTGCTTCAGGGAAAAGCATACCAGTGGTATATGAACTATAAACACAACTGAAGTACATTTGACGACTTTGTGGGAGATTTTAAAACTTTCTGTTATCCGTCCGAATACCGTGACAATTTAGAAGAAATGATAAATTCTAAATATCAAGATAAACACAAAACTGCCCGCAATTTTATTTTGAAGATGCAGACCTTGATAAGACGACATGGAGGATTTTTAGCCGGGCGAGAAGTCACTTGCATATACAAACGTTTGCGGACCGAATACCCTCAATACATCTGAAGAACCCAGGTAGGATCAATTTCCGATTTGGTGCAATAAACGTACAAATACGAACAACTCCAAACAGATCGAGAAAAAGAAAATAAAGCAAGAAACGTGACCGAGCCGATTCGAACTGCTGGCGTTACAGATTCACAATCCAATAGAACTGTCAGACCGAATTCTCGTCCCAACCACGTGACAAATATCTATTCACAAACAACACCTAGACAGCTTGCGAACATTATTTGTTGGAGATGTGGAGCTACAAGACACACAAAAGTTGCCGAGGGCCATTCCGTTTATTCTGTTCTCAATGTGGAAGGAGTACAGATTAGACATTGCCGATGTGTCAACCAGAGCCAACCGACACAGGGAAACGTCGTCGGGTCTAGAACTCAGCGCCCGACAGTAAAGGCCTCGGAATCGTCATCAAATTTTGTTCCGTTTACTAATATGAGTAACTGGTCCAATAACCGCATCCGATTAAACATAAACCTTTATTATCAATCTTTTACTGCTGATGGCAGACTATTGCAAACAGATGGGAAATTTACCCCGGCGAAACAAGAAATGCAAGCAGAACTAGCCAACGGAAGTTTGGTCAATATTACCAAGGAATATCACATTCAAGAGCAACTGCTGTCAACGAATGTAGCCGCTAATTTTCTGCTTATGCCGTCACTGACCGTAGACTGTGTATTGAGAATGGATTTTCTCACCGAATATAATTTTACCATCGATATAGGGACCAAACAGGTTATAAACCATAACGCAGATAGGATATACCCTACGTTAAGCATATAACCGATTACCTCTCCATCTTCATTTTTAATCTAACTTCGGCAAAAAGAAGTTGCCGATGTCATAGAGCAATAATCTACAACTTTTAAAGAGATCAGATACAAATTCGGAGTATTAAATCGAGTAGCTGATGCTTTATCCAGGCATAAAATTCCCGAAATCAGGAATACTGAAATTCATGCTATAGAAGATATTATCTTATGCCCGTGGTATACAAGAAAATTTCGAGAGGTTGAACAAAATTCTGACAATAATTCCGATTACTGTATTAAAGATGGCAAACTTTACAGATACTTCTTCGACAGATATGATTTCACAGAACCTGAACTGGCTGATCCTTGGAAACTGTGTATTCCTACACCAAGGTGATCTGAGATTTTGCAAGAAGGCCATGATCCACCTCCACCGATCGCTGGACATTTAGGTGTTGCTAAGACTATTGCTCATATAACAAGACACTACTATTGGCCCGGAATGTTCCGAGAAATTGCTAAATATGTTCGACGATGTCCAATATGTCAGCAATATAAATATTCCCAGTTACGACCACCAGGGAAAATGAAATCACGCCATCAAGGAGGGCCTTGGCACACTGTTAGCACCGATTTAATTGGTCCTTTACCCCGTTCTACGTCTGGAAAAACTATAATATATCGGATATTATAGTTTTTCAGGATCAGTTCACTAAATGGATAGAATTCCAGCCATAATGAAAAGCTACCTCCGCTGCAGTAAGCAGAACATTGCACAAAACAATTATCGCTCGATTTGAATGTCCGAGGGTGTTAATTTCAGATAACAGGGTACAATAAAAACAGTGAAATACGTAAGTTATTAACCGACTTTGGGATCCGGCAACTCTTTTCGCCACAGACAAATCCCGTCGAAAGAGCAAATAAAGTCATAGAAACTATGATAGCCCAGTTTTGTAAGAATGGCCAGAGGAAATGGGACCGATATTTGTCTGATTTATGTTAGCCATCAATATTGCACGTCATGAGTCTACAGGATTTTCACCAACGTACCTCAATTTCGGACGAGAATTAGAAGTGCCAAAGAGTATTTTCCTGGCAAGGAAAATGAAGCTACCGGTATAAAACGTTCCGATCGTTTGAACCAGCTGAGAGACGTTTTTGAACTCGTACGAATTAACTTGGGCTGAGCTTTTAGTTCACAGAAAAAGCATTACAACTTACGTCGAAGAGAATGGACCTGCCACTTAGGTGACCGAGTCATCAAGAGAGAACATATTTCATCCTCCTCTGTACGAGGATTTTCCGCTAAATTAGCACCGAAATATTCAGGTCCATACTTGAGCACAAAAGTATGGTCGCCGGTGGTATTCGATCTAAAGAGTGAACAGAAAGGGCGTAGATTCCGACGAATCCACATCAAAGATCTTAAACCAGCGCATTAAGTTATCTTTGGTTACAGATATGCAACCAAAAACTCCAACCATCACTCGTTTGTTAGAGCTGTTTGGCCCCAGTCCGGAGGTGTTGCACCTCTATGCGTCACCACTACCGGAAACTCTTAGCCCCGTGACACGTCCACCGTCCATAGTGAGTCCGCTTCCAGCCACACCATTACCCATTACTCCTGGGCGGTAGATACCATCACCACCAAAGCCACCGACGCCACGTCAAGAAAAACTGCTTATCCGCATTCCGTGGTACTCTACCTTCCTCTGGGTGTCCTGAGCGTTTAGCAGGTAATTTCCTGTCAGATATATACCGGTTTCAAGCTTGTTAACTCTCATCAGTTACACATAGGTGAGGCAACCAACCTAACTGTTCGTGTCTGTCAAACCCAATAGAAAGAAACCTGAGTACATGTGATATAGCATGTAGCTACATCCAGTACAACTGGCTATTCCATGCTCGGTATGGCGGTTCCAATATTAAGTGACCTGTAATACTGCAGATATTATTGAAAGCCCCCTCTATCGCCGTTGATAATAACGATTTTGCAAGAGCGGGGTTGGAGGCTATACAAATATTTATGTGACACAACAATGGTATTTATATTAAAATTAAAATTCTCTATACATTTTTTATCAGGGAAAGGTGTAGCAGAATTTGATATAAAAAAAATTGAATCGAGTTACTGAAAGATGAGATACCCTGTACAAATATGGATAATGTCGTCGGCTTCCACATACCATTTAGTGTCTGTATACTTGATTTTGTTACACTAGCTATTCCAAAACCCAGATCTACGTGATCTACTAGTTTCCTAAACTTAACTGATATATAGATTTAGGAAAATGTTGAAGGTTCCTTACGCCCTAAGCATTCGGATTTTTTCTGAAGTTCCTCTTTATATTAATAATAAAGTTTTATATAAATTTTTTGGTGGGGCAACAAAATTTATACATATATTTTTTTTAAATAGACACATTGGCCGTGCGATTTTTATAAATATAATTTTATGAGAAAGCACCTATATTTTCCACAGAACTACTTACCCGCAGAGAATATCGCCTCCCACCCTTTGTCGTTATGAAGCGCATCAGTAGCAAATCTGACCAACATTTCACCACTAGATGCCGTTAAAGTAATTTTTGGTTTAGATTCTGCTGTAAATCCGCTTCCAGAATGAAGTCGTAATCCACTAGTACTGGAACCATCATATACTTGTAAAAGATCAGATTTATGTACTTCAAATATATTGAAATTCAAAGACAACGGCCCACCTCCAGGATTTTTTAATTTAAATAGACATTCTTGATTATTTGGATAATTATTCAATCCAAAGGCAGGTGATACTAAAGTTCCATTGGAAGCAATAACAGTTGCTTTACAACCTAAAAAATTATATAAAGTATGGACCTTTCGCAGTCACAATCACTACTACACTATATATATATATATATATATATATATATATATATATATATATATATATATATATATATATACAGGGTGTCCGGTAACTACGGGGAAAAAATAAAGGGTTATATAGAGCAGGTCAAACGAGTGCTAGTACTTCATATAAACTTTTTACCTAGGTGCCATTGTTGAGGAGTTATTGTCACTCAAAATAAGAAGTTGAAAAATGAATATTGTCCATAATTTCTAAAGGGTGATTACCTTGAAATTTGGGGGATCAAAGCAACTCATTGAAATGTATCTTTGTACATTTAAAATTGAATCAAATATTTTTTATTATACAGAGACGGTTGAAATTATGTTCCAAAATTTACGCAACTTTGACGGAGCTGTCAAATTTGACATTTCGCTCTCGCGAGCAAATAGCCCTTTTACTTTTCTGCAAAAAAAGTATACTTCATGACTTATGAAAAAATTAACGATTGCCAAGATAACTACATTTGTTTTGTTTTGTGTAAAGGGGAATTCATTATCATATTATTATAATCAAATTAGTAGGTTGCTAAATGCGACAGGAGACGCGTAAAAGATGACAAGCATTAATGGCCGGTTTCTCAACATTTGGCGCAATCGATTCGATAACTATCGAGTACATAAATTTATCAGACCGATAACTTTATATTGGTTTCTGAACGAATGCCTTCCAAATTTTGTGAATACATAACAGTTGAATGGATATCTTAATATCTGCAATAATCATAGAGGGAGCTAGCAAATGCATAAGTGTTTGCAGATGCCATTTATGGAAGTAAGACACTTTCAAGAAATAATTATAGATGGCGCCACTATCGCCTACCTAATGATTGCACATCACATGAACTAAATAAAAATATATACAAACCTGTTGCATAAAAACGAAGTTATTAAAACCTTTTCTAATACTGATAGTAAATTTGTTCTAGTATTAGAGACTTGAATACTATCTCCTATTAAATCTATCAGTAAATTTACAGTTTCTTTCGTTAAGGTCGCCGTAAAATGATCAAATTTGTGGTTTTTTAGGTACTGAAATTTTAAAAAATAAAACGCGTAGAACAAAAGTAATATCAAAAATAAAATTACTGATGTTTTGTTTATCCACTTTTACTATTTAAACTCTCTTCAAATAATATAATAACTTTTAAAATGCATTTGTATGACACACATTATTTCGCTATTCTAACCCCACATTTTAACAATTATTTTCACATACTTATAAACAAAAGTGAACAATGTTATATGCAGAAATATGTAAGTTTATGTTATAACAATGTTTACATCTATAGCTGAATTTAAAAAATACGCATTTTGAATGTTTTCAGTACCTAAAAATTGGCTGGATAAATCGCTTTCTGACGTTATACATTGATTTTATTTCGGTACCTTTGAATATTCGCTGGTGACATGAGATAACATTGTTGTTATTTGCTAAACTCTATATTATTCAGTTCTTAAATGTCTAAAATTACTTGTATTTGTAGAAAACACTATTTCAAGAATACGGGGCCCGTAAACCTCTCTCGAAATTCTGTCGCTTTATTTTTCATACTGGTTTTCTCTTTCACGATAACGTCTTGGCGGCGATATCTGACTATATTTAAATATTCTTCATCTGAAGAGGCAGACGAATCAGAATTTTCCATTGCACAAAGTAATCATCACGAAAATATCAAAAAAGTTGGGTTAAGTCTTACAATAAAGATGTAAACAAGCAACAGCTAAATCGCTGCGCGCGTGCGTTAATGTTTATTGGACAGATATCTTGCCATTTGGATATCTGTTCGATAACTTATGCAATAGATAAGCATTATCGAATGGTTCAGAAACCGAATTCATGGGATATCTCCAGTTTATGGAATCGATGAGTTTATTTAATAGATATCTACTAGTTGAGAAACCGGCTATAAGGCAGCTTAAAATTAATGCCCCTTTTAGGGACAATTAAAATAAAATAATGGAATACTCTTATGAAGAATATGCAGATATGCACTTGATTTATGGAGAAGCGCATTGCAATTCTATAGAAGCTCAAAGAATTTACTCGGTACGATTTCCAGATCGGAATGTACCAAATCGGAAAACTTTTCAAAGATGCGATCGTCGCCTAAGGGAAACAGGTATAAATGAATAGAAATGTAGCTACAAATTTATTTTAACCGTTAGCTGTACAGGAAATAGAAGCGGATTCTTCAACAAGCCTACGAAAACTTTCAACGCAAAATGGAACCACTAAGTGGGTAGCTCACCAAGTTCTACAAGAACAATTATTGCATCCTTATCATATTCAAAAAGTACATGCAATGAGACCAGAAGATTATGCTGCAAGATTAAATTACTGCAATTGGTTTTCGCGAAAACAAACAATTTAAATTTTGTTGGATCTGTATTGTTTACGGATGAGGTGATGAAAACCCTCATTTAGTCATTCAAGGCAAACACCAGCAAATATTCATAGTTAATGTATGGGCAAGAATAATCGTTAACCAATTAATAGGCCCCTTTTTCATTCAGGATAGATTAAAATATGCCATTGCAAACAAGACAGAAAATGTATTTCATGCATGATGGGGTACCACCCCACTTCAGTCGTGAAGTTAGAAATTACCTCAACGCAACATTTGGTTGTAGGTGGATTGGTCAAGGCGGACCACACTTATGGACACCTAGGTCACCAGATCTTAACCCCTTGACTTCTTCTTGTGGGGTTACCTAAAAGAATTGGTGTATTCAACTCCGGTTTATACTAGAGAAGAGTTGATGGCAAGAATAGAACATCATTGTAATGAAAGTAAACTGAATCCACAAATGCTATTTAGAGTGCAACAAAATCTTATCTTAAAAGAATAAGGAAGTGCTTTGAACTAGATGGAGGACATATCGAGCATTTACTGATGTAACCTCTATTAATCCATATGTTTCATTTTTAACTTTTTTCTGTTGCGTTGTGTCCCCGGTTGTAGCTATACATAAAATACAGAAATTTAATTATCTTGGCAACCATTATTTTTTTTATAAGTTATAAAGTTATTTGTAGAAAAGTAACAGGGCTATGCGCCTGCGAGGACAAAATGTCAAATTTGACAACTCCGTCAAAGTTGCGTAAATTTTAGAACATAATTTCGACTGTCCTTGTATAATAAAAAGTATTTGATTCAATTTTAAATGGACAAAGATACATTTCAATGAGTTGCTTTGATCCTCCAAATTTCAAGTTAATCAAAGTAACCATTTAGAAATTATGGACAATATTCATTTTTCAACTTCTTACTTTGAGTGACAATAACTCGTCAATAATGGCACCTAGGTAAAAAGTTTATATGAAGTACTAGCACTCGTTTGACCTGCTCTATATACCCCTTTATTTTTTCCCCCTAGTTACCGGACACCCTGTATACCTTATTCAGGGTGTCCGCAAATTATGCGTCAAGACTTCAGGAGGTGATTCCTCACAAGAAATTAGGGTCACGAAGTCCTATAACAATTTTTCGAAAACTCAATATTAACGGAGATACAGGGCGTTAAAGTTAAAATTTTATTTTCGATATTTGCAAATAACTTCTTAAGAAATTCAAATATTTACATAAAATTTGTAAATCGGGGGTTTTTGCGGACGAGAAATTCAAATATGTTTCTAATTTTGACGTCACTAGTAGAGGGCGCCGCTTATGGCACATCATGTTTCTTTCAAATGACAGAACTCTTTTACTGAGTGTATCCATCTGACTATTGCAACAATCGATTCTCCTACCTGTTATATCTGAAAAAGGTATACCTTATTAAAGTCGTTAGAAGTAAGTTTTCAAAATAATCTTATTTGAAGTATTCAGTGCACCTAGTAAAAACTGTTTTGGTTTCAGTCAAAGTCCCTTTTCTACTGAAAATACAGCAAAATGTTACTTGAAACGATAACAGTTTTCAATCGCTGCACTGAATATTTCAAATACGATTATTTCAAAAATGGTTACTCCTAACGACTTCAACAAGGTATACCTTATTTAGATACAACAAGTAGGAGAACCGATTGTTTCAATAGACAGATGGATACACTAAGCTACAAGAGATAGTTTTTTTTAATAATTTTTGATACTATTTAACATGGTGATGTTCAAGTTGTGGGCCATAGATCGAAGAATAAGGTCAGGTTAGGCGTTTTGGCACTGGAATATTTGCATCATATTTGAAATATAAATCTACAAGGGCACTAGTAATACATATGAAAGACTTGAAAAAAATCAAATCATAAATAAAAAAGTTGTCTAAGAAAAACTAAAAGAAAAATTTTTGTTGACACTCTGTATCTCCGTTAATATTGAGTTTTCGAAAAATTGTTATAGTACTTCGTGACCCTAATTTCTTGTGAGGAATCACCTCCTGAAGTCTTGACGCATAATTTCCGGACACCCTGTATATATAAGTTGAGGAAATATATATATTTACCTTGAGTATATCTAATTCGGAAACCTCTTCGAGAATCTCCTAAGCTGGTTTTAAAGTATAAATATAACTGACTCTTTGTTGATATTATTACTTTTTCATTATTTTCTATGACTCCAGTTAGTCGAGCTATTGGTTTGCTATTAGGAGAATCTCCATCCCTTACAAGAATAAAATCTCGATTATTCTCAAGATCTAAGTCATCAATTTCCAAAGTTATAATTCTTCCGTTTTGTGCTTTAATAACATATAGACATTCTAGTCCCCCTGGGTACTGCTCGGGATATCCAGGAGATACAAGAAGTTGCCCCTGTGGTGTAGCTCTTAGTGTGCCTCCACAAGTTTGTGGTTCTGTTTTCCAAGAAGCACGAAAACCCTTCCTTTCCACAGATCCATCTGTACTGAACTTAATTATCATAAAATTTGAAGCAGATATAAAAGATTTGTTAGTTAAATCTTGTCTACCTGAGAGTGTAGCAAGGTTAACAGATGCCTCTTCAGTTCTACCTCCTATTAAAATTTGTACGGTATCGTAAGTTTTTTCTGTTTCAAATTCTTGAAATTGAAGTAAAATATTATGTCCCTGAGGTCCTTCAAGGGTCCACTTGCAATTTGTAAGAGGAGCATATTTATGAGGATAATAAGGACTTTCTACTATGTCACCGCTACTGGCAAGATAAAAATTACAATTTGCCATACAGTCCAATTCATCTGAACCATCGCCACAATCATCCTGTTTATCACATTTAAATTGATCATTAATGCATTTTCCATTTGAACAATGAAATGATCCACTGGGACAAGCCCTCGAACGACACATAAATGGTAGCAAGCTTTCACAAGTAGTTAATTCCCATGACTGGATCTCTTCTGTTAAAACGACATCGACACATTCCCCATTTGTTGGGTTTGGATGGTTTATAGACCAAAACCCTGCAAAATATGTAAAATTAATTGTGATGTTTACGTTCAAAGAATATCAGAAAAATATTTAAAATATTATTACATTTATTAATTGAATTTGCTTTGGTATGCACACAGTGGCGTAACAAAAACTGAATGGGCCTTCCAGCAAACGGATTCGGTCTCTACAATAGATGAATGGATCGATGTTATTTTCATCGACATTAGATAATTTTTTAATTAGTTCACCGTGATAGAAACCTAAAATCTACAGGGTTAACTATGACTAAATACAACTATTCTAAGAGAAGATAGGGAAAACTAAGAATGAATGGAATCACCCTTCGAAACTTATTTATAAAGCTAAAACATTTTTTTCGAAATTGTATTAAACCCCCGTTTATCGACGACTATGCAGCCCCTTCCCCGCCAGGTCATTTCTATTTCGCACATTTGACGTTTAGAGAGTAGGTAACTAACAACATTAAACGGTAAAATTGGTTGTCATAATTGAAATCGGGTGTTGTGATTAGTTTGTGTTCTTCAATTTATAAAAACAAGGCAATAAATCCGCACTCCTAAGCAAAATATTGTAAATATCAACTCAGTTTTAGAACGTTTTATTCATGTAATACTATTACATACACCAAAATATTAAACAAAATGGGTGGTCAAATAGAAAACATAGTTTTTGTAAGGTGGGAAAGAACAAGGGAAATTATGTTCAGTTAGGGAAAATTGTAAACAAAATATATTTGTTTATAAGTACTTTGGTAAACTTATTAAAAATATATAATTTTGTTAATTTACGTAATGAGAAAGTGAATAATTTTTAAGCATAAATAAGGTGATTTAGATCACCTTACCTTAGTACAACTTTGCTTCCTTAAAAAGTTATAGGCCTGAGAAAGTTTTTTTTATTTAATTTTTTACTATAATTTATTTATTTTATTTTAAACAAGAATATAGGACTATTTTTTGCGTTAAATGTATATATTCCTTTAAGAAAATATTACTGACCTGAAAAAATTATAAACCAGTGAAAAATTTTAATCAGTGACAATGAACAGTTTTAAAATTAAATAGCTTTTAACTGATTTGATTTAATTTAGTCTCAATTAGACTAAAAGTAAAATAAAATATACATCTTACAGAGTTAACAGAGTCAATGGTTATGATTTTTGTTTATAACTACTATGTACCAACGATGTATTTATGAAATTTTTGCAAACATATTTTTAGTATTAAACTAAAGTAAACCATCAGCGATAGCGCAACAAAAGTCAAATATCTAGCACATCCGTTTCCATGGCTACGAAACAAGAGTTATTTATACAGGGTGTTTCATAAGTAAAGGGCACAGAACACCTGGTAATAGTTAAAGGCAAATTATTAAAAAATCACTTATAGTGGGAGAATGTTAATTTTAACAACGATACATGGTGTTAAAGTAAAAGATTTTTTTAAATAAAACTTCTAATAACATTTACAGTTGTTGACGTTAACAGTAATTAATTAATTATTTAAACTATGTTATATTATATCTGTACCAGTAAAATAAAATAGTTATTAAAGAAATAGTAATAACAGCTACATATTTTAAGAATCAAAGAATTTGTCAGTTGTCTGTGTCTGAAGAATAATTATCTTCTTCGGACGATGAATCTTCATTTATATTAATTATAATGGTTAATATTTGACAATCCAACAATGTCTTCTCTTTCCCTATTTGTACTAATAATATTTTCAGTGTGTTATACAGTCTGCCCAATTTTGCAGAGTAAGTTTATTTAATGCTTGTAATGCTTGTTTCCATGTAATACAATCTCTTCATTGTAACCCGTTTGTCCTATATTTTTATCATACGCTATTTTTTTATGCTTAAATCGCTGCACAGTTTGTAACAGTTGATATTTAAAGGCATACTGAGGAATGGGTATATTTTTAGTTTGTAGTCATTTGTATGATTTCATCCTTGGTTGACTGAGAATTTGCAATTTTTTCCATAAGTCTTGAATGATATTTTGCATTACAAATGATAATTAACGATGGTTTCTGTTTTTTTATATATATTTTTAGGTATTAACAATATTGTGTGATACTAACTACTCTGCGGACAGTCCCAACCAGCGTTGAATTACACCCACAATATATACCTATATATTCTTTATTATTAGCTTTTGTAATATTTTTTACTGTATTAGAAAGGTATTTTAAGCTACCTTTCTAATACAGTAAAAAAAGGTTTCTGAAGTCTTGGTCATAATTGTTCCTCCATCCATTTTTCGAATAAATCCGAATTCATATTATCTCGTGGTAATCAGCACTTTTGTTTTGGTATAAGAAAATATAAGACCGGCACCATCAATAAATCCATCTTTATTTCCAGCATGAACAGTTATGTACCGTTTACTTTCTAAGCTATTGTCACTGAATTTGCCCCACTCACACCCAAACCGACGACTGTGGTATCGCCCCTACACGATTCTGTTAAACAAACAAAAAGCCGTGGATCGAGACGGGACTAGAAAATTGGGGAATCGACGAGAAGCATTCGAGTCGTTCGGGAAGATGAATCTAGAGATACTAGAATATACCTGGAATATTCGTTGGGTCTATAAAAGAAAAATAAACGGCCGAATAAGTTAGTCTTGTATAAGTCTTGTATTACAGTGTTGAACTGAAGTGTTTAGTTGGAGATATCAAAGTGATTTAGATAGCGATTAATTAAATAAGTGTTTAGTTGAGTTCTAATTAGTGTTCAGTAGTGTACTGAGTATAGTTAATAAAGATAAATAATTAATTAACGGATTGTGTTTTTCTGGCAGAAGTAAAAATTCGGATTAGGAAATCGTGACACTATTTTTGTTTCGTATAGATTTGACATCATTGTCATACTATATTTGCAATTACTCCCATGTTGAAAAATCCATATATCATCAAGGGAAACAAGATCTAAGAGACGATCACATGCAGCATTATTCATGTATGTAAAACATTTAATACAAGTTTCCTACTTTTGTTCGTTCAAAACTTCACGATGCACCATTTTCAAATTTTGTTAAAACTGTATCACAGACATCAAAATAGAAGAATCAACACAATGCAATAGAATGATCAACACATTCCGACTATTCCAAGTTCAGCTCTGTTCAACCGTCTGTGTTTGACAATAAGTATCTTATTGGGCATCTTTCTCTAGTGCAGGTAATTTCTTCATAACGTTAATAGTACCTTATTAAGGAGCATGCCAGAGCATGACTTAGGTATATTACAAACAAATGGCTCAGAGGTATATGTCGGGTTTCGCCAACGTTTTATTGCCTGCTTCGTATTTTGAAAAAAAGAAAACTCCTTTCTTCTTTCTTTCTATTCAAGCTTTCGAAGCCTTTATCAGGAAACTACAAAAACATACAATAATTATCAGTTTAGATGTTTTGAATACCTACAGGATTATTACTCACAAGAGTGATGTAAGGATTAGTAAATCTTCTTGTGCTTTAGATAAACATGTAATTGATGACAGGCACGCTTTTTCTTACGATGACGTCAGGATTTTGGATTCAGAAAATAATTTATTCAAAAGAAATTTTTTAGAGATGGTTCATGCTGATTATAATTCTATTAATTCCAGAAAAGATGTTGATGGCCTCAGTGTGATCTATACTTTTTTGCTTCCTTTTAACAATAATGTTAACAATAACAGTGACGTTGATATTGGTGAGTCCTTTGCAAACACCCAGTAGTGTTTTATAGTTTTCCCGGTATCCTAGTTTGGATTTCCTTATAATATATTGGGTTTTGGATGGTCTCCTTGTTTCTTTTCTTACTCAGTTTTTGGTAGTAATGCTAAAGAATTTGGTAGGTTGGCATTAATATATTTTTAAGTACTCTATTTTGGGTTGGTCGGCTTGCAGCAAAGTCGACTTTTCAAAAGTTTTTGTTTGTTCTAAACTAAGTTTACTTTGACCACCTGTCGGGCTCAGAAAAGTTTTTTTCCAAATTTTGTGATAATGTTGGAGTAATCTGTATTCATCCTGACTTATTTGCCAGTTTTTTAATAATTGTTTTTATATTACAAGTGATGTAAGAAGTTGTGATATTGTGTCAATGACTTTTTGAATTTTTCTGTTTGTCTGTTTTTCTGTTTGTGATGGATGAATGCATTTTTATTAATCTCAATCTTTTTCATAAATCCCTTGAACTTTTCCTTTTATATTTTGATAATTATTGTACGTTTTTGTAGTTTCCTGATGAAGAAGTAATAAAGGCTTCGCAGCAGAAATATGAAGTTGTCTTTTTTTCTTGCCTATATCTGGATTAATTTATGTATACAGTGCTTTCGAAAAGTAATGAATAAATTCATTATTTTTGAAACTGAGAAGTTTTTGAAAAAATTCGTTACTTTTCGAAAGCACTATATATTGGAGATTACATAGTATTATATATGATTTCCTAAAAAATCAAAATTATTTTCCCCTCTTTTAAAATACGGATTCTTAAACTTCTCACAGCATATGTACATTTTTTTTATCTAGCTGGGAAACCCCCAATATTCGAAAAGGGTGTTTACGGGGAAAAGTGAACAAAAAAGCCAAATAAACATATGGTCGAATAGCGACAGTTACTAAGATAGCAATAAAAATATTTTCATTCCTATTTTTGTAAAAGCTGTTATTTCTAAACCAAACTCACATTAGTGAATACTAATTATTATTACATTTATTTTGGCGTATGTGATTTAAACGTGTTAAATATAGGTTAAATAAAGTATGATTGTTTGATTTTATAGTCGAAGATTTATTAACAATTCACCACACTATTCTGTTACATCAAGAAATCAAAAACATTCAACGGCGTCACACGGAACACTAAATCCGCCTTAACCTAGAGCAGAGCAGAGTAATCGACTGAACACTGTTCTTTTAACACCTCCCTCAATCCAATTATCATCAAATATTTTTACTAACTAAAACTGTAACATTCTTTAAGACAACCAATTTATAGACCAATAAGCCCAATTCATTTACAAATTTTAAAAATTTAACTTTTGTTAGTGGCTTAGTGAATATATCTGCTAACTGATTTTCATTTTTTAGATGTATTAATTTCACCAACCCGTTTTCAATTTTTTTCTTTAATAAATTTACATTTAATATGTACATGTTTTAACCTTTTATTATTTTCGGGGTTATTGGCAATGTTTATTGCAGATTGATTGTCTTCGTATAATATTATTGGTTCATCTAATTCATACACATTAAAATTATTAACTAGTTTTTTCAGCCAACAGGCTTCGCTTATTGCTACTCTTAGTGCATTGTATTTAGACTCAGTAGAAGATATAGATACAGTTTGTTGTTTTTTACTTGCCCAACTTATTACACAGTTATCTAATTTGAATATATATCCCGTTGTTGATTTGTCGTTGTTTCGATCTGTAATATCTCCTCCCCAGTCTGAGTCAACAAAACCACTAAGACCTGTTACATTATTTGTATTAAACCTTAGTTTTAAGTTTAGAGTTCCTAAAATAACGTAAAATCCATTTAATGCTTTTAACAAATTATCATTAGCTTTATCCTGAAACCTGCTAAGTAACAAAGTTTAACTCTCACTAAGATCATGTCTTGTACAATGTTTTGTAATTTTTCATTATTCTTACTTGGTTTTAATAGATTTAAATCAAAGTTGGGATCAATTGGTGTTGACTTTGGATTACAATAACCCATTCCATTTTTTATTAATAGGTATTTGTTGTAAATAATCTGATTGATTTAGGTCTATTATACCTTTTCCAGCATGTTGTTCTATTTTTATACCCAAATAATTTGATACAATACCTAAATCTTTCATAGAAAAAAGTTAATTCAAAGTTTGTTTTAGTTTCTCTACTTCCGAGTAGTTCCTAGGATAAGAACATCATCTACATATAGCAATACAAAAATCATACTTTCATTTGAAATTTTAAGGCAATAATCGTTATCTGATCTCACAAAGTTTTCATTTCTCATTACATTATCAAATTTTATGTTCCAACATCGTGGAGGTCTTTTAAGACCATATATAGATTTGCTCAATTTACATACAGTACTACTAGTATGTTTAGTATCACCCGGTAATGACATATAGACTTCATCGCATATTTTGCCATATAAAAACGCGCTTTCGACATCTATATGATATACAAGTAAGTTTAATTTACATGCTATAACCAACATTATTTAGCTACAGGTGTAAATATCATAGACCTCACTGTTACATTCTTGCTGAAAGTCGCGAGCCACTAACCTTGCTTTATATTGCCTATCACTTTTAATTTTAAACACCCACTTGCTTTCAATTGCCTTTTTATTCACTGGCCACGGTATTTTTTTGCTACATACTACTATTTCATCATTCTTGAAATCTATCAATTCAATATCATTTGACTCGCTGTCCTCTTGAGACTTATTTTCCAAGTATTCAATATCGTCATTTTCCTTTTCTAAGTTCTCGTTTGTTAGTATTGCTTCTTTATATATTTTTCTGTCCTGATTTTCTGGAACGACAATTATATCTCTATGTACTTCCACTTTATTTGTATCTAGTCTATAGACTCTGTATCTTTTTGTTTCTTCACTATAACCTACCAGAAATCCTTTCTTACTTTTCGGATCTAGTTTTTGTCTTTTTTCTTTAGGTACGTGTACCGCAACTTGGCTTCCACAATTTTTCAATAATGAAATGTCAAACTCCTTTTTATACCATACATGGTAAGGTGTCTCCCCTGTATTTTTACCAGCCACTACTCTGTTCATAATAAACACTGCAGTATTTACTGCTTCTGCCCAAAACTTTTTATTCATTGACATTTTGTTTAACATTGTTCTGGCAGCTTCGACTAGGGATCGGTTATCTCTTTCTACACGTCCGTTTTGTTGAGGGAAATAAGCACATGGTCTTTCATGTTTTATACCTAGTTCTGACAACATCACATTTATATCTTTGCTGACAAATTCTAGCCCATTATCTGACCTAAACGTTTTTACGTTATTTCCAGTTTGAGTTTCTGTATATTTTAAGAATTGACTAATTTTTTGTTTGGTTTCGGATTTATGTTTTAGGAAAAATACTACTCTAAAATTAGAATAATCATCTTTAAGCAGTAAAAAATATTTGGCTCTCCCTATAGACTCTTCTTCAAATGGACCACACAAGTCCGTGTGTATTAACTGGCCAATTTTATCTACTTTTGATCCGCTACTAGTAATTGGTAACTTATGTTGTTTGCCAACAATACAATCTTCACAAACAGGTTTTTCATTTTCTTTATACTGAATATTACTTTTTTTCAAAATGTTCCGTACTTTATTAAAATTTACATGGGCTAATTTATTGTGTCAACTTTCTAGGGTTTCAACACGGTGACAAAAATAGTTATCGTTTTTACAGTTTAGTCTAAACATCATTTTAAAAAACTTACGCTCTCTCTCTGCTACTGTTCGAACAGCACTGGTTTGGTCCACTATTTCGCTTTTGTACTTATCCGAAATAAGCTTGAAACCTTTATCGAATGCTTTACCAACTGAGAATAGGTTTTTTCTAAATTCTGGAATGTACAATACCTCATTGAGCTCTGTTTTCAACCATTTTTGTCCTATCCATGCCTCAAGTTTGACTTTACCGATAGCTCTCACTTGCACAACTGATCCGTCACCTAGTTCGACTGATTTTACTCCTATTTGATCAATATGTGTGAATTGTTTTTGATCACAGCACATATGATCACTGGCACCGCTATCCATGCATCAATCTGCTGAATTTAGTTTGGAATCTCCTGCTAAAACAAATCCTCTAGTCACTTCTTCAATTTCCATCAAACTGACAAATGCATTAGATGTTTCCTCTTTTTCGTTTTCCTTATTTTCTTTTGCAGTGGGTCTTCCTTTTTTAAACCAACAATCTTTATCGATGTGTCCTTGTTTCTTACAGTATGAACAATATTTTCTAGTGTCTCTTTTTTTGACATCACTATTACCCGACCTATTACCCTTTTTTGGACAATTTCACTTTATATGTCCAGGCTTATGACATATAAAACATTTTATTTCGATCTCTCCGCTTATTTTATTGGTTACTAAAGCTGTTATAATTGTTCTGTCTGTTTTAGTCTTTCCTCTTCGATTAGTAATCTTGAAGTTAACTCTTTCAAATTCTGATTTTTACTTTCTGTGGATTACCAAGCGCTTACAAAATGTTTCATATTTTCAGGTAATGACATAAGAACTTTTGTAATCAACATTTTATCACTTAACTCTTCTCCCAAGTGAAATTAAATTCTGTTTAATTTCCTCTAATTGAGAGATGAATTCTGCCACATTCCCTGTATTGAATTCAAGGTTGATGAACTTCTGCTGCAGCAAATGTATGCTTACTTGTGACTTATGTTCATATACTGACATGAGCTTTTCCCACATCTCGCATGAAGTTCGACATAAGATTATGTGAGTAAATGGTTTTTCTTCCATTCTTATAGCTATTATTTCCTGTGATTTGGCAGCCTTTTGTTCCCATGATGTTAGACCAGCAGCTCCTTCTTCGGGGTTTTGTGTAATACCTGTCGCCACTTCAAACCTTTCAATCCTTTTCATTTCAGCATTATTTGTGTCTGAAATTTCCAAGTCACCCAATTTTCTCCATTAAACTTTACTGGACACAATGAGCTACCTGCCTGTTCCATTTTACCGCCAAATTGTTATCCTTTACTCTAACCTAGCCTTTTTTAACACTTTATTTTTCCACTTTTACGTGTCTGGGCCCATAACCAGTTAAATGTATGTTAAATAAAGTATTATTGTTTGATTTTAGAGTCGAAGATTTATTAACAATTCACCACACTATTCTGTTACATCAAGAAATCAAAAATATTCAACGGCGTCCTTATTAAACACGGAACGCTGAATCCGCCTTAACCTAGAGCAGAGTAAACGACTGAACTTTAAGATTAAACAACTGAACTATAATTAAACTAGATTGGATTCTTCTTTTAACAAAACGCTTATTCTATAATTGTCGCATTTATTTTTACATGTGTGTTCATTTAGTCGATATTGTCACACATAATTTCGTAATTTAGTCATCGAGAATATGCTCATATTATTTTCATTTATGGGTATTGGAACGGTAGCGCTAATCGTGCTTTTCATGGAGCCACCCTGGTATCTCGCTCACCTGATATCCGAATACTTTAAAACATTGGAGGTGAATATATACCTATAAAGTAAGTCTTTAGACGTAGCCATATTGATTATAGTCAGAAGCGTCCGATCCTAAGATGGAGAAAAGGGGTCAATTTTTCAAAAAAAAAAAAGTATTAGCGATTTTTTTAGAAGAAAACTAGTTAGATATTCTTAATCAGCACCTTTAGAAACCTCCTTGTACAAGATTACACCGTTGTGGGTTCAAAGGTGTTTGAGATATGGGATGCCTTCACAGCTCACTCGCTGCCGACTTCTCAGTATTTCTTAAATTAGTTTTATTTTTGAGAATAGATCAAATGAAAAAATCTAGATTATGCACAATATTGATGATTCCAAAAAATATATGAAACTGCTTTTAATTAAATGTTATTAACGAGCAATTACCTACCTGAATATTGTGACACTAATGTCCCAGCAGCCGATTCAAGTGTATTGGTTCTTAGATCATCTAAAGATGCTAAACCTAACCAGTACTGAGTAACATCTCTTCTATCTAGGGGTAATGTTGCTGCCGCTATGGTCGCTGTTAGATTATTTTCACTGAAGTTTTCAATTATCATTAAGTCACTGCCGTATCTAGAACAAAAATAAGTAAAAAAGGCTTTAAAATATTTAACTTACTATGCAGACTAATGCCAGCATTGAAATACAGGCATACAGTTTAAGTTCAGGTATGAGATAATCTTAAATGGTTGCCACTGATGCATAATACCTTCAATATGGTCAAGTGTTTTTTGTGGTATACAGGGTGTCCCATAATGATGTACGATCCTTGGGGGTTGAGGGTGTGTTCCTTGGATCATTTTAGGGGAGGTACTTTCTATAAATTTTTTCGATTTGAACCCTCTCTTACGAGATAAGGACTTCAAAAAATTGAACACATTTCAGTATTCATTTTTTTTCTCTGAAAAACGATTAAACTTATAAATTTGAAAATCGGTGAATACAGTTAGTTAATTAAGTGACATTATTGAATACGATTTTTATTTCTACCAAATGTTTACAAGGGTGGCAACCACAAACCCCTGTTGCTTTTTTTTAATTAGACTTTCTATTCTATACGTTTGTCGATATGAAAACATTACAGTAAATAGAACAATCAATATACAAAATTTTCTCCCTCTTAGTATTTTTATGCAGACACGCGTTTTCTTTAAAAAAAAATAAAATCCACATACGTACATATCCTCGGATCTGGAATACGCAAGTAAAATAATTCGTATGAAACGTACGTATCAAATCGAAAAATTTTATAGATAGTACCCCCCCTAAAATGACCCAAGGAACACACCCTCCAAAGAAGTGCACACCATTATGGAACACCCTGTAAAAGGATAAGGATGAGAACGTCAATGACTATGACTCTGACAATTGCAGTGACAGTGATAAATGATGAAGGGAATGATTGATAATGGTATTGATTCAGTAACATGCAGGGTGGCTCATTTTTGTTCATCAAACTTCAAAAACCAGTACATCATAAAAAATAATGTTAGTTTGCTAAATAAACTATACCCCACAAATGTTTACTTTTTGAGATACAGCACGTTAAAATTTCACCCGTAAAATTTGTATAAATGATTTGGCACTGTACGTGTGATCTTTCG
Organism: Monochamus alternatus; assembly: GCA_037114965.1. Classification (NCBI taxonomy): domain Eukaryota; kingdom Metazoa; phylum Arthropoda; class Insecta; order Coleoptera; family Cerambycidae; genus Monochamus; species Monochamus alternatus. Next base: position 44,295,039 of record CM073428.1, on the reverse strand, counting down.
AGAATGTTTAAATTTTTTTACTTTACCAGTGACGGAGAAAATAGGGGTCGCTATTGCTTTAGTAAAAAATTACTACGCCACTGGCTTTAAATTTAAAAGAATCACTATTTTTTGGATTCTCCGTTTAATTTTGGACAAAAAATTATAATTGTAAGTTTTACGTTTTACCATTTTATTTACAAATTACAATTGAATTAACGACAATAAATTAATTGTTGTATCAATTCATTAATTAAAATTTAATAAAATTATTGATAATAAATACAGCTATATAACATCTAACAAAGTTGTTCAAAATGCCCATCTACCCTACTGCATTAATACACATTTGACAACTTCGTATTAAAGAATTTATTCCCGAGATAATTTCATGTCTCTGCTTGAGATTGTCACAGGCGTCTATTATTCTTCTCTGAAACTGATTGCTCTCTCGACTTATCAGATTTTTATTGACACTTGTATTAGAATTAGGCAAATTATATTTAGGCAAGTAAAACAATGACATAAATAATAAATTCACAGTTATATGTCCACGTGTATAGTATAGTAATAAATTTTACTTGAAAATGGTAATAGTTACGCAAAACTTACAAGGATAATTTCTTGTCCCAAATTAAGCGGATAATCCAGAATACAGTGTTTTTTAAATTTAAAGCCAGTGACGTACTAAATTTTGTTACCAAAGCAATAGAGACCCCTCTTTTCTAAGCAACCAGTAAAGTAAAAAAAAAAATTAAAAATTCTCCAAAGATCACACGTACAGTGCCAAATCATTTATAACAATTTTACGGGTGAAAATTTATCACAAAAAAATTCGAAAAACAATTTTTTGTCTTTGGGAAACGTGCCGTATCTCAAAAAGTAAATATTTGTCGGGTATAGTTTATTTAGCAAACTAACATTATTTTTTATGATATATTGGTTTTTTACGTGTGAGGAAAAAAGTGAACCACCCTGTATAGTTTCTGTACATTTTTCTCTTTTAACGACCTTCGATCATTACTTTTAAACTTTTATGTTTTTTCGCGGTACAACTTTGTCCACCGGAATGCATATACCTGAGAACTAAGAAGCAAAAAAAACCAAAAAAAAAACAACGGTAGTAATAGAACCTTTCAATAAAAATTGTTATGCGAGAGTAGTTCGTTTTTAGTAAATCTGGTAAAGTGGACTCAGACTCTTAGACCATTTTTTGCTTCTTAGTTCTCAGACACGTGCATTCCAGTAAAAGTAATGATCGAACAATAGTTTATAATGAAAATATACAGAAACTGTATATGACTAATTTACTATATAATATACTATATACAAATATTTTAAGAGGGAATAGGGAAAAAATAAGAATTAACGGAATTATCTATCAAAAAAATTAAAAACTTATTTATAAAACGAATAAACTTTTTTTCAAAACTATATTAAATCTTTATTTATCGCCGTCAATGGCCTTCTGTCAGCCGCGAGGTTAGGTATATTCTGTCAAAGTTAAAGGTGCCACACGTTGTCACTCGTAGTGACAGGTCACCGCGTTGACACGTGTATCAGTTTACGCTGCTGTAGAGAGAAAAAAAATATTTACAAATGTAGGTTATTATTTAATGATTTAATAAGAAACACGATATGGTAGTACAGGGAAGCAGCACCTACCTTACTAATATTTATTTCCAGGATTGATATTTGGAGAGATTTTAAGAATATTATATAATTTTCTGTTTTCTTACTTGTTTAAATTAAAATCGGCCATTGCAAAGATTTTTGTACTTGCTGGAGACCTCTCCTTCCCTCGACCGTCCTTTTTGTTTAAAGCGTGGTACCTACTTGGTTCGGCGATCATGACCAGGTCGATTACTTACGTCGGGAAAAACACAAAGGATACCAAAAAAATACACGCAAATGTATACAAATACATAAAAACACTGCCACACGTTTACCGTCAAGACATTATAAAAGTTATAAGCATAATATTTTCTGTACTTGAAAAACGTCTTTGGTATTACGCTGCACTTGTCACACTCCCATAAATCAGCACCTAATCCGTTATCTAGGCATTTGAATGCAACATGTTTGTAACTACATCAAAAATATGCGAACAATCAAATTTGCGAAAAGCAAGTACTGAAAAATTATTTCAAACTAATCAGAGTACGTAATATTTTTGACATCTGATCTCATGCAGACGCCATCTGTAGGCCACTAATGCAAGGTTTAAAATTCTTGTGTTGTTGGGGAATTAAATTGATTAGATAATATTATTTTTTTTTAATTTTAAATGACATCGAAAACCGCTTTCTCTGACTCTACCGCGGCATTTAAAATGACGATCCAAGACCTGTATGATATTTTTTATACCCTCGAAATTGAATAAAAACGTTTAGCGATTTTTTTATTTAAAATCTGTGGAGTTAATCAGGATTCCTCAAAACCCCTATGTGTGAAATTTAGACAAAAACTATACAGTGTTTTCTTCTATACATTCTTAAATTTTTATTTTTATAAATAATTTCGAAATCGGCTCTTTAATTTTAGTGAAATATTTATTTTTAAATTTTATTAAAAACTAACGAAATAATAAGTTTTTAATAAAATTTTAAATAACTCGACAAAGTTGCATCTAATATGTGAAAAAATATATTTCAGAAAGATTAAAGATGCCAATTGGAAATTCCTAGACGAGGCAGCGAATGTTTTAACTTTTTGTGAATATCTGTTATGTTTGGTTCCATGTCTGGTTATTGAGATATGACATACCAGAAGTCTCACCGGACGCCGCGGATTAAGTATGTACCGAACGAGAACGTTGTAAATAACTTAATAAGTGCAAGTCTCAGCATAAGATAAAATGACTAACATTGTAACTATATGTTACAGCAAAGAAATAGAATATAAGCAAAATATATATATATATATATATATATATATATATATATATATATATATATATAGTATAAAAAGGGTATATGTATAATTCCTCCCGTCGTAGAGGGAGCTCACGGGGTGAAGCGACCAGGGTCCTAGTGGGCGGTAGTCGTTCCTTCTGGAGTTGAGACATCTAGGGCGGCGAAGTCCTCATCTGAAACCAAGGCTCAGGGGTGCTTCTTTATTTTGATGCTCATCTTCACGGAGGGTAATAAGGAAACAGCAAGGATTCGCTGTTCCTGGTGTGGTGACTGGAGATCATCGGAGTAAACGTGATTCCAGTCGTTGAATTTATAACATTCCTGGTGTTTCAGGGTGTTCCTGGGACGTCGTTGTCCTCTCATTTGGGTTTGACCTTCGTAGGAAAATTCTAGGTATTGCTATTTTTGTAATTGAGTCTCTTTTCTTGAAAATAATATATATTATTAATATTAAAATTATAGTAGTCAAACAGTTCCAGGGGTTGGATTTTATACTTGGATATACTCTCCGCTAAACTACTCAATTCATCTAGCTGTATATTTTCCAAGTTTATTTTAATTTTGCTGATATTAAAAGGCAGACTAATTTGTGGTAGTAATGTAACTTGGCTTAACTGGGTCATCGCTCCGTAAAATTTTTCATCTCTAATTTGCAGGGTACCTGTGTCTTCAATGGACACGAGGTATGACTTATATTGGTTGAATTGGATGATTTGTTCGTCGTGGCATTTTATGTTTCCTAAAGTTTCTTGTGAGTTGTAAACTAAAACGATTTTGAATTTGGTGAATGCAATTTCCTTGAATTTGGGATGTGCTATAGTCGATAGGATTCTGTCGCTGAATTAACGAAGATTTCTTGTTGATTCTTAAGTAAGTAGGTTGAGGTAGGAATAAGTAGGCTTTGATTCAAGGGTACAGGTAAGACTTGGAAATATTCAGAGGTTTGTATTTGGAATATGGGAATTTGAAAGTTGATATAAACTTTATAATCATGCATATGTATTTTGATTGAAGCTAATTTGTAATAGTCGCTTAATGGGGCCTTGATTATGGATTCTTTTGGGTATATTTGTTTTAGATTTTTAAAGACCGTTTGTAAGTGTTTGAAATTTAAAATATTATGAGAGATAATATTTAGATGTGAAAATAAGATAATTTCTTGTATATCTTCTAATTGGTTTATAATGTCTAATAGTTCAATTTCGATACTTGTGACCTGAATAGCATATAGGGCGCTGTACGTTCTTTTGGCTACTTGTCTAACATTTTGATCTAACGACTGTAAAGTATTATTTAATTTTGATGAAAGGGTGGTTAAATAACTTAATTGTTCCTCTTGTTGAGATCGTAAATTAAATTGATTTCTTTCTAGAATTTCTAATTTCTTTTCTATTTGTTCCATGAGGCCAAAGAGTTCGTTGTATCCCGTACCAATAAAATTTAGTAATCCACGTTTTTTACGAGTCAGGAAAAATATGGTTGATAATCTATTATTGATATTATTCATTAATGGAGCAAGTTGCATAATTGAGTGATAGATAAATGGGGAGTATGGGATTCTGTAATTCAATTATTTCGGAAAAGGCGTGCCAAAGGAATATTGTCGTCACTGTCAGCAAAATCTTCATCCTGCAACAGAGGAGAAGTATCAGGGGATTTTGATTTCTTGACATGTTTTTTATGAATCTTTGCTTGTTTTGTTTGAATAGTAGGGCCGTTGTCTCCCATAAATATGGCTTTTTTAAATTTTGGTCTTGTTTTATGTCTGTTTGCTAAATTGTCTTTTATTAGTATGTCTTGTAGAATTTTGACCTTTTGTGGTTCGGTTTTATTATTATTTACCCGGTCTAAAGTTTTTTGTTTTGTCACTTCAATTTTGTTTTGTACGTACTGGTATAATTTTGAGTAAATTTGTTTTTGTTTTTCTATAAAATTTGTGGTAATTATTCTTTCATCTATTTCTATGTTTTGGGGTGAACCTAATATTATTTCTAAAGGTGCTTTTTGAGTTACAGAATGAACGGAATTATTATATCCAATGGTTGCTAATTTAATTAGAGTTTCTTGATTTAAAGTAGGGTTATCTAATTTCAAAGCTCTGATGGAGTCTAAAATTGTTGAGTGGAAACGTTTGACTGGACTATTAGAATTTGAATTACTGAAGCTAGTGAAATGTAAAATTATTTTATGTAGTTGACAAAATTCTGAAAATATTTTATTATTAAATTCACTGCCTTGATCACAGGTTATTTTGACTGGTTTTCCGTAATGGGAGATGTAATTTAGAATAGTATTAGTCGTTGTTATAGCATTTCTACTAGGTATAGGATAGGCTTGTCCTAATTTTGAAAATGTGTCAAAAACAGTTAAGAATTGATTTTTATCAAAGAATAGTATGACTATGTGTATAATGTCGAAAGGTTTAGTGGGCGTTTCCGTTTTTTGGATTGGTGGGTTTTGTGGGTGTCTATAATATTTCGCTTGATTACATGTTTCACAATTATTTATATAGGTTGTTATAGTTTCTTTCATATTAGGCCAATAGTGAGTTTTTGCTAAACAATTATAAACAGTGTCAATGCCTCTGTGTACTGTATTTATTTCATGTTGTTTTATTATTAATCTGATTTGGGATTCTAGTTTTTTTACATCTTGAATTTTTAGTGTGGAGATTCTGAATTTAATTGTATTATTAAAGAATTTTGGTATTAAACGTTCAAAACATTGTCTAGCTTTTTGATCATAAAAATATAAACAGTTTATTTCTTTTGGTTTTAGAAAATTTCGTAATATTTTAGCTTTGTTTTGGCCTGAAAGTTGATGATTAAATACTATAAAAATTGAATTTTCGAGTTAGCGGTTTTGTTATTTTTGCAAAATTATTTATAAATTTTCGATAAAATCCTACAAGTCCAAGAAATGATTTTATGTCTTTGGGTGTTTTAGGAATAGGGAATTTTTGAATGGCTTTTACCTTGTCTGAATTTGGTTTTATTCCTGAAGGGGTAATAATATGTCCTAAAAATGTGGTTTCTCTTTTTAAAAATTCGGATTTTTCTAATTGAATTTTCAGATTTGCTTTTCTTAAAGCTTCAAATACTAGCTTTAAATTTTGAATGTGTTCCTGAAGGGAAGTGCTAAAAATTACAATGTCGTCCATATATACGAGGCAAATTTTATTTTGTAAATCTCTAAGAACATTGTTCATGACTCTCTGAAAAGTGGCGGAAGCATTTTTTAGGCCAAAAGGAACCCTTAAAAATTCGTAATGTCCATTGTTAGTGTTAAAAGCGATTTTTTGGATTGATTCTGGGGACATTTCTATTTGATGGAAACCGGATGCTAGGTCAAGGGTAGTGAAATATTGGGATCGTCCTAGTTTGTCTAATATGTCTGTAATGTTCGGAATAGGATATCTGTCAGTAACTGTCTTTTCGTTAACTTTTCGGTAGTCTACTACGAGTCGCCATTTTTTATTTTCGAAAGCGTCTAATTTTTTGGGTACAATCCATGGTGAATCTGAAGGTCTGATAATATTATTTTGTAATAATGATTGGATTTGTGATTTCACTTCTTGTTTATGTATTTCTGGATATCTATATGTTTTTGTATGAACAGGAATTTCGTCTTCAGTTTTTATTTGATGTTTAACTTGATTAGTAAAAGTCAAAGGATCGCCAGGAAAATGTTGTTTTTCTTCTTTAGATAAATGTTCCGTTCTTAATAAATTAGGAATTTGTTCCTTTTTACATTTGCTTGTATTTGAAGAAATTTGGAAATTGTATAATTCGAAATTTTCTATATTTTGACAAGGAATAGGATTTTGAAAATAAAAAGTTTTTGTTTCACTAGAGGGGTTGAAAAGTTCTACCGGGGCATATCCGTCTTCGCTAGTTGTTAATGTTTCTCTAATTATTAAATTGTTTAAATTTTGAAAAGGTATTAAAATATCGCCAAAGTTTGCTTCTACAGGGATGGTCGTTTTTAAATACTCATTGGGGGCAAGCGTTACTCGTCTTGTTATGTCATAAGGATCACGTAAATAAAGGGGAATATTAAAATTTTGTCCTATAAGTCTGTTATTAGGTAAGTCAATTATCATGTTAAATTTTTTCATATCATGGTAGCCAATAAGTCCGTCAAAATAGTTATGAAAATCATAAGATAATACTTCTAAATTTTGATTTAAATTAAATTCTGAAAATGCGGGTACATGAGCTTTTTGTTTGATAGTACATTTTCCTAAAATAGTTTTTATTTGAGTCGAAAAATTAAAAATTTGGTTTGGACAGATTTTTTCTATTATGTCAGGTCGTAACATAGAATATGAAGCGTCTGTATCTATTAAAAGTTTCAAAGGGGGATAAGGATGTTGAGAAATTTTTATATATGGTAACTGGGAAGCTAATTGAATATTACTTTCTACTACGTTTGGCTGTCTTGAGGAGGGGTTAAAGGAAAATTTTGGTTATTTTCAGTTATAAAAATCCTGGTTACAATTTTGATTAATCTTCGTCATTATAATCTGTTTCAAAATTTTGTTCAAAAGGTAAATTGTCATTTTGACATTCTTGACTAGGGTCGAAATTTGGATCAAAATTTTGTTAAAAGGTTTCTTCTTCAATATTAAAATTTTCGTTAGTTCTATGGAAATTTTGCCTATGCGGTTTTTGTCTAAAACTTTGTTGGTTTTGCCTGAAATTTTGATGATTACTTCTAGTATTATGTGATTGATTTACAAATGATTGAACTCCAGACATCGGAGTGGGATGATTTGGTCTATAATTTTGATAAGTTCCCGAAGCTTGTTGATTTCGGTTTTGATTATAATTTTGGTTGAAATTTTGATTAAAATTTGGATTTCTTGGTGGAAGAGGTGGTCTTGCAAAATTTTGATTTTGGAAATTCGGTTTAAAATTTTGGTTAGTTCTAAAATTCATATTAGGATTATGGTTTCTTTGGGGAATTTTAGGTGGGACTGACGGCGATTGCGAATAAGACATGTTTTTTCTAAGTTGTTCCTTGTACTGATTAAACTGTAGTTCTCGGTTCACAAAAGATATCGCGTCTTCTAATGTAGTTTTGTCAGCTGTCCGTATCATTGACTGTAAGTTATCTGGTAAGTTCGCGACGTACGTGTCGAGTGCGAGTCTAGCGTAAATGTCCTGATAAGCTTGTTTTTCAACAGCTTTGATATTCAAGTTCACTAGTTTCTGAGATAAAATTGACCTCAGGCGTTGAATTCTATTTGAGAATTTCTGCAAGGTTTCGGTTTTCGGGTTATATCGCATATGAATTAAGTCTTGCTGAAGGCATGGGAGATCTCTACAATCTCCGAAATTTTGTTGTAATAAATTTTTAATTTCTGTCCAAGTTTGAATTTCTAAACGTTGGTTCAAAATAATTTCGGCTTGGTCTGTGATTTTAGATCTAATTCCCGCAAGTAAATATACCATTCGGTCAGTTCTTTCGGGGATATTAAAGATTCTAATTAGTTCATCACATAATTTACAAAATGTTTGTAGTTTGGTTTGTGAACCATCAAAAACTGGTATCACATCAAGGAAAGCTTTAGCTTCATTGATATTCGAGTTAGTAGTCATATTTTCACTATTAAATGTACCAGATAACTGGGACAGGGACCTGGTATGGATTTTCTACTCGTAATCTAGCTTGAGAATTACTATCCTTTGGCATCTGAACAAACACTTTGTTTTCAGTCGAGTTAACTCATAAACAAATTGTTTTAATAGTCACTCAACAAAAGAAGCACTTTGGACAGAGAAAAATATAAAACAGGGTCTGAAAACAGTCACTCTAATCGTGGAAGAGTTGACTCACGAATTCAGAACAATTAAATTCACTTAATCACTTCTTAAAAATTTAATCCTAATTAATTTTGACTATACACAGGCAAGTGTAAATCAAAATGTCTTTTCGCCGCACAAGTATATAAAAAATCAGTTTATATCAACTTAGCGAGGAAAGGAGTGGAAAAATACAAGAGGGACTTACTTTGAATCGTCGTTGACGGTCCAGGGATCTCGGCGTCAAGTTGACCAACCACTTGAAGTTCCGTATCCAATAAATTTCACCTGTGAGCTGGACAGGTTCTGGATCTTCAACAAAGTACAAGAGTACACCAAGGATCTCACTCACTCACTCACGAGAATTCAGAGACTTGTTTGTAGATCCTACCGACTGCGCCAATTACGTATGTACCGAACGAGAACGTTGTAAATAACTTAATACATTTATAGAATCGAACGACGTTTATTCAAAGTAAGCGGTACAGAGATATAGTTCACACTGAAGCTAAGCTAGATCTGGAACTCTATATATAAGGAAATAAGTGCAAGTCTCAGCATAAGATAAAATGACTAACATTGTAACTATATGTTACAGCAAAGAAATAGAATATAAGCAAAAATATATATATATAGTATAAAAAGGGTATATGTATAATTCGCGCTGTATATTTTCAAAGAAAAAAATGGTCCAAAACTGATTTTTATTAAAATAAAAAATATTTTTTAATTAATTGTTTAATTTAGAAGTGAAAAGGTCTCTCGACTTTTTTCTTATGATGATACCATTTTCCAGGAAAATAATTATAATCAATTTATAATCCGGTTTCAATAATTTTAAAAATAGCAGAAATTATGCACTTAGTTATGATTATGACTTAGTAAGTTAGTAATGATGTTTACTGCGAGTAGTAATAATTTTTGTAATAAAAAATGCGCAAAGTGCATAATTTCTATTTTTTTTTCAAATCATTGAATCAGGACTTCCATGCCATGCAATAAATCAAATTTAATTTTTTTACTCAAAAATGGTGAGTCGTAAGAAAAAAAGGAGAGACCATTTATGTTCCAAATTGAACAAGAAATTCGAAAATAATTTTACTATAAGAAAAATCAGTGACGAATCATTTTTTCTTTAAAAATATCCAGAGACGTCCCTGCCGGTATACGCCGTGCGTATGCGACTGGTGAAACTGAAAACAATATTTTTATTGCAAAACATGTATTGTCGTTAACTGTTACAGCCTGCAAAATTTCATTAAAATATTGCGAGCGGTTTCAGCAATATTAATAAATTTGCATTTTTTTATTAACACACCCTATAGATCGAACAGTAAGTGTTTTCAGAATATGGTATATTAAGGAAATATATCACAAATTACTTGTACTATATCCTTCATGTACAATTGAACAAAAAAATATTAAAAGTATACAGTTGGTATTTTGAGTAAATTATTACTGAAATTAATTAAAAAGAAACATAACATTGGCGCTCATTAAATATGTTCTTATTATTTTAAATATAACAGTGTCTACAGCGTTGTCAAATCGGAATCAGTGCACTAGGAAAAGGATGTGGATATCACAAGCGCGATAGAAAGCGTAAGTTACGTATATTGCACGATGTCACAAAAACCACATCATATATTGCGCGGTATAATAAATATACAGCAACAGCTTCTGCGTGCTGCCCTCTGTGTAATATATTGCGGAAGTACATAAAACGTTAAAATTTACACATATGTTTTTTGGCATCCTCCTATAATTTCTTTAAAACAATGTAGAGGTCAGTATAAGCAAGTCTATAATGAAAGTTCTTGTGACATATGATTTTGGATGGTTGTAAAATCACTACAAAGTCTAATATTTTACCTTCCCCTTTTCGCCGTTTGAATTTCTCGTCTGTATTCGTTCTTAAATGCTTGTCGTGGTCTGGAAATGTCTTGTGAAAATGCTTACCGTGGTCGTTTCAATTTAGCGCCTTCTACACTCTCTGATTTCTTTACTCCACTTTGCAAATGTCAAATGCGTCCTGCTTTCAGCATTGTAACAAATTTATAATGGTTAATAGTTGTTGAATATTTTTTTATGGAGTTTTCGTTAGTTATACGGTGCTTGTGATGTGGCCAATACTTGATATACCATCCAAAGAAGTTTTTCTTCCACTCCGATATACCACTTTCACTTGATATACCATCCAATGAAGTTTTTCTTCCACTCTAGGATCGTGTACTTAATACAACGATGATTATTCTCCTTGGAGGTTGTTTTTTCACACAGGTATTGTTTTTATTAATAATTTCTTATAAAATTTTCTTCTCAAATTCTGGCATCTACTTATTTATTTTCAAAATCAACAACTTTTTCTTTTTATTTTCGTTCCTATGCAACGTTCTCACTATCTCACAGAGAATTTTTAATACACTTCACATTAACTAACTATATGTACTAATTAAAACCTAGATTTAACATATATTTTTTTACATTTTATTATTTTATTTTGATATCTATCTATATTTTCTTTATAAACTTTCAAACTTTTACTAAATAAATATTTATGTTTTCTATACTACAGTGCCCACTCTCAAACTCTCAAAATTGTACTCATGTATACAAATTTTTAATAAATATACCAAGTATGCAAAATATTACTTTGAAATTCCTCCTTTTGTTTAATAACTGAAACTTTTATTTGTATCTCCTATTTTTTTAGCCTCTGTGTTTATTACAATAATTGTAAAATTTCTCCGGGTTCCTTTCCGCGATGAATCTGCATGGTCTTCAAAAGAACCATTTGTTTGACAACGTTTCGGTAAAATTTCATTTACCATCTTCAGGTCTTCTTACTTCTGCTTCGTGTTACTACGTTCGGCTTACTTAGTAACGCGAAGCAGAAGTAAGAAGACCTGAAGATGGTAAATGAAATTTTACCGAAACCCGGAGGAACCCGGAGAAATTTTACAACCACATATAACACCCGCGGAAGCCTACTAACATATATATATATATATATATATATATATATATATATATATATATATGCTGATATCGATGAAACAAAAAAAAATGCGGTTTCCATATTAAGGAATAAATTTGATATGATATTTTTCGGGATACCTTGTACACCCAGTTACATGAAACAGTTAAAACATCTATGATTTGTCAAATTTCAAATAAATTTATTGCAATATTTACATGCTTACTGTAAAATAACTGTTTATAAAAAATATAAGTTACTATTTTTCGCTCTATTATACATATTAAATAAAGAGTTGAATGCCATATGTGCACTCATCTAATGAAACGGAAAGATATGTAGTTTGCACAAAATTTGTATTAGAATCTGAAAAAAAAAACCTTCAAGCTGAACGTAATTTTTATGTTAATTATCCTCCACTTTCATTAGTACTTCTTCAATAGTAAGTAAGTAATACATATGGCAGCAGTGGGACCGTTCGAGCGGCTATCTGTGGAGAAATAGATAAATTAACCAACACTGCTTCACGGCATCCAAACTGTTAACTGTTAACACTTTTTAACATGCTCAGGCGCTATCTATATATTAATTTATCTGTGATATAACTAATGTTATTGTAGAGTTCCTGATGAAGAACTAATAAAGTTTGAAAGCTTGAACAGAAAAAAGAATGTTCCTTTGTCTTGACTTCACTACTCCACCCAATTGCATTAAAATTTTGGTTTAAGAACCACACAAATGGTCCCAAAATGTTATCGGAAAGTATTTCACACCAAATATATATTGAGAATTCATGCTGAAAATGTTGTTCTGGTGGCAGATGAGGATTTTCCAGTTCCCAGGAATGGCTATTTCTCCAATTAAATACACCGCGCCGGGTAAATATAGCTTCGTCCGTAAACAATATTTTATTATAAAATGTAGGGTCAGCATTTTGTTGCCGACGAAGGAACTGTGCGAACCGAAATCTATCGAGAGGATCTTGTGGCACCAACTGTTGAACCGGACAAAAAAGGTAAGGATACAATTTTTCTTTGTGGAGTATTCTGAAGACGGAAGACTGACTTCCACCAGTAGCTGATGACAGATTAATTAAATTGACAGTAGATGCATCAAGTTTCGGTGTAGGCGCGATAATTAGTCATATATCTTTTGCATCATCATCATCGTTTATTAAATTCGGGTGAAATAAAGTATAGTCAAACCGAAAAAGAGGCTTGTGCGATAATTTTTGGAGTAAACAAATTTTTCCAATATTTATATGGAAGAAAATTTTTGTTATATTCGGATCACAAACCACTTTTGTCTATATTTGGATCTAAAAAAGCAGCAGCTAGCCGGTTGCAACGTTGGGCACATATTTTGTCAGCCTTTGATTATTAAATTCATTACGTAAAGTTTAAAATAATAATTCAGATTATTTTTCGAGACATCCAATTGATAGCGAAAATTTGGATTATAATTATTCAAAAGGAAATTATTTATTTAGTGATTTGCAAATAAACATAAATAAAATATCTTATTTAAATTTGTTGAAAGAATCAAGTTTACCATTAAATTTTAAACAATTTAAAAATGAAACGTCTAAAGATAGGTATAATTTTGATTAAAGTCATATTTTTCTTACGTAATGGATGGCCAAATAAATGTCCATCTTCAGACTTACAACCTTTCTACAGTAGGAAAAATGAATTATCAATTGAAAAAAAATTGTTTAATGTGGGGATATAGACTGGTAATTCCACAAAAATTTAGAGAAAATCTTTTAAATTAATTACACGCAGCTCATATGGGAATAGTCAAAATGAAATCTCTAGCGCGATGATATGTGTGGTGGCCCTCAATTGATATACAAATCGAATAAATTTCTCAAAATTGTAATACTTGTGCAATATTTGCCAGTAGACCTAAGAAAACTTCACTGGTTGTGTGGGAGTGGCCAAAATAAATATGGACGCGTATTCACGCAGATTTTTTCGGAGCGTGTTTAGGTAAATACTTTTTTGTTGTTGAAGATGCTACCTCAAGATGAGTGTTTTGAAGTAAATAATATAATTAGTATCGTAACGATTAAAATTCTTCGCACTCTTTTTGCAAGGTTTGGTTTGGCAAAAAATATATATACGGACAATAGGTAGCTTTACATTTACACTCTTTCGTGTGGGTTTAGTACACGGCATTTAAATCGCGCGCGAAAGAACGTCAATGTAAATCTAAATTTGACATGCGCGAAAATAGCGAGTGCATTCTTATAGGGCCGACCTGCGGTAAAAGAACGTGATTCGTGTTTTTGTAGCGACAACTATCGTAAGCGGTTTGAGTGTGGTAAATAGAAACAAAAACGCATGATAAAAAAATTTGTATTTTAGATTTATATTCAAATAAAATAATGTATACGGCTTTGCACGTTTCTGGTATAATGTGACATAAAGATGATGACGAAATTCCAGTCGAAAATTTAAGATCTTCAAAAGATCGACCTGTAGCTAAGGACCACTTTCAATTTTATTCGTCTAATTTTGTACATGTTGTATCAAAACTGAACTGAATCCTTTTAGAAATTCTAAAATTCCACGAGCCACGAAAAGCACGCGCGAAAGCCTACGGTTTTCGATTTACACTGACACGCTTTTCTTCTCACATTCCATATGTATGGTCAAGTCTTCGCGATTGGAACGTTGTATTTTGTAGCATTTCTAATGACACGCTCTTGGAACGTAAGTTCTTGAAACGTCGTTTGCACGCGGGATTGGCACGTCCCGTCTCAAGATGGCGCGAAAAGTGTGTAAGTGTAAAGCTACCTAATGGGCCGGCCTTCACTTCCTCCGAATTTAAAGATTTTGTTGCTAAAAGTGGTATTGAACATGTAACTGGAGCACCATTTAATCCTGAGACAAACGGACAAGCGGAAAGCGGAGTTAAAATTTTGAAAAACGTTATTCTGAAAGGCAAAAGTGACGATCTCAGTGACATAAATTTAATAATAAACCGTTTTTTATTTCAATATCGGAACACTCCGCATACAACTACAGGAGAATCACCAGCAAAACTTCTTTTAGGTAGAACTTTACGTTCGAAATTTGATTTAATGTTACCATCAGTTCAAAATGTAGTCACACAAAAACAGTTAAATCGACAAAAAAATTACAAAGGTAAACATATTAAATATTTTGAGGTACATGACTTGGTATGGGTGCGAGATTATAGATCGGGTGTTCAGGATACATAAAAAAAATTATTGATCGAAAAATTTATCTTGTAACTGTAAATGGAGGAATTGTTTGGAAAAGACATGTAAATCGATTAAGAATAAATAAAAATGATCAGTCACTGAAACAATATCTTCCAATTATTCCACCATCACCTACACATGTAGATAATAATGTAGTAGATGCAAGTGTCAGTGTAGTGCAGTTACATTCACCAAGTTCTAGTACTAACGATAAGAAATCGGAACAGAAACCGTCGATATGATATTCAGAATAATCGTATACTACGTACTTTTGATAACAATCCGAGACTGAGCTCTCGGAAGACAGCTCAGCACCTTCACATTCCTAAGTTTAAAATATTACGAACACTACAGGATGACCACAGAAATACATATCACCTACAGCCTGTTCAGGATTTGCACCCTGGTGATGCTGAAAAAAGAATAAGATTTTTCCAGTGGCTTTTAAACTCGACGGAAGAAATCCTGACTTTTTACATAAGATTCTTTGGACGGACGAGTCCTCTTTTACCAGACGTGGGGTAACAAATTACCATAATATCCATATTTGGGCACATCAGAATCCTCGAGAAATTCGGCCAAGATCTTTTCAAAATGAATTTTCCGGAAACGTTTGGTTGGGCGTTATTGATGGTAATGTTTGTGGTTCACATTTCCTACCTCCAAGGTTGAACTCGGGACTGTTTAAGGAGTTTCTTAACAATAATCTGCAGGACTACCTAGAGAATTTAGCCATTAATTTAAGGTATGAGAGTCGGATACAACTGGATAGAGCTCCCCCGCATTTTGGAATAGCTGTAAGAGAATGGCTCAATATCAATTATCCTCTACGATGGATTGGCCGGCTAGGGAGGAATTACATGAATAATGACGTGGTATTGGATCACTGACCTGGCCACCCAGGTCACCGGATCTTAATCCGCTAGACTTTTACGTTTGGCGCACTATTGAAGATAAAATCTACGCTAATCCCGTATTAACAAGGAAGGATTTAATTTTAAGAATTCAGAAAGCCTGCAATGATATGCGGCGAAAAATATGTATCTAGATTATCTATTCAAAGGTTCCAATTCATTTAAATATTTAAAGTAGTTTTAAAAATATTAATAAATTTGGAACTTTTGATAAAAGTTTTGACACCCTGTATCTTTGTAACGAAGCATTTTTCGAATATAGTTTATAATACAAACTGATATTATTTTGTGGTTTTCTGTCTGCCTCCAAAGTTTTCGCTTTCGAAAGAATATATATATATATATATATATATATATATATATATATATATATATATATATATATATATATATATATATATATATATATATATATATATATATATATATATATATATATATAGGCGACTAACATATCTTGCGACATTCAGCAAAAATTTTGTCTATGTGACATCCCTGTTAATTACTGTCTATATAAGGATATTAAAAATATGCATTATTAAAAATAAAATACAGATGCCCCTTATATAAAAAAATATCAACAATACATGAAATAGTAAATTAAAAAATCCTATCTTTGTGAACTCCAGAGTATATTGAATATATAGTTCATACTCAAATGTTTTTATGACATCCATAAAAATATTCCTTACTTTGAAGCATCCTTCCACAGTTGCCAATTTTAATAGGCTACTATTGGCTTCATGAAATATGTTTTATAAAAGATCAATATATTCATATTCTTAAGCATCAAATTTATTAGATTTATTTCACAAAAATTTAATCAGAGTCACAGGGAAATGATATGATCGATGAAGGTGGTTGAACTATGGATAAACGGTAAGGTAAAATAAAATCAGTAATATATATTTTTTCTCTTACTTTTAACTAACATTTGTTTACAATATACAGAGTTTTTAGTGAGGCGATGCATTCGTTGCAGGAGTCTCTAACACAAGTAATTTGTGTAGATAATTTTCTATATACAGGGTGTTAAAATTTTATTAAAGAAAATTTATTTATTGATATTGTGGAAACTGTACCAAATGAAACTTTACAGGTTTTTATGTTAACAATAATACATGTTTTACAGTAAATAGTTATTTATGTATTAAGAGCGAAAAGTGATACATTATTGCTCAAGTGACAGTAATCACGCGGGAGCAGTAATGTCACTTTTTGCTCGTAATGCATACAATGTTTTATCTACAATCACTCAACAAAATAAAACTGTTCAATTATTAATTTTATTACGAAATATTAATTATAACAAATGTTGCTATTGATAACGAGCGTTTGATATCACTCGGCAAGCAATAAAGTGACACTCATGTGACCTCCTCAATAAACGTCAGCTTTTCGTTGTCACTGTCAAGCAAAAAACTCTAATTCAATTAATGATTATAAATAAAATATTGTTTTCAGTTTTATCGAAACTCGTACGTACAGGCACGTCTCTGCATACCAAGTGAGCAGCTGGTGAGATTTTGGGTAAGTCATATCTCAATAACCAGACAAGAGATCCAAACCAAAATTTAGGATATACAGGGTGTCTACTTTTATTTGTGTACAAATCCGTAAAAACTATATTCTTCAAGATAATCAAAAAAAATAATTTTATTTTAAATTACATGGAGACCGCTTGCTCTGACCCTACCATGGCATTTAAGATGGCGATCCAAGACCTGCTTTGTTTTTTATACCCCTGAAATACAATAAAAACGTTTACCGATTTTTTTTATTTAAAATCTGATAAGGTGGTATTAATCAGGACCCCTCAAAACCCCTATGTGTCAAATTTGAACAAAATCTATACAGTGTGTTTCCTTCTACACGTTCTCAAAGTTTTATTTTTATAAAAATTTGTAAAAACTTTATTTTCCAAAATAACGCAACAACTATTTTTATGTTTTAAATACCATCGAAAACCGTCTGTTCTGCTCCTACTATGGCGGCCCAAAGACCACTATAATTTCTTATACAATCTGATTTACAATCTGATAAGATGGGGTTGATCACAACACTCCTCAAAACCAAATACTGAATTTGAAAGGCGCTAGACGAATCAAGGGTGATCATGGAAATAAGTCAAAAAGTATGAATCAAAATTAATTTTTATTTTTGGGGATACAATAAAAAATAAAGTATACCGAAATCGACCATTGAATATCGACGATTTACGCATAAGAATTACTAAAGCGTGTCAGTTTATCAGTGCAGCTCAGTTAAAGAAAGTTGTACAGCACAATAGGAAGCGTATTGAAACATGTATTCTTTTAGAGGCTGGTGTGGTAGAAAAAGGTCCATTAAAGGGGAAAACTTATTTGTATTTATTTATTATGTTAGTTAACAAATGTTTCATTTATTATATTTCATTTTAGCTTCGACACGATGTCGTTTATGTGGCTTATTTTTTCATAGCAGACCACATTAATACAATTTTCATTCATACTGTTTTGACATAATTTCTTGGCTCCCACTTGATTCGTCTAGCGCCTTTCAAATTCAGTATTTTGTTTTGACGGTGGTTGTGATTAACCCCACCTTATCAGATTGTAAATCAAAAATTCGCTAAACGTTTATATTAAATTTCAGGGGTATAAGAAATTATAGTAGGCCTTGGGTCGCCATAGTAGGATCAGAACAAGCAGTTTTCGGAACTATTTAAAATTTATTTTAAATGTTGGATTATCTTGAAGAATCGTTTTACGAATTTGTACACACACACAGATAAAATTAATCATAGCAGGCCTTGGATCGCCATGTTAAACGCCGTGGTAGAATTAGAAGTAGCGGTTTTCGATTTAAATTAAAAAAATATTTGTTGCGTTATTTGGAAAAAATTTTATGAATTTTTACAAAAATAAAACGTGTAGAAGAAAACACTCTATATAGTTTTTGTTCAAATTTCACATATAGAGGTTTTGATGGGTTCTGATTATCACCACCTTATCAGATTTTAAATAAAAAAAATCGCTAAACGTTTTTATTAAATTTCGGGGGTATACAAAAAATCATAACAGGTTTTGGATCGTCATCTTAAATGACGTAGTAGGATCAGAGGAAGCGGTTTTCGATGTCATTTAAAATAATAAAAAAAATTTTTTGATTATCTTCAAAAAATAAAGTTTTTACGGATTTGTACACATAATAGATACCCTGTATGTACTGTGGCTATATAGACAACTTGTTTAGAAGAAGATATGAAATACCAGCAGTCTCACCGGACGCCGCTGCTGGATATTTTTAAAGAAAAAAATGACTGAGTTTTATTAAAATAAAAATTTGTTTTTAATTCATTGTTTAATTTAGAAGTGATAATGTCTCTTGACTTTTTTCTTACAACACCATTTTCCAGGAAAAAAATTATAATCAGTTTATAACCGGTTTCAATAATATTAAAAATAGCGGAAATGATGTTTATGCGAGTAGCAATAATTTTTTGTATATATAAAATTGGTACAAAAAAAACTAAGTGCATAATTTCTGGTATTTTTCAAATCATTGAAACAGGACTTCCATGCCATGCAATAAATCAAATTTATTTTTTTTACTCGAAAATGGTGAATCGTGAGCCAAATTGAATAAGAAATTCGAAAATAATTTTATTATAAGAAAAATCATTTATTCTTTAAAAATATCCAAAGACATCCCTGCCGGCATACGCCGTGCGTATGCAACTGGTGAAACTGAAAACAATATTTTTATTGCAAAAGATGTTTTGTCGTTAATTGCCACAGCCTGCAAAATTTCATTAAAATATTGCGAGCGGTCTCAGCAATATTAATAAATTTACTCTTTTTATTAAAACTTATAACACCCTGTAGATCGAAAGGTGTTTGCAGAATATGGTATATTAAGGAAATATAGCACAAATTACTTGCACTATAACCTTAATGTACAATTCAACAAAAAAATATTAACCTATAGAGTTGGTATTTTGAGTAAATTAATACTGAAAATAATTAAAAAGAAACATAACGTTGGCACTCATTAAATATTTTCTTACTATTTTAAATATATAGTGTCTACAGCGTTGTCAAATCGCAGTGCACTACGAAAAGGATGTGGATGTCACAAGCGCGAGTTATCTTACCAACAATGTGCTGATAGTGCAACCCTTGCACATTCCTTACACATAGTCTATATATATGGATCAAGTTTATTGTTTAAGCAGTTATCGTCAGAGGTAAATACAGAGTTCATAATAAAGTGGTTGAAGAAGAAAATATGTCATACAATCGTCAACAAAAATTAGGGCCAAAAAACAATTTCCAAAAAAATAATTCACCTCATCTAAGGACCGTACAAGGAAATTTTAAACCTGTTCAATCGCATTCCCAAAGACCTCCACAATTTAATAGACCTATTCAAAATGTCAATTCAACTTTTCCATATCGAATTCCTATTTTTTCTAGTTCGAGATCTTCTCAACAGAGACAATTCCCAGGACCCTTTCAACGTTCAAATTTTTCAAATTTTCCTCAAAGACACAGTTTTTCACAACAATCGCAGTTCCAAAATCAACCATTCCCTCAAATAATCAAAATTCTAATCATACCAATCTTCAAATGCCCCAGCGTCCTAGACAAACATATCCTCAACCTATGGATACTTCATCTGGAAATACCAGGCAAACAAGACCACAGCAACAACCACCACCAAGATTTACGTTCCAAGAGTTGCACTTCCAAGATAATTCTCCATGTGCAGACACTGAACCTGAATATTACGAAAAGGAGCCCTACTATGAAGAAGAATGTTTCTATCCTGAAGAATATGCTGAATTCCAAGGAAACTATACAGAGAACGAAAATTTTCCTATGCCAGCCTCGGAGAACAATATGAAGAATATGAATTCCCCAAATACGACGAACCTTACCAGTTCCAAGAACCAATAGTAGACTTAGAGATCAACATTGCATCCAACAGTAAACTTCCGTATATAATTATCCCAGAACTTTAGGCAAGATTTATGATAGATACAGGATCAACAAAATCATTTATTACAGAATACATGGCACACCTACATTTCTAGTATAAAATGTACTTTAACCCCTTCAAAATTATAACACCCCACACTACATCTATACATGAATGGGCTGCAGACATTCCAATTTCAAAAATATTTAAAAATCTTGAACTAATACACATACATTTTGTATTTAACTTCAGCGATGCATATGATGGTCTAATTGGCTTAGATCTCTTACAAAAGATTGGAGCCACCCTTGACTTTAAAAATGGCTATTTAATCACAGACAGAACAAAAATTCCTTTATTTATTGAAGGAAAAAGACTAATTCACCCCGACGCCGACGACTATAAAAAAGAAAAAAAATATATGCATATATTATACCAATATTCCACCAAAAACCGAAATTATAGCAAAAGTACCAATAATGGAAGAAAATGAAGAAGCAATAACTAACTCCCTGGTAATTAAAGAAAAAGTAGAAATTTCAGCCGGAATAGTTAATATTGAAAACAGAGTAGCAACAGTTTTGCTTGTAAACAACACGGATGAGCAAGTAAATTTTCAGTTAGGAGAACCCCTTTCCATGCATAAATGGATGTAATTTAAATAATTTCGAACCAGAACCAATGGACACTGAT
The DNA here is from genome assembly GCA_037114965.1 of Monochamus alternatus. Classification (NCBI taxonomy): domain Eukaryota; kingdom Metazoa; phylum Arthropoda; class Insecta; order Coleoptera; family Cerambycidae; genus Monochamus; species Monochamus alternatus. The sequence goes on along the minus strand of CM073428.1, from coordinate 44,273,560 downwards.
GAATATTTTCAAAATTCGTTAGCTAATTATGATACTTTACAAAAGACAAATTTAGAAAATCTATATTTGAGACATTGTAACCAAGAAGAATACGAAGCTGTAAGAAGTTTGTTATGACTACAGAGACATCTTTCATTGTGAAGGAATTCCATTGACATTCACAAACCAAGTCAAACATGAAATAAGAACAACCGACAACCTTCCAGTATACACAAAGTCATACAGATTTCCTCAAATTTACAAAGAACAAGTTAAAAATCAGATATCTTCCATGCTAGATCAAAATATAATCCTTGATTCAGTTTCACCATGGTCATCTCCAATATGGGTTGTACCTAAAAAAATGGACAAAAGGGGAAAAAGAAAATTTAGAATCGTTATCGACTACCGAAAATTCAATGAAAAAACAGTTCCAGATAAATTTCCCATACCAAATATAAATGATGTGCTAGATAAACTAGGAAGAAGTCAATATTTTACAAAATTAGATTTGGCTAGTGGATACCATCAAATAGAAATGGATCCTAAAGACATTGAGAAGACAGCATTCTCAACAGACGACGGACATTACGAATTCCCAAGAACGCCCTTTGGCCTCAAAAATGCCCCCTCTACATTCCAAAGAACAATGAACCATGTATTATCAGGTTTACATAATAAATGTCTAGTTTACATGGATGCCATACTAATATTTTCAATATCATTGCAAGAACACATAGAAATCATCAGATTAATATTTGACAGATTTAAACAGACAAATCTAAAGATACAACTAGATAAATCAGAATTTTTGAAAGACTGTAAAATTTTTAGGACACATTATAACACCTGAAGGAATATTACCAAATCCTGACAAAATTCAAGCAATTTTAAAATTTCCAATTCCAAAAACAAAGAAAGAAATTCAATCATTTCTCGGATTATCATAGATTGTTCCAAATTGACGAAACCTTTGACCTTATGCTTAAAGAAAGGCGCAAAAATAGAACATACACAATAGAACAACAAGAATTTGTCAGAGCATTTAAAATATGTAAAAGAATTTTGACAAATAGCCCACTATTACAACATCCAGACTTTTCAAAACCGTTTATCTTAACAACAGATGCTTCACAATATGCATTAGGAGCAGTACTATCCCAAGGTGAAATAGGCAATGATAAACCTATAGCCTATGCCTCAAGAACACTAAGTGAATCTGAGAAGAATTACTCAGTGATTGAAAAAGAACTACTCGGTTTAGTTTGGGTAACCCAGTAAGATGGTTATTCTCTCTAAAAGATGTACAGAATTCAAAATTTGCAAGATGGAGAACAAAATTACAAGATTATGACTTTACTATTGAGTATAAAAAAGGAAAACTTAATACAAACGCAGACGCGATCAAATTATTCAAGACCTCGAAATAGAAACAAACTTGAGAACACCTACTGAAGATGAAGTAGAGAGAATCCTGAACCCACCTGAAAATCTTGAAGATATACCACAAGAACATGTAGAAATGTCTACTGTTCACTCAAATAGAGATGATGAACCACGCAATACTATTCAAATTCTAGACGATATAATAAACTCAAAACCAAAACAAATAATAATAAAATCTGTTCTTATGAATCCACAAAAGATAAAAACTTTAAACACGGATAACAAAGTCATAGTATATGCGGAGATAACGAAAGAAGATAATGAAGATCAAATTGTCACCCTTTTCAGAGAATATTCAACAGAAAACGTAACATTCTATATGTCTTTTGACAGATAAAATGTATCAGGACTTTTATCGAATATATGAAACATATTTTAATAATAATGGACCAAAATTAGTACGATGCACACATCAGAGAATATTTTTGAGAAAAAAAGTTGAAATTAATGAAACTATAAAAACTTACCACGAAGGAAAAACTAATCGCAGAGGATCACAAGAAACACTCGAGAAACTTAAACAAAGATATTTCTGGAATAATATGTTAACAAACATACAAGAATACATTAGCAATTGTAATGTATGCCAGAAAGGCAAATATGACAGGTATCCTCCCCAAATTCCAATGAACTTAACACCTACTCAGAAGAAATCTTTTGATGGACACATTTATATTAGAACAAAAAAATTATTTAACTCTTATTGATAGTTTTTCAAAATTCGGACAAGCCATCCCTATTAAATGCAAAGAAGCATGTGAAGTAACAAGAGCTCTAATAGAATATTTTGAACATTATGGAACATGTTCAGCTATAATAACGGACAATGGGAAAGAATTTATAAACAATCAAATAAAAAATTTGTTAGCTTTTCATAAAATTGACGTTCACTTTACTACACTCTTTGACCCAGAATCGAATGGAACTGTTGAAAGATTCCATTCAACAATAATTAAACATTTTAGAATATTTCGACAAAATCCAGAATTAAATAAAAAGACAAATGAAGAACTTATGAAATTGGCTATAATTGCTTATAACCATACAAACCACTCTGTTGTATACAATTATTCCAAATAGAAATGATCTGATATTGGTACTCTTTTGCTGATATACCCTGTATAGAGATATAACTTAATAACTTTTTATGCACCTATAATCCTGTGTTAAAAAGGAATACTAATGACCCGTGTGAAATACAACTTATCAGTTTTACTTCAAATCAAAATAATTGTCAACACACACAATTATACAGTGACAACCACAAATACAAAGAATCGAAAATTCAAATTCTTGGATAATATCAATGATATCGACTATTTTAATAGAAATGGAATGCAAAGGAAGAAGAAAAAAACTATTACAAGGCCTTATTAAAATTCCAGAAACATGTTCCTGTGTAATTGACACTTACAAATTAACTCCAAATAAGAATTTTCAAGAAAGTGTAGAAACTGTTAATGTGCCAACTATAAATGTACCAAATAATATCACATTTTCAAATTATCAACAAAAATTGACCCTATCAAACAAGGTCAATTTAGAAGAATTATCAGAATTATCAAGACGTACAGAGAACTTACAAAAAGACATTGAAAATCAAAATCTTAACACTATGATAACTGAACCTCTTCATTGGATGACATACATTTTAATTTTGCTGATTGCGATAATTATCCTAGCCCTTTTTTGGAAGAACATAAGAAGAATTATTCGAAGAAGAACATCCAGATTCCCGATTCCACCCCAAGAAGAAGTGGATGTCCAACAAGGTGCACATACCCCAGAAGTGGTAGAAGTTTCGAACTATGGCATTTTTTGAGAAAACCCCCAAGTTCTCATCCCAGGATGGACGAGTTATCTTACCAACAATGTGCTGATAGTGCAACCCTTGCACATTCCTTACACATAGTCTATATATATGGGTCAAGTTTATTGTTTAAACAGTTATCGTCAGAGGTAAATACAGAGTTCATACCTTTGAAATTATTGTACGCTTCTCTTTAACTCAATTGATACTTTTGTGAGTTTTTAAGAATAAAAAATTGTATTTAAAAACCAAATCCGCTCGGCACAAAAGTTATCTCGCGATAGAAAGCGTAAGTTACGTATATTGCAGGATGTCACAAAAAACCACATCAGATATTGTGCGGTATAATAAATATACAGCCACAAATTCTGCGTGCTGCCCTCTGTGTAATATATTATGGAAGCACAGAAAATGTTAAAACTTACACATATGATTTTTTGGCATCCTTCTATAACTTCTTTAAAACAATACAGGGGTCAGTATAGGCAAGTCTACGATGAAAGTTCTTGTGACATCCGATTTCGGATGACATAACGCCAGAGGAAGTGAAGGAAAATTCTTATATATATATATATATATATATATATATATATATATATATATATATATATATATAATGAATCAACCGGGTAATTATATTTCTTTATTTGAGAGACAAATCTATCAAAAGATGTAAAAATAAATATAAGTTGGTTCACTCTCTGTCGGCACTTTGATGTTTTCAGAACAAAATCGTGCCGCCACACGTGCATACTGTCGCAAAAACGGTCAATTATGGAAGATTTAAAAAAGTATTAAGATTGCAACTGGGAAATGTTTGCACAGTTTAAACATTTAAACTAGGATGTTTATATATTAAGGATGATCCAAAAGTGTGATGTAAGATTGTATAAATATAACATTTAAATATATATATATATATATATATATATATATATATATATATATATATATATATATAGGTATTAATAATATTGTGTGAAACTAACTACTCTGTGGACAACCAGCGTTGAATTACACCCACAATATCTACCCATATATTCCTTATTATTAGCTTTTGTAACATTTTCTACTGTATTAGAAAGGCATTTTAAGCTAATATTGTCAAATATCCTACAATTCAGAACAAAATCGTGCCGCCACACGTGCCTACTGTCGCAAAAACGGTCAATTATGGAAGATTTAAAAAGTATTAAGATTGCAACTGTAGCTAGTTTCACACAATATTATTAATACTTAAAAGTATATAAAAACTTTTACATAAAGGGTAAACATTATTCAAGTAGGTATTGTCATATTTAATTCATTGACAGGCTGTCAGTTTTGTCATTGTCGATATTTAATTTCAAATAATTTTGATTTATATAATAATTTTTATATTTGACTCAACTTAAAGGAGGCCACCTGAAGAAGCAATCCTAAAAATGCAGAAATAGACCAGATCTCATCTATTGTGGTTGAATTTTCGTATTCCCACTGGCAAAAGCGAAGTTAGATATTAAAGCAGGTTAGTAAATTTAGATAGATTAATTTCTTTAGATAATTATTGAATAGAACTTTGTCTGTAGACTTGTTCATTAGCATACCTAGATGTTTGGTATCAGAGAACATGCATATGACTTCATTGATAGGAATTGTAGGAGATTTGATTATATTAGCTTAAAATACCTTTCTAATACAGTATGTAAAGGTATTATATATATTATATATATATGCAATTATAAATCTTTAGTAGTCATTAGAAAAATTTGTCATAAAATATTTATTTCAATATTTAAAAAAAACAACAAAATATGTTATTTTAAATCTAAAATACTTATATAATCTCTAATATTATTTAAAAAAAGTATTACCTTAACGGTGAAAAAAAAAGATGTTACTTGAAAAATGTTAAAAACCATTGCAGTATCTTTAGGGAACGCAGAATTTACAGGACTTTCGACTGACACATTAAAAATTAAATACATATGTGAACATCATATTACTGACAATGACTACAGGACTAATAAAAAACATTTAAAACCTAACGCCATTCCTTTACATGTGAATGAGACGGTGAAGATTTTGTACTTACAAATTCTCAAACGACATATTCCAGGCACGAAATTCGGAATACTTTGGCAAATGCACCTGGTTGTTCTATATGCAGCAGTGAAGTACTAGATGAAACCGTATACTTAACACTAGATACAGACAGGTTACAATATGGAAAAGTGCCGCAATCAGAAAAGAAAAAATTAGGCACTCCTCTCAAAGCCAAATTATATATTGCGAACCTTCAGCAAAAAACAACGTAAGTTGTCATCTATAATTAGTAGACTAAAAAAGATATATGTATGTCGTTAAAAAAAATCTTGTACAATATTATGCTTGCTACAGACTATGCGTGAATTCGTGATTCGTCATGCGAGATTCGTGATATGCGAGGAATTCGCGAATAGTGTGTAGGGTCTTGCTCGTTAAAAATCCATTCATAAAAACCCTACACGCGATGCACGAATTCCTTACAAACCGCGCATCGCGAATCGTGAATCCAAGCATAGTCTGTAGCGTTCTTTCCGCAGTAGGTCAAATACTAGTAAAAATGTAAATACAAGGAAAAAGGCAAATATGGTCAAAAGCAGAGAAGGAACTTTCGATATGCTTATATTACAAGTTACCTTCTGCCTATTCGCTATTAAATCGACAAGAGATACAATTACCGACCCCTCAGTCAATAATAAAGTAGATAAGTATGTGCCATTTTAAAACGGGAATAGACCTGACATTATTTAAATATTTGAAATTAAAATGCAAAAGTATGACAGAACCTGAGAAAACTTGCTCTATGTGCTTCGGCGAAGTCCCGATTAACAAAAATCTGGAATATTAAAAAAATACGATTTGGTTGAAAGATTTGAAGATCTAGGTCCTCTCGACAAAATGCAAAAACTGCAGACGATGCTTTAGTTTTTTTAATAAGAAGCTTTCAGTAGACTACTATCGGAGTAAAAAGTCCAGACCCCTGGGTTTGAAAGCCGATATTGCCAAAAAAATTGAAATTTAGACCATAGGTAGCCTCACTATTATTGTTATGCAGAATCGAATCGGAATTTCCACAAGAATAATATTCTGCTGAGGGTTGGATTAAACTATTAATAATGTTAATTGGAAAAGCCAGGCGAAAACTTTTTGGAGTAGGGTTTAAATTCCATCCACCACGCTGCCTAATCATGGAAAACATTTCAATAACATTCTGATTGAGGCGATATGTGAGCAGGAACGGCATGTTTTTTGACTTCTGTTCTTCAAATAACAAAAAAATTGCCTGTATGGATTGAACTATTCCATCGAAGTATGGCGGTCGACTGTGTTTATTAGTTTTATTATCAATTTTAAATATTTTTTCAAATATAGTCAATTCATTTTTTAATATCTAGAACTAAAACATTTGTATCGCTCATTTCTCTGGCGTATGGATTTCTTGAATGAAGGGCTTTACTATTTAAGCTGTCGAAAATATTTACGTTTAGTACAGTGTCTAATCCGATTTTTTTATCAATTTGGTTAATATTGCTGCTAGTTTTTAATGCTGCAGCAACTGTATTTGAGAAAATTTGAGGAGCAAGTAAACAGGATATTCTCTGAAATCGATTTGGAAATATATGTCTTTCTGTAATTTTTGGAAGTGCTCGCGCTGTTTTTGAATTTATGTCTACCGAATAAATGTTTGTATCACGTCAAATGAGATATGTTTGTTATCCTAGCTGTAATGCCCATTTAATATTATTCCTCACACTTTTAATTAAATGAGGAAGGTCATAAATGGCATAGTCTCTGGTTCCGTCCCGTCTTTAGAAACAGCTAAAATTGAGTAAGCTTTTCTGTTATTACTTCCCTGATCGCACACAACCGCTTCACGATTAAAACCAATATGTATTAGTTTTTCCCGGACATACGAAATCAAATACGTATCGGCTGTTACTGTATTTGAAAAAAATAGGCTACTGAAAGCTTCCAAGAGGAATATAAGCCTCTTAGTAAAAAAACCAAGGTATGGTCTTCATTTTTTGCAGTTCATCTGAGAGGACCTAGATCTTCGAACCTGCAATAAAATCGTATTTTTTAATATTCCACGTTTCTTTTAATTGATATTTCGTCAAAGCACATAACATAAGTTTTTTCAGCTTCTGTCATACTTTTGCATTTTAACTTCAAATGTTTAAACAGCGTTAGGTCTATCCCGATTTTAAAGTGACACATGCTTATCCACTTTCTTATTGTCTGAGGTGTTGGTAATTGTATACCTTGACGTTTTAATAGTGAATAGGCAGAAGGTGACTTATAACATAAACATATCGAAAATTAATTTTACGCTTTCGTCCATATTCGTCGTTTTCCTTTTATTTGCATTTCGACAAGTGTTCGACCTAATGCAGAAGAAATGAATGATATTATAAAGATTTTTTTTTAAATTGATATATTTCTTTTTCAGTCTACTAATTGCAGATGATAATTTGCGTTTTTTTATTAAGGTTTACGCGATATTTTAATTTCGCTTTGAGAGGAGTGACTATTTTTTCATTTTTAGTTGTGGCGCTTCTTCATCGTGAAACCTGTCTGTATTTGGTATCCAGTACTACCTCAGTGTTCCATGTAGAACAACCATGCATTCTGAATTTCGTGCCTGGAATATGTCTTTTGAGGTTTTGTAAGCATTATATCTTCACTGTCGCCATCACTTCCAAACGGTTGCGGAATGGCGTTAGGTTTTAAATAATGTATTTTATTAGTCCTGTAGTCACTGTCAATAAAATGATGTTCACATATCACATATTCACATATGTGTCAGTCGAAAGTCCTGTAAGTTCTTCGTTCCCTAAAAATGGTTTTTATTAACATTTTTCAAGCAACATTTGTTTCGGGTGATCATTAAGATATGTGATTATCCTTTAAACATTAATAATTTTTGAAAAGACTTGTGACATGCAGGGTGTTAGAGTAAAAAAAATTCACGTTTTTTGTTAGGGTTTGGCAAATGGAAATTAATAATAAACGAAGTTATGTAGATTTAAAAAATTGAAGAATAGACCTTAAAATTTAAAAAGGAAATGGGGTTGTTAGTTATTTTTTTTAATAAAAAATAATAAATTCACTGACAATAACCCTTGACTGATCCATTTGGCGCAAGGGCTTATTTAATTAATCTTTATTTTTTTCAGAAGTGTGGCAAAAACCCAATAAATCTAAAGAAAAAAAAAATGATATAGGCTTGCTAAGATACGTATACACACTTCTAGTTTATATGACGCCGCCGAATTTAAACTTTAGCTAAATGTAACCACTGGGAACATCTGTTGACGACACAAGAAACTAAATCGTCGCTCTATCTCATGCTTATCTATATAGCTAATTTATCTGTGATCCCGAATCTAGTTTGTCCTATTTTATTTAATGCCATTTTATGTGATATAAATAACGTATAAACGATAAAGTGAATTAATATAAAATCCAGCAAATATATTTCTACGGTCTGGCAACTTTGATAGTGTTATTGTCTCTGTTTAATTGCCTTAACATAATTGTTTATTTATTTCTTTCTTAATCAACTAATAGATATAAACATAAGTTTTTAAAATTTTCTATCAATAACCCATTTAAAATTTGTCGGGAAATAGTCTAAGTGACAATTTATTTCGATTAATTCGGGGGAAGGAAATAATATAAAACAGTAAAGTAATATTGAATATTTACCTTCTACAAAGTTCAGCTGCTTTTTCCCATGAATGCCTGATGTTAAAAAATTTATAACAGTAAAGGCCTCGTAATTCCCATCCTGAAAAATACATAATTTTTATAAGAAAAATAACAATGGTTTAATGAAGTAACAAAACAAATTCATATAAGCAGTGCTCTGTTACTAAGAGTTGTAAATAAATAACAATTTGAAAATATTATACTTTAAGTATAAGTTTTTTTCAATATAAAAAAATACTTTCTTATAAACGTGTATGTATCAAGTAGTATGTATTCTGACTGTAGGATTGCCTAGGTTATAACTTGTTTAAAAAAAACTGGCATGTTTTAGCGTTTTATCTATATATTTCAACATATTGCAAAATTTGTTTTGTGTCCCTTCAAAGAAAGCACCTTTCTGGTGGACCAAAAATTTACGTTTTTAATTATTTATTTGTAGTTCGTAGGTTCTCACGGTCGGTCTCAATTGAACGATGTACACTTTCTGGACTGTTTTGCCGTGGTTGACGCTTAACTGCAGACGCTTCGCCATACTTAACAGATATCATTTACAGTGCTTCTCGTATTTTGAGCGGCGACTGAATGGTTACCGTTACCGCGATGTCTAAGGGCCACCGAAAAATATATATAAGAAAAAAAAATATATAAGACTGGCTTTGTTAAACTCGCTTAAACATTTAACCGGCTTTGTTAAACGGGGCAAACTGAACTATTATGCGGAGATTAGACCGTGTGGTTTTTTTATAATCTCAATTCCTTAATAGAAAGATAGAGAATTATTTTATTATCTATTCCGGTTTGCAATAAAAAAGTAACCATCACTAAAACAATTATTTTAAGTATACTAGCTTAGAATTTTTTATATAGTTTATACCATATACCATAGCGTATTATATATGTGTTGTAGAACAGATTTAAGTATATTTTATGTAAACACAAGTAGGTATTTTACCAAAGAATATTTTTAATTTAACAATATTAAAGAAGAGTGAGACAATCGATTCTTTTGGTACAATTAAATGCGTATATTTCAAAATTTTAAAATAATTACACCTCATTCCACTTTGTCGTACATACATAACACTATACTGACCTGGTAATTGTTTCCGAATGTGGGTACTGTCCACAGCTTCTATAATTTTTGCAAATCTTCCTATATTAAAAAAATACTGTATCCTTTTACAACTACATTCTGATCAGACATTTTAATAAATTAATCAGACAAGTGGATTACACATTTAATACCATTATCAATGTCGAGAAAACCGAAACTCAAAAATTTCTGGAATGTGTAGATCATCCTCTTCAACTTCATCAAAATCTATTTTATAATAATTTCATGAAATAATTTAAAAATATATACCTATATGTGAAAGCAAATACAAGACCACGCATAAAGCTAGGTTAAGTGATGGCAAAGCAAAACTTTAAAATGTTAAGCCTCCAATTTTGGCAGCTTAAGAAAAGCTTCACTTAGATAAGTTTAAGCGTGATTTAACAAGCAGTATAATTTAATTTTCAATTTAAGCGTGGTTTATTGCAAAATCTAGCTTATATTTTATCTGTGCAAACGGCCCTAAGCCGAACTTTTATTCTAGTCAATGCGTAGGTTGGTTAGTGCGTGTTACGAATGACTGGTTCAGGTATGCTCCGGTTCACTTGTTTGTTCTTAAGCAAAGGCATCTAAGTATGACTAATCTTCAATCCTCCGTCTCTGTTCATATTGTTCGGGTATGGAAGAATCTCCAAAGCATCTCTTCTTCATGCTAGATTGTAATATCCATTGGTACCCTATTGTTCTCTAGTGAAATTATGTGTTCTTTCCAAGCATGTCCAAGCAATGGCGCATTTTCAGGCTGATATAACCGTATGTGCCTTTTGTGTTCTTTTTTCTTAATTTCTACAATTTGTTCGGACATTCCCACGTATACTTTGTCACAGTCACTACATGGCTTCAAATACACTCCCAGAGTTTGTAACGGACTCAATTGATATTTCAAGTTCCGGAAGTCCTGACTTATTTTACACGTTGGTGTGAAAGTAGTCCGCACGCCTTTTTTGCAAATCTTATACACAACATACTGGGTTACATTATGATTTCTTGCTAATTCTCGTATGGAACTATTCAAATTTTCATTGCACACTTAATAGTAAATCTAATTCTTGATTTTCATTGCAAGCATATCCTAAAGAAACTATTTTGTTCTTTAGAATTCCATGCCGTCTTAGATTTGCTGGGTAGAGTAGATATTTTTAATTCTAATGTAAATGAATTTCTTTAGTTAATAACGTACATGGTGTTCGGTAAATACCTCCTTATCGTTTAGGAGTGAACAGAGAATGTCAAAATGATACAAATGCTTCTAATATTTTTTTCTTTAATGTACAATCTATTGCAATAGTAATTACAACGAATTTAGCAATTTATTTCAAAATGCTGATGTATTTGTAATGAAATCTACTTTCAACATTGGTTCTTAGTTGTTTGTTCCACTCACAAACAGAGATTTAATGAAATTTATACATATAACTTCCAGTACTTTAAAAACTAAGAGTTTCATAGTTATTGCAATAAATTGTATATCTTAACGGAGTTATGGGGCGCCAAAAAGGTATCTACAAATTTATGTTTAGGATTACAACTTTGTAGTCACCTTATATATTTTAATAAAATTTGAATTCATTGCCTTACATAGAGATCTATTACTTGATGCCAAAACCAACCTTATCTTCAAATAAAGGTACTCAGAGTGATCTAAAGTTCAATTTTAATTCATCGCAATACTTTAATATAACAATTAATATTTTTCTTGCAGTTTAAAGAATATAATTTGTATCTTTGATGTGACAAATATTTCCGCTTTCTAAATAACAATTTTTGTTTCAAAACCAGGTTATTCTGATAACAAAGCACACAAATTTTAACCATGTGCTCAGGGAGGCCTAAAAGACAATAAAAAAGTTATTCCAGAATTTTAGCTCGATATTTAAAAAATGGGGCAAAACCCTTGTTTCCTACGGAAAGTCGGCGCCTATGATAAGTATCGACTAAGATGGCTTATGGCTTAGATCCATAGTTGACTTTACATCTGTCAACAATGTACTACTACCATGCGGTCATTTGCAGTGTTTCTAAATGCAGAAACGACAAAATTCTTAGCATTCTTATTAGTAATAATGCCTGGTAGGTAGGTAACAGTTAATCCTGTTAGGTCCAGTATCTTGAATTCGTTTTTCATTATTTTGTTACAAACTGGAAAAATTACATTTTCACTCACTACCGATAAACACACTTCCCGTAGGTACGGTTAGATAAAATGCCTATGTATTATAACACAATCGAAGAAAGGAATGAGTAGGTAGGTTCTAATAGATAAGAGAAAACTTTTAACATCCGCTGCAGTCTTGTTCCGTAACCTAGAAAAACAAACCGGCGAACTATATTGTGGGAAAATATCTGTACCCGACACATATTCCTTTATTTATTATCTATAAAACGTTTAAAATTAAAATAAGGCACTAAAAACTGAAGAAGAACATAAAACTACAACGTAAACACAGGAATTAAATTATAACATAACAGCGACACCGACTCGACTGGACCGACTGCCGACTGTTGCATGACGGTTGCTTGCTGGTTGCCTACTCTGATTCTCGCATTGGCGGCTATTTTTTTTTATCCCCTCTTAACATATTTGTACTTAGTTATAGTTAACCTTGTATATATTTTTAAATTTACGTATCGATTTATTTCATGGCAATTTTAGTATATACTAATTAAATACCTTTTCAGATTTAACGCACTTACATTATTTTCACGTACTTTTTCTACTTATGTGAAGATAACAAACAGAAAACACTTTTTTATTATTTCTACTTTTTTACGTTATTATTTGAAGCTGCAAAGGCGTTCCAAATGGATGCAAAACCGTGGACAACTGCAGATTGGACAGTTTGTACTCATCAAGGAAAACAACCCATGCGATGGCGATTAGGATATATAATTGAGGTGTTCTCCGGAAGCGACAAAATAAATCACGTTACTACAATCAAGACTACAGACGATGAAGTGCACCGTGCCTTCTACAAAATATGTCTTTGACCATCGGTGTGAAATCATCCACAGCCACAGATTTAGGTAGGACTACAATCGATAAAGTCGTGGCCATAAAAAAAGTCGAATGTTATTCAATTTGTTTTAAATAATTCATAATAATATGGAGCTGATCACAGAATATGAAAATAACATGAAAAATAAAAGGTTCCACCCACCCTTTTTATTTCACAAGCAGTCAGGATTGGTGAAAAGGGGTTGCAATTAGAAAAACTGAAAAAATCCAAATTAGAAAACTATTTCTTGACTGCTCAGCATATTCACAGAATGTAAAAAATAAGCATATTAACACATCCCACCCATCCGCTTCATTTTGCAGGTCGTCAGGGTTTGGTGAATAAGTGTGGATTTGATAAAATATTAAATATTCATAAAAAATATTAAAAATATGCATATTTAGAAACCCCGTTTCATTTTTCAAGCCGTCATAGTTGGTGAAAAGGGTAGATTTGATAAAAATCGAAATAAACCAAATAAAAAAAAACTATACCTTGACCGGTTACCATATTAATAAAAAATGTTCTAAAGGTCCATGCTCCCACAATACTACTCTGCCATGCAGACACTTTGAACTCAAGAGTTCACGGCCTCCTCGATATCTTCATTTCACTACTCCAAAGGAGAGGAGAATCGGAACGGCAAGCATATTTGTGGCACTTACTTTGTTCTTACCCGATGGATCCGAAGACCAGATATGTCGGAGGCGGTGCCGATACCTGCCGCGGAGAGCGGTTATCATCATATCCACCTCATGAGTGTCCCGCTGTGGGACACCCAAATAGGTGTACGTCTCTCCGGCATCTAGATAGTGAAAGATGTTTCCGTATATGAGCTAAGCGTCCTCTCCGTATTGACCGCATCGTCCTCTATTGAGATAAACCAGTGCACAGTTGTCCAGCCTGAACTTCAATTCAACCGCATTTTTATTTTTGAATTATGGCCTATCTGGACTGAAAATGGATGCTATAAATTTAAACATGCCATTAATAATCATACACTTATGTCTCAAATGACACTCTTCTGCTTCCCTTGATTTTTCTATCTACTCACGCAGATATTTTTCTTTGTAATATGCATCACCTATGATCAATGATATGATAAAATTGGTTTAATATTAATTTGTGTAACAATAATTAAAAGTCCGTTGAAGTTGATGTAAGGGAATTAGACGTGGCAGTGGGAACCGAGAACAGTCATTGTGAGCTACAGACGTTAGTGGGGACAATTAGAGGACAGTTTTGTAAAAAATGTAGAAGTTAAAAGTATTTCGGGGTGGTTAATTATTATTATTAAGGATGAGTGCTCCTGTTAGTTACACCATACTGTACAGTATATATTTAAGTGAGTTAAACGTCACGATTTATTTTGGTTTGGCTGCTTCCGGGCTGTTGGCCACGTCGTCGGTTTAGGACTCTTGACGTTTCGAGAAACATGTCGCTCTCTTCTTCAGAAGATCTGAAACTGCACAATATGATGTCCAGTTGGTATTTATATAGGTCGTGTTCACTGGACCGTTCTGCTGCGGTGGGTGATTTTCACGGTTGGCTTGTTCGGTGGTCTGGCGTTCCGCTTCCACGATTCGTTTCCATACTCCTGGTAATTCTATCCCCCTGTCTCTGTTGAAATTCCTGGGGCTTTTGTGTATTTCGATGGCTTCCCTGTAAAGTCTGGGCCAGAATTGCCGTTCCCTCACCAGAACTTTCCACAACGGCTCATTTCTCTCGTAGTTATTCTTAATATGGCTCTTGTGCTGAATGGTAGTGTGATTCAGCATGTAGGTATCTATCTGTGTGTCGGCTTCCTGTAAACTCGGTGTCCAAGGGTTCCATTTGGTTTTCACTAGCACATCTAGGAATGGTAGGGCTTCATCTTTTTCCAATTCCATTGTAAACTGGATATCCGGGTGAATTGCATTAATGTGGTTTAGAAATTCTCTCGCTGCATCGTGTCCGTGTGACCAGATGACAAAGGTATCATCAACATATCGGAACCAGTACTTAGGTTTCAATATTGCAGACTCCAGGGCTTTCTTCTCAAATCCTTCCATGTACATGTTTTCCAGTGCTGGTGACAAAGGTGATCCCATTGCTTCTCCTTCTGTTTGCTCGTAGATCTGTCCTTTAAAAGCGAAGAAAGTTGACTTAATGCAAACTCTCACCAGGTCTGCTAGGTTCTCGTCTCGATCTTCCATGGTAAGTCTGCGTCGTAGCTCCTCCAAGGCTTCACTGGATTCGATCTTTGTGAAAAGCGAAGTTACGTCGAAGCTGATTAATATGTCGTTTGGTTTTAGTCGAATGTTTATAAGTTTTTTTTACTGTTTTAGAAAGGTATTTTAAGCTAATATAAATCAAATCTCCTACGATTCCTATCAATGAAGTCCTATGTATGTTCTCTGATACCAAACATCTAGGTATGCTAATGAACAATTCCACAGACTCTATTCAATAATTATCTAAAGAAAATAATCTAATTTACTCACTCTATAAAAATCTAACTTCACTTTTTTGGCAGTGGGAACACGACAAATTCAACCACAATAGATGAGATCTGACCTAAAAATATATAAAAACTTTTAGATAAAAGGTGAACATTTTTCAAGTAGGTATTGTCATATTTAATTCATTGACAGGATGTCACTTTTTTGTCATTGTCGATATTTAACTTCTAATAATTTTAATTTTATAATAATTTTTATAGTTAGATATTTGATTCAACTTAAAGGAGACCACCTGAAGAAGCAATCCTAAAAATGCAGAAATAGGTCAGATCTCATCTATTGTGGTTGAATTTGTCGTGTTCCCACTGCCAAAAAAGTGAAGTTAGATTTTTATAGAGTGAGTAAATTAGATTATTTTCTTTAGATAATTATTGAATAGAGTCTGTGGAATTGTTCATTAGCATACCTAGATGTTTGGTATCAGAGAACATACATAGGACTTCATTGATAGGAATCGTAGGAGATTTGATTTATATTAGCTTAAAATACCTTTCTAAAACAGTAAAAAAATGTTACAAAAGCTAATAATAAGGAATATATGGGTAGATATTGTGGGTGTAATTCAACGCAGGTTGGGGCTTTTGTCCACTGAGTAGTTAGTTTCACACAATATTATTAATACCTAAAAATATATAAAAACTTTTAGATAAAAGGTGAACATTTTTCAAGTAGGTATTGTCATATTTAATTCATTGACAGGATGTCACTTTTTTGTCATTGTCGATATTTAACTTCTAATAATTTTAATTTTATAATAATTTTTATAGTTAGATATTTGATTCAACTTAAAGGAGACCACCTGAAGAAGCAATCCTAAAAATGCAGAAATAGGTCAGATCTCATCTATTGTGGTTGAATTTGTCGTGTTCCCACTGCCAAAAAAGTGAAGTTAGATTTTTATAGAGTGAGTAAATTAGATTATTTTCTTTAGATAATTATTGAATAGAGTCTGTGGAATTGTTCATTAGCATACCTAGATGTTTGGTATCAGAGAACATACATAGGACTTCATTGATAGGAATCGTAGGAGATTTGATTTATATTAGCTTAAAATACCTTTCTAAAACAGTAAAAAAATGTTACAAAAGCTAATAATAAGGAATATATGGGTAGATATTGTGGGTGTAATTCAACGCAGGTTGGGGCTTTTGTCCACTGAGTAGTTAGTTTCACACAATATTATTAATACCTAAAAATATATAAAAATGTTTATAAGTTTCTCGATGAAGTCCTCTGAATTCTTGATGTAATGTTCAGTATTCCCTATCAATCCTTTAATCTACCGTGCAACGTACCGGGCCAAGGGGTGAGTAGCTGATCCTACTGCACTGACTATCGGTCGAAAGGGTATATCCGGTTTGTAAATCTTCGGAAGACAATACAGTTGAGGTGTTCTGGAATCAGTTTGCTTCAGACTTCGGTGTAGTTCCTCTGGAATGTTTGATTATTTGATGGCGGCTGCTACTTCTTTCTCCACCTTCTTCACAGGGTTGCTCTTTAGAATTTTGTAAACTGGGTCTTGAAGTAAGTTCTCCACTTTGGTGATGTATTCCGTGGTATTCATTATAACAGTTGCGTTTCCTTTATCTGTGGGTAATATGGTTATTTCTTCGTTCCTTTGGAGTTCCTTGATGGCCTGGATTTCTCTTCTACCTAGGTTCGATTTTGTTGGTTGGTACGTCTGTAGAACTTGTGCTGATTCGAATCGTACTTCTTCGAAATAATTCCACGTGTTCAGGGCTTCGTTGAGATGTGCGTAATTTAACAAACCCAATAGCTTTGCTGAGTGGTTAGTTGAAGTGAATCTCACCCCACGTTCCTACTTTACCATGATGGAAGCTATTGCAAAGTATCATCGCGACCCTGTATCCTAGCATATCGCATTGTGTATTCTGCTCATTCATGAGGTAACTGTATTTAGTGAATACTGTAAATGTTGCCGAACGTACTCTGGTTATAAGATCTAGTTTGTTAATAAACACGTCAAAAACACCTGTCTCTCCTTTGTTTTACATTTCAGAAGTGGGATTGTCTTGCGTCTGTGTAATAACAAATGAGCAGGGTATGCATGTGTAAAGTGTAAGGTATTAACACGAATAAAATTAAAATGTGTATGTTATTAGGAGAAATACGTTGCGAATTATAATGGAAGGAAGTAATATCAGAGCTAGGGATGTAGGCGCCATTCTACTTTTTCGGACAGCAGTCCATCAAGAACAATAACACCTCCAAGGAAGAAGGATAGGAGTAGTAAATCTACTTAACGTCGCAGCTACAACAGCCGCAGTCCAGCACGCAAAAAACTGCCTCAAGAGACATACGCGAAGTACTTTTTTGAAAAACTTGCTCTTCTTAACCAATCTGATAAACGACGCGAATTCCGTTTCGTGTATAATTGGTTGATTAAATGAATACAACGTGAGGAGCTCGGCTTGTGCCAACAAATACAGTAACCCTTATGCACCTGATGGTTATCTGAGAACTCTAAACGAAATAAACACACTGATCGCAAGACCTCCAGCGTTTCGTTTCTGAAAAAGGGCAACAATTCAAGGAATCCTCATCACATGAGGGCCGCCACTTGTTCTAGAAACAAAAAAAGCAGACTACCAAGGTGCAAATTTTGTCAATGGACAGACCATACAGAAAAAAGAAGTATTTTAAGAACATTGAGGTTAATAGTGTACTGTCCCAAGCTTACGTAGACTTTGGGAGGTCAACATCATAAGGTTAGACGAGGTGGGACGAATAAAACTTCAGTATAATACACAAATGCAAATAACGTTTCAAGGCTATGGTAGAGGAAAGGTTAAGATGCTGGATGTTAGTAGACGTCGTGCAAAGCTAGATGACGTTGAATTAAAAACAACAGTTAATGTCGTTCCAAATTCTTGTCAGCATGTTCCTGTGCTTATAGTACATCCATTCACGGAACAAGATGGAATCTCTCTAATGAGGAACGATCAGTCTATCCACTTCAGTAAACGACTTGTGGCCCTTAAGTTAACTGACCATACAAGTCAAAAACAAGAACTATATGTGAACCCACCACCACTATACTCGTTAATCACATAGGCAATACAAAGCTAGAATTAAGAAGTACGAATTACATTGGTGATGCATATGTGGAAGCAATTATACGAACAGAAGGACGAAGAGAATATTGTATTCCAGATACCATCGTCTCCACAGAACGACCTACTGTTGCCCCCGTGATTAACATCCGATCAGGGACTATATTTGAGAAAGGTAACGTTACTAATAAGATGCATGGCCATGCGAGAAGAGATCCAAAATAGATCTTGCACGAGTAATGCGAGTACTTGAACAAGAGCAACCACAAATAATTATCGAAGCATTAACGGTAGGTCCAATTACTCAAGAAGAGAAGACAAAACTTACATTACTATTGAACGAATTCAGTGATTGCTTCTCCAATGGCACTATGCATATCTGCTAAGTCAGCAGAGATGAGTATTCGGTTTAGAAAAAACAAAGTTATCACCTACAGATTCTACTAAATGACAGAAAAAAAAAGCGACAGTAAACCAGATGGAAATATAAGAGAATCAGACTCAGTATATTGCTCTCCTATTGTTTTGGTTAAAAAGAAGAACGGTGAGCCTCATATATGTATCGACTATAAGAAATTGAACTCGTTGACTATAAGGGATCACTATCCACTACCACGGATAATAACCAACTCGATTAACTACAAGGTAGCGCTTATTACACGAGCTTAGATATGAGATCTGGGTATTATCAAATACCAATGGAGGAAAAATCGAAGCCTCTAACAGCATTTGCCACCGGCGAGAACAATATGAGTTTAATAGAATGCCGTTTCGTCTTTACAATGCCCCCAGTGTGTTTCAGAGGTTAATTAATAAGGTCGTGGCTCCAGCGCAGCACATGGCAGCGGTATACCTAGACATCTTAATTTACTCGAAAACTGTCGAGGAGAGTTTACAAAACCTGAGGATGATGGAACTTTTAAGAGATGAAAGATTTACTTTAAACCCTGAGAAGTGCTCTTTCTTTCGACTACTTACCTGGAGTACAAAATTTCTCAGGGTACAGTTAGACCAGGAGAAGCAAAAACCAAGGCAGTAAATGAGTTCCCGGAAGAAAAGACGCTTCATTAAGTAAGGCAGTTCTTAAGCCTTACAGGATATTTCAGGCATTTCATTAAAAAATATGCACTAATAGCGAAACCTTTAACTTGCCAGACGCGCAAGAATGAAGCATGGTACTGGACTAACAAGGAAGGAACAACCTTCGAACAATTGTGCTCCTTATTAGTGAAGTGACTAGATTTATGTCTGTATTATCCTGAGGCCAAGACGGGATTACATATGGATGCCAGTAAGCATGGTGTTGCAATACGATACTGACGGTAGGCTGCACCCTATCAATCACTTCCACTTCAGTCCAGTCGTCAAATTCGAGGCGGTGAAGAAAAGTATCACTCCTATGAGCTTGAAACTTTAGCTCTTGTGGAGAGCATCTGAAAATTTAGGGTCATAGAGTTTACAGTAGTGACCGACTGTAACGCTCTGAAGTCAACAAGCGAAAAGGAAGATCTTATACCTAGAATAGCGAGATGGTGGTTAGAGCTTCAAGAATACTCCTCACAGTCAATTATAGAACTGAAAATCGCATGAAACATGTCGACGCCCTCACTAGAAATCCAGACCCAAGAACCCGTAGAAACCATAGAAACAGCAGACTGGGTATTATCTGCTCAGCTCAAGGATGCACGAATTAAAGAAATAAAGGAAGTTCTGAGTCGTCCTCTGGATACCGAAGAAGATGTACAGAATTACTGCGTGAAGTCTGTAATGGGAATGCAGCTCACAACTAATCCGGACATTGCGCAGTCGCATGTACAGAAATATATACTCAATTGTATACCGTGTCACTATAACAAGAAGTCCAGTGGGAAAAAGGAATTCCATACAGTTAGAGCTTACTCCTATGAACACGGTCCACATTGATCATCTAGGACCCTTTCCTAAGTTCAAAAAAGGAAATATGATTGATGCATTCACCAAGTACGCAAGATTGTTAAATACTAAGACCTCTCTGACCATAGTCTGTTTGGAAGAGATAGCACAGTATTTCGGATATCCAAAAATTCTTGTATCCGACCGAAGGGTCGTCAAAAAATTTGATAACTATTGCAAACTACTAGTATACAGCACATTTAAAATGCTGTCGTGACTTTAAGAGCTAATGGGCAAGTGAAAAGGCTAAACAGAACAGTAAAAGGGGCTCTGTCACCGGAGGAGGAACGGTGGGCTGAGCATATAGTGCAAATATCTATCAACTGTGTTCCGAATTGCACAACAAAGAAAACACCCTGTGAAGTACTATACGGATATGTACCCAGAGGAGGACTTGATCAGACTCTTAAGGACGAGGTTACAGAAATACTCAGAAGAATAGAAGATTTTCTCAAAATGCAGAATGCTGTATTGTAACAAATCAACAAAGAGCAGAGAAAAAATATGATTGGCGATTTAGTGCTTATAGAGAAAAACGAAAATATACAAGAAACAAGTTAGCACCACCATATTGTGGGCTTATATTGACCAAATCCATCCTTTCAAACGACAGAAATGTAATAATATAAATAATGCATTTATTACCCAACAGAATCACTTTCAATAATAGGACAATACAAGATACTGTTTAGTAGAACTAGAATAATAATAATAATAATATATCTAAGAAAAATATAAAAATAATAAAGAAATAACAAAGAGTAGGAAATAATAATAATACATAATAAACTAATTACTTACAAGCATGATAAGTATTAAAAAGATTAGCTCTCCTAAAGTTAACAAGTCATTTAAGCTGCAAACGTTATTATCAATGTGTTCACTAATGTAGTTGAAATTATTGGACATTACATATACAGTAGACTTCAAAGCAACATTTGTTCTAACATTATGACAATAAAATAAATCATTACTTCTAGAACCAGAACGCAGAACTCGAATAGCGAACAAACTTAACAAAGCAGGGGAGTCAACATTGCTATGAAATAATTTATGTAGAAATTATAAACTTGCTAGTGCTCTTCTAGTGTTAAGTGGTTGAATATTAAATCATTATAAAAGTAAATTATAATCGTGTCTCCTAATTGGATAAAAATGGTCAATTTGAAAAGACATTAATTTTAAAAATCGACGTTGAATTTTTTCTACCTCTTGAATACTTAAATTATAGTGAGGATGCCAAATAAGATATTCAAGCTTAGAGCGTACTAACGAAAAGTAAAGACACTGAAGGGCGTTTATATCATCAAACGATTTTGTGTTCCTATTGAGAAAACGTAGCTCTTTATATACAATATTAGCTACCTGAATAGTATGCTCGAAAAAGATAGTTTATTGTTAAAAAGTACACCCAGGTTTTTGGAACGATTAAATCTTGATGTTTTAGAACAAACCCTTATGACTTGTTCTTTACAAAAAAACTAATCTTACCAAAATTTTACTAAAAGGTTACAATTAATTAGATCCAAATTAGCATTAAAATTAAAAACTTTACCCAGTACGGAAATGGACACAAATACTAAACAAATTCATTTGAGACAATGCAATGATTTGGCAGTAAAAATATTTCTAAGACATTTAAAAAGTCGCTTACGTGATAAAAATATTGTTCAAAAACCCACCAATCTTGAACATGTGATGGCCTTAGTGCAACAGGATCAAAATTGCGATTTATTTCTTCAACTTCAAACAACTTGTACCTAGAGCAAAATTCTAACATAAATAACATTAGGCAGAAACCAATCCATAATCAAAATTCATTTCCAGTTTAGACAGTTTAACTCGGTAAATTATAAAAATCAATTTATCAGTCAATTTCCCAATTCAATACAAAATTTGACAAACTCACGAGTTTTTGGCAGACCGACAAATGTTTGGCAGCCAAGACAAAATTCTTCTCAAATTTACCCAAAAGCAACTCCTATGTCAGGTGTAAGTCAAATTCCTACGAATATTCTAAAAAATAAACTTCAACCTATGTCAACAAGTACTAAAAATCCTACGGTTACACATAAAAAGAATTTGCAATCTTATCATTTGTACAACATAAATGAAGTTCAGAAGACGGAGAGTAACATGACCTTATTAAATTTCACTGACGACTATGAGAACGACCGATCTTACAATGTAGAAACTGAATATCCTGACAACTACTGTAACAACGACAAACATCATAATATACACGATGAAAAACTAGGCACTGATAACGAATACCTTGTATATAACAACTTACAAGAATTCTAATCGTAGGATTTTTTTCAAGCCCATCAACAACTCATATTACCATACGGAAATAAATACTAACTTTCAAACACCACTACCATACCTTCTAATTGGGGTAACATAAAACGAATCAGAAATTAAATTATTAATTGATACAGGGTGTAGTCTAAATATATTGAAACCTGACATAATAGAATATTATTTTCCACATTCTATAATTAATAAATCAACAGAAATTAAGACAGCTGGTGGTTTAGTTGAAGCTGGAGGAACAGCTCATATTCCATTATTTTGGTTAATAACAAAAAAAATCACATATTAATGAACAACTTAGAGTCTGAGTTTCAAATTATATTGAATATTGTTCGGAATGTGCTTATAACTTTCATGACTATTTCGATGAATTATAGGAATTCATTTTCTCAGAGATATGAATTTAAATATCGATTTTAAAAATCAATAATTAATTGGAAACCAGTTTACGTTACCTTTTCATTATAGGCACGTAAATAATAATTCATTTTATAACATTGTATTAATTTCAAAGGAAATTAGAATAGAAAAAGTAACAGTAACTATTAAGGAAGGTAAAATATTCATAAATAAATTTTAGAAAAATAATGTTTTAATTAATAGTTGTGTAACGACAGCTGAAAATAGACAAGCTTATGTCGAAATACAAAATCAATCAAACTCACCTCAAATATTCCATATTGATTCAGAAGTAGCTTGTCAAAAATTTGATAATATTAATCATGAAATATTTTCGATCGAACAAGTGTTAGAAAATAATAATGTACCCGATTTTAAACCAATATCAGATTTAAAATCATCTACAAGAAGCAATTATTTAAATTTGGAAGAAGAAACTAAATCATTGAAATTTTGTAATTAGTTTATAGACATATTTTATATGTCAGAGAAGAAATTAACAGAAACCGATAAAGTTTCAACATTATATTAGAACTACTGACGAGATACCGACTCATCCACAGATACAAATATCCTCATATAGATAAAGAGCTAATTAAACAGACTATTGACCGATTTTTAGAGGACTGTATAATAAAGCCTTATGCACATTCAAACTGGATTGTTAGTAAAAAACCGGATGCCTCTGGTAAAGTTAAATATCGTATGTTAATTGACTATAACGCATTAAATGCGAAGACAATCGATGACAAATACCCATTATCCGACATAGACGCAACTGTATCAAAATTAAGAAAAAGTAAATATGTTTCTACTATAGACTAGGCTTCAGGTTATCACTTAACAGCAATGCATAAAGACTCTATTGAGAAAACAGCTTTTACTTGTGACCGAGGTCATTATAAGTTCCTTAAAATGCCCTTTGCTAAACCCTCGACTTTTTGCCTGAAAAAGAATTTCTAAAATTGATATTAATGATAAAGAATATAGACAAAGACAGACAGATGCATCAAATTTCGCTATCGGTGCAGTTCTATCACAGAATGGTAAGCCAATATGTTACGGCAGCATAACACTTAATAAATCTTAAAAAGTAACTATTCTGTTATAGAGAAGGAGTTGGTAGCAATTGCATATTTTAGTAATTATTGTAAATGATATTTATTTGTCAATAAATTTACTATCCAAACAGACCATAAACCACTTAAATGGCTAGCTAGTATAAAAGAAACATATTCACATCTTTTACGTTGGAAAATAAATATGCAAAAATTTAATTACGATGAAATTTAGTATATTAAAGGTAAAACAAATATTGAAGCTGATGCATTTTCTAGAGTGAAAATCGATTCAGACCATTAATCAATTATAAATAATTATGATGCGACAGAAAATAATTTAGCAGACTTAAAACTCACACAGACACATCAAATGAGCCTCAAAATATACAATCGACTTCAATTGTAAATCAAAGTAACAAACCAATAAATAATCTCACAATCAATGTCATACCTGATATTCCATTACAACCAACCGAATCGATTGAGTAATGAATTAATTAATTAAAATTATATAAAATATATATAACGATCAAATTTTAGATTTCCACATACAAGAATATTATAAATATCTACACACAGAACTAAAGTATCACGGTAATATATAATGATTTTAATTCATTTTCCTGTTGTCGAGAAAGATGTTTTCGACATATTTCATTTATTTCTAATTCCTATCAATAATACCACAATCATACCTTACCTACCTTATCTAATATATAAAATTCTCACACACACACAGTGTTAGTCGCCATACTACTCGGAAACGGCTTGACCGATTTTGATTAAATTTTATATGTATATTCGGTAGGTCTGAGAATCGGTCGTAATCTATTTTTCATACCCCTAAGTGATAAGAGTGGTCCACCCCAAACATTTATTTTTATTTTTTGGACAAAATTTTTTATTTTTATTTTTTTATGATGTGGCATTAAAAAATTCCTATTTTTTAATAGCCATTTTAATAATTTAACCATTTTTAACCCTGGTTGATAACTGATTGATTATCACTAGATCAGTTATCCCCGCCAGGCGTCTACCGGTGTCAATTCTCACCCAGTAAACAGCACGGAGTAGGGATGAGAACGAAGCCGGTCTCCTGTCTCTCTCACACAATAAGCCTTCTCTCACTCCCTACACTGTTTTTGGCCATTATTATTGTGTATGCATCGAGCGTAGTAGTGACGTTTACAATTATCATTTTACCTTCTAAGAGTAATTCTCAAGTAAATTTATTATTAATTTGCTGGGCCATAACTATTTATTTCTTATTTTATCAATAATTAATAAAATAATTAATTTTAAGTGTAGTTCTCACTATTAGTTATTAAGTGATCTACATAACCTCAAAAGTACGCAACACGAGCTCCCGCCAACAACGGCTATTATTTTACTATATGGCTATTGTTTTGTACAGTGAATAATGTCAACAAGACGTAAAAGGGCTAATTTGGGCCGTCAAACAAGTAAAATTGCAGGCACGCGAAATAATTCAGAAAATGAATGTTTCATGTTTTGTTATTATTATAGGCCGTCATCGTTCATCGCTCCATTCCTCTTTTAGTCATATACCACATCTCCACACACTCACAAGATGTTAGTTAGTTTTTATTTAACTACCAAAATATTCACTAGAAATAATTCATATGGTAAAACAACGTTTGCCGGGTCACCTAGTATTATAATAAATTTAACTACTCATCACTACTAAGAAGACATCTATCACATGATCGATGGTTATTGGGCGACCCATATCAATCAATGGTTAACCCAGAGAGACTGTGTGCCCGAAATACTACGAGGAAACATGGAAGTATCCAGTTGCCCGTTAACATCAATTAATCTACAAATAACTTTTGTAGAACCAGTCGACAATACCTATGTCATTGTTCTGCCAGCCCAAACAGTACAAGTAGTTCAAAAAAGTCGACTGAATGATTCACCGATATAACTGTACCAAGCCTGGTACAAATTCCCGAGCATTGTAGTATCGTAGTGCAAGAAGTAAATTATACTAACGACAAATTCCCAGTCCAAGGAGGACCATTCCACCTACCCACCATTACAGGATGACACCCGGACGATGTTTATCATACATTCATGCTCCCGGAGATATCCAGTTAGATCTGCTCACGAAAATACAAAGCGAATCCTTGTCCCGTTTTTATGCAATTCGTTTGTTATATTATACCCAGTATAATCGTTCGATAATTAAAAAACCATTTATTTTATGTAATATTATTGTCTTGTGACAATTACAACCCTTTGTATAAGTGCAGTGAATGCTTACGTTCTAATAAAGCGTGCGGTAGAAGTGTGGGGTGTGCGCTGATGTGGCATCTTGCATTTTTTAAGGAGAACAGCGATCCGTTTTAAGAAGTTCAGAGGTACAGAGGTTGAGCGGGGACCGGGACTACGAGAAAAGATACGTGACTACGGACTAAGAAGAACGAGGAGGCCTGGACGCTACAAGTGAGTTGGGGATTGCTGAAAAGTTTACCAGAATTTGGGGGCCCAGTGATGCTAACTAGTGATAAAGGGCCTGGACGAGCCTGCAACAATTATCTCCTAGCTTGGGATGAAAAGCCAACTGAGTTTTTTGTGTGAGCAACGCCCGTAGTACCGGGGTACTTTCGTCTGGTATACGTTTGGTCTGACCGGACTATCTATGTAAGTTGAACTTTTGTCTAGTACAGCATAAACACTCCGTTTCTTTTGTGATTACGACCTCGAAAACCACCTCCGTCTATACGGCAAAGATTTTTTGTTTGGTGACTAAATTAAGAATAACTCTGCCTAATCTAGTGAACTACGAACGTCTTTTGGATGTTGTGTGGATATTTATGATTAATTGTAGGAACTCATGATTTCTATTTCATTTATGTAATAAACCTGTTTATTCAAATTTCTGATTTTATTTCAAAAAATAGGTAGCTTTTATTAGTCTTTAGTTAAATAAATCTAAAATCAGTGGTGCCCAAAAAATAAAATCACAAATTCACAATAAGAGAGATTGGAAGGTCCCACAGCCCATGCCCTGGAGATGTAAGTAATAAGCACTAATAAGTAAGTATTGGTTCTTTTTTAAGTAAATGCTTTTGCCCTCGAATAAGGGGCGTTATATCCTGGGATTTCACAATTCAACCTAGAAAGTCAATTATCAACATTGAATGATTTAATATTTTTACGATTATGCTTATTGCCATAGTAATATTGATAATACTTTTTTATTTTATATAAAGCCTGTAGATATATTTTTAAAAATACAAGTACCTAATCACTTTCTATTTTGGTTTTCTAAATCTACACCAACCACTAATACTAATGAAAATGAAAATCAAGACGATAGAAACAATGTTTTCTCTTAATTTTCAGACTTTGACGTGAGCATTATATCCCCAGAAAAGCTATATAGCTGGTTTAGATAATATAGCTTCAGTTGCTCACAAACCGGACACGCACGTAACTTGTAATCTTGCTTTTTATTAATAAAGTTTTTTCATTCTGAATCCTTCAATTAATCTTCAAGAACATCACTGGCGTGCTACAGACGTTAGCGGGGACAATTAGAGTATTTGGTGGTGGTTAATTATTATTGTTAGGAGTGAGTCCTCCCGTTAATTACACACCGTATATATTTAAGTGGGTTAAAGGTCCCGATTTATGTATTTGTAAATTCAGTGGCGGGTTAAATATTTCGATTTATATATTGTTATATATTTAAGTCGGTTAAATATCCCGATTTATTTGTTTATATATTTTAGTTAATTAAAAGTTCCGCTTTATGTATTTCTACATATTAAAGTGAGTTGCATGTCCCGTTCTTTATATTTATATATTTCGGTGGGTTAAATGTCCCAATTTAGGTATTTCTATATACTTTACTGGGTTAAAGGTTGCGATTTATATATTTATATGTATTGAAGTGGGTTAAATGTCCCAACTTATTTATTTCTATAGACTTGAGGGGGTTACGATTTAGGTTTTTCTATATATTTCAGTTTGCTAAATGATCCGTTCATATATTTATCAAAAGTATTTAAATACTTCAACGGGTTCAGAGCCTCGTTGAGATGTACGTAATTTGACAAGCCCAACAGCTTTGCTTTTGAGTGGTTAGTTGGGTTGAATATCACCCACGTTCCTACTTCACCATGATGGCAGCTTTTGCAGAGTATTATCGCGACCCTGCTTCCTAGCATATCGCATTGTGTCTTCTGCTCATTCGTGAAATAACTGTATTTCGTAATTGTTGTAAATGTTGCCGAACGTACACTGGTTGTAAAATCTACTTTGTTAATAAACATGCCAAAAAACACCCGTCTTTCCTTTTTAAAAAACTAAAACTACTAACTAAAAACTATAAAATTACGTATAAAATGTATCTATTATAGCTTCAACCATAAACAGTAAATTGAAACATTATTAATTAAAAATATGAGCATTTTCATAAATAAATTTTACTAAACCTCCTGAAGACAGTGAACATATCAATAAAATCACCCAAAAGGTTGCAATTGTTGCACAGAATATATCGGAGACGTCACTATTAAATTACTTCTAGCTGGTGCTAGGTAAAAGAGATTATTATTCCGTTAACCGAGGAATACGAAAATATAATTGTGACATCAATTAAAAACATATAATTTTATTATGTAAAAGTTTATATAGAAAAGTTAAACTAAATAGTATCCTTTTAATATGAAGGGATGAATAAAAAAAGGTTTTTAAATATAATAATGTTCCATGAAAATGTTCATGTTAATTTAGTAAATATTTGACTTACGTAAACTTTCTACTAGAGCTTGAAGACTAGTATCTCAAGGAAGCGATTCAATGGATGAAGCTTAAAATTATTAATTTTACCTGGTGTAACTAGGTAAGTCTCTTCTCGAATTTTCTTTACTGGATTTTTATTTAAGGTAAGGTTAATTGATTTTTTAATGAAATTAAATTACTTAATTTACAATTTTTAAGTTTTACAATAAAAAGTGTATAAGAGTTTTACTCTAATAATACATTAATTCACCTTACAAATTTTCAATAGGACCTTTATTCTTTCATTCATCATTCTTGTCAGTTTAAAATTAATATTATTCGCTGTTGTCCTCCATGGTTATTACACTTTGTAGTACAATATTTCACGCTGGTCAGCACAAAAACTTCCAAGACGAAAAATCCATCTTGATAAGCACGTAACGGACGGAGGCTTACTCATTGCATTATTTGTGCTGGTGTGTGTTGTACGTTATTAAACAACCGTAAAAATGTATAAGGTGAAAGATAAAATAATGAAATCAGTGGGGTGAAAATTTTAATTTAGTGAATGGACCATTTTCCCAGAAATGTGTCATATGTCGAAACCAGGGACGTCATGAACCCAGGAATATTCCAGAAAACAGGAAGAGGTAGCAGTTTAGAAAAAGTGGAGGTCAGAGAAGATAGAAAGTAAGGTAGAATATACAAGCTCTCTAAATTTGTTTACCTACTTGATATAGAGTAAAGAAGAAAAATACAATTTTAACTTGGTTAAAGGATATATCTCCACCGCTTAAATATATCCCTAGTC
Organism: Monochamus alternatus; assembly: GCA_037114965.1. Classification (NCBI taxonomy): domain Eukaryota; kingdom Metazoa; phylum Arthropoda; class Insecta; order Coleoptera; family Cerambycidae; genus Monochamus; species Monochamus alternatus. Next base: position 44,243,630 of record CM073428.1, on the reverse strand, counting down.
AGCAAGGTAAACCTTGATGTAGTTTCATCAGAAATTTCAAATTATAAACAAGCTATTGAAGAACTTCTCAAATGCGGAGTGGTATAAAAGTGTACCCTGTACAGAGTGAATTTGTATCAAAATATTTTCTAGTTAATAACCCATGCGGTAAAAATGGAAATTTTAGGTTTGGCCCTTTCGACAGTAAATAAGTAGGCGAGATACTACAAACAAACTTTATTATATGTTATAAATGCTTCGTACAAATAGACTGAAGAACGTGGAGCACGCACTTAGTTTTATACTAAAGGTGTGCTTGCGTTGCATTTTTCTTAGATAAGATTATAAAAATATATATAACATATATTACATAATACATATTTAAAATAAGCAAAAAATAATATAAAGATACTATTATAGAGTTCATATAATTCCTCCCCTCTTAGACGGAAAATCAGAGTTTACGGGAGTTGGCTCCTGGAAAGTCTGAGGTGTAGTAGTTGGCGTCATTGTCCTTTTTGGGCATACCAGCCATGAGTTTATACTTTTCCTGAAGGTGAGGAGAAGAAATAAGATTGTAAATCCAATGAGAGACCATGTTAACCAGGTCGTCCAAGAGATTGATGTAGGTTCAATTGATGCAGGGTCAATCAACTGAATGTCTTTCGTTTCTTTTACTTTGTTCTTAAGGAACTCCAATTCATTTATGGTATTGTCCAATGTAAAATTTGATATTCGGGGTTTTCTTATTTCTGGTAAAAGAAATGTAGAAGCTTGTAAGTTCGTGGTAGGAAGGAAATAGTCTTCATCATTAATTCGTAAAGTGCATCCTTCTTGGTTAGATATTAAAGAATCTTCTGAGAGAAAATGGTGGATGACGCTAGAACATTGTTCTTCTATATGCACCGTTTTGCTTGGTAGGACAAGCAACTGTCCGGAAGGTAACATGGTAATGCTGTCCTTAGGGTTTTTCAAATAGTAAAATGTACAATTTGGTTCGTCATGATCAATCATCATTTTTGGAATGCATGATGGTGGTTTTTCATATATCATTTCTTTAAGTTGGTAGTATTTGCCGACTTTTGGGGGTTTTTCTTCTAGCCAGGAATAAACGCTAGCAGAAGTACCAAGTGCCAAGTAACTTTCGGGGGGAATAATGGATATATTTGAGGAAGACATAAATATTTGGAATAAGTTATATTCATTGACATGGTAGATCGGAATTAAAATTTCCATATATATTACTGAACTTGATACGTAATGTTTCATATGAAATAAAGAAAATATTGAATTTTGATCTAAAGAAGGTAATTCCGCGGGTTCATATAAAGTGTATAGAATTTTAAAAATTTCGGTAATAGTTGTAGTTGAAATTACATCGGAATGTATGATACTCATATGACTAAATAACAAGCCATCTTCAATTTGGTCTAAAATCTCTAAAGTGATTAAACAATCGTTAATTAAAGTTTGAGTTTCAAAAAAATCGTTTGCGGTTTTCCAAAAGTTGTTAATCTTTTTCATAGCACTTTGTATTTCACTTGTAAATGATTCCAGAACGGAAAGCTTCGTGTTTAGCTGATCATTTATATTTTTCTGATTACGAAATACAATTTCTAGTTTTTGTTCCAAAAGCTCCTTATCATCGGCACTCATTAAACCAAATAACTCTGAATAGATATTCCCGATAAAATTAAAAATACCGCGTTTCTCGCGTTTTACAGTGGCAGAAGAAATGATTTCGAATTTTTGTTTAATACGCTCTGTGAGATAATGTAACTGAATATGCCAGAATTGTTTTTCTTTAGTTGTATTTTCAGAAGATACGAGAAGTCTATTTACATGTTCTCCTATTTCCGTTAAGTTAAGGATGTGTACAAAAGAATGGTAAAAGGATATAGTTTTAAGGGAGCCCAAATTTACAGGAAGGATAGGGTTAGTCAGTCTCTCTATTTTTATTGTCATAGTCATGTTCTTCGTCAATATTGTCATCACCGTTATCATTGTCAGAAATGGAAGCAGGGTCTTCATTATTCTGTAACAAAGGAGAACCTTTAGTCTGTCTTTTCTTTTTAACTTTGCGTTTATGATATTTTCCTTTTTTAGTCTTTACAGTTATGTCTAAATCTTGTAGGACTTTAACTTTTTCAAAAAGATTTTGAATTTTACGAGACCAGGGGGTTTTTGTTTTTAAATAAATTTCATCATTAGGTTGTAGGAGTTCAGGTTCATTACGATTTTGATTTAACTTTTCATTGCGCGTCTGCTTACTCTGATTCAGTTTAGTTTTAATTTATTCATTAAGTTTTTCTGATAATTTCCGAGTATTTTCTACAAAGTCTTGGGTAGTTTCAACTTCATTAAGAATAGGTGAAGTATCGTTATAGATCGATGGGAACAGTATCGAAAAAGAGGTTTGCTGAGTAGCAGAATGGATAGAATTATTATAAGAAGTTATTGCTAACCTCATCAAGTAGTCTAGAGGCTTATGGGGATCTTCCGTTTTTAATATACGGATAGATTCTAGCAATGTCGAGTGGAACCTTTCTACAGGGCTATTACTTTGGGAATTTTGTGTTGAGGTCACATTAATTTTGATATTATGTAATTGACAGAATTGTTTAAAAAGGGTATTAACAAATTCCTTGCCAGGATCATGAATTATATACCTGGGGGTTCCAAAGAAAGACGTAAAAGTAGTTAGTCCTTGAATGGTATCAAGAGCATTTTTAGATTCAATTTTGATCGCTTGTCCGAATTTTGAAAATGGGTCAAATAAGGTTAGAAAAATATTTTTATCGATAAAGAAAAGATCTATGTGAAGAGTCTCGAGTGGTTTAGATGGAGTTGGCGTATTTTGAATTTTGACTTTTTGTGGATTTCTATCGTATTTGGCTAAATTACATGGTTCACATTTAGTTATATAATCATGAACATGAGTTGATAAATTCGGCCAATAAAATTTTTTAGAAAGTCGTTTGATAGTTTCATTAATTCCTCTGTGTGGTTTTTGTTTCATGAAAGAATTTAATTTGATCCATTTGTTCATCTTTTGAAATTAGATCTTTCAACAATATGTTAGAAATAATTATCTTAGTTTCAGGGACAAAATTATTAGCCAATACTCTCAATACTTTTTCTTTAATTTTGTCTGAATGAAAATAAAGACAGGTTGTTTCATTTATGTTTAAATAACTTTTTAGTATATTAGTAAGTTCATCGTCAGATATAGAAGTATGACAAACTAGAGTGGTCCTTAGTTTATCAGGAAATGGTTTTGATGTATGAATTCCAAAACGACTAGGCATATTTTGTGTTTCGTGTATAAATAATTGTCTTTTGTACCCATTAATACTTTTCTCTGTAATTGGTGGAGAACAGATAGGATTTTCTTGAGCGGTATGTTGAGTCTGGGTGTCGGATAGGTTATCTAAACGATCTAAAAGTCCTCTTTGTTCTTCGGGAATTTCAGTACCTTCAGGTATATGTAAGGTACTGGCTAGTTCTTCATTAAGGGAATCAATAAGTTGATTTATATTTTCGTCAGGAGGGTTATTAAGGATAGAGTCTAGGTCGTTAATTTCGTTGGCGTTAAGTTCGTCTATTTTTATTCGGGATAGTGCATCTGTAACTCTATTTTCCGTTCCCTTTTTATATTGTACTCTGTAATCATATTCTTCTAATTTAATACGCCATCTCATTAATTTAGAAGAAGGGTCTTTCAGATTAAAGAGCCATTGAAGTGGGCGATGGTCCGTAAATATTTTAAACTTCCGACCGAATAGGTATGGTCTAAATGTTTGTGTGGCCCATACTATGGCAAGTAGTTCTTTTTCAATGGTAGAGTATTGTATCTCTGAAGTGTTTAGAGTTCGAGAAGAGTAAGAAATAGGTCTACCGTTTTGAGACAGGACGGCGCCTAGTGCGAAATTGGAGGCGTCTGTAGTGACTTCGAATGGAATTTCAAAATTTGGGAAAGCTAAAATAGGACTATTAGTGATTAGGGTTTTACATTTTTCAATTGCTTCTAAAAATTCTTGATCGTGAATAATCTTTTTGCCTCTTTTCAAACATGAAGTCAGAGGTTTTGTAATTTTTGCAAAGTTATCTATAAAACGTCGATAGTAACCGACAAGGCCTAAAAATGATTTGATTTCTCGAGCCGTCTTGGGTATAGGGAACTTCTGTATAGCTCGTATTTTGTCAGGATTTAGTCTAAGTCCGTTAGGTGTTATAACATGTACGAGAAATTTTGTTTCTTTTCTTAAAAATTTCGATTTGTCCAGTTGTATTTTTAAATTTGCCTTTTCGAGAGCTTTGAAAACTAGTGTTAAATTTTGAATGTGTTCGTTTAAAGAACTTGAAAAAACAATTATGTCATCCATATAGACTAAGCAAACTCGATTTTGAAGATCTTTCAAAACGTTATCCATTACACGCTGGAACGTGGCAGGAGCATTCTTAAGCCCAAATGGCATCCTGAGATACTCAAAATGGCCGTTTTCAGTTTTTGCTATACTGCCAGGTTCTATTTCTATCTGGTGAAATCCAGATGTAAGGTCAATAGTCGAGAAATAATTACATCTCCCGAGCTTATCTAATATATCTGAAATATTCGGAATTGGGTATCAATCGTCTATAGTAAGGTTATTTAAATTTCTGTAGTCAACACACATGCGATATTTACGTTTTCCAGATGCGTCTGCCTTTTTCTCAACAATGAGAACAGGGCTCGACCAAGGACTTTGAGATGGCCTAATTATTTCATTATCTAAAAGATCTTGTATCTGATTTTGTACTTCTTGTCGTTGGGTATAAGGTAGTCGGTATTGTTTAGTATAGATCGGGTCTTCTGTTTTAGTTTTAATTTCATGTTTTACCTCATTTGTAAAGGATAAAGGTTGTTCTTCTGAATAAAAAATATGTTTAAAATTTGAAATTAACTGGAAAATTTCTTTTTTTTCTTCATTGTTCATATGTTCAGTTCGTATGAGTTGTTTTATGTCTGTCTTCAAGGTTTTATTGTCAGATGGTTGGATAATAGGTTTAACAGGATCGTAGTTATCTAAGGATGTCACTCGGATAGGATAATCGAAATATTCAGTGGATGGTTCATTAGTGTAGTTATGGATTTCTACAAAGGCTAATCCGTTTTCTGCGTAAGATATTGATTCTGGTATGATCGTATGATCACTCTCGATTTTGGAAATTAAAATTTCGCCATTCTCTACTGAAACTGGAATTTGTGTTCTGAAAATTTCAGAGGCATTGACAGTAATTCTCTTGGAAATTTCTAATGGGTTTCGAACATATAAAGGAATTGAAATATTTTCATTAAAAACTGTTGCGTTTTTGTAATCAAAAAGTAATCCAAATTGGGTTATTACATCTAAGCCTATTAGTCCATCATAAAAATCGTGAAAGTCATATAATAAAATATCAATGTTATCATTACTGTAAAATTCATTAAAAGCGGGAATGGTTGCACAGAATTTTGTTTTCTTTTGGCCCATGCATGTTTTTAAAACATTGGAAGATTGGTAGATACATTCAGGGTAATATTTTTCAATGATATCTGGGCTAATCATAGTTTTAGAAGAGCCAGAATCTATGAGCAATTTCAAAGGTGGATTTTCAATATTGATGTAAGATAGGGTGCAGCTAAAATGAAATTATTTTCAAAGATCATTTCCCTAGGTTTTGGTTCGAGGCTGTTTTCTGAAAATTTTCGAATTCAGTATCAGGAATAGGTTGCTGGAAATATTCGGGTTGTTCGGGTTGTTCAAGGTAATCAGGATCTACTGAGTGATTTGGATATTCATATTCTTGGTAATTATAATCTTCGGTTTGTAATTCATACTCATGACAATGATGTGAAAAATTACGGGGGACATTCTGAAATTTAGTTAGTGTAGTGCCGGAGGTATCCATCGGTTCAGGTTCAAACTGTTTTCTATTATTTGAGTAAGTATTTGTAGAACGGGGTTGTTGATTTATAGTCTGTCTGGGGGGTAAGACGGGTTTAGGTTGATTATAAGGAGGCCTTATTGGTGGTTGAGTTTGTCTTGGTAGAAAGTTAGGTTGCTGATTTGTATTATATTGGGGTTTATAATTATAGCTTGGTTTAGGAGGTAAGTTTTGTCTAGTAGGTAGCATAGGAGGTCTTTGTGGTTGAGTTTGAGGTAAACGGCGACTCATGTTTTTGTATTCAAAATAAGTTTCAAGTTCAAGTATGGCCTGAACTACTGATTCTATGTCGTTTAAATCAGGTCTAGATAATATGATAGTTTTGAAATTTTGTGGGAGATTACTTTTTAATTTGTTCAAAAGCAAAGAAGTATATACTAATTGAAGAGAAGTTCTTTCTTGCGGATCGGTATATAGTAATTGTATTTTCTGGACAATTTTTGAGCGCATGCACAGAATCTTATTACAAAACGTACGTAAAGGTTTACGAATATCGCGTTGTAATAGGCAAATTTCGTTCTGCCATGTTTGAAGTGATTTATGATCACTATAATTTTGGATTAAAAGATTCCTAATTTCTTGCCAGGTAGTTATTTCAGGTCTACCTAAAATAAGCGTTTTTGCTTGTCCTCTCAATTTGCTTTTGATTATATTTATAAACAAACGTGACTGTATATCAGTTGGATGTGGCAGATCTAGAGAGATTATAAATGTTTCCACTGATTCTAAAAATTGGGTCAATTCGATTTCCGAACCATCAAAAGGTTGTATTGTGGAACATAAAAAGTTTAATTTTTGCGCGTCTAATTCTTTTCGCTGTGAAGCAGCTGGGTTCGTGCTTACGTTTGATTGCGGGTTTGACATTGTATTATTCTTAAGTTTCTTTATATAGATAAGTTAAGAGTTAAGTAGGTGGAAAAACGACTCAGCTAAACACGGCTCACTATCAGTTTCCGGTAGACTATGCGTCCTTGCAAGTCCAACGAGAACTTGATATGGCACAACAGATATACGACTTATGCGTATGTCGAGATCAACAAATTTTCAAGGTAAATTTAATTATCTCGTTAATAAAACAATAAAAAGGTTTTTATTGTTAAAATGATTCTAATTCTAACCTACCACTGTCAATATGCGTTTGAAAGGATAGGGAGTCAAGTACTAGCACTTTGGTACTCACCAGGTAATTCCAGTTCCAGGAAATTTCCCTAAGGATGCAGCGGAAAAAGATTTGGTGGTAAACCAAAACACAATAATATAAACACAGGTGACGGGACGGACCTACTCAATTCAGCCCTTTACTATGCGATTTGCACACGAACGAGCTTACTCAGTTCAGCCCTTCACTATTTTCCCGACACGGTTATAGTCGCCTGTAGTTCTGCCTTCTTTTTAGGTCAAAATTACCAACGTAAAGTTCGAGGATTCAGTATCTCTGACCAGAAGGTCTCCTACCTTCACTGTGATTTATAATTGAAGGAGTTAACTGATATCCTTCCGACTGCGCCAATTTTAGGTTTGGCCCTTTCGACACTAAATAAGTAGGCGAGATACTACAAACAAACTTTATTATATGTTATAAATGCTTCGTACAAATAGACTGAAGAACGTGGAGCACGCACTTAGTTTTATACTAAAGGTGTGCTTCCGTTGCATTTTTCTTAGATAAGATTATAAAAATATATATAACATATTACATAATACATATTTAAAATAAGCAAAAAATAATATAAAGATACTATTATAGAGTTCATATAATTTGGATTTATTTTAAATTTTAAAAGTTAAATCACTGTATTGCACCTGTTATAACGTTACGGTTAATAAAAATAAGTGGACTGTATGTAATGTAAAAAATATTATGCGATATGCAAAGCAAATGGTTGGGAAGGGCTTACCTCTCACTGCAGTTTTCTTCTCATGAAAGGCTCTGCAGAATACATGTAGACTTTAGCAAAGGATTTCATATACACGGCACAATAAATGTCACAGTGTCGACTGTCTATCGAGTCTGCCAACTGTGGGTGGATGGAAACACAAAAACCCTTTCCAACTACAACCGCGCAAAAGAGTGTTTTAAAGAAATTTAAAACAAAATACGTTGTTGTTGCGGCACTTTATGGAGGAACTATAGTAAAAAATTTTTTATATTTTATGGAAAAATAAGACATATATGTATACCTTGCGGTGAAGCCGTAACAGTACCAACACATCTTAGACTTGAAGATTACATAACAGTATTACAATTAGTTACAAAAACGTGTTTTTTTGCTAGTATTGACTTGAAGGACGCGTATTTTTCTCAGTCAATACAATTTTAATATCAGAAATATTTAAGATTCTTTAACCAAACATACGAATTTAATTTTCTCCCATTTTTAGTTTATACATGAAAAAAAGGTTCAAAGATGAACAGGTTACCAAAAGAAATTATTAATGAATGTCACTCTCGTCCAGTCGGATGACAAAGGTAAGGAAATGATTACCAGAATTTAACTAGAAATTGACTTTAGTAAATTGTGCAATGTCTCTTTCCCAAAATTTAACTAATTGAGTCAAAGTATTCTTAGTAAATTGAGCAAGTGATTATTGTTTTGCTTTATTTTTAGATTCCAAGGAAAGGGAAAATAACAAATATTTTTTTTTCTGAAATATTAGGTACTAATAAGATGGAACTCATATTTGACAAAGGGCATAATGAAGGAGGTAGTTGAATCTCAGGCGAAAAAAAATTCATGGGAGATCAGATCATTAAAGACTCAAATTAATCAAAGAAATTAAATTATGTTCTCCACGAGAGGACATAAAACGAAAAATTTGTTTGGCATATGTACAAACTATCTTTAGGAGCTGGCCGCAGTGCTATAATGTCGGAGATTTTTGTAAATCTCGATTAATTTCGTTCAGAAAAAAATCTAGCTACTTTAGTCCACAGCGGTTAATTTCTGAACTCTATGTGCACTGGAGATAAATAGGTAAACCACACATGACAAAAAAAAAGACGCAAGATATTGAATGGCCCTCAAAGTAAGAAGGAATGGCAAATGAGACGAACACACAGGAGAGTGAAAAGTAGCCACCTAGCCTATTTGCAGCTTCGTGTCACACAGCTTTGATTTCGAAGCCAAGAGCAACAGTCACTGCGGAAGAGAGTACAGCACCTACCTCTTTTCTGGATCCTCTAGTCGTTATATTTGATCCTGTCTTATATATTTACTATGCGTTAAGTTCCTTATATATATATATATATATATTTCAAAACTAAGACAGTTTTAAACTTTCTGGAGTTTAATAACTTCCAACAATATAACACAATTCTTAATGCTTTTAATAGGATATTAGATTTATGTATTTCTGACATGGAATGTGATGTGTCTCGTGATTCGGTACCTATTGTGAATGAGGATGATTATCACCCGTCGCTATCAATATCAGTCAATTTAAACAGCAAGTTAAGAAATTTCCCCACAAATATTAATGGCAACAGATCTAATAATTTTAAAAAAGCAATTTTATTGGTATTTATCAAGCTTTATTTCATACAAACTGGGAATTCTTAAGCAACTTTAACGATATTGACTCTGCCTGTACTGCTTGTTACGAAGTTATTTATAGCATTTTAGATCAATATGTACCTGTATATAAAATGTATAAACATAGATATCCATCTTGGTACACTGCTGAGATCATTAGTAACATTAAACTAAAAGCTTATTATTATAATAAATATAAAAAATCGCAGAATAATTTATTTTTTCAAGAATACAAGAGACTAAGATCTTATATCAAAAATCAATTATCTAATGCATATAAAAATTATTTGAATTCGATACAAAACAATTTTGTAATTAATCCAAAGAGTTTCTGGTCTTTTATTCAGAATAAAAGACGTACTACACGTATACCATCTAACATGTTCCTAGATGAACAGAATTTTGATAATCCTATTCAGATAGTAAATAATTTTGCTACTTATTTTTCTAGTGTATGCTCTACTGATCTAGCTAATGACTTTGATGTACCGTATAATAACATTCAAGTTTTTAATGTGGAAAAATTTACTGAGATGGATATTCGAAATTCTATTAAGAGATTGAAAAATAAAATGACTTGCTGCAATGATCTGATCCCTAGTTTTTTAATTAAGGACTGTTCTGGCGTATTTTGTACTCCACTTCTTATTTTATTTAATCTCATGTTGTCAACAGCCACTTTTCCTGCCATGTGGAAAGTGAGAAGAGTTTGCCCTGTTTTAAAAAGTGGTACCCTTCTAACATCAAGAACTATCGACCTATAGCCATTTTGACAAATTTTGGTAAGGTTTTTGAAATGACATTATATGCATATATCTATAACAATGTTAGCACCTGCATTTCTTCTAATCAACATGGGTTCGTTGCACGGCGTTCTACTGTGACTAATCTAGTTGAATTTACTCAGTTTGTTTCAGATCATATTGATAGAAAAGGCCAAGTAGATGTAATATATACAGATTTTGACAAGGTAAATCACTCCATATTAATACAGAAATTGAAATCGTTTGGTTTTGATGATTCTTTGTTACTACTCACAAAATCTTATCTTGACCGTCGTGAGTTGTATGTGTCATATAATGGATACCGTTCTCATATTTTTTTAGCTCCTTCTGGGGTACCTCAAGGGTCTAACTTGAGACCACTTCTGTTTATTCTTTATATAAATGATTTATCGTCATCTTTGCAGTGTAATCACCTTTTTTTGCAGATGATCTAAAGCTTTATCGTAACATTAACTGTTATGATGATTGTCGTGCATTGCAAGAACTTTTGAATGCAATACAGGTGTAGTGTATAGAAAACATGGTTTCCGTTAATATTGATAAATGTAAAGTTTGCTCTTTCAGTTTAAAGAAAAATATAATTTTATTTGATTACAGTCTTGATTCAAAGCCATTGACACGCAGCAGTAATATTAAAGACTTAGGGGTAATATTTGATGCTAAACTCTCATTTTCTGAACATATTAATACAATCTCAAGCACCGCCTTTAAAACTTTGGGCTTTATTGTCCGTAATTCCACATCGTTCAACAATATTAGTGCTTTGAAATGTTTATACTATTCTTTAGTCCGTTCTAGATTAGAATATGCTAGCCTTGTTTGGTACCCATGCTATCAAGTTAATATTCATCATCTTGAAGGTGTTCAACGTCGCTTTTTAAAATTCATGGCATATCGCGTTGATAATATTTATCCTGCTAGAGGATTTGATCATGGCCTCCTGTTGCAGAGATTCGATTTTAAATCGTTGCAGTTGAGGAGAGTTCTCACAAGTCTATCTTTCTTGTTTAAATTATTTCATAACCTCATTGATTCACCAGAAATTTTAAAAATGTTCTACTTACGTGTACCTAGGCCTGAATCTCGTGATGATTATATGTTTTACTGTCGTAATGCTAGAACAAATGTCCTTACGAAATCCCCTGTATACACCATGTCAATTAATGTTGATCAAATTTCTCATTTATGTGACCTAAATTTTGATACACTCAAACAATTATTATCAGTTAGTTTTCAATTTTTTGGAAGCGTTTAATTGGCCTCATCTATATTATGATATAGCTTTCAGACTGATTTAGTTTAGTAAATGTTAAATATTATTAGTAATTAAAATTAAGTACACTGTTACTTCATTAACATGTTTTATCCTGTAATTGGAATGTCTATTCTGTTGGTTATTATGATGTATATATAGGTACATATAGGTTCGTCAGCGCTCTATCTGGCGAGCGGTATATATATATATATATATATATATATATATATATATATATATATATATATATATATATATATACAGGGTGTCCCATATCAAACTTTTCACCTGAATATTTCATTTAATATGAAGTTTTGAACAAATTCCAAAAACACGTCGATTTTTAATTTGAGGGCAACATGGACTTACATCATTACTTATTTTATAGTTGCCAAAAATCATTATTCACTTTCAAGAATAAAACATTAAAATATACAATTTCGGATTTTTTTATTTTTACATTTGAAATGGTTTTATCTTAATTTATAGCATTTATTAACCACTGACAAAATTTTCATATATCAAAATGTTCCACACAATTATTGTTAATTACTCCTAAAAAGGCACATATGCGACATTTAACGTCGTATTGACACAATGAAGAAAGAAAAAAGTCTTAACGCTAGTTCTCAAAAAAAAGTTTGGTTCTCTCAACAGTGCTTGTCCGTGTGTTTAACATTTTTAATTATCGTAAATTTGTTATTATCATCTCATATACTTCACACCAGTTTCGCGAAGTGAACCGTGTGCCGGTCGGCAAACAGCGACCGTGAAATACAAGACCAAATACCCAACACAGAAGGAGGACCTCGGAGCGACCTATGTAAGTGCCTTTCCATCTAACCTAATTACAGTCCTAATTATTCCCATACGCAACATTTTTGGTACCTTATCCCGGATTCCCTTAAAGTGTTGTTGCATATTTCACGCGTTATTTGTCCTTCTAGCATAATATTGACATATTATAGATAATTTTATTAATATTTTACCGCCAATTCTCTGCTATCACGCGCACGTCCTGGTCTACGTTTCGCTCGCATACCTGTTTCGAGTTTCTGCTCGGTTTTTTATAAACAAACTCTTGTTTGTTGTTCTCTAGCACTTATATTTTAAGTTAATTATAATTTAAATATTAATTAACACCCTCTTTCTCTCTGGTTTAATAACCTGAATAAAAACTGCTACTTATTTAAGTAATATTTTAATTAAATAGGTGTTGATATCTCGTTTTTTCTCGATTTATGCATGTAAATTATTGCTCAATATAGGTACAATGTCTCCAAATTAGTGAATTAAAGGAAATAGCGGATAACGTGGTCATGGATAAATCTCTACACGATAATTTCAAATGTAGATTCTTGTCAATTGAAGACACAAAACTAAATTTTGACAATCAGATTTTGATTCTAGATATTTCCATATACAAACCGTGTATAAACAAATCTTTGATAATTCAACAGACAATAAGGTTTTGGATAACTCTCTAAATTTAAATTCGAATGTGAAGCAAAATGTTACATTACCCAAAATCGGGTTACCTCAATTTAATGATGTCTCGCAGTGGAACTTTTATTGATAGTTATCGCTCTCTAATTCACGAAAATGATTCTCTTTCAAATATTGATAAATTTAATTACTTATTACAATGTCTCAAAGGAGCACCTCTCAGCAGCCCTAATTATAGTATTGCATACGATGCTTTAGTAAAAAGATACGACACTCCTAGAATAATAGCTACAGCGCATTGGCATGCCTTGGAAGCGACGAAAAGATTAAGCGGCTTGGAAGGTCCTGGTGCACTCCGTCAGCTAGTGAATACATTCCGCGAAAACATTGCCATTCTTGAGAACATGCATTTCCCAGTTAAGTAGTGGGACCTTATTCTATTCACTATGTTATTTGATCGTCTGGATAAGGCAACCACTACTAGGTTTGAGCTGTCTCACATCTTTCTAACAACATTAAATTCTGTTGATACTCTAATGGAATTTCTCGACAAACATAGTGATGCACACAGTAAAGTAACTCTAATCTAATTTGAGAGTGAATGACTCTCCGAAACTTAGGCAAAATTCTAGTTCTAAATCTTCAACAGCTTTCGCTACAAATAGTGCTAATACACAGCTTTCATGTCCTTTCTGCAAAAGAAATCATTTACTCTATCATTGTTCCAACTTTATCTCTAAATCCCCACAAGAGAAATTCACTTGTGTCAAAACAAATAAATTGTATATTAACTGCTTAGGATACAAACACTATTGAAAATTGCTCTTCTCGTGGAGTGTGTAGGAAATGCTCGAAGAAACATCACACTATCTTACACTTTCCTTTGCACACAAATCAACCCGCTGCAAATGTCCCTCAACCAAATGCCCCATCGTCATCAGATACACCCTCTACTTCCGTGTTTCGGGAAGGAACAATTTCAACTTCTAATACACTTTTATCGAATGATAATTCTCTCATTTTGCTATCTACGGCTATTGCTAAGTATTGAATGGACAGGGGCAATTTACTCCAGTACGAGCGCTTATTGACAGCGCTAGTGACTAGAATTATATTTCATCTCGTTGCGCGAACAAATTGGGTCTAGCTCGACGACACTTTAGTATCGGAATTTGTGGCATAGGTCAGACTAGTATTCACTTGTCTCAAATTGTCTCTTCTGTGGTCAGATTTTGTCTCAGTCTCTCTCCAACATTTCATTTGATTTATTATTCTCCCGAAAATCTGTTCGAATATGCTATTTCTAGCCCCATAGATTTACTCTTGGGTGACATTTTTGTTCAAATTCTGAAAGTTTGTACTATAAATAATCCCTCGAATGGTCTTGTAGCTATTGATACTATCTTTAGAAAGATGGCATAAATTTTGGGAGCTCGAACAACTTCCGTGTTCGAAGAAATTCACTCCTGAAAGGCAATATTCAAATACTGTCACCCGACAAAATTCAGATCGTTTTGTGGTATCTTTATCATTTCAGAATGATTCTCTAACGTTCGAAGGTACAAGAGAACAAGCCCTAAGAAGAATCAATTCCCTAGAATGTCGTTTTTATCTTGAACCCAATCTACTCAATCAATACTCACAATTTATGATGGATTATCTGTCGTCAGGTCACATGTCTCCTTCTAATGATATCTTGTTAAATCCCCATTCGTAATATATTCCTAATCACTCTGTTATCAATCAGATAGCTCAAACACCAAACTAAGCGTGGTTTTCAATGTGAGTGCAAAAGATCTTAACAACCAATCTCTCAATGACACACTCCTTCCAGGACCTAAATTTCAGCAAGACCTGATTTCGATTGTCCTCAGATTTCGACTCCATGATGTGGTATTTACCGCGGATATAAAACAAATGTTTAGACAAATCCTGGTTCGTAACGAGAATCGCTTGTATCAAAGAATTTTATGGCGCTTCTCGAAAGATGATCCGATTCAAACATTTGTTTTCAACACAGTCACTTACGGCATGAACTGTTCTTCTTTTCTCGCCATAATGACTCTGTTACAATTGGCAAAGGAATTCAAATTCGATTTTCCTGTTACCTCACAAATGCTTGAGAACGATGTATATGTAGATGACATACTGTCTGGTAGCGATTCTTTACAATCAGCTCTTCAAGCTCAACAGGAGCTTATATCATTGCTCGAAAAGGGTTTGTTTTCAACTCCGTAAATGGGATAGTAATAATTCTGGTTTACTTACACACATATCCTCGGATAGTCTGCCATTTCCACTGGACACAAAAACCGATTTAACAGTGAAATTACTGAGTCTTCAGTGGTCTCCTAATTTTAATTTTAAGATTACACCTCTCCATAACAACGTACAAAACGTTCGATGTTGTCGGCTCTCGCACGAATTTTTGATCCCTTGGGAATTTTAACTCCTGTGACTTTGTATCTAAAATTTATAATTCAACAACTCTGGCTCAGAAACACTGTTTGGGACTCTCCTCCACCTAATGATATTTGGAATCAATTCAAGGATGAATTACCTACTATTCAGAATATTCAAATTCCTCGGCGCATCATTTTCAAAGACTATGTAGCTCTAGAATTGCATGGGTTTTGTGACGCTACCTCTAGAGATTACTCGGTTGTTTTATATCTACGCTATACATTACCGTCAGATGGAATTCAGATAACATTTGCCCCGCTCAAATCCATATCAATACCTCGACTTGAGTTTTGTTCAGCTTTGTTTTTATCCGAACTCATGAAATTTGTTCTCTCACGTTATGAAGATCGTTTGACTATATCTCAAATATATGCTTGGCCAGACTCGACTATAACTCTCGCCTGGATTAAATCGTCGCCACACAGATGGGGTACCTTCGTATGTAATAGACTCACTAAAATACAGGAAAGAATACCTACATCGGCCTGACGTCATGTAATTTCCCAAGACAATCCTGCAGATCCTGGCTCTCGTGGACCCTTACCCTCTGCCTTACTCTCACATTCTTTATGTTTTTCTGATCCTCAATGGCTTACTAGGTCGTCAGATTATTGGCCAATCTATCCAGATATCGTAGAGACCAAGGAGGAAAGACGCCAATCACTCTTCTCTCTGCTAACTCTACAAACTCAGATGATGTACTCTCCGAAATCATCGGACATTATTCCGTTTTTGGCAAAATTCAAAGAGTCAACATACGTTTTAAGATTCCTTCATAATCTTATACATCCTCGTGGCAAGACGGTTGGTTATTTAACTCATACTGAATTGGAAGGCTCATTGACAGGTATTAAATATGTACAACTGACAGAATTCTCCTCAGAAACTTTAACTTAACTTTAACGTTTAAAATCTCATAAACCTCTCCCAACAACTTTTAAGAAACTGATTCCATTCTTTGATAGCTCAGGACTCCTCAGGGTGGGCCGTCGATTAGGCAACTCATACCTCTCTTTTTCTCAGAAACATCCGTGTTATTTGCCGAACAAACATAGGTTAGTGGACTTTTAATTGAAACATACGCACAAGGTTTTCTTACACCCTGGCTTGCAAACGCTGCACTACTTGTTATCACAACGTTACTGGATTTTTGGGTCAAGACGCGCTATTCGTCGTGTGTTATCTAAGTGTCACACTTGTTTTCCGGGCTAAGCCCATCTCACATCAACCTCTCATGGGTGATCTCCCGACAGCTCGAATCTCTCAAATCACGCCATTTTCTAAAGTCGGTGTGGACTTTACAGGACTCTTTTCCCTCACTCTACGAATGAAAAATAAAGTATCCTTTCACTCAGTAATATTATTATTTTTGTTTATTACAGAAACTTTTAGAAAATTCATTAATTTGCAAGTAAATAATAAATATATTTTCAACAAGTTTTCATTTGATTTCTCTCAAAAGTAAAGTGATCGACTATATTGAACCGTCCTGAAACCGTACACTGAAGCAACCCTAATAGAGCCTCCGTTACGCGCCGTCGCTGCGGGTTGGTCAACCCAAGATTCTATCCTGAAACGGAAAAGAGTTTCTACCTGCACGATTTTAAAATATGAAGAAATTTTCTATGTATGCTTAATATGCACATATACATGAAATATACGTAACAAAAAATAATATTTATTTTTAATTATTAATAATAAATAAAATTCAATGTCAATATTTTTTATTTCCAAATTCTAGCATTACAAGTGATTACAATAATTGAATATAAAGAAGTATAGGCAGTTGAACTTTTATAACTCGAAGTTTTCTATAACTTGAAACTGTTTTTGTGCATTTGGTTTACACTTTGTTTTAGATGTGATTTGACCTTTCCAACTTAAAAATTTCTAAATCGAAAAACTTGGACAGTTTTTTTATAAAATGTACTGCTTAACTCGAAATTTCGAAATATTGTTCGGCATAAAATAAATGTATATAGTTCTTAAGGTGCGTATTGACTTGAGCATTTTACTCCGAACAAACCGAACGCGCTGCGCGCACACAAACAATCGAAGCAAACAAAAAGCTCGCGTACTCGAAGTGTTTGTTACATTTGCTGTGTTCCCGCCGGTTTTATCAGTGTTCGGTATGTTTGTCGAAAATCATAGACACGGGTAATGTACTAGTAGCTGCTGGCACCTTTCCTCATTCATTCGTTAATAAAGGAGAAGAATAAGTTAAGAAAAATGTGGACGAGACGTCTATTTTTACGACGGAGTAATACGGCATTGCTGAATAATGGACAGCATACAACTTTGGCAATATTTACTCAGTCATCATATTTTTTAAGTTTATTATAATATGATTTCATATTTTTTATTCCATAATTCAGAATACTCGTATTCATTAATAAATTGTAAACATTTCTCTCTCTTCCACTTCATTTTTCACAAGCAATTAATTACATAATTGATGCGAACACGTACTTACTGCGCACCGACAAACAAGTAAATCGAATTTACCGACAAGACACGGATAACATTTGGCGCGTTCGGTTCGGCGTGGAAAGACGTACTGCCTAGAAATGTGAAAATCTGATATTTTGCAGTATCGAGTATATACTGATATTTTCGTTACTTTTATCAGATACTTTGTATGTGATATTGATACTCTCACTCGAATTTCGCATAAGCAAGTCGATACTCAGTATCCGATACAACAGTTCGGTATCTGATACCGTTGAGTCCTTCCAGTATCTGATACAACCATATCAAATAAATGATATTTAAAAAAATGTGTGTATCATACAGAACGCCCTTTCAATTTGATATTAATTTTGGTATAAATTCCTGGAACAATTAAAAATTTCATTATAATTTTTGCTATAATTCTGTGTGTGTAAAACCGGAGTTTATGTAATAAAATATATATTTACTTTGGTAGACTTTGGTAAAACGAAAACGGCTCTTAAAAATAAATCTTGTTAAAGAACATCTGTAGGTACCATGGTACTACATATTTCTGTTCAGATCAAAATTACAAAATTTTGCCATATAGCCATATTATTACCATTCTAGTCTTCTAGATGGCACCACTTTCTGGCCCAAAATTTTTTTCCGTTTTTCATCTGTTGACCAACATTAGTTTTTCAAGTGCCAAAAATGGCTTACGTGTATAGTAACTCGGAGTTGATGGATATCATTTTATTTTATGGTGTAGTGAAAATGCTTTAGCAACACGATTTCCATGTAAACATATGTCAAATGCAGTTACTTTTATCGCGAGTGCAAAGGCATCCACAGTGTATTGCAGCATTGTGATGTATCATACACGAAGCTCAATTTTATGCGTACCATATACAGTGAACGTTACAAATAATTCAAATATCGCATACTCACTGCGCACCGATAACAGATAAATCTCTTTGACACACGTACTGCCTAGATATGTGAAAATCTGATATTTTGTAGTATCGAGTAGATACTGATACTTTCGTTACTTGTATCAGATACTTTGTATGTGATACTGATACTCTCACTCGAATTTCGGGTAACGTCGGGGAATGCCAGTACATTATTATTAATTATGGCTACAAATGTACGTGTATCTATATGTTTGAGTGGTCAATAAACATTTACTTTATTATTATTATTATTATTATTATTATCGTTATCGTTATCGTTCTCGTTGTCGTTATCGTTATCGTTATCGTTATCGTTATCCTTATCCTTATCCTTATCAGTATCACTATCACCATCACCATCGCCATCACCATCATTATCATTATTATTATTATTATTAATTGCTTGTGCTAATTGCTTGTGCGAATTGCTTGTTTGCTTCCTCCCTCGTGGTATTTAGTCCGTAGCTTGCCTCCGCTTATTTACTACTTACCGGCTAACTCAGTAACTCTTGTTCCAGGATCGCCTATAACAACTGCAACTGTCCCGCATTTAGCGCTTGTACCACCCCGCTTATTAACTTGACTGTTAACTGTTCATTTAATTACTTTCTTTAGTTTAAGTAGTAGGTATTGTAACATTAGGTATGGATATTTAATATACAGGGTGTCTGTGAAAGGTTGGGAAACTCGGAGCTGGAGATACTGGTGACCAAAAAAAGTCAATTGAGTCAAATATGCCTTATCCGAATGTTGCTGGTTTCAAAAATACAGGGCGTTCAAAGCTATAATTTTATTTTGAAATATCTTAATAAGTTTGAAACCTGTTGGAGTATTAAAAAAAATTGGCACAAATATGTTTTTTAGCACGGCAAATAAGAATTTTTAACTAATTTTGACGTCACTAGTAGAGGGCGCCACTTATGGCACAGCATGTTTATTTTAAATGGCAGAACTTTTTTGCTGTTTAGTGTATCCATCTGTCCATTGAAACAATCGATTCTCCTACCTGTTATATCTGACAAAGGTATACCTTGTTGAAGTCGTTAGGAGTAATCATTTTTTAAATAATCGAATTTGAAATATTCAGAGCAGCGATTGAAAACTGTTATCGTTTCAGGTAAAGTAAGTTTCTACTGAAAATACAGCAAAATTTCAAAAAGATGGGCCTGCTTTGATGAAATCTTTGTGCTTTGTTGAAAAATGGTTTCAAAATCAAACCTCGCCGATCTTCTTGAAATTTTGCACGTCTCCATAATTTACCATTCTGAACAACTATTTCAAGTAACATTTTGCTGTATTTTCAGTAGAAAAGGTACTTTATCTGAAACGATAACAGTTTTCAATCGGTGCACTGAATATTTCAAATAGGATTATTTCGAAAATTGTTACTCCTAACGACTTCAACAGGGTATACCTTTTTCAGATACAACAGGTAGGAGAATCGATTGTTTCTATAGTCAGATGGATACACTAAGCTGCAAAAATGTTCTGGCATTTAAAAAAATGTTATGTACCATAAGTGGCGCCCTCTACTAGTGACGCCAAAATTAGTTAAATATTCTTATTTTTCGTGCAAAAAATCATAATTGCGGCATTTTTTTTTTTAATAATCCGACAGGTTTCAAAGTTATTGAGATATTTCAAAATAAAATTCTAGCATTGAACGCCCTGTATTTTTGAAATCAGCAACATTCGGATAAGACATATTTGGCTCAATCGACTTTTTTTGGTCACCAATATCTCCAGCTCCGAAATTTTCCAACCTTTCTCAGACACCCTGTATAGATAGTGTTACATATTATGACTTTATTCCGCCTGTGACGTCTAACTGTTTTCCCTAGACCCTCTGGACATACTGTAACTGCCTGAGTAGTGGTGTTTCTACACTTTAAAACAGAAACTGGCGCCCGAGGTAAGCGACGGCTGCAGCTCAGGCGTCATAGTGACACTGCGTCACATCGCACCACCGCCGACACGATGTAGATGCGTCACAACAGCAGCTATGATACGTTTGTGTAAATCAACGATAGTGTCCACTTCGGTGCGATACAATTTTTAAAACCCCTACAAAAAGAAGTCCAAATGATTTGAAGTCAGGAGATCAGTACCAATCCTCCTCGTGCAATACCTTGGTATTAATGTTTGGACACGCTGTACATGGTACGCATATAATTGAGCCGTGTATGATGCATCACAATACTGCAATACGCCGCGGAAGCCTTTGCACTCACTGCACACCGCGATTAAAATAACTGCATTTGGCACATGTTTACCTGGAAATCGTGTTGCTAAAACATTTTCACTACACCATAAATTAAAATGATATCCATCAACTCCGAGTTACTATACACGTAAGCCATTTTTGACACTTGAAAAACTAATGTTGGTCAACCGATGAAAAACGAAAAAAAAATGTTGAGCCAGAAAGTGCCATCTAGAAGACTAGAATTGTAACAATATGGCTATATGGAAAAATTTTATATTTTGATCTGAACAGAAATATCTAGTACCATGGTACCTACAAATGTTCTTTGACAAGATTTATTTTTAAGAGCCGTTTTTGTTTTACCAAAGTCTACCAAAGTAAATATATATTTTATTCCATAAACTCCGACAGAATTATTGCAACAATCATAATGGAATTTTTAATTGTTCTAGGAATTTATACCAAAACTCATATCAAATTAGAAGGGCGTTCTGTATGATACGCATATTTTTTTAAATATAATTTATTTGATATGGTTGTATCAGATACTGGAAGGATTCGACGGTATCAGATACCGAACTATTGTATCGGATACTGAGTATCTACTTGCTTGTTCATATTCACATAGCCATCTTTACGTGTGTATCAGAACTCCAATCATGATAATTACTACTAAAATCTACCGATATTTTGATATCTGTAACCAATTGCCAGTAATCTAAATACCTAGGCTATACTTTACATCGAGCCTTACAGGACATATCCTGACACTCCTCGACGTTACTCGAAATTCGAATGAAAGTATCAGTATCACATTCAAAGTGTCTGATACAAGTAACGAAAGTATCAGTATCTACTCGATACTACAAAATATCAGATTTTCAGATATCTAGGCAGTACGTCTTTCCGCGCCGAACTGAACGCGCCAAACATTATCCTTGCCTTGGTAAATTTGATTTGCTCAAAGAGATTTACCTGTTATCGGTGCGCAGTGAGTAGGCGATTTTTGAATTATTTGTAGCGTTTATAATGTTCGCTTCAATTATGTAATTAATTGCTTGTGAAAAATAAGGTGGAAGAGGGAAAAATATTTACAACTTATTAATGAATACGAGTATCCTGAATTATGGAATCCAAAACATGAATCATATTATAATAAACTTAAAAAATATGATGACTGAGTAAATATTGCCAAAGTTGCATGCTGTCCACTATTCAGCAATGCCGTATTCCTCTGCCGTAAAAATAGACATCTCGCCCACATTTTTCTTAACTTATTCTTCTCCTTTGTTAACGAATGAATGAGGAAAGGTGCCAGCGGCTAGCAGTACATCACCCGTGTCTATGATTTTAGACAAACATACCGAATACTGATAAAATCGGCAGGAACACGTCAAATGTAACAAACACTTCGAGTACGCGAGCTTTTTGTTTTGCTTTGATTGTGTGCGTGCAGCGCGCTCGGTTCGTTCGGAGTAAAATTCTCAAGCCAATACGCTCCATAAGAACTATATACATTTATTTTATCCCGAACAATATTTCGAAAATTCGAGTTAAGCAGTACATTTTATAAAAACAGTCCAAGTTCTTCGAGTTAGAAATTTTTAAGTTAGAGAGGTCAAATCACATCTAAAACAAAGTTTAAACCAAATGCACAAAAACAGTTTCAAGTTATAGAAAACTTGAAATATATATTCAATAATTGTAATCACTTGTAATACTAGAATTTGGAAATAAAGATGTTGAAGACATTGAATTTTTATTATTAATAATAAGCGCAACGGAGGCACTATTAGGGTTGCTTCAGTGTACAGTTTCAGGACGGTTCAATATAGTTGATCACTTTACTTTTGAGAGAAATCAAATGAAAACTTATTGAAAATATACCTATTATTTCCTTGCAAATTAATGATTTTCTAAAATTTTCTGTAATAAACAAAAATAATAATATTAGTGAATGAAAAAATGCTACTTCATTTTTCTTTAAATTAGATTAGTTGGAATAAATTTAATAAATATCAATTGGAGTTCATTATTTGACTAGACATTTTCTGTTGTTGTCTTATTGCTTTTTCTGTAAATATTATTAGTTTTCATTTTTCATAAGAACTTTCGTATCGTAATTTTGTAGCGTTCACAAAAATTTGGAAAATTTGTGTTTTTCACAGGACTCCATTTGACAACAGTGTTATATCTCCCGTTTTTTAGTAGACAGCTGAATATCCACCTACTAACAGGGTACGAAATCCATTACATTATTTGGCAATAAATTTAGAGACGGGCGTAGAATTTATTGACTGGAGTTTATTGTAGTGCATCCATCTATCGGTATTATCCAAAAGTTCTTTAGGTTGACTTACTATATCTAACAAAAACAAGACTACTATAAATAATCGGATTTCAATATTCGGAATCGCCTGACTAGAGACTACAGTAGTCCAGCGAGGTAAAGGTTGAAAATATTATTTCAATAATTTTTTACTCGAATATTATAAGGATTTTACAAAAAAATTTTTTAGGATATTGACCCCATTTTTCATGATGCATCTATTCTCAATTTTTTTTAAACAAGTTGTGAATTACCCTGTATAATACAAATATATAATTGTATTTATAAAAACATCACTTGCCTTTTATCAGCTTTTCGTATATCTTTATGTAATAAAATTTCTGCTCTACTAATAATGATTAATATCTAATGCTATAGACAGCGCGTGTATTCGCGATTCGTTATACCCGATTCGTGATATGCGAGAAATTCGTGAATAGTGTCTAGGGTCTTGTTTGTTAACAATCCATTCATAAAAACCCTACACACGATGCATGAATTTCTTACAAACTACACATCGGAATCGGGAATTCATGCATAGTATTATAGTAACAATTATGTAATACCTAAACCCTTTAAATGACAAAACAGAATTAGCCATAAAAACATTAAATTGATAGTATTATATTAATAAAATTATTAATTTAATCGTGTATCATATGTAACAATATCAAAAAATTCTAAAATTCATGAAAATATGTTTTAAGTTTGTGTCAAATAAATTGAAAGGCATGATTAATTAAGATAAATCTCCTGGACAAATATATTTTATAAAAATTTTATGCAGTTAAATAAATCAGTAACGGAATGTTGGATATTTACGAATAGAAATTAGTCACTGCTGACACACCTAAATAACATTCCAATCATTTCCAGTCTTGCTATATACTTTAAATAACGGACGAGACGCTGAAAAACAATAAATTTTTCAGACTGTCGTATATTTAAGTAATAATATAAAATTTATGTTAAGAATAAGTAATTATCTAAATTAAGTACTACCAGTAAAATATAAATATACTTACCCAACGGACATGTAAATAACTGATTATGTGATTCCTGAAAAAATACTTTGTATTACAATCAATCAATCCATTTAAATGTGTCCCCAGTCCCCTTTCGTAAAAATAGATCATTTAGCAGTGACAGTTGTCGATAAGATAGATATATGCAAAAGTTCTTGAAGAAAAAAATTAATTATAATTGTTGTGCAAGGTGGAAGGAAATCTCCCATATCTACATCATTAAACAATTTTCACATGGTCTGAAGTTTTATTAAAATAGGTATGTAATTTATAGGCGTTATTATATGACTAAAAAATAAACAGTGATCGTTTCTGAGTTTCAAATTGCACGCAGGCTTATATCTACATCTTTAATTCTGTATCGTCCTTTAAGCCGGTTACGGACGGTGAACTATAATATATACAGGGTGTCCCAAAA
Organism: Monochamus alternatus; assembly: GCA_037114965.1. Classification (NCBI taxonomy): domain Eukaryota; kingdom Metazoa; phylum Arthropoda; class Insecta; order Coleoptera; family Cerambycidae; genus Monochamus; species Monochamus alternatus. The sequence goes on along the minus strand of CM073428.1, from coordinate 44,218,838 downwards.
TAGAAGGCCATACATTAACCACATATTTTTTGGACAAAAATAATGCGATTTTCCTTATGTCATTTTTTATTTGGGCATCCCTGTTTCAATATACAGGGTGTTAAAATTACATTTTTAAAAACTATTTTTGTTAATAATCCCATTATTTTGTAAGATACACACTTGAAATTTTGCACGTACTTTTATCTTATTCCGGCATACTTATCATGTAATTTTGGTGAAAAAAATCGAAGGGTAATTGGAGGTAACTGAGGAATGCCTATGCAGCTCTTTCTTGAAATATCAAACGTAGAATTTTCTTCTGATCATTTTATCTCTTTTGTAATTTTTTGTTTAAATGCTCCGTTTTGAAGGAAAACAGCAGTTTGTAGTGCCCATAAATCTATCATTCACTATCATTTTCAACTGAAATTGAAATTTTGTGGATATACTTATTATTACAATACCTTGGCAACTTAGCAAATCGTAATACTTACTGAATGAATAATTGCTAATTAAAACAGAAGGAATAATTTTAAATTTTATAAAATGAGGAATACTTATGAATTGAAAAAATAATATGGCATTAAAATCTGTAATACAGTTCTCTTATCAACCAAAAAATAATAGTCTTGTTTAGTAATAGTAATAAGGAACGATCAACATAATAACTTTTTACCTAAATAACATTAAATAAAATAATTTATTAATTACTACTAATTTACTTCTACTTGCCCACCCTCCTCATTAAGGTATTCTCTTTTTATTTTAATTAGCAAATATTCATTCAGTAAGTATTACGATTTGCTAAGTTGCCAAGGTATTGTAATAACAGGTATATCCACAAAATTTCAGTTTCACTTGAAAATAGTAGTGAATGATAGATTTATGGACACTACAAATTGCCGTTTTTCTCCAAAACGATACATTTAAACAGAAAATTACAAAAAAGGTAAAATGATCAGAAGAAAATTCTACGTTTGATATTTCAAGAATAAGCTGCATAGGCGTACTTATAAATAATTGGAGGGGATAAAGGGCACGGCATCCCTCAGTTACCTCCATTCGCCCTTCAATTTTTTTAGTATGCCGCAATAAGATAAAAGTACGTGCAAAATTTCAAGTGTGTATCTTAGAAAACAATGGGATTATTAACAAAAACAGTTTTTTAAAATGTAACTTTAACACTCTGTATATTGAAACAGAGACGTCCAAATAAAAAATGGCATAAGGAAAGTCACATTATTTTTGTCCAAAGAATATGTGGTTAATGGTATGGCCTTCTATTTTGGGACACCCTGTATATCTGATATATTACAAAAATATCGCTTGTGATTAAAATGCATAGAACGCTACCCATTGACGCTGTAACTTATATTTACACATATCTATGCGGTTTACTTGCTCGTAGGAGTACATCTCATTGCAAAGATATAAATATATATTATATTATCTCTTACTGCCCGTAACCCGCTTTAATGTTTTTTACACTCGCTATACCTAAGTTAAACAATACTATACAACTAATATTTTTCATCATACCTCTGTTAATCCTGCTTCAATTATCATCAGAATGGCGACCACAACAGTCGCCCGTATCTTTACCACCATCACCTCTGAAAAGAAAAATCGGTATACTATTTATGTTGTAGAGACAAAATTATACAAAAAAGGTTACAAATATTATACATGAACACTGGTAAATTATTTCATAGACATCGAACAATATTATTAAAATGGTGTAAAGGTACGGATTCGCTGGTGCGACTGCGGCTGCGGCTCGCGACTGCGACTCGTCACCGACCAATAGGCAGTCTAAATGATGTAGTTGATGAGAACATTCAGACTGTCTATTGGTTGGCGACGAGTCGCAGCCGCAGTCGCACCAACGAATCCGTACCTTAACGTAAATTTAATTGCCATATTGTTGTATACATTTGCATTGTTAGAAGTTTAATTATCAGAAATATGTGTATGGGCAAAACTGTATGGCATTTCATATTCATTAACATACTATCGGGAAAACAATTCCGATCGTTTTTGTGTTTACACATATAAAAAAACTGTTTAAGGGCGCTTTGGACGTTGTCTTTTCATCCGTTTTACGGTTACAATCGTAGTCGTGAAGTAAGATGGAACGTCAAATCGTTGGATTACATATTACGTACCGTCAATTGCTTGGCTTGAACGGAATATTTTTAATTCAATAAATTTATTTTTACAATTATCTCTGAAACTGAGGCCGGAGATTATTCTTATTGTCTTTCTTTGTATTAAAGTTATAATTTAACAAAAAAGTTTGTGTGTACCAATTGAACTCTGATTTTGATTTACAAAATTTACGTGTAAGTGAAAAACAATGATCAATATTAACGCTTAATACAGTGCTTTCGAAAAGTAACGAATAAATTCATTATTTTTGAAATTGAGAAGTTTTCGAAAAAACCTCTGACACGTCGATTTTGTTTTTAAAAAAGGCACTTTTTGACATACGACTCATATTTGTGACGTCATCGTTGTTCGAGATATGACGTTATTGACAATTTTTTTAAATAGCAACCCCAATTGACCATATAATAATAATAATAATAATAATAATAATAATAATAATAATAATAATAATAATAATAATAATAATAATAATAATAATAATAATAATAATAGAATAGAATAGAATAGAATAGACCTTTATTGACAGTATATACACAACAGTACATTTATGTCATAATAAAAATTAATTATAGTTGAAATTTGGTAAAACAAAAAAGCAATAAAAATATATATATTAAAAGGCACAATGGTAATGCTTAGTCAAAGATAAAAAATACAAACAAAAGGTATATAAAACACCACTTAAAACATGAAACTAACCACAAAAAAGAATGTTTAGTGGAACATATTACTCACTGATTAGAATTAAAAAATTTATATGCGTAAAGTAAGTATATTTAAACTCAAAATCTAAGATGAATAGGTGTTAGTAGAACAATATTCAGTAAATTCGTCAACACTGTAAAAGCAATGCAGTAATAGAAAGGATTTGATAAATCTACGAAAAGCTCCATATGATAATTGAGTAATATGTTTCACTCTACAGAAGTTATCAAATCTATTGTACAAGTTAATATCTGGCTTATTGGATTTGGTGACATTAAGTCGGGAATAAGGTAATAACAGATTACCAGCGTGTCTGGTATTATAGCTATGCACATCAGAATGGGTTTGCAGATGAGCTGCACTCTTATGAACTAATGATAAAACCTCATATACATATAAACAGGGTAAGGGCAAAATTTTGTGGTGAATAAACAATTCTCGACAATGGACTCTGCTAGTGGCATTACCAATGAGGCGAATAGCTGCTTTCTGAATAACAAATGCTCTCAAGGCACTAGTAGCATTTCCCCAAAGAGCTACACCATAAGATAGATGGCAGTGAACCAAAGAAAAATACAGCATTTTTAAAGTAGAAGTATGGACACATGAGCGAAGCTGCCTCAGAAAGAAAACCTGCCGTGCCAGTTTAGAGCAGAGGCGATCTATATGAGTAGCCCAAGTTAAACGCGTATCCAAATAAATTCCCAACAATTAAACATTATCCACATTGCATGATACTTTACTAGCAGTAAATGTAATGTCACGAGTTTTATCCATATTTAGTTTCAGTTTGTTTGCAGAGAACCACAGACTAGCATTGTCCAGATCACCTCTGCTCCCATCAATACCACCACGAGTTAACAAGGTGGTATCATCCGCAAATAAAATACAAGTCGAACGTTGAATGTTGACAGGCAGATCATTAATGTAGATTAAAAATAAAATCGGACCAAGAACTGATCCCTGCGGTACACCGGCCGATACAGGTAGAATTTCGGAGTCAGAATCACCAATGGAAACATACTGCATGCGATCTGATAGATAGGAGCGGAAAAGGTTTAGCTCTTTGGAGCGAATACCATAATATTCCAACTTAAATAAAAGCACATTGACATCAACACAATCGAATGCCTTAGACAGATCACATAATGTGGCGTGAATGTTCATCCCACAGTCCAAACCCTCTACAATGTTCTCTAGAACTGCTAGCAGAGCTCCGACTGTGGAACGACCATTGCGAAAGCCAAATTGACAGGGCGACAAAATAGACTTGCTTTCAAAATATTGCAATAACTTATCTTTCAGCAAAATTTCAAAAACTTTTGAGATCACAGGTACAATTGCAATTGGCCTGAAGTTGTCTAATATATTATTGTCCCCTTTTTTGTGAAGAGGAAGAACCCTCGTAACTTTAAAGCAGTCCGGCCAAATAGAATCCTCTATAAATTTATTGAAAATAATTGACAGGGGCTTAACGATGGGCTCAATAGCGACTTTTAGCAATTTACTATTCAGGCCATAATAATCGAAACAACTAGAATTTTTCAAGCTTAAAATTGCCTCGCGAACATCAGACTCATCAACCGCTGAAAGGAAAAACGATGAAACTGGTTTAGGGACTTTATTTAAAAAAACAGCCGGATTCAAATAATAATAATAATAATAATAATAATAATAATAATAATAATAATAATAATAATAATAATAATAATAATAATAATAATAATAATAATAATAATAATAATAATAATAATAATAATAATAATAATAATAATAATAATAATAATAATAATAATAATAATAATAATAATAATAATAATAATAATAATAATAATAATAATAATAATAATAATAATAATAATAATAATAATAATAATAATAATAATAATAATAATAATAATAATAATAATAATAATAATAATAATAATAATAATAATAATAATAATAATAATAATAATAATAATAATAATAATAATAATAATAATAATAATAATAATAATAATAATAATAATAATAATAATAATAATAATAATAATAATAATAATAATAATAATAATAATAATAATAATAATAATAATAATAATAATAATAATAATAATAATAATAATAATAATAATAATAATAATAATAATAATAATAATAATAATAATAATAATAATAATAATAATAATAATAATAATAATAATAATAATAATAATAATAATAATAATAATAATAATAATAATAATAATAATAATAATAATAATAATAATAATAATAATAATAATAATAATAATAATAATAATAATAATAATAATAATAATAATAATAATAATAATAATAATAATAATAATAATAATAATAATAATAATAATAATAATAATAATAATAATAATAATAATAATAATAATAATAATAATAATAATAATAATAATAATAATAATAATAATAATAATAATAATAATAATAATAATAATAATAATAATAATAATAATAATAATAATAATAATAATAATAATAATAATAATAATAATAATAATAATAATAATAATAATAATAATAATAATAATAATAATAATAATAATAATAATAATAATAATAATAATAATAATAATAATAATAATAATAATAATAATAATAATAATAATAATAATAATAATAATAATAATAATAATAATAATAATAATAATAATAATAATAATAATAATAATAATAATAATAATAATAATAATAATAATAATAATAATAATAATAATAATAATAATAATAATAATAATAATAATAATAATAATAATAATAATAATAATAATAATAATAATAATAATAATAATAATAATAATAATAATAATAATAATAATAATAATAATAATAATAATAATAATAATAATAATAATAATAATAATAATAATAATAATAATAATAATAATAATAATAATAATAATAATAATAATACACAAATATTATGACTCATAAAAGCCTTAACATTGAAGTGGGTCAGCGGTCCTCAACAAGTTTTCTATTGATAAATCACGAAATTTATTTAAAATTTAACTTTCTTATTCTTGATTTTTGTTTTTTTTAAGAAATATGAATTATATGTTCTATACAGTGAACTATACTGTTGGTTATTTAAGGTTCACCGTATATATTCAGCACTACGGGCTGAGTACGCCCATGGCTTACATTAAATTTACACTGTAAACAGCGCTGCTCGTAACTCCGCAAATGTCAACGGTACTTTATAACAAATATTTTATTCATCTACATAACCAGAATATATTTTTATACCTCATCAATAATTCATAACTATTTGCAGGACAATTGTGTGCTGACGCTTCCGTTGTAGTTATAACTTCATACCAAATATAATAAGTACATAACGGAAGACCTTATGCGGATTACATAATTACGTGAACTGATGGATATTAATAGATTTAATTAAATTGTAAAATATATGTTCTACTCATGCCTTTAAACTGATGCAGAAACAATGGCTTAATAAAGAAGTTACTTTAAGTATGCGAACTGAAAATAGTTGTAACGGTTAATTTAGTAAAACACGCGGTATTCCAGAGAGACAGAGCAAAACTAAAAGTTACATTTAGTAGGCAACCATATAATCAATAAAGGTTTGTGTTATAATTATAAATTTTTTTTGTACTTAAAATTACTTCAATAATATAAATTGGACAATATATACAATAATATAAGTCAACAGTAAATTAGTTTAACTTTTAGAGGTAAAGATCGTTAATATTATTTGTTGAGACTTGAAACTTGTTTCTTGAAAGTGCTACACTCTGCTTATAAATTAGAATTTATCAACAAAACATTTACAATATTATGCAGTGATACGATTAGTGGCGAAATGATGTTCCAATAATAAATATATTTTATTAAATGTTTAATAACAATTCGAATTTCAATTTTCATTTGCTATTTGACACCGGCCAGCGAGTCGTTTTTTTTATAGACAAGAAATGTAGGTTCTTTTTGTCGACCGCTAGAAATTAGGAAGCGAACGCCAGAGTCGAGGAATTTGCCTGTTAAAAATCACGCTCTGTGCGAAATATAGTGGCCTTATAATATTCTGAGGTAGATATTAATGTTTAAATAATTTTTGTTTTGTTAAATAGAGTTAAATGTTGATACTTAGACGTAATCATATTTTAGGCTTTTTACTTTACGTTAACGTTTACTACTATGAGGCTTTATGTAATTCTGTCTTATTGAGTACCACGTATTACGTACTATCCAGGCCGAAGTACCTCCGGAAGTAGTAAATAAACGTTGGTAGCATCATTGAATCATCCATATACTGCTGACGTTTTGAAGTATGTCCATTACGACAAAGTTTGTTGGCGAGTCCAGGAGGCTGACATAACCATCAATCTTTGGAAGAGTCCCAGAGACTGGTGTACTCACTAAAACTACTGCTGGAATATGACCAGGACCATTTAGGAGCAGATTGTACCAACTTTCAATAATATTGTAAGTTCTTTCCAATTTTTTATCACGAATGCAAGTGCATCATCGAATCTTAAGTACTGCAGGGGAAAATCAGTTTATCCAACGACAACTACTAATTACTTTATTTATGGTTATATACTCCTTTTTATGCTTATGCCTTTTCAATATTACATATTTATTTAATATACAACTGTGAACTCCATAACAGCTGTTTGCGGAGGGGATAATTGTTTAAATAATTTTTAAAGATTCAATGTTGAACATATTAATGCTCTGTGTTTTCAATACATCCTATATGCTTTATTAAATTTAATATTCGTATTAGCTAGCAACATAATATTATAGTCAATTTAATTTAGTGCGTACAGTATATTTAATACAATCTGTTTTATGGCATTTTTCTATACTATTATTTAGAGAACAACAAACATACCCTTGCACTTTTACTTTTATTGTTTCATGTGAATTTAAGATACATTAACTAGTAAAATTAAATATTTTTAAACAATTTTTATTATTACTTTGATTTATTGTGTATTTTGTCCACTTTTTGCCGTTTCCCTGGAACGGCTGGCGCCCAAGGTTGTCTACTTACAAAATATTATTAGCTGAAATTTATTGAAACAAAGTATTTGTTATTTTCAAATCAACAATCGAACTCACGCCCGCTCTCGGCTGTATAAAGCTGTCGTGCATTGTCGAACCCTTCATTAACAATTACTATTATCTTTAACTTAAGTAAGGTTACATAGTATAAAATTTTAAAAAAATGCGCCTATATTACCACATATTTATCTCATATGCAATACCATACACCAGTGAAGTGCAAAGTGATCTCTCAAACAAACAATTTTAAAATGTATATTTAAATAAACTCTTTTTGGTTATGTTATAATAATAAATAATAATAATAAATAATTCATTTATTTGCCCAACAGAAAACTCCCACTTATAGTGTTATAAAAAAATGGTGTGCTAAATAAAAACAAAAAATCAGTAGGTAATAACAACAAAACAACATATTTAAAAAGTTACATATAAGCAAATAGGTACTTGAATAAGAAATTATTATAAAAAACAAAAAGAAATGGTTATTATAAAGCAAAAACAAATTGCGATAAAGAGAGAATGCAAAAAATAAATTATAATTGAAAGCTGTTAGATATAATTTATTTTAATGCAATCAATGTTGTTATTAAATAGTTTAAATAAGAATATAATACTACACATAATACGTCTAGTTTTTAATGAAGGAATATCAAAGGTCGATAATAGTAACTCATGATCATAACCCAGGATATTCACTAGTAATTTTAAAAGAAAGATATTTTAAAAATTTGAATTGATTCCAAACTAGCAGATTGATTCTCACAAATAGGATACTAAATCAATTCTCCAACTTAGTACGCACCAATCAAAAATACTCCCTCAATTGTGAAACACTTACAATTTCTAATAATGAAAGTACTTTTCTAGCCGATTTTGTAATGTTATTTATGTGTTCCGAAAAATTCAACTAACAGTCAAAGAATATTCCTAAGTTTTTAGTTCCAGTAGACCTTTCCAGGATAACATTATTCAGCGCATAATCAAACATAATCGGATTTTTCTTTCTGGAGAAACTAATTACTTTACACTTATTAATATTTAATCTAAGTGAAAATAACCTGCACTAATTTACAATTGCATCCATTTGAGACTGCAAGTACAAACAATCTGCAATAATATTTATATTACGACAAATTTTAAGATCATCTGCATAAAGAAGTTTATGACAGTCAAGAGAATTCATCAATAAATAACAAAAATAAAAGAGGCCCAAGATTTCATCCATTGTATGCACCATAGTAAGATCGATCTACTAAATAAGTTCTAAAAAATTGTACTAAAGTGAAGAATCCAAATTCCTTCAGTTTGATTAACAATATACTGTGACTAATAGTATCAAAAGCCCTGGAGAAATCTGTGTATACCACATCAATCTGACCTCTAGAAAAAAGTGTCTCGCATATATCTTGGGTAATTAAAGCCAAATTAGTTATTGATGATCGTTTACTAGGAATCCGTGTTGATATGGAGAGAGTAAGTTTTTTACTGACTGATATATGCAGCTATATAGAGAGATTTCCAAGACTTTAGCAAAATTGGGAAGAATTGAAATTGGTCTGTAACTGGATATATTAGTTACATCTCCACTCTTCAGTGACAGACAGATTCTACCCAACTTCCAACAAGTTGAAAACTGGTCAGTGCGTAGGAACAAATTAAAGATAACAGCAAAGACACTTGCGCAATCTCTCACCAAAAAACTAGGCATCAAATCGTGACCCGCAGTAAATTTGTTATTTACCTTGGAGATGGACTGTCTCACAATAGTCTCAGTTAATTGATTAATATTAACACAAGGTAGGTTATTAAACACATTATCAAGTAAAATAATGTTAGCGTCATCTTGTACGCATACACTACAAACGTATTGTGCAAAACCATCTACAATGCATTGAGGAGTGTTAAATTCGGCACCATTATTGACATACATTTTACCGGGTATTCTTGAATTACTGCGTTTCATATTTACAAAAGTCCAGAATCGCTTGCTATCCGTCAGTATACTTTGTTCAGTATCACGTACATAGTTATTGAAACATTCCGATATTTGTCTCTTTTTAATTCTTCTCATACGATAAAAATCCTGTTTTTAGACCTGCGGTATTTATCTTTATATGAGTTTTTAAGTCTCAGGTTTCTTTTCAAACCAGGTGCGTATCATGATGGATATGGAGATTCTCTATTACTATATGAAGATACATACAAGTCAAATAAAGAATATAAGTTATGGTAAAAACTATTAGAAGCATCGTTTACATCAGAGAATTGATTGAGAAACGAGCAGTCCGTATTATATAAAGCATCGTATAATCTCGGATAATTAGCTTTGCAAATGTTATAGTTTTTCCCCACAAAATTGACTGCAAATGTAGGAAAGCTAACATTGGATGATAGTTCCAGTTGGAGTACAGGATAATGTAAATCCTCCTTAACCAGTGGCAAAGAATCATGACAAACTTTACATTGAATATTGACAAATACCAAATCCAGTAAACGACCGTTAACATTAACCACATCATTCACTTGGTTCAAAGAAATAAAATCATTAATTAATTGGCATTTAGCATCAACGATATTATTATTATTGAAATGTATAATATTAAAATCCTCCATAATTATAACATTACTACGGTTCTTAATTGAGTGGCTAAATAATTCAAAAAATAGTTCAAATTCATTTGCAGATATAGAAGGTAGTATGTAACTACATAAACGTAAAGAAAAAAATGATCATTCAGAAAACACTTGCAACCTACAATGTCAATGTTTACCAGAGTATTTGTAATATAAGACAGGTCTAGAGGATCAATAATCAAATCACTGTCGACAACAACCAATGCACCACTACCCTTAGACAGTTGTACTTCATGGAACTGACGATCCGACCGAATCACATTGTATGACAAAGGAAAGTATTCACTACTGTTAATGTCTGCTGATAACCAAGTTCCGACAAGACCAACAATAGAGAATTTAGTTTCACTAATTGATGAGGAAAATTCATCTACCTTAGATCTCAAACCACGAACGTTCTGAAAGTATCATGAAACATTATGAGTAGTTTCACTGTCGGGCCTTATTAGTTTAATGTAAGAATCTTGGTAACTCCACGAACATATTTTATTTTTAAATTTTGTTCACCATTATTACGCCTATCTTCCAATTCAGCCTTCAACTTTTTATGGAATGGCAGTTGTCTCGGGGTACGTTCGGCAGATCAATTAATGTTCTTAAATATTGCATTTGTTTTCAGGTTTCGGGCCTTCTTCAATATATTGTAAACTATAGATTCATTAGTTAATACAACTTTTATTGGACGTGTACCACCCTTGGACAGGACAAACTTGCCCAACCTAGAGATATTTCCAACATCCGCATTTACACACAAAAAGTTAAGCATCTCACTGACCTTAGCTTTGTCATAAGAAATTTTATTATCCCGTACTTCAGCCACATTATATACTATAATATTAATTTTGCGTTTTTCACGTTCCCGAATTTCCCGAACTATATCCTCGAAATCTTAAGGATCATCACTGCGATCACTATATGATTTTAATTTGATTCTTCTGCAATTGTAAGACTACATATCTCAATTCATTGATATCTTCGGTTACCTGTAGACAATTGTAGCAAGACCAGTTCAGTGGCTTTTTAGCTTTGATAATTCTAACTTCAGACGCAGAGATATCCACACAAGCGTGATTAAAAACTTTTTTGCAAACACAGCAGGTAACCAGCTTACGCTGATCAGTAGTAGTATTGCAGCAAGAACATTTCATCCATCCGGCATAATGTAACAGATGAAGTGAAGTTGCAGAAGCAACTCTATACATTTAAATATTTAGCCACTAAATTAAAACTTCTACGCCACTGACAAATCGTATAGAATTTTATGTAGCAATGTCAATATATGACTCAGGTTAGGAATATAAACTCTAGCATCAACAAATACCAAAATAATGGATTGCACCAAACAACATAATTAAGCACAGGTGTAAATGAAACTAAATAAAGTCGTTACTAACCACTAAATTAAGGCAAAATACTCACAGCTGCACATTAAACATGGAGTATCTAGACCAAATATTATAAGTATAAATGTAAATTATGTTTGTAAGTATTAGCATTAGCAGAACACATAGATGATACTCTCATAACATATTTCATTAGTCATTCCCAAAAGTCCTCAAAAATTAAGATCTTTCACCAGGCGAAGATTCATCCTAGGCCAGGTACTTTTTCTCTGTATCCTTGCAGGGGTACTCTAGGAAATCCTTAGCAAATTGACAGATATTTGTTTCACCCCACCGATTTCTAAATTGTTTGTGGATGTCCTGCTTGATAATTCCAACAAAGCTATATATAATAATAATAATAATAATAATAATAATAATAATAATAATAATAATAATAATAATAATAATAATAATAATAATAATAATAATAATAATAATAACAATAATAATAATAATAATAATAATAATAATAATAATAATAATATCTCTACCCCTCATTCTAATTACAGGGATTAGCCCAGAAGTCGGAGACTTGTGCGGGAGAGGGGGCGGCATATTATTATTAAGCAGGCCGCATTTGCGTCCAGGAACGACTTACTTTGGTAGGCCCTAACCACTATTCAGTGCAGGAATGAGGGAAACCTGGAAAACCTCATTAATTAGGGGGGTAGTCAAATATCAACCGCTATCAATCTCTCACATTGACCCAAGCTAACATTATTCCACCCTACCATACCCGCAGAGAGGGTGCCAATCCTCTCCACGAATATAGCTTATATACGGTCTACCGGCAGCTGGGCTCGAACCAACTCCGATCTAGTCACCTCGATTCAAGTACTGACGCCTTAAACCGCGCGACCACTGACCGACCATATATATATATATATATATCAGTGGTCGCCCGGTTTAAGGCGTCAGTACTTGAATAAAGTTATTCAATATTTTTTCTATTTCGTATGATTTTGGTTGGGATCTATGATATGAAGCTATAACCAAATTATTTTTTATTCAGTTACTGATAATTTAAATATATTATTACTCTATATTTTCCCAAAATAAAAATATTATACTGATTATTTTTGGATTACAAATTTTGATCATTGATTAATTTATATTTATGGGGAGTAGACAGTAGTAGCTGTAACACACCAACCGGAATCAATATATAAGTGGGCTCAATGGTACTGAAAACAGGTCGGTCTCCCACAAAGCCTAGCCTGAAGACAACAAGGGCAGACTACCGAATCTCAGCTAAAACTAGGAATGTGCAAGTTAATTCTGATACTGGCAGCGACCAGTTACCTAGGTCTGTGACCTTAACAGTCTGAAAAATCACTACCTATAAATTAAAAAACAGTACCGGCCGCGGAAGTCTACAAACCACTATTCCAATTAAACTTGTCGCAATTTCTCTGCAAAGGTCTTTTCTGTGTTAATAATCGAAACTTAAAAGTGCGTAATACAAAATGTTTTTGATTTCAATTATTATATTCTTACATATTTCCTGTGGAAGTGTCCTCTTATAAAAACGTCATATACGAGTATTACGCTTATAAAACCAATGGTATTATTTATACTCATAACAAAATTTCAAGAAAGAATTTGTACTTAATTTGTGTTTAAATTTTTGAAATAAGTAAAATGCTGGACAAGTCTAAATAACATAAAGTAACATAAACCCACTAGATAATACTGCATATTGTATCATTAAGGAATGTGAACATTAGGTCAACTTTATTGCAGCAACTACATCAGTATGTTGAACTATCGTCAGCTAAATCGCAGCACCCGTGCTTTTTCCGACGCGATTTGTAAACGATGGTTGAACGTTGAACAGTACATTGTTCTCATACCATGTATAATTTTATGCCACTTATAAAACTGTCAAATGAGTTTTTTTTAATATTTACCGATACTTCTTCTTTTATAATTTTCCAGATATTAAGTATTCGTTGTTAATATACATCACCATCATAATAAGTCATGAAACATGTCATATATAAGAAACTAACTTTATTGAAGTTGATGATGATTTCTCGCAACTGAAACATCGTAATGAAAACCTAAATATACAGCGAAATTTCTCGAAAGAAATTGCTTGAAAAGGTGTTTTCAGATTTTAAAAATTTCTCTAAATAGAAAAATTACAGATCAGTCAGATTTACTACTTTTCCTAATAACTCAAAAACATGAAGAGCTAAGATCGATCTGCAAGCGCCATTAAGTTAGCAACAGAACTGTCTAGAATTTTACTTATTTGACTGTTATAGTTTCCGAAATGCTAATACATGCATCATCAAAATAGTTCGCATGGTATATTTTCTTTTATTTCGAAGTAATCAACCTGGACAGTTTTAGCTGAATCACTTTGTTTAGTAAATAATTAATTTTAATAATATTTTTACTAATATGCAACAAGTATTTTTAAAATAAGAAATTTTTATTAATTCGAAAACAATTTAGTTAGTTAGACTGTAGTATATGATGTAGGCAATATGATATAAAATTTTTAAAAAATATATATATTAGTTGATTTCAAGAAAGTTTCACTAATGAAAATTAGTTCAAAACAATGGAAAAGTGAAATATAAAAAAAGATCAGTTTGTTTAAAAAGAGAATTCTAAATTTTAAACGAACACTTTTCTGCTCAGAGCATATCAAATAGTTATTTTAAATTAATTGTATCTGAACATATTTACTTTCATTTTGTCAATAAAAGACAATGTAGTAAAAATTTTTAATTATGTTACAAATGTTTTAATTTCGGTCTTAAACTATTACATCACATATTTAAACCCTATAAAATTACGCACCTACTTAAGTAAACATAATGTCACGGAATTACTAAGATTGCCCCGATCGCCCCTACACGATTCTGTTAAACAAACAAAATGCCGTGGATCGAGACGGGACTAGAAAATTTGAGAAACGACGAGAAGCGTTCGAGAGATGCTAGAAAATAGATCTAGAGATGCTAGAATATAACTGGAATATTCGTTGGGTCTATAAAAGAAAAATAAACGGCCGATTAAGTTAGTCTTGTATAAGTCTTGTATTACAATCTGAATTGAAGTGTTTAGTTGGAGATATCAAAGTGATTTAGATAGCTAGTTGAGTTCTAATTAGTGTTCAGTAGTGTACTGAGTATAATTAATAAAGAAGTAATTAATTAACGGATTGTGTTTTTCTGGCAGTAGTAAAATTCGGATTAGGAAATCCGTGACAATAATATTTGAAGAATTTAATTTTTTACATTTAGTAATAAAGCTGTACCGATTGAATTAATTTCTACTATAAAAATGTACTATTTGAGAGAAATATTTACCACAGTTAAATACTCATTTACATACATACATATAGTTTCTATTTATTTTTAATCTCGGTGTTTTTCTCCACAGTTTCTGTTTATATATTATTATTAATTGACAAGTCTCCAGTAATCGACACTTCAAGGAAAAATGTTTTAAAATCAGAAATTTAGGATTCAAGTTGTCTAAATTATGCCATCTAGGGCTTGCTAGATATGTTTTCTAATTAAAATTACAGTTTTCCTACATATCGACACTACTACTCCAAGCTTGGTGATTTCCATAGATCGAGTCAGTAGTGGTCATAAAAACTACGAAGTAGTTGTGTTGTAGGTTAAGGTGAGTTTAAAAGTTTTTAGTCAGATAAATGATTTAACTTTTGCAAGGAGATTGAAA
This sequence comes from Monochamus alternatus, assembly GCA_037114965.1. NCBI lineage: Eukaryota > Metazoa > Arthropoda > Insecta > Coleoptera > Cerambycidae > Monochamus > Monochamus alternatus. The sequence goes on along the minus strand of CM073428.1, from coordinate 44,203,200 downwards.
TCTATGTTTTGTTATATAAATATGCATCTTAATAATAAATATAGTGAACTTTACCGGTTTGGCTTCTATATTTACAAAAAAATAGCATGTCAATTACTGGATAAGAAAATTCGAGGTAATTCTAGTGATTGACAGGCGATATCAATTACTGAATATTACCTTTTAAATAAACCTTAGGTTATTCTGTTCATATTGAAATAATTCATCCAGTTAATGACATACATCGTCAATTATTGGAATTACTGATAATTTTCGAACCAAGTAATTAACATGCTCCTTTTTGAAGCATATCTGGTCATTTTGGTGCACACTTTTGAACAGATACTTCAAAAATTTTATTGTTCTATATATCCGATAACATTCACTATGAATAAAAAAAACTCGACCAAAATTTAAATACACCGAATCAGCGATGCGCAGTGCCATGCTAGCAATGAGAGAACAGAATATGTCATATTCTACCGCCAGCAAAACATATGGCGTGCCAAGAATTACATTAATGTACAAAGTCAAAGGTAAAACACCAGAGGAAAGGAGCATGGGTCCCAAAACTATTTTAACCAGTAAGGAAGAGAAGGAGTTAACCAAATGGATCAAGAATATAGCTAAAGCTGGATTTCCATTGGTAAAAGGTGATCTGTTAACCATAGTTGAAAAAATTATAACGTCCGATAAACGACCAAACCCTTTTAAAAACAATCGACCAGGGAAAAAATGGTTTGACAGATTTCTGAAAAGACATCAAGATATAGCCACCCGTGTCCTCGAAAATCTCTCGTCTATTAGAGAGGAATAAAAGTGATAAATTTTCACATGAAGACAGAGGTGACTCAGGTAATATCCTTCTGAATGAAATAACCATGCAAGAAACGTCTGAAAATATCAGACAAAGTAGCGATCAACCTTGCCATGATATACGATGTGATATACCAGTACTTATACAAGAGCAGTTTTATGCAGTATATTATAATGATAATTTTTATATAGGACAGATTGTACAATTGGGGCTTATGTCATCAAAAATCAAATTTTTAAAACATTACTCTAAACCAATATCAATGGCCTCGAAAAGAGGATTTTGCAAAAGTATGCCACAATTTTGTATATTCTGATACAATATAATGCGATGCCATAAGCTCTAATTTTTTTACAGTAAATGATTTACAATTCCAGGAAAAATATAATTTCAAACAAAAAATGTTTGTAAATTTGACATGCTAATTGTATTATTTAGTTTAAAAATAATAAAGCTGATATGCTGATAATGCTGACTGTCAATTACTGGGGATTTTAAAGAATAAAAAAAGTGTATTATATATGTGAGAGAAAGTTACTTTTTAACTTTGTATGTACAGAATAATGTTGAAAACAACATATTTGTATTGATAAAACCATAAATCAATTTTTGAATTGGTTTCACATTGTGAATATTTTACATCAACCATGAATTGCTGCTTATACTGTCAGTTACTGATGCATCTACCCTAGATACATTTTATTTCTCGGCATGTTGCTACAGAAAAAAATGTAGTTGACCAGCCATCGGCTACTAGACAAGTTCTAAACAAAGCGTATGCGCGTGATCGTGATATGAGTTTGCTAGCGCTAAGCTAGTTGTGACGGCAGTGACAAGACAACAATGTGGAGTGTTGCTGGGATACCTATGCATATTGCTGATTGATATGACGCCGCCGAACTCAAACTTTAGCCAAATGTGACTACCAGGAATATCTATCGACGGTAACAGAAACTAAATTTCAGCTCTACTCCAGGCTATCTGTATAGCTAATTTATCTGTGGTAATATATTATCATAATTATATAAATGATGCCTATTTAGGTCATGTAACTCTATTCTATTCATCAGTCAGTATAATTTTACCCCAGGTGAACCCAGTGCTCGAATATAAAAACTGTTATCGACATGACAACTACATGTCGCTATTTGAATTCAACATTGTAACATCTCACAAAAACAAGATTACTGTAATCATGAAAATGGATTCTTGTCTTTATTAGCACTTCGTAAATTTGCAATAACATTTTTAGGAAGTCGTTTAATTTTATGAATCGTGAGCAACTCTGGAGGAGGAGGCAAAATATAAGTGTAAGTGATGCGGTTGACACATAATAATAATAATAATACCTCTACCCCTTATTCTAATCCTGAGGATTAGCCCAGAAATAGAAGACTTGTGCGGGAGAGGGGGCGGCATATTATTATTAAGCGAGCAATTGATCACTAGAATTAAGAAACAACACAAACAGAAATTCAAACAAACAATCAAACAATTACTTCTCTTAGTGTAGATCATTTCAGTGCTAAGCAGACAAAGTCTCCAAGACGCAAATAGGAATTTGAACGAAATCTTAGATAACACAATGCGTCCACTGGAACACATATTAGATACTCAGCTTTTAAAATTATACATTGATACTGTTTCATTCTTTGATGGGAATAATTTGGTTCTTCATTCATATATAGAATCGGTACCCAGCACTTTTTCGAATTTTCCCGATGATCCACAACACGTTACGCACAATCTCTTACTGGTCGAACTGATTTTACAACGAGGATAGAAATTGAAAATCTATTAAAATTAACAATCGGAGATAAACGCGATTTACAATATTTAACACATCAACTCGCTTCTTTAAGACCAAACAAAAATGAACGTCCATATGACTTCGGATTACGCTTACAGGAATTAAGAGCTATAATAATCATGAAAGTTAATGATAATTTTCTAGATCCACAGGTTAGATATTTTCAAAATGGAAATTATAATAACATTACAAAAACGATTTTCATTACAAATTTGCCAACAAGTTATCAAACAATAATTCGATTAAAGAATCCAGCTACATTAGAAGACGCTTAAAATTATGTTTTAGAGGAAGAAGAATTTTAAAATTTTTCAAAACTCTATCAAAATAGATCTCCTTTTACAAATTCAAAACCTAACACCCAAAATTTAATTCAACATAAAAATATCAATCCAAATTTCAATGCAACTTTCCAAAATCAAATGCCACAAATTAATAGAAATAATCAGCCCCAATTTTCTTCACAAATAATACAACCTAACTTTCCTTCAACCAATAAACGTACAACCGCGACAAGTAAAACCATTTTTCCCTTATTATAAACAGACATTTGTACATCCAAGCAAACAAAACGTATAGAAGTCTAACCAAAACAACAATCTACCAAAACCAACATCAATGTCAGGAATTAGTCATCAACAGATGCATAATACGGAAGGCACCAAACTCTATTCAGAACACATGCCTCCTTATGCAACTAGGCACTACCAAGATATGCAAGCCTATGATCAAGAAAAATATGAAGACATCACATTGGCAACGTATGGAGAAATCAACAAGAACAAAATTGAAATTTTCTGAATACCGAGACAACAGAATACCCAACGTAAATGCAATCAAAGGTCTTCCTTATAGACGTAACTTTAAAAAATAAAACATATAAACTTCTCATAGATACCGAATGTTCTTTCTCAATCATTAAACCAGCAATTATTGAACAACATTTCCCTCAAACAATTTATATAGAACCTACTAATTTCAATCTAATATACCAATAAATTGTATTTTATATGACTTTCCCAATTACTTCGATGAACTTATAGGACTACAGGAATTGATAAATGCAAAATTAAATAGTAACTTTTCAAACCAAACACTGGAAAATGAACACGTACAGATTCCATTTTATGTAAAAGATGATTTCAACTTACTTGGTTATAATTTAAGTCCTTCATAAATAAAACGCATACAAATCCCTGTTACAACAGGAAACGGATCCGTAATAATACCTGAATTTCGATCACAAAAATTTTACGTTCCAGAAATACTATCTACAAGTGAAAATTTCATTGCCGAAATAGAAGTTCATAATTTGACAAACATACATCAAATGGTTTCCTTCAATGAACCACAAAATTCATTACCATTCAATGAAGAAGAATTCGATTGCAAAATTATACCAAATGAAATAAATTCTAAAATATACATTCGGACAAATCATTTAAACGATGAAGAAACGCAAGCAATAGAAAATTTATGTCAAGAATACTCTAATATTTTCCAAAACTCTTCAGATGAATTACCATTTACAAATACAATAAAACATGAAATTAAAACCACTCACGAAACACCCTGTTATACCAAGACTTACATCTATAAAGAAGAGGTCCAAACTCAACTATCCAAAATGATAAGTGATAAAATAATACGCCTAAGTATTTCACCATGGAGTTCCCCAATATAGGTAGTATCAAAAAAAGCAGACGCCTCTGGCATGAAAAAATGGAGGATAGTAGTAGACTATCACTCACTAAAATCAAAGACGATTACGGATAGATATCCTATTCTAGATAAATTAGGTAGAAGCTGTTATTGTACAACTTTAGATCTCGCCTCTGGTTTCCACCAAATTGAGATAGAGTTTCTATTCAAAAAACAGCATTCAATACAGAGTATGGCCACTACGATTTCCTTAGGTTGCCCTTTGGCTTTAAGAACACCCCTAGTATATTTCAGAAAATGATTGATAACTTTTTAAGACAACATATCAATAAAACTTGCCTAGTATATCTCGATGATGATGATTTTTCAACATCACTCCAGGAGCACATTGCTAATTTAAAGAGAATCTTCCAGACCAAGAAAAGCAAACCTTAAACTACAATTAGACAAATCGCAATTTTTAAAGAAAAATGTAGAGTTTTTAGGACACATACTAACAGCAGACGGAATTCGACCAAATCCAGAAAAAATTGAAACCATAAAGAAATTCCCATTCCAAAAACGCATAGAGAAATCTTTCCTTGGTTTATTAGGATTTTACAGAAAATTTATTAAAAATTTTGCAAAGGTTACTAAACCTCACACAATGTTTGAAAGAAGACCAGAAAATAGAATTCACTCCAGAATATATATCATGTGTCAACCATTGCAAAACGTTGTTACTAAATGAACCAGTATTAGCATATCCAAATTTTGAAAACAAATTTTAAACTAACAACAGATGCTTCGAACTATGCCATAGGAGTCGTACTCCCTCAAGACGACCGTCCCATAGCATATGCCTCAAGAACTTTAAACCCAGCTGAAACAAACTATGCTACAATTGAAAACGAACTACTTGCAGTAGTATGGACCTGCAAATATTTCAGATCTTATCTATACGGAAGAGAATTTACCATCTACACAGACCATAGACCACTGTAATGACTATCAATCCTAAAAGCCCCAAATACCAGACTTATTCGAGGGAGAATACACTTAAAAGAATTTAATTATAAAATCAAATACAAACAAGGAAAAACTAATCACGTAGCAGATACCCTTTCAAGAATTAAAATAGATAACACCGTTAGAAAATGATCTTATATCTATGTTAAACAACGTCGATGAAATACCAGATGTTACTGAAGCCAGCTTAAAGGAAGTATTAGAAACATTAGTCCCAGTAACATCTACAGAAGACGACATTGAAATTCAAATTCCGCAGACTATTATAAAGGAAATCCCAAATCAAGACAACGACATTGCTACAATTCATTCCGCACAAGAAAATCCCATTCAAGAATTCCCATATACTGAAAAATGCGTAAATCAGTACGTAAATCACATCATAATTACTGAATCAACGAATAGCATTGTAAACTTCATTATTGATATTTTCATTTCAGCAACAATTTTAGACTTTTTCATAAAATATTGAGGGATCAAAGCAATCCGTTGGAATTAACTGATTGTACTTTTAAGCAACTCTTCAGACTTTCAAAACAAACTGTCATTTATTTAATTGATGAATTCCAAAAAGAGTTTATATATTCTATTTTATCTTACAGCTAACTTCGATAACACTGAAATATTAACATATGGTTGATAAAATAATTTTAACTAGGCTGTTAAAAAATTATACAGAATACCAATTGGAGTTATTATTTTTAGCGGTATGCAAGAGATACACAATTATTTAATAACAATACTAATAATAATAATTTATTATTTTCATTATAATTTAAAACTTTTTTGTGGTAGGACTTTTAAGGGCGATAGAAAATCGTATTTTAAGAAAAAAAGTTTATATCAATATAAGTCCGCATAAGCTTCGATACGGACCTACAGGGTGATTAAAAGTGAAGAATTTTTTAATTTTTTCTAGCGCCTACAGTTTTTGAGACATTTTGTTCAAATTTTGGGGTTTGGTTATTTATTGGGGTTTACTTAGATAGGTATGTCAAATTATTGTGAAAGTCTACCGCGTGATCATTTTTTCAAGGTCGCGGCCCCTTTTCCACCCTCCATTTTATTTGTGGTACGCCACTGACCATGTCCGTTAAAGGAAATCGTTTTCCAGTTCTGTTTAGAAACTTTTTTAATCTTTGTATTTTTTTCGTATCTGCACCCATTGTTAAAGAAAAAATTGAAAAACTAATATCTGTAATAGGTTAATTTAATGAGACTATTCTAAAATGCTACAGTAAGCTGTGTCTGTAACTTAGAAACTCACTTTGTTTACAGTTCATTTTGAAAGATCATCTTTTAAATTCCAATTGTTGTAAGAAATAAAATTAGGTGAGCACTGAAAACGAGGTGTTAAAGTAGTGATAATAGCGTTCGTGGCGACTCATCAACTGACGAACTGCTGCACCTATACAATCGGTTGTGTAAACCAATTAAAATTATTTTTAATCTAATATAAATTTTGTAATATGTGTTTAGATTAAAATACGTGGTTTATATTCCTTGCAAAATTTATCAAATCAGTAATAATAATTTTAAAACGTAAGGCGCTGAAAGAGCTGTAAGCTGAGTGAAATTTGTAAGTAGAAGGAACAGTAAGTATATTTAAATTAGTAAAGGACGTGAGATAAGAGATAAGAGATAAGTAGTTTCATTCCAAGTCAACAGACATTTTCAGGATTATCTGTATCCTTCAGGCTCCGAAGGCTAAAGATCATTATTTCTGTCTTAGATAAATTTATGGTAAATTTATTACTATGAAACCAATTATTTGCCACCGACTGTGTCTCAAGCAAAATTTTACATTATACGATTTGTTCTTTAAATAAAAATATAATTTCTTTATTTATATTGTTTTTCTGGTTCTTTCTATTCAGTTAAATTTTATACGTATGTTAAGTAAAGTAGATAAATTAGAATTAGATCTAGATACACTGATTTCATTTGCAAACAGAATACTCAAAATATCGGTTCCAAAAATATTAGTTAATGTATAAAGTCGTTAATGTTTATTTTATTTCGTTAATGTAACATTCCTTTTTCTCTCCAGTCTAGCAAAAGTATACATACTACCCTTGTTTATGTACTTACACATAGACAAGGATACTAGATAAAAATATTAACAATAATAGTTGTAGCATAAAGCGGTTACGGATGGTCAGACATTATTATATCCGATATATTACAAAAATATGGCTTGTGATTGAAAAGTACAGAACGCTACTCATTGATACTATAATATATATGTATAAATATGCGGTTTATGTGTATGTAGGAATATATTTCATTATAAATATATATTATCACTCACCGCACCTAACCGACTTAACAAAAAAAAAGGAAAATAATAATACTTTATATTTCCTCAATTACAAACCAATATATACATGTAATAGTTACAAAGATTACAATAATGAATAAGAAATAAAATGAACAAGGTATTTTAAAAAATGTAGATTTATGTTACAAAAATGAAATTATTAAAAAAAATTGTTTAATATATTATAACAATTTATTAATGGAACAATAACCAAGCATTATACTGCAGCAAAGAGTTTGGTACTGTAAGTTTGATATACGAATTTATCTTGGATATTTTCCAAATATAAAAAACAGTAACTCATTATTTTGTCGCTTATAGGATAGTTTTGTATGACCCTTGTACATGCGGACAGTAATAAACAGTTAAAAGTGAGCAACAAGGTTTAAAAAAAAATTAAAATAGAAAAATGCACAAAAAAGAATACTTACATGAAAAATAAGTGGTAACAATTGTACAGTGTCTACGGTAACAATTTTTTTTTTATTTTAAAGACAGGCAGGCCAACAATCAATATCCGTCAAAATATATTTATGCTTGATGACGCAGGCCCCATTTTGCTATAAATTTTAAATGCTACTTATTTATATGGGGTTATTTAATGTCTTTGATGTACACACTAGTACTTAATTTAGAAGACTTGCGTGAATACATTTTTGAAACAGTCCAGGAGACTACACCGTAGATAATACTTACTATTCCGTTCGTGCAGTTCAATGAGCAAACACTTTGAACCACAATTCTATCCAATTATTTTTTGTGTTCTCTTTTTTGTGCATAAAACCTTGTAAGTTTTACATTTCAATTTTTAAATTTCCATATCTGGAAAACCGTGTTTTGACAGCAAAATGAATGCTCACTTTTAAGTGTATATTACTGTACTACTGTCCATATGTGTGAATATCGCAACAATCTGAATGGCCCTGCTAAAAAATTATCACTCTGTGTTTTTTTATCCCTTTTTATTGTTTCAAAATCCTTTTCTCGTTCACTTTTATTTAACAGACACTCCAATTTGAAAATGGATGGGGTAGCTTCTTTAGTTACAATTATTTCCATGAACATAAATGCGATAATGATAATCATTGGCGTAACATTTTATTTGGATTATTTTATCAAATTTTATAATTTTTAATAAAACTCTTCTTCTTCAAGATAATTTCAATTTATGAAAGTCATGCAACGTTACATAGCGGCAGAATATCGGAATATATATTTTTAAATTCCAAATTCTAAAGAAACGCCCAAGAAACAATTTGTAGATAATTTACCGAGATTTTAAATATCTGATAACTTATTTTATACAGAGTGTTTCTGAACGTAGGGCTACTCAGGTTTACCATATTTATGCAAACAAATGTTTTTTAACTCTGTAATTTTATTTACTAAGAAAAATTAAAACAGTATTTAAGAAAGAGTTAAAGTTAGTTAAACACACATTCATTGCTATGCATATCCGCCTATCTTAGCAATGCATAAATGGCGAGTCGTAATAATTAGAGAAAATCAAATGGTTTTGCCAAAATTTTTCAACATCATTTATATACTTTCACTCAGATTATTAAATGCCTATTTTACATTATTTCAAATACTTTTTAAATAAAAAATAATTTTTCTAAATCGATAGAAGAGACGCAATTATTCAGTGGCCGCCATGCTTTTCTAATTTTAGTCCATTCATCCATTGGATTGCAGTTTAGTTTGTTTAGTTTGTGGGTTTATGTAAGTTTGTTCTGAATTGATTGAGAATATTAATCAACTAAAAAGAATGGCGTAAAATGCGTTTGAATGAGTTTTGGTAAAAACCACAGATTCTTGAAAATATTAGACTTTTCGTAATTAAATGAATTTCTTAGTCAGGTGGACATGTGGAGCAATTAGTCAACTAAAATATATAATTAGTATATTAAAATGATGATATTACTACGTTAAATTAAATTAATTACATTTGTTTGTGTTAAAATGGAAGATCTGTAATTCTGATTATGTTCAGACATTTAAAAATTTGGTAAATTATTTACAAATTGTTCTTTGAGTGTTTCATTAAAAATAGGATTTTAAAACTGTTTCTCTGCGGCTTTCATTGCGTTACTTAAAAACTGAATTTATTTCGGAAAAATTATTAAGAGTAATAAAATATTTAAAATTTTACGCTTCAATATTAGAAGAACTTCTCCATGGGCGTACGACAGAAAAAATGGGGTGAGCAAAGTTCACCCTTCCCCCCAATTTCTACTTTTGTTTTTTAGGCGTCGTTTACAATAATATCCTTGAGGATTTAGTTAACGAAATTTCAAACTTATTTGTGAAATTTAACAACTATTATACAAAACACTTTTGTTCAACTTTAACACCCCGTATCTTTTAAGGTAGGTATTTTTATATATAGGTAAGTTATATATAGGATGTGCAAGTTGACTGACAATTGTTTTATCATTAGCAATTATTGCAATAAAATTAAACGTATGCCGTATATGTTAATTTTAGCAAATATTTCCGACATTTTTGGCTATCCAGTTAAATTTTTTAATAGCTTCGATATTAATCTATAAACCACTTTGATCCAAATTCGTTGACTTTTCTTATAACTAAGATTTGAGAATATTTAAAAGTATTATATTTTCTGATAATTCATACTATATTCACTGAAAAGTACGATATGGAATGCGTTTAGTTCCATTGCGCATCCAAATAAAGGTACAACACCTAGAAGCAAACAGAAGGAGGAACATGAAACTCAGCAAAGACATACTTCATTGGCTATGTATGTGGGAGCGAGAGAGACAACCATCTGCACGTACGATATGAATCGTGTTCTTAATTTCCCATTATTTTGTTTGTAAACACATCGTTGGCGTACAGTGTGGTTTCTTCTTTTATGTTGTATTTCGTTAGTGTTATTCTTTGTGTATTTTTGTGGGTGTTATTGTTGGAACATGTCATGTTTTATAAGGGACTGTAAAATTAACCAGCATATAGCACGAAATAATTCTTCATATCCAGAATTTAATTTCATTTCAATTCACAATCAGCTAAGCCCCTACTGCTCCGCCATTGCTAGAGACACAAAACAAATATGGCGCTGATCATGAGTAATCCTATTCGCGCAGTTTTAAGCGCATTCCAGTTATCATAATATAAAATTACATTTCAGTGACTATACTACGTATATAGCTGTCAAAATTTGAGCAAAATGGATTTCCAACCATATTTTCAATAATGTCATCAAGGGCAAAGCAAACTACCTAATGTAATCATAGAAAACAGTCACAAATTATTAATAACATATATAATTTGTTCCTTAAATGTATAATTTTATTTTATTTATTTATTTTATTATTATATTCAGTGTATTGTATACACACGTAATTATAACGAATATTACTATTTTAATAGAACAATCTTTACTACAGCCACATTCATATTCGCTGTTTCACAATTCAAGAACTCCAAAGCAGGCTGAGAAAGATTAGACTACGCTCAATGGAGTGGAACTGCTGGGTTAAGGTACGGATTCGCTGGTGCGACTGCAGCTGCGGCTCCCGGCTGCGACTCGTAGTCAACCAATAGACAGTCTGAATGTTCTCATCAACTCCAGCATTTAGACTGCCTATTGTTCGGCGACGAATCGCAGTCGCGAGCCGCAGCCGCAGTCGCACCAGCGAATCCGTACCTTTACGCAGCACTAATTATAGAAGTATGATATTAACTATGACAATTTCTTGAGTGTTTATTCCACTAGCTTCCTTAATATTTTTATTCAGCGGCTTATACAGATTCGGATGTGATACAAAATTGCTTTAAATTTGTTGAAATTAAGTAATATTTGTTATTTCTAAAAAAACAACAACTTTCTTAATTATTTTAATAAGGTTTTGGCGAAACAGTTCAGGACGTTCACAAATCAGTTGAAATTAAATACTGGTTTACTATTTCAATATATCTGTAATATAAATTTCTATACTATATTTTCTCTCTAATAATATCATTTATATTGATTTTAGATTGTATTCTAAATAAGGAACCAATGAAGCTACCACACAATAAAACAAACATTACTAATTTCTTAGCTCTCTTTTCTATCGCTAAATTTTCTAAGGTATGTGATACGAGTATATCATTTAACTTCGCAGGAATCCCAACATTATTCTTAGTACAACTAGACTTTCATTCGGAATGCAACCTTTAGAACCGATTTGTTAATAACTTGGTATTCAATATATTCAAAATTAAAGATTGAGAGAGAGTTGACTTATATGAGTTATGTATATAGAACAAGAAATGCTATAAGCAAATGAATCTATTAAAACGGGACAGTGGGATTGACGTTTGCAGTGTAAAAGTAAATATTATTTCTTTTAGCAAAGTAACCACTATTTCTGAATGAATAATATAGATGCAGAAGGTATATACGCCTTTTACAGATGCAAGAGTTTCATTTTAAGAGACTTTGACATGATGCGATTTTCTTATATTTCAATAAAAAAGAATCGTTGACAATTTCTAAAACACCAGGGAAAACTTCTTTAACACGTATCTAGTATTAAAAGGCGGCAAAAGGATTATTAGGCTGCAATTTTGACTTTGTAATGATAACACCATGCTGATTAATAGAGCTGGCCTGTCTTGAGGAATCACCAGCGCAGCCAATGAACGTATACCTATATGATATTAAATCTTCCCCGCCGACTGACTTAGAACAAATGTATTTTCCAGAAATAATGTATTGCAGTGCAGTGGCAACTTGTTGTATTTGCAAGAATATCTTAATTGGATGTAACTCGTACAATTGTAGACATTGAAAAGTACGTCAATATTTTTACGTTAAGCATTTGTAAAATTTCTCAGTACACTGGATAAAGAACCATTTCGAAAATTTTGAAAAGGTATATTTCTGTGTTGTCAGTACCAACTAGACAAGGGCGATGCCAGTTTTGTCACGTTAAAATTTTTTCAAAATTAAAATATGAAGTGTATATATTACTTTTTACAGTTGCATTTAACTGTTGATGCAGCTATGGGCGCAAAAATTAATAAAGAGTGCGTTTTGTGCATAATTATGAAGCTGCGTGTATGGCAAACGGGAGGATCAACTCGGAAAATGTCGCAAGTAATTTGCTACATATAAAATTTTTACTTCGTGCATGTCATCTTGCTGTAGAAACTGCACTATAGCTAAGCTGGGTACAAATTAATAGTGAGCACAAAATTTTATTTTTGTTAAATCAGACAAAATTTTTGAATTTAATAAAAATAATGCCACAAGCATTATTTTTATTACGATAACTTATTAAAGACAGTCGGCAGCAGTAATTTCGAAATGAACAAGATACGTGTTGGGTACTGATTTGCTAAAATTATAAAATTGTTGAATACAATCGATTAACTACAGAACATTGTTTGTCTTTAATCACTTGAAGTTTTGGACCTAGCCCCTGTAAATGCGTTTACATATATCAATAGGGACTTGTATCTACAGGAATATTTTCAGAATTGTATGCCAGTAATAGGTATGTAATGTTAGAATTCTAACCACACACATCTGACTCATCTTTATCTAAGGAAGAAAAAAAATTGTTTATGCAATATATCTTTGCAATATATAGAAAAACTTATAGACTTTAAGGATTATATCTATCTTAACTCTTTACTATTTTTCCTGAAATAAAACCAAAAATTCTCCTTACCGTATATATAACAAACTAAATATGGCCATTTGACTAATTTTAATAGTTAAACGGTTTTAACTAACTGTTATTAAAGTTATCCCTATGAATAATTGTGTATATACAGTATGCGCCAAAAGTATGGAATAAATTCAATGAAAACGAAACAATTATTTTTTGGGAAAAATCCTCGAACAGGTCGATTTTTAATTTAAAAAATACATATTTTAGCGTAAAATGCGATTTTCAAATGTCATTTGTTTTCGAGTAATGATGTCATCGATTTTTTTTTAAATGGCAACACCATATTTTTTTCCTTGATTCTGAAAGACCGTTTAATTCTCTATCAGACAGTACTAAAATTTTGCCCTCTTACATAGGAAAGTTTTCGAGTAAATGACGATTGAATGAGAAAACGTAAATTTTATCCATAAAAAAGTAACAATTCTGAGGTATGTAAAATAAAATACAATTGATTAAATTTTATACTTAAATTAAATGTTCGAATTGCCATCCACCAATTTCTTGACAATGCGCAAGTCTGTGAAGAAATTCTTCTTGCACATTATGAATGATTTCTGGGGTAACTCTGCCTATTTTCTGACTCGAAAACAAATGACATTTGAAAATCGCATTTTACGCTAAAATATGTATTTTTTAAATTAAAAATCGAAAATCGGATTTTTCCCAAAAAATAATTGTTTCGTTTTTATTAAATTTATTCTATACTTTTGGCGCATACTGTATGTGTATATACATGTATAATTATATAGTATTTTTGTATACCATATTTTTGTAAAATTTTATGAAAATAAATAAACCTTTATTATTATTACTATTAATTCTAAGTTCATATTAACGCCATTAATAATTTTCTCACTTAGGGAAGCAAAATCCTCCTTGCCATACGTTAAAGAAAAATAAATACTTTCATTTGACTGGTTACTTTAACAGCTTAACGGCTTTAACTATCAGATAGGTTTACTATTATACCTATGAATAATTATGTTAAGTATATTTACGTCATTAACAATTTTCTCCTTTACTTTTCTAATAGTTTATTGTTATTTTCGCTATTAACTAATTATTTTCGTTATTTTCTATGAAACATATAAATTTAACGTCATCTCAAAGATCTGACAGCCTCTCTCTTTGTCTCATTTAGGGCAAAACATCTGCCTTTCAAAATATAAAGTAAGTACTCAGTTCATATACTTGGCCGATTAATTTGACAATTATAACTGTTTTAGTTGATTTTTAATCGTATGAGTTTACTCATAACACTTATGAATAATTCATATAAGTTTGTATGGATTTCATCGATAATTTTTTCCTTTCCTTTTTCAATAGTTTATTATTGTTTTTACTGTTGTCCTTTTTTATAAACTCTTCTAGAATCAACTTCATCTTGGGAGAAAATAGTATCTATATCTATTTATTAACAATAAATATAGAGAAAAGAGTGATACGGCCATTCATAGACCGGGGTGATTAACTTCACAGCTTCAATGATTTTTTCTGATTGTTATTCATATAGATTTACAATTTTATCTATGAATAATTCTCATAAGTATAACTTCATTAATAATATATTAACATTTTCCGTTATTGTTTTCACTAATAACTACGTATTTCTTCTCAACATTTTACCTGAAACTGATCCAAAATTGACATAATTTGAGGCGGAAAAAATCTCTCAGCAAACATCGCTAGTCATAGACTTGGCTGATTAAGTTCACAGGCTTAATAATTTTAGATGATTTTTATTCATATAGGTTTACAGTTTTACCTATGAATAACTTATAGTAAATTTATCATATCTAGGTTTACAGTTTTACCTAGGAATAATTCGGAAGTTTATGTGAACTTCATTAATAATTTCCTGCTTTTTGAATCGTTAAATATCGTTTTCACTAGTAACTCTACTTCTTTCTGACTACACAGCTTCAACGGCATTTACATTTTTGTAATGAATGTCCGGCTAACGGTTAAAAGAGAAGTTATGGAATCATTTTTTGGTTATGATGATTCGTCTTTTAAATGTGCTCGACAAAGAACACGACTGTGTACTACATGTGTTATCTATTTGGACGAGGATATCGAAATATAATAAAGCTTTTATGTGTCAATAGTGTTATTTATATGTATGTATTTGATTATAAATATTGAATTTTGTCGAAATATTTCTAATTAATGGTCCCGTTTGTGCTGGAAATACTATTAGATGAAAACTTGAGGAAGTGGCTGCGTGAAAGAATTTAGGTATTTAAATTTTTTTTTTGTACCTTGTTTAATTGCAGATTTAAAACCTGGCGTGTGGATATGGATGGAAATGTTACGCGAGGTTCTCCTGAGCATGCGGATTCTTTAGAACATACAGTGAAGACATAAATAATGAAAAAGTTCAATAAAATTTATATAAAGTGAACAAAAAAAATCGCTGGAACATGAACCTTAGTTTTTAAATGCGTAAATTCTGATAAACAAACATATTTTATGTACGTTATTATTCTCGCAAACATAATCTCCACTTCCTCTTTCTCTTAAAATGACAACCCCATTTCTTAATAACGCTACTTGAAACGTTATTCTTTATAGAGAATAATGAGTTTAGCAGATAGGTTATATAGATATACATAACAAAAATTCGTTAAAAGTTACAAACAAATTAAATGTTCAAACTGTCTACTACTTACATGAAGTCGTGACGTTTCTCGCTATTAATTATTAGATTGAAAAAAGTTTTTCTTTCTACAAAAGAATTAATTAAAACTTATTTGCGTAATTTAATGAGAAAAACGAGAGGAACTTAAAGTGCTGATCCATTTTACGACCACATCATCTATAAGTTTGCAGCTTTAAAAAATCCAAAACAGATTTAGATATGTATATTTTTACTATAAAATGACAAATTCGCCACGAAGTATTATTTATCCTTTCGCTTCAAATATTAGATATGAACTGAATAATTATTAATACTATTATTGTTTTTTTTTCTTTTCTCTAAATATTAGAAAAATTAACAATATACAGGGTGATTCAGGTTTAATCTTGATAACTTCAGAAGTCGATAGAACAGGTTAAAATAATGTTCATTTATGATATAAACTTATTTTCTAAAACGCATCTTTTTCGAGATAGAGGGCGTTGAAGTAGGAATTTTTTTCTCGTTTTTTCCCCCATAACTTTTGAACCACTTATCCGATTTAAGTGAAATTCGGAACACAAATACTCCTTATGATATTACATAAGCTTCTTAAGTTTAAACTACCTACCCCTCTTAGAAGTGTATTTTGTATGCCCCGCTCTTACTTTATTTCACAACTACATAAAAAATAATTTCAATAAAACATCTACACACCACTTTGACCTGATTAATTTCGAAACTTTTTCGTCTCCTGTTATTTTTCGACGTTTGGTCTTGTTTCTGAGTTATTCAAAGAAATTGGGACAGTGTAGCGCACCAGCCGCGTAAATTTCATTTAACGTTATAGCAACCCATGAAAACAAAACTCAGTGATTTTTGTAAACTGACGTTTATGAAAATCAAATATATTTCCAATGTTTCTTTTATCAAATCGAATGTCAACAAAAGTACCTTTTTATGTAAAAAATCCTATATATATATATATATAGTGGAAGAAGTTCACCTGACTGGCAAGTTAAGGAATAGACTTGAAAAATTAATTAATCCAGGTATAACAGTCACATAGGCACGAAAAAAGAAAACTCCTTATTTTTATTCAAGCTTTCAAAACCTTTATTGCTTCTTTATCAGGAAACTACAAAAACGTAAATAATTATTAAAATGTAAAAGGAAAAATTAGAGACTTACGAAAAAGATTGAGATTAAAAATACCCCTGTAAAATGACGCAACAATTGAATAAGGCATGTAGGACTCAATCTCTTTATTTTGACGTTAACAGTCTGCCCTTAAGCTATGTACCATTATTAATGACTTACTCTGTATCTATAGGGTGAATCAGAAATAATGGGTCAACACTAAGCTGGAGATACTAGACGCCACAATATTATGTTGGAGTTCACCAAATACAGGATCTTCAAGATTTAAATTCTATTCTGAAATTTCTAAATAATTGAGAAAGTTTTGATAGCATAACCTTGAAAATTGGAAGTATTGGGTTTTTGGTGTAATAATTTTGGATTTGAAGCTTATTTTGACGTTGCTCCTAGAGGACACTAGTTTCACCTTATTATTTAGGTAAATCAAACATATTCTTTTATCTGTTGAGTAATGCTTAAAAAGTAAAAATATAAATGAACGTTCAATTCTACATAAAAAATGTAAGTTTCAGTGTATTTTGTGCTGATTTTCAGACGCTGATATTGCTATTTCTTTTCTAAGTATGTTTGTGTCAATAAATATTGACGTATTTTACGTGCTTAACCTAAACAAGAGTACATATTTTATGTAGAATTATTGAGAAATTTAAGAATAAATTTTAACTGGCGACATTTGTATAAGATATGATGAAGTTAAACATAATATTTTGGTTTGACCCATTCTTTCTGATTCACCCTGTATATGTTTCAAGTTCCATAGATTTTTAATTTTCTCACAAATTGTTCGAATTTCAACAAGAGTACCTTTTTATGTAAAAAATCCTTAGTTTTCATTTTAGCTATTAAATTATTTAAAAAATATATAAACAAAAAAACAAAAGTTTGAGTATTTTTAAAACACTACCCCCTTGTTTTACTAGCCCCTGGACAAACTTCTTTATAGATTTTCAAAAAGAGCAAAAACATTATAGGATCTATCTCTACGTGTTTGAAAATACTAATTAAAAACCATCATCATAACCGTATGTCTAAAACAAAGCTTCATGTTTTAGGATACCTATTTATATAGACTTTTCGTCTTATGTTGAGGTCTAGAAAACGCAATTAAATTTATACGTATAGGTTAAGTATTGTCTGGGTATTCGTGTTGACATCTTAAATCTAAGTCGACTGGTGGAATTAAGCGAAACTATTTTTTGTGAGTAGGACCCTACAAGATCACCGTTTGACAATTATTGGTTTGCCTTTGCCGGAAACGCCTGGCCTGTTACGATTTTTTATATAGGTCTATTTTTTAAGAAAATCATGGTAGGGATATTTTATCGAAAAAATAACACCGTATTATTATTCTACTTCCCCCAAAATAGTTATATGCTATAAAATCAAAAACAGTTGGCTGAAGTAACAAGAATAAGAATTTTATTAGATATCTGTAAAAGTAAAAATTTAATGATATAAACTAATAGATGATGATACCAGAGTTTACTAAATATAACATTTGATAAACTTCGCCTGTACCACTCTTCTACTAATACATCTTAGAAACTATCAGATAAGACTATTTGAGTACAGTAGAGTATAGTCCCTGGTATGATACTCGAATATTGAATTTATCCCCATTTCTTAAATAATTATAGATAGGTATACATTACATTTCAAAGTTATGTATTACTGCTTGGTACACTTATTGATAAAGGTTTCTCAAAGCTCTTTACTTTATAACAGGTCAGGTAAACCTGCAAAGGATACTGAAATTTTCACAAAGGTTAGAATATTTAGAAAATTATGTTTCAATAGTAAACTGTGATATTTTAGTATTAAACCATGTTTCATTACTGTTCTGCAAGATGTTTTAATGGTAGGTAAACTGCTAATGCTATATATTTTATCCATATAACAATAATTAGTAATTACTTATGAGTTATTTCATAAATCGTTTGGTATTCGCTTATATCATCTTGAGTTTATCAACCGGACCATATTGACCTGAATAATGTATAAGATGTTTTTATTAACACACGTATATATATATATATATATATATATATATATATATATATATATATATATATATGGAAGGGAGAGTCACTTACATTTAACTGTTTAAATATATCTCAAATGCATAAAATTCTTTTCACTTCAATGTGTCGTATTAAGCTATATCTGTGTATAAAATAATGTTTTTTTTACATACCTTTATTTATAACATTAAATAAACTCAGAATTTATAAGAACTAGGTACACATGCAAATTATAATATACAGTACTTAAGTGAAACCAAGTGAAGACAACGGTAAATGTAACCACGACGCACTCTCTTGAACTTATAGTTTCTTCTAAAGCGACACCAACAAACTGAAGACTCAGGTGATTCAGTCAAGGCAGGTAAGTGGCAAGAAATAAGTTTTGTCTAACTTTGTATATAATTTCACCTCCCTAGGTAAGTAATATTGGATTCCTTAGGCGACTTAACTGAATTAATCTACTTATATTTCAAGATATATAAATATATTTCAAACTCATAATAAGTAGGTATTTGAAAATTGACTGCCACTAGTTGGAATCTTTTCACAAAAAGAACGGTTAAATAAAAGGCATTAAAATTCACATTTAAAATTGATTTTAAGCAATGCTTTAAAAATACAAAGAACACCTACTAACAGTTCGTTCCATCTATCAGTGGCGTACGCAGGATACTAAACCCAGACACACTATATACAATGTATACTCTTAAGCTCCAATTTTAATGTTTTTATCTTAACAAATACCTACTAATAATTTCTTAAATCGATAATTCTTTGCCTATACAAATTGGAAAAAATATAAAATAAAAACAAAGAAAATGATGAAAGTACTTTTAAGTAAAGTTATAGTACCTACACATGAGCGGTACGCGAAAAAAGTTGGAGAACCGCTACTTTATATATATATATATATATATATATATATATATATATATATATATATATATATATATATATATATATATATAACAAGATGCAGTTTTATTAAGAATATACAGGTTGTTTTTAAATGAAGTAGCAAAATTGGCACCAGTGAAGGTTGAGCCATAAATAAGAGGATTAAAGTAAAAATACCTTGTATGAAAGTTGCACCCCTGAGGTGATATACCCTCTTAAAGGAGGGGATTGAAATTCACATTGCAATGTTTGCCTTTAACATGGGGAATGCTAGAGACACGAAACTTGGTATGAGCATCCTACTAATAAAGAGACAACTTTTCAATATTTTTTCGATCATTGGCGTATTTTATAACAGAGTGAAACACTCAACCTCCTTACAACATTTTATTAGAAATTTTTTATATGAAGCATATTATTTATTAGTTTTATAGTAAAAAAAATGAGATACGTCATCATTCACTAAGGGGGTAATTGCGAAAATTTGTAAAAATGTAGGCGGATGTCATAACTAATAAATTGTTATTTATCTATTAATAAATTGAAACTTGCTGTCAATAGGTTGGTAATTTAATAACATTAAGAATAATTTGGTTTTAATTAATGAAAAATGTTTGATAATTTATGACTATGGGACATGTATTAGGTAAAGTTATTTATCTGAAATAAAATTTAATACAAACGAAAAACAATTAATACAAAATTAAATTTAAAGAATATTCTCGAAATAATTTCCATTTTGCTGCAAGCATAACCTAAAACGTCAGTTAAAGTTATACCGCTCTCGCACAAACAGTTCTTGGTTATTGCGAAGGTCATTTTCTGCCTGAAATATTCTTAAGCGTAGTTTTTCTAAGGAGGCAACAGGAGTGTCATAAACAATACTTTTTATGTGTCCTTACAAAAAAAAATTCATAGGCGTTAGGTCAGGTGAACGTGCAGGCCAACAAACAGGGGCATCACGACCAATCCAACGATTCGGGTAATTTAAATTTAATCATTCTCTAATGGCAAGTGTACTATGTGCAGGCGCCCCATCGTGCATATACCACCTAACGTGTAGCGATGGGTACATCCTCAAATATGTAGTAACATTTTCGTTAAAAAATCTAAGAAACTCGGCCGCTCCAAGCCTGTGTCGAAGAATAAAAATGACCTACTAGAGTAGTATTTTCTAAAATTCCCACCTAAACGTTTAAACTGAAATTATCTTGAGACAAATATTTCTTCCGACCATGAATGAACATTATGAAGATTTACTGCACCTACTCTCAGAAAATTTGCTTAATCGGTGAAAAGTATGTTCATTAGAAAATTTAAGTCACTCCTGGAAATATTTATGTATCATTGACAAAAATCACGCGATTAGATAAATCAGAGTCATTCAATTCTTGCACGGGTTGATGGTGAAAAGGAAAAGATTTTCATGAGATACATTCCACACAAGACTGTGTGAAATTTGCAAATTGCCTGGACACCATGTGCTTGTACCACAGTCTTGTTCTAGATGTTCCAGTTCCAGCTTCCTCAGTTTCAACAGTTCGGACATTACGCCTTCTTCCGGCACCCTCACCATTGGGGTGAAATTTACGTTTCGCAAAGCCTTCTTTCCACCGAGGCCAATGTTTGTCTATGAGGAATCGGTCTGTTTGGATATCTTTGGTGGTATAATCTTACTGCAGCGTTACTATTTTTTCTAGATTAGAAAAACATGTCGACATATTCGTCATTTGTATAAATATTATTTGCCATAATTATTCTGAAAATAAATTAATCAGCTGATACTAATTATTGGTTGATAGAGAATGTCAATTCATTATTTATCATATGATAAATAACAATTTATCTGTCATGAGATCTGTCTACTTTATTTTTACAAATTTTCGCAATTACTCCTTTAGTGAACGATGAAGCATCTATTTTTTTACTAGAAACCTATCGGTTTTATCGAAAAATTAAAAAAGGTAAAAGAGTTGTGCAATAAATCAGTATTTCCAATAAATATTTTTAAATAAGTAATTTGCTTCATATAAAAAATTTCTAATAAAATATTGCAATGGGATTGACTGTTTCACTCCTTTATAAAATACGCCAATGATCGAAAAAGTATTAAAAAGTTGTCTCTATTAGTAGGATACCCATACCAAGTTTCGTGTCTCTAGCATTCTCCATGTTAAAGACAAAAATTAAAATGTGAATTTCAATCCCCTCCTGTAAGAGGGTATATCGCCTCAGGGGTGCTGCTTTCATATAAGATATTTTTACTTCAATCCTCTTATTTTTGGCTCTAAATTCACTGGTAACATTTTTGCTACTTTATTTAAAAACACCCTATAGATAAGAGATAATAGGTACCGCAGCTTCCTGTTTTTTCTCAATAAGTATTTGTCTTTGCAGCTTAGAACTTAAGCAGATAATAGCAGTGCCGACGGTGGTTACTGTTTTAAGTAAAAGTAATAAACAAGCGCTGCTCAACATAGGTATAAAAGGCTTTTGAAGTGAAACACATATTCTCATTATAATATAATAAATGAACTGAAATTCTAAATATTTCGTAACAATTCATATGCTTGTATGTTTTTATTTCAATATCTGTATTCCACTACATTTTACACGCTACAAGGAAGGAAATTATCTAGTGATTTCAATAAAAAATTGCTTGCTTTTTGTTTAATTAAAGATAAGGAACGGTGATCGTCCCCCTCTCCCATTATTACGTATAGTTAAGTGGCTTCTTAGTAAGGCGTCAATCGATCGATGTGGACAATCTTCATTTTTGCTTGGAGATTCCTCTGGATCCTATACACCACATAATTCAATCTTCTCACGATGGTATAGAGGCGTTTCCAAGGTTTTTGCAATTTCGGGGATTTATTCTTGGTTCATTTTGTGTTACACCTTCTCATTCTCTTGAAACCCATTGTTGTGCACACCCAAGTCGTATCTAGTTTTCATTCTATCGCTTTCAACTTTTAGTCTTTCTAGTACCTCTTCATATGCCAACTTTATTCGATCTTTCAGATAGTTGAGATATCATCTAAATTTTCTTTGTGTTGAGGTCGATTCATAAGTAGATCTATTGGTAGACGTAATTACGTACCAAAAAAATCACACTGGCTGATTTTTTACCCGTGGCCTCATGAACTGCCGCTCGGTAAGCCAATAAAAATAGAGGAAGACAGATATCCAAGTTTATCTGTTTCTTGTTGAAGGCTGTTCTCAGAAAGTTTTCAATAATGCCACTGAATCTTTCCTTTTTATCTAACTGCGGGAGAAGAGGTGTAATCTGGTTTTATCTGGTTGTATAGATGCTTAGCAGCACACAAACTTTGTGGAATACAGACACGAATTCTGTCCTTGGTCGGAATTGATTTCCTTAGGGACTCCATAACGGCATATCCAATTTTTAAATAAAGTTTCGGCTATTGTCCCTGCTTCCTGGTTGGGCAAGGGATATATTTCGGGCCACTTACTGTACATGACTGAATATAACGATTTCCACTGCTACTACGCGGAAAAGGTCCAGCTATGTCAACAGCTATTCTCTTGAATAAGACTTCAACATTGTACTGCTTTATCTGTTCTCGATTTCGAGTTCTGAGAACCATTTCAACTTGTAGAAGCGCAGGTATCACAATGTCGGCACAATTCTTCCACATCGGACTAACTGCCAAGCCAGTAGAATCGCTCTAACTTTATTCAAAGTTTTATTACTCTAAAGTGCCCACCACCGGCCTTACTACAAAGTGCTTGAAGAACTTCTGAAATCCTTATCTGAAGCAGTACTGTTTGATAAATTTCTGCCATCGGAACTCTCTGTTGAGGACATACTACCTGGATCTCGTCGACGATCGAAGTTTTGAGCTATTGCAATGAATGAGAAATTGAAGAATCAGTATAAACTTCGAGGAATATTTTTATTTACTGAAACTTCTAATACAATTCAATTTATTATGTTTATTTAACTCAAAATTTCATTTTCCTAGCGACCGCAGGCAATAGTTGACTTTATATAATAAATAATGATTAAGAGTCTCTCTTTATGAACATGAGTATCTAATGACATATTTGAAAGTAAGTAACAAGTAAAACAAATAAGAGTTACCACAGCTACTCGCCCTTAAAAAAAAATGTCCAATAAAAATTAATTTAAAACGAATGTAACCTTCTTTTGATAATTGCTAAATGGCGTATTTTCTAAATTTTCTGCTCAAATGCAGGTTTGACTCTAACTAGACAGACCACAATTTCTTTATTGTCTTTGAAAATAAATAATGTTTTGTCGAATCGTTTAATGATCTTGTAAGAGACTTCATACTTAGGTAATAAACAAGATTTAAATTTTTCAGATTTGAAAAATATATATTTACAAGTTAATAAATCTGCAGAAATAAAATTGTTATTTGAATGATTATTGGGATAAGTATCAATGCCTTGATGCGAATTGATAACGAATTCACCTGAGAGTCTTAAAGCCCATAAACTAGTTCTGATGAAGAACAGTCTAGATCAGCTTTAACAGATTCTCTTATTCCTAAAAGAATTATAGGTAACCTGTGACCCAAGAATTGGTTTTGCATTTTGCATCAGAGAATCCTTCAGTGTTCTATAGTATCATTCTACTAGCCCATTACTCTGTGGATGGTAAGTAGTAGTATGGTCCGATGAGAACCTAAATATTTTGCAAATTCTTGAAAAAGTTTTGACTTGAACACGGACTCTTGATCCGTTATAGTATTCGGTATACCAAAACGGCAAAAATATTCATTAAACAGTTTTTTTACTATAGCTTCTGTATTAACATTAGATAGAGGATAAACTTCAGACCATCTGGTGAATCTTTCAATCACTGTCAAGATGTAACGATAATGTTTAGACGTTATTAATGGACCTACAATGTAAATATGAATGTGTTCAAAACGACCTTTCGGTATATTAATACTAATTGGAGATTTAATATGCCTTGTAATTTTAGCTTTTTGGCAATCTGTTCAGGCGTTCTTAAATCGTTTCAGTATATCTGCAATGTTAGTTGTATGTACTGAATAGACCTAAACGAGATAAATCACCGACAGTCCGTAAAATAGTGCCGAGCTGATCGAACAATAATTCGAACCCAGAACCGTGATATATTTACCATTTTCCTAACCCAAAGTTCTAGCAGTTACCCAATTCTTCAGGATAACCGCCGTTAACCGCCGAATCATTGGTTCCTTCGAGCCGAGATTACTTTGTTAAGTAATTATTATTCAAATAGTAGCATGGCAGCTAAATTGTAAACGTAGTTTATAGTTTACGTCTGTTCAGTACCTACAAACTTAATTAATTGTATATTATCGAATTTACCTTATTTCATTATCATTTTTCTAGAATTTTTTGATCGTATTATGTATCTACTTCGCCCATTTTTTTCTTTATATTTAAACCGACCATTATAAATTTTGTGATTTGATTTGATACGCTGCTGCTTATCTGCTTTGAAAGAGTTTCGAAGTAACTTATCTAGTATTTTACCAATATTTCCAATAGTGTCGCATTATAGCAAAGAAAACCTTTTATTATTAGTTAGAAATAAAAAAGGAACCGAGCCATTTGTACTTATAAGAACCCGTCGCCCAGTTTTTACAGATGTATGGAATTTTTTATTTCTACTTTATTTAATTTTCTAAAATTCCCATTACAAATAATTGTGCAGCACATTGTTTTCATCAATTAATTCAATTTGGAGTATTTTAAAATTCTTTATACTACATTTTCCGATATCATTTCCGAATATAAAATTTTAATCGATGAAATAATTGTTTTGAAATAACAAATGAAACTGGATGATAATCCGTCGTATAGTGTTCTTGAAATCTTTGAGGACTTAACTGGTGTTGAATAGATGGCGTCTTTATTTATTAAAACTCCGAATATAAATCTTCGAATATAAATAACAGGAACATAAATAACCAATGTCGAATTCATATGCCTAAGATTAAAGTTACACTTGAACGTAAAATGTTATGGGTCTGAAATAATGTTGTGGCCGTTATTTTACGAAAACTTAAGCAACTAGTTCGTACTAGAACCGATTTTTCTCACACCGAAAAATTACAATACTTATTAGGTAGCATCTCTGGTAAACCCTTAAAAGTTTATAATAACATTGAAACCATTCCAAATAATTACCCTGTTATATGGAATATTTTAGAGAAAACATACCAAGACAAGAAATTTTTATCGAATGTATATTTAGATAGAATAATTACTTGTCATAATATATCAAATCATAACCCTAGTAGTTTATAAAACATTTTTAGAAAAATTTAATCCGAACGTTAATGCTTTAATAAAACTTAAATATGCCAGATTTTGCTGACTTCATGTTATATCACATAGCGTTATAAAAATTATCTCAGGAAACTATAAATTCTTTACATACCAAGAATTAATAGATTTTTTCGCCAGCAAAACAAAATAATTTCAAAAAATGAAAAGTTTCGTTTTAATCATCCAAATCCGAGTAGTAACAGTAACAATAATAATTTCCGAAATAGAAAAACCTTTTTTGTAAATAATCCAAATCAGCCTTATACGAAAAATTGTATTGCGTGCAACCTAGGACTACAGTTGTTCAAAGAGTGCAATGTATTTAAAAATAACCCGGTGGAAGAACGATTTCAAAAAATTAAAGCTAATCGTTTATGCATCAATTGTGTCTCAGCTAAACATGTAGTTGCCAGTTGCCCATCCAAATTTCATTGTACAATTCGTAAAATTAAACACCACACTTTATTAAACCGATCCGATGTTCCAATTAAGAGAAATAGTACGTCTAATATGCCACCTGCACAGGCCAGTACTAATGCCGATTCTTTAGAAGATGCACCTCATTCAACTCCTAATGTTTTGGTATCTCCAAGTTCAAAGACGGTTTTAGTAAGTACCGCCATCGTCGAAGTATTTGACCTATGGAATAAGGATCATGTTCGGGTCATTATAAATAATGGATCCATGTCCAATTTTCTGACTGGAAGCAAACATAGTCCATTCGCAGTTCAAGCTGCATTAGGTTATGTAGTCTTAGGCCCTGTCGAAAGTAGCAACGCTACGGAATAGAACCAATCATTTTGTACTCTCTCAACTTTAGATTCTTTAGTAGAAAAGATGTTTGATATAGAAAATTTTGCCCCCCCCCCAATTTCTAAAACAGAAGACAGCATTTGTGATCAATTATTTGTCGAATCAGTTAGTGGCGATAGTAAAAGCAGATTTACCGTTTCATTGCCTTTTAAGGAAAGTCCACGTAGTTTAGGTGATTCTTACTCGTTAACCGAAAAAAGATTATTCACTTTAGAAAATCAATTTAAAAAATTCCCTGACCGTAGTTCTATACTTAGAGATTATCTGGAACAAAATCACATGTCACCAGTAACAAAAGAAAATGTTGATTATGCGGGTTCATACTTTATCCCACATTATTGTGTTGTCCTTTACAAATAAGTCAAGTTTGGGTTAAATTTCAGAATGAATTACTTTTGTTAAATAAACTGAAAATATAGCGTCATACTGTTATATTTGAAAACACCACAGTCAATTTAGTTGAATCTTGCGATGCTATTCCTGTATGAATGGTTATGCCGCGGTAGTTTATGCGGTAGATGATGAGGGAGATATCAATAAAAATTTCTTTTGTTCACAATCAAATTTCTGTTCTAATTCTAAAATCTCACTTTTTCGCCTGGAATTGCGTGCAGCTACATTATTGGCTCAACTTTTGCCTCACGTCCGGGATAGCTATAGTATTCGCAAAACTTTAAATTACACAGCCCCACAAAAAAAAAAGTTCATACACAAGAGAGTGACATATGTATTCCCATGTATTTTTCGACGCTGAATCCGATCCCTAGCTCAGAATTGGGCCTACACGTCTGGAATTGGCCCCAGGGGTCGAAAATGGCCTGAAATGCGATTCCCGGGATAAGGCGAAGTCGACGCTGAATTTTGGAGCTAAAGCCGGATTTGTGCTCGAAAAGGCCAACTGAAATTCCGGGTTTGGGTCCGGGAAAATGACCCCTTGGGGCGGGAAAATCCTCTTTTGGACGTTCCAGTCGCGACTGTGGTATTTTCGTGTGTTTTTCAATTCTGGACCTGAGAGTGGGTGTGAAAAGTTTATGGTCAGCTGAAATTCCCAGTTTGGGTGCGGGAAAATGGCCCATTGGGGCCGGAAAATCATATTTCGGACGTACCAGTCGCAAAAGTGGGATTTTCATGTATTTTTCAATCCTGGTCCTTAGAGTATGCTCAAAAAGTTTTTGGACAGCTGAAATTTCCAGTTTGGGTCCGGGAAAATATTTCCGACTGCGCTTCCAGAGGTCTCACACCACTAAACTTAGTAAACCATCCTAGTTGGCCAAACGGTCCTACTTGATTAAAATTACTACCGTCAGAATAGCTTTTCAAACCTTTGAATGTCGATCAAGACGAAATATTAACCAATGAATGTGTTTATTAGCTGATTTAAAACCAGAAATTTTGCTATTATTTCATTTAATTGATAATTTTTCAACTTGGACAAAACCATTGCAATCTACCTTTTGTGTCTTGAAATTTATAAAAATTGTATCACCCAGACAACCGACGAAGTTCCAGTTTGAAAAGGCAGGCTCAGTTTTAATACGAGCTGATCATAAGCATCATTTTAGTTATTATTACAAAAATATATTAGAAAATAAACCACTGCCACCCTATTTGCGTAAACTTGACCCTTTTATTTGTCACGGAATAATTAGAGTAGAAGGTAGATTAGCCAATAGAATCTCATTTTATTACCTAAATCTGACCCTTTCATTACCTCACTTGTAGATTATAACCATAAACTGTTTGCTCATACCGGAGCATATTTATTGCATTCATTATTAAGATAAAATTACCAGATTTTATCTGCCAGAAGTTTAATTCGTCAGCGCACCTGGAAGTGCAATTATTGTTTTCGTATAGCTCCTAAACCAACATATCCATTGATGTCAAATTTACCTATTAAACGAATCAGTTAAGTCAAGACTTTTCTCTCTACCGGTTTAGATTATACGGGCGCATTTACGATAACTTTAAATCGTTGTAGAGGTGCTAAGAGCTTTCCTCAGATTCATTTCTGGCGGCTTTTAAACGATTCATGTGTAGGCGCGGACACTGCGCCACTTTATTCTTCGATAATGGCACAAACCTGGTAGGTATAAAAAGAAAACTGGATAAAATTTACATCTTAAAATGCCGTGCAGTAGTAAGGATTGGAGAGAGGATAAGGATCAAGATCAGGAGAAGGAAGGAGCAAGGTCAATGGTTAATAAACCGAAATATGACACCGGATGCATTATAAACGAAACCCGACACCGGATGTAGGTCAATGAACTCAAACATAACACCGGATGTTATCTAGACGAAGCCCGACACAGGATGTAGGTCAATGAACTGAAATATTACACCGGAGGCTGTCTAGACGAAGCCCAACATCGGATGTAGGTCAATGAACTGAAATATAACACCGGATGCTATCTAGACGAAACTTGACACCGGATGTAGGTCAATGAACTGAAACATAACACCGAATGTTATCTAGACGAAACCCGACATTTTATTTCCTATAAAAATTCTACACTAGCAAAAATTATCATTTGATAAATTATCTTCTTTGAAATCGCCAAGTCGGCTAAATCTGCAATGTAACTTGATATCTGATAATATGTAATCAGAGATCATATGTGAAGGTCAAAGGTTAACGAACGTATTACATCCGGTATTGCATCATTTCTAAACACCTGCATTTGTTCTATGTCAGTAAAAATGTCTACTTTATTTCATAGCTAGCGTTACATTTTCTTAATTTTGAATGTAGGATATAATACCATGTTAATAATAAGTACATAAAAGTAATAAATTCTGACCACTGTGCTGTAGTTTAATTATATTCCTGTGATTCTATACAATATGTCCGTCCCAGTGAAATACAAATGTATCAAATGTGATGGCGAAACCGAACTACCGAACATTAAATGCATTCCATGCCAAAGTACGGACTTTTTTTACAGATATGGATAAATCAAAACACATTGTAAGCTCTTATTTTGAAAAAAAGTGGGGAGAACTTATTTAATAGGCAAAGTCGAGTTGAGACACTTCAGTAGTCAATATGGCTTCATCCTGCTTTTATCAGGCGGAATTACGAAGTTGTGAAAAAAGTGTATATATTGGTGCTAAAACATTTGAACTAAACAAATCCAAAATCTAATCCACGCGATTGTGCAACATTTTCCGCTACAAGCCTTGCATAGCAAATTATGGAAAAAAAGCGATCATGTTATATTTGATGAAAGTATAAGGTCATTTAGTCCCTTGACAATAATACGTCGTCCTCGAAATTTTCTTCTTTATGGTCTATGTATTTCATTTACACTAGTCATTTTTTGCTATAGGACACTGTAAAACGATTTCTGCGTACGAAGATAGTTTTCTTGCTACAGTTATAAAGTATAGTTTGTCTTCTCTATTTATAGTATGTTCAACAAGATCACTCGTCTTAATAGCCTTACCAAAATTAAAAAACATTTTACAGTCTGCTCGCAAAATGTCTAGATTTTCTATTTTTCCAGATACGGGGAAGATGTACTCTGTTTTTGACATTCCAAAATATAACACATTTTTTATTTTTTTTCATAGAATGTTATTTTATAATACATTTACTGTAATGTGACGAAGGTGACTTCGGGGAAGATATTAAAGTTGATTAATCATAAGAGGTAGGTCTATTCCTTAACATATGTCGACCATATGTATCAATAGGCATGTTTTTCAAACAACAGTTTACAAGTGAATGAGGTTTAATTTAGTATAATCTCTTATAATACTAACTTTATTATTTTCAATTATCTCAACTGTTGAAAAATTGATTGCATTTCGTTAGTGTGCCAATTATTTCCAGTCATTTGTGAAGCTATTAGCAAACGTATTCTATCAATTAACTCATTAGGGTCGTCAAAGTAGACATAATCAATTTTGTTATTATTTAAAGCTAATAGTCCTTCTTTGGTGTACTGTTTCGACGATAGTGTTCTGCGCAAGGGTCTGGCAGGAGGGGAGGCTTAGCGAATGGTTTTGGAATAGAAGCCATGCTAGTCTTTAATATTCCTTTCCTAATCAAATAGGGTTTGGTTATATTTCTATATTTATCACTTTGCGATTTTTGTTTTTGTTCTTCAGAGTTAAAGTGCCTTCGATAAGCATTGGTTAAAATATCCATATAATTATCCAAATCAGATTGTTTGTATCCCACAGATTCTTTTTTAAAGAATAACTCGTAAAGACCTGGTATTCTAATATACGTTAAACCATTTACTTTAATATAATTTCCCCCAATCTCTAAATTAGACCCTCCAATTTAAAATTTTTCCTTATCTATATCGTGTTTTACTCCATATTGTTTATCATTCTCTGTTTCATCGCCTCTCACAGATAAATCAGTTTTTCTTGGTAAAGGATAGTATGAATCTATTTAATCTTCATAGGCTTTGGATTTTGAAAGCTCTTGGGAAAAACTCGACTTCTTTCGACCTCCTCATTAATAAGACTAGACTGCTTTGCTCTTTAGACTCATCAGTTCTCGGTCATGGTCATGGGCAGTGAAGATAAATATTAACCATAGGGATTAATGTTCGATCTTTTTGGTGCAAACACGTGGCGTGAAGGATGGTGTTTCGGATTTGATTTCAATCGGTTCTTGTTTAACCACCACATCCGTTTTAATGGTGGACATTAGTTTTTGCAACGGTTCCGTTATAGGTTTGCAACCCTTTTCCAGTTGAGACTGTGATTGAGGTATATCGGATTTCAGACTTTGGTATTTTTGTCTAACAGATTTTCTGGCTTTCACCAGCCGTTTTGCCAATTCTTTATCCATGGTTGTTACACTAATGAGGTGCATATGCTACTACATGATTATTTATAGTCCAAGGAATGATGAAAGTGTCAAATCCTTTTCTATAATGTTCAGATGTTACAGAGCAATCTTTATCGATAACGAAAAATCCATATTTTTCTTTCCAACACTAATTACATATAATCTTGAATTGCTGAAAGGACATATCCACATTGACATGAGCATCGTAAATATATTTTAAATTCGTGGTGTCTTGTTTGAGCAGAACTGAAATTGGAATGGGGAAATTGCATGAGTATTTCAAATACGTGGAGATGAGAGAATACATTATTTTTATCAAAATACCGTTTTTCCTAGACAATTTCATGGAAAAATAAGCTCAAAAACGGCATTTAAAGTTTTAGCTCGAGTTTCAGTCTGACCACGCCCCCAGAAAACGGAGGCCGCCATATTGAATACTTGTGACGTCAGTAGGTGTATAATAAGAGGATAAAATCTCGGAGCAGGAGTAAATAACTAGAGAGGAACAATACCTACTTAAAGAACATCTAGAAAAAAAATAAATAAAAAAATTTAAAAAAATATAAATGGCATATATAAGGCATGGGAACCATACAGGATATGTATAGATGTAACCAACCTACTGTATTACATTATTTTCATCGGTCGTCATTATTTCTGGACATCGCACTGTATATTACATCACCCATCTCGTCTTAAATATTAGATAAATTCCCTATAAGATATTGTAACATGTGTCCCCCCTTAGGAGAAATATGTCATGTGAATACGATGAGACAAGAAATGGCTCCAGTTTAATTTTTATATTAAAAGTAATTAATGCATGTGAGCCAGATGGGGTTACATCATATATGTATTCTAAAGCGTTTAATATAGAACAAATTTTAATAGTGCTTAAAGAGCTAATTGTTTATGCACATAAACATGTGCAGATATCATTTAACTGCATTCTACGTTATTACTTTTTAAATTAAAGTGTAATTAAGGAAGTGCAATTCAAAGAATAAAGAGTATAAAAAATATATTTCCACATATATGTTTTAATATAAGATTTGCAAATCATATAAAGTGTGCAAAGAAAAATAGATATAAAATAAAAATAAAATAAAATAAAAAATATTAATTTTTTAAAAGTCTTTTTGGGGTCCTTCATATTGTGAAAGCGTCCTCAATCGCCTTCTTTCCGAACCTCGAAACTTTCTCTTTTCTGCTTTCGATTTACCAATTGGAGGTGTACGAATCACCGGCCTCTCAAGAATTGTCGAAGAAGGATCACACACCAATCGTTGTCTCACGATTCCTCTGTAAGGAAAGAATTTGCTGCAATTGGTACCTCACAGTTACGTTTATCTCCTAAAATCCATTTTCTATAAAGAAATGCCTGTTTTCGGCTAGTTGGGCACAGCGAATTTGTTCTTCTTTTTCATAGTCTGTATCCCAATCAGTGTCCCAGGAAGGTTTTTTCGACACAGCACTATTTGTTGATGTCATTCTTACTTAAAAATCATTACCGTTTTTGATAGACATTTTTGAATGTTTGGAAAGTACTGCAGTAAAGTTGCACTGGTGCTTACTTATATATCGGAGGTGCTAATTTAAAAAATACTGGAAGATATATTCAAACTGAAATATATACAATAAAATAATGTTGTAAGAAGGACGCGGGATTAATAACATCAAAGTTTCTTATAACTTTGTGTAAAAATGTATAGGATCAAATGGCTAAATGGCAGATGCGTAAGAGGATGGAGTTCAAGCCAATCAAAACAAAATTGAGTTCATGAGAAAACAGCATTTTAGTTTGACAATGTAAAGAACAAGTTTCTATAACTTATATAAAAATGGAGGACAACGACGCTGTTTGTGAAAAAGTATAGATGATCAAGTGGTTAAATGATAGATGCTTAAGAGGATGAACTTTAAACTAATCTTAAGAAAATTGAGGACATCCGCACCATATTTCGAAATGAATACTTCATAAGACAGAATTGGGGTGTAAAAATGTTTGACAACGCAGAGAATAAGTAAATGTTCCCACAAATGAGAGAAAAAATGTAGGACAACGACACTGTGTAGCAGAGGGGGCCTGTTTTTGATATTACCACAATTTAGAGAAAAATTGTACTGTGCGTAGTAAGCAGATGCTATTCTAAACCAATAAGAATATCAAACCAAGCTTCTGGACGGAGCATTGGGTGACATAGATTTTTGAAAGCCATAGCATGCAAAGCGAAAAAATAAAGACTGTCTGTAATTGGTTTACGTTTCATCACAAAACTTTAATTAAATCTAAGTTGTGGAGTAGGAGTGTTTGTTATATATTTGTACAATTCAGTCATATAGAATCAGTTAATCTAAAACATCTTTAAACTTCTTATATCTACACCCTAAAACATGAAAGTTAAAGTTCTGGATGGTAATAGTTCGGGGGCAGGCAAATCTGTCCCCAAAAAAAACATTCTTCAGCATTTACGAATGGAGGCTGGAACTTCAGACTTCCAGAATATTAGAGCTGAAGAATTTAATAGTAGTTTTGAAATCGTCGATGGTGACCTTTGCGGCCGATTGGACACAGCAGAAGAGTTCCACCTTCAGCTACTTTGGTTCCAAATACTAGCGCCCCAAGGTATGAAGACATCAGTGGACCAGAAATGACTTCAACACCACGACCGGACGAAAGTGGCGACTAAGAAACTGCAGGCATACAAAATTTTTTGGGATTTTTGGAAGAGGCGCGGCGATTTAGTGAAAAAACTATGCAACCGCCAATGCTATTAAAAAAAGTTCGTAAAATGAGCGTAAATTAAATAACCCTAGAAATTTATTGGCGGGGTATGAGAAGGTGTTGAATATATGCGATAGTGTATCTGAAATTGTAACACAGATATAAATTTACAATTATTATTACAATATTAAATTATACATTTTATTGTATATATTTAGCACCCCCACAAATTTTTCTGCCACACCGCATACCTAATAGTTTCGAGGTAAGGTTCACATTTGCGAGGACCAGTAAAACTATAATTATCTTCTATGCAAATATTGTCATTTGTTTATGTTTAATTAAAAAATATATATTAATGATTTGGGTAAAAAAATGTAATATTATTTTGTGATATTTGTTGTTAAAATTAGTGTTTCTAGCTATTCTTATATTTGTAGTGTCTATTTTAAAAAATAAATTATTTAGTATTATTTGTTTTTTCAATTGAAGCTGCCAGCTTTTTTGAATATATATTGTAATGTGAAATTTTATGTGTGTAATGTGTATTTCCCGGATAGCTCAGAATTAATTAATTTACTTACCTTCATGTTCTAACGCGCTAGTCTGAAGCGTAACACTTTTACTTTAATTTTGAATACAGTTCCTGAATTATTTTTTTTTGTTTTTATTTATTTTTAAAAAAATTATTGCTTCAGACACTATTCTGTATATTTTTTCTTTTTAAAACAATTTAATTTATTGTAAGCATGAGAAATCTTTATCTCAAGGGCGGTTCAGTGATGTTTTTTTTTTATTAATTTAGCTTTTAAATAAAAAAAGTAAGACAGAATTTTTTATGTTCAACAAAATTTTTTTATACCCCTGTTTTATGTCCCTTAAATGAGTTGCAAAACACTTTAAAAAGTCTATTAGTTTACCTTCTCAACTCAGTTTTCTTTCTAGTCAGAGATTATCCTTAGCAGCTCGTCTTCTTCTTCTCTGGATATCGTGTTGAACTACTTATTAACGTGTTTATATTTAGCGCCTTCTCATCTGTCAGATTTGCTGTTGACTCGGTTTGCGAAATGTCCAGTGTGTTGTTTTCAGGCTTTGGAATAGTTTATTATTAAATAAATAACTTTTTCTGGAGTTATTTGTTCCTTGTGATGTGGCAAATATTTGATATATTCCTCACTATGGTTTTCTTCTGCTCTGGGACCTTGGATTTTAACACAGAAATGTTTATTCTTCTTGCAGGTTAACTTTATGGTTTCAGGTAATATTTTTATTAATATATTCTGATAAAACTTCTTCTCTTCATAAATTCTGCTTGTACTTGTTTATTCTCAAAATCATTTCAACAACATTTTATTTTTTTTCGTTCCTATGCAACGTTCTGACTATCTCACAGAGAGTTTTTAATACACTTCACTAACTATATTTACTAATTATAAACTAGGTTGAACATAATTTTCTTTTTTTACATTTTATTATATTAATTTGATATCTATCTATATTTCTTTCTAAACTTCAAACTTCTACTAACTAAATATTTATGTTTTCTATCATACACTACCTACTCTCAAAATTGTCCTCATGTATACAAATTTTTAATAAATATACTAAATATGCTTTTAAAATCCTCCTTTTTTTTACTAACTGAAACTTTTATTTTTATTTCTTGTTATTTTAATTTTTGTGTTCATTACAAATTTCCCAAATTTGTTTTGAAAATCTGTATCACTCAGTGTTGCAGATTTACAAAACAAAATTTCTTTATTTCTATTTTATCCTTGAATTTTTATATAAAACATGTGTTTGTTTTCTTTCTTTTAAATTACATGGTATTATCTTGTTCAAATTTATAAATTGGGCTTATATGGAAAATTCCCCTTATATTCCCAGTATCAGGATTAATTAACTTATAGCTGTTCACCCCATTCTGTGTATCGATAATATACGGTCTTTGATAAGGTAATAATAATTTTTGTCCTTGTCTACTTGGAAGTTACTTCTTTTATATATCGTTCTGATGGATTACTTGCAGGATGTCTTATACTTGTATAATTTGCCTGTATTTTATGTCGTCTCATGTAATTTTGAAAACGTATATTTGTAAAATAAGTAGCATTGTCAAGTATACACGGTTTAGGTCTTCCATATTCTGTTATAAATTTGGTTATTAATGTTAGTATAATTTTTGTGTTAGTTCGTTTGCATGAGTAAAGTTTTGTAAATTTTGAAAAAATGTCAACTATTACGAGTATAAGTCTATGGCCTTCGTAATTGGTACTCAAATTCGATATGAAGTCTATAGCTATAATTTCTAACGGTTGCTTTGACAAAATTGTTTTAGGTATTCCCTCATAATGTCGGTTCTTGTTTTTAGCTAACTGACATCTCTCACAATATTTAATTACCTTTTTTGTAATGTTTCTGTCATGTCTGGCGAAATACGTTTCTCTGAATATTTTCCATGTCTTACTAACTCCAGGATGACCATACCTATTGTATATCTCTCTGATTAATCTCAGACCTAGATTTTTCTTTTATGTAAATGTGATTCTTTTTATTTAATTTTGTTTTGTCTTTTGTAGATAACATAGTCTGGTCCTATTTTAACAGTCTGTAATGAAAATATTCCCTCCTGATCTATTAGTCTATTAACCCCTATTTTAATTTGTCGTTCTGTGTGTCCATTGTCAATTTGGTCCATTCTTGTAATGGCGTCTGCCAAAATATTATGTTTTCCAGGTATGTATTATATTTTATAGTCATACTCTTGTAATAGTATTGCCCACCTGTGTATTCTGCTATTGCCATATTTGTTTTGTAATATAGACGTCAGTGCTTGATTGTCAGTGTGTATGCTGAATTTACTACCCAATAGATAAAATCTAAATTTAGATATACAAAAAATAATACTGGCTAATTTCAATTCACTTACGCTATAGTTTCGTTCGTGTGTCTTAGTCGTCCTTGATACTGTCACGAAATTTGCCCCACTCACACCCAAACCGACGACTGTGGTATCGCGAAATGCTAAGATTGCCCCGATCGCCCCTACACGATTCTGTTAAACAAACAAAAAGCCGTGGATCGAGACGGGACTTGAAAATTTAAGAAACGACGAGAAGCGTTCGAGTCGTTCGAGTCGTTCGAGAGATGCTAGAAAATAGATCTAGAGATGCTAGAATATACCTGGAATATTCGTTGGGTCTATAAAAGAAAAATAAACGGCCGATTAAGTTAGTCTTGTATAAGTCCTGTATTACAGTCTGAATTGAAGTGTTTAGTTGGGGAGATCAAAGTGATTTAGATAACGATTAATTAAATAAGTGTTTAGTTGAGTTTTAATTAGTGTTCAGTAGTGTACTGAGTATAGTTAATAAAGAAGTAATTAATTAACGGATTGTTTTTCTGGCAATAGTAAAATTCGGATTGGGAAATCCGTGACAATTTGGTGTCGGAAGTGGATTTAACTGGAAGTTTTAAAGAGCTTTCTGGAACCCTGTCCACAAAGTGGGATTTAGCTGGAAGTTTGAAGAGCTTTCTGGAACCCTGTGCGTGAATGGGTTTAAGTGGAAGTTGGAAGAACTTTCTGGAACCCTGTGCGTGGGTGGAATAAAGACCCAAGTGTGACATATCACCGCACTCGTTGTGACTTGAGGAAGTGAACGGTGGTATTAGCGAAGGACAATCTCGAATATTCTAGAACTTTGTACGGAAGTGAGACAAAGACCCAAGTGTGACATATCACCGCACTCGTTGTGACTCAAGGAAGTGAACGGTGCTATTTGCGAAGGACATTCTCGAACATTTTAGAACTTTGTACGCGAGTGAGACAAAGACCCAAGTGTGACATATCACCGCACTCGTCGCGACTTAAGGAAGTGAACGGTGCTATTTACGAAGGACATTCTCGAACATTCTAGAACTTTGTACGCGAGTGAGACAAAGACCCAAGTGTGACATATCACCGCACTCGTCGTGACTCAAGGAAGTGAACGGTGGTAATTGCGAAGTACATTCTCGAACGTTCTAGAACTTTATACGGAAGTGAGACAAAGACCCAAGTGTGACATATCACCGCACTCGTCGTGACTTAAGGAAGTAAACGGTGTTATTCGCGAAGGACAATCTCGAACATTCTAGAACTTTCTACCGAACTGAGGCAAAGACCCAAGTGTGGCATATCACTGCACTCGTTTCATTCTAAGGAAGACAACGGTGACATTTACAAACACATTCGTGGACATTCTAGAGCATTCCAAGGAAAATAGAGTGAATGCCTGTAACTAGAAGTCAAGTTAACATGGATGCACAACTAGCAAAGCTGTTAGAAATGATGCAAACGATGCAGGAACAGGGACGGATGATGCAAGAGAAATTAGAAGAACAGGGACGGACGATGCAAGAAAAATTTGAAAAACAAGGGCATAAAATGGAAGATCAGTCTCAAACGATGCAGGAGAAATTAGAAAAGAAATTAAAAGAGAAATTAGAAGAACAGAGACGGACGATGCAAGAAAAATTTGAAGAACAAGGGCATGAAATAGAAGATCAGTCTCAAACGATACAGGAGAAATTAGAAAAGAAATTAGAAGAACAGGGACAGACGATGCAGATGAAATTAGAAGAACAGGGACGGACGATGCGGGAGAAATTAGAAGAGAAACTAGAAGAACAAGGGTATATAATGAAAGATCAGATACAGACAATACAACAGGAAATGAGAGATCAGACAAAAGAAATGCAGACAAAGTTAGAAAAATTGGAGAATACACTAGAAGAAAAACTAGAAGAACAGTCACATAAAATAGAAACACATGTAGAAGAGAAACTGTTGGCACACAAAAAGGAAATAGACGAAGAAATAAACCAGGTTAGAGAAGAACTTAGACATAAATTAGACAAGATAACAAAGGAAGGCGTAATCAAATCAGAAGGACCTGTTATCTGAACTCAGAAAACAAAACCCCGAATGGTCTGATTGTGAGAAAGCTACTGCTCTGATAGTTGCTCTACGAGGGGAAGCTCTTGACGTCCTGCAAGGAGTTCCTGCTGGGCAGCAGAATAACTACGACATTCTAAAACAGCATATGGAAATGAGATATGGGGATAAGCACCTGCAGCAAGTTTACCAAGCACAATTGAAAAATCGTCACCAACAGAATGGAGAGAATTTACAGCATTTTGAGACCGGTGTTGCCCGACTGGTTCGATTGGCTTATTCAACAGCCCCGTCCGAATTCTTAGACCAGCTGTCCATCCAAGTTTTTACCGATGGCCTAAGAGATTGCGAAACCCAGCAGGCATTACGACTCGCCAGACCTAAAACGTTGAACGACGCTCTTTCGCATGCACTGGAATTCGAGACAGCAAAGATGGCATCTGGTAGGCATGTTAAAGTTGGGGCCATCAGTGATAACAGCGATAGTATGGCAAATGGAGACATAATAAAAACGCTAAAGGAGATTATTGATAAATTCAGCCCATCTACTGGGCCAAAAAAAGAACAATCTGATAGTCGAAGGGGTCGCCTTGTTCAATGCTGGAACTGTGGGCAGATGGGACATCTGAAGAGACAGTGTAGGGCCCCAGTCGCAGATCAGCAAAGGCGCGACTCCCAAGCGGCAGTTTCCAGGGAACATGTTAAAGTGCGGACTATCAGTGATAATAGCGATAGGATGGAAAATGGAGAGATAGTGAAAACACTGAAGAAGGCCATTGATAAACTCAGCCTAACTACCAGACCAAAGAGAGGACAACTCGATAGACGAAGAGAACGCCCACTTCAATGTTGGAACTGTGGGCGGACGGGTCATCTAAAGGGACAGTGTAGGACCCCAGTGGCAGATCGGCAATGGCGCGACTCCCAGGCAAGAAGGAGACATGGAAACGCAGATGCTCTCTCTAGACTTTGTCCGACCAACGGCAAGCACTGTTGTAATCTTGAAAGAAAAGAGGACATATCATTTGTTCCGTGCAAGATAGTGGCAGCCCAACCTGAAGACCGATGGAGTTCAGCGGCGATTCGGGAAGACCAGCAAGCTGACTGTGTTAGACTGCAAAGAAGCCAACAACCGACCATCTTGGGCTGAAGTCAGTAGTAAAAGCCCAGCATTAAAGAGCTATTGGGCTCAATGGAATTCCCTGGTGTTGGAAGACGGTATCCTAAAAAGAGTATGGAAGAACAATGACGGAACGGAGGTCAAGAAACAAGTACTACTCCCGAGGTCCCGGGTCACGGAAGTGCTGCAGGAAGTACATGGAGGTACTGGGGGTGGACATTTCGTTATCAATAGGACTCTACAGAAGATTAGGGAGCGTAGGACGGATGTAGAAGATTGGTGCCGAAAATGTGACATATGTGCAGCCAGCAAGGGACCGAAGACCCGTTCCAGAGGCAAAATGCGTCAGTACATCGTAGGAACACCGTTTGAGAGGATTACCATTGATATCGCTGGCCCCTTTCCGAAAACCCAAAGTGGGAACCGATATCTGCTAGTAGCCATGGACTACTTCAGCAAATGGCCGGAAGTATACCCCCTTCCCAATCAAGAGACCACAACCGTAGCAGCCGTACACGACTAAGTCAGATCTCGAATGCGACTAGAGAGCGATCGCATGAAAACTCGATACGACGTCCGGGCCAATACAGTCGGATTCCAACAAGGTGACCTGGTGTGGCTGTACAACCCCACGCGGATGAAAAGAGAATCGCCTAAGCTGCAGAACCGTTGGGAGGGCCCCTACACCGTCATTAAAAGAATCAATAATGTCGTCTACCGGATACAGAGGACTCCTAGGAGTAAGATGAAGGTCGTCCATCTGGAGCGTCTGTCCCCGTATAAAGGTGTATCCGATCGGGACGATCGGTCCTAAGGAGGGGGCAGTGTCACGGAATTTGCCCCACTCACATCCAAACCGACGACTGTGGTATCGCGAAATGCTAAGATTGCCCCGATCGCCCCTACACGATTCTGTTAAACAAACAAAAAGCCGTGGATCGAGACGGGACTTGAAAATTTGAGAAACGACGAGAAGCGTTCGAGTCGTTCGAGTCGTTCGAGAGATGCTAGAAAATAGATCTAGAGATGCTAGAATATACCTGGAATATTCGTTGGGTCTATAAAAGAAAAATAAACGGCCGATTAAGTTAGTCTTGTATAAGTCTTGTATTACAGTCTGAATTGAAGTGTTTAGTTGGAGAGATCAAAGTGATTTAGATAACGATTAATTAAATAAGTGTTTAGTTGAGTTTTAATTAGTGTTCTCTAGTGTACTGAGTATAGTTAATAAAGAAGTAATTAATTAACGGATTGTTTTTCTGGCAATAGTAAAATTCGGATTGGGAAATCCATGACAATACAAATGAGATAGGCACTTCCTTGTCATTTTGTATTTGTAATAGTACCCCAAACCTATATTTTGAAGCGTCTGTATGTATTATAAAATGTAATGAATAGTCTGGATGACAAACCTGTAAATGTTTAAGAAAAATGTTTTTAATGTCTTGAAAAGCATCGTCTTGTTTACTTTACTTTTTTAAATAATTTTAATAATGGTAATTATAATTTTGTATAGTCTGGTACAAGTCTTTTACAATAGTTTATTAAACCTAAGAAACCTCTTAACGTTTTCAAATTATATGGCCTGACATAGTTCTGTATAGTTTTTACTCTATCCTTGTCCATTTCCACGCCTTTTGAATTTATTTTATATGCAAGATATGTGACATCTCTTTTTACAAATTCGCTTTTATTTAAATTTATTTTTAATCCTGCTTTGTCTAAAGCTTGTAATACCAACTTTATAAGACTTATATGCTGTTCCTCTGTTTCGGAAAAAATCAGTATATCATCAGTATAATGTACTACGGAATCTTCACATTTTGTCATTATTTCATGCATTACCCTTACTAAACTTGCACAAGATGACTGCAACCCAAAAGGAACTATGTTATAATGAAATATCTCACCATCGACCATGAAACCTGTATATTTTCTACTATTTTCTTCTAATGGTATCAGCCAAAAACTATGTTTCAAATCAATTTTTGTGAACACCTTTGCATTAGTTATTCTTCCTAAAATTGCCCCAATTGCTAACGGAGCTTCATATTGTGGTACTGTGTGTTTATTTATGATACGGGCATCTAATCATCTTATATCACTATCTTTCTTTTTAACCACTACCAGGGGGTTTATATACTGTGTAGTGCTTCGCGATATTATTTTTTCATCTAACAATTTATTAATTTCTTTTTTTACATCTGGTTTATACTTGTATGGAATTGAATATGTTTTTACTCTAAAATTCTCAATATCTCTTATTTCTAATTTGTGAATATAATCTGTAGCCACTCTTGTTTCTTTCATTATCAACTTTTCATACTTTCCCAATATTTTCCTTAATTCACATTCATACTTTTTATCGCAGTTTATCTGCACATCATTTATATTTATACATAATTCTATATCATCATCAACTTCTACATTATCACCACTATCATCTTTTTCATTATTATATAAATCAT
The DNA here is from genome assembly GCA_037114965.1 of Monochamus alternatus. Taxonomy (NCBI): domain Eukaryota; kingdom Metazoa; phylum Arthropoda; class Insecta; order Coleoptera; family Cerambycidae; genus Monochamus; species Monochamus alternatus. The sequence goes on along the minus strand of CM073428.1, from coordinate 44,160,028 downwards.
TATTATTATACACCATTTTACTTTTTAATTCACACATTCTCCTACATACATCATTCATTCTCTCCACAGATTCTTGTTTTATTAATTCACAACAATTTTTAAAGTTTATATTTTTCCCTTGAATATTTAGATTTTTCTTTATATAATTAATTATGACTTTATTTTTATCCAATTCATCATTCCCCAAAACTATATCATTTTCCAACACAGGTACAACCAGTAATTCTAAATTTAAAATAATATTTTCTATCTCAACAGGAATATTAATCAATTTATTTACTTCGTACATCTTCTTGCTGTTAGCCCCTATTTAACTAATTCTAGGTATTTTAACAATATTATTTTGTAATTGAGGGTGTTTTTAACTATACTTTCTTTAATTAATGAAGCTTCGCTACCAGTGTCCACTAAAATTGTCTCATTATTTTGAAATATTTTTCCAGATATATGAATTAAATTTTGAATTTTGTTTGTTTCTAGATCAGGCGTTAGTTTTATGAACTCCCGAGGATGTTCGTAGCTACATACTTGGAAGTCTACTTTCGGATTGCAGTTTACTGAAAATTTTGAGATGTGTCCACCTCGTATGAAGTACTTGGTGTCACCTGTCTCTCAACTTCTCCATCTATAGAACGTGTTTCTGCCCTACTATAATTTTCCCTATCGTCACCATTAGAACGATCTGCTGAACGATTATACCTTTGGAAATGAACTTGTCGTTGAGGAGCAGAATTGTTCCCGACATTTTGACGTTCATCATTATTATTGCTTGAATTATTATTATTATTTCTATTTCCATTAAAATTGTTATTATTATAATTATGATTATATCTCCCATAATTTCTATTGTCTTCTTATTGTAATTATTATTTTGATATGGTGCTTCGTTTCTATTTTGATAATTACTAAATAGAAATCCACTATTAAAGTTATTATAGTTATTATATCTGTTTTGATTGGTATTCTAACGATTATATTGTGATTGATTATTATTACGATAATTTTGTAAATTATTATTGTCATTTATTTGTGTACCTCTAAAATTATTATTACGATTATTAGGACTGTTATTATAGTTACTGTGTATATTTGACCTTATATTGTTTCGTTCAATTCTATTTAAATATGTACAAAGTTTATCCATAGTTGCAATATTGTGAATAGCTAAACTTTCTACTATTTCTGGCTTAAAATGTCTGGAAATATAAATAACTACTTCATTTTCAGGCATATGAGGACTTAAATATTGTGATACTTCATATAACTGTAAAGCATATTTAGACATACTAGTACCTTTATCAGTTCGGTACTTTCCAAAATACAAAGTTTCACGTACTTTATTTTGAGTGTCTTCGCCCCAAAAATAATTCAAGAACAATGTTTCAAATTTTTGAAAATTATCAATGTCATGCTCTTTTCCAGCGAACCATACCAAACTATCCCTGGTAAGATTGTCTCTAATTAATTCTTTGATATCCTCAATGTCGTGTATGTATTTTATTTTACGTTTTAATGTTCGTAGAAAAAATACAGGATGTATATTTTTGTAATGTCTATCGTATTTAATTGTAGCGTTATTATTTGTACATGTATAAATTCTTGTTTGTGTTCATTGTGTTTGTTTTTCTTGTAATTTCTTAATTTCCTCTTGTAACTCTTCCCTCATCTTCTTAATCTCTTCATTTTCTGTTGCTCCATTATGTTCTTGCACATTTTCCCTTCTTCTTATTTGCCTATCCATATCTTCTAATTTTTCTTTATTTTCTTCAATTTTCTTTTCTAATTTATGTAATTCATGATCAGTTTCTTAATTTTTTTCTTGTATTGATTTCTCCATCTTGTCAAAATTCTCCCATACCTGTACTATTTTTGCACTGGCTTTCTTTCGTTTTCTGCCTTACTTCAACTTCTACTGTCTTCTGTTCTATTATATTTATTTTCTTTTCCAATTTCTCTTCAAATTCTAGCTGATCTTTCCTCAATTCCTTTTTTATTTCTTCAAATTGGACAAGAATGTCCATCGTTGTTTTCATGTTTTCAAAGTTTTCTGTTATTGTTTGTTTTAATTCTTTTTTTCTAGTTTCTTTCTTCTTGCTTTCTTCTTTGTTCTTCTTGCTTTATTTCCTGTTCTTTTCTTTCTTCTTTGTCCCTTTCTCTTTGTTCTTCTAACTTTCTATCCTGTTCTTTTCTTTCTCGCTCCATGTTCTGTAACAGCTTTAACAAATCTGCTAATTCAGATTTTAGTTCTGTGCTTTGACTTGCTTCTGACTCTGTTCTATTTTCTTGCCTCTCCTCTCCATTGTCTTCATCTTCTCTCATGATACAAATTTTTCCATATCTTAAATCCATTTTGCTAGTTCTTATTTTTCTTGTAAACTTCTTCTAATTCGAGTAGCCCCACGTTGCGTGCTTCATATATTTGTAATGTGAAATTTTATGTGTGTAATGTGTATTTCCCAGATAGCTCAGAATTAATTAATTTACTTACCTTGATTTTCTAACGCGCCAGTCTGAAGCGTAACACTTTTACCTTTAATTTTTAATACAGTTCCTGGATTATTTTTTTGTTTTTATTTATTTTAAAAAATTTTTATTGCTTCAGACACTATTCTGTATATTCTTTCTTTTTAAAACAATTTAATTTATTGTAAGCATGATAAATCTTTATCCCAAGGACGGTTCAGTGATGTTTTTTTTATTAATTTTTTATTAAGTTTTTTTCTAGTCAGATATTGTCCTTAGCAGCTCGTCTTCTTCTTCTCTGGATATCGTGTTGAACTACTTATTGTCGTGTTTATATTTAGCGCCTTCTCATCTGTCAGATTTGCTGTTGACTCGGTTTGCGAAATGTCCAGTGTGTTGTTTTCAGGCTTTGGAATAGTTTATTATTAATTAAATACTTTGTTCTGGAGTTATTTGTTCCTTGTGATGTGGCAAATATTTGATATATTCCTCACTATGGTTTTCTTCTGCTCTGGGACCTTGGATTTTAACACAGCAATGTTTATTCTTCTTGCAGGTTAACTTTATGGATTCAGGTAATGTTCTTCTCTTCATAAATTCTGCTTCTACTTGTTTATTCTCAAAATGATTTCAACAACATTTTATTTTTGCTTTCATTCCTATGCAACGTTCTGACTATCTCACAGAGAGTTTTTAATACAGTTCACTAACTATATTTACTAATTATAAACTAGGTTGAACATAATTTTCTTTTTTTTTACATTTTATTATTTTAATTTGATATCTATCTATATTTCTTTCTAAACTTCAAACTTTTACTAACTAAATATTTGTTTTCTATCATACACTGCCCACTCTCAAAATTGTCCTCATGTATACAAATTTTTAATAAATATACTAAATATGCTTTTAAATTCCTCCTTTTTTTACTAACTGAAACTTTTATTTTTATTTCCTGTTATTTTAATTTTTGTGTTCATTACAATATATACCTAAATGTATTTTTAAATAATATGTTAGTATATTCTCTTGTATTTACACGATATTTATCATAACAATTGTTTTAAGTATACAATCAAATTAATGCAGGTGTCTTTGAAATATATATGCATTTATTTTTAATTAATCAACCAAAAAAAGAACTGCTTAAATAAAAGGAATTCACATTTGGACAGAAGACTGATAAACCTATAGCTATAAAATGAGGGAGGCTATAAAATAATATAATTGTTTACATAAAAGATGTGGTACTTAATGAATAGATATTTAAATTTAACGTGCTCAAATTTGGAAAGGTGAGTGAAGTACTTACAAATTACAAAGTATATAGTATCCAAATATTTAAGTCACTTGCAGTGGAAGGCAAGGAAAATACACCTTTGCTTTGCACTTTGCCACATAAGTAACTATATTTAACCAAAAACTACCGCATAAACTAAGCGACAACGGCGAAAACGATTGCATAGTCTAAACATTTTTATAGCGACCCTATGCTTTACATTTACATTCAGTAAGACATTGACTTGAAACTTGAAACGAAAAATATAACATGCGCGCCAGATGTGAATAACTAAGTAAAACTGCATCACAGTGTCATCTATTCCACGCTCAGTAAATTAGAAAATTGTAATAATGGTTGTATACACAAGGCAGCTATTTCGTAGCGCGTTTGGTATTTTCAAATCTAATACATTGGGATGCAAATAATACAATGTTAACAGTTTACAAGTATTTATTGTTTTATTTACAGTACACATCATTTTCCGTTACAAAGCAAACAGTATTTGGTAAGTACATAATTAAATAAGGGCAAACTGCAGGTGCGACATTGAAATATTTGACCTGCAAAATACCTGCTATTAGGTATTGTAGCGTGTAGGATGACTTGCTTGCAGTGTATATTGATGTCAAAACCTTCTACGACATCATACAGACAGAAAGTACAGAGCTTTCTTTATCTTCCAATATATCGATAGTGACAAAATTATTTGATACACAAATCATATTTGTCTCTGAGTTTGCAGTAATTTCTAAACTATCTACAAAGTATTGTTTTTGAATTTTTAATTCACTGTCCACAAATTTCATCACTCATTTTTGTGAAGTTTACTGAACTTCGTATGAGAAACGAGTACTGGCGTAAAATTTGGACGCCTTAATATATAACTTGTTTCTCATAAAAAAATAGCACATTTTCTGTTTCCCAAAAATTCTAAAAAGCTCTGGAAAGCATCTGTCATTTCTAAAATTAGAGTATTACATCACTTCTAAAAAATAGAATATTACATCACCACATCTGGCATTATTTCCAAAAATAAGAGATCTGGTATAGATATGTGTACGTTAGTAAGTAGGGGAAAATTACTGTACTAAAAGCATTTAACAGAGCAATTTTCAGTCAGTTATGGAAGACATGCAGATTGAAGTCGAAGAAAATTTGTCTGGTGAAGTCGAAATTCTAACATGTTTGGAGTATAATAGTATTCTTGCAATACGATATTTATCTAAAAGGTAAAGGTGGCTGGATAAACATAAAATAAGTTTTGCTTGCGAAGTTGTAAAAGAATAACAAATATTAGGAGTGAATTAATATGGGATTTTGATCCTCTAAGATTATTATTTGCTTAAATATGAGTGCTAATTTGGAAATTCTTCAGTGCTGCGTTTGTCGTAAGATAATCAGCAAACAATATTGTGATTTGTGGTTATTTAAACCTAGGTTTATAATTGGTTATTGTAATAAAAAGTGTATGCAGACCAGACCCGTTCGGTTTTTTAGATTGAGGGATGCAAATACTTAAAAATGAGGTGTGTAGAAGAAATAATAAAAGACCTGGAAAGTGATGTTCTCAATTTACGTCAGACGTTCTCAAATTTAGAGTTTGACGCACTACACGAATTCATTTATGGTGTGGATAAATATTTTCCTCCAGACTCCTGCAACAAGTTAGCTGAGGAATATAAAAAATTGGTAACATTATGTGACGAATACTTACAAGGGCATTGCACAGGAAGTGATTTTGTTGATGAAATTATTAGTTCAGGTAGGAAATATTTGCTTTATAAAACTAAACCTTTTCTGGACAGCCATTTAGCTAATAAAATTCTATAACCCAGAGCATAAGGCAATGAAGAAATGACGTAGTCGCAGTCCTTTGTTAATATCATTATATAATAAATGCTATTATCATAAAATTGTTTTATTATTCCATATAAAATATATATTACCATAAAAATTAGTCAGTTTGTCTGTAGAAACAACAATGAACGCTTCGCAGTTTTTAGTTCTACAAGTCATTTGGAAAATAACTAAATCTTATAAATATGATTATTAAGAAATGTTCAAAGCTTCTATACAAACCAATACCACAAGCTACAAATTACGAGTAAGAAGGAGTAATGGTGTCGTGCAGGACTCTGGTTGGCTAGAGCTTTACAGAGAACACTCCTCTACTAATAATAATACGATAAATACTGATGCTGATGAGGGATATAGTTTAAATGAATTTCTCCAGTGGTATATTGCAGTTTCCTGCTCTATACTCTTAATCATCACTTGTGTTCGTTTGTGTTAATTAATTTGTGACAGTCTGGCACTACTCACACATAACTGAAAGATAAAAACAACAATTACAAATTATTATCTAGCTTTAAATGACTATTTGATAGGTACCTACTGGGTATAGTACGTCTGCAGGTGATTCTTCCTAGCAAAAACCAGTTGCTTTATTTTAGATCTGTATCATATGAAATTCAAACATTGTTTACTATTTTACAGATGTAGAGTTCTTCTTAAACATATTTTATCCATCAGGAACATAAGTAAAAGTGCTGAACTGCTGAAATATGTGGACACAAGCAGAAGTAATCTCAATAATTTCTAGGTTATGCTTTCGTAACATTTCTTTTGTGGGGCTGGGGTAGGTTCCGATCTGATTTTCAACGACAAACACGTTCACATTATAATAAAAAAACTTTTAGGAATCGTTTTGTTCGAATTTATTTGTTGCTAAATAAGTAATCAATAATTACAGCAGTTGGAAAAGAGGGATATTCTTTAGGTACTTACACAATTTTGTAAATTATTTTGTAATAAAAAATACGGGTACCTAATTATTATGTACACTGTAGTAACATAAAAAACAATTTACTGAAGTTTTATTACATTATAATGGAACAATTTAAAAATATCCAGATATTTTACACAATATTCACACTGTAACCCTAGCTGAGCGGTAGACTGCGCCGACACAGCGTCCCCAATGCTCCAAAAGGTTCAACTTAAGTCTAAATTTTTATCGACAAGTCTCAATAACACCATTGTGCATAAGTAAATTGCATTAAATACATTATTTAGCCTTATTTCTGTAAAATAAAATACTTTATGACATTAATATTTGACAATTCAATGGCAATTCATAGTTTTGACGTTTAGCGATGTTAGTTTCTTCTGTGTAAGTCTGTCCAAGGTTATGCACGTTTTACATGACAAAACAATGAAATTTGGGTACTTTTTGGAGGCGTTTTTTTATGTTAAATCTTGAAATTTTTGAATGTTTATTTATCAGAATGTGTTTATAATTAAGTATATTTCAATTTAAACATAAGTTTTAGCAGGACTGACAACCAAAAAATCTAAATTAAATCAATTTCTTGGAAAATGGAACAAGCTGTATAAGAATTGATGTTATCATCAGATTCTACGCGCCATCGAGTATATGTATACCAAATATCGTTGCACTGGCTTAGCTGGTTTCTGAGATATTCGCACTGAAAGTCTTAGAGGGAACACCCGGTATATATTTTTCTCAATTTCAGTCCATATCTTAAACTCTGCTTCAATTTTCTGTAGTGGATAACATAATTGTGTTTGTTGTATAAGTTGGGAATTAGTTTTGGAAGTTTGCAGTTTGGTGGGGATCATTTCTGGGCAAAAAGGTAAATCATTGGGTTTATCATGGAGTTCTGATGGATATTCCAAGTCCACTTCTAAAACATAGCCTTTAGACGAATAATCCTCAAAGTTTTCAATCTCTTGTTTTTCCATCCATCTGAAGTCACCAGTTGGAAGATATTCTTTCATGGCTGCCCCATATAAATTAGTGACGTCCAGATACATTATATATGATGTAGGTTTTTTAGGGTCATAATTAGGTAAAAATTTATTATTTGCCACAGACTTTCTCTTATTACATTGGGATACACCTCCACGAATTGATTTTCGAAAGAAATGTAAAGCATCGACGTCTGTTAGAAGCTCTAAGCTAACCCCAGAATAAGACATCATCGCATCCCAGCTTAATGAAGGGGCCGTCAAATAGTGAACCGGATCCAGTTTGTATTGTTCCAAACACACTTTTCAAAAATTTTCAAACACATCAGCTAGTAACAAGACGTCTGATTTTCGATACAGATCTGCGTATTCCGCTAATGTTCTGCAGTTGAAAGTATTCCATACATCTTTAGCTCTTTCATAATCATCATCAGAAAGAGCCTGCTTTGTTAAATTATTATAAAAATTTTCTTTTATGGGTAATTCAGTTTCTTCCAATTTTTCGAACGAGTTCACATAACCATAAGGAAAAACTCCTTTCTGCCTGATTAATTTGAACTTTTCTTTATCTGGAAAATATTTTCGAGTTTCGATACACTGATGGGATTCCAAAGTTTGACTCAGATTGTCGAGGGACTTGGACAGAAATCGAAAAGAATCTACAAATTTCAATCTCAGGTACGTATCTGTTTTTTTTTTGATCGCCAGATTTCTCCACAATGATTGATTTAGAAAATGATATGTAGTTTTCTTTGTTTCGAGCAATTACGGAAATGGCTTCCTTCTTGGTAGCCAGTTTCTTAATAAAAAGCGAAGCATCGTAGTTGAGATTGTGGAAAAAAATTGGAATGAATTTTGGAATTTTGTAGTTCAAGTTACAAACAGAATGCGTTGCAAAGCGGCACCGTCCGGTTAAATGGAAATGATCCCTAGCTTTTATATCCCAGGGCATAAATGGCTTATTGCAAATATTACAGCATTTTGCTGTATCATAAGCAATTTTCTCTTGGTCAGTAAGAGGCAGTATTTCTTTAACATGTCCTAAATGGTTTGTGTACAGATCCAAAGCTACTTTATCAAGCTTTTCAATAAACATTTCTGCAGCGTTTGGTCCCCGGTATGACTCAAATCTTGAATACTTGTCATCAAAATTGCATTTCACAAAAAACGAAAGAGTATGGTACATGTTCACTTATTTGAACTGTGAATAACTTCTCATCAGAAGGCTCGTTATGATCAATGGGTTTTAACAAAGTCTCAAAGTCGGCATAAATTACGAACGGTACTGGCAGATGCTTCTCAAAATTCACAAATTTTAGGATATTTTCAGGTATAGATTCCCCATACTTGTTCACCTTTAAATCAGTAGTTGGTATTTTTGTACAAACATGGTTACAATCATTTTCCTCGTGTGATTTCAATTGTTCCATTTGTCTAAAAGATTGCAGACATCCATCGCTTTTTGCTTTGCTTGGCGAAGATTTAATTTTCTGTTTAAGAACTGGGCACGCATTTTTAATATGCTTGAGTGTAAGTTAAATTTTCTAGAGAAGCACTTCTAACAATGTTCACACTTCATTGTCGAAGTTATAATGATACTTGACTACACATGTGTCCATGTCATCTTTTACCCCTACCTTTGCCTCTGTTTCAAAATAGACAGCACATCTGGCATTATGTCATAACTATTAATAAACAACATCTGGCGTTATGTCATACATATTAATAGATCACATCCATTCTAAAATTAGATCACACATCTGGCTTTATTACTTCATTAATAGATCACATCTGGCACCGCATTTAATTTACAACTTGTTCAAACAAGATAAAAAAACATAATATTCAGAGACATATTTTATTTGTTAAAAAAAATTATGACTATAAAATGTTCATAAAGGAAATATACATTGGTCACAGAACAAATACATTTGGGTTTAATATGATAAAAACATCTGGGTTCTTCAAACGGAAGTGACGGATGGTCTTGCAGTTCATATACAGGGTTGGACGAGTATTCTTTTATGTAGACCGCCTTTTCTTCTCCTTTTACGTATATTACCTCTTCATATGCAGTTAGACCACGGATAATGTTTGCAAAATTGTGAAACTGAGTATATCCTTCATTCCAATCTATACAGTGGTGGTTATTTGTTAGCGAAGTAGCTTGCTTTTCAAACTTTGATGGTAGATGCTTTTTAGGAAATGGGGGTTTAAAAATATGAGATATTTTGTAACCGTTATATGCCGATAATTTTTTCACAATAAATTTGTTATTTTCTACCTTAAATCCTTAAATGTCTGTCACTAATGGCATATTTTTAAATTTGCTATTTTTTTGTTACACTCACTCTTTCACTATATAGGTCAATTACCTTCTTCAGATTTTTGAGTTTTATTCTGTAATCTTGCAAAGCCTTTCTGTAGCTGGAGATCATTGTATGTTTTAAACTGCTTTCATTAAATATCTATTAGACTTGTCTAACAATTTTAGTTAGGAGGGTGTAGCTGAACATTTTATCATGTAAAATTAAACAATATGCAGTGGTGTCCTTAGGCATGTTTTCACTTGTTTCAAATTCAATCCGCAAAACAACAGATCCACTTTGAACGGCCCCTTTCTGTCAAGAGCAATCTATATGTATAATATGGCAAATAGTTAAAAATTCTTCAGGTGTGTATACAGGTTCTTTCGCTGTTTCATAGTAAGATGCTCGATAAGATTTGAAAACATCTACACATACAGAGAAGCAAACTTTTTAGTCTTTAAAGTTAAATAAAGATCTTGATATGGATATCTCTCACTAGTTAATGTTGTCAAAACGATTACATGTCTGGGAGTTTCAAGTTTACTACTTGTTTTTACGGACCAGGAATGTTGGGTTGTTTCACTTAAAGATGGATATTCAATCAATTCCCATGAGCGAAAACCGAGCATTAGGTCAGTATTTTTTTCTATAACTTTTGTTAGTGACAGTTGTCGAGGAATGTCTACTGAAACGTGTGAAATTTTATTAATTTTAAATTTGGATTTTTCAGTATCATCTTTACTAGTGATAGCATCTAAATCATTATTCGAACGTATTAAAACTAGTTCTTGTTTCATATTTATAATAATTTTTCTATAGTCTTCAAGAAAACCTAGTAACATGTTAAGGGGGATGCAAACGTTAAAATTTCCATCATCGTCTGTAATTTTTTTCCCCAGTTTCTGTACTCTTGGAATCCATCCAGCGTTATGAAGCCTAACACTTTCCTTATCGGTGTAAGATAGATAGGTTTTAATTGTTGACGTTAATCCTACATTTCTATTGGTGTCGACTGTGACTCCATTTAATTCATAACGAATTTCTGTAAAGAAGAAGGCAACACCATTATTAATAAACTTTAACTTTGTAGCTTTAGTTCCGTCATCTTTGGTTAATTTTCCCTCAATATATAAATGACTTTCGGAAGGTAATGTAAATGGATCAACCTCTTGGACAGGAATTCTGATTTCGTCATTATATTCGAATGATCCGGACACAGATGATTGATAACTATGTAATTCGAAGTTTGTGATGGAGTTGTCAACATAGGGCTTTGATGTTATATTTAAAATATCCATTATACCAATACTTTAAACCCAAGGTTAGTTAAAAACGTATGATTCTTAGATGTAAACGCTTTAAATGTATTTTGCATACTAATTTTGGATCTATGTTTTTTCTTTTTATAAGACTTTTCGTTTGGAACTTCTTTATTATATCTGATCACCATTTGAAACTTTTTTTACATGGAGTCTTACCGTTTTACTTACTTACTAAAATTTGTTAGTCTTCCGTCTTGATCCAGTACTTTTATGGTAATATTGGTTACCGTCTGGACACTGAGACGAAAATATAATATTGGAAGTGGGGATTCAACAATATTGTATCCTTGTAACGCTTGGGAAGAACTGATGGATAATGTGCACAGACTTACCATTTAAATATCTATTTGTGCAAATATTACAATCGATACAAATTGAATTTACTCTTAAAATTTTTACTATATTATCAGACTCATGTGTTTGACCTTTCGATAGAACTTTTTTATTAAATCCTAATACTTCACGTATAGTCTTGTTTTAAAAAAAATATTTTTGTGAACATTTAATTGTGATTTTTAATGTGTCCTTATCGACTGTTAAATTCAATTGCGTGCCACGTAGGTCTTTTACTTGTTTTGTTAACACTTTAGCTAAATCTTCAAATTCGTATGATCCGGTTGGTACTGTTATTTTTTTATCGTCGTCATCATAATAAAATGTATTATTCACCCCTTCTTCAATGTTTGGAATTGTCATAAACGTCTCAAAATCTGTTAATCCGATTTCATATAATAGGAGGATTAAAATCAGCGCTTAGAATAGAATTGTTTCCAGAAAGAGCAATGGTGGTTGTCATTGTTAACTCTTTTATGTGTTTAGTTAAACTGACCAACACTATTGTCGGAAGAAGTAGAAGTATACAGAAATTTAAGAGATATGTGACCGCAATTATATGAATTATCAGTTTGTTTTGTTTCGTAGTTGTATTTCACAATATTATTGCTACCATCGCTTTTAAAGTATCTTAGTAATTCTATTGGTGGTCTCAAATTTCCATAGCTATCAAAAGTAAATTATTTCAGAATTTTCTTTAACGTAGTACGTCCAGTGACTTCCGGCATTTTGTTCATCATCTAGATTTATAATGGCACATTCAATTTTATGTATTTTAGCAGGTAAAGCATTACGCATAAATACTCATCTGAAATACGGTATTTTTAACAGTTTAACATACCGAACGAGTTCTTTGTTGGTTAAGACATGATGAGGTAGCTTTATTGGAAGTTTTTTTATACGGTGCAAGATAGAATCCGCGACCCGATACTGTATAAAATACAGTTATTTCCCTTTGTTTGCTTTTGCATCATTGACAGCTTTTGCTATACCAGCCGCACCACCTCCTAAAGCTCCAAGAGCACCCAAAAGAGGGAATAAAAGGGGTAAGAATCCACCAATTTGTTTAGGTGTCTTAATAATACGTTTTTTCTGCTTTTTCATCCCCTTCCTTTTTTAATTTATTTCTTTTTCTAAGACCCATATCAAGTTTAGATTTTGCTTTCATTATTCCAGTTACGCCTATAGCTGCAAGTCTTTCTCCAACGCTAGCGTCTTTTGATTTAACTCGCTCCCAAGCCTTTTCTGCTAAAACCTTATTAGCCTCTTCTGTCTCTTCTCAATATCTTTGGTCTCAGAGTACCATCGATCGTGCTCAAGGCAGCTCTGATCTAATTTGTTTATACCTCTGCCGTTTAGAGAGTTTAGTTCCTGGTCCGCAATAGTTATAACCTGGTATGTGTAATTCAAACGGCAATTTATCAATAAGCGTGTTCACTAAACCCTGACCTCTTCTAATGTGTTTTCGCTTATGACTGGCTACCGTCGGCGTGTGTATCAGCATTTATATAGATGTCTTCTATCCCAAGATTCAAAGAAAACTGCTTATACAGTACTTTTTTAGTAGATGTCAAACAATGAGAATAGTCAAACAAAACTTCTCGTTACCAATTACCAATCATGAGCAGACGGTACAAGATAGTTATCAGAAGCACAACTGTCTCTTTGGAGGTCATTCCAAACGATGTTTATTTGTTGGTCCCTCGGGCTGTAGAAAAACTAATGTTATGGTTACATTGTTAGAGCATCCCAAAGGTTTAAGATTTGTTATATATTCCAAATCTCTTTATCAACCGAAATATGACTACCCAATCAAGTAAAACCAAACTCAGTTATAGTATTTGATGATATTGCATGCTGTAATCAAAGTCCCATGAGAGACTATTTTTGTTTCGGACGACACAAAGATACAGATTGTTTCTATCTATGTTAAACATATTCATCTATACCAAAACAACTCATCCGTGACAACGCAAATCTGGTTGTAATTTTTAAACAGGACAATACCAACCTTAAACATATATATGAAGATCATGTGACCACAGATATGCCTTTCCAACTGTATAAAGAGATGTGTAATATATGCTGGAAAAGTGGGTACGGTTTTCTTGTTATCGACAAGGATTGTTCTTTAAGAAGTGGACGGTATAGAAAGGGGTCAAACCCCTTTCATCAAAATGCATACATTGTACCATAAAGATTATAAATACATCTACGTATATCACTCTCAATCATTATCTAATAAAACAGCAATGGCCAAAGAATTGGCTAAACAGCTGGTTACAGCCAGAAAAGCAGTAAAGCAAACATTTTTAAGTTTAAAATCCGATGTGGCTAAAATACAGGCTCAATTAAAACAAACTTACCATCACCCAACCTCTGCAACAGCTTATCACAACAACAGGTAAAACAGAGGATTTTATTTCAAAGGTGGAAGCAAAAGAGGAAGAATCACCTTACGAATCTACACCCAAAAGACCTAAGAAATCCATTAAGACCTCACCCCACCTTTCTCTGTTTGAGACTAGTCTAATAGAAAAAACTCCAAAAAAGGGGTAAAACCCCTTTGCTACCAATAGAAGTACCTCTTCTAGAAACTGACGTAATCTCAGAAAGCATAATTTCCGACGAAGACACTTTGCAAGATCGAAGCATTACTGAAATATTAGAACAAATTAGGCAAGTAGTGGAACAGTACGTAAATACACCGTTCTATAAAACCTACCTGGAGGATTTTCACGAGTTACCCAGAAAATATATAGACGAAGGTGTTAGGGATACCCAAAATAAGTTTGATCATCACTATGGAATAATTCATGATTTAGAAACAGATAAATTATATCTCGGACTTACGCTAAAACCTGTTATTCTTATTGGAAAAAACGTTACAGCAGAAGGGATAACATATCCTGGCACTCCAGGTCTTTACGAGCTACTATTTAAAAAGAAGCCCATCAGTTATAAAAAAGGACGATTTAGACAACTAAATGGATATTTTGAAACGAACGAACGCATCCCATAAAAATTATGATGCAAACGAGCAAATAATCGGAAATAATTCAACAAAATATACTACTATAATTGCACAAAGAGCGGGAATTACAAAAGTAAAAAAATTCAGACACAAGACCACAATATAGAATTACTCGACAAACAAACAAAAAAGGTGGAAGACTCCTTTTAAAATCATTAAACACTGGACTGGTAACACTGGACATGAAAATGAATTGGTCTCAATCGTCGACGAGTTAAGACAGGCTAAAATAATCGCATAAATTAAACTTACTTGTAGAAATATTAACAGTATTGTGCAATATGCCGATAAATAAACTTGGAAAACATTTTATAAATAAAACTATCACGCATTACTGTGTTTTACCGATCTATAGAACAGATTTTAGAATTATATTTACACGCCCCTCGGAGATTACTCCTATAGGTGCAAGTGCATATAAATTATGGGGAAGACATTTACCAATTTCCATTAGCGGCTGCAGAAGTTGATTATGTACATATTCACCCACCAAACACATTAATATTGGTAAATGACAAGATATTTACAAAAAATGATTGAATTGGGTATATTTTCTCAAAAAATGATAAATTAAGGTTAATTAACCCCTTTACAAAATTGCGCCAAGACTTCCTATACAAGAAAGATGCTTTGTTCAGTTTGTTTTGAAGTCTGAAGCATGAGCACCATCAAAGAAGAAGTAGTGAACGAGATACACAGACCAGCTAGAAAAAAATTTCGTAGGCGACGTGTTATTGTCAAGGGACTAAATGATCTCATCTGCCATTGCGTCATTTCTAAAAATAGAACGCACATCTGGCATTATATTATATCTAAAAATAGGTCGCATTCGGCGTGGAATCATTTATAGATTTAGAAATAAGCGACACCTGTTGGTATAGTAGTGGGGGATATTTTTTTAATAGAGAATACGGTTGAGACTCATCAGTAGTTAAAATGGCTTCATCCACTAATTTTCAGTTCAGTGCAGTGCGGAGCAGTAATAAATATTTAATTATTGGTGCTCAAAGTTTTGCATTGAATAAATCCAATACAAAATCGATTTGTGTAGGTCTGTGTGAAAATTTCAACTATGAGCCGTGTATAGTTCTTGCTGGAACAAAGAGTGATAAAATAATATTCACTTTAAAAGAATGGAGTGACCTGTTATCCCATCAAGGCATTATTAGCAATTATTTCTACATGTTTGATACAATAGATTCTATTGCTACAGACAGCTTTACAATACATTTTGAGCGGTTCTCCACCAAACAAGTGATCAGTTTAGAAAAAGACTGGAATAATCTATATTTGGGTTTTGAGACAGTGTAACTTGTGGGAGCTACTACCGCTTATAAAATATCAAGCTGAAATGATGAAAAATTTAAAGTTTGCCACTTATTTCAACGTTTTAAAACGTGGATTACAAAAGCAGACAGGTAATATTTTCTCAAACGCCTTAAACATTCTAAGACCTGAAGAAAATCCGAATAGTCAGAATGTGTCTTTGACACTCGAGGTGTTATATTTATATCCAGAGATATTTGAAAAAGAATGTACCCTCAATGAAGGAGGTTACAATCAAAGAACATCTTCTGTATAAAAGGCGCCTTTTATACAGAAGAGTTGCAGAAAACCAAGCATCCGGACGTTTATCTCGTCGAAAAAGTTGTACGAAGAAAAGGAAATCAATACTTAGTTAAATGGCTGGGATTGGATAAAAAATGTAATTCATATATTAATAAAAATGAATTAGTATAATGTATTCACATTAGTTTAAATAAAACATATGATTTTCAAATATATATCTTTTTATTTTTCTGTTTCGCTATTACAAAATCTTTCATTATATATTTTAGACCTATGAGTTGGATCTAATACGGGATTAATTATTCTGGAACTTGATTCTATTTTCCTTTGAAAACGATATCGGACAGCAGCTACATACTCCCAGTATTTTTTCCTAGAAGCACGGTAGGCGTGGTTCCAGGCCACCATTAAATGCACTTGATTCAATTGTTCTTTGATTATAACCTCCTTCATTGAGGGTACATTCTTTTTCAAATATCTCTGGATATAAATATAACACCTCGAGTGTCAAAGACACATTCTGACTATTCGGATTTTCTTCAGGTCTTAGAATGCTTAAGGCGTTTGAGAAAAGATTTCCTGTCTGCTTTTGTAATCCAGTTTTTAAAACGTTGAAATAAGTGGCAAACTTTAAATTTTTTATCATTTCAGCTTGATATTTTATAAGCAGTAGTAGCTCCCACAAGTTACACATTGTCTCGAAACCCAAATATATATTATTCCAGTCTTTTTCTAAACTAGTCACTTGTTTGGTGGAGAACCGCTCAAAATGTATTGTAAAGCTTTCTGTAGTAATAGAATCCATTGTATCAAATATGTAGAAATAATTGCTAATAATGCCTTGATGGGATAACAGGTCACTCCATTCTTTTAAAGTGATTATTATTTTATCACTCTT
This sequence comes from Monochamus alternatus, assembly GCA_037114965.1. Classification (NCBI taxonomy): domain Eukaryota; kingdom Metazoa; phylum Arthropoda; class Insecta; order Coleoptera; family Cerambycidae; genus Monochamus; species Monochamus alternatus. The sequence goes on along the minus strand of CM073428.1, from coordinate 44,143,047 downwards.
TGTTCCAGCAGGAACTATACACGACTCATAGTTGAAATTTTCACACAGTCCTACACAAATCGATTTTGTATTGGATTTATTCAATGCAAAACTTTGAGCACCAATAATTAAATATTTATTACTAGTCCGCACTGCACTGGACTGAAAATTAGTGGATGAAGCCATTTTAACTACTGATAAGTCTGAACCGCATTCTCTATTAAAAGGATATCCCCCGCTACTATACCAACAGGTGTCGTTTATTTCTAAAGCTATCAATGATTCCACGCCAGATGCAACCTATTTTAGATATAATATAATGCCAGATGTGCGTTCTATTTTTAGAAATAACGCAGGTCATTGCTCCTCTCTTATAGTTATTTACTTCTGCTCCGAGATTTTGTCCTCTTATTATACGCCCACTGACGTCAACCGCCACTCGCACCTGTATGCACAAAACATTGTTTTGTGCTTTCGGACAACGCAGTCGCAGTACGAGTAGAATGATTTTAGGTTAGGTAGAAGAGTTAGTTTGTCGTTTGTGATATTTATTGAGTGTTATTGTGTTAAACAGACAACAAACAAAAAATTTGCAAAATTGACTCGTAAAATGAGCACAGAGTGCATTATCACCAGAAAAATCGATGAAATATAGCATTGTGCAATTACAAATACTTTCCATACAGCGTCTAATAAAAAATATTTCTCCGTGCCAGATTGAAAAAAAAACAAGAAAAATGTGGTGTATGGCAATGAATCGCGACGAAGGAAAAAGCTTAAAGCCCTCCATCATTTCAACGTTGTATGTTTGTGAAGACAATTTTAATGTAAGGTTAAATGAAAATAAATACATAAGTACGAATAAATAATGAAAGAAAGACAAATGTTTAGGTACAGAAATCTTTAGAAATATGCATTTTCTTAAATTTAACTGTATATGTAAATATTGTTATAATATAGACTATAGACAACATACAAAATTGTTTCCTTTAATTTAGAAATATCTGAAAAGAATTGTTAAAATATGGGGTTAGAATAGCAAAATAATGTGTGTTACAAAGGATTCTTAAAAATTATTGTTTTATGTTACGAAAATTTGAATAGTAACAATGAATAAACATACCTAACATCAAGAATTTTATTTTCGATTCCTATTACTTTTGCTTTACATGTTTACACCCACCTAACAAAACAAATTATATACAGGGTGTCTCGTGACTAAAACAACAGAGTAACTAGAAACAATAGACTTCAAAATGTGTGATAAAAGCCAAATATGGCTGCTTTACGAGATAGAGTGCTAAAAGTAAGTCATTTTTTTCATAGAAATTAAAGAATAATTTCAAAATAACTGGAGAAATTAGTTCTGAAATAGGCGCACTAATGCATCAAAGCATCAGTAAGTAAAATTAATATTTTATGTTTCCAGTTTTCGTCCTGCTAGTTATAGATAGGCGAATCAATAAATCCATCTTGTATATTTTTATCCAACATTTCCAAAATAAATTATTGACGAGGGATCTTTTTAAGTAAAAAACATCATACAAATCTTGGTATTTTCACCCGTTCTCAAGATATTTGCATTTTAATATCATTATCCAAACACTACTCCAAAAAAACACCATTTAACCAACCTTATCTTAGACCAAACATTAATAGATTAGGGGTGATTAAATTATAATGAAGAAATCATAACTTAGACACCCATATATATAATATAACGTCGGTTAAATCATAACATTTTAGCGTTACAAACCTACGGTAAAATGAATATGGTAATATAGACCTTTTACAGACATCCTGTACAATACTAATGCATACAATATATATAAAGTGACATTTGTTCAGTATAATACCTAATTGAATAATACATTATTTCAAATTTTATATATTATACTGCAAATATCTTGAAAGCAGGAGAAAATAGTAAGAGTAATAAAGTGTACCTTTTTTACTTAATAATGTATATTTGGAATGGTAGAAATGTTAGAGATAAAAAATACGGGGTGAATTTATTGATCCACTTTTCTGTACATAGGACCCTGTAATATTATTATTTTTACTAATTTTCTGATTCTAAAGTCTTTCACTAATTTAAATTTAATCGAATTAAATAACCAACTACATTCAAATATTTCTTTATTAAATTAATTATATTATAAAATGTGGATGTATGTCAGGCTCAGCATGTTCTCAAGGCTGAACATAAAACGAACATCTTTCCAACTTCGATAATAATTTAAATACTATTAAAACCTACCGAGAAGCCCTACGAAATTTCGCTGCGAACACCTGTATTCACTATATCACAGTCCTATTGTCCAACTTAGTATAACTACCTTCAACGACTACAGAAAAAGCATTAGAATGTATCGGTATAAGAATGCAGCATAAACATATCTAGTTTCAATAATATCTTTTTACTCAAAAGTCAATAAAAGTGTTCTCAAAAAGGGTTACGCTGTACAGCTTTCGCTGGATTAAAAAGTTTTGTGGAAACAAAAGAATCTGTGTTATCGTTGGTATCGGAGAAATTTACCACATGCCTGCCCAACACCTTTCGGTAAGCTAAGACTACACTTTAATATATATTTTTACTTTGTTTAAATAGATTCTAATATATGCCCACATTAAAATTATAAATGATGCATTTTAACGAGCTCCCTCATATCGATGCACTCCGTCTTCTCTTTTAGGTCAGTTAACCACTGGTTTCAAAACTAATATAAACTAAAATCGGTACACCTAAGTACATGCTGGAAGTTGACAATCATACCACAAGTACCTACAACACACACTTGATCAAATTTATCAGCTATTTGTATTGATACCTACCTTTCCGAGGGCAGGATATCGGGGAATATGTTAGAGCTGCTCCTCTAAACAGCAAGCACTAATAGGTAACATAGAAATTACAATTATCTTCCTTTGTCACTTGCAATATAAATTCTTATCTATACTATTAGACAGTCTGTGGCTATAATATGCGTGGCTTGACTTCAGCACCAATCTAAAACATATTTAATTTGTTTTATCCTTTTCAGCCGATTCTGCATAGTCTAATGCTATCTTAAACTTAAATTTCTTTACCTATACATATTAGTTTACTTTATCTAGTCATATCAGTTTCAATAAATCAGTTATTGATAATTTGGGTGGTTTTGCACCTGGAATAAAAATTACCATTTAGTTTAATATCTTAGTTTTAAGGGTATATCTGGGGAAAATGCTAGTAGATATTATAGATAAAATATTTGTGCCTTACATTTTGCAATTTATATAAACTATTTTTATTCCAAATTCTAAGGCAGAACATAACCCTAAATTTTTGACAATTTTCCAAAACAAATAAATGCAGTTACACATTCAGGATGCGTTCCCCAATCGATTAGATTATCTACACTTGTAAGGCTATTCGTCTTATTTATTTTAAAGTTTTTTTTTAAATATCGTCAGTCAGGTCACTACCTTACCACAGTATTTACATTATCTATAATTCAACAGAAATGTCACAAAAAGCTCAGAAACAAATGCCTATTTACGTCACGATCACCGTAACACTGCACGTATATCTACGGAAATATACGCAAGATGGCCGCGTTGCGTGGCATTTGACGTCACACCAATTATATCGTGTTTTCGATCACGTGGTTTTGTTTACATTCTATGGCAGTTTATTAATGTTCATATTTTAATTATTATGCGATTATTGCTGCCAGACATATGTTCTGACCTTTCAATATGTCTGAAAGTAGTAGGTAGGGATACGGTTGGGCATGGGAAAATTTCTTGGACCGTGGGAAAATTTCTTGGACCGTGGGAAAATTTGTCGGCGAGATCAAAGGGTACCGCCGAACAGGTGCTAATTACAGGTGTGGCTCCGCCCCTCCCTAACCTAACAGAAAAAACATGCGCAGTAGCGATCTAACCTATCAGAAAAACATGCGCAGTAGGGACCTAACCTAACAGAAAAAACATGCGCAGTAGCGATCTAACCTATCAGAAAAAACATGCGCAATAGGAGCCTAACCTAACAGAAAAAACATGCGCAGTAGCGATCTAACCTATCAGAAAAAACATGCGCAATAGGAGCCTAATCTAACAGAAAAAACATGCGCAGTATGGGGCCTACCCTATCAGAAAAAAACATGCGCAGTAGGGACCTAATCTAACAGAAAAAACATGCGCAGTAGCGACCTAACTTATCAGAAAAAACATGCGCAGTAGGGACCTAATCTAACAGAAAAAACATGCGCCTAACCTAAATTCAAATCTGTTTCTTCGCACGTTCCAAACCTCGGTAAATTCAAATCTGCGCATGCTCTATTGTATTGGAGAATCCAGCATTATTTGTGGACAATGAAAAAAAACTTTACTCTGTGTGCGATTTGAACCCGGGGCCTCTCGCATGCAAAGCAGACGCGGTACCACGAGACCACTATGACTATTACAGAAAGGTTACAGTAACTGCGTAATATCAGTACATGGGCAGTAGCGACCTAAATTCAAACTGATGGAATATTCAAACTAAGAAAAGAGGATCTAACCTAACAGAAAAAACATGCGTAGTAGCGACCTAACCTATCAGAAAAACATGCGCAGTAGGGACCTAATCTAACAGAAAAAACATGCGCAGATCTGCAGCGGTAGAGTTATAGTGACGTCACACATACAGTTTTTTAAATTTGAAAACTGATTTGATCACGTGGCGTTGTTGGTTTTTTTCGTAACTAGTGCCCTTCTGGCTTTTAGCAGTTTAGAGCATTTACTACTGTTTGAAATATTAAATATAAATATTTAAGATTTTACAGGTGATATTAAATATGGAATGGAAAAAAAAAACTAGTAGCGCTGGGAATCGAACCACGGACCTCTAGAGTGCAAAGCGTGTACGTTAGCGCTAAACCATCAGATGGGCTTGTACTGGAACGGGAGTGGTGGTGGGGAACTAGTTGTGACAGGAGTGACGGTAAATAGTTCCAAACGTGGATAAGCGATTATCAGTAGATGGCGTTGCAAGTGGAGCGCGCTACTCCGTTAGAGTGAATTATTATTAAAACACAACCAGTAGTAAAATGGGAAATCCTACTACAGGAAAAATTTTACGCAAATAGTATTTCTAATTTCTACCAACAGCAAACAGTGGAAGTTTTTTTTTTTGGGGGTAACCGCTATGAATTTGCGCCCTGTATAATATTTTACCGATAACAACAACAACACTATTTCGTGTACTAACAATACACCTTATTTTAATGTAAAATCTCATACTGTACTTAGTTTTATATACAAACAAGATTTGTCATTCCAGCATAGTGGAGCGTCCGAATGCACGATTTGAGGTACTCACAATACACCTTATTTTAATGTAAAATTGTACTTAGTTTTATATACAAACAAGATTTAGTAAAATCTGAATATTTACTTATGCATTAGCAATTTATTGTGAAAACGCCCTGTATAATATTTTCCTGACAACAACAACAACAACAACAAAACTATTTGGCGTACTTTCAATAAACATTATTTTAATGTTAAATATCATACTGTACTTAGTTCTTATAGTTAGTAGTTTTCCCATTACGTCTTTGTTTTTGTCTCCAATTCCAGCCTGGCAAATCCAGATTTAGATGCAACCATCCAAAAGTGCGACATACCGCAAGGTCCAGTACTTCCTTCTAGAAAAGTAAAAAATAAAATATAAATTTGTAAAGAACCACCAGTAAAACAGGTACATGTTCGAACAGGTCCCAACCAGTACAAACAGGTAGCTGGCAGTAAAAAACAGGTAGCTGGCAGTAAAATACAGGTAGCTTACAGTAAAAACAGGTAGCTGGCAGTAAAAACAGGTAGCTGGCAGTAAAAAACAGGTAGCTAGCAGTAAAAAACAGGTAGCTGGTAGTAAAAAACAGGTAGCTGGCAGTAAGAAACAGATAGGTGGCAGTAAAAAACAGGTAGCTAGCAGTAAAAACAGGTAGCTGGTAGTAAAAAACAGGTAGCTGGCAGTAAAAACAGGTAGCTAGTAGTAAAAAACAGGTAGCTGGCAGTAAAAAACAGGTAGCTAGCAGTAAAAAAAACAGGTAGCTGGTAGTAAAAAACAGGTAGCTGACAGTAAAAACAGGTAGCAGGCAGTAAAAACATGTAGCTGGCAGTAAAAACAGGTAGCTGTCAGTAAAAAAAAACAACATGTAAAATCTCATACTGTACTTAGTTTTATATACAAACAAGATTTGTCATTCCAGTATAGTGACTGGCTTCTGCAGTGTCCGAATTTATTGTGAAAACGAATATTTTGTTGATAACAACAAAACCATTAGGCGTACTCTCAATAAACATTATTTTAATGTAAAATCTCATACTTTACCTAGTTCTTATAGTTAGTAGTTTTCCCATTACGTCTTCGTTTTTGTCTTGAACTCGAGCATGGCAATCCAGATTTAAATGCAACCATAAAATCGGTAGTGACCCAAACCCCATCCAAAAGTGTGACATATTTCTGCCAATACGTCCTTCTAGAAAAAATGGGGAAAATGTATGAATTAAAAATAAAATATAAATTTGTAAAGAACCACCAGTAAAACAGGTACAGGTTCGAACCAGTAAAAATAGGTTCCAACTAGTAGAAACAGGTAGCTGGCAGTAAAATACAGGTAACTGGCAGTAAAAACAGGTAGCTAGCAGTAAAAAACAGATCCCAACCAGTAAAAACAGGCAGGTGGCTGTAAAATACAGGTAGCTGGCTGTAAAAAACAGGTCCCAACCAGTAAAAACAGGTAGTTGGCAGTGAAATACAGGTAGCAGAACTTATGATGGTCAAATCCCCTTTCTATATCTGCCATTACTGTCAGCAGTGAGCTATTAAAATTTATATCGTTATCAAGCTCCTCTGCTATTCTGTAAATAGTTTAAAATACACGTACTCCTAGAATGGGTCGTTTCTGATATAAGCATCGAATACGATGAACTGACTACATAGATATGGATTTAAATTATACTCTGAAGTATGGTAAAATAGATCCGAGGACAGAAAAGGAACTACTAACTGTGACATCGAAATGCTACTCCATTCAGCTTGATAAGACGTAACCCAACCTTTTACTGGAGTTGATTAAACTACTACAGTATGAGATAACATAGGGTTGAAATAAGTGTAGGATTCTTTGGGAAATGTCTTTATGTAACATATTTCGACAAGTATATAGAGAGAATAAACGTCAAATTAGATGACGTAGTCCTAGAATGGATCATTCCTGATAATAAAGCCACACACTTACATTTGTGAACAGCCTTTTGGCCCAGAAAATGGTAAAGTACGTGACCATAACCATTTAATACCTGAAAATAATTATAGGGGGGCGCCGCATACAACTCATGTAACATTAACTACAAGGATGAGGTAATTATACCTGTTGTCTTTCACAATTTGAGCGGATATGATGCACATTTTAGCCTGGAGAATATCGCGAATGACATGTCATCGCCGGATCGCGTTGACCATAACCAAAGAAAAATACATTTCATTCACTAAAAATCTTGATCAAAATTTAATAAAATTCAGGTTCATCGACTGTTTCAGATTTATGGCGTCTGCGTTAGACACGTTGTCCTCATACTTGAGAGACTTAGGGCTTGAGTCAGTGCTGTAAACGTAAAAGCGTAGCTAAGGCAAAGTAGTAGCTTTTAACTATAAGGACAGAAAAGGAACTACTAACTGTGACATCGAAATGCTGCTCCATTCAGCTTGATCGTCAATGATAAGACGTAACCCAACCTTTTACTGGAGTTGATTAAAACTACTACAGTATGAGATAACATAGGGTTGAAATAAGTGTAGGATTCTTTAGGAAATGTCTTTATGTAACATATTTCGACAAGTATATAGAGAGAATAAACGTCAAATTAGATGACGTAGTCCTAGAATGGATCAATCCTGATTATAAAGCCACACGCTTACATTTATGAACAGCCTTTTGTGATTTTCACCAAATTGTATATGAATAAAGGTAAGTTTTTAAACATAAAACTGCAGTATCCGATAAGCGAGAAAAAATTAAGTGGTTGTTCCAGTGGCTAATAATATACAGATAGTTGAGGAAGAGTATAACCGTACGAAGTTTTTAAACATAAAACTGCAGTATCCGATAAACGAGAAAAAATTTGTAGGATTGGAATGAATGCAGTATGCTTATATATCAAATTGTTGCAACTTACACAATAATATGAATTCCGTTGAACGGATTTCCACCAGTTTGTATATGAATAAAGATAAGAAATTTCTCGAGATGGAGGTAGATTTTGAAATACGACATCCTCACACGTGACTAAGACTACTGCTAGCATTTTGTAAAAAGGACGAACCATTTTGCACTAGAACCTTTCACAGGACCAAATTGATGTTCTTATTATAACGATGAGAAAACTTTTGTGACGGATATACAGAGTAAACCGATAGATATGTAACTTTTAAATAAAACTTATGAAAGATAATAAGAGTGGTACACATACCTGTCTCCTATACATAGTCAGCCCCACTAGCACTACAGCTGCTGTTCATCGTGAACTACCTGAAAATCCAAAATAGAATTAGAAGGATATTTAAAATATTTTACAAAACACTTATCCTTATCCGAAATGTGTGAAGAATGTCGATTTAGATCCCTCTCAGCATTATAATATGATTTTGAAGATATGGATAGCCCTTATGTGATATGCAAACGGTTGATCCTATTATATTAAACGAGGCAGCAAAAAAAAAAGTATATTAGTATATTACATGTTATATGTTCATTTAGCCAATAACATATTTGAAATATTTATTACACCACTTTTAGATTTAAGTTATTAAAGTTAAGTTAACCTATTTTATAATGAAATATGTTATTGCTCAGCAAGGACCAACGGGAAGGTATGAACATATCCTTGCCAGGATGGAATGGGGCAGGTTAAATTAATAAGGGAGTAAAGATGTTAAAAATATGATAAATCAGATGAAATCTGTGCAGTCACTATCTGGAGGTTCACGCAAGTTGTCAATTATTCTATTCTGGGCCTTTTAAAACCGTAGGGTGCGGAGGTGTGGTCCTCCAAGAATCGCCTTTTGGTGGAGAGAGGTTTATACAGTTTATCTTGTTCTACTGTTACCACCTCGTGCTCCTTTGTCCTCAAGATATTCTTGGAGGTTACACATAGAGAAGCCGTAGAGGTATCAAGTACCATATCCTTTATAGTATTAAAATTTACAAGTTGGGATGCGGCATGTGTGAGGGAAATTCCCTTCACCTTGCATACCACCTTCTCCTCGTTATCATTTGTGGAGAACACTTTATAGGCGTAGTTTTTCGGCCCACCTGAGACAAACTCTGTGATGTAACTGTCCGTGCCGTAGATCTCTAGTTCATTAGTCATTTCGCCGATAAACTCGCCTGTTGGTACGTTATACTCGTTGTCTCTGGCCACATAGATAACAGAGTCCGTATCGTAGTACAGCACCTTGTTACCCAGCTGTTCCAGGTAGCTGTACAATTTAAGCCGGGCCTGGGTTGTTACGTAGGCGGCTATCACGACGTTAACTGTTGTGAGAGGATCATAACTGTCCTCCTTGTGCTCCCAATTGACGATGAGAGTATCCTCGTTGATGGGGAGTGCCGAATTTACGTAGATGCCGGGGTTAGCGAGCATACCAAAGAATTCTGCAGGGTCTCTCACGATCTTGGTTTTGGGCTGATTTTCTCTCTGGCCTAGCTTCCCCCAGAACGAATTTAATATCAGCTTAGCCAAAGATCTTAAACCCGGGTTTTCAATAATTTCGGAAAATTCCAATTGAACATCTTCCTTCTGCAAGAATTCTTGGATATATCTCGCTTTCTCTTCCTGGGTGGTACAGTGTGAGGGCCACCCGCTTGCTTCCTGTTTAACTTTAATGAACTTGTTCATCATTTCGGTGAATAACCCTGTTACGTTTTTGCTTTTATCGGTCTGAAGAACGTCGTAGCTCCAAACCTCGTAGATTTCCAGCATCCGGTACCCCTTTTCGAGGGCTTTTCTCACCTCGTCCACTACCCATGTCCCCGTCAAGGCTCTCTGTTCATCATCATTGTGATCGCACTCACTCTGGTTCATTTGATCACCACACGTGCGACAGAGAACGAACATTAACTTGTCGTTCATCTTGGCCGGTAACACAGGGTGGTAGAGGTCTTGAGGCGGTAGGATCTTACATTTTATAACCCCGTTGATGTCGGTCAAATCCAAACCGTTGCAGTCATCACCGGCGTACACTTTGGGGTGTCCAATAGGAAACTTTCCGTACTTGCAGACCCAGGGGTAAAGGGAACAAACATCAACATATTTGATTTTTTCCCCTGACTGACACTTGTAGTATTCAAATGTATTTCCAGTGCGTCCACCGTAAAAGGCCTCCCTAGGTTGAAGCGGTGTGAGAGTTACGAGCGGGTGGGTCTCCGTGAACGAGCGCAGTTCTTTATTTTGCTGAAGATGCCGTCTAAATTCGCACTCCCACATCTCAACGACGTCATAACCCAATTGTTTTAATCTTTCGGTCTTGGCTGTTGTGGCTTCCAATCGGGTATTTGACGTCATCGAGGGGTCATCCTGCAGGGGTTCGTTACGATTGCATTGATAACAGACAGAGCACCCGTGGAAATAACACCCGTGAAACTCAAACACTTGTTTGGTTTCCTCGCAGTACCCGTCGACTTTGACCCCTGCAACTCGTGCTTCTTGCTGTTTGGCTGCGTGAGTAATGCTGAGACCCCTCGTGTGCTCTTCCCACACCAACCACTGGGTGGCTATCTTACTCTGGTTGTCCCTCCATCTATAACCGCCTTTAGGTATAATGCCTATGGTGTTGGGTTTAAGGAAGTTCCGTCTAAACACCTTATTGCAGGCCGAAGCTATGGTACAGGCCTCGGTGAAAGGGCAGACATTACCGGTATCGAGGAGCTGCTGACGAAATTTGAGACAGGCAGCAGTTAGGATCTCCACATCTGATGTACAGTACTCCACTAGATCCCGCTGCATGTCAAACATGTCGTTCTTATGCTCCTCGTGCCACTCGAGAAATCGGGCTCTGTCATCAGTCTTCATGTTATCGGGGTCGTAGTATTCAATTGCCGGTAGGGGACCCACATACTCTGCATTCGTAACAGTATTGAAAAGATGAGGGAAATATCCTTTCTTGAACCCGTCCCCCAAGCCGAAGGCTCTCGGAAGCTTCGAAAGGGCCATCGGGAAATAATTAAGGGAGTCCAAAAATTTCACATTCTCAACTACCATAGATATTATTTTTGTTCCTCGCATAATTAGATCGGGCTTCAGGTCGGTATTAACCAATATATGGTTTAAGCAGAACTGGTGGTCAAAGGCCTGCCCGTTGTGGGCTATAACCACCACCTGTTTGAATTTTTTTCTGACCTCCAATACGTATTGTATAAAACTAGTTATAACGTTTTCCTTGTATACAATTAACCTGTATCCACATTTTTGACAAAAGTGTAAGTTATTTTCATATATACACTTATCACATCTGTTGGCTAAGACACATAGATTGGGTTCATGAAGGAAAGAGCCATCTTCTCGCTTCGTCTCCTGTCGTGTCTCCAGATCGTAGAACACGAAGAGTACGTCGTCTGTTCTCGGTTTTCCGTTATTTGGCTGCATATAACACAGATGGTCTGAGGGGACGTGGGTTTTGCAGATCTTGCAATATATTTCGCCACAGACATGGGTTCTACCCCTTTTTACAACCTTGAAGCAATCGGGGCAACGGTAAATTTGAGCACAGATATTGGTCAGGTGGTTATTGTAACACTGTTGCCCTCTGAAGCTACGATGGCACTCGGCACATGTAACAGAAACATCCCTGGGGCATGTGGGTGCTTGTTGACATGCAGGACATATTCCTCCGCACCTGTGTTTAGCCTTGACATTATATGGTATCATACAGGTCTCGCAGTAGTACTTGCAACAGAAGGCCGCCGTCAACGATGTTATCACATTATAGTGTCCTTCGTGATAGAGTAAATTTAGTGCTGGCCCATCTACGGCTCCCTTAAAGATAACATCACGACCCTTTGACCCATACTGGTATACGACGATATTGTAATTCTTCAAATACCTTTGAAATTGCTGGAGTTCGGGTATGCCAGCCCCTTCTTCAGGTATCGATACACCTGCATTTTGACAGAGTTCTCTAGCTCTCTGTGTTTGGATTTTTCCAGTGTTCTGTCGCAGTTTTTTATAATTTGAGTCTTTATCCACATTTGCCCGTGAAACAACGAGAGCACGAGGCAAACACAACTTGCCCTTATTGTTTATTTTCACGATACCTCTACGAGCCCCGCATTCTTCATTAAAACTATTATATTTCCCTCTACCAGCAGGCATCCTCACTACCGTCACCCCCAGACAGAACGTTTCAGTATTCAGGCCCGCAGAGTTGGACTGGTAAACGCTGGAGATGACACTCCACACGTCTTCGTAAGTCACCTCCTCGGCGGGCCTAAAGCGAACCCAAGCATCGCCACGTTTGAACTCCTTTGAGCAGAAGGAGAACGCGACCTGGTCGTTGGGGTTCAGGCCTTCCGTCCCCATAGCAATAATTTGCGTGATGGCATCTTTAATCCAGCTAACTGGTTCGGCACCAACAGAAGGAGTTTTAATTTTAAATTCCAAGGTTCGACCGTGGAGATTGAAGCGACGAACCTTCTTCACTGTATCACGAATAATAAAAAACTTTTCCATTTTTCAAAAAAAAAAAGCGTTACACGTCTTGAAGATCAACACAAAAACTGACACACTGTAGTAATTTACCCCTAGTCGTTTATTTTCTGCTAACTAGTGTCGGTGAGATGGAAAAAAGGAAGTCACGTGACGAAAAAAGGCCCCTTGCGTTCAGTAATTTGTGTGTGTTTCACATAGGAAGTAATGTTAATTTACGCTATGCGACCGGTGTGAAATATTTCGTTGTATCTGAATTGTAACTGAAGACACAAGATCGCGTACGAAAAGGCCCCCTGCATTCGGTTATTTGTTCGTGTTTGCCATAAGAATCAATGTAATTTTGACGATTTCAGGGGGTGTAACACATTTCGTCATTAAGATACATGCAAATTGAGGCACAACGTGATTGAGTCACTCGAAATTTTTCAGTTTAAAATGTGTCTGATTAAAGAAAAAGTGTTTTGTAATGTAATATGATAAAATTATCAAATTTAATCGTAACAGCACCCGCGTACGAAAAGGCCCCCTGCGTTCGGTTATTTGTTCGTGTTTGCCATAAGAATCAATGTAATTTTGACGATTTCAGGGGGTGTAACACATTTCGTCATTAAGATACATGCAAATTGAGGCACACCGTGCTTGACTGGCTCTGAGTCACTAGCAAATTTTTCAGTTTAAAATGTGTCTGATTAAAGAAAAAGTGTTTGTAATGTAACAGGATAAAATTATCAAATTTAATTAATTAACAAAAAAATTAATATATTAGTAAAAAAAAATCGTTTGTCCTGTATTAATGAGACATCACTGTTGTACTAAAAATTTTGATAATGATTAAGACCGAATAAGAGTAAATGCCTTCTTCCAATGTATGGGCCGGCAAATCCTTGACCGCGAAAAAAGAAAATTGTCAATGAAATTCACTCTTATAATTGTTTCCAATGTATTAAATTAAAAGTGTCTCATTAATAGGATATATTTAAATTTAATTAACTAGTAACAAGTAAACAAGTCAAAAAGGTTAGTTTGATTTTTGCAGAGCATCTATCGTCGCCTCTCCCGGTCGCCTATTGTGCAGCCTATTTTTTGAAACCCTGACTAACCTAACCCAGCTTTATGGCAACCTAAACGAGACAGTCAACGTATCGATAGCCCGGAGGCCTTTACGCGTCCACGGTTTCGGATTAAAGTTTTTCGCGTGTGTGTGTGTGTGTGACTGAAAACCTCTCTCTCTCTCTCTCGTTGGCAGGGAACAATCCAATGATTATCTCTTTGAGATTATCGTTAAAGATTTTCACTACACGGCGCGGTGTCTATCAAGCTGGCGTATTTTACCATGTATTGATAAAGACACAAACGACGCGACCTGTAATGCAGAAATTTAAGCAACTTACCCAGCACCTCTCTCTCTCTCTGTTCTTAATTCTGCCCAGTAGGCTAAAAAAAAAAAAAGATGTTTGTTTTACATTCCCTTTGTTATAGTAAAATCGTAATCAATAAAACGTTTTTTGCCCACCCTGTATATCAAAGCATTATTTTTTCAACTCTATTATGTTTTTTAATTGCAAATATTTCTAGACCGTAAATAAATTACAGGGTGTTCCATTTTAAAAAACTACAAAACAAGGACCAGCATCATAGAAAAATTAAACGAATCGAGACACCGAAATGTGGTCTTCTTAAAAATCATGACTATAGATACTATTTTTCTATATCTACAGGAAATACGAAAACCCCCTCCAAAAGCCCTCTGGTGCAAACTTAAACCAAGTTCGAGATTATCTAATCTAATCAGAAGAAGTTCTAATTGAGCAAAAACTTTATAATTTTAGTTTATTATTTAAGTACCTAAAATTTTTTAGGTATATACCGTGTATATCAAAGTAGTATTTTCAACAAATTCTCTATTAAAAAAAAAATCCTAGATCGTTTTTACCTACCCTGTATATCAAAGCAGTATTTTTTTTTAACTGTATTTTAACAAATTCTCTATTACAAAATGAATTTCATAGCTTGTTAATTTAAACATATTATTTACTCAAAATTTTTCTATAAGCTTATTACCTCCCTATTAAAAAAAAAAATATTGTATTAAAATGTTTGAACTTTGTTTATAAATACAATAAAAAGTAACTTACTTATTTACCCCAAAATTGTTTCCTGCTTATTTTGATTTTTTGTCTATCCTGTATATCAAAGTAGTAGCTTTTAACTATATTATAGTTTTAACAGATTCTCTATTACAAAATGAGTTTTATAGTTTGTTAATTAAAACATTATTTCCCACAAAATTTTGAGCCTTCCCTGCTTTAAAATTATTGTATTAAAATATTTGAGCTTTGTTTATACAATAAAAAGTAACAAAATTGTTTCCTGCTTATTTGATTTTTTGCCTACCCTGTATATCAAAGTAGTATTTTCAACGAATTCTCTATTACAAAATTTCTTAGATAGTTTTTGCCTACCCTGTATATCAAAGTAGTATTTTCAACGAATACTCTATTACAAAAATTTCTAGACAGTTTTTGCCTACCCTGTATATCAAAGTAGTAGTTTTTTTTTTAATTGTATTTTAACAAATTCTCTATTACAAAATGAGTTTCATAGCTTGTTAATTTAAACATATTATTTCGCACAAAATTTTTCTATAAGCTTATTTCCTCCATGCTTTAAAAAAATATCGTATTAAAATATTTGAGCTTTCTTAATACAATAAAAAGTAACAAAATTGTTTTCTGCTTATTTGATTTTTTTTTGTCTACCCTGTATATCAAAGTAGTATTTTCAACGAATTCTCTATTTAAAAAAAATCATAGTCCGTTTCTACCTACCCTGCATATCAAAGCAGTATTTTTTTTTAACTGTATTTTTAACAAATTCTCTATTATGAAATGAATTTCATAGCTTGTTAATTTATTAACATATTATTTCCTCAAAATTTTTCTATAAGCTTATTACCTCCCCTACTTAAAAATATCGTGTAATATACTTCACTTGGTGAAATTAAACACACATTCTTTGTGCATAATGTTTGAGCTTTGTTTATACAATAAAAAGTAACAAAATTGTTTCCTGCTTATTTGATTTTTTGTCTACCCTGTATATCAAAGTAGTATTTTCAACGAATTCTCTATTACAAAAAAAAAAAAAATCCTAGACTGTTTTTACCTACCCTGTATATCAAAGCAGTTTTTTAACTGTATTTTAACAAATTCTATATTACAAAATGAATTTCATAGCTCGTAAATAGATAAAAACGTGTTAGTTTTCCCCAAAATTAGAGTTATTTAAATATTTATTTTATTTTTCCAAATTTCCCTTAATTAACTTAATATATATATATATATATATATATATATATATATATATATATATATATATATATATATATATATATATATATATATATATATATAAATCACTTACCTATGTAGTTCAAACAAAATTTTAACTTTCACAACAGTAAAACTCGTATCTTACCTATAAAACAGTCGCGTTAAAAATGTAAGTTTTTGTACCCTCATCCGTTACAGCTATTTGCAAAATCAGCAGCGTCTGTAATATAATCCCAGCTCGCACCAAGCAAAGATTTAATAAACGAATATAAATTCTATAAGAACCAACTACAGTATGAGATTGAATTTTTTCATTAAAATAAGGTGTATTGAGAGTACGCCAAATAGTTATGTTGTTGTCGGGCAAAATATTATACAGGGCGTTTTCAAAATAAATTGCTAATGCATAGGTAAATGTTGTTTGTATATAAAACTAGGTACAGTATGAGATTTTACATTAAAATAAGGTGTATTGTGAGTACCCCAAATCGTTTTGTTGTTATCGGTAAAATATTATACAAGGCGCAAATTCATAGCGGTTACCAAAACAAAACTAGAGTATTGTTAAAATTTCCACTGTTTGATGTTGGTAGAAATTAGAAATACTATTTGCACTATACTGCGTCAAATTTTCACATAGTAGCATTTTTGATGATAGTAGAAATTAGAAATATAATTACATTAAAATCTTCACTATAGTAGCGTTTTTCATGATGGTAGAAATTAGAAATATTATTACATTAAAATATTCACTATAGTAACATTTTCGATGATGGTAGAAATTATAAATTTTATTACATTAAAATATTCACTATAGTAACATTTTTGATGATGGTAGAAATTATAAATTTTATTACATTAAAATCTTCACTATAGTAGCGTTTTTGATGATGGTAGAAATTATAAATATTATTACATTAAAATATTCACTATAGTAACATTTTTGATGGTAGAAATTATAAATTTTATTACATTAAAATATTCACTATAGTAACATTTTTGATGATGGTAGAAATTATAAATTTTATTACATTAAAATCTTCACTATAGTAGCGTTTTTGATGATGGTAGAAATTAGAAATATTATTACATTAAAATATTCACTATAGTAGCGTTTTTGATGATGGTAGAAATTAGAAATATTATTACATTAAAATATTCACTATAGTAACATTTTTGATAATGGTAGAAATTATAAATTTTATTACATTAAAATATTCACTATAGAAACATTTTTGATGATGGTAGAAATTATAAATTTTATTACATTAAAATTTTCACTATAGTAGCGTTTTTGATGATGGTAGAAATTAGAAATATTATTACATTAAAATATTCACTATAGTAACATTTTTGATAATGGTAGAAATTATAAATTTTATTACATTAAAATATTCACTATAGAAACATTTTTGATGATGGTAGAAATTATAAATTTTATTACATTAAAATTTTCACTATAGTAGCGTTTTTGATGATGGTAGAAATTAGAAATATTATTACATTAAAATATTCACTATAGTAAAATTTTTGATAATGGTAGAAATTATAAATTTTATTACATTAAAATATTCACTATAGAAACATTTTTGATGATGGTAGAAATTATAAATTTTATTACATTAAAATTTTCACTATAGTAGCGTTTTTGATGATGGTAGAAATTAGAAATATTATTACATTAAAATATTCACTATAGTAACATTTTTGATAATGGTAGAAATTATAAATTTTATTACATTAAAATATTCACTATAGAAACATTTTTGATGATGGTAGAAATTATAAATTTTATTACATTAAAATTTTCACTATAGTAGCGTTTTTGATGATGGTAGAAATTAGAAATATTATTACATTAAAATATTCACTATAGTAACATTTTTGATAATGGTAGAAATTATAAATTTTATTACATTAAAATTTTCACTATTGTAGCATTTTTGATGATGGTAGAAATTAGAAATATTATTACATTAAAATATTCACTATAGAAACATTTTTGATGATGGTAGAAATTATAAATTTTATTACATTAAAATCTTCACTATAGTAGCGTTTTTGATGATGGTAGAAATTAGAAATATTATTACATTAAAATATTCACTATAGAAACATTTTTGATGATGGTAGAAATTATAAATTTTATTACATTAAAATCTTCACTATAGTAGCGTTTTTGATGATTGTAGAAATTAGAAATATTATAACATTAAAATATTCACTATACTAGCATTTTTGATGATGATAGAAATTATAAATGTTATTACAATAAAATTTCCACTACAGTAGTATTTTTGCTGTTGGTAGAAATTAGAAATACTATTTGCGTAAAATTTTCCCTGTAGTAGGATTTCCCATTTTACTACTGGTTGTGTTTTAATAATAATTCACTCTAACGGAGTAGCGCGCTCCACTTGCAACGCCATCTACTGATAACCGCTTATCCACGTTTGGAACTATTTACCGTCACTCCTGTCACAACTAGTTCCCCACCACCACTCCCGTTCCAGTACAAGCCCATCTGATGGTTTAGCGCTAACGTACACGCTTTGCACTCTAGAGGTCCGTGGTTCGATTCCCAGCGCTACTAGTTTTTTTTTTCCATTCCATATTTAATATCACCTGTAAAATCTTAAATATTTATATTTAATATTTCAAACAGTAGTAAATGCTCTAAACTGCTAAAAGCCAGAAGGACACTAGTTACGAAAAAAAACCAACAACGCCACGTGATCAAATCAGTTTTCAAATTTAAAAAACTGTATGTGTGACGTCACTATAACTCTACCGCTGCAGATCTGCGCATGTTTTTTCTGTTAGATTAGGTCCCTACTGCGCATGTTTTTCTGATAGGTTAGGTCGCTACTACGCATGTTTTTTCTGTTAGGTTAGATCCTCTTTTCTTAGTTTGAATATTCCATCAGTTTGAATTTAGGTCGCTACTGCCCATGTTTTTTCTGTTAGGTTAGTTTGAATTTCCCGCCACTTTTCAATTTGCCTCTGATATTACGCAGTTACTGTAACCTTTCTGTAATAGTCATAGTGGTCTCGTGGTACCGCGTCTGCTTTGCATGCGAGAGGCCCCGGGTTCAAATCGCACACAGAGTAAAGTTTTTTTTCATTGTCCACAAATAATGCTGGATTCTCCAATACAATAGAGCATGCGCAGATTTGAATTTACCGAGGTTTGGAACGTGCGAAGAAACAGATTTGAATTTAGGTTAGGCGCATGTTTTTTCTGTTAGATTAGGTCCCTACTGCGCATGTTTTTTCTGATAAGTTAGGTCGCTACTGCGCATGTTTTTTCTGTTAGATTAGGTCCCTACTGCGCATGTTTTTTTCTGATAGGGTAGGCCCCATACTGCGCATGTTTTTTCTGTTAGATTAGGCTCCTATTGCGCATGTTTTTTCTGATAGGTTAAATCGCTACTGCGCATGTTTTTTCTGTTAGGTTAGGCTCCTATTGCGCATGTTTTTTCTGATAGGTTAGATCGCTACTGCGCATGTTTTTTCTGTTAGGTTAGGTCCCTACTGCGCATGTTTTTCTGATAGGTTAGATCGCTACTGCGCATGTTTTTTCTGTTAGGTTAGGGAGGGGCGGAGCCACACCTGTAATTAGCACCTGTTCGGCGGTACCCTTTGATCTCGCCGACAAATTTTCCCATATGTCTGGCAGCAATAATCGCATAATAATTAAAATATGAACATTAATAAACTGCCATAGAATGTAAACAAAACCACGTGATCGAAAACACGATATAATTGGTGTGACGTCAAATGCCACGCAACGCGGCCATCTTGCGTATATTTCCGTAGATATACGTGCAGTGTTACGGTGATCGTGACGTAAATAGGCATTTGTTTCTGAGCTTTTTGTGACATTTCTGTTGAATTATAGATAATGTAAATACTGTGGTAAGGTAGTGACCTGACTGACGATATTTAAAAAAAAACTTTAAAATAAATAAGACGAATAGCCTTACAAGTGTAGATAATCTAATCGATTGGGGAACGCATCCTGAATGTGTAACTGCATTTATTTGTTTTGGAAAATTGTCAAAAATTTAGGGTTATGTTCTGCCTTAGAATTTGGAATAAAAATAGTTTATATAAATTGCAAAATGTAAGGCACAAATATTTTATCTATAATATCTACTAGCATTTTCCCCAGATATACCCTTAAAACTAAGATATTAAACTAAATGGTAATTTTTATTCCAGGTGCAAAACCACCCAAATTATCAATAACTGATTTATTGAAACTGATATGACTAGATAAAGTAAACTAATATGTATAGGTAAATAAATTTAAGTTTAAGATAGCATTAGACTATGCAGAATCGGCTGAAAAGGATAAAACAAATTAAATATGTTTTAGATTGGTGCTGAAGTCAAGCCACGCATATTATAGCCACAGACTGTCTAATAGTATAGATAAGAATTTATATTGCAAGTGACAAAGGAAGATAATTGTAATTTCTATGTTACCTATTAGTGCTTGCTGTTTAGAGGAGCAGCTCTAACATATTCCCCGATATCCTGCCCTCGGAAAGGTAGGTATCAATACAAATAGCTGATAAATTTGATCAAGTGTGTGTTGTAGGTACTTGTGGTATGATTGTCAACTTCCAGCATGTACTTAGGTGTACCGATTTTAGTTTATATTAGTTTTGAAACCAGTGGTTAACTGACCTAAAAGAGAAGACGGAGTGCATCGATATGAGGGAGCTCGTTAAAATGCATCATTTATAATTTTAATGTGGGCATATATTAGAATCTATTTAAACAAAGTAAAAATATATATTAAAGTGTAGTCTTAGCTTACCGAAAGGTGTTGGGCAGGCATGTGGTAAATTTCTCCGATACCAACGATAACACAGATTCTTTTGTTTCCACAAAACTTTTTAATCCAGCGAAAGCTGTACAGCGTAACCCTTTTTGAGAACACTTTTATTGACTTTTGAGTAAAAAGATATTATTGAAACTAGATATGTTTATGCTGCATTCTTATACCGATACATTCTAATGCTTTTTCTGTAGTCGTTGAAGGTAGTTATACTAAGTTGGACAATAGGACTGTGATATAGTGAATACAGGTGTTCGCAGCGAAATTTCGTAGGGCTTCTCGGTAGGTTTTAATAGTATTTAAATTATTATCGAAGTTGGAAAGATGTTCGTTTTATGTTCAGCCTTGAGAACATGCTGAGCCTGACATACATCCACATTTTATAATATAATTAATTTAATAAAGAAATATTTGAATGTAGTTGGTTATTTAATTCGATTAAATTTAAATTAGTGAAAGACTTTAGAATCAGAAAATTAGTAAAAATAATAATATTACAGGGTCCTATGTACAGAAAAGTGGATCAATAAATTCACCCCGTATTTTTTATCTCTAACATTTCTACCATTCCAAATATACATTATTAAGTAAAAAAGGTACACTTTATTACTCTTACTATTTTCTCCTGCTTTCAAGATATTTGCAGTATAATATATAAAATTTGAAATAATGTATTATTCAATTAGGTATTATACTGAACAAATGTCACTTTATATATATTGTATGCATTAGTATTGTACAGGATGTCTGTAAAAGGTCTATATTACCATATTCATTTTACCGTAGGTTTGTAACGCTAAAATGTTATGATTTAACCGACGTTATATTATATATATGGGTGTCTAAGTTATGATTTCTTCATTATAATTTAATCACCCCTAATCTATTAATGTTTGGTCTAAGATAAGGTTGGTTAAATGGTGTTTTTTTGGAGTAGTGTTTGGATAATGATATTAAAATGCAAATATCTTGAGAACGGGTGAAAATACCAAGATTTGTATGATGTTTTTTACTTAAAAAGATCCCTCGTCAATAATTTATTTTGGAAATGTTGGATAAAAATATACAAGATGGATTTATTGATTCGCCTATCTATAACTAGCAGGACGAAAACTGGAAACATAAAATATTAATTTTACTTGCTTTGATGCATTAGTGCGCCTATTTCAGAACTAATTTCTCCAGTTATTTTGAAATTATTCTTTAATTTCTATGAAAAAAATGACTTACTTTTAGCACTCTATCTCGTAAAGCAGCCATATTTGGCTTTTATCACACATTTTGAAGTCTATTGTTTCTAGTTACTCTGTTGTTTTAGTCACGAGACACCCTGTATATAATTTGTTTTGTTAGGTGGGTGTAAACATGTAAAGCAAAAGTAATAGGAATCGAAAATAAAATTCTTGATGTTAGGTATGTTTATTCATTGTTACTATTCAAATTTTCGTAACATAAAACAATAATTTTTAAGAATCCTTTGTAACACACATTATTTTGCTATTCTAACCCCATATTTTAACAATTCTTTTCAGATATTTCTAAATTAAAGGAAACAATTTTGTATGTTGTCTATAGTCTATATTATAACAATATTTACATATACAGTTAAATTTAAGAAAATGCATATTTCTAAAGATTTCTGTACCTAAACATTTGTCTTTCTTTCATTATTTATTCGTACTTATGTATTTATTTTCATTTAACCTTACATTAAAATTGTCTTCACAAACATACAACGTTGAAATGATGGAGGGCTTTAAGCTTTTTCCTTCGTCGCGATTCATTGCCATACACCACATTTTTCTTGTTTTTTTTTCAATCTGGCACGGAGAAATATTTTTTATTAGACGCTGTATGGAAAGTATTTGTAATTGCACAATGCTATATTTCATCGATTTTTCTGGTGATAATGCACTCTGTGCTCATTTTACGAGTCAATTTTGCAAATTTTTTGTTTGTTGTCTGTTTAACACAATAACACTCAATAAATATCACAAACGACAAACTAACTCTTCTACCTAACCTAAAATCATTCTACTCGTACTGCGACTGCGTTGTCCGAAAGCACAAAACAATGTTTTGTGCATACAGGTGCGAGTGGCGGTTGACGTCAGTGGGCGTATAATAAGAGGACAAAATCTCGGAGCAGAAGTAAATAACTATAAGAGAGGAGCAATGACCTGCGTTATTTCTAAAAATAGAACGCACATCTGGCATTATATTATATCTAAAATAGGTTGCATCTGGCGTGGAATCATTGATAGCTTTAGAAATAAACGACACCTGTTGGTATAGTAGCGGGGGATATCCTTTTAATAGAGAATGCGGTTCAGACTTATCAGTAGTTAAAATGGCTTCATCCACTAATTTTCAGTCCAGTGCAGTGCGGACTAGTAATAAATATTTAATTATTGGTGCTCAAAGTTTTGCATTGAATAAATCCAATACAAAATCGATTTGTGTAGGACTGTGTGAAAATTTCAACTATGAGTCGTGTATAGTTCCTGCTGGAACAAAGAGTGATAAAATAATAATCACTTTAAAAGAATGGAGTGACCTGTTATCCCATCAAGGCATTATTAGCAATTATTTCTACATATTTGATACAATGGATTCTATTACTACAGAAAGCTTTACAATACATTTTGAGCGGTTCTCCACCAAACAAGTGACTAGTTTAGAAAAAGACTGGAATAATATATATTTGGGTTTCGAGACAATGTGTAACTTGTGGGAGCTACTACTGCTTATAAAATATCAAGCTGAAATGATGAAAAATTTAAAGTTTGCCACTTATTTCAACGTATTTCCAAGTTTATTTATCGGCATATTGCACAATACTGTTAATATTTCTACAAGTAAGTTTAATTTATGCGATTATTTTAGCCTGTCTTAACTCGTCGACGATTGAGACCAATTCATTTTCATGTCCAGTGTTACCAGTCCAGTGTTTAATGATTTTAAAAGGAGTCTTCCACCTTTTTTGTTTGTTTGTCGAGTAATTCTATATTGTGGTCTTGTGTCTGAATTTTTTTACTTTTGTAATTCCCGCTCTTTGTGCAATTATAGTAGTATATTTTGTTGAATTATTTCCGATTATTTGCTCGTTTGCATCATAATTTTTATGGGATGCGTTCGTTCGTTTCAAAATATCCATTTAGTTGTCTAAATCGTCCTTTTTTATAACTGATGGGCTTCTTTTTAAATAGTAGCTCGTAAAGACCTGGAGTGCCAGGATATGTTATCCCTTCTGCTGTAACGTTTTTTCCAATAAGAATAACAGGTTTTAGCGTAAGTCCGAGATATAATTTATCTGTTTCTAAATCATGAATTATTCCATAGTGATGATCAAACTTATTTTGGGTATCCCTAACACCTTCGTCTATATATTTTCTGGGTAACTCGTGAAAATCCTCCAGGTAGGTTTTATAGAACGGTGTATTTACGTACTGTTCCACTACTTGCCTAATTTGTTCTAATATTTCAGTAATGCTTCGATCTTGCAAAGTGTCTTCGTCGGAAATTATGCTTTCTGAGATTACGTCAGTTTCTAGAAGAGGTACTTCTATTGGTAGCAAAGGGGTTTTACCCCTTTTTTGGAGTTTTTTCTATTAGACTAGTCTCAAACAGAGAAAGGTGGGGTGAGGTCTTAATGGATTTCTTAGGTCTTTTGGGTGTAGATTCGTAAGGTGATTCTTCCTCTTTTGCTTCCACCTTTGAAATAAAATCCTCTGTTTTACCTGTTGTTGTGATAAGCTGTTGCAGAGGTTGGGTGATGGTAAGTTTGTTTTAATTGAGCCTGTATTTTAGCCACATCGGATTTTAAACTTAAAAATGTTTGCTTTACTGCTTTTCTGGCTGTAACCAGCTGTTTAGCCAATTCTTTGGCCATTGCTGTTTTATTAGATAATGATTGAGAGTGATATACGTAGATGTATTTATAATCTTTATGGTACAATGTATGCATTTTGATGAAAGGGGTTTGACCCCTTTCTATACCGTCCACTTCTTAAAGAACAATCCTTGTCGATAACAAGAAAACCGTACCCACTTTTCCAGCATATATTACACATCTCTTTATACAGTTGGAAAGGCATATCTGTGGTCACATGATCTTCATATATATGTTTAAGGTTGGTATTGTCCTGTTTAAAAATTACAACCAGATTTGCGTTGTCACGGATGAGTTGTTTTGGTATAGATGAATATGTTTAACATAGATAGAAACAATCTGTATCTTTGTGTCGTCCGAAACAAAAATAGTCTCTCATGGGACTTTGATTACAGCATGCAATATCATCAAATACTATAACTGAGTTTGGTTTTACTTGATTGGGTAATCATATTTCGGTTGATAAAGAGATTTGGAATATATAACAAATCTTAAACCTTTGGGATGCTCTAACAATGTAACCATAACATTAGTTTTTCTACAGCCCGAGGGACCAACAAATAAACATCGTTTGGAATGACCTCCAAAGAGACAGTTGTGCTTCTGATAACTATCTTGTACCGTCTGCTCATGATTGGTAATTGGTAACGAGAAGTTTTGTTTGACTATTCTCATTGTTTGACATCTACTAAAAAAGTACTGTATAAGCAGTTTTCTTTGAATCTTGGGATAGAAGACATCTATATAAATGCTGATACACACGCCGACGGTAGCCAGTCATAAGCGAAAACACATTAGAAGAGGTCAGGGTTTAGTGAACACGCTTATTGATAAATTGCCGTTTGAATTACACATACCAGGTTATAACTATTGCGGACCAGGAACTAAACTCTCTAAACGGCAGAGGTATAAACAAATTAGATCAGAGCTGCCTTGAGCACGATCGATGGTACTCTGAGACCAAAGATATTGAGAAGAGACAGAAGAGGCTAATAAGGTTTTAGCAGAAAAGGCTTGGGAGCGAGTTAAATCAAAAGACGCTAGCGTTGGAGAAAGACTTGCAGCTATAGGCGTAACTGGAATAATGAAAGCAAAATCTAAACTTGATATGGGTCTTAGAAAAAGAAATAAATTAAAAAAGGAAGGGGATGAAAAAGCAGAAAAAACGTATTATTAAGACACCTAAACAAATTGGTGGATTCTTACCCCTTTTATTCCCTCTTTTGGGTGCTCTTGGAGCTTTAGGAGGTGGTGCGGCTGGTATAGCAAAAGCTGTCAATGATGCAAAAGCAAACAAAGGGAAATAACTGTATTTTATACAGTATCGGGTCGCGGATTCTATCTTGCACCGTATAAAAAAACTTCCAATAAAGCTACCTCATCATGTCTTAACCAACAAAGAACTCGTTCGGTATGTTAAACTGTTAAAAATACCGTATTTCAGATGAGTATTTATGCGTAATGCTTTACCTGCTAAAATACATAAAATTGAATGTGCCATTATAAATCTAGATGATGAACAAAATGCCGGAAGTCACTGGACGTACTACGTTAAAGAAAATTCTGAAATAATTTACTTTTGATAGCTATGGAAATTTGAGACCACCAATAGAATTACTAAGATACTTTAAAAGCGATGGTAGCAATAATATTGTGAAATACAACTACGAAACAAAACAAACTGATAATTCATATAATTGCGGTCACATATCTCTTAAATTTCTGTATACTTCTACTTCTTCCGACAATAGTGTTGGTCAGTTTAACTAAACACATAAAAGAGTTAACAATGACAACCACCATTGCTCTTTCTGGAAACAATTCTATTCTAAGCGCTGATTTTAATCCTCCTATTATATGAAATCGGATTAACAGATTTTGAGACGTTTATGACAATTCCAAACATTGAAGAAGGGGTGAATAATACATTTTATTATGATGACGACGATAAAAAAATAACAGTACCAACCGGATCATACGAATTTGAAGATTTAGCTAAAGTGTTAACAAAACAAGTAAAAGACCTACGTGGCACGCAATTGAATTTAACAGTCGATAAGGACACATTAAAAATCACAATTAAATGTTCACAAAAATATTTTTTTTAAAACAAGACTATACGTGAAGTATTAGGATTTAATAAAAAAGTTCTATCGAAAGGTCAAACACATGAGTCTGATAATATAGTAAAAATTTTAAGAGTAAATTCAATTTGTATCGATTGTAATATTTGCACAAATAGATATTTAAATGGTAAGTCTGTGCACATTATCCATCAGTTCTTCCCAAGCGTTACAAGGATACAATATTGTTGAATCCCCACTTCCAATATTATATTTTCGTCTCAGTGTCCAGACGGTAACCAATATTACCATAAAAGTACTGGATCAAGACGGAAGACTAACAAATTTTAGTAAGTAAGTAAAACGGTAAGACTCCATGTAAAAAAAGTTTCAAATGGTGATCAGATATAATAAAGAAGTTCCAAACGAAAAGTCTTATAAAAAGAAAAAACATAGATCCAAAATTAGTATGCAAAATACATTTAAAGCGTTTACATCTAAGAATCATACGTTTTTAACTAACCTTGGGTTTAAAGTATTGGTATAATGGATATTTTAAATATAACATCAAAGCCCTATGTTGACAACTCCATCACAAACTTCGAATTACATAGTTATCAATCATCTGTGTCCGGATCATTCGAATATAATGACGAAATCAGAATTCCTGTCCAAGAGGTTGATCCATTTACATTACCTTCCGAAAGTCATTTATATATTGAGGGAAAATTAACCAAAGATGACGGAACTAAAGCTACAAAGTTAAAGTTTATTAATAATGGTGTTGCCTTCTTCTTTACAGAAATTCGTTATGAATTAAATGGAGTCACAGTCGACACCAATAGAAATGTAGGATTAACGTCAACAATTAAAACCTATCTATCTTACACCGATAAGGAAAGTGTTAGGCTTCATAACGCTGGATGGATTCCAAGAGTACAGAAACTGGGGAAAAAAATTACAGACGATGATGGAAATTTTAACGTTTGCATCCCCCTTAACATGTTACTAGGTTTTCTTGAAGACTATAGAAAAATTATTATAAATATGAAACAAGAACTAGTTTTAATACGTTCGAATAATGATTTAGATGCTATCACTAGTAAAGATGATACTGAAAAATCCAAATTTAAAATTAATAAAATTTCACACGTTTCAGTAGACATTCCTCGACAACTGTCACTAACAAAAGTTATAGAAAAAAATACTGACCTAATGCTCGGTTTTCGCTCATGGGAATTGATTGAATATCCATCTTTAAGTGAAACAACCCAACATTCCTGGTCCGTAAAAACAAGTAGTAAACTTGAAACTACCAGACATGTAATCGTTTTGACAACATTAACTAGTGAGAGATATCCATATCAAGATCTTTATTTAACTTTAAAGGCTAAAAAGTTTGTTTTAAGTATTAATTAATATTATAAGTATTATTTCTGAAACATTTTTGTTTAATAATTTGGGTAGACTAAAAAACAACAAATACAGACTTTAATTTATTAACAATAAAATAAAATTACATTAAGTATCTAGAGTATTACATCTCGTTTTATATTAAACAGTTATTCTGTATTCTAATTTCTTTTACAGAGCAACGTTCAATCTGGGGGATGGTCATGCATGTACGATTAGAAAAAAATCTTGTCATTTCATTTTTCGATACCTACCTTATTACGTTATGTTGTGTATATTGTAACAACAGTTAGCTTTCAACATTTTTAAGATATTCTAATGAGATGTTTTCATACTGTACATAGAATTATGAAATTAGTTTATTTTTCTTAATTTTATTCGTTTAGAAATTTTAAAACCCACGACAGACAACTGAATTTAATGTCTTATAGAATACTCTTCAAAGAAAGTGAGTTAGAGACTTCTTTATAATATTATCCATCATTCCATGTTTAGAATTATTTCCAAGAAAATGTCTAATATTGTTCGCTTACTCTTTCTGGTGTCTGTTTTAATATAATTTGTGGCACTGCACACACATAACTGAAAGATGAAAACAATAATTACAAATTATTATCTAGCTTTAAATGACTATTTGATGGGTACCTACTGAGTATAGTACATTTGCAGGTGATTCTTCCTAGCAAAAACCAATTGCTTTATTTTAGTTCTGTATCATGAAATACAGAAATTGTAGTTCATTGTTTACTATTTTACAGATGTAGAGTTCTTCTTAAACATATTTTATTCATCACACAAGTAACAAGTAAAGTGCTGAAATTTGTGGATACAAGAATCAATCATTTCTAGGTTATGCTTTCGTAATATTTCCTTTTGTAGGGCTAGGGTAGGTTCAGATCTGACTTTCAACAACAAACACGTTCACATTATAATTAAAAGTTTTAGAAATCGTTTTGTTTGAATTCATTTGTTACTAAATAAGTAATTAATAATTATTACAGCAGTTGGAAAACAGAGATATTCTTTAGGTACTTACAGAATTTTGTCATAAAAAATACGGGTACCTAATTATTATGTACACTGTAGTAACATAAAAAACAATTTACTGAAGTTTTATTACATTATAATGGAACAATTTAAAAATATCCACAGATATTTTACACAATATTCACGCTGTAACCCTAGCTGTGGCGGTAGACTGCGCCGGCACAGCGACTCCAATGCTCCAAAAGCCTCAACTCAAGTCTAAATTTTTATCGACAAGTCTCAACAACACCATTGTGCATACGTAAATTGGATTAAATACATTATTTAATGTTATTTATGTAAAATAAAATATTTTTGACAATTCATAGTTTTGACGTTCACCGACGTTTCTTCTATGTAAGTTTGGTTCAAGGTTACATAACAAAACAATGAAATTTGGGTACTTTTTTAAGGCGCTTTTTTATTTTAAATTTTGAAATTTTTGAATGTTTATTTATCAGAATGTGTTCATAATTAAGTATATTTCAATTTAAACATAAGTTTTAGCAGGGCTGACAACCAAAAAATCAAAATTAAATCGATTTCTTGAAAAATGGAACACCCTGTTTAAGAATTGATGTTATCATCAGATTCTATGCGCCATCTAGTGTCTGTATACCAAATTTCGTCGCACTGGTTATGATGGTTTCTGAGATATTCACACTGAAAGTCTTAGAGGGAACACCCGGTATATAAAAATTAAAAAAATATAAATGGCATATATAAGGCATGGGAACCATACAGGATATGTATAGATGTAACAAACATACTGTATTACATTATTTTCATCGTTCGGCATTATTTCTGGACATGCACTGTATATTACTTCACCCATCCCGTCTTTAATATTAGATAAATTCCATATGAGATATTGTAACATTTGTCCCCCCTTAGGAGAAATATGTCATGTGAATACAATGAGACAAGAAATGCCTCCAGTTTAATTTTTATATTAAAAATAATTAATGCATTAAGCCAGATTGGATTACATGACATATGTATTCTAAAGCGTTTAATATAGGACACATTTTAGTAGTGCTTCAACAGCTGGTTGTTTTGAGTTTCTAAATAGCAGATATACATAAACATGTGCAGATATCATTTAACTGCATTCTACTTTATGACTTACTTTTTAAATTAAAGTGTAATTAGGAAAGTGCAATTCAAATATATTTCCACATATATGGGTAGACAAAATGTTTTAATATCAGATTTGCAAATCATATAGTGTGCAAAAAATATATACATAGTGTGATAAAATAGAATTTACTAAAAATTAAATGCTATGAAGATTTATTTAACTAACAAATATAAACGAATTATTATTGAAATATTTATTATTATTAGTGTAAAATATAGGTAAAATGTTAGTTTTGAAATTATATAGAATAAAGTATATCTAGAGAAACTTATAATATTTAAAGACAAAATTTTGCAAATTTTATTCAATTTATTTCAAAAATTATATCAAATTTGTTGGACATGACTACATATTGTCACGGGTGTCTTACCCGACATCTGGCTCTCTGTTAATCTTTCCTTAGCCCTCCACGATGTCCCTTAGACATTCCGGTAGATTGGTCTTATTTGGTTTCTTCTCCGTTTTGTTGATTTCTTTAAGTATTCTGACAATGGTAACAGGTTCACATACTCCTACTTCAGTTCCCTTTCTGTGGAAAGGTTTTCAGGTTCACTACCCGTACCATTGTGGTTTTCTCAGGTTTAATCAGGGTACGTCCGGTGACTATAAATTTGAACAAATACGGATAACTGGGTTCTACCACTCCTACAGTGCAAGACATTTCCCCATCCATAACTGTGGCAACCAAGGTTTCCGTCTGAGCAGGTTGTACCACATCTTCTTCAACAACGAGTCTCCGTACAGTGGTGTTCGCTATCACTACTTCCTCACCCATTATCCGTAGCGTGCCAGCATTCAAATCTAAGTTCGCCCCCTATGCTCGTAATAAGTCTAGTCCGAGGATGACATTGTCCGATATATCTGCTACCAGGGCCCTGTGTTTGAATTTAACGTCTCCTATTTATATTTCAAGCTCGCATTCCCCCTTGACTGGCAATTGTTGTCCATTGGCTGTTGTAAGGACATAACGTTTGGCAGGGTTTTTGATATGCCAATCAGTAATAATATCCGGCCGCACAATAGTTCTTGTCCGGGGTCCTACACTGTCTGTTTAGATGTCCTGTCTGTCCACAGTTCCAGCATTTAAGAAGGCGATCCCTTCGACTATCAGATTGTTCTTTCATTGGCCTAGTAGATGGGTTGAATTTATCAATAATCTCCTTTAGCGTCTTTATTATGTCTCCATTTGCCATACTATCGCTGTTGTCACTGATGGCCCGAACTTTAACATGTCTACCGGATGCCATCTTTGCTGCCTCGAATTCCAGTGCATGCGAGAGGGCCTCATTCAAAGTTTAAGGTCTGGCGAGTCGTAGTGCCTGCTGGGTTTCACAATCTCTTAGGCCGTCGGTAAAAACTTTGATGGAGAGATGGTCTAAGAATTCGGACGGGGCTGTCGGATAAGCCAATTGAACCAGTCGAGCAACGTCGGTCTCATAATGTTGTAAATTATCTCCACTCTGCTGGTGACGATTTTTCAATTGCACCCGGTACACTTGCTGTAGGTGCTTATCCCCATATCTCATTTCCATATGCTGTTTCAGAATGTCGTAGTTATTCTGCTGCCCAGCAGGAACTCCTTGTAAGACGTCAAGAGCTTCTCCTCGTAGAGCAACTATTAGAGCAGTAGCCTTTTCACAATCAGACCACTCGTCTACTGCAGCTGCTGCTTCAAACTGACGCAGATAAACATTCCAGGAAACCTTGCCGTCGAATTCAGGGGGTTTCGTCTTCTGAGTTCGGATAACAGGTCCTTCTGATTTGATTACGCCCTCCTTTCTTATTTTGTCCAGCTTATGTCGAAGCTCTTCGCAGGTTTCTCTAACCAAGTTTATTTCTTCGTCTATCTCCTTTTTTTGTGCTAACAGTTTCTCTTCTACTTGTGTCTCAACTCTATGTGACTGCTCCTCTAGTTTTTCTTCTAGTGTATTTATTCTCCAACTTTGCCTGCAGTTCTTTCGTCCGTTCTCTCATTTTCTGTTGTATTGTCTGCATCTGATCTTCTAATTTCTTTTCTAATTTCTCTTGCATTATTTGAGTCTGATCTTCAATTTTATGCCCTTGTTCTTCAAATTTTTCTTGCATTGTCTTTGTCTGGTCTTCCATTTTATGCTCTTGTTCTTCTAATTTCTTTTGCATTGTTTGTCCCTATTCTTCTAATTTATTTTGCATTGTTTCTGTCTGGTCTTCCATTTTATGTCCCTGTTCCTCTAATTTCTCTTGCATCGTCCGTCCCTGTTCTTCTAATTTCTCTTGCATCATCCGTCCCTGTTCCTGCATCGTTTGCATCATTTCTAACAGCTTTGCTAGTTGTGCATCCATGTTGACTTGACTTCTAGTTACAGGCATTCACTCTATTTTGAAAGTTCTAGAATGTCCACGAATGTATTTCTAGATATCACTGTTGCCTTCCTTAAAATGAAACGAGTGCAGTGATATGCCACAATTGGGTATTTGTCTCACTTTGGTATAAAGTTCTAGAATGTTCGAGATTGTCCTTTGCGAATACCACCGTTCACTTCTTTATGGCACGACGAGTGCGGTGATATGTCACACTTGGGTCTTTGTCTCGCTCCCGTATAAAGTTCTAGAATGTTCGAGATTGTCCTTCGCGAATACCACCGTTCACTTCCTTATGCCACGACGAGTGCGGTGATATGTCACACTTGGGTCTTTGTCTCACTCCCGTATAAAGTTCTAGAATGTTCGAGATTGTCCTTCGCGAATACCACCGTTCACTTCCTTAGATCACGACGAGTGCGGTGATATGTCACACTTGGGTCTTTGTCTCACTCCCGTACAAAGTTCTAGAATGTTCGAGATTGTCCTTCGCGAATACCACCGTTCACTTCCTGAAGTCACGACGAGTGCGGTGATATGTCACACTTGGATATTTGTCTCACTCCCGTACAAAGTTCTAGAATGTTCAGGAATGTCCTTCGCAAATACCACCGCTTACTTCCTTGAGTCACGACGAGTGCGGTGATATGCCACACTTGTGTCTTTATTCCACCCACGCACAGGGTTCCAGAAAGTTCTTCAAACTTCCACTTAAATTCCACTTACGCACAGGGTTCCCGAAAGTTCTTCAAACTTCCAGCTAAATCCCACTTCTGACACCAAATTGTCACGGGTGTCTTACCCGACATTTTCTACTGCCAGAAAAACAATCCGTTAATTAATTACTTATCTTTATTAACTACTCAGTACACTACTGAACACTAATTACAACTCAACTAAACACTTATTTAATTAATCGCTATCTAAATCACTTTGATCTCTCCAACTAAACACTTCAATTCAGATTGTAATACAAGACTAACTAACTCGGCCGTTTATTCTTCTTTTATAGACCCAACAAATATTCTAGGTATTTGTTAGTATCTCTAGATTAATTTTCCCGTAGGACTCGAATGCTTCTCGTCGATTCCCGATTTTTCCAGTCCCGTCTCGATCCGCGGCATTTTGTTTGTTTAACAGAATCGTGTAGGGGCGATCGGGGCAATCTTAGCAATTCGCGGTAACACAGTCGTTGATTTGGGTATGAGTGGGGCAAATTCCGTGACACTATTAATGAATGTA
This sequence comes from Monochamus alternatus, assembly GCA_037114965.1. Taxonomy (NCBI): domain Eukaryota; kingdom Metazoa; phylum Arthropoda; class Insecta; order Coleoptera; family Cerambycidae; genus Monochamus; species Monochamus alternatus. Next base: position 44,109,032 of record CM073428.1, on the reverse strand, counting down.
CATAAAGAAAATGAATTAAAAACTCAGACATAGATACATCAATAAAAAGCTTAAAGATCAAAGATTAATTATATGCATATCACTAGACAAAAACATCTATAAATTAATATAATTGTATAACAAAATGAAAATTTCCAATATAAGAATTAATGACAAATAGAACTGTTAAATGTAAAGATGGCTATAGAATACATAATTAACATATCTGACAGGACTCAAGAAAAAACCAAATTAAGGAATATTTTACAATAAAGATTAATAAAAATTGTTATAGACTTGTAAATTTAGTTTATAGGATTAAAAAAAACAATTAGTGAAGTGAACAATGCTACGAAAAGAATAATGTAAATATAAAGTGAAACATGTGTTTGATCTTAATTAAAATTGATAAGAATCAAGAGAGTAAAATTACAAACAAAAGTTTATTTACTAAGTTACGAAAAAACTGTGAAACGAGAAGGTGTACAAAGTTTGGTCAGAGAAGAAATTTAGTTTTTAAGTAGTAAAAAATTAGTTAAACAGTATAAATTGATGCTTACCAGTTTCACATAATTATTCAAAATAAAGTAACTCAAATTTAACATCTATAAAGACAAAATTCAAGAAATTTGGTGGAAATCATCTCCATAGCAAGAGCTGGGGTTTGCAGAAGGTCCAAGGCATAGGTCTCCAGTGGGAAATAACCTCCAAAAATACATCAAGAATATCAACAGGTATAAATTCCAAAATTTGAACATTATATCCAGTCCAGGGTATCAACGGTATCCAGAGACTTCTACGACTTCCAGAGAGAGGGAATCAACTCCAAGGCATCAGTAATACAGATATCGTCTATAAAAGAAGGAGTAAGAAATTTAATATAAGAAATTTAATGTGTACACAAAACGAAAATCTAGCTAGAGAGAAGTTTAACTTTAAAATTTCAATTATTAACTGTTTCACGAAATAACACAGTCACTTAAGACGGCCATTTTGATTTAATAAACTATATAGGATCTATGAGAGTATCTAGGCAATCTTCATTAAACACTTGTATATTTCTAGTTGCCTAAATGAAATAGTATTATAAAAATTTATAAAAGTTAGATGAAATATACAGGTAGGTAACTGAAAATAAAAATAAAATTTCTTGTTTAAATATTGTTAGAAAATATTCTTTAATGTTCATTGTTTATTGAACTATTTCGTATTTAAATTGAGAATTTTTCATTTTATGCATGAATAAAAATTAATGTACATTTCATTTAATTAATAAACTTCTAAACAAAATTAATAAATAACAAAATAAAACAAAATAAAACATTGGCGCCCAATAAAAATTAAAATTATATTAAAACCAAACAAATACACATAACATATTTATATCCACATCACAGAAATAGATATATAATATATTTTTTTAATTATAGTTTATACTAAATGGCAACGTATTAAAAACATAAAAAAATATTAATTTTTTAAAAGTTTTTTTGGGGTCCTTGCTTCTTCATGTTCTGAAACAGCCCTCAATCGCCTTCTTTCCGAATCTCGAAACTTTCTCTTTTCTGCTTTCGATTTACCAATTCGAGGTGTTCGAATCACCGGTTTCTCTAGAATTGTCGATGAAGGATCATAGCTCCCGCACCAATCGTCCCACGATTCCTCTGTAAGTAAAGAATTTGCTGCTATTGGTACCTCACAGTTACGTTTTTCTTCTAAAACCCATTATCTATAAAGAAATGCCTGTTTTTCGGCTAGTTGGGTACGGCGAATTTGTTCTTCTTTTTCATAGTCTGTATCCCAATCAGGGTCCCAGGAAGGTTTTTTCGACGCAACACTATTTGTTGATGTCACTCTTACTTGAAAATCAGTAGTAGCATTACCATTTTTGAAATATTAAACATTTTGAAAGTACTGCAGTAAAGTTGCACTGGTGCTTACTTATTTATCGGTGGTGCTAATTTAAAAAATACTGGGAGATATATTCACACTGAAATATCTACAATAAAATAATGTTGTAAGAAGGACGTGGGATTAATAACATCAAAGTTTCTCATAACTTTGTGAAAAATGTATAGGATCAAATGACTAAATGGCAGATGCGTAAGAAGATGGAGTTCAAGCTAATCAAAACAAAATTGAGTTCATGAGAAAACATTATTTTGGTTTGACAATGCAAAGAACAAGTTCCCATAACTTATATAAAAATGGAGGACAGCGACCCTGTGAAAAAACATAGAGGACAAGTGGTTAAATGACAGATGCTTAAGAGGATGAACTTTAAATTAATCAAAAGAAAATTGGGGACATCCACACCATATTTCGAAATAAATACTTCATAAGGCAGAATTGGGGCTGTTAAAATGTTTGACAACGCAAGTCAATGTTCCCACAAATTAGAGAAAAAATGTAGAAAAACGACACTGTGTAGCAGAGGGGTATGTTTTTGAAATTACCACAATTTACAGAAAAAATGTACCATGCGTAGTAAGCAGAAGCTATTTTAAACCAATAAGAATATCACAACAAGCTTCTGGGCGGAGCATTGTTTGACATAGACAGACAGACAGTCTGTAATTGGTTTACGTCTCATCACAAAACTTAAATCTAGGTTGTGGAGTAGGAGTGTTTGTTATATATTTGTATAATTCAGTCATATAGGATCAGTTTAACTAAAACATCTTCCTACCCACACCTTAAAATTTAAGTTAAAGTTCTGGCTGGTAATAGTTGTTCGAGGGAAGGCAAATTTGTCCCCAAAAAAATATTAAGCTAGCTTAAGCTAATACTTATTTCTCATAAAATAAATAGCACATTTTCACACCACATCTGGAAAGCATCTGTCATTTCTAAAATTAGAGTATTACATCACTTCTAAAAAATAGAATATTACATCACAACATCTGGCATTAGGTCATTTCCAAAATAGAAGATCTGGTATAGATATGTGTACGTTGGTAAGTAGGGAAAAATTACTGTACTACAAGCATTTAACAGAGCCATTTTCAGTCAGTTATGCAAGACATACAGATTGAAGTCGAAGGAAATTTGTCTGGTGAAGTCGAAATTGGGGTTTTGATCCTGTAAGGTTATTATTTGCTGAAATATGAGTGCTAAAGTGGAAATTCTTCAGTGCTGCGTGTGTCGTAAAATAATCAGCAAACAATATTGTGATTTGTGGTTATTTAAACCTAGGTTTATAATTGGTTATTGTAATAAAAAGTGTATGCAGATCAGACCCGTTCGCCTTTTTAGATTAAGTGTTGCAAATAATTAAAAATGTGGTGTATAGAAGAAATAATAAAAGACCTCGAAGGTGGTGTTCTCAATTTACGTCAGACATTCTCAAATTTAGAGTTTGACGCACTACACGAATCCATTTATGATGTGGGTAAATATTTTCCTTCAGACTACTGCAACAAGTTAGCTGAGAAATATAAAATATTGGTAACATTATGAGACGAATACTTGCAAGGGCATTGCACAGTAAGTGATTTTGTTGATGGAATTATTAGTTCAGGTAGGAAATATTTGCTTTATAAAACTAAACCTTTTCTGGACAGCCATTTAGCTAATAAAATTCCATAACCCAGAGAAGAAAGCGACGAGGAAATGACGTAGTCGCAGTCCTTTGTTAATATCATTATATAATAAATGCTATTATCTTAAAATTGTTTTATTATTCCATACAAAATATATATTACCATAAAAGTTCAGTCAGTTTATCTGTAGAAACTACAATGAACGCTTCGCGGTTATTAGTTCTATAAGCCATTTTAAAAAGTTTGCTAATTATACAGCGACCTTATAACTCTAAAGAGGTGTTTATTTGCTTTGATCATAATGGGGCACGAAATGATTGTTGGCCCTTTAATTGGAAAATAATGAAATCTTATAAACATGATTATCAAGAAATGTTCAATGCTTCTATACCAACCAACACCACAATCTACAAATTACGAGTAAGAAGGAGAAATGGTGTCGTGCAGGACTCTTATTGGCTGGAGCTTTACAAAGAACACCCCACTACTACTAATAATACGATAAATAGATGCTGATGAGGGATATAGTTTAAATAAATTTATCCAGTGGTATATTGCAGTTTCCTGTTCTATACTGTTAAACGTCACTTGTGTTCGAGAACTATGGCTCAAGATTTGTGCTGTTTAAAGTGTAAAGAAGTGAAAGTAATAACACTGCATTGAAAAGTTAAAACATTGTATACCTTTACTGAAGCAGGGCTCACAAATTTCCCCCACTACAGCATCTGGTAGAAAATATTAACCCCTTAGAACTTATATATGCATGGCCCGATATATCAGCACACTACAGAGGAGTTTAACCTTCAAATACAGCTACCATGCTTAGTGCATCATAACCGCCCAGACTGGTCTTCACACATAGATGGTGGACCATCTTCACAGTCCAGGTATCATTTGTGTAAATGGGCTCTACAAAAATATAAACCAAATTTTTACAACTCACTTATATAACTGATAAATAAAGAACTCAAATTATATTTATGTTTTCTTATTTTACAAACACTAAGACAAACAATAAAAAAGTATAAATAATTCTAAATGTACTTTGATTTTAAAAAATGTTAGATGTGGGATTCGAACCCACGCTCCTTTATAGAACTAAGACTTAAACCAGGCGCCTTAGACCACTCGGCCAATCTGGATGATGTAACAAATAAACAAAAATTCTTATTTAAGATTTTATTATTAATCACTTTACATATTTAATAAATTTAAATCGAAATTCCATTCCATTTCATCATCTTGAGCATCTAATAATTTTTCAGCTTCTTGTATGAGAAGTTTTAAATTTGCATTGGCATCCTCACTAAGGAGGCAATGTCCCCAAGATCTGGTTGTTATCTCGTTAGGTTCAACATACCTCTTGTCATCATCTGAAGAAAGGGCAACTTTGTTCTTCAGTTCAGTGTAAATGGTGTGTAATGTAGATTTAAATATATACATTTTGCTGAATATTTTACCACCATTTTCAACAATTTCTACATCATCAGAAAAATTGACTTCTTTTTTGATGACTCTTTTTGATATACCCTTTGCTTTCTTCGTTACATCGTCGGGTTTAACACAATATGCTTTGGCACCTATACCATAAAAGCTCTCTGTAGGTCTTCCAGCATATTCATCTTTAAATCTACCAACCACTGACTCCGCCTTGGGCATATTATAGACATGGTCTACAGTATAGTTAGAAGTGTCAAAATATTGAATGATGTTTTTGATGTCATCGTATGGGTTGCCGGAGAACAGTTCTAAAATCAGGGAATCCGTATCGGTATATAAGACGGTAGCGTTCTCACCATATTTAGATTTGACGTAGGCATATAGATATTCGTAAATGATGGTCTTGAAAATATCCAAAATTGAGAAGCCAACGTATAGAGGTTTATCATATACGACATTTAATTTTCCTAACTGTACTGCTACTAAATTCTCATCAAATATGGAGTAGGTTTTGAAATGTGGTAATGCTATTAACGCTCTTGCACCTAACTGACCTCTCCTGTTCTCCCAACATGAACAGAACTTAATGTTTTGTCTTTTATAGACATTTTCCATAGTCTTTCCAAAAATTGAATTAACCATCAATTTAAAGAAATCTTTTTCAAATTCTCCTTTACCATAATTTCTGAAATTAGACTAGACTCTGAGTCTAGTGTTTAAATCGATGTAAGGCGCTAACCACGGTGATTGAGAAAATTCCAAGATTCTATGTATTTTTCTTAATTTCAGTTCATATCTTAAACTCATTTCAATTTTCTGTAGTGGATAACATAATTGTATTTGTTGTATAAGTTGGGAATTAGTTTTGCAAGTTTGTAGTTTGGTGGGGCAATCATTTCTGGGCAAAAAGGTGAATCAATTTGTTTATCATGGAGTTCTGATGGATATTCCAAGTCCACTTCTAAAACATAGCCTTTAGACGAATAATCCTCAATAGTGGAACAAAGTTTTCAATTCCTTGTTTCTCCATCGATCTGAAGTCACCAGTTGGAAGATATTCTTTCATGGCAGCGTCATATAAATTAGTGACGTCCAGATACTTTATATCTGATGTAGGGTTTTTAGGGTCATAATTAGGTAAAAATGTATTATTTGCCACAGACTTTCTCTTGCTACATTGTGATACGCCTCAGCGAATTCCTTTTCTAAAGAAATGTAAAGCATCCACGTCTGTTAGGAGCTCTAAGCTAACCCTAAAATTGCATCATCGCATACCAGCTTCATGAAGGGGCCGTCAAAAAGTGAGCCGGATCCAGTTTGTATTGTTCCAAACACACTTCTAAAATATTCGAACACATCAGCTAGTAAAAAGACGTCTGATTTTAGATACAGATCTGCGTATTCCGCTAATGTTCTGCAATTGAAAGTATTCCATACATCTTTAGCTCTTTCATAATCATCATCAGAAAGAGCTTGCTTTGTTAAATTATTATAAAATATTTCTTTTATAGGTAATTCAGTTTCTTCTACTTTTTCAAACGAGTTAACTTAATTATAAGGAAAAACTCCTTTCCGCCTCATTAATTTGAACTTTTCTTCATCTGGAAAATATTTTCGAGTTTCGATACACTGATGGTATTCCAAAGTTTGACTTAGTTTGTCGAGGGACTTGGACAGAAATCGAAAAGAATCTACAAATTTTAATCTCAGGCACGTATATATTTTGTTTTTGGATCGCCAGATGTCTCCACAAGGATTGATTTAGAATATGATATGTAGTTTTCTTTGTTTCGAGCAATCACAGAAATGGTTTCCTTCTTGGTAGCCAGTTTCTTAATAAAAAGCGAAGCATCGTAGTTGAGGTTTTGGAAAAAAATTGGAATGAATTTTGGAATTTTGTACTTCAAGTTACAAACAGAATGTGTTGCAAAACGGAACCTTCCGGTTAAGTGGAAATGATCCGTAGCTTTTATATCCCAGGACATCAATGGTTTATTGCAGATATGAGAGCATTTTGCTGTATCATAAGCATTTTTGTCTTCAGTAAGAGGCAGCATTTCTTTAACATGTCCTAAATGGTTTGCGTACAGATCCAAAGCTACTTTATCAAGCTTTTCAATAAACATTTCTACAGCGTTTGGTCCCCGGTATGACTCAAATCTTGAGTACTTGTCATCAAAATTGCATTTCACATAAAAAGCGAAAGAGTATGGTACATGTTCACTTATTTGAACTGTGAATGACTTATCATCAGAAGGCTCGTTATGGTCAATGGGTTTTAACAAACTTTCAAAGTCGGCATATATTACGAACAGTACTGGCAGATACTTCTTAAAATTCACAAATTTTAGGATATTTTCGGGTATAGATTTCCCATACTTGTTCACCTTTAAATCAGTAGTTGGTATTTTTGTACAAACATGGTTACAATCATTTTCCTCATGTGATTCCAATTGTTCCATTTTTCTAAAAGATTGCAGACATCCATCACAGATAGGTAATCGCCCATTGTAATTAGACTTCTGTTTCGACACCAATCTTGATAAATCAGTTATGAGACAGTAGCGATTCACACCTGCAGTTGTGTCGGATAAAAGTAGTAAATTGATATGTGTAGTTTGACGTCTTGAAGTAAAATGCAAAGGTCCAACTACTTCAGTAATCACTTTACCATTATGGCTCTATTCCAAATACATTGATCGATATATTATTCAACTTTTCAAATGTTGCAATGTCTGAGTTTAACAGTAAGGCCAAACCATTTAAATTTAATAGTGTTATAAAGTGGATACGAACTGGTTTTAGTTGGATCACCTTGTGAAAGAAATACTGTTGCGATAACCCATCATTGTTTTTAACATTTAGTACAGCTCGTTTTCTTGCAATATTTTGAGGTAGTTTAATATATGAAGATGCCCAAAGTGGTGTATATTTGTTTATGTTCACATCGAGATACGTTATTTCCTTTAAGGTCCACCCTGACCTTTTTTCCTGAAATTCTGACGCTTGAGATGTCATCTCCGCTATAAACTCTTCAAACATTGTTTACAACTCTGTTGCTTCTGTCACAATTTGTTTCTTTGTATTAAATGATTTTATCTCCGACATCTCCTTTTCAGGGATAATGTAAAATCCAAACACCTCAAAATTTATCTTGAGAGCCCTGTATTTTCGTAAATGTTTAGTTATAACATCAAGCACTTTTTGCTGAATTTCTCCAAAAAAATCCTTATAGTCAATATGAATTCTGGTACTTGTGAATCGAAAACTTGATATTCTGCTGGTAAAAGCACTATGAACTTTGCTCACACCATCTTCCACTATAGTAAGGGGTCGCTCAATTCGTTTTCGTTTTTTGGATGGAGCGGGGGCAGCAGACACATCTACACTTCTCTTTTTGCAGTCGCACTTGCTTTTGCTTGGCGAAGATTTAATTTTCTGTTTAAGAACTTGGCATACATTTTTAATATGCTTGAGTGTAAGTTAAATTTTCTAGAGAAGCACTTCTCACAATGTTCACACTTCATTGTCGAAGTTATAATGATACTTGACTACACATGTGTCCATTTTATCTTTTGTCCCCACCTTTGCCTCTGTTTCAAAATAGACAACACATCTGGTGTTATGTCATATCTATTAATAAACAACATCTGGCGTTATGTCATACATATTGATAGATTACATCGTTTCTAAAATAAGATCACATATCTGGTGATTATTTTTCCATTAATAGAACACATCTGGCACCACGTTTCATTTACAACTTGTCCAAACAAGAAAAAAAACATAATATTCAGAAACATATTTTATTTGTTAAAAAAATCATGACATAAAATTTTCGTAAAGGAAATATACATTGGCCAGAGAACAAATACATTTGGGTTTCATATGATAAAAACATCTGGGTTCTTCAAACGGAAGTGACGGATGGTCTTGCAGTTCATATACAGGGTTGGACGAGTATTCTTTTATGTAGGCCGCCTTTTCTTCTCCTTTTACGTATATTACCTCTTCATATGCAGTTAGTCCACGGATAATGTTTGCAAAAGTGTGACACGGAGTATATCCTTCATTCCAATCTATACAGTGGTGGTTATTTGTTAGCCAAGTAGCTTGCTTTTCAAACTTTGGTGGTAGATGTTTTTTAGGAAATGGAGGTTAAAAAATATGAGATATTTTGTAACCGTTATATGCCGATAATTTTTTCACAATAAATTTGTTGTTTTCTACTTTAAATCCTTGAATGTCTGTCACTAATGGCATATTTTTAAATTTGCTATTTTTTTTGTTACACTCATTCTTTCACTATATTTCTTCAGATTTTTGAGTTTTATTCTGTAATCTTGCAAAGCCTTTCTGTATCTGGAGATCATTGTATGTTTAAAACCGCTTTCATTAAATATCTATTAGACTTGTCTAACAATTTTAGTTAGGAGGGTGTAGCTGAACATTTTATCATGTAAAATTAAACAATATGCAGTGGTGTCCTTAGGCATGTTTTCACTTGTTTCAAATTCAATCCGCATAACAACAGATCCACTTTGAACGGCGTCTTTCTGTCGGGAACAATCTATGTGTAGAATATGGCAAATAGTTAAAAATTCTTCAGGTGTGTATACAGGTTCATTCGCTGTTTCATAGTAAGATTCTCGAAAATTTGAAAATATCTCATACAGAGAAACAAATTTTTAGCTTTAAAATTTAAATAAAGATCGTGATATGGATATCTCTCACTATTTAAAAATTTGCGAATATTGGTCAACTTAATGTTGTCAAACCAACTCATGTCACTTGCAACTTTTAGTTTTTTGTTTTTCTGAAATCCGACGATTACATACCTGGAAGTTTCAAGTTTACTACTTATTTTTACGGACCAGTAATGTTGGGTTGTTTCACTTAAAGATGGATATTCAATCAATTCCCATGAGTGAAAACCAAGCATAAGGTCAGTATTTTTTTCTATAACTTTTGTTAGTGCCAGTTGCTGAGGAATGTCTACTGAAACGTGTGAAACTCTCCAAAAATTTTTATGAATTATAATTTTGGGTTTTTCAGTATCATCTTTATTAGTGATAGCATTTACATCATTATTCGAACGTATCAAAACTAGTTCTTGTTTCATATTGTCACGGAATTTGCCGCACTCACACCCAAATCCACGACTGTGGCACCGCGAATTGCTAAGATTGCCCCAATCGCCCCTACACAATTCTGTTAAACAAACAAAATGCCGCGGATCGAGACGGGACTGGAAAAATGGGGAATAGATTAGAAGCATTCGAGTCGTTCGGGAAAATGGATCTAGAGATGCTAGAATATACCTGGAATATTCGTTGGGTCTATAAAAGGAGAAGAAGCGGCCGAGTTAGTTAGTCTTGTATTACAGTCTGAATTGAAGTGTTTAATTGGAGAGATCAAAGTGATTTAGATAGCGATTAATTAAATAAGTGTTTAATTGAGTTGTAATTAGTGTTCAGTAGTGTACTGAGTAGTTAATAAAGCTAAGTGATTAATTAACGGATTGTTTTTCTGGAAATAAGAAAAAGACAGGTTAGGAAATCCGTGACAATATTTATAATAATTTATCTATAGTCTTCAAAAAAAACCATCCAGCGTTATGAAGCCTAACACTTTCCTTATCGGTGTAAGATAGATAGGATTTAATTGTTGACGTTAATCCTACATTTCTGTTGGTATCGACGGTGACTCCATTTAATTCATAACGAATTTCTCTAAACAAGAAAGCAACACCATTATTAATAAATTTTAATTTTGTAGCTTTAGTTCCGTCATCTTTGGTTAATTTTCCCTCAATATATAAATGACTTTCGGAAGGCAATGTAAATAGATCAACCTCTTGGATAGGAATTCTGGTTTCGTCATTATATTCGAAAGATCCGGACACAGATGGTTGATAACTATGTAATTCGAAGTTTGTGATGGAGTTGTCAACATAGGGCTTTGATATTACATTTAAAATATCCATTATGCCAATACTTTGTAACGGTTTAATTTTCAACAAATCGAATAATTTTAAATTCCTTAAAATAGGCAACCAAACTTACTTCTTTACTCAAATTATTTTTGGCAAATTATATTGTATAATGTTAAATATTTATAATGAATTAATTATCAACCAATTAGCAAGGCGCACAATAAAACTCTTATTTCAGTATTTTTATGAATTTCTTAAAATAATAAATATAATTAAACACTTCATTTGTGTAAAATATTCGCATTATTTCCCGTCAATTTTAACTAAAACTGTAGATAAACTTACTTTGTAGATCAAAATAAATTTGCTACTAAATATAAACAACAGTTTATAAATTATATTAGTTCATTGTTTTAAATATTATTGCAATATCGATTAAAATATTTTCTATATTCGCGGGTAATAGGATTAAATAGGAATTTTATCTGCTTCTCTACTTTTTTGCGTCCAGTACTATCGCTCGTTGGACATTGCCGTGCCTACGATACTATTTAATTATGTTTCCTTTAAAAATCAATATCTTGATTATTAAGTATATTTACACAATCTAATTAACTTCATTCTGTTTCTTATTAATTTATCTAGACCGCTGGTTGGTTAATTTGCAAATTCTTCTAATTTAAATAATTTATGTTTTAATCATGTTATTTACATTTTAACTACCGCCATGCCTTTTTCCCTAAACCATTTTAATAGTAATTTCATACTAAAAGTTTGGTATCAAAATGTCAAATATTGGTTGAAAAAGAAATATGTCGAATTTTTCCTGTTTGGTCTCGTGAGAAGAAGTATCTGAGAAAGAATTGAAGTGATTTTTCTAATCATCCTGCGGGGATAAATCAATTTATCAAATAATAGTGGATTTATTTATAATTTACTGTTTATAATTGTCAAATTTACGTCATGGATATCAATAGATTAACGTCAGATGAATTAACTTACGAGCTTAACATTCGAGACTACTCCGCGCAAGGTAATGTTCATCAAAAACGAAAAGCTTTACGTGAAGCTATTCGAGAAAATCGTTTACCGTGTTTTCCAATAGAAGAACTTAATGTTTGCGATCAAAAGTTGTTGGATCTTCGTCAAGATTTAATCGATTTTGATTATTCAAATAAAAATAATGAATATCAATGTATATATTCTAGATTAATACATATCTCAGGTAGATTAAATAAAATTGTTGATAATAATTTGCAACATAAACAAATAAAATTAGATTTAACGTCAAGATGTATGCAAATGTTAGACGTATTGAATAACATGGTGCCGCCACTTCCTCCAATGGACAATAATTCTGAAAATAATTCATTGGAATCCCTATTGGATGAAGATATAGCACCATCTTTAAATTGAACTTTGCCTTTGAATTCACCGGATTTGTGCTAATACATCTAATTCTAATATTAACTTAATAGATCTGGATTCAGTTGGGTTCTGCCGGTCCATTTCTAATCCATTATTAAGTCATGTTACCTTTCAACTACCATCTTCTCAACCTGCAGCTCGTACTTCGCGTTTTGCACCTAATAGTAATATAGATTTGGCACATGACTTAGCAAATTTAAGATTTTCTGATACACCTGTTATGCATAGGTATGATTCATCCGTAACCGGATCATGCACTAAATATTTGGATGTCAATCGATGGTCTATAACTAAATTTGATAGAAAGTCATCTATTTCAAATTTTTTAGAACGTATTGAGGAACTCAGGGTATCACGCGGTGTATCAAAAGACCAGTTATTTCGATCTGCTACTGAATTATTTACTGACAGCGCCTTAACTTGGTTTCGTTGGGCTAGACAAACTGTTTTTACGTGGATGATTTAGTTTCACAATTTAAATATACTTTTTTTCCGTCTGATAATGATCGTGAAATTTTGAAAATTATTAATAGTCGTAAGCAAGGCGCACAAGAAAGAGTTGTAATTTATATTGCCGATATCGAAAATTATTATAATAAACTTTCACGGAAACGACCGGAGTCAGAAAGACTTAGCACAATTAAGGACGGTTTATTACCTTATTTGCAATTAAGACTTGCCGGTAACTTTATTTATTCCATTAGTCAGTTGGTTGAATTTTGTAAACCTATTGAGGAAACTGTATTCCGCTTACAAAAACAGACGCCTTTTGTTCAGAATAATGTTATGTTAGGGACGAATTTAATTCAAAATCGGTCTCAGAGTTCATTTAACAGAAATTAATACTGAAGACGTTAGTCCAGATTTGAATTTTAACGATGTGTCCGTGTGCGAGACCAATATTGCTACGTCTTCACAACGGGTCTCTAATGAAGCTGAAAGTAATGCTACTCTTCAACATACTCGTAGAAGTTTGACTTGTTGGAATTGTTTGCAACCAGGCCACCGGTTCTCACAATGTACTCTTCCTTCAAAAATATTATGTTATCGCTGCGGAAAATTAGGCGTAACTGTCCGAAATTGTACATCGTGTTCGGGAAACGCAAATGCGGATCACTAATTAGCCGTATAGTTGATCCCGGATCTTTTAAATCGGTTACCTCCACATTTTCTCAAAATTCTCTAGGCACATATCAAAAAGCTGTTTTAGATTTCATTATATCTCATGCCGAGGGACATCAAAGACCTTTTCTCGAAATTTGTGTTCTAAACTATCCTATTCTTGGACTTCTAGATTCAGGTGCGACGAATACTATTGTCGGTCAATCAGATTTTGATATTCTCATAAAACTTGGTTTAAAATTGGATGCTAGGAAACAAGTACACTGTCTTGTAGCTAATGGTCAGAGTTGTTTATCTATAGGTATTATAAAGACGCCGTTTTCTCTATTAAATAAAGTTCACGTTTTAGATGTACTGGTAGTGCCCCAACTTCCTCATAAACTTATATTGGGTGCAGATTTTTGGATCATTATGGGCATCGTCCCAGATTTAAAAAGAAATATTTGGCATTTCAGTTCAGAAACAGATTCCAATGTTTCCATCAATGTTTGTGGTATTCAAGATAGAGATAATCTAACTGTCGAACAATGTAGTACTTTAAATACTCTTTTGGAAAGTAAGTTCAAACTCATTAGTTCTAGTTTAGGCTACACAACTACTATCCTGTGTCACCAGCAAAACAGAAAATCATAGACTTAGAACTTACTAAAATGCTATCAGAAGGTATTATCGAACCATCTAAAAGTGGTTGGTCTTCTCCAATTCTTTCCTAAAAGTTATAAGTTATAGATTCTGTGTTGATTATCGCGCCCTTAATGCTGTGACCAAGAAGGACGCCTATCCCATTCCTTATGTGTCTGTCATTTTAGATCGTTTAAGAGATGCTCGATATATTAGTACTTTAGACGTGAAATCCGCATTTTGGCAAGTAAGTGTTAAGGAATCTTCTCGAGAATATACTGCCTTCACTGTTCCTGGACGAGGTCTTTACTATTTCAAAAGAATGCCATTCGGTCTTACCAACAGCCCTGCTACATGGCAGAGACTATTAGACACTGTTTTAGGTGCTGACTTAGAGCCAAATGTATTAGTTTATCTAGACGATATCGTTGTTATTTCCTCTGATTTCGATACACATCTCAAAATATTGTCTAAAGTATTTGATAGACTTTTCGCAGCAGGTCTCACACTGAGCAAAGATGATGTGAGTTTTGCCGACCTTCCTTAAAGTATTTAGGTTATGTTGTAGATGCCCATGGACTTCGAGTTGATCCTGAAAAGGTTGAAGCTATTTTAAATGTTTCTAGTCCTACTAATGTCCATGAAATAAGACGTTTTCTTGGAAGCTTGGCTAGCTGGTACCGCCGTTTTGTTCCTAATTTTTCCTCCATCGTAGCACCTTTAACTCGTCTTACTCAGAAAAACATAAAATTTGAATGGTCCCCTGATGCCCAAGTTGCTTTCAATTTTATTAAAGATCACCTTGTATCAGCACCAATTTTAACCTGTCCAGACTTTAATCGGCCTTTTTCCTTCAGACAGACGCATCTGCTTACCGCATTGGTGCTGTGTTAACCCAAAAGTTCCATGACATAGAAAAGTAATTTGTTTCTTATCCAGGTCTCTTACTAAACAAGAAAGAGTTTATTCCACTACGAAAAGAGAATATCTAAGCGTAATATATGCCGTTGAAAAATTACGTCACATTGATTTGGCTTAATAAATTGAAAGATCCTACGGGTCGTTTAGCCCGTTGAGCTCTTAGACTCCAACCATTTGATTACTCGATTGTTCATAGAAAGGGAAAAGAGAATATTGTCCCCGACTTTCTATCTAGATCAGTTCCCGTTTCAATAGACACCATCAGCCATCAACATCAATTTAATTCTTCGACAGACTCTTGGTATTTAAAAATGATAAAGAAAGTAGATCAATTTCCAGATAAATATTCTCAATTTCGTTCCGAAAATGGTATTTTATATAAATATGTCCGTTGTCTTATTCCTGAATTATCATCAGAGTCTGATTACTGGAAAATAATAGTCCCTAAAGATAAGCGTAAAGAATTAATTCGTTATTATCATGATGATGTCCGCTCCGGTCACGTGGGGGTATATAAAGTATACTGGAAACTTCACAATTTTTATACATGGCCCAAAATGCGTTCCGATATTTCAAAATATATTAAGAGTTGTCAAGTTTGTGCGGCGTATAAACCAGAGCAAAAACGTCCCGCCGGTCATATGGGTAAACGACCAGAAATAGATAAACCATGGCAGATGATAAGTTTAGACGTTGCCGGTCCCTTGCCGAAGTCTAGTCACGGAAACACTCATATATTAGTCGTTATTATTTTAGCAAGTATGTACTAGCTTTTCCTGTTCGGTCTGCTTCCGCCAAAATTCTCTGTCGATTAGTAGAAGATAATATATTTTTAGTTTATGGGGCTCCGCAATATTTGGTATGTGACAATGGTGTTCAGATGCGCAGTAAGCAGTTTCAAGAACTGTGTAATACGTATCGGACTAAACTTTCTTATACGGCTTTGTATTATCCACGAGCTAACCAATGCGAACGTGTAAATAAAACGTTGAAAACTATGTTGGCTATGTACGTCAAAGACAATCAACGTAAATGGGATGAGAATTTACCAGCTATATTTACTTGTGCTATAAGAACCTGTAAAAGCGAAACAACTGGCTATTCACTTTTCTATATTAACTTTGGTCGCGAATATATTCCAATAGGTGATCACTATAAATATCAACTTACTGAAATAGGCAATAAAAAATCAGTAACCTCAGTAGAACAGCGTCAAAGGGGGTATCAGAAAATGTATAATAATGTCAAAAAAAAATAATTTCTGCTCAAGACTGCAATAGAAGGGTGTATAATCTTAGACGCCGACCAGTTCATTACCAAATTGGTGATTATGTCTGGCGTAAAAATAAGATACAGTCGGACGCCTTAAATTATGTTAACGTTAAGTTGTGCCCTAAATTTGTCGGTTCCTTTCGTATTAAAAAGAAAATAGGTTCTTGGACATATGAGCTAGAGAATGAATATGGTACTTCAAAAGGTGTATGGCATGTTCAAGATCTAAAATCATTTAATGATTCGGATGTAGGAGACTAGGTTAATTCTAATATATATTATTTTCAATTTCTACTTATTTTGTGTAATCAGTAAATTTTATCTAGGAAAATTTACTTCTTTCCAAAGAAGGGGGGAGTGTAACGGTTTAATTTTCAACAAATTGAATAATTTAAATTCCTTAAAATAGGCAACCAAACTTACTTCCTTACTCAAATTATTTTTGGCAAATTATATTGTATAATGTTAAATATTTATAATGAATTAATTATCAACCAATTAGCTAAACAATAAAACTCTTATTTCAGTATTTTTATGAATTTCTTAAAATAATAAAAATAATTAAACTTTATTTGTGTAAAATATTCGCATTATTTCCCGTCAATTTTAATTTTAACTAAAACTTACTTCGTAGATCAAAATAAATTTGCTACTAAATATAAACAACATTTTATAAATTATATTAGTTCATTGTTTTAAATATTATTGCAATATCGATTAAAATATTTTCTATATTCGCGGGCAATAGGATTAAATAGGAATTTTATCTGCTTCTCTACTTTTTTGCGTCCAGTACTATCGCTCGATGAACATTGCCGTGCCTACGATACTATTTAATTATGTTTCCTTTAAAAATCTATATCTTGATTATTAAGTATATTTACACAATCTAATTAACTTCATTCTGTTTCTTATTAATTTATCTAGACCGTTGGTTGGTTAATTTGCAAATTCTTCTAATTTAAATAATTTATTTTCTAATCATGTTATTTACATTTTAACTACCGCCATGCCTTTTTCCCTAAAACATTTTAATAGTAATTTCATACTAAAAGTTTGGTATCAAAATGTCAAATATTGGTTGAAAAAGAAATATGTCGAATTTTTCCTGTTTGGCCTCGTGAGAAGTATCTGAGAAAGAATTGAAGTGATTTTTCTAATCATCCTGCGGGGATAAATCAATTTGTTATCAGAAAATAGTGGATTTTCGTTAGCTGAACTGCAGTATTGTGTATTTATGTGTATTTTTGGAGAAAATCCGTTCCTTTAAAAGGGATTTAAATTAATTCTTACCAGACTGAGAGAACCATTATAACGCAAGCACCACCAGCTTGATAACATTTATATAACTATTTCATTACAGTACCCTCAGAAAAGGTAATTGATACCGTAAGTTATTTTTGAAACGTTTATTACTATTTTTCTTTACGATTTTTTTAAGGGTACTTAGTTAAGATTTAAAATTTTGAAACTCCTGCCAATTTAGTACTGAGATTATTATGCCATGCCAAATCGACTGAAGTAGCCGTTACCAAGTCTACCTTCTTCTTGTGAAGCCCAATTCTGTCGTTTACCAAGTTGCCTGTACGAGGATCCTTTTCTACCCCTTGGATTTATGCAAAATAAAATAAACGTCATTTTGAGAAAACCGAGCTCTCAGGTCTGTAGACACCTTTCTTCTTTTGAAACACGTGGAGCCAACAATAAGTAAAAACTAGCCAATTCAAGAACTGCATTCTATATATATATGCATCTGTATTTTTTTGTGTATAACTATAATTATTCATAGCAAAGAAGCTATAAACCCTAAGTTTAACATATATTACATTAGTTTTACTTTCTTAAACTACTATTTCTTACACTATATATTACAATATTTTCAAAATCTTTTATCCAATAAGAATATATGCATTTCCACACATGTAAACGGGAATATAGCTATATACTCGGACCATATTTAATTGGTTAAATAATTATAATTATATATATATATATATATATATATATATATATATTTCCTTATAATATTACCTCCAGCTTAGACAGGTAATTTCATTTTGTTAGATTATATTATTTGTTTTGCAGATTGCCATTTCCTTTTGATATAGTAAATAAACTATACTCTCTCTTTATAATATTCAACTATTTATTTGTTATTTTTAATACCAATTATGCCATTATTAGGTAATTTCATAGCCGGGCATAACATCCTTTATTTTTGAAGTTTTTTTTTATTATCGAACGTGGCAACTTTAAACCCAACGTTAGTCAAAAACGTATGATTCTTAGATGTTAACGCTTTGAATGTATTTTGCATATTAATTTTGGATCTATGGTTTTTCTTTTTCTAAGACTTGGTTTGGAACTTCTTTATTATATCTGATCACCATTTGAAACATTTTTAAATGGAGCCTTACGGTTATATTTTCACCTCTAAAATTTATTAGTCTTCCATCTTGATCCAGTACTTTTAGGGTAATATTGGTTATCGTCTGGACACTGAGAGTAAAATATAATATTGGAAATGGGGATTCCACGATCTTTTATTCTTTCTCAACGCTTGGGAAGAACTGATGGATAATGTGTACAGGCTTACCATTTAAATAGCTATTTGTGCAAATATTACAATCGATACAAATTGAATTTACTCTTAAAATTTTTACTAAATTATCAGACTCATGTGTTTGACCTTTTGATAGAACTTTCTTATTAAATCCTAAAACTTCACGTAGTATCTTGTTTTAAACAAATTATTTTTTGTGAACATTTAATTGTGCTTTTTAATGTGTCCTTATCGACTGTTAAATTCAATTGCGTGCCACTTAGGTCTTTTACTTGTTTTGTTAACAATTTAGATAAATCTTCAAATTCGTACGATTCAGTTGGTATTGTTATTTCCTTATCGTTGTCATTATAATAAAATTAATTATTCACCCCTTCTTCAATGTTTGGAATGGTCATAAACGTCTCAAAATTTGTTAATCCGATTTCGTATTGATTGTTTTCTAGATAAATAGGAGGAATAAAATCAGCGCTCAGAATAGATTTGTTTCCAGAAAAAGCAATGATGGTTGTCATTGTTAACTGTTTTATGTGTTTAGTTAAACTGACAACTCTATTCTCGATAGAAGTAGTTATATAGAAATTTTAAGCATAGGTGACCGCAATTATATGAATTATCTGCTTGTTTAGTTTCTTAGTTGTATTTCATAGTATTATTGCTACCATCGCTTTTAAAGTATCTTAGTAATTCTATTGATGGTCTCAAATTTCCGTAGCTATCAAAATAAATTATTTCAGAATTTTCTTTAACATAGCACGTCCAGTGACTTCCGACATTTTGCTCTTCGTCTAGATTTATAATGGCATATTCAATCTTATTTATTGTTGCAGGTAAATCATTACGCATAAACACTCCTCTGAAATACGGTATTTTTAACAGTTTAACATACCGAACGAGTGCTTTGTTGGTTAAGGAGTGATGTGGTAGCTTTATTGGAAGTTTTTGGTGCAAGATATAATCCGCGACCCCAATACGGTTTAAAATACAGTCCTTCCCCTTTCGCTTCCATGGCTTTGTTATGTCGCTGTGTTTCTTCCAATAACTGTTTGTTCGCATCATTGACAGCTTTTGCTATACCAGCCGCACTACCTCCTAAAGCTCCAAAAACCCCCAAAAGAGGGAATAAAAGAGGTAAGAATCCACCAATTCGTTTAGGTGTCTTAATAATACGTTTTTCTGCTTTTTCATCCCCCTTCCTTTTTTTAATTTATTTCTTTTTCTAAGACTCATTCCAAGTTTAGTTTTTGCTTTCATTATTCCAGTTACGCCTAGAGCTGGAAGTCTTTCTCCAACACTAGCGTCTTTTGATTTAACTCGCTCCCAAGCATTTTCTGCTAAAACCTTATCAGTCTCTTCTCAATATCTTTGCTCTCAGAGTACTTTCGATCGTACTCAAGGCAGCTCTGATCTAATTTTTTTATACTTGGATCATCTCTGGCAAGTCGTTTAGAAAGTTTAGTTCCTGGTCCGCAATAGTTACAACCTGGTATGTGTAATTCAAATGACAATTTATCAATTAGCGTGTTTACTAAACCCTGACCTATTCTAATGTGTTTTCGCTTATGACTGACTACCGTCGGCGTGTTTATCAGCATTTATATAGATCTTCTATTATATATTTATACAGATAGAGAAAATATTTAACCGATCATAAGGAGATTATATTATATACATTTCAAATGCATGGGGTATTGGTGGGAAGATGACGCACGGCAGGCCAATACTCCCCTACTCTCCTACGCCCACGGCCAAACGCTAAACGAATAGTGTGCTATACGAATACTGGTTTAGTCGGCCAAAATAGGGGAGAACGCGTCAAGCTTGAACGGCGAGCAGTGGAAGGGATTATTCTTAGCATTTCATATGATCGGTTAAATATTTTCCCTATCTGTATAGTCTTCATCCCAAGATTCAAATAAATCTGCTTATCTAAAGCAAAAGCGACCTATAAATAGTTTTTCTACATACAGTACTTTTAGTAGATGTCAAACAATGAGAATAGTCATACAAAACTTCTCGTTACCAATTACCAATCATGAGCAGACGGTACATAGTTATCAGAAGCACAACGGTCTTTTTGGAGGTCATTCCAAACTATGTTTAATTGTTGGACCTTCGGGGTGTGGAAAAACTAATGTTATGGAGAGGGCGCAGCGAACCACAGACGATATTTCAAAAATCTGTTTATATCATGTGGAAGGTATCAATTTTTCAATAAAAATTGATTACCAATAAGTTACTCTCTTAAAATAAAAAAGTTAGAGAGCCTTAAAGTTTGGGCACTTTACAGGTTTTTTTGTTATTACTCATAAAGGTGGCCATGGGTCTCAAATTTGTTTTTACGAGCATAAAGACCTTCAAAAATACAACAAAATACAATTAAAGATTTTTGACGTGTCTCGCATATTAAGCAAGATACATGGGAGTGGCCCTCTTTTGTGATCCAGCCTGTATAATGCAAATCTATCAACCTGAGGAAAATATTTCAACCTCTTAAGGATGTCGGATATAATGAATATGGAGAAGAAGAAGACATTATTCCACCCAATCAAGTAAAACCAAACTCAGTTATAGTATTTGATGATATTGCATGCTGTAGTCAAAGTCCCATGAGAGACTATTTTTGTTTCGGACGACACAAAGATACAGATTGTTTCTATCTATGCCAAACATATTCATCTATACCAAAGCAACTCATCCGTGACAAAGGAAATCTTGTTGTAATTTTTAAACAGGACAATACCAACCTTAAGCATATATATGAAGATCATGTGACCACAGACATGTCTTTCCAACTGTTTAAAGAAATGTGTAGTATATGCTGGAAAAGTAGGTACGGTTTTCTTGTTTAAGAAGTGGACGGTATAGAAAGGAGTTTGATACATACATTTTACCATAAAATTGTTAGATTATAAATACATCTACAATATATCACTCTCAATCATTATTTGACACAACAGCTATGAACAAAGAGTTGGCGAAACAGCTGGTTACAGTCAGAAAAGCAGTAAAGCAAAAATTTCTGAGTCTAAAATCCGATGTAGCTAAAACACAGGCTTAATTAAAACAAACTTATCAACCCATTACCCAACCTCTGCAACAGCTTATCACCACAATAGGTAAAACAGAGAATTTTATTCCAAAAGTGGAAGCAAAAGAAGAAGAATCACCTTATAAATCTACACCCATGTTGACTACGTGCAATAGCTTCAAAGTATTTATTTTCGAATTCTACTCTTTCATCTTTTAAAGGAATTTAAAACCCGCTGAAACCCTATATTTCTGGAAATCTTTTAAAACGAGCTAGAGAAAAACAAGTTTTGTGGCGTAGATTCAAGACGTCTGGATTGGAAGAAGATTTTCTTTCTCATTGATTTTTCAAACAAACTATCCCAAGATATTCGTACAACTAGGCAGTCGTTTGAGAATAAGCTTATTGAAAGAGGACCGAAAGCCTTATACAAATATACGAGAAGTTAATTGCAGACTGTGGTATCAACCCCTATAATGAGAAGACCTGATGGCTCCATTTCTATTGATAATTTTGAATCTGCGGAAATATTAGCTAATAGTTTTAAAACTGTTTTCTCTCTTGAACTACTTGGGGCTTTGACTCACTTATTAAGTCAACGTATACAAGATTCTTTGGAAAATGTATATGTCTCTGAGTAGGTGGTTTTTAAATATTTACAACAACTTCGAGTCGATATTTCTCCTGGGCCGGATGGTATAACAGCTAATGTTTTAAAAACTTCCGCACGTGCATTGGCTAAACTATTATCAGATATTATGTTGACTTGTCTTAGAACATCACAACTCCCATCATCATAGCTAGATGCATCTATTACACCAATCTTTAAAAAAGGTCACAAATTAGACCCTGCAAATTATCGTCCAATTAGTTTGTGTTAAAGTAATGGAAAGGATTATAAAACAAGAACTACTAAGTTACCTCCTGCATCATAACATAATCCCTGATACTCAACATGGTTTTCTGCCAGGCCCATCTACTTTTACAAATCTTTTGTCATCTGTAAATTATTGGACATTACAAATGGATAAAGGTCTTTCAGTTGATGTACTTTATTTTGATTTTGCGAAAGCATTTGATAGAGTTCCAAAGAATCGGCTTCTCTATAAACTAGAACATTTTGGAATACTAGAACCTTTACTTGCCTGGATTAATTCTTTTTTAACCAATCGATCATTTTATGTCAAAGTGGGCAATAGTAGATCAGATCATCAACCTCTTCTATCGGGCGTTCCTCAAGGTTCGGTGTTAGGACCTATTTTGTTCCTGATTTATACTTCAGATCTTCCACAACACCTTAAATCTATGCACGCGTCTTATGCGGATGATACAAAAGTATTTGGTGATCCCACAAGCAATAAACAACATCTTCAAGATGATATTGTAGCCATAGAACGCTGGTGTGAAAACTGGTTGATTCCTTTGAATAAAAATAAATATAGTGTTTTACACATAGGTAAAAATAATCCGAGACACCTATACACCTTTAGTGACGGGGAGCCAGTTATATTTGTTGATAGTCAAAATGATTTAGCAGTACTCTTTCGTGGTGAGAACATATGAGTCACGTTGTAAAAAGCAAACAGTGCCTCGTATGTAATAAGAAAATCCTTCCAACATCAGAGCACACAAGTATCACTAAAGCTATATAAGACGTATATTAGCCAGTAGTATAGCTGTAGGGATTCTGGACCACTTTGATAACCTTTCCATCCGAGTCTCCACGGCAGTGTTGGTGGTGGAGTTCTTGTGAAGTGGCGGTCAATGTCCAGAGGGTAGCCATCGAAGAAGTGGTGGTAAAAGAGCGTAGAGTGTAGAAGAAGTGATCGACAATGACCGAAGGGTGCAGAGGGGTGTGAATGTGTTAGAGTGAGCCTAGCCTCAAGCGTACTCTTGTATATGTTATTAGATTTTTAATATTTATTTTATTTGGAGATTTTCTAAGTAGAGCAACAAAAAAGACAACAGATTGCAGTAATAAATTTTATTTTAGATGAGTGTAGCTCAAAAATTACAATTTTCTTTTTAAATTTACATTGTTTAAATTATTGTAATATTTATTTTTTTGGATGTCGTACCATGTGTCTTGCTTGATCCAATTCCAGTGGTACCTGGTCACGGAGTCTTCCATTGCAGCGGTATCAAAATGTCTCATCATCGCCGACCAATCGTACTCGTTGCATGGTTGGCTTTGATATAGCCTGTTACACGTTTCCATTTATTGGTAACGATGTCTTCTTTGGTCTTCCGCAACCCTGATCCACTGGGAATGGGACGTTCAAAACGAAGCTGTAAAAATATATTTATTAAATATCTGCTTGAATTTAGAGAGAGAGAGAAAGATAGTACTACAAAATTATTCAAAGTCTAGAATGTACATCATTGTTTAAATTCAAGAAACTTGGATCGTCTTCTTGCAGGTGTGGTTGTAAACATACGGGACACGGGGCGATGATTACTTTTGGAGTCCAATCATTATTTGTTGCTGGTCGCTGCCTAATTGTTTTTCCGCATACACCACAAATCGTGGCCTCCATCACGTTTGCAGTGTATGTTCTGAATTTGAAGTTAGGCATCTTAAGACTTTTGAATGGTCTCGTAGCAATACAAATCTATTTGTTGTGTGGCGGTAGGAAGTAGTATAATTTAATTTTTGCAAAAACAAAAAAACTCTTGACAACTCCTGCACCAATTCGTTCCATGTGTCTTGTTATAGTGAGGCTTCGGAATACTTTGTGGTTGTATTCTTCTGGTCGGTTGGCTTCTCAATATGTTTAGGAATCTAACTACTTTTTATTCATAATATTATTTCTGTCATACCATATACTTAATATAATAGCATTTTCATAAGCACAAGCTAGATTGTTAGAAGATGATTTTTACAATGGTAATGGTAGGTTCTAATATCTTTTCAATTACTAGACAACCATCCATAAATTTGTTTTCTAAAGGTTTTAAAACTTGGACAATTTTGTTCCTCCACATTAATTATATGGTTGTGGGAAATGAATTTACTTAAAACATTTGTTTTGCTCAGTCCTTTAACGATTACATATTCTTCACGGACAATGTTTTTCACTTAGATCTTGTAAATGCAGATCGGAATCCACTCGAAATCCATCCAACTTAGTCCATGTACTATCGTTTGAAATAATAATGACACTCATTAAAATGAATTTTGCTATTTCTTTAGAATTTCTGATGTATTTGTAATGAAATCTACATCACATTTTTAATATTAGTTATTAGTTGTTCCACTCACCGATAGAGATTTAATGAAATTTCTATTCTAATTTCTACTCATAACTTCCAGAAGTTCAAAAACTGTTATAAGAGAGTGTCATTATTATTGCAAACGATTGTACGTGTCTAGTTTTCCAATCAACGCATTTTCGAAATCCACCATCAAAGAAGACGATACATGGTAGTCGTACAAATTTATGAACCATACACCCATTTTCCATATTTAAAATAGCTATTTCTCTAATATAAAAATCACTATTTTTATATTGAAATCCATAAAAGTCAATCACAAACATTTTTTTGTTTAAGCGATTCTAACAACACTAGTTAGAGGATTATACTTCACTAAACGATCGTGTATTAGTTAGCAGTAAGCTGATGTGTTGGCATGAATATTCTTATTCGCCTCGAATTCAATTCTTATATCCACTGCCCCTCCTTTTATTACATCATTTTGACGACTGCAATCGATAACAACTAGAGGAGCTAGTTGTACATAATCTTCTGCTGACAAACAAGGTTCACCTTCATTTTTATAATAATACGATTGCTGGAACCGTGTGTACATTTCATATAAAATGGACCATTGTTTGTTGTCAAAGTTGAGGTTTAAGGTATGATACATGGGGAGCTTTTCATAATATTTTTGGTAATGCTATTTTAGGGATTTCATCTGCTTTCTTTGTGTGAATGGCATTCACATCTGAAGTGTTCCTAATTAATATCAATTCTTGTCGTATATTAACTAATTTTATTGAAATCCTCAGCAAATCCAAAAAACATTTTTAAAGGTAAACATACACAAAAATTTCCATTCTGGTCTAATAGTTTTGGATTCGTTAAATGGGACCATCCGGAATTATTAAGTTTCAAAGATTCATTTTCGGTGTAGAAAACGTATCCCTTCATTAGAGCAGTTACACCTGGATTTCGAACACGATCCACAACAGTTCCACCTAATTCGTATCGAATTTCATTAAATAGAAAGAGAATGCCACAGTTAATAAAACTTAAAGTTGTACTGGCTGTTCCCGTTTGATCCAATAGTTTTCAATGTATAGAAAGCTTTGCGACAAAGTGTAAACATCCTGAGTTTGGATGGGTATTCGTATTTCATCATTATTATAACTTGTTGATGCATAGGGTTGATGGGTATGATATTCCAATTTGGTAATGGAATTATCTACTTTCACCTGCTCTTGAATATTTAAAATATTAAAACTAATATTGTTCTTCGTTTCTATATCGATAGTTGCACCTTACAAATATGATAAACTTTTTTATATTTACACTAATCCTCAACTTAAAACTGTACCAAAAATTTCTAAATAATTTACTAATGTTTTTTTAAGCTAAATCCTAATAGTCGTAAAAATTTGTTGTTGCACGGTTGGGAACGAATTATCCATATCTAAATACCATGTTAAATTGTTACACAACTTCTTGCAAATGCAATATTACCGTGATCAACTCTTGTTTAAAATTGATTAGATTGCCATCTTGGTCGGAGAGTACTATTTCATCAATGTATTGTTAATTGGTAAATAAATAACATTTGAAGGATTTTCAATTATCTTATAACCTGGTGCAACATTAGGGTAAAACATGTGTAAGATGTGTACGAGGTTTTCATTGTTGAAGGAATTTGTTACTAAATTACACTCCACACAAATTGAGTTCACCTTGAAAATGTCTATTGGAAAATCTTTTTTATATATTTTTAGGTATTAATAATATTGTGTGAAACTAACTACTCTGTGTCACTTTCGATATTTAATTTCAAATAATTTTAATTTATATAATAATTTTTATAATTAGATATTTGACTCAACTTAAAGGAGGCCACCTGAAGAAGCAATCCTAAAAATGCAAAAATAGGTCAGATCTCATCTATTGTGGTTGAATTTTCGTGTTACCATTGCCAAAAGTGAAGCTAGATATTTATAGAGTGTTTTCATTAAAGCAGGTTAGTAAATTTAGATAGATTAATTTCTTTAGATAATTATTGAATAGAGTTTTGTCTGTGGAATTGTTTATTAGCATACCTAGATGTTTGGTATCAGAGAACATACATATGACTTCATTGATAGGAATTGTAGGAGATTTGATTTATATTAGCTTAAAATACCTTTCTAATACAGTAAAAAATTGTAAACGTATATGACATGTTTACTTGTTAAAGGTTATAATTAAATAAATACATATTTTAAGTGTTCAACAATTTATTGAATAAAAATGATAAGCTTAAATGACCACACTTATAACTATTATAGGTTTGATACACCTTATGATTATATAATACATGACATTGACCATTTGAATTAAAATATTTTATTGCTTCTGCAGGAGGCCGTAGATTTCCAAAACTGTCAAAATAAATTATGCGATCTTTATATTTCTTATATGCAGTTCAATGTGTACCCGGCCCATCACTATTATCCAAGTTGATTATTCCAGTTTCATATACATGTATTTTTCGAGGTCAATTATTTCTCATAAATACACCTCTAAAATTTGGAATGTTTAATGATTTAGCAAATTTAGCGATATCAATATTTGTTAAAGGTCGATGAGGAAGTGTTAGGGAAAGTTCTTTGAAATTCGACGTGGTGCTAAAAAAGCCCCAAACCACTTTTATAAGGTTTCAAGTGGACACCTTTACCCATAGCTACAGCTTCCATTGTCTTATTATGACGTTGAGACTCGTCCAATTGATGTTTGGCTTGTCGAGCATCATTTACAGCTTCTGCTATACCAGCAGCACCTCCACTTAAAGCGCCTAATGCACTAAGCCCAGCAAATATTGGTATTAATGGTAATATTCCTCCCTTTTTCGGTACTGTGGCCGTCGGCCAGAGGCCTGACGAGAGTTTTATTGTAGGATTAGAATGGCGGAGAAGTTTTTTTTTTGTGACAAGGGGATTTTTGAGTCTTGTCAAAGTCATCTCGAGAAGGAAAACAATTAATTTTAATTGATTAATTTTACTGATTAACCGTGGAAAGTAATTAGATAACTGTTGCTTCGGTTTCTAGAAAACTGTGAGAGATTTAGGTGAGTATCTTGTACTAACGAGAATTAGACCAATATAAACTTTTGTGACACTGGACATCTAGGCATCTAAATTTTATAAGTAGGAAAGTTTTGTTGTCAGGATTAGGGAAGTGGAAGAAACCGTACGTAGAATAGTTTGTTTCTATAACCATGACCTCAGGAGACCATGGTGATGCCTCTACTCCAAAACGTAGTGGCGACATTGAGACAGATGTACGGCCACGTTCTCTGGTATCAATCCATTCGGTAGAAGACTTCACCGGATTTCCTAGTTCCGAGGTACCAGAGAAACGAAACTTAATCGAGCTTGAGGAAACGCCCGGATTAAGGTCAACTAATATAAGAGACAACGCTGTAGAGCAAGTATGCGTGCGCAAGGGTGAAATTGTCACCGAACGAATGCGCAGTGTACAACATGGCGCCCAACTTAGTGGCCTGAACTACGACTGTGTGATGAAGAGCTCAGTTCTGCCGACCGAACTGGTCATAGGCGAAAATAATAAGAAGAGGGATGAAGAAACAGGAAATAAAGAAACCTTACCAGAAGACAGGGTAATCGATGAATTAGTTGAAGGATTAGATAGAACGCCTGTTCTGGGTTTCGGGTAAAAAAATTAAACCCAGTGGCGCCCAACAAAGAATGTAGGAAAAACAAATGTGGAAGAAAAATTGACTAAAGTATTTGGAAATGTTATGAATACAGTAATGACAGCCGCGAGACAACCAGCTAGAGTGATGAGGTTACCTGAGCCGACATATGAGGGGACAGACTGGGAGAATCCTAACGAAATTCGAGATATTTGTCAACGAGAAAATACAAAAAGGTGATTGGACCCGTTTTGCGGCGGCCCAACTGAGAGGTGAGGCTTATAAGTGGTATGAGGGATTATCCAAGTTTGGATGGACATACGAGGAATTTTGTTGGAATTTGCTAAACCAATTTAATAGTGTGTATGTTCAGGCAAGACTACAGACGGATTTATTAACTACGAGGCAAGGCAAGGAAAATACGACGGTGTTCCTAGGGAGAAAAATTGCCTTATACAAAAGATTGGGGGTAGCTTTAAATCCTATGTTGATGATTACACAGATACAAGCGTTACTCCGACAGGAGATACAAATGCATTTAATAGGAAAGGATATTAATAGTTTTCAAGATTTGATTAGACTAGCTAGAACGGTGGAACAACAGATCGAAGTGGCTCAATCAACTGAACTAAGACCTGGACCTTCGAGAAGTCAGGAATTGGTACGGCGAGAACCTCAACCCAGACAACCGTTTTATCCATGTCGCTATTGTGGGGGCGGTCACTATAATAATGAATGCCCAAGAAGACCTATCAATGAGATGAGACGAAATGTGCCTGCGTTACCTCCTACTGAGTCAAATCGGCAGGCGGAAAACAGGAGTGGGGCGTCGCAGTAGGAGCATCCACGGCGTCCCTCCAGAGTGAAATAAGCTCCATATGGTTGAAAACAGGGGTCCCAAATCTTCCAAAGATAATGGTGAAATATCAAGGAAAGGAAATAGTTGCTCTGATAGATACCGGCGCGACGCACTCATTTCTTCGGAAAGATTTGGTTGGAGCTGAACCTTTAGGAGAACAACATTACGTTCGTTTGGCAAATGATAGGGAAGTGACAGCTACAGGACCTATTTCAGTAAACATGGAACTAGGAGGGGAATTAACTACTATTATGTTATATATATTATCAGATATGCGAGAGGATTTAATATTAGGAGTGGACTGGTTACGAAAGGAAGGTGCAGTTATTGATTTAAATTGCGAAGGAATGTACGTAGGAAAGGTGAAAAAAAGAGCTGTATATTGGGAGAATGCAAAACAAAAGCTTGAACAAATGGGGCCAGTTCAGTTAGGAGAAACCAACGTCGAATCAGCTTGGTTGCCCCATTATGAAATCATAGTTAATGAATTTCCCGAGGTATTTTTCGAGGGAATGTGCAACCAAGAACAAACTTGGTAGAACATGAGATAGTGGTCAAGCAAGATCGACCATTTAAAATTAGAAGATATCATTTTTCGGCGGAAAAAAAACAGGTGATTCAACAAGAAGTAGAAAAAATGTTAAAGGCTGGTGTTATACGTAGAAGTCGATCCTCTTATAGCTCGCCCGTGGTCATTGTAGAAAAACCAGATGGAGGAAAAAGATTTTATGTAGACTATCGAGAACTAAATCAAATTACTGTGGATGAAGTGGCTTTATTGCCTCCGATAAAGGATATTTTGTATGAAATAGGGGAAGCCACCGTATTCACTTCGTTGGACTTAAAAAGTGGGTATTGGCAGGTACCGATAGCCGCCACTAGTATAAAATATACAGCTTTCAATACCCCGGATGGATCGGCATTCGAATTTGTCGTAATGCCTTTTGGGTTAAAAAACGCTCCCACAACGTTCCAAAAACTAATGTCAGAAGTGTTAAGTGGGTATGTGGGTCGGTTCACTCAGGTGTACTTAGATGATGTAATAATATACTCAAAAACTCGAGAAGAACATGCTAATCATTTACGGTTAGTACTAGAAAGATTGAGGCTTCACGGTTTAAGATGTTCATTAAAAAAATGTGTGTTTGGAGCAGAAGAACTTAATTATTTAGGATATAAGGTCACAGCGAAACATAATGAGGTACAGGAAAAACATTTAACACGAGTACAAGAACTCCCTAAACCAAGATCAATAAAGGACATTCAGCGGTTCTTGAGAACCGCCAATTGGCTCCGCGAACATGTACCCAGATATGCGGAAGTAGCGGCACCATTGACGGATCTGCTAGGAAAAAAGAAATTCCAATGGAATGATAGGGCAAATCAAGCTTTCGAAGATTTAAAAACAGTCCTGTCGAACCCTTTACCCTTAAGTCGGCCAAGTCCAGACCAGAGATTTGTCCTTCAAACAGATGCCTGTGGGATTGGCATGGGAGCTGTTTTACATCAGGAAGGAGAGGCTGGAGAAAAAAAAGATAATATCGTTTGCCAGTGCTAAATTTAAAATAGCTGAAACTAGATATCATATAAGCAGGAGGTCTTGGCGGTAGTTTGGGCTTGCAGGCGATACAGACCTCTACTCGGTGATGTGGAATTTACGCTAAGGACAGATAGCAGGGCTTTAAAATGGCTTGCCAAATATCGGGATGAAAAAGCAAAACTCATCCGCTACGCATTGCTTCTTCAAGAATTTAAATTCATCGTTGAACATTGTGCCGGAAGGGAAAATCAATTTCCTGATTATTTGAGTAGAAATCCGGAGGAAAAAGAGTTTCAAACTATTGAAGAGGAGCGGCTGTTGCCACCGGAGTTAGCATCTAGAGCCCTACCACAAGAAAATGCAGTGGCTGTGAATCACCTAGAAAAAGGAAATAAAAGACAGAAAAGGAGGAAGAAGGGACGTCGAAATATGCCTTACGTTTTTAGTCAACCGATTACCATGAATGTACATCAATTGGAGTTAAGACCGATACCATTGTATGAACAAATAGTACAGGCACAACAAGACAGCCCCGAGTATGTAGCTACAAAAATTAGAATTCAAGCTTTGCAGAACGGAGAGATTTCAGCGAGACAAGCGTGGCAAAGAACACTCCGAGATAATTATGTGGTGGAGGCTGATTTAGTTTGGTACAAGGATGGAGAGGAGAGGAAGTTAGTGGTTCCATTGGACTTCTGGAGAAGAGTAGTTCAACACTATCATGAGCAGGCGGGTCATCCGGGTCGGGATGAGACATATGATGCAATAGCTCGGTTGTACTACTGGCCTAGCTTAAGACGGTATATTAAGACCTATGTGAAATATTGTTTGGTATGTGCTTCTATAAAAAGGGGCGGGGCAACTCAAGAGCATGCGCCATTACGGCCTAGAGTTTCGAAGAGACCATGGCAGACTATAAGTGTAGATATCATGGGACCCTATCCTATCACTCGAAAAGGTAATCGGTTCATAATTGTAGCGTCGGACATTTGCTCTAAATGGGTGGAAGCCATGGCGGTGCCGCGAGTAAGACCCATGGTGATGGTGGATTTTACCGAGAGCCTATGTCAACGATGGGGTTTCCCCGAAGACATAATTACGGACAATGGACCGAGTTTCCGCAGTAATATGTGGAAGCGGTATTTGGTTCGACACAATATTAACCATTACACGACTCCGATATACCATTATCGTTCTAATCCAGTAGAACGCCGTAACCAGGAGCTTAAAAAACTCCTAAGGTTGTGTGGGCGGGAAGCCGGAGGTGAACGCTGGGACGAAAAGTTAGATGCGAATCTGTTCATTCTCCGGAACCGAGTAAATACGGCCACAGGACTTAAACTTAGCGAGGTATTATTAGGAGCACCCCAAGTGCGGCCTGGGGAGTGGGGACACCCAACAATTCAAAGAGCAGTAGTGAATGATCAGAGGGCGCGCGACCAAAGACTCCGACAGGTGCAGTAGCGGCAAATAGTGTTCGATAGAAAGTTATTCCCTGAGCCCCGAGATGCTCCGGTGAAGTTTCACCCGGGTGAGCAAGTGTTAGTGAGAGCATTCCCGGGAGTGCATACACCATTGGGTGCAACTTGGACTGGGCCTTATTCGGTAATCGCCGTGCACGGAGAGAATAGCTATGAAATAGATCGGAACGGGACTCGGTATAAAATTTACATTGACGATTTGCGACCGTGGTCTGAGGCTCCGGGTCATCTCGAACCGCCCCGTGATCCTATGATTCCAGATAATCTCGACCCGGATTCCCAGGAGAAGCTTGAAGAATCCCAGCCGGGACCTAGTCGACGCTTCATGGATCGTGGGAGTGACTAAATTGAGGAAATCCCGACACAGACTACACTGACCAACCATCCAATGAAAGAGGTGGAGGCAGCGAGGGATAAACAATCAGGTCCCTCAGGTAAATTAAATGATTATTCAAATACTACAGAAAGACTTTTCAATGTCGGTAGCGTCCAAGAAAGAGAGATGGGCCAAGCTGTTCGAGTAGATCCGATAGTAACTATTGAGGATATTGGAGAAGAGCGGTCGGTTATGCAGGTACATCCAGGTGCCCCTGAAGTAGTGGGATTGTACCCATAACCAGAAGTAGAAGCCATCGTGAGATGTATTCGTACATATTATAGTTCACACTTGTTAGATAACTGTTGCTTCGGTTTCTAGAAAACTGTGAGAGATTTAGGTGAGTGTCTTGTACTAACGAGAATTAGACCAATATAAACTTTTGTGACACTGGACTAGGCATCTAAATTTTATAAGTAGGAAAGTTTTGTTGTCAGGATTAGGGAAGTGGAAGAAACCGTACGTAGAATAGTTTGTTTCTATAACCATGACCTCAGGAGACCATGGTGATGCCTCTACTCCAAAACGTAGTGGCGACATTGAGACAGATGTACGGCCACGTTCTCTGGTATCAATCCATTCGGTAGAAGACTTCACCGGATTTTCTAGTTCCGAGGTACCAGAGAAACGAAACTTAATCGAGCTTGAGGAAACGCCCGGATTAAGGTCAACTAATATAAGAGACAACGCTGTAGAGCAAGTATGCGTGCGCGAGGGTGAAATTGTCACCGAACGAATGCGCAGTATACAACAGTACGTTTACGATGCGAGGAGAAGGTGGGATTTTTTTAAATCTTTTTTGCTGCCTTCATAGCCACTTGAATTGCTCCTGCAATAGTTTTAGGTTTATGATGACCTATACTTTTTCCAATTCGCTTAATTGCTTCTTTTAAAGGTACACTATTTTCTTTTCCCTTTTTTATACATTTTCTTTTCTTACACTTTGTTTTCCTTTTGGCTCTACACATTTTTTTAGATATTTACTGTTTAACATCTTTTTTAAACTGAAGTTATTACTAGTAATTATTACTATTTAAATAATTTTCGGTTTTTTGGTTATTGATTCTATTTGTACATTATCTTTACTATCATTGATATATTTACATTTTCTGTGTAACGGTAGGGGCTCATAATGAGCTAATTTTGGTAAGTTTTCAGCAAAATTATCTTCACCATTAGTATGTTTTCGTTTCCGGTGTAGCGGTAGAGGATTATAATGATTTAATTTTGATATTTTTTCAATGGGACTCATATCACCATTCAAATCACCGTTAATGTCATTTAATTTTCTCTTCCTCAAAGGTCTAATATCCAACAGTTTACGTTTTTTAAAGGATCATCACCACCACTACCACCACCTTCTTCAACACCTAATTTTCTTTTCCTGTTAGATCTAGTATCTTTTAATTTATGTACTTTTTTTAAAGGACCATCATCATCATCTTCAATATTTAATTTTCTCTTTCTAAAAGATCCTATTTTACGTAATTTATTTAAAGGTTATACACCATCAAAATCTAGTTTTCTTTTTTCCCCTTCATCATTGACATTTTTTTTGCAGTTGTTTTATTCATTTTTTTTCCTTCTCACCACATTTATATTTGTTTACGTGCTTTTTTTACAGGAGCAGAATTTTTAACATCTAATTTTCTTTTTCTGAACAATTTAATGTTTCTGTTGCTTCTATTATTGTTATTATCATTATGCTTGTAATTAGATTCCATCTTATTATGAGGCTGTTGTTGTTGTTGTGTATTAAAATGTGAAATTGTATCCAAATTTGCAATTCTACTATTGGTTACATATGTATTTCTTTCTAGTATTTTTTTGTTTTCCTTCGCTTGCTTTTTGTTTGCTGAAATTCTAAACACGTATTAATATTTTCTAAAGATTTCTCAGTTGATTTCTTAACTTTTTCCATTGATTTTACACAATTATTCATAATGTTTTCTTTATTATCAAATCCCATACCAAGTTTTACTTTAGCTTTCATAGCCCCAGCAACTCCTAATGCTGCCAGTTTTTCCTTCCAAGATGCATCTTTTGCTTTAAATCTCGCCCAGGCATTTTTCCCTAAAATTTGATCAGCAGCATGACGACTTTCAAGATCCGTATTTTTGGCATAACTTATATCATGTTCTATGCATGCATCATCTAATCCGTTTTATACCGTTATCACCTCGAGCTAACCTCTTTTCCAATTTCGTACCTCCATGGAAAATAATAGGAAAATTAATATATTATTTCGAATTTTAAAAAATCAAATTAAAAAATAAGAATTACCAGGGCCGCAAAAGTTGTATGATGGGATATGAAGTTCAAAGGGTAATTTATTTATTGCTGAATTTATGAGACCCCTGCCAGATTTAACGTTACCCACACAGTATTTAATTTTAAATAAATATATATAATTTATCATCAATTTTATACTTATTTTTCACATGGCATTTGTTGTGATAATACAAATTGAGAAACTATGAGAATGAAGAAAATACATAAAAATGAAGTGAAGATGGATAGGCAAAAAGTTAAGTTACTAGTCTACAACCATGATTTACTGTTTCGATAAAACCAACAAACAAAACATAGCGTTTTATTACCAAACACAGTAAGATGCATAATTACTGGTCCATCAAATTGTGGTAAAACCAATGTAATCATCACCTTATTTGAACATGAAAATGGATTAAATTTTGAAAACGTATATGTCTATTCAAAATCTCTGAATCAAGATAAATATGTGTACCTAACAGATATATTATTAGGTCCTATAAAAGGTATAAGTTGTTTTCATTATGATAACAGTGAAGACATTTTGGAACCATCAAAGCTAATCAAAATTCTGTGTTTTGATGAGGTTGCCTGTTCCAAACAAAATATAATTAGAGAATATTTCTGTATGTGAAGACATAATTCGATCGACTGCTTTTATTTGCATCAATCCTATGCAAAAATTTCAAAGCATTTGATAAGAGACAATGCTATTGCACTAAATGTTTTCAAAGTAGATGACTTGAATTTGAAACATATTTATATGGATCACTTGAGTGCAGATATGACTTTTCCAAAATTTAAATATATATATATATATATATATATATATATGTTCGCTGTGCTGGAAGCAACTCTATGAATTTTTGTCTATCTTCAAGGATTTTGATGTTAACAAAGGAGGATATAGGACTGGATTACATGACTTTATAAATCCTGATACTATTTCCCATAAAATGATAAATTTTATAGAAAATAAATCAGTTTAAAAACTAGAACAGATCCAAAAGTTTTTATATATTTTTAGGTATTAATAATATTGTGCGAAACTAACTACGCTTAAAATACCTTTCTAAAACAGTAAAAAAATAGAACAGATCCGTTAAAACCTGCAAGAAACAAAGTGTTATGGATAAAGAAAAATTAAAAAAAGAAACTAGAATTAATAAAATTAAATAAACTACATCAAGACAGTTTATTTTTTCCTATAACAAAACATCTACGAAATATTGAAAGTAAACTAGAAACAAACGATCGACATTTAAGAAAAATAAAAAATGAGGATGTGGCAAAAGAGGAAGAGGAAGGAGAAGAAAAGCAAGAAAAGACAGAAAAAAAATCCTAAAACGAAAAAATTAAAAGATGAGTATAAAATGGATTATGATATAATACCTGGTACATCTACATCAAAAGCCTCTACATCTAAAAGAAATGTTCCAAATTAACCACGAGGTAATTTAAAACGAAAAATGATTGAACACTTTGATTCTGAAAATGAGGAAGATAGCAGTGAGCCTTTAATTAGGAACAGGCAAGAACAAATGTTTGAAAAATCATTTACAGATTATTTAAATCAATATGATGCATTACCTAGAAAATACATACGTGAGATGATTACTACAACTGACAACGATGAATTCGATCATAAATATGGTGTTAGACATAATCCAACCCTGGAAAAATTTTATATAGGCGATTCACAATTAAAAATAGATGGTTCAGATATTATAGTTAAAAATAAAAAATACAACGGCACCGAAGGTTTATATGAATTACTATTTGTAAAACATCCAAAAGATTTCTTTGATAATGATAAGAAAATGTATAAAGAAATTATAATCGAAACAAATGCTCACAGACGTCACTCAATCAATCCTCGAAACAAGTTGATGGTAGCGAGTTGGTTAAATATAAAAAAAATATAGCTCCAATGGTGACAACTGGTTAGGGGATGTTAATGGAATCAACAGAAAATAAAATAGACTACGTACATTGGGATGACCCCAACGAGTTAGTATAGAGATTACGTTTATTGCTTGCTTCTCAAGAGGCTGGACATACTGGACATTTAAATGAAATTAATTCTATAATAGAAGAACTACGTGAAGTAAATATTATTGAATAAATGATGCCACCAAAAAATAAATTTGTAACTGAAATTTAAAGTTGTTGAAGATTTTTATATATTTTTAGGTATTAATAATATTGTGTGAAACTAACTACTCAGTGGACAAAAGCCCCAACCTGCGTTGAATTACACCCACAATATCTACCCATATATTCCTTATTATTAGCTTTTGTAACATTTTTTTACTGTTTTAGAAAGGTATTTTAAGCTAATATAAATCAAATCTCCTACAATTCCTATCAATGAAGTCATATGTAGGTCAGATCTCATCTATTGTGGTTGAATTTGTCGTGTTCCCACTGCCAAAAAAGTGAAGTTAGATTTTTATAGAGTGAGTAAATTAGATTATTTTTTTAGATAATTATTAAATAGAGCTTTGTCTGTGGAATTGTTCATTAGCATACCTAGATGTTTGGTATCAGAGAACATACATATGACTTCATTGATAGGAATTGTAGGAGATTTGATTTATATTAGCTTAAAATACCTTTATAAAACAGTAAAAAAATGTTACAAAAGCTAATAATAAGGAATATATGGGTAGATATTGTGGGTGTAATTCAACGCAGGTTGGGGCTTTTGTCCACTGAGTAGTTAGTTTCACACAATATTATTAATACCTAAAAATATATAAAAACTTTTACATAAAAGGTGAACATTTTTCAAGTAGGTATTGTCTTATTTAATTCATTGACAGGATGTCACTTTTTTGTCATTGTCGATATTTAACTTCAAATAATTTTAATTTTTATAATAATTTTTATAGTCAGATATTTGATTCAACTTAAAGGAGACCACCTGAAGAAGCAATCCTAAAAATGCAGAAATAGGTCAGATCTCATCTATTCTGGTTGAATTTGTCGTGTTCCCACTGCCAAAAAAGTGAAGTTAGATTTTTATAGAGTGAGTAAATTAGATTATTTTTTTAGATAATTATTAAATAGAGCTTTGTCTATGGAATTGTTCATTAGCATACCTAGATGTTTGGTATCAGAGAACATACATATGACTTCATTGATAGGAATTGTAGGAGATTTGATTTATATTAGCTTAAAATACCTTTCTAAAACAGTAAAAAAAAGTTGTTGAAGAATTACACAAACCTGCTAGAACGTTAAACGGCGAAGAGTTATAATAAAATCTTTAACAGATTTATACCAGGCCGATCTTATGGAAATTCAACAATTTTCAAAAGAAAATAAAGGATATAGATATATATGGGTTGTAATTAATTGTTTTTCAAAATTTGTTTGGGCCTTTCCTTTAAAAACAAAAACTGGACAAGAAGTAAGTAAGGCAATGGAGAACGTTTTCAGAACAGAAACAATTAAAAATCTTCAAACTGATAACGGGACTGAATATTACAACAAATACTTTAAACAACTAGTGAAAAACTATAATATAAACCATTATAGTACATTTAGTGAAAAGAAGGCTTCTATTGTAGAAAGAGTTAACAGAACGTTAAAAAAGAATATGTGGAAGTAATTTAATATTAACGGTCATTATAGATGGATAGAATTGCTACCTAAAATAGTTGAAAAATATAATAATACAAAACATCGAACAATTAAAATGAAACCAATAGATGTTTCAAAAAAGAACGATCGCTGGTTTTGTCAAGTTAATATATCTTTTGCATTGCATACGGATTTCTTTTTCCATTACAGCCGTTGCTACCTGTCCTTTAGTAACGTGAGTATGCTTGTAATCAGGGACACTGTCTTTTAAACTGTTTGTAACTGCTGATTTGTTTTTTCCTTTATTTTTATTCCTATGTTCTTCATTCTTATCAATATTATTTTTTATTTCACAAGGTTTTTCAGAAGGCTGCGATTTGTGTGTTTCTAGAGTTTTTATGGCGCTTGGCGATGTACGAATTAATTCAATCTTTTAAGATTTGTATTTTATCATTTAGCTCCTCTATGATCATATCTTTTTAATTATATAGTTAAAGACTGCTAAATCTACCGTTTTGTCTGCAGAAATGTTGTCCATAGCATCAAAGAATGCTGCGTCAACTTCATTGCCTGACACACAGCATGTTATTTTTCACTGTTTAGAAACTTTACCGAGCTGCACAATTTGCCACACCATAAATGGTAGTAATTATCACAATTTGAACATTTTATTCCACCAATTAAATTCTATTTACATCATTTACAGTTTTTTGATCTAGAGAGACCTGACGAAGCTACCTCGGTTGTCGCCATATTCCTATAGCTATATCAAAAGACTTAGAGACAGTATACAATCATATAAAGATTGCACCTAACAAAGTAAAATTTCAAGTTGGAGATCACGTTCGAATATCAAAAGTGCGAGCAGTATTCGATAAAAAATATATGGCTAATTGGACAACTGAGATTTTTATTATTAAAAAAGTGCAATACACTAATCCAATAACATATCTATTACAAGATATCAATGAACAGGACATTCAAGGCGGATTCTATCAAGAACAATTACAAAAGGTCAAACATTCAGATGCATACCTGGTTGAAAAAATTTTAAAACGGAGAAAAAACAAAGTCTGTTAAATGGCTAGGATTCAACAACAAACATAATAGTTGGATTTCTAAGAATAATGTGGTATAAAAGGAAAAGTAATAATTAAAACAGCTTAATAACCCTAAGATGCCGTGCCGGTAAAATATAAATGTATAAGATGTAAAGGAAATACCAATTATCCAAATACAATATGTTTTCCATGTTCAGTTCAGCAGTTTTTTCAAGAGGAAGATAAAGCAAAACATATACCTAGTAATAATTTTAAATGAATAAAATAAAATTATGTAAATCCTTCCAGTTCTTTTAATCAATAAATTATTGGTTTCTGTTGCTGCACACACAGTTTAACGTGCAACTCTAGACAGTAAACAAGTGGAACTAAAAAAGTCCAACAAGATGTCGATGAGTGAGGGATTCAAAAGCATATAAAACTTGCCAGAGAAAAAATTTGTAGTGAGATAAACCCAGGAAAATCAACACCACCACCACCACCAGCAGCTCTCTCACCTGAGTCATTAGGATCAGACTCACCTACATCTCAGGAAATGAGCAACAAAGAAACAAAAAAGAATTACACCAACAACAATAAGACCAAAAACATCCACAAAAAATAAAAAGAAATCTACACCATTTGAAATTTCACACGGCAAAACACCTTTTGAAAAGGCAGAATTGTTATTTGCAATATTAGAAAATATTTAGACAAATATTTAATTGAATGTTAATGTAGTTGTCTGTCGTTGCTTTGTTTTATTATTACCTAACAGTTATAAAAAATAATGTTGAAATACATTACATTATTTAACCAAATCGTTTTGTTTTCTTCTTTGGTCCACTGTGTGAATTAGTTTTCATATTTTAACTCATAATTAAACATTAGGTGATCTCAAGGGTCAACTAATCTTGTTTATTCCATAATTAATGTGATAAAGATATAATGTGACCTCAGGGGTCAACGAATCTCTTCTATTTTTGATTCTCGCAAATATCCAAGTTAAAATATACATCGCTTAAGGCTAGGCTAGGCCAAGCTCGGCTCTCTCTCACACACATTTACTCTAACACATTCACATCCCTCTGCACCCTCCGGTCATTGTCGACCACTTTCTCTACACTCTACGCTCTTTTACCAACACTTCTTCGACGACAACCCTCTGGTCATTGACCGCCACTTCACAAGAACTCCACCACCTACACTGCCGTGGAGACTCCGATGGACAGGTTACCAAAGTGGTCCAGAATCCCTACAGCTATACTACTTTCGCCCTCTGTTGGAATACTGTGTTAATATATTGTCACGGATTTCCCAATCCGAATTTTACTATTGCCAGAAAAACAATCCGTTAATTAATTACTTCTTTATTAACTATACTCAGTACACTACTGAACACTAATTAGAACTCAACTAAACACTTATTTAATTAATCGCTATCTAAATCACTTTGATATCTCCAACTAATCACTTCAGTTCAACACTGTAATACAAGACTTATACAAGACTAACTTAATCGGCCGTTTATTTTTCTTTTATAGACCCAACGAATATTCCAGGTATATTCTAGCATCTCTAGATCTATTTTCTAGCATCTCTCGAACGCTTCTCGTCGTTTCTCAAATTTTCTAGTCCCGTCTCGATCCACGGCTTTTTGTTTGTTTAACAGAATCGTGTAGGGGCGATCGGGGCAATCTTAGTAATTCGCGGTACCGCAGTCGTCAATTTGGGTGTGAGTGGGGCAAATTCCGTGACAATATGGTCTCCTTCTCTCGTTAAGGATATATATTTACTAGAAGACGTACAGAGAAGTTTCACAAAATGGATACCTACCCTTAGTAACTTATCCTATCACGACCGTCTCCATGATCTTGACATTTATGTTTCAAACAACAGACGACTTCGAAGCGACCTTATTCAGGCTTACCGGATACTATGTGGTAATAACAGTGATTTCCCTATAATAATAATAAAAGTAATAATAATAGTAATAGTAATAGTAATAGTAATAGTAATAGTAATAGTAATAGTAATAGTAATAGTAATAGTAATAGTAATAGTAATAGTAATAGTAATAGTAATAGTAATAGTAATAGTAATAGTAATAGCAATAGTAATAATAATAATAATAATAATAATAATAATAATAATAATAATAATAATAATAATAATAATGCGGCTTCTGCAGAGAACAACATCGTCCTAAAAGAGGAGGAGAAACGGAGGAAGTATCGAGATCTTCTCTCCGAGCTCCGCAGGCTGTATCCAGACCACAAGATTGTGGTGCTAATTATAGGCGTTCTGGGTGGAATGAGACATACGTTGCTTTCTGACTTAAAGATCATACCGGCTTGCCGAAATTCGGCAGAGATCTTAGCCAGCAGAATGCAGAAGGCAATCGTCCTTGGTTCGCTACGTCTGCTCAGAGCGCACGATTTACGGGCGCAATGATTACTGACTCCACGGAGTGGAGAGTGGTTATTGCTTGACTCTTCAGAACATCTCCGAATGTGTCGGAGCTTCGGAAGGTGTTACTGAAAAAAAAAATAATAATAATAAACAATAATAACAATAATAATAATAATGGGGAGCAGCCAATTCCGGCGTGGTTTGTCGAGAGGAGAACAGTGCTAATTCCTAAGAGCGGAGATTTGTCGCAGCCGCAGAATTACAGACCGATAACTTGCCTGAACGCGTGTTACAAGGCGTTCACACGTATCTTGTACGCGCGTGTACTCCGCGCAGTTGACGGGTTTACGGGCAGGTGTATGAGCAGCGAGGGTCTAAGAGGGGTGTAGCTGGCTGTAGGGAGAACCTGCTCATCGACAGATGTGTTACGCAGGACTCCATACAATATAAGCGAAACCTGTCGATGACCTGGATAGACTACCGCAAGGTGTTTGATATGACATCTCATGAGCACATTATTCACTTGCTCCAACGTCTTGCGGTGGATGACCTTGTAGTGAGATGCATAAATCAACTGATTCCGCTATGGAGGACTCGCTTTACTATAACATCTGGTGAAGCTAGAGTCCAGACAGAGGTGGTTACCTTCAGAAGGGGAGTGTTTCAGGGAGATTCTCTGAGTTCCCTGCTGTTCTGCACCTCACTGCTGCCCCTGTCTGTTGCACTCCGACGGATCCGAGGATACAGCTGCGGTACCCCAGGAGATCGGAGACATAAAGTCACCCATTTATTCTATATGGATGACCTTAAACTTTATGCCTCCGAGGAAAGGGATTTACAAC
This sequence comes from Monochamus alternatus, assembly GCA_037114965.1. Lineage (NCBI taxonomy): Eukaryota > Metazoa > Arthropoda > Insecta > Coleoptera > Cerambycidae > Monochamus > Monochamus alternatus. The sequence continues at coordinate 44,065,886 of CM073428.1, read as the reverse complement.
AGTTCCTCAGGGTGGTGCAGGAGTACACTAGGGCAATCGGCATGAGGTTCGGACTGAACAAATGTGAACTTGTTCACCTCAGGAGAGGACGCTGTGGGGAATAGAGGATGTGCAGTTCGTGGACGGAAGCATCTTGCACCATCTCGATGCCGGAGAGACGTATACCTACCTGGGTGTCGAACAGAGAGGCACCCATGAGGTAGGTAAGGTCAAAGACGCTCTCCGTGGCAAGTATAGGCACCGCCTCCGGCAAATCTGGTCTTCACAGCTGTCGGGTAAGAACAAAGTGAGTGCCACAAATATGCTTGCCATACCGATCCTCCACTACTCCTTTGGAGTAGTTAAATGAACTATAGAGGATCTGCGCCAACTCGACGTAGGAACACAAAAAATTATACATATACATCGTAGTTTACATCCAAAAGCGTCCGTACCGCGGATATACCTCTCAAGACATCGTGGAGACCGCGGTATCCTGAGTTTGGAGTGTCTTCATGGCAGAGTGGTTCTGGAAGAAGCCTGTAAAGTGATCAGAAGCTCGAATCCCCTCCTCTGTTTGGTTCGACAACATGAACAAGCAGGGGTAGGAGCCTTTTTATTTAAGGCAGCATAGTAGGTATTGGGACGGTTGGGCATGGGAAAATTTCTTGGACCGTGGGATAATTTGTCGGCGAGATCAAAGGGTACCGCCGAACAGGTGTTAATTACAGGTGTGGCTCCGCCCCTCCCTAACCTAACAGAAAAAACATGCGCAGTAGAGACCTAATCTAACAGAAAAAACATGTGCAGTAGCGACCTAATCTAATTTCAAATCTGTTTCTGCGCAAGTTCCAAATCTCGGTAAATTCAAATCTGCGCATGCTCTATTGTATTGGAGAATCCAGCATTATTTGTAGCCAATTTATTTAAATGAAAAATAACTTTACTCTGTGTGCGATTTGAACCCGGGACCTCTCGCCTACAAAGCAGACGCGGTACCACGAGACCACTATGACTATTAGAGAAAGGTTACAGTAACTGCGTAATATCAGAGGCAAATTGAAAAGTAGCGGGAAATTCAAACTAACCTAACAGAAAAAACATGCGCAGTAGCGACTTAAATTCGAACTGATGGAATATTCGAAGTAAGGAAAGAGGATATAACCTAACAGAAAAAACATGCGCAGTAACGACCTAACCTATCAGAAAAACATGCGCAGTAGGGACCTAATCTAACAGAAAAAACATGCGCAGATCTGCAGCGGTAGAGTTATAGTGACGTCACACATACAGTTTTTTAAATTTGAAAACTGATTTGATTGGTGACCTATCACGTGGCGTTGTTGGTTTTTTTCGTAACTAGCGCCCCTCTGGATTTTAGTAGTTTAGAGCATTTACTACTGTTTGAAATATTATGATATTAAATATAAATATTTAAGATTTTACAGGTGATATTAAATATGGTATGGAAAAAAAACTGGTAGCGCTGGGAATCGAATCACGGACCTCTAGAGTGCAAAGCGTGTACGTTAGCGGTAGACCATCAGGTGACGATGGGCTTGTGCTGGAACGGGAGTAGTGGTGAGATTAGGCGGGGAACTAGTTTTGACAGGAGTGACCGTAAATAGTTCCAAACGCGGATAAGCGCTTATCAGTAGATGGCGTTGCAAGTGGAGCGCGCTACTCCGTTAGAGTGAATTATTATTAAAACTCATATAGTTTACAACCAGTAGTAAAATGTAAAATCCTACTACAGTGAAAATTTTACGCTGTATAGTACAAATAGTATTTCTAATTTCTACCAACAGCAAAAATACTACTGTAGTGGAAATTTTAATGTAATAACATTTATAATTTCTATCATCATCAAAAATGCTAGTATAGTGAATATTTTAATGTAATAATATTTCTAATTTCTACCATCATCAAAAACGCTACTATACTGAAGATTTTAATGTAATAAAATTTCTAATATCTACCATCATCATCAAAAATACTACTATAGTGGAAATTTTAATGTAATAAAATTTCTAATTTCTACCATCATCATCAAAAATACTACTATAGTGGAAATTTTAATGTAATAAAATTTCTGATTTCTACCATCATCAAAAATACTACTATAGTGGAAATTTTAATGTAATAAAATTTATAATTTCTACCATCATCAAAAATGCTACTATAGTGAAAATTTGACGCAGTATAGTGCAAATAGTATTTCTAATTTCTACCAACAGCAAACAGTGGAATTTTTTTTTTTGGTAACCGCTATGAATTTGCGCCCTGTATAATATTTTACCGATAACAACAAAACGATTTGGCGTACTAACAATGTAATAACATTAATACACCTTATTTTAATGTAAAATCTCATACTGTACTTAGTTTTATCCTTGAGTATTTACACCAAGAGAGTCAATCCTTAATAAAGACCTAAATAGTTATCATAATTCCTGTTAGATGTCGTAGTGTGTAACAATACGCATTTATTCAAACGAAGGAAATAAAGCGCTACTATTTTAATCTCCAAAAAACTGCGAAGGCGTTTCGAGGGCGTGGCCGCGTGACCCTTTTTCATATACCTGCCTAAATAATAAGATTGTGGCAATATATTTATATTCAAACCACAGATCATAAAGTTTGAAACATAAGCAGTTTATTTTATTGCGTTAGAGAAGTAAGAATATGAACTGTAAATTAATTTAAAAAAAAACAGAAAAATAAGATTGTTAAAAGAGTTTTCAGCGATATGCCAAAATTTACATTTTCTGTTTTATTTCCTTTAAACATATTAAGATAATTCAAATGAATTCGACATACCTACTTCTATAAAGAGACATATAGAACTGCAGATTATCGTGTGGGTTTCTCTTACTGCATAAGATGCATTATTATTTTGCGAAAAATTCATTAGTAAAAATTCTAAAACACCAAGTATATTTTTTCAATGTTTGATCTAAGTATAATTTTGTGATGGTGTGAAATAAATATTATTTTGTAGTCTTTTTGAAGAGTAATTTTTAAATTAAAATTAAATTTAAATTAATTTAAAAATTCAAATAATTTAACATTTGCGCATGCAAATTTAAATAAATTTACATACGCTAATGTTTTTAGTAAAAATAATTTGTGAACTTTACAGGCCTCATCAGAAAAGAATGTGTTTCAAAATTTATTATTTTAAGTATTATATAAGGTGAACCATTAATGATGTGCCATAGTAGAAATGACAGTTTTGGAGCAAAATATGAAGATATAGCTAAATATGCTTTACTAAAATGTTGCTGTGGAAAAAGATACAGGTTTACATATTTTTTTTCGTTTTTTTTAATAACTAGGATCGCTCAACCGATTGTCATCAAATTTGGTAGGGAAACATATTTTAAGAAAAGCAATCATAATTTATGTAGTAGGTACCTATTAAAACAGATAGACCATTGCCAGATGATGACAATTTCTATCTTATTTTTTGTTAACGAAATTCCTACCGTTTTCCAGAAAACTGATCTAAAACAACCAAATGTATTTTTCGACGTGAGGAAATCTCTTAGGAGCATTAGAAAATTGCCATATTGAAAATTTTCTGTAATTAGCTGTAATAATTAGTTTAATTAATTAAGACATGTAGAAGTAGAGAGAGTTTGCTCAAGGGCTAAGTTGTTTTTACTGCTCTGTTGTTATTTTTGTCCATAAAGGAAATATGTAGATATTTTTTTTTGAAATATGAGTTTTTTTCCAAAGTTACTCTGGACCTTTAAAAAAAGTAAACGACTCATTGATACCTACTAATTTTTTTGAATTAAATTTCAATCAGTTGAGAGATACTTGCGTTAATACAAAAAAAGAAAACACAAATAAAAATATTTCAACTTTGAAACCTTGTATCTCTTTCCACAGAAATATTTTACGAAGATATATTTAGCTATATCTTCATATTTCCTCCCAATGATGTTGCTCCTATTCTATGTCCCCTTATTAATGGCCCACCCTGTATATTTTTATCGACACGTATTGAATGACTTCTTCACTTGAATTTGCCAAAGCTGGAGGAGTATGATAAAAGTGTTATCTGGCGGTTAATATATTTTAAGCTTTAACTTTCATTGATACGCGAAAGTTAATATGAACTGGATAACTGCACTTCTGTATTTTTTTTATTAAAAATCGTGATGAAATTACTATAATTACTTATCAGAATTCAAAATCTATCATTATAGTCGATTTTCGCCTTGCGCGGAAAAATTTTATTCCTGGAATGTTTCATCTAGTTTTATTACATTTTAAAAATTAACATTTATTTCCTGCCTGCTTCCTCATGACTAACACATTCACTTAATAATAAAATAAACAGTAATCCTATCGAATGTCATTAAAGTTATGAATTTTAAGTACATACAAGCTTTTGAAATAACAATGACACTCTCTCAAAACAGTTTTTGAACTTCTCGAAGTTCTGAGTAGAAACTCATTAAATTTATATTGGTAAGTGAAACAACATTAGTAATTACTAATGTTAAAAGTTGAAAGTAGATTTCATTACAAATACGTCAGCAGTTCAAAAGAAATAGCAAAATTGAATTTAAAGAGTGTCAATATTATTGCAAACGATTGTACATAACATAATATGTATGAACCAATCATCATCGATGGGAGGAGCTTTCAAAATTATATATCCAAATTCATGTCATTTTAGTACCTAATATTGCGCCATCTATTAGCAAATAGCCCAAGCGTAAACGTTTTTTTTTGAGTTCGTTTCCCATTACGCGAGAGTTGGTTTCCCATTCAGGCCAACAAGGTCTCCCATTAGATTGACTAGTCTTAGCGTATATAGTCAAGGGTTTTATATACAAACAAGATTTATCATTCCAGCATAGTGGACTGGCTTCTACAGCGTCCGAATGCACGATTTGGGGTACTCACAATACGCCTTTGTAAAATCTTATACTGTATTTAGTTTTATATACAAACAAAATTTAGTAAAACCTGAACATTTACCTATGCAATTAGCAATTTATTTTGAAAACGCCCTGTATAATATTTTGCCGACAACAACAAAACTATTTGGCGTACTCTCGTTACCTTATTTTAATGAAAAAATTCAATCTCATACTGTACTTAGTTCTTACAGAATGTATATTTGTTTATTAAATCTTTGCTTGGTGCGAACTGGGATTATATTACAGACGCTGCTGATTTTGCAAATACTCGTTAGCTGTAACGGATGAGGGTACAAAAACTTACATTTTTAACGCGAGTGTTTTATAGGTAAGATACGAGATTTACTGTTGTGAAAGTTGAAATTTTGTTTGAACATAGGTAAGTAATTTATATATATATATATATATATATATATATATATATATATATATATATATATATATATATATATATATATATTAAGTTAATTAAGGGAAATTTGAAAAAATAAAATAAATATTTAAATAACTCTAATTTTGGGGAAATAAAACACGTTTTTATCAATTTACGGGCTATGAAATTCATTTTGTAATATAGAATTTGTTAAATACAGTTTAAAAATACTGCTTTGATATACAGGGAAAAACTGTCTAGGAAATTTTGTAATAGAGAATTCGTTGAAAATACTACTTTGATATACAGGGTAGGCAAAAAAAATCAAAATAAGCAGTGTGACGCACCTACGTCGCTTCGGCGACGTTTGCGTTGCGACGCGGTGTCACTATGACGCCTGAGCTGCCGCGGTCTGGTTCCTCGGGCACCAGTTTCTGTTTTAAAGTGTAGAAACACCACTACTCAGGCAGCTACAGTGAAGATACGGTATGTCCAGCGGGTCTAGAGAAAACAGTTAGACTTCACGGGCAGAATAAAAAGGCACAATATATATCACTATCTATATATTAACTACCAAACCTAATGTTACAATACTAACTTAAAACTAAAAACGAAATTGCAAGCAAAACAAGTTAAACAAGCGCTAAATGCGGGACAATTGCGGTTATTGGTGGTCCAGGAAAGAGAGTTACTGAGTTAGCCGGTCGGTAGTAACCAAGCGGTGGGAAGCTACGGACTAAATACCACGAGGGAGGAAGCAAACAAGCAACAAGCAAAAGCAATTATTACTATTAATTAATACACTTGGCTACAATCACTCCTGAAAGAGAACAATTAATAGCAAGTTACAGACAAATGATGGTCCCTCGGGCAGACTGGCAGGACGGCTAACTATTGCGCTGAAAGAAATATGACAAGACAAGTCGGTCTACGACCTACGTTTCAGAGCAACGAGTGATCAAGGCAACCTCCTTCCTCCGAACGCGCAGTTCGGATCAACACACGTGATCAAGGCAACCGTGTGCGTCACCGCGCCGTAAAATAGACCGAGAACAGGTCAGGTAGGTTGGACGGAGAACGGCCTACGTTTCAGACTAAAGGGTTGCCCCCTTCCTCTGAACGCGCAGTTAGGATCGACACACATGATCAAGGCAACCGTGTGCGTCACCACGCCGCAAGACAGACAGAGACGGTCTACGTTTCAGACTAAAGAGTTTCCTCCTTCCTCTGAACGCGTAGTTAGGATCGACACACGTGATCAAAGCAACCGTGTGCGTCACCACGCCGGAATACAGGTTGGGTTAGAAAGATGGAGACGGCCTACGTTTCAGACTAAAGAGGTACCTCTTTCCTCCAAACGCGCAGTTAGGATCGACACACGTGATCAAGGCAACCGTGTGCGTCACCACGCCGCAGGATAGACGGAGACGGCCTACGTTTCAGACTAAAGAGTTTCCTCCTTCCTCTGAACGCGTAGCTAGGATCGACACACGTGATCAAGGCAACCGTGTGTGTCACCACGCCGCAGGATAGAAGACAGGTCAGGTAGGTTGGACGGAGAACGGCCTACGTTTCAGACTAAAGGGTTGCCCCCTTCCTCTAAACGCGCAGTTGGGATCGACACACGTGATCAAGGCAACCGTGTGCGTCACCACGCCGGATTACAGGTTAGGTAAGAAAGACGGAGACGGCCTACGTTTCAGACTAAAGGGTTGCCCTCTTCCTCTGAACGCGCAGTTAGGATCGACACACGTGATCAGGGCAACCGTGTGCGTCACCACGCCGCAAGACAGACAGAGCACAAGACAGGTAAGACGGACGAGAGTTAAAAGTAGCCAAGTGTTCGGCTCGCTCGCTGGACGGCAACTAAACTTGCTAGCCGGTAGTTGGAAGACCTAATGCGCCTGTGAGGTTCACGGCTGCGCACTAGTCCGCAATATGAACCTAATACGGCTCCTCCACGGCCTGGTAGGTCTTCTGGTGCTGGTGCGGATAGGCAGGACTTTTCCCGGTGACAGCAGGACAGGAACTAAATATCCAAATCGGCGTTTGAAAGCCCTAACGTTGATGCGGAGGTAGAGGCTGCGCGCTTGGCGGTTTTCGGCCTTAGTACAGTACTCACAGAATCGGTCAGTAGACGGCTAGAGACAACGCAGCTGCTCTATGTGGGCCAGGACAGGTACTGCATTTTCGTATATTCGAAAATGTTGGGCTTGATTCCGAATCGCCCGCTGAACCGAGCGCGCATATCTTTCGTAGTGGTGGCCGCATCTGACCGTTGATAGATGCGCGTTTGGTTCACGCGGTCTACCTCCCGCTGGCTGGGGTCCGAGCGCCTACAGGCTCTCAACGTGGATATTTTCACATACTGGTAAACTAGTTTAACGGACTATTTTAATAATAAAATAAATAAATACGGGGTAGTTAAAAATTACTTCATTACACCAGGAAACAATTTTGTTACTTTTTATTGTATAAACAAAGCTCAAACATTTTAATACGATATTTTTAAGTAGGGGAGGTAATAAACTTATTGAAATATTTTGAGGAAATAATATGTTAATAAATTAACACGTTTTTATCTATTTACGAACTATGAAATTCAGTATGTAATATAGAATTTGTTAAAATACAGTTAAAAAATACTGCTTTGATATACAGGGTAGGTAAAAACGGTCTAGGATTTTTTTTGTAATAGAGAATTCGTTGAAAATACTACTTTGATATACAGGGCAGGCAAAAACTGTCTAGGAAATTTTGTAATAAAGAATTCGTTAAAAATACTACTTTGATATACAGGGTAGACAAAAAATCAAATAAGCAGGAAACAATTTTGTTACTTTTTATTGTATAAACAAAGCTCAAATATTTTAATACGATATTTTTTAAAGCAGGGAGGAAATAAGCTTAAAGAAAAATTTTGTGGGAAATAATGTTTAAATTAACAAGCTATGAAACTCATTTTGTAATAGAGAATTTGTTAAAACTATAATATAGTTTAAAAATACTGCTTTGATATACAGGGTAGGCAAAAAAAATCAATAAGCAGCAAACAATTTTGGGTAAATAAGTAAGTTACTTTTTATTGTATAAACAAAACTCAAACATTTTAATACTATATGATTTTTAAGCAGGGAAGGTAATAAGCTTATAGAAAAATTTTGAGTAAATAATATGTTTAAATTAACAAGCTATGAAACTCATTTTGTAATAGAGAATCTGTTAAAACTATAATATAGTTAAAAAAACTACTACTTTGATATACAGGGTAGGCAAAAACTGTCTAGAAATTTTTGTAATAGAGAATTCGTTGAAAATACTATTTTTGATATACATGGTATATACCTAAAAAATTTTAGGTAAATAATAGGCTTAAATTATAAAGTTTTTACCTAATTAGAACATCTTCTGATTAGATTAGATAATCTCGAACTTGGTTTAAGTTTGCACCAGAGTGGACCAATTCCAATGCTTTTGGAGGGGGTTTTCGTATTTCCCGTAGATATAGAAAAAAGTATGTAAGGTCTTGAGTTTTAAGAAAACTACATTTCGGTGTCTCGATTCGTTTAATTTTTTCTATGATGCTGATTCTTGTTTATTAATATTTTTTATTCGGTTTTTATGTAGATTTCGCACTTTACTCATTATTTTTTAGATAATGCAAAGTTTTTAAAAATGGAACACCCTGTATTTTATTTATTTACGGTCTAGGAATATTTGCAATTAAAAAAACATAATACAGTTGGAAAAATAATGCTTTGATATACAGGGTGGGCAAAAAAAAATATTTCAAAAAGTTTTATTGATTACGATTTTACTATAACAAAGGGAATGTAAAACAAAAATCTTTCTTTTAGTAGCCTACGGGGGGAAATTAAGAACAGAGAGATAGAGAGCGTGATACCGGTGTTGGGTAAGTTGCTTAAATTTCTGCATTACAGGTCGTGTCGTTTGTGTCTTTATCAATACATGGTAAAATACGCCAGCTTGATAGACACCGTGTCGTATAGTGAAAATCTTTAACGATAATCTCAAAGAGATAATCATTGGATTGTTCTCTGCCAACGAGAGAGAGAGGTTTTCAGTCACACTCACACACACACACACACATACACACACACACACACACACACACACATACACACACACACACACACACACACACACCCGCGAAAAAAAACTTTAATCCGAAACCGTGAACGCGTAAAGGCCTCCAGGCTATCGATACGTTGACTGTCCCGTTTAGGTTGCCATAAAGCTGGGTTAGATTAGTCAAGGTTTCAAAAATAGGCTGCACATGGCGACCGAGAAAAAACAGCGAGGAGAGGCGACGACGAATGCTCTACAAAAATCAAACTAACCTTTTTGATTTGTTTACTTGTTACTAGTTAATTAAATTTAAATATATCCTATTAATGAGACACCTTTAATTGAATACATTGGAAAAAATTATAAGAGTGAATTTCATTGACAATTTTCTTTTTTCGCGGTTAAGGATTTGCCGGCCCAAACATTGGAAGAAGGCATTTATTCTTATTCGGTCTTAATCATTATAAAAATTTTTAGTACAACAGTGATGTCTCATTAATACAGGACTAACGACAGATTTTTTTACTTATATATAAATTTTTTGTTAATTAATAAATTTGATAATTTTATCCTATTACATTACAAACACTTTTTCTTTAATCAGACACATTTTAAACAGAAAAATTGCGAGTGACTTAAGCACGTTGCATATGTCTTAATGACGAAATGTGCTACACCCCCTGAAATCGTCAAAATTACATTGTTTCTTATGGCAAACACGAACAAATAACCGAACGCAGAGGGCCTTTTCGTACGCGATCTTGTTAGCGGATGCTGTTACAATTCAGATACAATTATATGACGAAATATTTCACACCGGTCGCATAGCGTAAATTAACATTACTTCTTATGTAAAACACACACAAATTACTGAACACAAGAGGCCTTTTTTCGTCACGTGACTTCCTTTTTTCCATCTCGCCGACACTAGTTAGCGGAAAATAAACGACTAACAGTGACAGTGTGTCAGTTTTTGTGTTGATCTTCAAGACGTGTAACGTTTAAAAAAAAAGTTTTTTATTATTCGTGATACAGTGAAGAAGGTTCGTCGATTCAATCTCCACGGTCGAACCTTGGAATTTAAAATTAAAACCCCTTCTGTTGGTGCCGAACCAGTTAGCTGGATTAAAGATGCCATCACGCAAATCATTGCTATGGGGACGGAATGCCTGAACCCCAACGACCAGGTGGCGTTCTCCTTCTGCTCAAAGGAGTTCAAAATATAATAGTTTTGATGAAGAAAGCGGGGCTCGTAGAGGTATCGTGAAAATAAACAATAAGGACAACTTGTGTTTGCCTCGTGCTCTCGTTGTTTCACGGGCAAATATGGATAAAGACTCAAATTATAAAAAACTGCGACAGAACACTGGAAAAATCCAAACACAGAGAGCTAGAGGACTCTGTCAAAATGCAGGTGTATCGATACCTGAAGAAGGGGCCGGCATACCCGAACTCCAGCAATTCCAAACGTCTTTGAAGAATTACAATATCGTCGTATACCAGTATGGGTCAAAGGGTCGTGATGTTATTTTTAAGGGAGCCATGGACGGGCCAGCACTAAATTTACTCTATCACGAAGGACACTATAATGTGATAACATCGTTGACGGCGGCCTTCTATTGCAAGTACTACTGCGAGACCTGTATGATACCATATAATACACAGGGTATACACAGGTGCGGAGGAATATGTCCTGCATGTCAACAAGCACCCACATGCCCCAGGGATGTTTCTGTTACATGTGCCGACTGCCATCGTAGCTTCAAGGGGCAACACTGCTATGACAATGATAGGAGATAGGGTGTAGAGGGAAAGAGTTTCATCTGTGAACAAATATACTGTTGCACCGACTGCTTCAAAGTTGCGAAAAGAGGCAGGTCGTATATATGTGGGGAAGTTTTTTGCAAGATTTGCAACGCCCACATCCCCACAGACCATCTGTGTTATATGCAGCCAAATAACGGAAAACCGAAAACAGACGACGTACTCTTCGTATTCTACGACCTGGAGATCCGTCAGGAAACGGTGCGGGAAGATGGCTCTCTCCTTAATAATAATAATCCTTTATTCCTTCAAAATAATTAAATTTACAGGAAGAGGTTCTGCATTGCTCGTTATAAGACAAGCAAAAAACAGGAAAAAACATATATGCTGCCGAAATTAAACACACATACATTAACAACATAAATAAAACACATACCTACATACCTACTCAAATAAATGTCTTACAAAAAAAAAAAGATTACCTAAAGTACAGAAAATAAAAAAAAACAAATGCCAAAATACATTTGTGATAGTACAAAAAAAAAAAAATTCACAAAGTAAGCAGAAAAAAAACAGATGCACTCTAATTCTTAAATAAATCCTACTCATGCAAAACAAATGAACGGAGTTTCAAGAAACCCACAACAAAATTGAACAATAACTTTGCACTCCCAGGCGTTAGGTTATCCAGCAGAGAAATAAGAGAATTGGAGGTTAAATTTCTCAATTCAGGTGGTTTTAAACTCGCGTACATGGGACATTCTAAGAATATAGGCTCAATATTTTCCAGTTTATATTTATTACAAAGTGTACACATCACAGAAGGATTGATGGAATAAGATACAGCATTGACAGTAAATTTCATGCAAAATTTATTGCAAAGCCGGAGTTGGGATATAATCCTGATGATTGAGATATGTATATGAAATTGTAAATAATCTGCGGTGTGCCTTGTAAGTTTAAAATTTTTATACAATATGGGTGCAGTAGAGGCCATAACAGCAGCTAAATCTTTTTGGTAGAGCATTTCCTTATAGCTAAGTAAAATAGTAGGAATACGTTTCATGAGGCGGGTATAAGATAAATTATCAAAAACATCAGCACAGTCGATGTTAAGAAGCATTGATTTGACTTGAAGCAGCCAGTTATATGGCGTGTCACCCTCCAGCCACTGTGTTTGTTTAAGGTAGCACATATGAGGATAACGATCGTTATTCATAGAAAGAAGCCTGAGCAACCAGTTTAGAGTAGATTTGAGAACTACTAGAGACAGGTGACTGACTCCAGCCTCAAGACGTACGGTGTATCCGGGGGTATTAAAAGGTAGTAATAATAGTCTCTTAAAAAAACCAACTTGTACTTTTTCGAGTATATCAGGATAACGAAGGCCCCAAACAGGCAAACAATTAGCTAATGAGTTAATAATAATGGAGTTATATAAAACCATTCGTGAACTCCAAGAATTAATTTTTGATTTAGACATTAGAGTCATTACGGATCCCACTGCCTGTCTAACTTTGGCCACCATGGATTCGGTCATTATCCTAAACAAGCTGGAGGATGAAAAAATAACACCTAAGTAGGTAAAGCAAGGGACCATTTCTACAGGTTCATTATTTAGTGTAAAAGGAAAAGTGCTGTAACGACCGCCGCGAGCAAAACAAACAATCTTAGTTTTTTGGGTATTCAATATTAATCGATTAGTTGCTACGTATTTTTCAAGGATGTTAAGTTTACGGCAGAGATCAATCTCTGAATCAGCAAGTAACACCAAATCATCAGCATATAACAGCATAAGTATATCATTCCGGTTATCAACGTTTAGCCGTCGGGCGTGACAAGTATCAAAGAAACCTTCAATATCAGCAAGGAAGAGCGAAAATAGTAGTGGACTTAAAGATTCCCCTTGTAAAACACCCGTGGTAATGTTGAAACTTTTAGTTAGATTACCCTGTGTACGAATTTTAGCACGCGCGTGTAAATATAAATTTTTAAGAACATTTATTATGTTACAACTTAATCCTATATTATATAGTTTTTCCCAGAGAAGAACATGATCGACTGAGTCAAAGGCACGCTTAAAATCTATGAATGCAGCAAAAACTTTGCGGCCTTTTCGCTTAAGGTGGAACTGCACTATAGAGCTTAACACAAAGACGTTGTCAATACACCCACGGTTTTTTCTAAATCCGGACTGGGATTCAGGAAGTATTTTATTGGATTCAACCCAAGAAGTTAGTCGAGCAAGGAGAATACTAGTGAATACTTTAGCAAAGCAATTAATCAAAGCAATACCCCGGTAATTGGTAGGATCGTCTATGGGACCCTTCTTATGCAGCATAGTTAGCAAAATATTATACCAAGAGGAAGGAACCTCCCCCATTACCAGTATTTGGTTAAAGAGAGAACATAAGTACAGGCGCCAGTTCTGGGGAAGATTTTTTAGAAACTCGTAAGAAATTCCGTCTTCGCCTGGTGATTTACCATTCTTACAGCAAGATAGTACAGTGTCCAATTCTTCTAGTGTGATAGAAGCATCAAGAAATGGATCCCTTACACCGAAGTATATGGCATTATCAAGTACTGCTGGTGGATATATGTACTCATAAAATATTTCCCATGTTTGGACAGGGAGCTCATGAGTAATGTTGCTATGAAATTGTCGTAAAGTACGCCAAAACGTCCTTTGGTCAGCATTACTCAACGTGATAATAAAAGCCTTCTCGTGCGAGATTTTTTTGGATTTAATAAGTTTGTTGTACTGTTTTTTCATGCTCAAGTAAGACTCCTTGATGAACCAAATCTATGTGTCTTAGCCAACAGATGTGATAAGTGTATACATGAAAATAACTTACACTTTTGTCAAAAATGCGGATACAGGTTGATTGTATACAAGGAAAACGTTATAACTAGTTTTATACAATACGTATTGGAGACAAGAAACAAATTCAAACAGGTAGTGGTCATAGCCCACAACGGGCAGGCCTTTGACCACCAGTTCTGCTTAAACCATATATTGGTTAATACCGACCTGAAGCCCGATCTAATTATGCGCGGAACATAAATGATATCTATGGTAGTTGAGAATGTAAAATTTTTGGACTCCCTTAATTATTCCTTTGGCCCTTTCAAAACTTCCGAGAGCCTTCGGCTTGGGGGGCGGATTCAAGAAAGGGTATTTCCCTCATCTTTTCAACGCCGCTACGAATGCAGAGTATGTGGGTCCCCCTACCGGCCATTGAATACTACGACGCCGATAATATGAAGACTGAAGACAGAGCCCGATTTCTCGAGTGGCACGAGGAACATAAGACCGACGTATTTGACATGCAGCGGGATCTAGTGGAGTACTGTACATCAGATGTGGAGATCCTAACTGCTGCCTGTCTCAAATTTCGTCAGCAGCTCCTCGACACCGGTAATGTCTGCCCCTTCACCGAGGCCTGTACCATAGCTTCGGCCTACAATAAGGTGTTTAGACGGAACTTCCTTAAACCCAACACCATAGGCATTATACCTAATGGCGGTTATCGGTGGAGAGACAATCAGTCTAAAATAGCTATTCAATGGTTAGTATGGGAAGAAAGGCAGAGAGGTATTAACATTCACCACGCAGCCAAACAGCAAGAAGCACGAGTTGCAGGGGTCAAAGTCGATGGTTACGTCCCCGAAACCAAACAAGTGTTTGAGTTTCACGGGTGTTACTTCCACGGTTGCACTGTCTGTTATCAATGCAATCGTAACGAACCCCTGCAGGATGACCCCTCGATGACGTTAAATACCCGAATGGAAATCACAACAGCCAAGACCGAAAGATTAAAACAATTGGGTTATGACGTCGTTGAGATGTGGGAGTGCGAATTTAGAAGACATCTTCAACAAAATAAAGAACTGCGCTTGTTCACGGAGACCCACCCGCTGGTAACTCTCACACCGCTTCAACCCAGGGAGGCCTTTTACGGTGGACGCACTGGAAATATATTTGAATATTACAAGTGTCAGCCAGGGGAAAAATCAAATATGTTGACGTTTGTTCCCTTTACCCCTGGGTCTGCAAATACGGAAAGTTTCCTATTGGACACCCCAAAGTGTACGCCGGTGATGACTACAACGGTTTGGATTTGACCGACATCAACGGAATTGTAAAATGTAAGATCCTACCACCTCAAGACCTCTACCACCTTGTGTTACCGGCCAAGATGAACGACAAGTTAATGTTCGTTCTCTGTCGCACGTGTGGTCAGCAAATGAACCAGAGCCAGAGTGAGTGCAATCACAATGATGATAAACAGAGAGCCTTGACGGGGACATGGGTAGTGGACGAGGTGAGAAAAGCCCTCGAAAAGGGGTACCGGATGCTGGAAATCTACGAGATTTGGAGCTACGACGTGCTTCAGACCGATAAAACAAAAAAACAGGGTAATTCACCGAAATGATGAACAAGTTCATTAAAGTTAAAAAAGAAGCAAGCGGGTGGTCCTCACACTGTACCACCAAGGGAGAGAAAGCGAGATATATCAAAGAATTCTTGCAGAAGGAAGATGTTCAATTGGAATTTTCCGAAATAATTGAAAACCCTTGTTTAAGATCTTTGGCTAAGCTAATATTAAATTCGTTCCAAGATCGTGAGAGACCCTGCGGAATTCTTTGGTATGCTCGCTAACTCCGGCATCTACGTAAATTTGGCACTCCCTATCAACAAGGATACGCTCATCGTCAATTGGGAGCACAAGGAGGACGGTTATGATCCTCTCACAACAGTTAACGTCGTGATAGCTGCCTACGTAACAACCCAGGCCCGGCTTAAATTGTACAGCTACCTGGAACAGCTGAGTAACAAGTTGCTGTACTACGATACGGACTCTGTTATCTATGTGGTCAGAGACAACGAGTATAACGTACCAACAGGCGAGTTTATTTGCGAAATGACAAATGAACTAGAGATCTACGGCACGGACAGTTACATCACAGAGTTTGTCTCAGGTGGGCCGAAAAACTACGCCTATAAAGTGTTCTCTGGTATGCAAGGTGAAGGGAATTTCTCTCACACATGACGCATCGCAGCTTGTAAATTTTGATACCATAAAGGATATGGTACTTGATACCTCTACGACTCCCCTTCCAAGAATATTTGGAGAACAAAGGAGCACGAGGTGGTAACAGTAGAACAAGATAAACTGTATAAACCTCTCTCCACCAAAAGACGATTCTTGGAGGACCACACCTCCGCACCCGACGGCTTTAAAAGGCCCAGACAAGAATAATTGACAGCTTGCATGGACCTCCAGATATTGACTGTACATATTTCATCTGATTTATCAAATTTTTAACATCTTTACCCCTTATTAATTTAACCTGCCCCATCCTATCCTGGCAAAGATATGTTCATACCTTCCCGTTGGTCCTTGCCAAGCAATAACATATTTCATTATAAAATAGGTTAACTTAACTTTTAAAACTTAAATTTAAAAGTGGTGTAATAAATATTTCAAATATGTTATTGGCTAAATGAATATGTAATAAACTAATAGAAATAATATAATAGGATCAACCGTTTGCATATCACATAAGGGCTATCCATATCTTCAAAATCGAAGGAGACATGCGCGTGGATAATTTATTATAATGCTGAGAGGGATCTAAATCGACATTCTTCACACATTTCGGATAAGGGTTAGTGTTTTGTAAAATATTTTAAATATCCTTCTAATTCTATTTTGGATTTTCAGGTAGTTCACGATGAACAGCAGCTGTAGTGCTAGTGGGAGGCATTTGGGCTGACTATGTATAGGAGACAGGTATGTGTACCACTCTTATTATCTTTCATAAGTTTACGTTCATACATATCTATCGGTTTACTCTGTCGTCACAAAAGTTTTCTCATCGTTATAATAAGAACATCAATTTGGTTCTGTGAAAGGTTCTAGTGCAAAATAGTTCGTCCTTTTACAAAATGCTAGCAGTAGTCTTAGTCACGTTTATATGGTGTGAGGATGTCGTATTTCGGAATCTACCTCCATCTCGAGAAATTCCTTACCTTTATTTATATACAAACTGGTGAAAATCCGTTCGTACAGTTCAACGGAATTCATATTACTGTGTAAGTTGCAACAATTTGATATATAAGCATTCTGCATTCGTCGAATATATTCATTCTTATACAAACCTATTAGTATTTACTTCAATTCATCAATTAATTTTATACCGTTCCATATGTGTACCACTCTTATTTTCTTTTATAAGTTTGTGGTGTGAGGATGACTTATTTCAGAATCTACATCCATGTCGAAAAATTCCTTACCTTTATTCATATACAATTTGGTGAAAGTCAATTCATCAAATTCGTTTTCCCTATCCTGTTTATATCAGGATTTATCCATTCTAGGACTACGTTATCTAATTTGACGTTTATTCTCTCTATATACTTATCGAAATCTGTTACATAAAGACATTTCCTAAAAAAAATCCTACACTTATTTACACTTTACAACATTATTTCAACCCTATGTTATCTCATACTGTAGTAGTTGAATCAACTCCAGCAAAAGGTTGGGTTACGTCTTATCATTGGCGATCAAGCTGAATGGAGCAACATTTTGATGCCACAGCAGTTGCTTTTCTGTCTGTATCCGCATGTACCTCCGCATCTGTGTTCATTTTTATGGTCATAAGGTATGGTACATTCTTTGCAATAATATACACAAGAGAAGGCGACCGTCAGTGCAGTTATAACATTAAAGTGTCCTTCGTGATAGAGTAAATTAAGTTTCCTATCGCTTTGGACATTACCTTTAAAGATAACATCACGACCCTTTGACCCATACTTATAAACCACTATTTTATAATTTTTCAAATACCGGTGAAACTGTTGAAGCTCGCCCTCTTCGGAGACGACGACGTTGGCTGATTCTAAAAGAACTTGAGCCCTATTTGTTTGAATTTTACCATGTCATGGCAAACTATTTTGTATTCTTCATCCTTGTCCACATAGGCCATGGCGACGACAAGCGAACGCGGTAAGCACAAATTGTCTCTATTGTTTATTGAAACGAATCCTAAGCATTTTTTCCTACACTCCTCCTCGAAGGTGTTGTACCGACGGTCCCTACCTTTTCCACTAGGCATCCTCACAGCCGTCACCCCCCAGACAGAATGTCTCTGTGTTTAGTCCCACAGCAAGCATACAGGTTGATGTCATAGTATTTTCTTTTTGTCTATATCCTCAGAAAGATCCTTCCATTTATTTAAAATTTAAAGCGGTGTAGACTTGTTTATATTCACACCCAAATTGGTAATTGCTTTTATTCTCCAATCAGACTCACGTTTGCTGAAGTTATCCAGTTCAGTGAGAATAGGTAATGTAACATGATGTTTAAACCATTGCTCCAAGTTGGTGTTACAATGTATAAGAGTATTTTTTTGTATTGAAATATTTAAACTCTTCTATAAGTTTATCAGCTTTTTGAAGTCTTCTGAACACAGCGTTGACCTTGACAGCTTCTTCTTTCTTCAAAACATTAATTATTCGTCTCTTGAATCTTTCTTCTGAATTTCTATTCACGTCGGTCTTTATGTTTTAAATCTGCAGTTCGGATCCGACTGTTGAAGACTGCTTCGGAGTCATCCCAATGAACTATGTTTTACTGTTTCTTGTTGATGTCACTCCGAAACCACGTTTGTTTAAGTGAAGGGTTCTAGTGCAAAATGGTTCCCCTCTTTACATGCTAGCAGTAGTCTTAAGACACGTTTATATGGTGTGGTATGAGGATGACGTATTTCGGAATCTACCTCCATCTCGAGAAATTCCTTATCTTAATTCATATAAAAATTGGTGAAAATCGGTTCATCAAATTCGATTTCCCTATCCTATTTATATCAGGATTGATTCATTCTAGGACTACGTCATCTAATTTGACGTTTATTCTATCTCTATATCCTTGTCGAAATATGTTACATAAAGATATTTCCTAAAAATCCTACACTTATTTACACATTCTTTCAACCATATGGTATCTCATACTGTAGTAGCTTAATCAACTCCAGTAAAAGGTTCGGCTACGTCTTATCATTGGCGATCAAGCTGATTGGAGCAACATTTCGATGCCACAGTAGTTCCTTTTCTGTCCTCAGAAATATTTCGCCATACTCCAGAGTATAATTTAAATCCATATCTATGTAGTTTGACTTGGTCAGTTCATCGTATTCGATGCTTATATCAGAAACGACCCATTTTAGGAGTACGTGTATTTTAAACTATTTACAGAATAGCAGAGGAGCTAAGCAGTCAAGTCTATTAGCATCAGTGCCAAGCCGAGGCTCATCCATTTGCGATCAAGCTGAATGGAGCAACATTTCGTTACAGTTTGATGTCACAGTATTTTCTTTTTTTTGTCTGTATCCTCAGATATTTTATTTTTGTTTTGTCTGTATCTGCAAAAGTTGTTATGTATCTGTAACGTCTTAACAAACCTTCTCCTGAATGGTGTTCTTCAGCATTTTCTCGATATTGCTAATTCAGTTTGTTGTAAGTTCAACTTGTGTATGTGTGTGCGCGGAATCTAAACCACAAGACACCTGTTTCAACCATCATGTAGGAATAATTGAATACAAAGCTACAATATGTCATTTGTACAACTATGGTCTCTTTTTCTGTCTGTGTCCTCAGACATTTTATTAAGAATATAGTACACATACTGAGATTTTTTTCTCATTCGTCCCTCTTCTTCAGGTTCCACCATACTACCAGAAGCAGCTAAGAAGCAGCAGACCGAGCTCAAGAAGCAGGCAACTATCGTCACATTCAAGAGTATAATTATAATTCGTGTATAGGTAAGAAGGCTTTAGATATTATAAGTTCACATTGATAACGATATAAATTTTAATAGCTCACTGCTGACAGTAATAGTAGATATAGAAAAGGGATTTGATCATTACATACATCATAAGTTCTGCTAACTGCTCATTATTAGCATTCAGTAGCACAACGTTGTTTTTATTGAATCTGTACCTGTTTTTGACTGCCAGCTACCTGTTTTTACTGTCAGCTACCTGATTTTACTGCCAGCTAACTGTTTTTACTGGTTGCGACCTGTTTTTTTACTGCTAGCTACCTGTATTTTACTGCCAGCTACCTGCTTTTTACTGCCAGCTACCTGTTTTTTACTGCTAGCTACCTGTTTTTTTACTGCCAGCTACCTGTATTTACTGCCAGCTACCTGTTTTTACTGCGATTTACCTGTTTTTTACTGCTAGCTACCTGTTTTTTACTGCCAGCTACCTGTATTTTACTTCCAGCTACCTGTTTTTTACTTCCAGCTACCTGTTTTTAATGCTAGCTACCTGTTTTTTTACTGTCAGCTACCTGTTTTTTACTGCCAGCTACCTGTTTTTTACTGGTTTACTGGTTCGAACCTGTACCTGTTTGACTGGTGGTGCTTTACAAATTTATATTTTATTTTTAATTCATATATTTTCCCTTTTTTTCTAGAAGTAAGTACTGGACCTTGCGGTAGATTCAGAAATATGTCGCACTTTTGGATGGGGCTTGGGCCACTACTGATTTTATGGTTGCATCTAAATCTGGATTTGCCAGGCTGGAGTTGGAGACAAAAACAAAGACGTAATGGGAACACTACTAACTATCAGAACTAAGTACAGTATGAGATTGAATTTTTTCATTAAAACAAGGTAACGAGAGTATGCCAAATAGTTTTGTTGCTGTCGGCAAAATATTATACAGGGCGTTTTCAACATAAATTGCTGATGCATAGGTAAATGTTCAGGTTTTACTAAATTTTCTTTGTATATAAAACTAAGTACAGTATGAGATTTTACATTAAAATAAGGTGTATTGTGAGTACCCCAAATCGTGCATTCGGACGCTGTAGAAGCCAGTCCACTATGCTGGAATGACAAATCTTGTTTGTATATAAAACTAAGTACAGTATGAGATTTTACATTAAAATAAGGTGTATTAATGTTATTACATTGTTAGTACGCCAAATCGTTTTGATGTTATCGGTAAAATATTATACAGGGTGCAAATTCATAGCGGTTACCAAAAAAAATTCCACTGTTTGCTGTTGGTAGAAACTAGAAATACTATTTGCACTATACTGCGTCAAATTTTCACTATAGTAGCATTTTTGATGATGGTAGAAATTATAAATTTTATTACACTAAAATTTCCACTATAGTAGTATTTTTGAAGATGATGGTAGAAATTAGAAATTTTATTACATTAAAATTTCCACTATAGTGGTATTTTTGATGATGATGGTAGAAATTAGAAATTTTATTACATTAAAATTTCCACTATAGTAGTATTTTTGATGATGATGGTAGAAATTAGAAATTTTATTACATTAAAATTTTCACTATAGTAGCATTTTTGATGATAGTAGAAATTAGAAATATTATTACATTAAAATATTCACTATACTATGTTACGGTTTATTTTTGTAAACAATAAATGAATAGACTGTAATAAAGTAGCATAATTTAGACAATTAATGAACTGGCTTTACTAATGAGCCAACTCATAAAGGTTCATATTAAAATTGCGGCCCTGTATACGGAAATCTATTTTGGATACATTTAATTGTTCGCACTTTTTATTGACGAGCGGCTACTTTTTGCGGGGAGATTTCTTTTGGCGGGTCGCTCGTGGAACAACGAATCGAGTCCATTTTTTCCGAACCCATTTTTGCTGTGCTGTGCTGTGCTGTGAAGTGCTGTGAAGCCATAAATTAACGCTATATGCGGAGTTAATTGGTGATAATTTGGGACGATAATTAATTTGGCATTTGTGTTGCCGGTGATTATAGCAACTTATGTTGGATTTATCCCCAAATTCCGGAAAACGAAGGAGTTTTAACGGTTACCTACGAGGCCGCCCAAGAACCAAGGTATTAAAAATCTCTTTGCTTAACAATATGATTTTTTCTTGTTGATCAATATATTTATACGTTTAATTTTAATTTAGGCCTCTAATTGTATCCTGTCAGTCGCCTGCCTGTATGAGTTTCCTGTCTATTCTTCAGTGTTACCAGATCAAACACGCAATTGACCACTAAGGCGGCCTGTACCTTGTCGTTCATCCCCTAGTTCTTCCAAACAGAGGAGTTCTTATTGAGGACGCTAATAGTCCGAGGGCCTGCCGTTTTGGAGCCGATCGGAAAGTGCAGTTCTTCAAAAATGACCAGATAAGATTTGTTTAAGATATTTTGCCGTCTTGCACCTTATATATTCAGATTTAGTATTAAAATCGTCATGTTAGATTAATTTGCGAGAGTATTTGAGACACCAATTTAAAAATTTTACTAAAATTACTATCTAGTGTTTTCTACTTTATTGTCTAATATTTATAACGTTATTTTCATCACCGTAACACCACCTAATAATTGTAAAATATACATTAGCATATTACATACTGTACACCGACCTATAGTACTATAGAAAGGGTTTTAATTAATATTTTTATCATTTATACTAAGTACTTACATATCGTTCCGTAGAGGGGCGTATAAATGTTGGGTTACTGAATCCCTAATTTTACGTTAGTAAACATTGCTAATTCCGTGGTTTATGAGTATCACTTAGTACCTTTTTCCCGTTTTTTTGTTATTTGCACTGTTAAGGTAAAAATAAGCCAGCACCTCTCTTCAGCCCTCTTGTACACTGTCCACCGGGTTGTAAAACGGGTGGCGCCTTATAAGTTTCTACAGCATCACAACCCATGCCCGTCTCCACTGAGCTAGGGCCAACCCTACCGCTGAAGAGAGCCTGAAACCCCCGGATTTAGTTATCCACAATTTAAATTCCTTTTATCGCCACCCACAAGCACGTAACAACTAGCATTTTTGATGATGATAGAAATTATAAATGTTATTACATTAAAATTTCCACTACAGTAGTATTTTTGCTGTTGGTAGAAATTAGAAATACTATTTGTACTATAATGCGTAAAATTTTCACGTTGTAGGATTTCCCATTTTACTACTGGTTGTAAACTATATGAATTTGAATAATAATTCACTCTAACGGACTAGCGCGCTCCACTTGCAACGCCATCTACTGATAAGTGCTTATCCGCGTTTGGAACTATTTACCGTCACTCCTGTCACAACTAGTTCCCCGCCTAATCTCACCACCACTCCCGTTCCAGCACAAGCCCATCGTCACCTGATGGTCTACCGCTAGCGTACACGCTTTACACTATAGAGGTCCGTGGTTCGATTCCCAGCGTTACCAGATTTTTTCCACAGCATATTTAATATCACCTGTAAAATCTTAAATATTTATATTTAATATCATATTTCAAATAGTAGTAAATGCTCTAAACTGCTAAAAGCCAGAAGGGCACTAGTTACGAAAAAACCAACAACGCCACGTGATAGGTCACCAATGAAATCAGTTTTCAAATTTAAAAAACTGTATGTGTGACGTCACTATAACTCTACCGCTGCAGATCTGCGCATGTTTTTTCTGTTAGATTAGGTCCCTACTGCGCATGTTTTTTCTGTTAGGTTAGATCCTCTTTCCTTACTTTGAATATTCCATCAGTTTGAATTTAGGTCGCTACTGCGCATGTTTTTTCTGTTAGGTTAGTTTGAATTTCCCGCCACTTTTCAATTTGCCTCTGATATTACTCAGTTACTGTAACCTTTCTCTAATAGTCATAGTGGTCTCGTGGTACCGCGTCTGCGAGAGGTCCCGGGTTCAAATCGTACACAGAGTAAAGTTTTTTTCATTTAAATAAATTGGCCACATGCTGGATTCTCCAATACAATAGAGCATACGCAGATTTGAATTTACCGAGATTTAGAACTTGCGCAGAAACAGATTTGAATTTAGGTTAGGTCGCTACTGCGCATGTTTTTTCTGTTAGATTAGGTCTTTGCTGCGCATGTTTTTTCTGTTAGGTTAGGGAGGGGCGGAGCCACACCTGTAATTAACACCTGTTCGGCGGTACCCTTTGGTTTCGCCGACAAATTTTCCCACGGTCCAATAAATTTTCCCATCAGCATGTAGGGCAGTCGATAGCCTCGGTCTCGAGTTTAATGCCGAGCGGGTAACTCCAGACTCTGTCATCGAGTTGGGGCCCGTTCAGCGAAAAGCCTGTATTAAAGCTGCAGAGACCCGCAATTTTCTGCAGCGGCACAAGGATAAGCCGATGTATGGTATCTTCTATCGTCATCTAGAGGATCTTGAAGTTTCTCCTATGATGGTAGTATATTTATTGAAAAAAAATTGCTACCCAAAATAGTTATCCAGTTTCTCAATAGGAATAATTGTAGGTACTAGTCCTGTTATTAAAGACTGATTAATTACATCCAGAAATCTATTTCCAATTGTTTCAAACGCTAACTTCAAAATTTTAGTGTTAATTCCATTATTACTACCCTTATTGGGCATGTTGTTAATAATTTTTCATATTTCATGCATAGTTGTTAATTCAAACCTTTCCCACGTCGCATCATAGTTATTGGGTAGTACATATTCCTTGTAATTTATCTGATTAACTATATTATTTCTAAAACAAAACAAACAAAAAAAACAAGAATATTTATATCATTGTTCATTAAAACTGATAATACACTGAATGTTTTCCACTTTAAAAGCTTGTTCTAATAGATAAATTAATAATATTATTACAGATATACAGGGTGTCCGGAAAGTAATGGACTCAGCTTAAACATAGCTTCCTGTGATCAAATAGAATCGATTTAGATCAACTTAGCTTAGTCCAAAAGTGTCTCGTTTAGAAGTTACAGGGCTTCAAAGAAAAAAAAATGTTTTCTCGTTATGGGCATAATTAAGAAACGAAAGATCTCCAATCATGTTGAAATTTGGTACAGTTATGTTTTAGATAACTAAAAACATTGTGAGGGAGTAAGTAGTGCCGCACATCGTAGAGGGCGCTCTTGACAGTTTCTTTGTAACTCATTTTTATCGTATCTTTTTTGTTGGTTCTATTCTTGCTACGCTTGACTGAAAATTATGATGGAGAAATTAATATTGCGTAGAAAAGCTATACCTGTTCATTGTGGAAACAATGCACCGTTTTCGGTAAAAATGTGTCAGTTTGACAAGTGGTAACTTGATCGAATTAGAAAGTTTATTTCTAAGTATTTTAATATGCGAAAATTTTCAAACGCGTT
This sequence comes from Monochamus alternatus, assembly GCA_037114965.1. NCBI lineage: Eukaryota > Metazoa > Arthropoda > Insecta > Coleoptera > Cerambycidae > Monochamus > Monochamus alternatus. The sequence continues at coordinate 44,040,579 of CM073428.1, read as the reverse complement.
TTTACCGACGGTGCATTGTATCAACATGGAACAGGTATAGCTTTTCTACGTAAAATTAATTTATCCATCATAATTTTTAGTCAAGCATATCAGAACAGGACCAACAAAAAGATACGATAAAAATGAGTTACAAAAAAAACTACCAGGAGCGCCCTCTACGATATGCGGCACTATTTACATCTTCCCAATGCTTGTACTTATCTAAAACATAACTGTACCAAATTTCAACATGATTAGACGTTTCGTTTCTTAATTATGACCACAACAAGAAAACTTTTTTTTTGAAGCCTTGTAACTCCTAAATGAGGCACTTTTGGATTAAGCTAAGTTGGTCTAAATCGGTTCTATTTGATCACAGGAAGCTATGTTTGAGCTGGGTCCCATTACTTTCCGGACACCCTGTATATTAATCATACACAAATCTCAATTCATATAAATTGGCGGAATTTGCTTGCATAGATAATAAACATTTACTAATTAATCACTGGTGTTTATCTATTATTTTGTTTTGCCTAAATTTGACAAGTTAGTGGAGTAATTTTTGATACAAATTGTGATTTTTTTTTCGGGAGTATAACCAAATGAGACCAACATAGTTTTGTTAAGTATATTATTTTGCATCAGAAATGGCGATTTACGACATTTTTCATTAGGGCTGACTTTTTTTATTAAAGAAAAATACGTATAATTCAAGAAATCCCTGTACATTGTTTTTGTATAAATACCATTCGATATCTGAATAACCACTTGGCAGATCGAAATAATTTTTTTTTTTTTTTGCAAGTGGACACTTAAGCGACATTAAAAATAGTACATTTGCTTTAAAAAATATTAAACTTTTATATAAAAAAATGTTAATATACGAATTAGTATTTCATGTAGCTAAAATTTCACCAATCGACAAACTTTTTTATTTATGGAAACTTTTGTATACATGCAGCGAATGACACGAAGGTTCAAAAAGTTTTTAAAACAAAAAAAACTTTCATAGGGGCTCTGGTTTTGAAAATATGAATTTTTATATCCAAGCGCTTGGCGTAGTTTTCTACCAATTCGAATTACGCGTGAGGACGCGCTATAATCCAGCGTTTCTATTTCGCTAAAATTTTTTATTTAATTAACTGAAGTGTTTCAATCAACATACAGTACATATAAATAAATTAGGTAGAAACTACATGCATTGAAATAATTGAAAATAAGAGAATTATGTTTCACTATAGTTTTAATTAATAATATATATCTTCATTATCTTAATTATCAAGCGTTTCAATTAGTGTATTTTCACAAGATTGGCAGTTGCATTCGCTGCAGCATTTTAATCTTTCTTTAGGCAACTGCATTTATTATTCTTGCGAAACTTGTCAGAACAATAAATCGACATAATTTTTCGGACTTCCTCTGGCACCTGGGTTGACAATATAGGCTCCCAATGTCCATCTTCAAATTTCCATCCATATTTGGAAGGGCTCTCAATATTTGTTATTGGCAAATTACTTGAGAACCAAATTTTTATATCGTTCGAAATTTCCGTTGCATCTTTCCTAGAAAGTAATGAGATTTTATAATTCTTTTAAATTATCAATATTTTCACTAAAACATCAAACGCTGTCTGTCTGTCTCTTTCCTATTTTTAAAAAAGCACTAGTTGTTTTGTTGTATAGTTGTATAAATTGAAGTTCTCTATACCAACCTGTTACTATCGCTACTAGTTAAGCTAGAACTAGAAACTTCCAAGTGATCATCATTGGCGTCAGCATTTTTTTTAGCGTTGATTGATTCATTTATTTTAAAAGAATATTTTATGTTTCTTTGAGAGATGTACTGACTATAGCAGGTTTTATGATACTTGGCGTCATATGCAAATAAATATTCATAACCTGATAATTTTGAAATCATTTCCTCATCACTTCGTTTTTTTTTCTGCCACCATTATTTTTTAATATGTAGATTCTCCAGTCCCTATAAATTTTAATAATATTTTGCTACTTACTTTTAGCAGAGATGTAAGAGAGCATTGCTTTTAATCTCAAAATAATAACATATCTGTTTGTATAGATATCATTTTTCTTTGTTTTTTTCTTCCACTCGTATTACAAATTAAACACATATTCCGTATATCAAAAACATTCACACTGCGACTTTTTGCTGAAGAGCTAGGTTTAATATTGTCTTTATTGCAACTAACAATTTTTGTATACTGGTATAACTTTTCCTGCAAGACGCATGAAAAACAATTTTTATTTTTCCAGATAAAATCTCTTCCTTATGTTGTAATATTCTTTTACCGCATTTATCTAGTCTTTTTTCAGCGCTGTAATAAGTGTTAATAATCCTTGTGTTCGGGGATTGCGAACAATATTATTGTCAGGCGTAGTAATACTCATCCACACATAAAACACTCCATGTTCCACTGTATACCTACTTATTATTATTATATATTGAATTATAAGAAAATATAATTCCAATAACGCACAGAAATAATAATAGACACGCATACAATAATACATGCACACGTCTAACGTCTATCTGATGAAAAACACATTGTGCATGACTGTTGGATGAACCTGAGATTTGTCAGTAAAAAAACTCGCACAGAAAGAGAGACTGTTTATCTCATCACATCTGAAATAATTTTTTGCTGTTTGTCATAACATTTTTAATTTTGATTGTAGTAAAATCGTATCCCGCATCCACTGCTTTTATTTTGTATACCTACCGGCCGGCTGGGTTGACAAACCGGGCGACGCTTACATTTAAAAATCATTTATTTGGAAACTAGGGTTCCTACAGCATATGTTTTTGGTTTAAAAACTTTTTTAATATCTTACCTTGATTTCGTTCGCTGCATGTACACTGAAATTTTTTAAAATAAAAAAGTTTCTCGCTTAGTGAAAATTAGGCTGAATGCCAGGTGATTTCTTATATTATCATCATTTTTACAAAAAAACTAATGTATTTTTGGAAACGTGCATTACATGGGAATAATCGCTTACTTTTTTGCTTTAAAATAAAAAAAATCAAGTCGCTACATCAATTGGTTAACGATATATTGAGTGATATATGTAAAAAAATACAGTAAAGGCAAATGCATCATTTAGGTCTATTTTTGTTAATAAAAAAAATCTGCACAATAAAAAAATGTCGTAATTGGCCATTCCACATAGCCAATACCCTATAGAATAAGACTATGCTGATTTGATTTGGCTATACTCCAAAAAAGTTTTTTTTGAGAACGGAGCGACTTTTCTCAAGTTTGTTACTCCATTAAGTTTCGAAGTAAAGTAACCCCTTAGGTGCTGTTCAGTAGTAGGAATTTGTCTGACACCCTAGAAATAGGTACCGTATTATTCGCGTTAGTTTTTCTTCGAACCACCCCGTCCTCACTAAGAAGTTGAACACCTTTTTTTGTCAGCTACCAATTATAATTAGGAATTAATTCAGTACATTACAGTATCTAAAATTCTACGTAATAATACATGTGATTTTCGTTTGATTTGAGGAAATTCAAAAATTTATTGTATACAGTGTTGCGCTTAAAAGTGGAACAAGCCTTTAACATGCCTACCGTGCGACCGATTTCAATAATTTTTTTTGTTGGATACACCTTCAAAAAGTCTATCTTGGACATATCTGGTGTTCTCAAAAATTCGAAACCGTGGCCTACTACGATCCAATACATGTGGCTTAAAATCGGAAAATTGTCAGGGATTTTTTTTATTCGAAAAATTCCCACGATTTCTTGATCAGGATCCCAAAAAACCCTTCCAACCAAATTTTCGTTGCCACAGTATACAGGGTGATCAGGATAACTTGGGTATCTTAAAAATGGAACCAACTTGTAACATGTCTTCGGTTCGACCGATTTCAATAAACTATTTTTTGTTGGATACACCTTCAAAAAGTCTATCTCAGACATACCTGGTCTTCTTTAAAATTCGAGACTGTGGCCAACTACGATACAATTTATGAGGTTTAATATACGAACTTATATTAGAGAGTTTATTCGAAAATTTCCCACGAATTCTTGATCAGGACGTCAAAAAATACTACCAACCAAATTTTCATTGCGATAGTATACAGGGAGCTCAGGATAATTTGGATGTCTCGCTTAAAAGTGGAACAATGTGTATCAATGAAGTCATATGCATGTTCTCTGATATCAAATATCTATTTCTTTACAATCAGTTAATAAAAAAAATTGACAAAAAAGTTCTGAGAGTGGTTGAAATATGCGTGTAACTTGATCAAACTGCTATAAGTGACATATTACTAAACGCAGAATTTATTATTTCTGCAGGAATATGTACATTGTAAGACAACGTCCTATTAAGGAAAATTAAGCTGATGATGACTGCAAGAAAATGAAACATCCTATGGGCAAGCTGACTACGCCATATTAAAGCTAATCAAAATTTGCTTTGCTCATTGTCTTGTCAATATTATTATCAACTTTTCTCAGTCGATGTTAAAAAACCATTTAAATTGTGTAATTCACAGTAATGGCGATTTTTATCGACTTCCTTTTTCAATGTTCTCTACAGAAAGTAGTATAAAAGCTGTCGGATGGCCGACCAACTTATAAGTGAATTTCTAACAACAAACTGTATTGCTGTGTATGAGAGTGCCAGGGATCGCGGTCTAGGCACATCGATGACCATGCTAGGTTTCGTTTAGTTAAGGTGTCTTTTAATGATTTTAAATTTAGACGTTTGCACTAGTAGGTCGAGGGCTGGACTCTCTTGCGTCGGTTTCGCTGTAAACTTTTTGGAAGATTTCGGTCAGTCGCGTTAAATAAAAGAGGTAATAAAAATATATCTTCCACAGAACATATTTGGACATCTAAATAGTACAGTAGCATAAGTCGGAAGAGCATAGAGAACGACATATGGGCAATTCCGTGATCAACTCTGCACTGAACGGTCTGCAACGCGCCTATAGTAGACCATAATCTGTTAGAGCGTTCTTTCCTTAACTGAAATACATATTTTGTTTTTCAATTTAAAATATAAAAATTATTGCCATATAAACATTTTTCATAAAATTCTTCGTTTTTGAGATACATAATGAGGAAGATGTTAATTTTCAGATATGTATTTAAATATCTCTCAAATGGATAATAAAAATATTACTATTATTTTCACATTACTATTCATTTGAGAGGTATTTCTTGTATTTCCAAAATAACGCAGTTTAGAAAAAAACTACTAAAATTTTGATGTTCCATTGGCTTTTCATTTGTTTTTCTTATTTATGAATTATGCTGTAGACATAAGATAAATTAGTTTTTACTAGCTGGCTCATGTAGATCAGTCTATTAAAACTGGTTAAAAGTTAAGTACCTACTTTTATGTATGTATAATTTATTTATCGCTACTACTGTTAATTACATAATTTCAGCGGTTTTTTAACATCAACTGAAAAAAGTTGATAATAATATTGACGAGATAACGAGGCTTCTTCATAGCAACTTTTGATTAGCTTTAACATGGCGTAGTCAGCTGGCCCATAGGATGTTTCGTTTTCTTGCAATCATCATCAGCTTATTTTTTTAAATAGGACGTTGTCTTACAATGTACATATTCCTGTAACAATTTAAATTCTGCGTTTAGTAATATGTCACTTGTGGCAGTTTGATGACGTCACACGCATATATCAACCATCATCACTTTTTTGACAATTTTCTTATTAACTGACTGTAAAGAAAGAGATATTTGGTATCACAGAACATGCATATGACTTCATTGATACAAATTTTTCCAGGTTTAAGCGAGACACTCAAATTATCCTGAACACCCTGTATATTGTGTCAACGAAAATTTGGTTAGCAATATTTTTTGGGGTCCTAATCAAGAATTCGTGGGAATTTTTCCAATAAAAATAACAAATTTTTTTTATTTTAAGTCCCAAAAACTGTATCGTAGTTGGCCACTGTTATGATTTTAGGGAACACCAGGTATGTCGGAGATAGACTTTTTGGATTCACCTTGTATTCAAAAATACTTTTTGAAGGTGTATCCAACAAAAAAAGTTTATTGAAATCGGTATAACGGTAGACAAGTTATAGGCTTGTTCCACTTTTAAGTGAGACATCCCAAGTTATCCTAAGCACCCTGTATTCTGTGGCAACGAAAATTTGGTTGGTAGAGTGTTTTGAGGTCTTGATCAAGAATTTGTGGGAATTTTTTGAATACAAAATTCCTAATATGATTTTCTGATTTTAAGCCACATAAATTGTATCGTAGTAGGCCACTGTTTCGAATTTTACAGAACAACACGTATGTTACAGGCTTGTTCCACTTTTAAGCCACCCTGCATATTTATTTACTATAAAAAAATTATTTTCAAACCTATCCTTTAATAGATCCGAACCGACGGTACAACCTGCGTCAGATATCTCACTTGTTCCAACGTGTGTAAGTATTATTGTCCAAAGCGTGCTTATTACTTGATTCAGTCACAGGTCGCAAAGTTTATGCAAACTTGAACAAGTAACATAAATTATATTTATAGTGAAGTGATGTAAGGTACTTGTTTTTAGTGCCAGGTAATTCTTAAACTTTTGATATTTTTATTGCTAAAACATAGTGCATTGTGGCTTCCACTTCGAGAAGCACGATAGATTTCTTTAAATTTTTGTCAGTTTTTGGAAGACGATGAGCTATGAAATCGAAAATGAAACAGTAGTAAACTAGGGTAAGATAGATTTCATTTCATTTCATATAGTATTTATAACATTTCCTGAATACCAAAAACAATTTATTTGAAAATATGAGATTCAAATGGAACACGGTGTAGGTAATTTATTATAATATAACATCATATGCGTATCACTATAAAATAACACACTTAATTCATATAATTCCATATGAAGCATAACAGTTTTCATATATCTAGAAAATAACATTTATCTAAAGTACATAAAATTATATTAAAATATGGGTCAAGCTATAAAATACAGAACCTTGATCATAATATAAAACAAACTTTTGAGCCTTTATTATATTGCTTACAGAAGATCATAATAGTGTTTTTAAAAGTGTTTATTATTAAAATTTTCTAAATATTACCAATTTTAAATAATATATAATAGTAAGTTTTAATCTTCAGTCTCCGCCTTTTCATCTTTGATTATATCCCTTGATCCAAATGGGCTAGCCATTCTTTGATAATGAGGCTTCAAAGTGCTTACAGGTCTTGTATAATCAAGATGATCATATTCTAAATCTAAAACAAAAAAGAAAGATTGTAAATACCATAGATATATTAGTAAAGGGAGATATAATTGTTTACATTTTGAAGCGATCATAGATTGCCATTATACTTATTCACCTGGACGATTGGAACTGTCAGGAACTGTTTTTACTCAAATTCAGTTCCATATCTTTATTTATACAGCATTCCGCAGATTTTTAGCTTTGTGCTTGACATAATTTAACAAATTGAGTAGTATAATAGGTATGATAATATACTGTAATTATAACTTAAATATGATTAAGTATACCAAGATTTCTTTTTACCAAGGTAACACATGATTGATATTATTATATCTTGGTTATTCCATACTAACAAAATATAAAGGAAATATGACAATATCGCATATACTTTACTTTATAATTCAATTGCTGAACTAAATCTCCACCTTTTTAAATTAGAGCTTTCAATAACATATAAGTACTGACTAAGATATGACAGAGTTTAGTTTGTGCCTATTTTTCATAAATAAAAAATAGTTCATAACCTATTCAGCCTTTACAAATCAAAATTTGATTCAATGTACCAAATTATAATTTTTTTACATAAGTAAAATTAATATGTATCATTTTACATTGTAAACTAATGTAATAATGTACTTAAACGTATTAAAGATACCTATCTATGGCTTAAAATTATTGGTATCAAGTGCAATTGTTTGCCAGAATATTTTCATTTTCGTTCTTCTGATTTAATCATGAAATCCAATGGTCTCCGTTACGTTAAACCAGGATCTAATTCAATACTATTTGATTATCTTTCTTAATGTGACGAGTCTATATCAAATAGGTGAGGCATATTTGAGGGCATATCCTCTTATACTTAATAAGTAAATATCACACTCGATAACAATGTAACTGTAATAATTCTTTTATGTATTTATATCTACTTTTCTTTAAAGTAAAGACGGATCAATTAATACCTACATCACTTTTTATATTATTTTCATCAAATTGTCACACTATATATTGCTTTTACTATAATAGTTCTTTAGCACGTTTAAAATTTAACTTTTCTAAAACTAGTCAGATATTTATATTTAACGTAAACTACCACTATTAAGAGACCGTTCCACAAATTTTTTGTGCTTTGGATTTAAAGGTTACTTAAATTTTATGTAACTTTTTTTATTTTAGATCAGTTTGTGAAATGATTGAGCGAGGACTACAGATACTGCTACTGAAGCAAGGAGTAAAAAAGGAGTAAAATAGATACATCGTTAATTTCCAAAAAAATTATCTACAAAGATTGTTTCATACATATATATATATATATATATATATATACTACTATAAATTAATATTAAAAATTAAAGAAGTAATTTTATTGAGAACTACCTTTTCTTTGGAACAATCTTTGTAGATAATTATATATATATATTGGTTATAAGTCTGTCTAAACTATACGAGCCCAAACAACTAAATATTCGGACACGCACGCATTTTGTGCGTCAAACTACCCAAAAATATGCGGCAACTAAATATTCGGACATCACGTAATATAGATAAGCAGTAGTTAGTAGGCTTTGCTAAAAAACATATGCAGGGTACTAACGTCAAAATATCACATTGTAAACATTATTAGAAGTGTAAATAACCTTTTATAGTGTGAATGCCTTTGTTGTGACGTCGTAATACGTAACATTTACGCAAAAATGGTTCGAGGTCTAGCCACTAACAAGAGAGTTAGGGAAATTATTATCCAGCAATATTCCAGAGGCAAATCGATGCGCGAAATAGCAAGTAATCTTGTAATGCCTTAATCTACAATTGCAGATATTATAAAGTCCAGTCCGGTAAAAGTCCAGGTCGACCGAAAACTGTAACTGCAAGAAATCAAAGAGTTTTGGTAAAAATTTGCAAATCTGGAAGGCGAAATACGTTAAGGGCAATAACCAGTCAATGGAATAGAGTGTGGGACAGTGGCGGCTTGTTAGAGGAGGCAGGGGAGGCTAAGCCTCCTCTGCGGTGTTTGTAGCATTGCTAAGAAAATGTCTTTTATTTATTTTTATTTTACATAACATAAGTACCTACTACCTACCTATATCATATTTTTATATTTATTTTGTTATAAATCTATTTTCACATGCAACTAATTACTAATTGAGATCTCGAGTGAGCAAATAAATACGTGAATTTTGAATGTGCTTGAAATTTAGCGCTCTCCGAATACGTACCTCATGCTAACGGAGCTGCTGGCCGCTAAGCGCGGTAAGCCTCCAGCGCTTTCATATGTATCTAAACAGTGCGCGACCTTGAAGCTTCAATACGCCCGCAAATAAATCTCAACACTGTCCTCTAGTCTCCATCAACTATCTGATGTGGCGGCTCGTGATGCGCGAGAATGCTGCCGCAAATATATTCGTAAATCTGGGCTCAAATTTTATAAGGTATGTATCATAATATTATTTTGCAAGAAGGACATGAAAAATTATTGTTTTAAATAGGCTAAAGAAAAACCACTTCTAACTGAAATCCAAAAACACAGACGTTTAATTTGGGCAAAATCAAAGCGCAGTTGGACCTACCAAGATTGAAGCAAAGTTATTTTTAGCGATGAAGCTAAGTTTGATGTATGTGTAGGCGATCACAGGAAAAGGGTAATCAGAAACAAAACTGAAACCTTTCACAAATACTGTATTAAACGTATAGCGAAATTTCCTAAGGGTATTATGGTGTGGGGCTGCATGTCTGCAGGTGGAATGGGAAGTCTCAAGTTTATTGATGGTACAGTGAATGCTGATAAATACCAACAAATACTTGAAAATACCCTATTGCCCTCCATAACAAAATTGTTTCCAAACAGAGATTGCATTTATCAGCAAGATGGCGCATCATGCCATAATGCTAAAAGTACAAAAAAATGGTTTGTCGATCACAACGTGCCCGTCTTATCTTGGCCCGCTAGTAGTCCCGATTTAATTGTAATAGAAACAGTCTGGCATAAAATGAAACAACAGTTGAGGAACCATCCGTAGAGAACAATTCCTGAATTACGCGCGAAACTGCAAGAAATTTGGAGTTCGTTTACGCTCGAAAATTGTGAAGCACTAGTTAAGACAATGCCCGCAAGAATTCAGGCAGTAATTAAAGCCAAAGGAGATGTAACAAGTTATTAGTTGGGTTAAATTACGGGTGTCCGAATATTTAGTTGCCGCATATTTTAGGGTAGTTTGACGTTTCTTTTTTTGTTAGAATTAATGAATTAGAAAATAGGGATATTATTATTGAAAATAGTTATTAGTATCTATATTAAGCCAATAACAGTTTTTGTTATAAGTTTACAACCTTGCTTGATTAATTTATTATTATTATTATTATTATTACTATTATTACAAATTATAGAAGAGCAGAGGACTACTGTCCTATTGTGCTCAAAAAGGAGAAAAATAGATAAAGTTACACATATTATCCTAATATAAGTACAAAAAGAATAACAAAAATTTTAAAGTACAATAAGGAAAGAAAAAATAAATAAATAAATTTAAAACAAATTTAGCATCCACAGAAGTTAACCTAATTGTTAAATAGATAACTGTCAATTCTATTCTTGAATAAGTACACTGTTGGCGAATCTACTATGTCCTGAGGTAATGAATTCCAAGTGTCGAAGACTCTGTTGCTCAGAAAATGTTGTCTGGTACGTGTTTTGAAGTTCCCCTTCTTAAGTTTTAAAGAATGTCCACGAAGACGAGTGTCTGTATTGAGTGGAAAAGCTGTGCCTAAGTTGCCAAAATTGAATTTTAAAATACGGTAAGTTAATATTAAATCACCACGAAGACGTCGTTGATGAAATGTCGTGAGATCTGCAGGTATTAATCTATCGTGATAGGACGGCCGGACAGGACCAAGGGATAATCTAGTAGTAGTAGATCAGGACACCACACTGGTCCCGCGTATTCAAGTATGGGACGCACATAGCTTTTGTAGAGTCTGCAGCACGTATCAAAAGATAAATTTGAAAAAGCTTTTCGAAATAAAAACAGTTTAGTGTTCGCACGTTTACACACAGTGGCGATATGATCACTCCACGTAAGACTACTATTTATTATTACTCCAAGGTCGTTATGCGATGACACACTTTTCAGTAGCCGTCCATTAATAACATATGGAGAATTTGGATTGTTTCTACCAACATTCAGAACAACACACTTATCTACGTTCAAAGGAATAAGCCAGTCAGAACACCAAATCTGAAGGTTTTGGTAATCGGTCGTAGGATCAACGTATATTTTAGTATCATCAGCGTAGAACGATAACGAGGTTGTGGAAAGAAATTGAATGTCACTCACATAAATAACAAATAATAGTGGGCCAAGAACCGAGCCTTGTGGAACTCCACTTGTAACTGGTCTTACCTCAGAATAATCTTGACCAACTCTAACCTTAAAAAATCTGTCATCAAGGAAGTCAGCTATCTATTCAGGTTACCACGAATACCTAGATGATTTAACTTGTAAAGAAGTCTACGTTTGGGAACTCTGTCAAAAGCTCTAGAGAAATCCAGATAAATAATGTCTGTAGGGGCTCTGTTATCTAGAACTCTAGACCAGTCATTTACACAATGTAATAAGTTTGTTATAGTGGAACGGCCTTTTACAAAACCATGTTGTTGATGTGGAATAATGTTCAAACGCAACAAAAAATCAGACATATGTTCAATTTGTGGGACTGTTTGCACAAAATGCGTGCGTGTCCGAATATTTAGTTGTTTGGGCTCGTAAGCATGTAAATTGTTTTCTGTTTTAAAATAAAAAACGTATATTTGTTTCAGGAAAAGCCTATAATAGGAGATTTATATAGTGGTAATATCTCCATGTCAGAAAAACATAGAAAAAAATTAGAAAGAGTTAAAGGAACTATTGCTAAGCAGAAAAACCATAATCACTTCTTGCAAATGACTGTTACAAGATTGGGGCATCGAATTACATCATTGCTCCGAGTCTTCAGAATTCACACTAAGTGTAAGTATCTTTAACTTTTGTATAGAGTGCATGTCTTATTATTTATAATTCTTTATGTTTACAATAAATATATGAATAATTATTGTTTTTACAGGCGTCGTTGTCAGGACCTGCAGTAAACATATTTTAGGCTAACGGTAAAACACGTGATCAAGTTTTGTTAAAACCAGATATATCGCTGCGCAGAGTAACTATAACTATATTGACGTGTTGTGACAAAACGCTGAAATATGTGCTGCCTAGAGGCTAATGTATTTGGGATGGAGACAAAACGAAAGATACACTGAAATAAAGATATCACAACTCTATTAGTGGAGTAAAATCGGTTCTCAATTATGCCGTTTTTTTTTTAATACAGATATAACTAAATTAAACATTTACCATCTTGTAGAGGGACAATTTCGGCATCTGAAATGGACTTTTACAACTTTTTTCAGTAGGGTCTAACTTTATAAATTCAAATTGTCGGTGCTTTGGACGTTATTTGTCAATTATGTTTTACGAAACATATATCGCGTTTGTAAATCAACAATTCAAGTTATGTTGATAATGTTTTCACAATGTATATAAAAAACTACAGCGCTTCTAATGGTACATACCAATTTTTAATAACTTAAAGTCTTTTCGAAAAAAATTGTTCCAAAGTCAATACCAGTAAATTTGTGCATTAAAAACTTTACTATGCGGAGAACTACATTAATTATTGAAAATAGAACTATAGTTATATCGAGACAAATGTAGTCGATAGTATGAAAAAGTTTTTTAAAAAAAGTTTACTTCGCTACGTGTTACAGTTTTCAAGAAATTGAATTTTACATATGCTCGTGTTTCGTGTGTAAGCTAAGTTTATACTTGCGGTGCAGTATACGTTTTCAGAATAGGACAATGCATTCATTTAGAAAGTCAGAAACATCTATATTTTCCATAATTTTTATATCGAATAAGATTAAATTTTAATTTTTTATGCTCGTATTTTTTTAATAAAGAAAACTTATCGTAGATCATAGAAAATACATAAGAGATATTAACATAAATGTATATTTATTTATGTCCAAAATGTAAAATATAAAGACTATGTATGGATTATTGAAGAGAAATGTGAGAAATTAAAGTGTAAACAGGTCAATTAGATTACATCAAATATTGAAAACATATACCTTTGTTTTGTTAACATTTGTGCGTTCCAAAATACATATGTGGCGTACAATGTTCTTAAATATAAAAATATAACACTGGCTTAAAATTGACGTATTCTTGAAACAATGTCTTCTACAGACATACAATTTTAAATATTTAATAATTGGATAATGTAGGTGTTAGCAATTAATAGGAATGACACCTGGGTCTTTTCAAAGACACCGAAGTAAAACAAACAAACAGCTGCAAAAAGCTGTCTAAAATTTTAGATGCATAGATCTACCAAAATACTTACTTATTTTAATTATATCTGCAGATATAAATATTCTTATAATAAAAATTTACTTGATAATAAAAATTGTTCAATATTTATAATTAAGTAAATATAATCACGGTTAAAAATTTTACAGACACCTTCAAAATCATTTTTCATGTCTATTTTTCGTTCTGGGGCGGCTGCCGCCCTTAATACGGACCGGAGATATGTGGTGGCGTATAGATAGTAATAAGTAGGGCTTAATAAATATAATCACGGTTAAAAATTTAACAGACACCTTCAAAATCATTTTTCATGTCTTTATTCGTTCTGGGGCGGCTGCGCCTGCCCTTAGTACGGGCCGGAGATGTGTGCTGGCGTAGAGATAATAATAAGTATGGCTTAACAAATATAATCACGGTTAAAAATTTAACAGACACCTTCAAAATCATTTTTCATGTCTATTTTTTGTTCTGGGGCGGCTGCCGCCCTTAATACGGGCCGGAGATATGTGGTAGCATATAGATAGTAATAAGTAGTGCTTAATAAACATAACCACGGTTAAAAATTTTACAGACACCTTCAAAATTATTTTTCATGTATATTTTTCGTTCTGGGGCGGTTGCCGCCCTTAATTCGGGCCGGAGATATGTGCTGGCGTATAGATAGTAATAAGTAAGGCTTAATAAATATAATCACGGTTAAAAATTTTACAGACACCTTCAAAATCATTTTTCCATGTCTATTTTTCGTTCTGGAGCGGCTGCGCCTGCCCTTAGTACGGGCCGGAGATGTGTGCTGGCCATAGAAAGTAATAAGTAGGGCTTAATAAATATAATCAAGGTTAAAAATTTAACAGACACTTTCAAAATCATTTTTCATGTCTATTTTTCGTTCTGGGGCGGCTGCCGCCCTTAATACGGGCCGGAGATATGTGGTAGCGTATAGATAGTAATAAGTAGGGCTTAATAAATATAGTCACGGTGAAAAATTTAACAGACACCTTCAAAATCATTTTTCATGTCTATTTTTCGTTCTGGGGCGGCTGCGCCTGCCCTTAGTACGGGCCGGAGATGTGTACTGGTGTATATATAGTAATAAGTGGGGTTAAATAAATATAATCACGGTGAAAAATTTAACAGACACCTTCAAAATCGTTCTTTATGTCTATTTTTCGTTCTGAGGCGGTTGCTGCCCTTAGTACGGGCCGGAGATATGTGGTGGTATATAGACAGTAATAAGTAGCGCTTAATAAATATAATCACGGTGAAAAATTTAACAGACACCTTCAAAATCATTTTTCATGTCTATTTTTTGTTCTGGGGCGGCTGCGCCTGCCCTTAGTAATTGCCGGAGATATGTGCTGGTGTATATATAGTAATAAGTGGGGCTAAATAAATATAATCACGGTGAAAAATTTAACAGACACCTTCAAAATCGTTATTTATGTCTATTTTTCATTCTGGGGCGGCTGCTGCCCTTAATACGGGCCGGAGATATGTGGTGACGTATAGATAGTAATAAGTAGGGCTTAATAAATATAATCACGGTTAAAAATTTAACAGACACCTTCAAAATCATTTTTCATGTCTATTTTTTGTTCTGGGGCGGCTGCCGCCCTTAATACGGGCCGGAGATATGTGGTAGCATATAGATAGTAATAAGTAGGGCTTAATAAATATAATCACGGTGAAAAATTTAACAGACACCTTCAAAATCGTTCTTTATGTCTATTTTTCGTTCTGGGGCGGCTGCCGCCCTTAGTACGGGCCGGAGATGTGTGGTGGTGTATAGATAGTAATAAGTAGGGCTTAATAAATATAATCACGGTGAAAAATTTAACAGACACCATCCAAATCATTCTTCATGTCTATAATTCGTTCTGGGGCAGCTGCTGCCCTTAATACGGGCCGGAGATATGTGGTGGCGTATATGTTGTATTAAGTAGTACCTAGTAAGTATAATCACTCTGAAAAATTTAACAGACATCATCAAATTATTTTAATTTAGATATATATCATTTTGATAGGGCGGCTGCCGCCCTTTATTTTTGTCTACATATATATGAAAGAGTATATTATGTTTATTAGACAATTTCGATATATGGACGTTGATAATTTAGCGGGTTGTGCGGATTACATAAATATCATACTTTGAAAAACCGTTGCTGACAAATCGTTGCTGTTTTCACACCCGTTAAAAATTTAATAAATCTATACAATTTATATTATAGAAGTATTAAATAGATTACGTTTATTATTAAGTTTTTGCTGTCTGACAAAATACACAACCCTTGACTATATACACTAAGACTAGTCAATCTAATGGGAGACCTTGTTGGCCTGAATGGGAAACCAACTCTCGCGTAGTGGGAAACGAACTCCAAAAGAACGTTTACGCTTGGGCTATTTGCTAATAGATGGCGCAATATTAGGTACTAAAATGACATGAATTTGGATATATAATTTTGAAAGCTCCTCCCATCGAAGATGATTGGTTCATACATATTATGTTATGTACAATCGTTTGCAATAATATTGACACTCTTTAAATTCAATTTTGCTATTTCTTTTGAACTGCTGACGTATTTGTAATGAAATCTACTTTCAACTTTTAACATTAGTAATTACTAATGTTGTTTCACTTACCAATATAAATTTAATGAGTTTCTACTCAGAACTTCGAGAAGTTCAAAAACTGTTTTGAGAGAGTGTCATTGTTATTTCAAAAGCTTGTATGTACTTAAAATTCATAACTTTAATGACATTCGATAGGATTACTGTTTATTTTATTATTAAGTGAATGTGTTAGTCATGAGAAGCAGGCAGGAAATAAATGTTAATTTTTAAAATGTAATAAAACTAGATGAAACATTCCAGGAATAAAACTTTTCCGCGCAAGGCGAAAATCGACTATAATGATAGATTTTGAATTCTGATAAGTAATTATAGTAATTTCATCACGATTTTTAATAAAAAAAAATACAGAAGTGCAGTTATCCAGTTCATATTCACTTTCACGTATCAATGAAAGTCAAAGCTTAAAATATATTAACCGTCAGATAACACTTTTATCATACTCCTCCAGCTTTGGTAAATTCAAGTGAAGAAGTCATACGTGTCGATAAAAATATACAGGGTGGGCCATTAATAAGGGGGCATAGAAGAGGAGTAACATCATTGGAAGGAAATATAAAGATATAGCTAAATATATCTTCGTAAAATATTTCTGTGGAAAAAGATACAAGGTGTCAAAGTTGAAATATTTTTATTTGTGTTTTCTTTTTTTGTATTAACGCAAGTATCTCTCAACTGATTGAAATTTAATTCAAAAAAATTAGTAGGTATCAATGAGTCGTTTACTTTTTTTAAATGTCCAGAGTAACTTTGGAAAAAAACTCATATTTGAAAGGTACCTACTACATAAATTATGATTGCTTTTCTTAAAATATGTTTCCCTACCAAATTTGATGACAATCGGTTGAGCGATCCTAGTTATAAAAAAAAACGAAAAAAATATGTAAACCTGTATCTTTTTCCACAGCAACATTTTAGTAAGGCATATTTAGCTATATCTTCATATTTTGCTCCAAAACTGTCATTCCTACTCTGGCACATTATTAATGGTTCACTTTATATAATACTTAAAATAATAAATTTTGAAACACATTCTTTTCTGATGAGGCCTGTAAAGTTCACAAATTATTTTTACTAAAAACATTAGCGTATGTAAATTTATTTAAATTTGCATGCGCAAATGTTAAATTATTTGAATTTTTAAATTAATTTAAATTTAATTTTAATTTAAAAATTACTCTTCAAAAAGACTACAAAATAATATTTATTTCACACCATCACAAAATTATACTTAGATCAAACATTGAAAAAATATACTTGGTGTTTTAGAATTTTTACTAATGAATTTTTCGCAAAATAATAATGCATCTTATGCAGTAAGAGAAACCCACACGATAATCTGCAGTTCTATGTGTCTCTTTATAGAAGTAGGTATGTCGAATTCATTTGAATTATCTTTAATATGTTTAAAGGAAATAAAACAGAAAATGTAAATTTTGGCATATCGCTGAAAACTCTTTTAACAATCTTATTTTTCTGTTTTTTTTTTTAATTAATTTACAGTTCATATTCTTACTTCTCTAACGCAATAAAATAAACTGCTTATGTTTCAAACTGTATGATCTGTGGTTTGAATATAAATATATTGCCACAATCTTATTATTTAGGCAGGTATATGAAAAAGGGTCACGCGGCCACGCCCTCGAAACGCCTTCACAGTTTTTTGCAGATTAAAATAGTAGCGCTTTATTTCCTTCGTTTGAATAAATGCGTATTGTTACACAGTACGACATCTAACAGGAATTATGATAACTAATTAGGTCTTTATTAAGGATTGACTCTCTTGGTGTAAATACTCAAGGACACAACTTAATCAGATCAAATTGCAGCATATACAAAAATTTGTAGAGATGTTTCGGTCAAGCTTGTAAATAAGGCGCTTTAAGTGTTTTAAAATTTAGTTACTGCTAAATATTAAAAATACAGGTTAGCTATTCATTGAAAATACTTCATTATAATATTCAAATTAATCTAATGTACAGGGCGATTTGCTTAAAGATCATCGTTATAAAAATCGTACAATTTATGCAAAAAAGGATTAAAAATTATAATCAAAGATAAGTACGCAAACGCTAAGCACTTTTTAATTATATATAGGTATGCCTAATTACAACTTTCATATTCATATCTCATCAGTAATTTCTAATATTTTTCTGTTTTTTAATTTTGCAGCTTTAAATTTTAGTAACTATTTAAAAATTTGAAGTATATTGCATAAATTAATTTTCCTGTATCGAACTGTTGTCGAGATGTATTAGAATTTTTGTTATAATATATACATAGATATGGATACTCATGCAAAAATTATTGTTTGTTCAAATGTGATTAAAAACAGGCCAGCCTTAAAATTCCGAAACTTTTATTATGTAAGTAAACATATATATATATATATATATATATATATATATATATATATATACAGGGTGAATCTTAAATAAGTACAAATATTTTAACCAGCAGTATAGTTTTGTGTGTAGAACACATAATTAATAGTTTTTTTACAAAAAAATCAGAAATAAAAAAGTGAAATTTTAAATAAATTTCGTAATTTTTCAGTAGAAAACTTGTTGAGGACCGCTGGCCTAGACCGACCCTTCATACTTTTATGAGTCATAGTGCTGCAGACTGAACGTGTGGTTCACAGTGTTGCCAGTATTACACAAATGTTTTTGCTTCAAGGAAGAAAAAATCTCAACTTTTAGCGAATTTTGTCAAGTGTAACATTTTATATTATTTTTTATTATCAAACTGTCATTGACTGTCATGACAGATTATCGGAAGCCCAAGTCAAACTTGTTAACCCCACATAATGCATGAAAATAGCAATAAAATTTGCTAAAAGTTGACATTTTTTCCATTTTAAATAAAAAACGCGTGCATAGTTTTTCGTTATTCTTCATAAAATAACTTAAGGAAATTGTGTTTTGTGTCCCTTTCTAACAGTGTACAATGACATTTAACTTGTGAAATGTGGATTACTGATTAAATAGTTAATTTTTTAACAAACAGGTAAGCCTGTGTGCACGTTTATGTATAATTTTTGAACATTGGACATAGTAATATCACGTAATATCTTCCTAAATATTTTACGGTAGTATTGAACTTGCGGAAATTCATTTTTAATCGTTGAAGTATAGTAAGGTTAGTTCAGATGTTAAAATTTATGTTAATATTGCTGCGTATCATACTACATACCCAATTTTACTGTACTTATGCTTAAAACAAGTATTTTTAAAATAGAACTATTACGTTAAAGGAAACGTAATATTTATATTGGAGGAGATATGGCAACCTCGCAACAAATCATATGTTTCATTACGTTGTTGGATGAAAAATCAGCCAGCGGTCCTCAAAATGTGGGTATTTTTTTTAAAAATTAATATCTCCGTAAATATTAGAAATTTTTAAAAATGGCTTTCACTAGACTGATTTAAATGACGAACTACACCAGCAGTTAAAGTATTTGTACTTATTTAAGATTCACCCTGTATATATATTTAAACTTTGATGATATTTTGATTGTGTCACAATTTAAACTATTTTTTGGCTTATATTTTAAAATACAAATGAGGTGGCTCGATAACTTTATACAGGGGACAAAAAAGAAATAGCTTAAGGGAGCAGAATGTGATTTTTTCTAAATATTTCAAAACCACCTAAAATAAAACAATAAACTTTTGTACTAGTATCATGAAACAATAAATCTAGTGTTATAATAATTTTGCACAAATAGCCATTTAAATTTATTAATTTATAAATTTTGTGACAATATGAAAGTTTAAGATGAATATTAAAAATAAACAAAATATATTGCCTGAAGCTATTTATTTGTGGCATAATTTTAGTTTTTCTTTAGTTTTATTAGGTTTTTGCCACACTTCTGAAAAAAATAAAGATTAATTAAATAAGCCCTTGCGCCAAACGGATCAGTCAACGGTTATTTTTTAAACTAAGTTTGCCTAACCAAAAAAAAGCAGATAAGTAAAAAATAACAAAAATCACATCACTATCGCGCACTTCCGTATTTTTGACGTTTTCAAAATAGTAATAAAAATTTTAAACTGTCAAACTTAACATACGTTTAATATTTTTATTACTATTTTGAAAACGAAAACAGAGAGATTTTCGAAACGTCAAAAATACGGAAGTGCACGATAGTGATGTGATTTTTGTTATTTTTTACTTATCTGTTTTTTTCAGTGTGAGATTTTTTGATTAGGTAAACTTAGTTTCAAAAATAACCCTTGACTGATCCGTTTGGCGCAAGGGCTTATTTAATTAATCTTTATTTTTTTCAGAAGAATAATCAAAATATCTCTAGCAGACTATAAAACAGTTCTATCGGTTTATTTGACACATATTAATGATATTCAAACGTTTTGAAGTATTAATTACTATAAAATTGTATATCAGTATAATGGTAGGTGATTTTTCAGTGTGAGATTTTTTGGTTAGGTAAACTAACTAACTTATTTAATTAATCTTTATTTTTTCAGAAGTGTGGCAAAAACCCAATAAAACTAAAAAAAATGTCAAATAATCTTAAAAACATACGTAATATAAGCTAACAAATGCCTTCTCAAATCCTGCTAGAGACAATTGCTTGCTTGCGTAGGATCTAATATTTTTGTACTGCCACAAAATTTTTAAATTAATATTACTTGAAAACTGATCGAAAGAAACAAGAGTAGGAGTTATAAAATTGTTAAAAATTTATAATTTTATTTATCTAACAGCCAAAATCTTGAGAGAGAAAGTTAGTGCAATATTTATCCTATAACCCCCAGGTTTGGTACGCTTATGGCTAATTATGCGGAAAATTTTTTTGAAAAATTAGATTCGCAATCCAATGGTGATTCAATTTCAAATTTGTTTACTGTACCTCGATTTGTTTTGAAAATATTTAAAAAAGTAAATAAATTTTAGGGTCTCATTTTAAGGAACTATAACTCCGTGAGGGGGGGGGGGTTGTGTTACTTATGTGTATATTTTTACTGAAAATAAAAAATAGAGCTATAAAAGAATGTGAACATTAATAGAGCATGCTAACAAAGTTGACCGTCGTCAATGCAATAATTTATAGAAGTTCTAATAATACAACACTATAGTCTATTTAGAAATGAAAGAAAGTAATAAAAGCTTATTATGTATGCAAATGGTAAATAAATGTAGTACTGGTGCTTATATTCAATATTTTATTATTATGTATTATCGGTATAGATGAGGTGTACTTTTAAAAAAACTTTGTGTGATTGAACCGTACTAAATTGTAGCAGGTAGCTAAAATTTAGTCCCCGACGATCCGTCTTTATCGATGCCGCTTCAATTTCTCGGTCCTTTCTCTTATAAGTAAACAATATAAAAACAGCATTTCAAAACTAGAGGCTACTTTAAGCATCATAACCGGGTTAAAAGGGTTTTTCATAATTCCAATAAAATTATTCAATATTATTATCAAAATATTTATTTAAATTTAATGAATAGATTTTTATCCACACAAAAATATATTTTGAAAATTCAAATTATGGTGAGTAAATGTAGTGTTGTATAAATGTACAATAAAGAAAATAAGAAAGTAGGTACCAATATTAAAATTCATCCTCTGAATATTCGGATGAATTATCTTCGTCTCCTAGATTGATAACGATAGGTTCCACAGTAACGTCAATTAAATCATCGAGTTCCTACATGTTCTCCTCTTCTTTTTGTACATGATCTTTGCCAGTTATCTGCAGTTACTCGTTCCAAGGAATTTTTTAACAAAAATTTCGCGTCACTTAATTTAAACGTCGTATTATTTCGCGTTACATCTCTTTTTATCTGCGCCCAGACTAATTCGATTGGGTTAAGTTCACAGTGATAAGGTGGTAACCATAGTACCGTTATTTGGCGATTTGTTGCCATTTCGTCGATAATTGATCTTTATTAAGATTGACAAGTGTCAAAAGTTCCGTTTTCATCATATTTGTTTCAAAAGAAATGTTTTTTCCGGATAACCCTTGAATTCTATCGGCTTTCCTCCAAGCAGTCGTAGGCGTCCGCTCGGTCTGCCGTGAATGGTAACTGGCATTATCGATGACAATTACAGACCCCGGAGAAATAAGATCTAACATCTGTGTAAAATACTCTTCGAAAACATCTGCGTTCATGTCTTCGTGATAGTCACCTGTATTTTTAGATTCAAATAAAAGTAAACCGCCATCTAAAAAACCACTGGCACTACCTATATGTGTCACTATTAATCTTTGCCTTTTACCTGAAGGTGCCTTGAACCCTGTTAAAAGTCCATCCAAAATTGCTTGTCGAAAACTTTTTACATTTTTATCTTGCCATACTTTTGTTACAGTATATCCCTCGTTGACCCAAGTTTCATCTAGATAATAAATATTCCTCCCTTCGTCACGAAATTTTCTAATTGATCTTAAGTAGGATCTTCGTCAACAAATAATTTCATCTTTATCGATAAGAACTGACTTCCTGTTCTGCTTTTACCATCAAAAATTCACCTCTCGTAAGACGGTCCATAATTTGCTTCTACTGATTTTTGGCAAATTGTTGTCTTCTGAAAGTTCAGGAATTTTGTTTAGCGTTGGTATTTCTTTTTTAAAATAAAATGAGTGTACTTTTCTGCGAATGACATTTTTGAAGAAATCATCTATAACGACTTTTGACCTCCCTGTAGATGGTTTTGGGGGATTTAAAGTATCTTGTCCATTTTTTGCTTCCTTTAAAAGTCTGTAAATAGTCGATTTTCCAATGCCTGTCATTTTGGAATACTTTTCCACGATGTCGTCAATACTGTTGGTAGGATTTTGGTGTTTCAATGCATTAAATACATTTAATATAATAATCTTCTCATTCTGAGACAGCGCACCTCTTTTCACGTGTTTAGCAGGTACGTAATCTGATAAGCTCGACATTTTACCCAAACAATATTATATCCACTGGCACAATAGTCACTAAACACAAGTCGAATTTTACTCTACTGCACTAGCACGTCTTCGTATATTCAACTTTAAGACTGGATTGATCTATCACAATACACTGGCTCCTGCCCTATGATGTATCCAGTAAATTATACTAATGTACACCTATTATCTGTTAGCATTAGTGTGACCCGATAATTACCTGAAACGAAATATTACCACGCCCATGGCCGGTTCTTATCTCGGGGTTTTATTACTCTCTTTCATTTCTAAACAGACTATAGTCGATGAACATGTTAATTGATTTGATTTAAGAGCTTTTATGTAGATAATATTTAAGTAAGTATGAATTTTCGTATATATAATATTCCATTGTTTGTGAACTTAAAAAATAGAAAAAACTTAGGCATTCATAAGTTTTCATTACTGATTTATCATCGTTTTATCTCCTGAACTGAATTATCTGCTTGCTATATATGTACATAGGTAATTATAAACTATTAAATATTATTTTACCAAAATTAATAATAATTAATGGTTAGTTTATTGATATGTTTTTTCTTTCAACTAAATCATTTCCTTTAATTAAAGCTATTAATATTTTTTACATATCAAATCAATATACATAGGTACTCTACTAGTGTTTGCTAAAAATTGTATTGTACAAGTTTGTACCTTGGTGTTGTATAATTGTTACAAATACGCCTGAACTCTTTAGAGAGACCTCTCTCACTTAAATTTTTTACTTCTGGATTAATCCTAAGAAGTATGTTTGTAATTCAAGTTATGTATTATAAGATTCGCAACCAAATTAGTATGTGAAACTAACCATAATAGTGTTGTTTGTTGGCGAAAAATAGCTCAACGTTCATTCATAAATTATTAATGACATCTATTTTAAATCAAGTGAACTAAATATCCAAACATTAAATTTGGTTTAAATGTCCACTTTGGACAACTCTTGAGACAAATATCTTCAAAATAGTACATATGCTGCCATCTCTTGTCAACTCATTAAATCCTAGATTGACTAACTATACTTTTATAAACACTGCTATTGCTCAACCTTCTAAGCAGTAAATTTGTACGCTGACTCTAGTCAACTCAAATTGTGCACACAAATCTAGGTTAAGTCCTTATTTGGTACATCACATAACCACCGACATTTGTTGAGATATAATGAAATCCTTTCGGGGGCGAACAACAAAACCACAGATCTTATAAAGAAAAACGACGTTGACTGAGGTAACTACAATACATCAGTTAACGGAAACGACAAATTGTAGATAAAACAGGCTGTGATGTAATAATTAATAATTATTACTTCAATATTTCAATTACTTCAACACCGTAAATAGTCCTATTACACTTCCCCATAAGGAAAATTGCACACACACAAATAATTGTACTTAAAATCCCAGAATAAAATTACTGTCAAATTTGTCAAATACGTGACATGTCAAGGAGACGCCAAAGAGACGTCTAAAACCTAAAACCGGTCTAAACATAGTTGTTCACGAATATCACTAAAATGGGTAAAGATCTTGGTCGTTCACCCCCAAATCGCGTCATCTAGTGGATGATTATTCCCCTACATCTTCGGTGGTCTATGGGTTTCGATGTTTGATGTTCCCTAAAAATCGCGGGAATCGGTAAACCACCGGCAAGTTATTGGTTGTGGTGTCACCACTGAAATGTAATTTTATATTATGATGACTGGAATGCGCTAAAAGCTGCGCGAATGGGATTACTCATGATCAGCGCCACATTTGTTTTGTGCCTCCTAGTAATGGTGGAGCAGTAGAGGCCTAGCTGATTGTGAATTGAAATGAAATTGAATTCTGGATATGAAGAATTATTTCGTGCTATATGCTGGTTAATTTTACAGTCCCTTACACAAAGATTAACACTAACGAGATACAAGATAAAAGAAGAAACCACACTGTACGCCAATGACGTGTTTACAAACAAAATAATAGGAAATTAAGAACACAATTCATATCGTACGTGCAGATGGTTGTCTCTCTCGCACCCACATACATAACCAATGAAGTATTTCTTTGCTGAGTTTCATGTGCCTCCTTTTGTCTGCTCCTAGGTGTGGTACTTTTATTTGGATGCGTAATGTAACTAAAAATATTCCGTATCGTACATTTCAGTGGGCGTGACAGAGTCTAAGGGTCACGTTCATCACACTGATCGCTACTTGAGCGATCACTGATCATTGTGCTGAACGAAGCAATATGAAGGGAGCGCTTAGTTATCAGCGGCCATGTTATGTATCATAAAATTTTTCTGATACATGATAAGTGGTCAGTGATCATAAACAATAAACAACATAACTTAAATTCTAATGTTTAAAAAAGTAGACCGAAATTTGTCTCACATTTTAAAATGTCAGAGTCAGAAATGAAAGTGGCTTATGAAATGATGATGTACACAAACGTATAGAAACGCGTTCAGTCGGTTTAGTGATCATAACCAAAGTGATTGTTATCGCTCAGTGATCGCTACTGCGTGATGAACGCGACCTAGTTCGTCTAGTTCTCGATTATTCTATGATCGTCCTTATTTCGTATTTCAACAGCTAAGCTAAAGTTGAGATTGCAAGTATTTTTGAGTATCGATACATTATATCGATACGTATCAAACGATCTAGTATCGATATTTCTAAATATCGACCTCGAAAGTATCGATACCCGATATATCGACGTGGTAACCGGTGTGAAACTGGCAGCCAAAAGTTAGCAGCTAAATTGGCGGAAATGCCCGAATGAACACAGGCGTTCGTCAATTGCGGGCACTATAAGAATAATAAATATTACTATTATAGTCCACCATTACATACATTACAGAAATACACCCGAAATGTACCGAGACATTTTCAAAGGGTTGTTTTCCCTAATACAAGTATTACATATTCGTCGGTAAACTACTCATGTCATCAGATTGAAAATTAGATATAATTTTTTGCACTAATTGAATTATGTGTACGGCCAATTTGACTGGCGCTACAAAAGCTTCGGGGTGGGCAGGCTGTCATCCCCAACAAAGTAGATATTTTTTTGTCTAAACGACACACCCTGTCAAGTTCAAATTTTAGCATAGCACAGCTCTTTAACTACTTGAATGATATATAGGGCCAAATTGACTGGCGCTACAGAAGTTTCGGGGTAGTACGGCTATCATCCCCAACAACGTAGATATCATTTTTGTCTAAACGACACACCCTGTCAAGCTCAAATTTTAGCATAGTATACCTCTTTAACTACTTAATTGATATGTATGTCCAAATTGACTGGCGCTACAGAAGTTTCGGGGTAGTACGGCTATCATCCCCAACAACATAGATATTATTTTTGTCTAAACGTCACACCCTGTCAATCTCAAATTTTAGTATAGTATATCCCTTTAACTACTTGAATGATATGTAGGTCCAAATTGACTGGCGCTACAGAAATTTCGGGGTAGTACGGCTATCATCCCCAACAACGTAGACATCATTTTTGTCTAAACGACACACCCCGTCAAGCTCAAATTTTAATATAGTATATCCCTTTAACTACTTGAATTATTTGTAGGTCCAAATTGACTTGCGCTACAGAAGTTTCGGGGTAGTACGGCTATCATCTTCAACAACATAGATATCAGTTTTGTCTAAAAGACACACCCCGTAAATCTCAAATTTTAGTATAGTATATCCCTTTAACTACTTGAATGATATGTTGGGCCAAATTGACTGGCGCCACAGAAATTTCGGGGTAGTTCGGCTATTATCCCCAGCAACGCAGATATTATTTCTGTTTTAACGACACACCCTGTCAAGCTCAAATTTTGGCATAGTATACCTCTTTAACTACTTAATTGATATGTATGTCCAAATTGACTGGCGCTACAGAAGTTTCGGGGTAGTACGGCTATCATCCCCCAACAATGTAGATATTATTTTTGTCTAAACGACACACCCTGTCAATCTCAAATTTTAGTATAGTATATCCCTTTAACTACTTGAATGATATGTAGGTCTAAATTGACTGGCGCTACAGAAATTTCGTGGTAGTACGGCTATCATCCCCAACAACGTTGATATTATTTTTGTCTTAACAACACACCCTGTCAATCTCAAATTTTAACATAGTATACCTCTTTAACTACTTAATTGATATGTATGCTCAAATTGACTGGCGCTTCAGAAGTTTCGGGGTAGTACGGCTATCATCCCCAACAACATAGATATTATTTTTGTCTAAACGACACACCCTGTCAAGCTCAAATTTTAGTATAATATATCCCTTTAACTACTTGAATGATATGTAGGTCCAAATTGACTGGCGCTACAGAGGTTTCGGGGTAGTACGGCTATCATCCCCAACAACGTAGATATTATTTTTGTCTAAACGACACACCCTGTCAATCTCAAATTTTAACATAGTATACCTCTTTAACTACTTAATTGATATGTATGCTCAAATTCACTGGCGCTACAGAAGTTTCGGGGTAGTACGGCTATCATCCCCAACAACATAGATATTATTTTTGTCTAAACGACACACCCTGTCAAGCTCAAATTTTAGTATAGTATACCTCTTTAACAACTTAATTGATATGTATGCTCAAATTCACTGGCGCTACAGAAGTTTCGGGGTAGTACGGCTATCATCCCCAACAACATAGATATTATTTTTGTTTAAACGACACACCCTGTCAAGCTCAAATTTTAGTATAGTATACCTCTTTAACAACTTAATTGATATGTATGTCCAAATTGACTGGCGCTATAGAAGTTTCGGGGTAGTACGGCTATCATCCCCAACAATGTAGATATTATTTTTGTCTAAACGACACACCCTGTCAATCTCAAATTTTAGTATAGTATATCCCTTTAACTACTTGAATGATATGTAGGTCTAAATTGACTGGCGCTACAGAAATTTCGTGGTAGTACGGCTATCATCCCCAACAACGTTGATATTATTTTTGTCTTAACAACACACCCTGTCAATCTCAAATTTTAACATAGTATACCTCTTTAACTACTTAATTGATATGTATGCTCAAATTGACTGGCGCTTCAGAAGTTTCGGGGTAGTACGGCTATCATCCCCAACAACATAGATATTATTTTTGTCTAAACGACACACCCTGTCAAGCTCAAATTTTAGTATAATATATCCCTTTAACTACTTGAATGATATGTAGGTCCAAATTGACTGGCGCTACAGAAATTTCGGGGTAGTACGGCTATCATCCCCAACAACATAGATATTATTTTTGTCTAAACGACACACCCTGTCAAGCTCAAATTTTAGCATAGTATACCTCTATAACTACTTAATTGATATGTATGTCCAAATTGACTGGCGCTACAGAAGTTTCGGGGTAGTACGGCTATCATCCCCAACAACATAGATATTATTTTTGTCTAAACGACACACCCTGTCAAGCTCAAATTTTAGTATAATATATCCCTTTAACTACTTGAATGATATGTAGGTCCAAATTGACTGGCGCTACAGAAATTTCGGGGTAGTACGGCTATCATCCCCAACAACATAGATATTATTTTTGTCTAAACGACACACCCTGTCAATATCATATTTTAGTATAGTATATCCCTTTAACTACTTGAATGATATGTAGGTCTAAATTGACTGGCGCTACAGAAATTTCGGGGTAGTACGGCTATCATCCCCAACATCATAGATATTATTTTTGTCTAAACGACACACCCTGTCAATCTCAAATTTTAGTATAATATATCCCTTTAACTACTTGAATGATATGTAGGTACAAATTGACTGGCGCTACAGAAATTTCGGGGTAGTACGGCTATCATCCCCAACAACGTAGATATCATTTTTGTCTAAACGACACACCCTGTCAAGCTCAAATTTTAGCATAGTATACCTCTATAACTACTTAATTGATATGTATGTCCAAATTGACTGGCGCTACAGAAGTTTCGGGGTAGTACGGCTATCATCCCCAACAACATAGATATTATTTTTGTCTAAACGACACACCCTGTCAAGCTCAAATTTTAGTATAATATATCCCTTTAACTACTTGAATGATATGTAGGTCCAAATTGACTGGCGCTACAGAAATTTCGGGGTAGTACGGCTATCATCCCCAACAACATAGATATTATTTTTGTCTAAACGACACACCCTGTCAATATCATATTTTAGTATAGTATATCCCTTTAACTACTTGAATGATATGTAGGTCTAAATTGACTGGCGCTACAGAAATTTCGGGGTAGTACGGCTATCATCCCCAACATCATAGATATTATTTTTGTCTAAACGACACACCCTGTCAATCTCAAATTTTAGTATAATATATCCCTTTAACTACTTGAATGATATGTAGGTCTAAATTGACTGGCGCTACAGAAATTTCGGGGTAGTACGGCTATCATCCCCAACATCATAGATATTATTTTTGTCTAAACGACACACCCTGTCAATCTCAAATTTTAGTATAATATATACCTTTAACTACTTGAATGATATGTAGGTACAAATTGACTGGCGCTACAGAAATTTCGGGGTAGTACGGCTATCATCCCCAACAACGTAGATATCATTTTTGTCTAAACGACACACCCTGTCAAGCTCAAATTTTAACATAGTATACCTCTATAACTACTTAATTGATATGTATGTCCAAATTGACTGGCGCTACAGAAGTTTCGGGGTAGTACGGCTATCATCCCCAACAACGTAGATATTATTTTTGTCTAAACGACACACCCTGTCAATCTCAAATTTTAACATAGTATACCTCTTTAACTACTTAATTGATATGTATGCTCAAATTCACTGGCGCTACAGAAGTTTCGGGGTAGTACGGCTATCATCCCCAACAACATAGATATTATTTTTGTCTAAACGACACACCCTGTCAAGCTCAAATTTTAGTATAGTATACCTCTTTAACAACTTAATTGATATGTATGTCCAAATTGACTGGCGCTATAGAAGTTTCGGGGTAGTACGGCTATCATCCCCAACAACATAGATATTATTTTTGTCTAAACGACACACCCTGTCAATCTCATATTTTAGTATAGTATATCCCTTTAACTACTTGAATGATATGTAGGTCTAAATTGACTGGCGCTACAGAAATTTCGGGGTAGTACGGCTATCATCCCCAACAACGTAGATATCATTTTTGTCTAAACGACACACCCTGTCAAGCTCAAATTTTAATATAGTATATCCCTTTAACTACTTGAATTATTTGTAGGTCCAAATTGACTTGCGCTACAGAAGTTTCGGGGTAGTACGGCTATCATCTTCAACAACATAGATATCAGTTTTGTCTAAAAGACACACCCCGTAAATCTCAAATTTTAGTATAGTATATCCCTTTAACTACTTGAATGATATGTTGGGCCAAATTGACTGGCGCCACAGAAATTTCGGGGTAGTTCGGCTATTATCCCCAGCAACGCAGATATTATTTCTGTTTTAACGACACACCCTGTCAAGCTCAAATTTTGGCATAGTATACCTCTTTAACTACTTAATTGATATGTATGTCCAAATTGACTGGCGCTACAGAAGTTTCGGGGTAGTACAGCTATCATCCCCAACAATGAATATATTATTTTTGTCTATATATATGTTGATATATCTAATTATGTATTCAATTCTAAAATTTGAATTTGACAAAGCATGTTGTTTAGTCAAAATTAACATCTACGTTCTTAGCAATGTTATCATATCAAAATGTGTCGATGTCGCAAAAACTAATATACATATATGTCATTGGGAATGGTACCTCAACAATCCCCAAATTTTTGTAGTGCCAGTCAATTTGACTCTACATATCATTCAAGTAGTTACTTATATTAAAATTTGAACTTGACAGGATGTGTTCTTTAGATGAAAATAATATCTATGCAGTTGGGGATGATAGCCGTACTACCCCAAAACTTCTGTAGCTCCAATCAATTTGGCCCTACATATCATTCAAGTAGTTAAAGAGGGATGCTATACTAAAATTTGAGATTGACAGGGTGTGTCTTTTAGACAAAAGTAATATATATGTTGTTGGGGATAATAGCCGTACTACCCCAAAACTTCTGTAGCGCCAGTCAATTTGGACCTACAAATCATTCAAGTAGTTAAAGGGATATACTATACTAAAATTTGAGCTTGACAGGGTGTGTCGTTTAGACAAAAATAATATATTCATTGTTGGGGATGAGCCGTACTACTCCGAAACTTCTGTAGCGCCAGTCAATTTGGCCCTACATATCAATCAAATAGTTAAAGAGGTATGCTATACTAAAATTTGAGCTTGACAGGGTGTGTCGTTAAGACAAAAATAATATCTACGTTGTTGGGGATGATAGCCGTACTACCCCGAAACTTCTGTAGCGCCAGTCAATTTGGACCTACATAACAATCAAATAGTTAAAGAGGTATGCTATACTAAAATTTGAGCTTGACAGGGTGTGTCGTTAAGACAAAAATAATATCTACGTTATTGGGGATGATAGCCGTACTACCCCGAAACTTCTGTAGCGCCAGTCAATTTGGACCTACATATCAATCAAATAGTTAAAGATGTATACTGTACTAAAATTTGAGCTTGACAGGGTGTGTCGTTAAGACAGAGATAATATCCACGTTGCTGGGGATGATAGCGGAACTACCCAGAAACTTCTATAGCGCCAGTAAATTTGGCCCTATATATTATTCAAGGAGTTAAAGAGGTATGCCATACTAAAATTTGAGCTTGACAGTGTCGTTTAGATAAAATAATATCTACGTTGTTGGGGATTATAGCCGTACCACCCCGAAATTTCTGTAGCGCCAGTCAATTTGGAGCTACAAATCATTCAAGTAGTTAAAGGGATATACTATACTAAAATTTGAGCTTGACAGGGTGTGTCGTTTTGACAAAAATAATATATTCATTGTTGGGGATGAGCCGTACTACTCCGAAACTTCTGTAGCGCCAGTTAATTTGGACCTACATATCAATCAAATAGTTAAAGAGGTATACTATACTAAAATTTGAGCTTGACGGAGTGTGTCGTTAAGAGAAAAATAATATCTACGTTGCTGGGGATGATAGCCGAACTACCCCGAAATTTCTGTGGCGCCAGTCAATTTGGCCCAACATATCATTCAAGTAGTTAAAGGGATATACTACACTCAAATTTGAGATTGACAAAGTGTGTCTTTTAGACAAAAAGAATATCTACGTTGTTGGGGATGATAGCCGTACTACCCCGAAACTTCTGTAGCGCCAGTCAATTTGGACCTACAAATCATTCAAGTAGTTAAAGGGATATACTATACTAAAATTTGAGCTTGACAGGGTGTGTCGTTTAGACAAAAATAATATATTCATTGTTGGGGATGATAGCCGTACTACCCCAAAACTTCTGTAGCGCTAGTCAATTTGGACATACATATCATTCAAATAGTTAAAGGGATATACTATACTAAAATTTGAGTTTGACAGGGTATGTCGTTTAGACAAAAATAATATCTACGTTGGGGATGATAGCCATACTACCCCGAAACTTCTGTAGCGCCAGTCAATTTGGACCTACATATCATTCAAGTAGTTAAAGGGGTATACTATACTAAAATTTGAGATTGACAGGGTATGTCGTTTAGACAAAAATAATATCTACGTTGTTGGGGATGATAGCCGTATTAGCCCGAAATTTCTGTAGCGCCAGTCAGTTTGGACCTACATATCTATCAAGTAGATAAATAGGTATGCAATAGTAAAATTTGAGCTTAATAGGGTGTGTTGTTTAGACGAAAATAATATCTGCATTGTTGGGGATGATAGCCGAACTACTCCGAAACTTCTGTAGCGTCAGTAAATTTGGCCCTGTATATCATTCAAGTAGTTAAAGGGATATACTATACTAAAATTTGAGCTTGACAGGGTGTGTCGTTTAGACAAAAAAATATCTACTTTGTTGGGGATGACAGCCTGCCCACCCGGAAGCTTTTGTAGCGCCAGTACACATAATTCAATTAGTGCAAAAAATTATATCTAATTTTCAATCTGATGACATGAGTAGTTTACCGACGAATAAGTAATACTTGAATTAGGAAAACAACCCTTTCAAAATGTTCAAGAAAAAGGCAATTTCAAATTAACATTATTTTATACATATGTACATACTAATTTATACAATTGAAACTATCCAATTTAAGTATCTATATAATTTATTATATAGGTCACAAAAAAAGGGTTATCAAATACAACAAATAACAATGACAAAAACAAAACCTCTAACAAAAAAATTTTTAAAAACGCTTTAAAAATGTTAGTCATGCTTTCCAAATATCTGATTTTTTGTGACATGTTTGTAAATGTTTAGCACCCGTATATTACAAACGATGCGATTTAGCAGACGATGTTCCAACTTTCATGAAATGATGACAAACCAATCAATCATACTACTAGTTTCTTAAATTTGACCAATCAGCTACTCATATCTTAAATAATCATCTACGTGTTAATAAGAGTAAATTTGGGCAAACGATTTTCCATTGGAATTTTACATAAACGGCAAAGAATCAAGAAATCTGGACAACGTAACAGGTATAAATTTTAATTCGGTATTTTCCATATCGAAACGTTCGATCAACAATTGTTATCGATACAAAATATCGAAATATCGTAAATAATTGTATCGATATTCTGAATATCGGTGTGTATCGGAACATCCCTATTTTGAGTGAGTCTTATTATTTGGTGTTGCATTGGAAGAACAGGTATGTATTATTTAATATCATGTTTCATCCATATATTACAAATATATGGACGAAATTAATAAATTAATGAAGATTTTGAATCATATATAGGTAGCATAGCACAATGTATTCGCTGGTCAAGTTCGTAAAAGACGACATTCTTTATGTAACTTCATCGAAAAGTATTACTCCAATTGAAGGAGGACTAGTATGGGCTCCTTATAAATGTATGGGTTTTTATGAAGCAAACATAATTACTACCAACAATAATAGATTAACTTTGAATGAGTTAATTCGAGAAAGAAAAAAGCAAGGTAAATAATTATATACTCTATGATGATAAGTTTTAGTAAGTATTCTTGTTTTTCATATTTAATGAATGTATGCAAATCATTGTCGTTTTCTTGGAACACAATTCTGATGTCCAAGACAATCAGAGCAAGCTGCTGGCATGTTGGTTGAGACAAACATTTTCAAAACGATTTTGCTGAATTTCGGCAGTTATCAAAATCGTCTAATGTAAATTTTTAAACTGGATCGCTTGTGCTGGATAGTTGAATGAGCGAAAACAGTAGCTGTCTAGTAACCGTTTTATAAACATATAGTCCACTGCTTCGCTGCAAAACAGCATCTTGCAGCATGTCTCTGTTCAGCTGAATCATCTTAGACGCCAGGCTGTTCTGTTTTCTTTTACATATAGGTGTTAGCTATTTAAGATAAAAATTTATTTTTTCTCAGGAAAGAAATTGGATGCAATAGAAAAACAGGTTAGTACTGTAAAAAATGTAATAAATCCAGTTGAAAATAATGATAAGGGGGTCTGATTAGTTGTGTTTCAAAAGATGGTCATTATATTTACAATACAATATTCAGAATTTTCTATAAAATAAAAGCAGTAACCTTTTTGAGGTAAGCGATTAAAATTGTTCATAATTCAGTTGATAAACCAGTTGGTTTAGGTTTAAAGGTAATTATTTAGTATATTGTAAACCTCTAAAATCTTCATAAAATTTTGTCTACAAACTCTCCCCAACCCTTTTCTAACAGTGTCGAGGAGCGTGACTGAATTTATTTTGGTCCCAGTCAGTATAACGTGGCGTTTTGTGGATAACTTCAGGTTTGATGTGTGGTGGTGTTAGTAAATGAATATTAATGATAATAAATTACATCTTCTGAAATCGATAAAAAGACACAAAAGTATTACATTCCCAATATTTATGTAGTCGATTATCAGTGTTGCTCGGAAAAAATATATTACATTCACAATATTTATACCAGATGTCCCATAGGTATAGAGTCATAGAGAAGCTGAATATAGTAGACGTCAAAATAAAACAATTGTGCAAAACCTGCCTTTGTAAAATGTCACTCCTTATCGAGTTACAGGGTTTTGAAATAATTGAAAATTTATTTATGAAAATACGTAATAATTTGAAAATGACTGAATTTATTGGTACCAAAATTGATAAGAATATATTTTTTAAGATGAGAAATCTGAATTTTACACTACTGATCAGATTCCTCATAGAGGGCGCCAGCTACAGACACATAGGTGGATAAATTGACCCTACAATTTTTTATTCTTGCTATTTAGACTTTGACGATAATACATTATGAAAGAAAGGGCTTTTCTAAGAATAAAAGGTATATTTCGTTAATCTTATCTAGCCTCATTTTTGAAATATTCACATTCCCGTATTACATATTGCATGGTTATTTAATTCGACATAGTGAAGGTACTTAAAATAAGAATGGGACACAGAGTATCTGTAGACAGAATATATCAAAATAAAACAATTGACTAAAACATACCTTAGTAAAATGTCACTCCTTACTGAAATATATGGTTCTTGAACAATTGGAGAAAATGAAAAAAAAATCAGCTTGTATTCGGTAATGAGTCACATTTTACTAAGGCACGTTTTAGTCAATTGTTTTATTTTGACGCCCTCTGTCTACAGCTGCTCTGAGCCCCATTCTTCTTTTAAATACTATGTCAAGCCAAATTATCATGCAATGCAATATTAGAATGCGGATATCTCAAAAACGAAGCTAGATAGCAAGATCAATGAAGTGTACCTTTTCTACTTGGAGGAATCGATATTATCGCCATAGTGTAAATATAGAAAATAAACAATTTCAGGGTGAATTTATCCACCCATGTGGAATCTCAAATTAGTAAAAAATTCAGATTCACCTTAAAAAACATAATTGACCAATTTTGGTACCAATAAGTTCAGCTATTTTCAAATTATGACGTATTTTCATAAATACGCTTTCAATTTCAACAACCTGTATCTCAGTAAAAAGTGACATTTTACTAAGGCATGTTTTGTTCAATTATTTTATTTTGACATCTACTATTTTCAGGTTCTCTATGACCCACTCATTTTATGGGACACTCTGCATACTTCTATATTTTTACATTTTTAGCAAATAGCATAACATTGGCTTCAGATGTAACAGAATATACAAATAGTTTTCAAGGTATAGCAGAAACTATATTGAATTCAAAGATTGAGATTTATGGTAAGTTAATTTGTCAATGTTGCTTGAAAAAAATTAAATATATTACATTCACATTTATATAGGGTGATTCTGTTTTTAGTGAACAAACTAGTATAACTTAGTATAACTTTGGAAAATAATGGCAATTTGGTATATGTTTCTGATTTTGGGCCTCTATAAGGAAGCTACAGGGTGTTGAAGTTTGAGAAAAAAATAAAGTTTTTTTATACAGGGTGTCTGTGAAAGGTTGGGAAATCTCGAAGCTGGAGATACCTGGATTTGTGACCAAAATAAGTCGATTGAGCCAAATATGCCTTATCCAAATGTTGCTGGTTTCAAAAATACAGGGCGTCCAATGCTCGAATTTTATTTTGAAATATCTCAATAACTTTGAAACCTGTCGGAGTATTAAAAAAAAAATTGGCACAATTATGTGTTTTAGCACGACAAATAAGAATCTTTAACTAATTTTGGCGTTGCTTATACAGGGCGTCAGTTATGGAAAAAATTTTGAAATTTAGAAATACGGACATCATGTATTGAAAATAGGAAAAAACTGCTTTGTTTCATAAAAAAATATTCTTGTTCGATTTCGATATCTCGCTTGGTTATCGAGATATATGCATATACAAATTTCAATGTATTTCGTTTTTTAGCAACTTGTAATCCTTAAATTAAATTAATGCTAGCGTGAAGCAAATTATTTACAGTTTTTTAAATAGCAATTTAAAGGGAAAGTAAACAGTGATCGTGTCATTTGAATACCTATTATTTTTTATTTCCTGGCTATGGTGGAAACTATATTAAATTCCGATATTGTCGATGTTACTTGAAGAAAATTACGTATACAGGTTGTCCCAGATGATAAAAAAACAATATTTATCAAAACTGTCAGTTAGGTAGAGGTCAAGTTGTTTTTTCTAAATGGCATGTTATATCGATTTTCAGTCGTTTTGATAATATGTATTTTTATTCTCATTTATTTTATTTTATTTATTTATTCTACAGGCTAAAGCCAATTTACAAGGAGACAATGTAATACATGTACATGTACTTAAAACTAAAGTAAATAATATTTATAAATTTATGCAATATTGACAATAACACAAAAGAGAGAGAAAATAAATATGTATATTATTAGTAGGCATGCAAGAACAAAAGTAAAAGTAAATTAAATCAAATACAGAAAAATATTAAACTTAGTAACCCAATGGACACTTATTTAGTTGACATTGAAATTGCTTTATACTACCAAACAATTCAAGACACAATAGAAAGTTACTATTTAGGAAACATTCTTGTATATCATTAATGAAAACATTGAAAAACAATGGTCCAAGGTGTGACCCTTGGGGAACCCCTGACATTACAGGAATTTCGCTTGACTTGAAATTATTATAACGAACAATCTGCTTTCTTTGTACCAAATAACTTTCCGTCCATTTTAGCAATGAACCAGCAATTCCGATCAACTCCAGTTTACTGATTAAAATTTGATGATCCACCCTATCAAAGACTTTAGCAAAGTCAGTATAGATAGTATGTACTTGACATCGACTTTCTAGTGATGATGTTGCATAATCAGTAAATGTAAGTAAATTCAATTCGGTGGATTTACCCTTTTGAAAACCAAATTGTCTATTTGTTATATAGCCAGTAATTTGTGAGGTGATAAATTGAGTTACCAAATTTTCAAGTATCTTAGGAATGATACTAATAATGCAGATTGGTCGGTAATTTGTTACGTCATTTTTATTTCCTGATTTAAAAATGGGTGTAATGAAGCTAGTTTTCCAAAATTCAGGAAAATCACCGAACTTCAAAGATGCATTAAAGATGTAATACAAAGACCTAGACAAAATAAAACTACTTTTTAGAAAAAGTGGTGGTATACCATCTGGTCCTCGACCTTTAAAAATATTCAAACTTTCTAATTTGGTATAAATGTCAAAAATAGATACAGAACAACTAGATAAATTTAGACTGTTTGTGGAAATTCGATTAGTGCAAAAATTTAACGAATTTGTAGAATTATTGATATAAACAGATGAGAAATAATCTGCAAACATATTAGCTATAGTTAAACCTGAGCTACTAGTTGCGTCTTTATAACTTAATTCAGAGGGAAGTTACAAGTAGCACGCTTACCTACTATTTACAAAATTCCAAAAGCTTTTTATATCAGTAGGAATAAATTGTTCAGTTAATTGAACATAGTGATTATAACAAACGATAGTGAGTCTTTTACATGTAGATCCTAGATTAGCAAATACTTCATAATCAACGTGAGATTGTGTAACCTTATTATGCGCTCTTTTCTTTGCAATAATGCATCCTTTGAGTTCACCACTATACCAGCGTGAAAATTTCCTTGCAGATATACGTTTTTGTGGTACAAATAATTATGTGTTATATAAAGAATGTTGTAGAAAACATTAATCATTTCGTTTAGTGATTTATTACACCCAACACAACCCAAATAATCTTTATAGCACTGTAATCAGCCAATCTAAAATCCCTATAGAAACCATCAGCTGAAGGATGGTCATCAGTGTTTGAAATTATCAATAGTGATAACTAAAGGAGGATGATAACCATCAGGAGGTATCAAGGCTTCTTCACTTAATGGAACTAACATTGACTAATTCTGCGAAAATATTAGGTCCAACATAACATTTCTATTATTTCTTACACTATTAACTTGAAAAATATTGTGAAAGGAACAAACGTTCGAGATGATCTCTATCAATTCAACCTCAGCAGGCAGAGCATAGGGTCCAGGGATTGCGGTCGATCCCAGATGATCAGTTTTCCATACTGCATTAGGCAGATTGAAATCACCAAAAAAGATGAAGTGGGGTGTTAGGTAATTTTTCCAGGACTGAATCCAGATTATAACCAAGATATGTATAAAAAATACTAGGTGACTTTGGTGGAATATAAACGCTGCTTAAAATGAATTGAGTGTTCCCTCCTCCAACCAAGACGAATAATTGCTTAATCTCCAACATGCTATGTAATATTCTACTGGTAATTCTCTTGTGAACTGCTATCAAGACACCACCGCCCCTTGAGCAAGTACTAGTATCTGGTGACCTATCCCTTCTATACACATTATAGTCATCCATGTGGAACTCCTCATCGAAAAATCCATCATGTAGCCATGTTTCGGTGAAAATGATAATATCAAATGAGGAGAATTGAACTCCTTGCATTAAAAGATTTAATTTAGTTCTTAAACCACGAACATTCTGGTAATACACTGAAAACTTACACATAGGACCACTGCCAGAAGGAGATGTTAGTTTTTTGAAACTATTTTTGGAACTTCATTAATGTACTTCAGCTTCAAATTGATTTCACCAGCATTCACCCGTCTATTTAGTTCATCCCTTATGGATTTCTCATATTGTCTCTGTCTAGGAGTAAGATCAGGTGCGATATAAACTTTGCTTCCTTTAAGTCTGTATTTACTTTTTAATACTTTATTCACAGTATGAGATGAAGGGAAAACAACTTTGACTGGCTTTATACCATTTTTATTAGTCTTTCCTATTCGAAAGACTTCAACAATGTTAGAGCTTTCACCAATTGTATCTGTGATAAGGGTCGTTACATCCGCCAACTCGTTTTTATTATCTGGAAAATTAAGTAATATGATGTTAGTAGATTGCTTCATTCGGTCGTTTACTTCATTAAACATTTCTTCTTCAACTGAAGGAATAGAAGTCCCTGCCTTCATGGCCTGCACTTCAGCTTTTAATTCATCAAGCGCTTGCACAAGACGGGGAACTTGTAGGAGACCAGTCATACAGTCGTCACAAAAAAATTTCAAAAGGCGCTTGCCTTTCAGCTCAATAACTTTTATTTCAGATGCAGAAAGACCTGAACATGTCTTGTGGATGTTATGGCTGCAACCATCACAACTTATCATCTGATTGGCATCACCATCAAAGTTACATTTAATACAAGGTATTTTGAGATATAAAAATAATGCTCGATTTCACAGAAGCGTCCACCCTGCACTAGTAAAGTTTTTATTCACCAAGATTTTTGTTTAAGAAGACTTTATCTGTTTAAGTTTTTGCCTTAAAGCATTGCAATATGTTTAATTGTAGTAATTAAG
This sequence comes from Monochamus alternatus, assembly GCA_037114965.1. Lineage (NCBI taxonomy): Eukaryota > Metazoa > Arthropoda > Insecta > Coleoptera > Cerambycidae > Monochamus > Monochamus alternatus. The sequence goes on along the minus strand of CM073428.1, from coordinate 44,000,028 downwards.
AAAAATGATGAAAATAAAGTGAAAAGAATAAACAAGTAATGTTCCACATTACTTAAAGTAAGTATGCTAGTATCAATTTCAAATTAAAAGAAATATCAAAGTGGCGTGGCTCTGTAATATATGATAGACTATATGATTTCGCATTTCAATGATACTTTTCTATCTATCTAGACAGTCTATGTTTAAGATTAGTTTTTCAATGGTTTTTTGAAGCAAATTTTAAAAAACATATTTCCACATTTTTTTACATCATTTTTTCAAAAAACAATTAAAAAACTAATCTTAAACAGAATATTTACTTAAAAACTGTCAGTGAATGTCAATTTATCACACACTTCAAAATTACGTCACTTTGACATTTCTAGAGTCACAGATCATAGACAAATATTTCTATTAATTTGAAATTGATCTGATCTTACTTAATTTAAGAAATGTGAAGCATTTTTTTTATTATAATTACTTTATTTTCTCTATTTTCCTTAATTAATACAATCAAACCTATTACTATATTATATGGATAAAACGCGAATAAAAATATGCATCATAACAACTAAAAATAGCTATAACACGGCATTTGAAAAAAGAAAGTTGAGTGTCTTCCAACTGACAGTTTTGAATAAATGTTGTTTTTTTTATTATCACTCTGTAACTGCACATATTTCAGCACTTTATTTATGTTTCTGATGGATAAAATATGTTTAAAATATCTTTGCTTACTATAAATAGTAAGCAAAGAATTACAATTTCTGTATTTCATATGATACAGAACTAAAAGAAAGCAACTGGTGTTTGCTAGGAAGAATCACCTGCAAACTTACTTTACGCAGAAGGTACCTATCACATAGTTATTTAAAGCTAGAATAATTTGTAATTATTGTTATGTGTTCCGCCGTATTAACATTTAAAACAATTTAAATAAGTCCCGCCACTTATTGTAAGGTCTGATGGACCACGAGACGGCGTGTAGATTGTAAGTTTAGTTCTGTTGTTGTTCTCTAGTAGTAGGTAGTCAGTTGTCAGACAGTCGATATGTCATGTTATTGTCATATATATTAAATATAACTAGTACACATCCCAAAAGGCATTAAAAGTTATTTAACAATAGCCCGTATTAAGCTGCAGCCAAGGCAGTCAAGAGAAGATAATTATCAAATGTGATAATATCAATTCACATAAAAACAATGTGTGTGTGGTGCCACAAATTACATAAACATCCGACACAATTGTTGAAAGCTAATTGTTGTTACAATATACATAACATAACGTAATAAGGTAGGTATCGAACAATGAAATGGCAAGATTTGTTTCTAATCGTACATGCATGGCCATCCCTCAGATTGAACGTTGCTCTATAAATAAATTAGAACACAGAACAAGTATTTAATATAAAATCAGATGTAATAATGTAATTTTATTTTATTGATAATTAATCCAGAAGGTACCTATCGCATAGACATTTAAAGCTAGACAGCAATTTGTAATTATTGTTTTTATCATTCAGGTATGTTTGTGTAGTGCCACAAATTATATTGAAACAAAACGATTGGAACATAGTACACCAAACAGAATGAACGAAAAATATCACAGACATTTGGTTAGAATTAATTTTATACATGGAATGGCGGATAATATAAAGAAGTCCCCTAACTCACTTTGGAGAGTATTTTACCAGAACAAAATTTTCAAAAATGTTACACAAGACTGAACGGAGTGATTTTTTATATTTTATTATACTATGATTCAGTTGTAATCAGCATAATTTTAATTAAAAAGTAATATATACCTATATTGTGGCTCATTTTTTAATTAATGACTAAATTGAATAACTTGACTCTTCATCTTCAGTATTAATTATTATTATAAGTATTATTTCTGAAACATTTTTATTAAATAATTTAGGTAGAATAAAAAACAACAAATACAAATTTTAATTTATTAACAATAAAATAAAATTACATTAAGTATCTACATTATTACATCTGGTTTTATATTAAACAGTTATTCTGTATTGTAATTTCTTTTACAGAGCAATGTTCAATCTGAGGAATGGTCATGTATGTACGAAACAAATCTTGCCATTTTATTGTTCGGTACCTACCTTATTACGTTATGTTGTGTATATTGTAACAACAGTTAGCTTTCAACAATTTTAAGATATTCTAACGAGATGTTTTCATACTGTACATAAAGTTAGAAATTTTATTCGTTTCAAAATTTTAAAACCCACGACAGACAACTGAATTTAATGTCTTATAGAATACTCTTCAAAGTGATTTAGAGACTTCTTTATAATGTTATCCATCATTCCATGTTTACAATTAATTCCAAGAAAATGTCTGTGTAATATTTTTCGTTTATTCTTTGTGGTGTCGGATGTTTATGTAATTTGCGGCATTACACACATAACTGAAAGATAAAAACAATAATTACAAATTATTATCTAGCTTTAAATGACTACGTGATAGGTACCAAAAACCAGTTGCTTCCTTTTAGTTCTGTATCATATGAAATACAGAAATTGTAATTCATTGCTTACTATTTTACAGATGTACAGTTCTTCTTAAACATATTTTATTCATCAGAAACATAAATAAAGTGCTGAAATATGTGCACAACAATCAATCATTGTTATGCTTTAGTAATATTTCTTTTGTGGGGTTGGGGTAAGTTTAGTTCTCACTTTCAACGACAAACACGTTCACATAATAATAAAAAAGTTTTAGGAATCGTTTTGTTCGAATTAATTTGTTGGTAAATAAGTAATCAATAATTACAGCAGTTGGAAAAGAGGGATATTCATTAGGTACTTACACAATTTTGTAAATTATTTTGTGATAAAAAATACGGGTACCTAACTATAATGTACACTGTAGTAACATAAAAAATACAATTTACTGAAATTTTATTACATTATAATGGAACAATTTAAAAATATCCAGATATTTTACACAACATTCACGCTGAACGGCTGTAACCATAGCTGTAACGAAAGACTGCGCCGGCTCCAAAAGCCTCAACTCAAGTCTAAATTTTTATCGATAAGTCTCGATAACACCATTGTACCTACGTAAATTGCATTACATACATTATTTAGCGTTACTTATGTCCAATAAAATATTTTATGGCGTTAATATTTGACAATTCAATGACAATTCATTGTTTTGACGTTTAGCGATGTTAGTTTCTTCCGTGTAAGTCTGGCTCAAGGTTATGCACGTTTTACATGAAAAACAATGAAATTTGGGTACTTTTTGGAGGCGTTTTTTTGTTAAATTTTTTAATGTTTATTTATCAGAATGTGTTCATAATTAAGTATATTTCAATTTAAACATAAGTTTTAGCAGGGCTGACAACCAAAAAATCAAAATTAAATCGATTTCCTGGAAAAAAACACCCTGTATAAGAGTTGATGTTATCATCAGATTCTACGCGCCCATCTAGTAGTCTGTATACCAAATTTCGTCGTACTGGCTATGCTGGTTTCTGAGATATTCGCACTGAAAGTCTTAGAGGGAACACCCGGTATATTTTTAGCAAATAGCATCATAGCATTGGCTTCAGATATAACGGGAAATAGAAATAGCTTTGAAGATAATACAGCAGAAACTATATTAAATTCAGAGATTGAAAATCATGGTAAGTCAATTGTCAGTGCTATTTGAAAAAATTATAAAAATACAGGGTGCGTTCAAGTTTTAAGGTCGCTGATTTTATTTCTTACAAATTAATCATACAAAAAATTTGAAATTTCTGTCACTTTTCAATATAATCTCCCTGTAGCCGTACACATTTTTCACAACGTCGTCATGTTTTAAACACTGGAAAATCGTTGATGCAACAGCAACATGACTAGTGAATGTACGCCCATGGAGAGTGTCTTTCATCATTGGGAAAAGCCAAAAATCGCCTTGTTCTGTTGGAAGGAAGCGTTTGTCACCGCAGTGCCCTTTGAAATGCAATGAGACCGCCATCGCTGTTCCAAAGGGCACTGACACTACGGTGACCAGTGCATCCTACCAACATGGTTTAAAGAACAAGCTCCTTCCAGCACTACAACAAAAACCAGAAAAGACTACACGTCTGCTTTTCATTAGGACAATGCACCAGCCTATAGGCATACGCGATTCCGCAGTTTCTCTGTGAAAACTGGTTTGAAGTGGTTTCTCATGCTCCGAAGTCACAAGATTTCTAACGATTTTTGGCTTTTCCTAACGATGAAAGACACTCTGCGTGGGCGCACATTCACTAATCATGCTGCTATTGAATCAGCGATTTTTAATCTTGGGAAAAACGGCTTAAAGCTTATCATAAAAATATTTCTCCAAAGTAGTGTCGTCTACCCCTTGAGGAAAATATATTTGTACTTAACAACTGGGAATATTTAGAAGAATGCAAAATGTTTTACTAAAACTTTTTTTATATAATTTTTGAAGTAACTAAACTACAAAATTTAACTTCACATACAGCGGGTATTATGGTGACAGCCCATCAGAATATTTAAGAGACTACTTGGATTTGAATTTTGAAAATTTGAGACCTGGGGTTTTTGGGGATGCTCTCGTTAAATAAAATAATGCCATTCTTGTAGCACCGGTTATACCTGAAATCGCCATCAACTTGCATATTTTGAATCGTATACCCTGTATATTTATACATTTCTAGATTCTACATATAATTTATGGGGATTTTTATAAAGCTTCCTTATATCTAATTCTAATGGTCTTTGAGATATTTCAAATTTATTAAAAACAATTACTTTTCCATTGCCAATTATACATATACACTTTTTTATACCATATATATATTTTGCTTGTATTCTATTTCTTTGCTGTAACATATAGTTACAATATTAGTCATTTTATCGTCTGCTTAGATTTGCATTTATTTTTTTACAGATAGAGTTCTAGATCCAACTTAGCTTTAGTGTGAATTATACCGTTGTACTGCATACTTACTTTGATTCAATAAACGTCGTTCTTATTCTTTATAAATGTATTAAGTTATTTGCAACATTCCCGTTCGGCATATACTTAATTGGCGCAGTCGGTAGGATCTACAAACAAGTCTCTGAATTCTCGTGAGTGAGATCCTCGGTGTACTCCTGTACTTTGTTGAAGATCCAGGACCTGTCCAGCTCTCAGGTGAAATTTATTAGATACGGAACTTCAAGTGGTTGGTCAACTTGACGCCGAGATTCTTGGACCGTCGACGACGATTCAAAGTAAGTCACTCTTGTATTTTCCCACTCCTTTCCCAGCTAAGTTGATATAAACTGATTTTTTATATATATATTTGTACGGCGAAAAGACATTTTGATTTACACTTGCCTGTGTACAAGTGAATTTAATTGTTCTGAATTCGTGAGTCAACTCTTCTACGATTAGAGTGACTGTTTTCTCTGTCCAAAGTGCTTCTTTTGTTGAATGACTATTCGAACAATTAGTTTATGAGTCAACTCGACTGAAATTGAAGTGTTTGTCCAGATGCCAAAGGATAGTAATTCTCAAGCTAGATTACGAGTAGATAATCCATACCAGGTCCCTGTCGGTGTTGGACTCTCCGTAAATCAAAACGAATAGATAGTTTAATCCAATATGACTACCAATTCTAATATTAACGAAGCTAAAGCTTTCCTTGATGTGATACCAGTTTTTGATGATTCACAAACCAAACTTCAAACATTTTGTAGATTATGTGACGAATTAATTAGGATTTTTAATATCCCCCAACGTTTAGAGATTCAAACTTGGACACAAATTAAAAATTTATTACAGCAAAATTTCGGAGATTGTAGAGATCTCCCATGCCTTCAGCAAGATTTAATTCACATGCGGTATAATCCGAAAAATGAAACTTTACAAGAATTCTCAAATAGAATTCAACACCTTAGGTCAATCTTATCTCAAAAGTTAGTAAACTTAAATATCACAGCTGTTGAAAAACAAGCTTACCAAGACATTTACGCTAGACTCGCACTCGACACGTACATCGCGAACTCGCCAGATAACTTGCAGTCAATGATACGTACACCTGATAAAACTACATTAGAAGACGCGATATCTTTTGTAAACCGAGAACTACAATTTAATCAGTACAAAGAACAACTTAGAAAAAACATGTCTTATTCACAATCGCCGTCAGTCCCACCTAAAATTCCGCAACGAAACCAAAATCCTAATATGAATTTTAGAACTAACCAAAATTTTAAACCGAATTTCTAAAATCAAATTTTTTTCAAGACCACCTCTTCCACCAAGAAATCCAAATTTTAATCAAAATTATAATCAAAACCGAAATCAACAAGCTTCGGGAATCAAAATTATAGACCAAATCATCCCACTCCGATGTCAGGAGTTCAATCATTTGTAAATCAAACTCATAATACTAGAAATAATCAACAAAATTTTAGACAAAAACTAAATAGGCAAAATTTCTCTAGAGCTAATGAAAATTCTAATATTGAAGGACAAAACTTTGAACAAAATTTTGATCCAAATTTCGACCCTAATCAAGAATGTCAAAACGAAAATTTACCTTTTGAACAAAATTATGATACAGATTATAACGATGAAGATTTTAATCAAAATTGTAACCTGGATTTTTATGACTGTGAAAATAACCAAAATTTTCCGTTTACTCTTCCTCAAGACAACCAAACGTAATAGAAAATAATATTCAATTAGCTGCCCAGTTACCATATATAGAAATTTCTCAACATCCTTATCCCCCTTTGAAACTTTTAATAGATACAGGCACTTTATATTCTATGTTACGACCTGACATAATAGAAAAGATGTGTCCAAATCAAATTTTTAATTTTTCGACTCAAGTAAAAACCATTTTAGGCAAATGTACCATTAAACAAAAAGCTCATGTACCTGCATTTTCAGAGTGTAATTCATTATTGGCTACCATGACATGAAAAAATTTAACATGATAATTGACTTACCTAACAACAGACTTATAGGACAAAACTTTAATATTCCCCTTTATTTACGAGATCCGATCCCTATGACATAACAAGACGAGTAACACTTGCCCCAAATGAATATTTAAAAACGACCATCCCTGTAGAAGCAAACTTTGGCGATATTTTAATACCTTTTCAAAATTTAAACAATTTAATAATTAGACAAACAATAACAACCAGCGAAGACGGATATGCCCGGGTAGAACTTTTTAATCCCTCTAGTGAAACAAAAACTTTTTATTTTCAAAAACCTATTCCTTGTCAAAATATAGAACATTTTGAATTATACAATTTCCAAATTTCTTCAAACGCAAGCAAATGTAAAAAAGAACAAATTCCAAATTTATTAAGAACAGAACATTTATCTAAAGAATAAAAACAACAAGCAATTATTATGTTTTTTATTTTCCTGGCGATCCTTTTACTTTTACTAATCAAGTTAAACATCAAATAAAAACTGAATACGAAATTCCTGTTCATACAAAGACATATAGATACCCAGAAGTTCATAAAGAAGAAGTAAGAGCACAGATAAATTCCTTATTACAAAATAACATTATCCGAGTTTCAGATTCACCATGGTCCAGTCCCATATGGATTGTACCCAAAAAATTAGATGCTTCCGGAAATAAAAAATGGCGCGTAGTAGTCTACCGAAAAGTTAACGAAAAGACAGTCACTGACAGATATCCTATTCTAAACATTTAGACAAACTAGGACGATCCCAATATTTCACTACCCTTGACCTAGCATCCGGTTTCCATCAAATAGAAATGTCCCCAGAATCAATCCCAAAAACCGCTTTTAACACTAACAATGGACATTATGAATTTTTAAGACTTTTCAAAGAATCATGGACAATGTTCTTAGAGATTTACAAAATAAAATTTGCCTTGTATATATGGACGACATTGTAATTTTTAGCACTTCCCTTCAAGAACACATTCAAAATTTAAAACTATTATTTCAAGCTTTAAGAAAAGCAAATCTGAAAATTCAATTAGACAAATCCAAATTTTTAAAAAGAGAAACCACATTTTTAGGACATATTATTACCCCTTCAGGAATAAAACCAAACCCAGACAAAGTAAAAGCCATTCAAAAATTCCCTATTCCTAAAACACCTTACAACATAAAATCATTTATTGAACTTGTAGGATATTATCGAAAATTTATAAATAATTTTGCAAAAATAACAAAACCTCTAACTCAATGTTTAAAAAAAGAAAATAAAATCGAACACTCACTTGAATTTTTAGAATCAGTAAATTTATGTAAAAATATTTTATCTAATGAACCTCTTTTAGCCTTCCCAGATTTTTCAAAAACTTTTGTATTAACCTCCGACGCATCTAACTTTGCGATCGGAGCTGTTTTACCTGAAAACGGTCACCCAATTTCATACGCGAGTAGAATTTTAAATCCGGCAGAAATAAATTATTCAACAATTGAAAAGGAATTATTAGCAATCGTTTGGGCAAACAAATATTTTAGACCTTACCTATGTGGAAGAAAATTTATAACACAGACCATAAACCCCTTCAGTGGCTTTTCTTCTTAAAAAACTCTTAGTCTAGATTAGTCCGTTAGAGAGTAAAATTAGAAGAATTTGAATATGAAGTAAAATATATTAAAGGAAAAGAAAACAATGTTGCAGACGCATTATCCCGATTCCCTCCAGGCATTAATATCCACCAAATTCAACCCTCTACTTCTCAAGCCTTAGACTTATCTATTTCAGATGATAACACACTGTCTATGTTAGTAAACGTGGATAGACCTAACACACCTATAGACAAAGAGTTACTTAACGATATTTTATGTCAACTTCCAGAACCTTCTCCTCCAGTATTACACATTCCAGAACCCTCCAGTATTACATATCCCAGAACCTGACGACAACGAAACAATACATACCTCGATAGAAAATCCAGTAGCAGAACTACCCATAACCGATCAACCAATAAATCAATTTAAATATCAAGTATCTATCGCTCTAAATCCAAATCTTGTTCAACCTTATTGGCACAGACTAACCAGACCTTTTGATAAAAATTCAATTTTTATAGTATTTAATCCTCAACTTTCAGACCAAAATAAAGCTAAAATATTACAAAACTTTTTAAAACCAAAAGAAATAAACTATTTATATTTTTATGATCAAAAAGCTAGACAATGTTGTGAACGTTTAATACCAAAATTCTTTAATAATACAATTAAATTTAGAATCTCCACATTAAAAACTCAAGATGTAGAAAAACTAGAATCTCAAATCAGATTAATAATAAAACAACATGTAGTAAATACAGTACACAGAGGCATTGACACTGTTTATAATTCTTTAGCAAAAACTCACTATTGGCCTAATATGAAAGAAACTATAACTACCTATATAAATAATTGTGAAACATGTAATCGAGCAAAATATGATAGACACTCACAAAATCCACCAATCCAAAAGACGGAAACGCCCACTAAACCTTTCGACATTGTACACATAGACATACTATTCTTTGACAAAAATCAATTCTAACTGTTTTTGACACATTTTCAAAATTAGGACAAGCCTATCCTATACCTAGTAGGAATGCTATAACAACGACTAATACTATTCTAAATTACATCTCCCATTACGGAAAACCAGTCAAAATAATCTGTAATCAAGGCAGTGAATTTAATAATAAAATATTTTCAGAATTTTGTCAACTACATAAAATAATTTTACATTTCACTAGCGTCAGTAATTCAAATTCTAATAGTCCAGTCAAACGCTTCCACTCAACAATTTTAGGCTCCATCAGAGCCCTGAAATTAGATAATCCTACTTTAAATCAAGAAACTCTCATTAAATTAGCAACAATTGGATACAATAATTCCGTACATTCGGTAACTCAGAAAACACCCTTAGAAATAATATTAGGTTCACCCCAAAACATAGAAATAGATGAAAGAATAATTACTACAAATTTTATAGAAAAACAAAAACAAATCTATTTAAAATTATACGAGGACATACAAAATAAAATGGAGGTGACAAAACAAAAAACTTTAGACCGGGTAAACAAAAATAAAACTGAACCACAAGAAGTCAAAATTCTACAAGACATACTAATCAAAGGCAATTTATCAAATAGATACAAAACAAAACCAAAATTTAAGAAAGTCATAGTTATGGGAGATAACAGCCCTACTATTCAAACAGAAAAAGGAAAAATTCACAAAAAGCATGTTAAAAAATCAAAATCTCCTGACACTTCTCCTCTGTCCAAGGATGAAGATTTTACTGATAGTGACGACAATATTCCATTGGCACGCCTCTTCAGAAATACTTAAACTTATCAAACACTATTCGAAATCTGACTTGTAGAAAAATTCTAAATCTTATTAGTACAGGATATAATAAAACTCTTTGGTCTCATGAACAATCAAAACAGAGAACAAATAGAAAATAAATTAGAAATTTTAGAAATCAATTTAACTTACTCAATTAAAGGAACAATTAGGTTACTTAATCTCTTTCATCAAAATTAATAATACTCTACACTCATCAGTCAAAACACATGTTCAAAATTATAAAATTTATATCAACTCTCAAATTCCCATGTTTCAAATACCTCCAAATTTTACCTGTACCCATGAACCAAAACCTACCTATTCCTACCTCAACCTACTTACTTAAGAATCAACAAGATATCTTCAAAGGAGGAATGTACCCAAATACCAGGCCTGTATTCATGGAACGACACGAACAGAGTCAACTGCAGTGGCAAAATCCTATCGACTGTACTACATCCAAAATTTAAAGAAATTCCATACATCAAATTCAAAAAATCGTTACTTATATAATTTACAACTCACCATGATATTACAGCTAAATGAACTGAGTAGTTTAGCAGAAAGTATATCCAAATATAAAATCTGACCCCTGGGATTGTTTGACCAAGATCCATATCAACAACTTTACTATTTTTCATATGCACACATCTAATAATAATATTATATTTTCAAGAAAATAACTTCAATCAGTAGCAGCTACAATTTTGTATGAAGGTCAAACCCAACGACGACCACACAATTTAACGACTGGAATCACGTTTATACCCGATGATATCCAGTCACCACACCAGGAACAGTGACTCCCAGCTGTTTCCTTTTTACCCTCCACGAGATGAGCATCAAAATTAAGAAGCAAGGGAGATAGAGGGATTCCTATGAGTTATTACAGTTACTTTAAAAACTGTTTAATTTTGTACAGGGTGGTGAAAATTTACTGCCGAATTTGCATAGCTTCGAAAATCCAAAACTTAGTTTTTCTTAAATGGAACATCCTCTATATTTCAACAAAAACTGTTGCAGAATTTTATTCTCTTCAATCCATACTACCTTCCCTATACCTATTTCTACATAATTTTGGAAATGATCCAATTTTCTCCAAGGATAGCTATGAAATTGCTAGGAATTTTAAAAACAAAAAATAATAACTTATGACATATTAATAATTGTTTTTCAGGTTCCTAGCAATTTCATAACCATCCACGTAAGAAATTGGATCATTTTATTTGTTATCACAAGAACTGTCAATAACATGAAAACTAGGTATAGGGAAATATAATATGGATCGATAGAGACTAAACCTCTGCAGCAGCTTTTGGTGGAATATACAAGGTGTTCTATATAAAAAAAGTTTTGACAGTTAGAATTTATACAAATTTGGCAATATATTTTCACCATCCTGTATAAAATTAAACACTTTAAGGCAACTGTAATACTGTAATAACTGATAGGAATCCTTCTCATGCAAATATCAATACTTCAACTTGGATGATGTAAAAAATTGCCAATTTTGAATTCGGCAATGGAAAGCAATTGTTTTTAATAAAACTGAAATATATTTCGAAGACCAATAGAGTTCGATATAAGGAAGCTTTGTAAAAGTCTCATTATAATTATGCATAGAATCTAAAAAAGGCATATATATACAGGGTGTCCCACTTAAAATAAGCAAGTTGATGGTGATTTCTGATATAACCAAAAATACTACAAGAATGGCATTATTTTACTTAAAAAAAGCATCCTCGGAAACTGCGCCGTCACTGTACACCAAGCGGCATACAAAGTGTCAAAAATTTGGTTATACTGGGTGTGTTTAGCAAACACAACTGTTTAGAATTAGCACACAACCTGTTTAGTGCTGATTACTTGCTACAGTTGTTGATTCGCTAAACGAAAACTTATCAACTCTGCTGTCACTTTCAAAAGTTCGTACGATTAGGTTACAAACTATGAATTTTAGACGTTTGGACGATTTTCTTCATCATTTAAAACATAAATACTATTATTTTGGTTATGTGATGTACCAAATAAAGACTTAACCTAGATTTGTGTGCACAATTTGAGTTAACTAGAGTCAGCGTACAAATTTACTGCTTAGAAGGTTGAGCAACAGTTGAGAGTCAGCATATATGCAACTGTTTCGTTTAGCGAACCGCTGCCGTCAACCGTTGCCAACAGTTGTGTTCCCTAAACGGGCCCACTGATTTTGTTTTTTTTTTTCTTTTTAGTCGATCAGTCTAATAAATACAAAACAAGTACCCATAAAAGACATTGTTGTTTATTTTGTAAGAAAATAATATTTCAATTAAGTAGACATTGGAAAAATATACATAAAGAAGAGCCTGAAATGAGGACAATTATGACTTTACATTCAACAAATCCTTTAAGAAGACAGAAAATTGAAAGACTAAGACGATGAGATTACGAGCATAACAAATCAAATCATTTCAATATTGAAAAGAATATTGTTGCAAGAATATCGAAAAATTCGCCAGTTGTATTTGTGCCTTGTGCCTCCTGTTTAGGATAATTCAGCAAAAATAATATTCGCCATCATAAACAAAACTGTTCTCCAAATCCAGGAAGCAGACATTTACAAGGAGCTTCCAGAAAATTAACTTTTCATATTCATGAGAAAGTGTCGGACACTAAAAAAAATAATAACTCCGAACATGTTGCATGATGAGGTTACAAACCAAATTTTCTTCGATGAAATATTAGTAATATACAGTAACTACTTATGCATAAAATATACCGAGCACCACTTGAAAAATCACGTAAGAGCACAGGAAGGTATTGATTTTCATGAAACCTTTTCAACTTTAAGACCGCCGCTCGAAGATCTCTCGACACAAACAACGCATGAGGGTCTAGTGTATATTTTTGTATTTATTTTAAATAAATTTCAGAGCGCTTAATGTAGATTTCCCTACAGCTCAGAAATACTGACTTATTCGGAAATAGTTCTACTTACAGTTAGGTGGCGGTAGCGTTGCTACACATATTGTCATTTAAACGAACCGGGTGGCCCAAATATAGTAAAAGCATTGTTGCTTTAATGAAACCTGGATTGCGATGCATGTTTGTGCTGTTATAATAATTGCATTAAATAATTAATATACTCGTACAGCAATGTACTATAATGAACAAATATTTATCACAATTATATAAAACACAGACTAGAAGTAATGACAATTTAAATTGTTGTAGATATAGGTGTTTAGTATTACCAATAACATAACTATATTTACTAAAACACCTGCAATTGCATAACAATACAGATCAATTTAGAGCTTTGATAAATCGTAAATCTTTATGACTTGAGTTCTATATAGACAAGTGTTCTACCAACGTTGGCGGAATAAATATTCTGTAAACTTTGCTTCTGTCGAACACCCAACTTTGATTTCTTTTTGTTCAATCAGGGGGGTTTAATTACATTACCACAACGTTTCTTTTTATTTTTAAATAAATAGCTTGTTTTGATGTACAAATTGATGTATACGAGTACGCATACACTATTTCAAGACCGTTAAAATCATGTGACATTTGTATTGATACAGCATCAGGGGACGCGTTAAGTAAGTCATATTGAAAGTTTTTTCTTGACGAATTTTACGACCTTGATATTTTTGCAGTCTCAAATAGTTTATGTTATAGTTGCGAGTTGCGATAAGCATTCAGGCTGACGTTACACAATTGTTAATACTGGCAACATAATGTTCGATAGTTTATCCCATTAAAAACATTTTTTTTTATTTAGTGTAGTAGGTATATAGTTTTGTTATTTTCAGTTGCAGTTTCTTAAATATTTTGATGAAAATATGAATTATTCTTTTTTCGTATGACTTAAGTCGTCTGAATTCTTGCCGCTACTATATTTAGTCAATTTTAAACAAATAAAAATGGTCGTCTTTCATTGTCATATATGAATTGACTATGAATTCTAAAAACAAACGACACAGGGTAAATAATTAAAATTTGAATTTAAAAATTATTACTTTTTTAAATTATTTTATTGGAATTGAACATTATTGAAAAACCATCATATTTTATTTCATATCTCAATATCGTTATCAAAGAAATATATTTGGGCCGTTTACTACTGAGAATGATATGCTTTGCGACAATTAAACAAGAGTTCATTTTTTATTAACTGATCCCTGAATAAGAAAAGTGACCTTCAAATTATCAGCCAAGAATTATTTTGAATTCTTGAAGGACATCAAAGATATAACCAGAAACAGTTACTATTTTTAAAAATTTATCACCTTATACTTCAGTAGGCATGTCCATAGTGGAAAAATAATCATGTTATTATGATCCAGCAAATATTTATACGCTCACGGAACACCCTGTATAGCGTTCCTTAGTAGACCGCCATAAACCTTAAACACCTGCAAACAATCACGGTCTATACAGGACTAACATTTGAATTTTCTCACATGTTCATATGTAGAAAAGGATAAAATATTGAATATTTTTCGATCAGTCTTATTTTTGATTTCTATATAGTCGATACGGCTTTGTGTTATAAATTATTGTGAACTATATTGTGGATTGTGTTTATTTAGAAGTCAGCAAGCTTTTCCAAACTTTTTTGTGTATTATTTAAAGTGCCTAGAAGTGTCGCCAAAAGTGCAAAACGCAGTAAAGCTGCGAAACAAGCGAAGCTTAGCTGGCAGGGCGGCAGAAATAATATAAATAGGTAAGTACGTATTATTAATTAAAGGTGTATTAGATATATACCTATGTTCTTTTACGAAAGATATATATTTTCTAGATTTGACAAACAAAATGTCGGATATGAAAAAAATTTAGACACTGATGGCATGTTAGTATTTTATCATCATGGGACTGGGAAGCAGATAATTTTATCCAAAGGTAAGGGGTAAAAAATTAGAATAGGTAAGTATATATACTTCCATTTGTCCAGTAAACGTAAATTTCTCAGGTAAATAAAAGAAATCTGCAGGATAAAAATAAGTGGCATAGAAATTTTGAATTTACTCTAAAATTTTTTTATCATTTGATAATTTGAAATTGCATGGGCGCCCGCAGGGGTATAGTAGGGGACGTGACTCATAATAAGTAATTGTTTCTGTGAAAGAATGGTTTGAACTACTTACTGTCTATTTTCTGGACAAAAGAAAAAACAGTATTTTTTAGTTGAAATAGTAATTTTATTTCTTTCAACAAAAAAATACCTACTTCAAAGTAGTTCAAGCACTGCAAAAATTGCAAGGTCTTTTAAGACAGTGTCGTCCTAAATTTTATTATTTTCCCAACTGATTAGCGTCCGTAACTTATTTGAAGGAGAGTGAACAGTTATTTGAAATCTGAAAAATTTATTTCTGTCTAAATTTTTAATCATGCTAAAGGTCTATTAAATTTACAATATATACTCATTAAAAATTTTTATATATGAAAAAAATAGGATTCATTATAAAAATGTAAATTTAAATAATATTTTACTATTATACGTGAAGAAGCACAAGTTTATTTTTATAAATAAATCAATGAAATGTTGAAAATGTTAACTTGTTATTGTAGAGATACCAGATGGGCAGCAAAAACTTATAGAAACCCTAACATTTCTTTGAAGGAAATAGGTATCATATCATCTGATGAATGCGATAGGTATGTATAGCAATATTTATTATATGTATAATAAATATCAAATTTATCGTGTTTGGTAGACATTTTATTAAAAATGTTATATTTTTTCTAGGTTGTTATGCCGTGGTCTAGGTAACTTATTGCCGTCAGTTATAGAATTAATGAGGGCTTTCTTAGTCTTAGCTCGAAATATTTGATCTGCTATTGTTTTCGGGCTAGGCTCTGTGGAAACGAGCCTGCTCTCAGAACCTCTGGGCCCGTTCATATATTTATTTCAGTTTTTATTATTGGTAGTAATGCTGCTACGATCGGAATCGTTCCTTGTACAACGATGGTGCTGTCCGATGTCTCATAGTAACATCTGCAACTCTGGCTGCATCCCAGGGACGTTTTGATGGGGTAGTAAATTTTTGGCTTGTGAATATTTACAATTAAATAAATTCAAATACGAAAATAATTATTTTATTCAATTCATTCGTTCAACAACTAATTCGTAAAACCACAGAAAACAGTAGATATGTACTAAATTTTACACGATGAGCACACATGGTAGCAGACAATGCATAAAATGTGAAAGAAACATTTCTCAAAATGTTAATGTTTGGCGAGAACATTTTTTTGGATAGATAATAAATTATTTTGCAAAATAATTTAAATTCCTAAATATTTTTCCATTTATAGAATAACGAATTTCATGTTGTTGATAATAATATACTATTAGATTAGGTCACTAATTTCTACAACTAGAGCAACCATTTTAATACAGTTTGAAAATTGCTTAAATTATTTTTATATAATTATAATAAAAAAAATACTAATGCAAATTATAAAAATTAACAAAAAGATTTTAAACAACGAGAAAAATGTTCATTACGATTTATTCATAAACTTCGTTTTTATAAAAAAATGCAATAATAAGTTTTTGTAGTTAATTAATATCACATTGTACATCTGTAATTCAACGTGAAGATGAAAGTTCTTAGTAAGATGCAACATAAAATTTTAAAACAGTGTATTAGTTAATAAAAAGAAAATTATTGTTTTTTAACAATGCTATATTTTTCAAAAAAAATTGTAACAAACCGACGTTGCTCTTTTGATATCTATCGGTTCGTAAAGTTTGCTCGTTTAACTATAAAATATCCTGTATATACGTATATTTGTTTTTTTCTTGTATTTTAAAGTTTAATCTCATTGAATGTGTTACTCAAAAAAATAAAATAAAAATAAATAGAGAAATGCAAATAACAATAGAAAATATGCGTGACAGTATTCGACAAGCATACCAAAAATTACATCCTTAAAGCTGAGAAACTTTAACATAAAAATGTTAAGAGGAGGTTTGATAAATCTTTAATGCATATAAATGAATAAATGCCACTATAACTATACTTGAAATGAGATAAATAAAAAAAATAATATTTTTTACCAAACATATCCAGACACGTTAAGGGCAATAAGAGCATGTCAAAGAATTTGAGGTAAAACTAGGAATGTGCACATTAATCCTGTTACATACTGACAGCAACCTGATGCTTAGGTCATGACATAACCCGGAAAACCATTATATGTAGATC
This sequence comes from Monochamus alternatus, assembly GCA_037114965.1. Classification (NCBI taxonomy): domain Eukaryota; kingdom Metazoa; phylum Arthropoda; class Insecta; order Coleoptera; family Cerambycidae; genus Monochamus; species Monochamus alternatus. The sequence continues at coordinate 43,982,529 of CM073428.1, read as the reverse complement.
AAATAACAGATCTCGCGTAAAGTTAGTGAAGTGCACATTAATTCTGTGACTGGCAGTGAGCAGTTATGTAAACCACAGCTTAGCAAACCGAAGAATTATAGCACCTAAATTAAATAACAGCACGGACCATAAAAGACTTTAAATCATATTATTTTTGCTGTAAATTATAACGACATATATATTTAAATTCTAGAATTGATGCCCACCATCTTACTATAGAAAAAGAAGCTAAGACAGAACCCATTATAAGTGGTAACCGTATAGTTGAGATGGGTTATGTTTTAGAGTGGGCTATTAATTTACAATATAATCATTCCAAAACATGCACACTTGGTAAGCTCTCTATTAAAGAAGAGATACGTAGAGGTAAGGGTCTAGCAAGTACAATTATCTTTGAATGCAATTCTTGTACTGCTACGTATCAGTTTGATACAGAAGATCCAAAACGAGAAAAATTACTTATAACTGTTGGAGCAGTTTGGGGGACATTAGCAAGTGGTAGTTCTTTTCAGAATTTGAATGAGTTATTAAGTTGTATGGATGTGCCTATGATGCCCTCACAACTTTTTTACGAAATAGAACATGAGCTTGGAAAGGTAACCTTTACACTAAGTTTTCAATAAATAAAGATAATTAATATATTTTAGGAATGGCAAACGATGGAAGTTGCAGGAAGAAAAGAGAAAGAATTGGCAGTTGAAAATGGGCAGTTATATTCTGATGGAACACCGTGGATAACTGTTTATGTAGACGGGTCCTGGAGTAAACGCTTCTATGGTACCAACTTTAATGCACTCTCTGGGATGGTAGGCATTATTGGAAAAAACACTGGAGAGTTATTGTTTATCGGCATAAGAAATAAATTTTGTTCTGTACGCGTTAGAGCCGAAAACATTAACAAAAGTCCACAAGACCACTTCTGTTATAGGAATTGGAATGGTTCTGCCCCAGCCATGGAAGCTGATATGGTGGTCGAAGGCTTTAAAATGAGCAAGAATGTGCATGGTATACGCTATTTAAAATTTGTAGGAGATGGTGATTCTAGCATATTTGCCAAAATACAGCAACAAGTGTCAGAAAAATCGAATGTGTTAATCATGCTCTAAAAAATTATGGAAAAAGACTGCGTACTATAAAAAAAGATACCCAGATCAGTGTTAAAGGTTACTTACAAATGCCAAAATAAATCTTCTGACAAAGAGAGCAAAGTGTTCAATTTATGAGCATTCAAAAAAGTATCTAAAGGACGTAGAGCTGCTCCGAAAAGACCTTAGAAACGGTTTACATCACGTATTTGGTGACCATACTTTATGTCGGCAGGACATATGTAGAAATGTCGGACAAACTGAAAATAATTTAATACCTGAGCTTAAATCAACTACAATTTATAATCATCTAAACGGTAGATATTTTATAAATCTTTCTTACTAACACAAATATTTCAATATCATAAAAATAATTTATATTACTGGTAATTATTGATAAAATTTTGATTCCAGGAGCTTTAGATTTACTTGTGCGGAAAGCGCATTTACTAATAGATAACGAAAGTAACAATAGGGCTGAAAGACTCATGAATATAGTTGCCCGTTTTAATGGGGGTAAAAGAAAAAAAATTAAATCAGAGAAGGGTACATTTGTCAGGACTACGATATAATAACAAATTTGAATGGCATTCAGTTCCTTATAAAAATGTAACAGGTTGCAGCCCTGGCAAATATTTTACAAAATTTATAGAAACAAGTACCCACAATGACCAATTAAAATGCCGTAAAAGGTTAATTACTGATATTAATGATAATTCCAAAAGAAAAAAAATAAAGACTGACTTTCAAAAGAATCAAGACTATAACCCTAACGCCGAAGAGCCGGATATGGAGGAAGATTTTATAAAATCTGAATGTGAAGAAATTTTGGCTAGATTAAAGGTACAAAGCTCAAAGTTCTTTATAGGGTAGGTATGATACTTTAATTTTATATATTTTCAGGTTACAAAGGCAGAGCGAGACCGAATACAAGTAGAATCTATAGGGCAATTTGGCAATGAAATTTATGAAAGCCAAGTTTCTATGTTTGGCAGAGTAATGAAGAGAAGGTCGTACACTCCCTGTCATAATATAGTCAAGGATTGCTTAAAGTCGACATGTATTTTCTTCGAAGCATTAGAATATGGCATTACCAAAGAAAAAGTTGCTATTGGACTTTTTGAAAAAATATATAACTTGGAGGTACACGAATCTGGAATATGGATTGATCTTGAACATGGAATTTTAGCGGCTTCACCTGATGGTTGTTACACTAGGGGATATATGTATTTATTTATATAACTATTTATTTGGGTTTTTTTCAGGACTAATCAGTGATGACAGTCTTATTGAAGTCAAATGTTTATTTTCGGCCTCAAAATTAAATCTTAAAACTAATAAAATTGAAGAAGTTTTGGCAACAATGAAAAATAAAGTTTGTTTAGAAATTTATGAAAACAAAATTCGGCTAAAAATAAGGTACCACAGAAATTAACAATGTTCTAGTTACATTTTTTTTATGTCGCCTATATATTTAATTTTAGGTTCAAGGTCAGCTTAACATAACTGGAAGATCAAAATGCTATTTTGTTGTCTATGTTAATGATCAAGTTGAACTTTTTGTTGAAGAAATTGAAAAAGTAATTTGGAAAGAAAAAATGTTACCTATTTTGATAACATTTTATGAGGGCTGTATAGCGCCGCAGATTATTAGAAATAATATAGGCAAAGAAAAGAAGTGCATAGACCCTCCGTTTATTTTGGAAGCTATAGCTGCTCACCAAGCTAGAAAAAATGTATAACGACTTCAGTATTTCTAAAAAATATATCCAGACACTCTGGCGACTAATGATCCGCAGAGTAATTGATTCCTGAAGCCGAATAATTATATGGTTTTACCAGACAGTCAAAGTACACATAGCAATATAATAATAATGATGATAATAATAATAATCAGTCAGTGGTCGCGCGGTTTAAGGCGTCAGTACTTGAATCGAGGTGACTAGATCGGTGTTGGTTCGAGCCCAGCTGCCGGTAGACCGTATATAAGCTATATTCGTGGAGAGGTTTGGCGCCTTCTCTGCAGGTATGGTAGGGTGGAAGAATGTTGGCTTGGGTCAATGTAAGAGATTGATACCGGTTGATATTTGACTATCCCCCTAATTTATGAGGTTTTCCAGGTTTCCCTCATTCCTGCACTGAATAGTGGTTAGGGCCTACCAACGTAAGTCGTTCCTGGGCGCAAATGCGGCCTGCTTAATAATAATATGCCGCCCCCTCTCCCGTACAAGTCTCCGACTTCTGGGCTAATCTCTGTGATTAGAATGAGGGGTAGAGATATTATTATTATTATATTAATAATAGTATTAATAATAATAATAACAGGCTACATTTGTGTCCAGGAACGACTTACGTTGGTAGACTCTAACCACCATTCAATGTATGAATAAGGAAGACTTGGAAAACGTCATTAATTAGGCGGATGATCAAACGCCAATAGGTATCAATCTCTCACATTGATGCAATCCAACGTTCTTCCACCCTACCATACCCGCAGGGAGAGTGTCAAACCTCCCCACAAATGTAGCTGATCTATTGTCTACTGGCCGCAGGATTCGAACCTGCGGTGGTGGAAAACACGATTCAATTACTAATGCCTTGAACCGTTCGACCACAGGCCGATCGACCGACCGATAATATTTATTCATGTATTGAATTTCTCAGATGAAGAACTCATATCATTCACATAAGATCTCATAACGTTTGAATTAAATAAATTCTAGAATTGAAGCATTTTCTTATGTAAATATTGTGAATAAATTATAATCATCATGAGAACATGATTTACCCAAACCAAGAGTGAAAATTAATTGAAACGATTAATTTAATGTTATTTCAAAATATAGTGTATTTGTTGGTACAAACAAAAATATATTTTTTATTACAAATCAATATTTTCTTGTGGATAGGTTTATGCTAAGATTATACTTTTTTTTTGTGTGTTATTTTTAATTCTAAACAACTTTAATTAATTTTGTATTATTCTTGATAATTTTCAGATATCTTTATTTTCCCAACACCTTATAGATATATTTATATACATAAGTATCATTTCACATTGAAGCATGTAACATTTTAATAAATTTATTGAGATTATCATTTAGATATAATTATTGCCACTATGTTCTTAGTTCGTAAATACTCGTATAAATTAAGTGCTAGGTCGGTTGCCGTAAATTTGATTTATTGATTTTTGGAATATCGTGAATATCATATAGAATTCTACTCCGGTAGGTCATCGAACAATAACTAGTACTGACAGTTATCGCAGGATGCCGAGAGTAGTCGTGGATCGCAGACGGTCTTGTAGGGTTTTTTTGGCGCGAGGAAAAGGAGGTTAAGGCTGGCGTGTGTTATTCGGGCGGCAGGTGAAAAAGAGATTCCAAAATCTAAGATTTTTCAAGTCATCTCTAATGAGGATTAATGTTTTGGGCTCGAATATTGTTCAGTTGGATTAGTAACGTGTGATACGAGTAGTATTTTGTGAATTATCCAACATATAACTGTGATAGCAGGATTAATTGTTACCAAGCCGTTCGTACACGATTTTCGAACTACCACACGATTTACCTATAAAGCTGAAATACAGGAGCCTTCAATAATCGCCAACACGACTCACTTAATTCCGTTGGACGTTAAATTAAAATCAGAACCCCTTTCGTTAGGGTAAGTCATGTTTTATTAAATAATAAATTTATGTCAATGGCAATTATGATTTTAACTACAGGGTTCTTTTGCCGGTACGTTATTTAAACGTAGAGTACGCTGCAGTAGTCAAAATCAGACCTTTTGCCACGGTTTATTGGGAACAACCGAGAGCAGAGTCCTTATCCAGATTCGGGACTGAGACGACAAATTTTCTACCATCCCGTCCACACCGGAATCTAGTTTTGCATCTCCTATTGGAAACCTTCATTGCTGGACTTACCTGAAGACTCCCGGAATCCGCAAGTTTATCTTATATTCTTCTTTTTATGCAAATTACGGTTTTCTATAGTATATTTTATTTCTTTATTATTCTACAGGGTGTTACGAAATACCCGTATTATAGTGATAGGTGCGTGTAGTTCTAGTTTAATTATTAATATTATTAGCTTTTTGCAATAGTTGCATGGTAGTGCATTTGCTTTATGCCCAATATTAGATTTTATTGAATATATTATAACTAAATCTTATTTTCTAATCTAGATAATATTTTGTTGTTTTCATCTATACATGTGCATATATTATTGCATGCTAGTGCATTTGTTTAATGCGCGGTATTTATGTTATTTCTGCAAGTTTATATTTTGCTCTTTTTTTTATTAGATATCTTATTGCTTGTGTGCGGAAATTAAGGTTTTTGCGTAAACGCGTTGCTACTACCTTCTCTATGAACATGCATACAACTAGCGCCTGCGCTTGAGCTCGAGCGACGCTTTGGGTCATTATTGGCTTATTCTGCTGACATTTCGCATCCGTCTTTTGTTTTCTTTTTGCATTTACAAACGATGACGCATTCATAACCCTCGCTTACTTAATTTCTGTAGTAGGAATAATAATTATTATTATATATTTTAATTCTAATTATATAGTCGTTAGTTATAGGGATTATTGCCTACTTAGTAGTATTTTTTTTTATTACTTTTAGTTTGATACTATAGCTAAATTAAAGTTGTTAATTAATATTTATCTATTTTTTTTTATTAGGATAAAATTAAACATAATTCACTCTGCGTAGCCCATAAATATTTAGTAACTATTAACTGGCGTTTATATATTATTTTGTTTTGCCTGGATTTGACAAGTTTCGAGGTAAAGTAAACTCTTAGGTGGTGTTCCGTGGTAGAAATTTGTCTGGCGCCCCAGTAATATCGTTATTTTTTTTTATTCGAATCACCCCGTCTCCACTGAGAAGCCGAAAACCTTTCTTTTTGTCAACGGCCGATTATAGTTAATAATAATATATTAAATTAGGTGCGTTACAAGCAGGCTGATTTATTCATAAATTGAAATTGTGAAATAACTTCATTTGTAATAACTTTCTTGAATAACAATTTATTGTACTGTAAAAAAATAAGTAGTATACTTTTGCTAAGTTTAAATTTTTAAATTTTATACTTTAAAAATAAGCAACTAAAAAGTAAAAAATTAAATTAAATTGGAGACAGGAAATTACCAAAATTATTTGACACTAAAATTCCTCATAATATGTAAGCCAAGTTCTGGTTTGTTTTAGTTGTTAAGACTTATTGTAATCTAGCTTAGGTTTCCGTTTTTTGAAGAAATACATTTTCATAATTGATTGTAAGTTCTACTTTGGATTATTACAAAAGTATATTTTAGTTTCATATTAAGGTCCGTTTATATCTACAGACATCCAGCGTGTCAGACACGTGCGGTGTCAGACAAAATAATATTATTCTATACAATGTGTATTGACGTATTTATATCTATCGTAACACGGTCGCGCAGACGCCGACAGACACGGGTCCTGACCGGCCAGTATTCTCGGAAAGAATATTTTGTCTGCGCGGTTCATGTCTGTACGTGTCTGTGGCTACTTAATACTTACCGGTGTAAATAGAGTATCGGGACCGTGCAGACGTGTTTTGTATTTAGTAACTGCCTTAAAGATTCATTTATATCTACAGACACGGTGCGTTTCAGACAAGTACCGTGGCAGACATCGACAGATACCATTTATTTACATCTAACGTGAAGTGTACCGTGTCAGACATCGACAGACACTGTCGTCGGTGTCGGACGCGGCCGCTCTCACTGGCAGTTACTAAATACAAAACATGTCTGCACGGTCCTGATACTCTATTTACACTGCCCGATAAGTAGCCACAGAGACGTACAGACATGAACTGCGCAGACAAAATATTCTTTCCGAGAATACTGGCCGGCCAGGACCCGTGTCTGTCGGCGTCTGCGCGACCGTGTTACGATAGATATAAATACGTCAATACACATTGTATAGAATAATATTATTTTGTCTGACACCGCACGTGTCTGACACGCTGGATGTCTGTAGATATAAACGGACCTTTATGAGGCAATAACGTAAAAAAAAACTATGTAGGTAGTAACAAAAAATTCCTATCGAAATTCCAAAAAATATATTATTTTACTTCTAGAGATGCAAGGCGGTCAAGTCTAACTTTTTTAACCTGATATCAGAAAGTTTGGAGTAATATTTATAAGGATAGGTAAATAATTTCAGTTACATTAGGTATTGTACATATTTTTATGACTTGTATCTTCATAAATTTAGAAAAATCTCTTTGTTATTTCACACCGTTATTTGCTGATAATAGATAACGAAACAAGTATCGCTGTGTTTTTATTTCTCTTCTTTCCTGGTTAAAATAAATCAGTGACAAAAACCGAAAAAAAATTGCGACAACTTTATTCATGTGAAAAGTTATGTACATATTATAGATATCTCTCTCCGTAATTACAGTTAGAATCGGACTTGAGACTATGGGATAATACTTTTAAAAATAGGTAGGTTTTTTGTTTTAAATATTCTTCCAAAAAAGCTCACTCACTCTTTAAAATACAGAGTACCGAAATTAAAAAAAAAAACTTATATGTACAATCGTTTACAATAATAATGGCACTCTTTAAAATGGACTTTGTGATTCTTTTGAACTGCTGACGTATTTTAAACTTCCAGAAGTTCAAAAACTGTTTCAAGGGAATGTCATTATTATTGCAAAAGCATGTACCTACTTTTCTAATGGAAATTTTTTACTAACAACCGGTTTTGAAAACAGTTATTTAAACATGGTTTCTCATTATTTTGTATTTTTTACTAAAAATGTTTAGCCTTGTGTCTGTAATTTATATAAGAATTTAATCTCAAAAATTGTATATATAAGTATATTATTCAACGAGCATATAATGACGGCTGTAATTCACAAGGGTGGAGGCACGCGCCGTAGGTGAGTGTTGTAAATCACTAGAACAGCAAACTATTTACTGAAAGAAAGAACAATATTTTGACATTCATAACATGAACTTGACACTTTCAGGTTTGACATTCGTTGCTCCCTTGATAAATTAAAAAAAGCAAATAAAACTTTAATTAGTAAACTTCTACCATTATTCCGAAAAATTTTAATATTGCTGTAACTGGTGTTTGACTCTCACACAAGAGGTTAGGATTTAATTGTTAATACCGGATATTTTTTGTTTTGTTAGTTCATTCCCGGTACTGTCCCTAAAGAATTGTTGACAACAGAGTGGATAATAATCATTAATCACAAGTAAATAATGATTATACACTGCTATAGTGCATTATGCACATAATTATACTTGAAGAAATAGACGATTAATGTATACATATATAGTAGTACATAGTAGTATAGTATAAAATTCGCGAGGTTACTGGGCGTCAAAAACAATTTTTTTTATGGATTTCTTCTAACTTTTCCGAGTTTACCGTTTTTCTCTAATTTTGTACACGCATCACTGTGTTCCTTTGTATCCACGTTCTTAATTTGATGCATATCCTCCAACACCAAAGGACCTAAACCTACTTGGCCTTCAAATAATAACTTAGAAATTTTTTGTTAAAAATTTGTAAAAATTTAATAGCATATTTATAAATTAAAGTTGGTCAAAAAGTCTTTAAATAAGGGCATCTTGTTATATCACGCTAAAATTAGCTGTTTTCGAGAAAAACGACTTCATTCAAACATTCAAGTGCGCTAAATGAACAACCGTTCACTCGAACTCAATTTCAAAATTAATAAAACAAAAACAAGAACGTAGATACAAAGGCACATTAGTGATACGTATACAAAATTGGACTAACTCAGTACTCACAAAAAAGTTATTAGATAATTTTTTTTGACACTGTAACCCTGCTAATTTTGAGTTTTCGAAAAATTATTATAAGTTTTTGTGGTATCAATTCTTCGTATAGAATTACCCCTCGGAATATTGATGCATCATTTCTGGACACCCTGTATATAAGTAAAAAGAATTGAAGATTCACAAAGATTTATAAAATTCGGCATTCCATTCGTTTACAGCCGATGTATGTGTCTGCTCCCGGTTGTTATAATTTGACCTACATTAAAAATACGCTGTCATAAAAACATCGTAGGTATATTGTCTACGTAAAAGTCAAATATAAAAACTTAGCTGTATAGAGGTATGCCTCCGCTGCAGCCGGCGGAACATATCTACTATCTACGTAGCTTTACAGTCATACACATTATTATCATCACTTTAGCTCACACCGTTTACCGTTTCCTATATCAACGTGACGCATGACGTCAGAAAACAACATGCAAGTGATTGTATAATATCTACATGAACTAGTCATTTTTATAGACAGGATAATTGTTTTGAAAATTGACAGGACAATAAGTAGAAACCATAAAGGTACCTACCTATCTAGTAAAACTAAATTATAATGAATATAGGTATTTCTACAACGGACTAATTAGGTACCTTGCTTTCTTTATTTTTTTTCTTATGGAAATAATGTAAAACTACAATACGTATACGTATGTATGAAATATAGGTTGAATATATTCATTAATGAATATATTCATGAAAATGGTTCGACGACGTTTCTCTGACTTGCCCTGTAGGTATTAGCAAATATAATATAAATAATAAAAATGATTCAATAATGTGTGACAAACACACACAGACACACATACCTACATAAACATAATACATAGGTAAGTTACGTACAAGTATTTTAATTAGCACCAGATATATTTTTTTCAGTTGTATGTAAATCATTTGTTTAAAATAGACCATATATAGAAATATCTTATAATAAATGTTACTATTAAAAACTGGAGTCACAGTATAATTGTGCTGAAATGTCTATATAACCGGAACTATTAAAATCTTGTAAATTAAAAACATTTTTCAGGCCACTATGTATAAAAAAGTATTTATCATTTTACAGTTATCTGTAACTAAAATTTTTAACAAGTACATTAAGCAGCGGAGTCGCCATCTTTAAGGTAGATGCCAAACTTCAATTTTCTAGGAATTCGTAATAAATTCGCTATAAATGTTCGAAACCGGCAGACATGTTGATATAATTGTCAAATAAAAATTTTGCGCTTAATTTTTACACATATGGCTTGATTTCAAGCAACAATATTTTCAGAACTTGTTTCTTGTCCCGTAACTTAGGTAATGAGAACTTTTCATCGCGATCTGTGACAACAAATCTGGCAATGTTTACCAAATAGAAATACTTGTATTTTATTTTCTAAAGCATAATTTGATTTAAAATTTCTTCATTACCTATTCTGATCTCTTATCTAATAACACAAGTCAGTTTTATGACAGTAAAAGTTATACGAACGACGAAAATTATGCTTGAAATTAGGTCTACACTGTCCGACACTTTGAACGCCCCTCTTAAGACAGTTGATGTCTTTATCTGTTAAGTTGGAACTAGACAATTCACATTTAGATATTAAAACAGCAATTTTAAATGGAACATTAAAGAAATATGTATGCATAAGGTTAGCTGAAGGTTTTAATTGCACTAGCAAAAATTGTTAAAGTTAAAAAAGCCAATTTATGGCCTAAAGCAAGCCAGTAAAGCTTGGTATGAATGGGTTGATGTCATGCTTGAACATTTAAACTACAAAAGATCGAAATTAGAACCGTGTTTGTTTACTAAAATAAATGGTAGTTTAATGATGGTAATTGCTTTGTATGTTGATGATTTCTTTGTGTTTTCAAATGATAGTCATGAAACTGAAAATTTGAAAAATCGGCTGTTGAACGAATTCAAAATTAAAGATCTCGGTGAAGTGAAGCAGTGTCTTGGCATGAGAGTTGGAATAAATAAGAAAAATAATTCAATTACATTAGATCAACAACAGTTTGTTAACCATGTTTTAAACCGATTCCATATGTCAAATTGCAAGGCTGTTAGCACACCTATGGAACAAAATGTAAATTAGGTAAGTGTGACACTAATTTAAAAATTAATGTTCCATATCAGGAACTCATGGTAGCTTAATGTACTTGGCTGTGTTAAATAGACCTGCTATTGCTTATTCTGTTAGTTATTTAAGTTAACTGTTACAATGAAAGCCATTGGAAACAAGCCAACCGTATTTTAAGATATTTGCAGGGAACTAAAATTTGTTAAGGATGATAAGGAACTAGAAGGTTCTGTAGATGTTGATTGAGCCAGCGATACAAATGATTGCAAATCATACTCTGGTTATTGTTTTAAATTTACTGGTTCTGCCATCTCCTGAGAAAGTAGAAAACAAAAAACTGTTGCCTTATCCAGCACAGAAGCTGAATACATGACAATTTCTGAGGCTTCCGAGGAAGCAATTTATTTTAGGAATTTATTGAATTAATTATTTGGTGTCGTAAATTGTATAACTATATAATGACAGTCAAAGTGCACAGAAGTTGTCGGTAAAATCCACCTATCATAAAAGGTCGAAACAGATTGATATTCGGTATCATTTTGTTAGAGACTTTGTAGCTCAAAATTTAATAAATATAAAGTATTTACAGACAACTGAAATGCCTGCTGACTTTCTTACAAATAGCTTGTGTTCTGTGAAACATTACAGTTTTTATTTTAGAGAACTTGGGTATTGTAAATATATTAGAAGTGTTATGGTTTCTGATTTATGTCATACAGAGTGGCCTATATTTGTGCTAGTGGGAGTGTTAAAATGAGCCCAAACATATAACAAGCACATCTGGTAGTAGGGTTTGACCGCTTTTCTAGGTATAAGAGATAGTGTACATTTTCTAAACATAATACATCCCTTTTTGCCTGTTTAATAAATTAGTCTGCACTGAGAATTCAATTCAATTTCATTTCAGCAAAGAATAAGTTATATAAATTATTAATATATCGTATTGAGCTAATAATTGCGTAGTATATGATTAAATATTTTTAATATCGATATTGTAAGACACAATTTATTAAAGTTAAATGTCAATGCACATAGCAAGATTTTATAACAAGGACTTCGGGGTATTGATTTATTAGTATAATTTATGTACTAGATATTTATTTGATTATTGTTCTACTTAATTAAAAAAAGATGATTTTAATTGATATATTAACGATATAATAATAAGTATATTAAATTTGTGTTTGACCTATTTTTAATATTTTCGTTATTGATTCATTTTATTTTGGGTATACCCCAATTCGAAGATAAAAATCAGAAACGAATAAAGAATTGGAAATAATTTATTTGAATATGTCCTATTAAATTTGTAATATTACTTGTAATTGTTTAATTTATACTGTAGAGTACGTCGGCCTCACATCTGTTCATAATTAATGCCCTATATATAACTTCCTCGAATTACAGTATTATTAATTTCATAAGAAAACAACGCTGGGTCAGTGACTGTATTTGACATATCTTCTATACTCTCTAGGAACTGACCTATGTCACATAATACATAGAGGGTAATATTTGTTTTGTTTGTATAGTTATTTAATATCCGAATACGCGTATCAACGACCCATGTTCTTTATATGGATCATGACTTATGTCGCAATAAACATTAAGGAATTTTTTTGATTTGCAAATTAAACGACACAAGCAGTTAGTGTACAGTGAATGAATGATAGAGTGCTGGCATAAGTTCTATTTTTAACTGATACAAATAATAAAATACATGTTCCTAAGTATTGTTACATTTTCCAAGAAAAAGGTATGCCAGATGTTCTATTTTTTATATGACATCATGTTTTATTTTTATAAGTGGTATTTTTTATGATATAATTTTTTAGACTTGGTGAGCCGGATGTTCTATTTTTTTATACGACGTTATGTTCTATTTTTAGATGTGATGGTATGCCAGATGTTCTATTTTTTATATGATATCATGTTCTATTTTTAGACGTGACTCATTCACCACATTTAGAGCACATTTTTACGCTCCCATTACTACACTACTAGTTATTTTATATTTTTTATAAGAGGAACGTTATTGCCACTTCGTAGACTTAATTTGTGTTTATTTTTTCTCTTTGTTAATCCAAAAGCAAATTTTTCAAAAGTTAGCAAGGAACTGTAGGCATTGTTTTTGTAGGCAAATGTAGGCAAATTTATTGCGGAAGATGTAGTTAATTTCCAATACTTATTTAATTTCATTAAATTCAAAAATATAACATGGTGATTGTCTGCAAAATCACGACGCCTGTAGGGACAATATATTGCACAATATCCGTGAGAATATATTGTAAAAACTGCGATTGATTTTACAATTTTTTCTGTGGTATAAAATTAGAAATAAAATGAATTATACTAAGTTTATCAATCTTTATTTTTTTTGTGTTTTAAAGAGGATTACCTACCTACCTATATGTTTGTAGTAACTACTTCGACGTATCATTTTTTTGTGTTACGACATAGGTATGTATCATCAAAAGTAAACAATCACCAACAAAAAATAATAAATAATAGCAGTAAACAGATTAAATGGCAGAACCAAAATGTCCAAGTGACGAATAAATAAATAGTATAGGTAGGTGTGGGCATCACAAGTATAAATAGTAATGGTATTTTTTTTCCAGCCGTGAGAGGACGATGCGATCAGGAGCACAGACTTCTATTGAAAATTCAAGTAGCTCTCAAACTGTTTTGAAGCAGTGCCATAAATATTGCAAAACTTTGTACATACATATATTATGTATTTATGAATGTATAATGAATACAATTGTTTTATTAATTACATTCAGGCACATATTGAATCAAAATCAAGTGAGCATTAAATTTGCAGAAATCAACAAGTTAATAAGTAATCCATTTAATTATTTAATACCACTTTAGCAGATATTTCTCCCCAAGGCACTTTTTTCATATAGTGAGTTAAAATATCTAAATGTTTCAATAAACCCGTCTGAAACAAATTTTATAAATACTTTTACATATGCTATAGGATTCTTTGAATTGCCTACTATCGTATTCAATGTTGAATTAAATTTTTAGCATATTTAACGTTCATTGCCTATGCTTATCTATACAGTTTATAACATAAATAGCTATTTTAATTCGGTTATCACAAATAGATTAGGAAAATACAAATTTCCTAAACTATTTCAGCGATCTTGACAAAAATACGATATTTTTCTAGCTTATAATTTCAAAATAAGCCACTATCAATGTAGTCGGAAGATGACAATGTTATTTTTGAGGTTTATTTTCACTGGACAAAGCATCGCTTTCGCGCATGTGCAGTTCTATAAAGTTTGCACAATTGAGGGAGATGTTTGTACCAATTTTTAGGTTGATACCCGCAATATGGTAGTATTATATATCTAATTTACACTCACCTACATCCTTTTGTTTGATTTCATCATACACATGATCCAATTTTTCGATACTGTGATATATATTTGGATTAGTTGCATCTGCTTCTTTATTCTTTAAACTTCTTAGTTCATCGATAGTTGGTTCATACAGACCTACATAAAATCAGGAAAAATCAAAATTGCGCTAAAAAACAGAAATAAAAAACATTACTCACCTTTAGCTAATTCTTCATCATCAATAGAACATGCAATACCAAGTCGAGCTCTTTCTAAATTTGTGTTTAATGGTTTATGTAAATTGTTATGTATTTTAGCTGAATTATTCAATAACTGTTCATTATCTTTTTTAGTACCACTTTGATATGAATACACTGGATTGTCAAAATGATTGCGGTCTGAAACGGACAAAAAATATTTCCAAAATTATATTTTAAAATGTTTAAATATAAATACCTGGTGAAAATCCTGATGGATCAGCAATATATTGTACATGTGCTATTTCAGTCTTTAAATTGGCTACACGACGTCTATAGTAAAATATAAGTAAAAGTACTATAGTCAAAAATATTACTGAAACCATAATTACTGCAATTACAACACCATAGTCACCTCGGTTATGTACTGGTTCATGAATTCTGCTTAAAATATTAGATTCCTCACAGTTCCCTCCAGTGAATCCATGTTTACATATGCATCCTTCTGCTGGATGACAAAAGAAATTATCATTTTTACATTCACAGGGAGTCATACAATGGTCACCATAATATCCTTCAGGGCATACTAGAAAAAAAAATTAATCAATTACAAATACAGGATTTCTCACCAAATAATTTTTTTGTTTTCACTACTTTAAGAAATAAATTTCCTATAAAACTTGCGGCCACTTAGGAACTTCAGAAATACATGTTTAGAAAAAAGAACGAAGAAGAAGAAGTCATATTGAGCCGTTAACTGTTTTGTCGTATATATATATGCTAAATACGCAGTGCTTCTCGAAAGTAATTAATTAGTGCTATAATAATAATAATAATAGTTTTTATTTCAGATCAGATCACATAGCTATACGATATTGGAATCGTCAAAAATTAAATGTAAAGCACAGTAAAACATAGATATGCCTATTTAAGTGCATAACGATGTAACAAAATGTACAAGCAAATAAATATACATGTTACGTCAGTAATGACCATTTTGGTTTTTTAAAAAAACTTATTTTCACTTTACACTTTTTACTTATTTTTATAATTTTTATTATTTAACTTGAGAGCTGACTTGTGAAACTTCGAAACTGTTTTTGCTCTAACTCTGACCATTTTTGTACTAGCTCTGATGAGGCATGTTACACGGCCTTTTTATAGTTTTTACTATGTTTAATTAGCAAAAGTGAGAATAACAACTTATTTTGAAAAAGTCCTAGCTTAGCATTTCTTTTGTTCCGTGCAACACATGCTTATCTATCTGAGTTACTTTGTATTACATTATTGCATTAAGCGACGCAATTTAATATTTAAAATATTCTTAGTCTCAAATGTAGACAATGATTTTTGGATACAACAGTTTCCTTTTTTTAAAAAAAAGTTGACGTCATACATCGACTTTTAAAGTTAAGTACTAAGATTAATAAGATTACATATGAGATTAACATTACATAAGATTATTAGTATATCAACACAGTTATTAGTTAAGTTCAATCTCGTCTTCCTGGTCTTCAGGGTGGATTGATGGTATTCTTCGGGGTAGTATTCTCGTTAGTCCGCAAAATCTTTTCCTAGGCCTGGGTGGAGATGGTGGAGGATTTTGTGATATCAATAGGGCTAATCTTCTTTTCTTTCTGCATTTACATATGCACCATAGGATAATGACTATAATTACGAATGCGATAGAAAAATATGTGAACCATAAGATTTGTTTTGTAACAAATGGTTCGTTTATTAGTTCGTATAAGGTTCTTGAATGGGTCTAACTTGTGTTTGGGTATCTCTAGATCTTCTACGTTGAGATTATTTAATTTAAGTGGTGTCAAATTTGGAAGTTGTACATCACTCGGTATATTTTCACAGCAGTTGTATGGAATTAGAATGGGTTGTATTTCAATTTTTACATCAGTTGCGTCCTTGGAAGATTGTTTATGTTCTTAAGGATTTTAGCTTCGCAGATGGCATTGTCATCTATTGGGTATGCAAATAAATTTGGACAAAGTTGTGTTCTATAATAAAGTGGTTTGCATTCATCTAGGTTTGTCATTGGTATCTACATCAAAGAATCATCATCACACGTAATATACTTTTGTGAGGTTGATAGAATATAATGTAGACCAGTCCTATTGTTTAGGATGGGTATAGGGTGTATTTGGAATAGGGCATATTTTTATTGATCAAATAATTGAATTTTTAAAACAAATATTAAGTCTGAGATAATTTGGAATACTTCTAATTCAGTTATGTCTAAGTATTTGCCAACATTAGACAATCTTATGCTAAGTGGTAAATTATTTTGATGTAGATTTTGTGATATTTCCTGTAATGAGGTTATCAGATTTTCAGGATTAATTATAGATGTATGTATAATTTTAAACACCTGAATGTTATTGAATTTATAATATTATCTATTTGATTCTTAATGTACAAGTAACCTTCCATAAGTTCACATTTCTCTTAAAATTGAAGTTTTGATTTCATTATTTTGATTTTACAGCCGTTTTGTAGATGTAATTTGAAAGTAATTTAAAGTCTATATTAAATGTTTCTTCATCTATATATAATTTTTGAATTGTGGCATTAAAATCTTTTGTAACCCATGTTGTGACTGAAATTTGATTTTTTATTAAGTTTTCTAATTGATGTTCATCGTTAGTTAATTTGTTTATGCAATTTACGTAATACTCGCCATCTTCAGCATCTAAATTTCCAGTGACTGATCTAAATATTGTACCAATACCATTTATTAGTCTGTGTTTGTAATGTTTAGTATCAATGTTAATTTCTTCAAATTTTTCATTAATTTACTGCGAAATTTGAGTTAAAATAATGTGGGTTTTGACTTCACTTTTGAATAGATTCATATTTTGGAATGTTGGGCTAATTGCATTTAATAAAATATTTAATATTTTTTCATTATGTTCGTAAGCTGTTTTCAATGCAGAAATATTTTTGTGTGGTATTGTTTATTGGTGTTATTGTGTACTGTGAGGCTGCTGCTCCAATCAGCAGGAGAAACCTGAAAATAAATTTAATTTTCAAAATACGGATTCATTCTATCAAAATTCACTTTAGTTGTTTGTGATGTTTGTGGATTAAACAGAATTGCTGAATTTTCAAAAAATTCTTTAATTTCGAATGGTCCATTGAATTTATTTTGTACTTTATCTTTTATTTGAGACTCTTTTACATAAATTTTATCACCTACTTTAAATTTTGGAGTTTTATTTGAAATTTGTTGGTCGAATCTAATCTTTGTCTTTTCTTTTTGAAGATTTGTTTTTTCTCTACCGAGTTTGTAGTAGTACGATATTCTGTTATTTAGATCTCTAACGTATTTGGAAATTAGTTCCTTTTGATTGTATAGTTTTAGGGGGACGGCTTGAGGTATGTCGGAAAATTAATTCGCAAGGTGTGAAGCCATGAGTTTTATTTACGGAATTGTTGTAACAGATCACAGCGTAAGGTATAATTGTAAAAGGGTGTTCGTTTGAATTTTCTGTACTATAATGTTGGAAATAAAGTAGTAACGTATTTACTGTGGATTTTGCAGTTTTGTTCTCAAGGGGGTATGCTTGTGTAAATTTTGTCAATTCATCCCTGATTGTTAAAACATAATTTTGAGTGAAAATTTCTGATATATCAATGTTTATTATTTTAAAGGGTGTTTTGGGTGTTTCGGTTATTACTAAAAGGTTACTTAAATTTTTTCGCAAAATTTTTGTTTTCTGACAAATTTCACAGTTTCGAATGTATTTTTCAACGTCTTTAGTTAATCTGATCCAATTATATTTGTATTTGATTCTTCTAATTGTCTCATTTATTCCTCGATGGAGATTTGCTTTACCTATGTGATTTTGATCTATGATAATTGGTATTTGATCTTTATCAGGTGTTTGAACTATATTTTAACAAATTGTTAATTTCAATTCTTTATCCGAAAATATAAATGATAACATTTCGAGAACATAATAAGCTTTTGAGTTGTCGATAACAGCTTTGCCTTTGTAAAATGTAACAAAAAGTGATTCTAATGTTTCATCTGGATCTGAGGGTAAAAGGATAATGTAATATTTACGATTTTTTACTGTTTTGCTACTCACGGTATTAATTTTATTTATGATAAATTCTGGATTTTTTTCAAATATGTCTTCAATTATTTGATATTGTAAATCTGTGAGATTATCTTTCCTAAAAAATTAGATTATATCTATGTTTTTTGTCTAACAGTTGTTCGTTAGTAATTTCAAGTAATCTATTAGGGATGTGGTTTTGTAAAGATTAACAAATGTGTTAAATTCTTCAATGATTGTTTCTGGTGCAATTTCAGTGGAATCTGAATGTACTGATTCATTGTCCAAATTTTTGTTTGAAGTTCTAAATATTTTTGAAAAAATATTCATATTCTTCCAATTTTAATCTCCATCGTGCTAAACGACTTTCGGTATCTTTTATTGAAAATAGCCAAGCTAGTGGTCTATGGTCTGTAATTAATTTGAACTTTCTGCCATACAAGTAAGGTCTGAAGTGTTTTACTGCCCAAACAATTGTGAGGAGTACTCGTTCAATAGTTGAGTATCTAGTTTCGGCATTGCATAAAGTTCTAGAGGCATATGCAACAGGAAGATCTTTCCAATAGGGTCTTGTGAAAGGACAGCGCCTATCGCGTATGCACTTGCGTCTGTTGTTAGAATAAATGTTTCTTCAAAATTTGGATATATCAAACTGGGAGTGGATGTCAAAGATTGTTTAAGTTTATCAAAAGCTTTTATACATTCGTTATCAAAATTAAATGGTGTGCCTTTTTGTAATAGTTTTATTAATGGTTTTGAAAGTTTTACAAAATTTGGTATAAAACGTCGACAATAACCTGCAAGTCCTAAAAATGATTTTATATCTTTTTGATTTTTTGGTTGGGGAAAATCTATGACACATTGTACCTTTTTGGGATTTGGTCTTACACCTACAGGGGTTACAAGTAAGCAATTTATTTTCTAAGAAATTCGCATTTATCTGGTTGAATTTTTAAATTTGCGTTTTGTAATCTTTTGAAAATTTCGGTTAAACAGTCTATGTGTTCGTGAATGGTTGCGGAATATCTTATAATATTGTCCATACAGACATCGTTCATTTTGAATGCCTAAAAGAATGTTGTCCATTACGTGTTGGAAGGTGGAGGGGGCATTCTAAAGACCAAAGAGCATGCGCCCAAATTTATAGTGCCCATTTTCAACTGAAAATGCTGTTTTTGGAATATCTTTTGATTTATCTCAATTTGGTGGAAGCTAAATCTAACATGGTGAAATATTCACATTTTTCTAGCTGATCTAATAGGTCGGAAATGTTTGGTTAATTTATCTCCTACGGTTACTTCATTTAATTTCCTGTAATCAACATCAAGTCACCACTTTTGTTTTCTCGAGGCGTCCATTTTTATTCGGAATACCCAGACAGGTGATGACCAAGGTGAGTTCGACGCTTGGACGATGCCTCGACTCAGGGTTTTTAATAATTGATGTCTAGTCAAGTACGCATGCGCCGCCTGAAGTTTGGCCGAAGCGCAAGACGAGCGCGAGAGTAGAGTTGTAGACTGGAGAGGAGAGTGAGTGCTATTAAAGCAGCTAAACTAAATGTGTGTTTCATTCACTGCCAAATATTAAAAAACCTATTCAATACAGTCCGCTTAGTAACCCAAACATAATTTGGTCTTCGTGCCGCATGGTTAGTAGAATTTGGCAGTTAATCAGTTAATGCAACAAATAGAAGATTGGTGCGAGCGGCGAACAGTGGTGCGTGCTTGTAGAAATCCGCATTCAACGCAGACGAGGCAGCGCAGCGATAGCCGGCCACCTGTGAGATTCGCCGGTTGGACAACAAGGACACAAGGTCGTATCCCATCTCTTTCCGTTCCTTTGTTACCGATTCTTATAGTTCCAGTTTGGCTGATAGAATAAAAAAATAATCAAAACAAATACATCACAAATCTTCATATTTTCATACGTAATTAAAACATTGAGGATTAATTACAATTACATTGAGGCACATTGCGTGTAATTACAAATAGAAAACAGTAGTTTACATTCAATTATTCGATAAAATTATAATACAATAAGTATTTAGTGGTACCTACAATTGTTCCTTTTCACAGAAAATTATATAACAAGGTCGTTATTTAGCTTATACTTCGTATAAATTGTAATCGTTAGTTATGACGGACAAAAACGCAGATATGCAAAGAAAACTAGTAGTAAAACGTGGCCAAATTAAGGCACAACTCACTAAATTTCACAATTTCGTAACTGAATGCAGAGATAAATGGTTTGAATTAAAAATACGTAAGCAAAAGGTTGAATTACTTTGGGAAGAATTTCAATCGATTCAGGTAGAGTTAGAATTATTAGGTGAACCAGAGCTCACAAGTGAATCAGAATATTTTGAAGCAAAGTACTTTGAAACTATTGCCCTAGCAGATTCAAAATTGTCGAAAGTATCATTAGACGCGGTTGATAATCGTTCAGCAACTCCAAGTGACTCCAGCTATCATGTAAGTGCAGGTATAAAATTACCAGACATTAAATTGCCTGAGTTTAGCGGGGATTATGGAAGGTGGACTTCGTTCTGCGAATCATTTGTTTCTCTAATTGATAAGAATACGAATTTAACTAATGTTCAGAAATTTTTTTATTTAAAATCAGTTCTCAAATATGAATCTTTAAAAATCGTCAATAATTTAGATGTCACTGAAGCAAATTACGAAATAGCTTGGGACTTGTTAGTCGATAGGTATGAAAACAAAAAATTAATTATTCATTCGCATTTGAAAGCTATTTTTGAGTTAAACAGTGTAGCTAAGGAAAGTTATGAATCATTGAGATTATTTTTAGATACTTTTCAATTAAATTTTCGAGCTTTAAGTTCATTGCATGATAATGCACAATACTGGCATACAATTTTGTTGTATTTACTAAATTCTAAATTAGACATAAATACAAGACGTGAATGGGAAAATCACACTAAAGACAAAGTAGAGCCTACAATCGAAATGTTCGTTAAATTTCTAAGCAGTAAATGTCAACTATTACAGACAATTGACAACAAAGCTAATGTCATTAAAGACAAAAAACATGATTATAAACCAACATCTCACGTTAATGTTAATTTTAAATCTAATAAATGTGTATTTTGCAACGGTACTCATATGATTTATTTCTGTGATAAGTTTTTAGAAATACCAGTGAACTCTAGATATGACGAGGTTAAAAAGCTAAATATATGCACGAATTGTTTGAAACCTGGGCATACTGCAATTATTTGCCGTGCTAATGCGTGTAAAAAATGCAATAAAAAGCACAACTCGTTACTTGATTTTGTAAAACAAGCACTTGCGGTAAATAAACCGGATGAAGAAAAAATGCCTAAAACCGAAGGTGAAATTATAAATAAAAATTCTAGCGCAAATTCGAACATTTTGTTACAGAATACATCAACTACTTTAGTATCGTGCGTACCGAAAGAAGCCCACGTATTATTGGCCACTGCTGTTGTTTATGTAGTAAATAAGCAGGGTGAATGGATTCGCTGTCGTGCTTTGCTAGACAGTGCCAGTCAATCAAATTTTATTACAAAAAGATTAGCCACTCAGCTTCAATTAAAATGTTTTAATATTAAAATACCAGTTACAAGCTTAAACAACACCCTCAATTCTATATCGCAAAAAACTACATGTACCTACATTTCATTCGTTGTTAAACAATTTTAATTTTTCATCTAGCTTTTTAGTTGTAGATCAAATAACAGAAAACTTACCTCAGGTTAAAATAAATGTAGAATCTTTGAAAATTCCAGCAGAAATAATGTTAGCAGATCCTGAATTCAATATACCGGGTCCTATAGATTTATTAATAGGCGCAAATTTATTTTGGGACTTATTAGAAGAGGGACAAATTAAATTGGGTAAAGATAAACCAAACCTACAGAAGACCTGCTTGGGTTGGTTAATATCAGGTCAAATGTGCAACAGTTCTACTTCGAATATATTATGCAATCTAAATATAACAAATGAGACATTGAGTAAACAGTAGAAAAATGTTGGTCAAGTGAAGAAATTTCTTCGAGTGAAATAATTAATAATGACGAATGCGAAAAACATTTTGTTGAAAATTATTATAAAGATCAAACCGGTAGATTCGTGGTTTCATTACCTTTTAATGAAAGTCCAGAGTTACTGGGTGAGTCTAAACAACAAGCCAAAAATCGATTTTTAGCCTTAGAAAATAAATTCGCAAAAGATAAAAATTTAGCTATTGAATATAAAAAATTTATGTTAGAATATGAGCAACTGGGTCATATGAAGGAAATTGATACATCTAAGGAATTGCTTTCATTAAAAAACAATTATTATTTACCACATCATTGCGTGATAAAAAATGATAGCCTGACAACACGATACCGAGTAGTTTTTGACGCAAGTGCTAAGAGTAGTTCAAATATATCTCTAAACGACATTTTGATGGTGGGTCCTTGTATACAGGATGAGTTATTTAGCATTATTATTAGATTCAGATTGCATAATGTGGTCTTGGTGGCAGATATCTCCAAGATATATCGACAAATAAAGATTTATAAAAAATGAACCTAACCTAACCTAACCTAACCTAACTAATGACACTATTTTTAAAAGATTTTCAAATTATAGAAAATTAATTAAAACAGTAGCTTGGATGTTACGATTTATAAAAAATGCAAAATCACCTGAAAATAAAAGGTATAATGCATTAAGTATTGATGAGTTGCAAGAAGCTATTACGATTTTGTCGCGATTAGCCCAATTAGAATTTTCTGCCGAACTAAACGCTCTACAGAATAAAAAAGGCTGTCTAATAAAAGCAAATTGTTATCGTTGAACCCATTTGTAGATAAAGATAATTTACTTCGCGTAGGGGGTAGATTAAGGCATTCTAACCTTACTTACGAGCAGAAACATCCAATAATCTTACCTAAAAATCATGTATTTACTAAATTAATTATTAGAAATGAGCACCTAAAAAATTTACACGCCAATGCCCAATTGATTTTATCTAATATCAGGTTACAATTTTGGATTCTGAATGGAAAGCAGGTAGTGCGTAGTGAATTGCGTAAATGTACTATTTGCTTTAGAGCAAAACCGGTTGAAAATTATTTCCAAATGGGAAATTTACCCAGTGTGCGCGTGAATCCTAGTAGAATATTTTCATCCGTAGGTATCGATTTTGCTGGTCCTTTTTTAGTCAAAGATGGGCGCTTAAGGAATCGGAAGTTGGTTAAAACATATTTTTGTATTTTTATTTGCATGGTGTCAAAGGCCGTTCACTTGGAGCCTGTTGGCGATTTATCGACAGATAGTTTTTTAAACACACTAAAAAGATTTGTATCACGGCGTGGTCTTTGTTCACGCATATTTTCAGACAATGCCACGAATCTGACGGGGGCTAATAACGAAATGAAACGCATTATAGACCTAACTAGTGCTAGTAATTTTCAAAATTGTTTAATGGAAAACAAAATCGAATGGCATTTTATTCCCGCACGATCGCCACATTTTGGTGGAATCTGGGAATCAGGAGTACGTTCCACTAAGTATTTTTTGAAAAGAGTAGCCTTTAACATACACTTTACCTTTGAAGAATTCCTTACTCTATTATGCCAGATTGAGGCTATTCTAAACTCCAGACCATTAATCCCGCTTTCCAACGACCCAGAAGAGAGAGACGTATTGACACCTGGTCATTTTATTATCCGAACTGCAATGTCAGCGTTGCCCCAAAGTAATTTGCAAGAAAATGCCATCTCTTTAGTTAGAAGATATGAACTTCTACAAAAAACTGTCCAACAGTTTTGGACCAAGTGGTCTAAAAATTATCTAAACTCTTTACAACAGAGATCTAAATGGAAACATGCCAACAACACTGGAGTTGAACTTGGTTCGCTAGTTATCCTAAAGGAGGATAATGTCGCACCTCAACAGTGGCCCCTTGGGAGAATCACTGGTCTTCACCCAGGTAGTGATGGTGTAGTGAGAGTGGTGACGGTTAAAACGTCCAAAAGTGAGTTAAAACGAGCATTAAATCGTGTTTGTGTATTGCCGATAGAAACTTAAGAATAGTTTTAGGGATTGTCAAAACCCAATTTAAACTTGGACAAAGACTGTATTTATTTAACACGTCACACATGAAATATGTTTGTAAATATACATGTTGATTATTCATATTATCATAAGTTGTTTAGTTATACACACCGTTGTATTTAGTTGCTAGTTATTTGTTGAAATTGTTAATTTCAAGGAGGGCGGCATGTCTAGTCAAGTACGCATGCGCCGCCTGAAGTTTGGCCGAAGCGCAAGACGAGCGCGAGAGTAGAGTTGTAGACTGGAGAGGAGAGTGAGTGCTATTAAAGCAGCTAAACTAAATGTGTGTTTCATTCACTGCCAAATATTAAAAAACCTATTCAATACAGTCCGCTTAGTAACCCAAACAATTGATTTTTTACTTCTTCTTTATGAACATGAGGGTACCTATACGATTTTGTAAATATAGGTTTTGCGTTATCTGTATTAATGGAATGTTTAATTTCATTTGTAAAAGTGAAATTGTCTCCTTCTAGATAAAATATATCTGAAAATTGTGAACAAACTTCTGTAATTAATTCTTTTTCTTTATTATTTAAATGATCTAAACAAAGTTGTTTTTTTATTTCTGAATTTCTGTCAATGTCAAATTTCTGTAGATTCGTAATCATTAAAATTGTTTAATGAAAAATTTTGGATAGGTTCAATTTCAAGTTTTGGGAATTCTACGGTTTTTGGAATTGCATTTGCATTAATTACGGATGTAAAGAACTCTCCTTTTTCATTCATTTTTACTACAGCATTATGTAAACTTACCTTCTCTACTTCCTGACTAGATAATATAGCATCAGTATTTGTTAGATTGCAAGAAAATTTAGAAACTTGTTCTGTATGAGGGTCGATAGAAATTTTGTTTGTTTGTACTTGGATGGTTTGAATTTGGATATTGTTGATGAATCTTCAGTAACTTTAAATAAAGAAATTGTTTTGAAATTTGTTATTAATTGTTTGTTTTTTGTCAATTACACAATCATAGCGTTCAAGAAATCTGAACCTAATAGTCCGTCAAATTCTATGTCAAGATCGTGAATGAAGACTTTGTGTGGGTCTCCGGATTTAAATGGAATAAGGGCTGATTCATTTAAGAATATTTTTTGATCTGTTATACCTTGCATTGCCATAGTTTCTCGAAAACATTGGAGAAATTTTTCACAAGTTTTTGGTTTGAAAATTAAAATTCCTGCTGCTGAATCTATTAATAATTTGAATGTATTGGTAGTATTTTTATATCAATTTTTTGAGTCAATTGTTAATAATAAATTTACAAAAATGTTTGTTCGTGGTTGCTTTTGGATTGGTTCAAATTCAGTGCTTGGAGTTGTGTTTGAATTTCTGATGTTTAATCTGGGAAATCCAGAATGTGTGGGATTAACTGAAAATTTTGACAAGCAGTTTTATCAATATAATTTTCGTTTGAATAAAAATCATTTTGGTACAGATGAGCAGCATCATCTTCGTAATAATTATTGGTGAGTTCATTTATTAAATAAGTTCTTTGTGGGTTATAATTTGGATTTGGTTTGATTACTGTGGGTCTTTGTTGATTAAATTGCGGGTAAGGTCTTGTTACTTGAGGTCTGGTTTGAGGGTTGTTTTGTTGTTGGTTACTTTAAGATCTTAGATATGTTTGATTTGAATGTTGTTGAACATTTTGAAAACAAGGGGCTCCAAAATTTTGATTTCCAAAATTTGGATTTGAGAAATTTTTAAAATTTGGGGTGTTTTGTTGCTACTTTGTGTGGCATTCATTTACTAGGTGACCGTTCCTTTTGCAAAACGTACACGTTTTTTGAAAGTTTGGTTGAGACTTTCGTATTTGATTTCCATTGTTTAGTCTTCCAAATTTTTGAGATTCAAAATAAGATAATTGTAATTCACGTTTGATGCGCGAAATTGCTTGTAGCATATCTTGTGGATTGCTATCACGAATGATTGAGCCTAACTTTGGATCTAAACCTAGTATTTAAGATATTTAATGTCATTGTTTCAATTAAATTTGATTGTGCTGTTTTTTGTTCAGCTGTTAGGGTTTGGTTTTGGATTGCGGCGTGCATTTTTGCATTGTGTCTTTATAAACGTGGAACAAAATTTAGCGCAGATTCATTGGGATTTTGACTTATCCTTTATAAATTGAATTAGTGATGGTAGGCCTCTAGAATCACCAAAATGTGTTTCTAATAAGATTTTCTTGTAATTGTTGACATTCTTCTTGACTCTACAGACACAAAACTTGCTATCAGTGAGCCAAATCCGTGTTCTGGAAGTTGGATGTCTTTAGCCTGGGGTAGACAATTGGAATGTTGCACAAGGGGACGACTACCAGTGAGGGTAATTTCCCTGTTCTGATGTGATCCTTGCGTTTGGAGCTGCTTTGGTTTGTTGCTTGAGTTTCTTGATTTTTGTGTTCTTCTTCTTCAATCCGTTCTTCACCAAAGAATAGAGATTCTCCATTGCCAGTGAGGTTAGCCCGTGTTCTGACAACGTGTGCAGGGATTTTCTGACAACGTTTTGAAGGAATCCTCTGACGACGTGTGAAGGATCCTACCGACTGCGCCAATTGTTAAGTCAGTAATGACCGTTTTAGTTTTTTAAAAAAACTTTTATTTTTACTTTACACTTTTTACTTATTTTTACAATTTTTATTATTTAACTTGAGCTGACTTGTGAAACTTCGGAACTGTCTGAACTCTTAACGTTTTTGCTCTAACTCTGACCGTTTTTGTACTAGCTCTGATTAGACATGTTACACGGCTTTTTTTATAGTTTTTAACATGTTTAGCAGAAGTGAGAATAACAACTTATTTCTAAGAAGTCTTAGCTTAGCGTTTCTTTTGTTCTGTACAACACGTGCTTATCTATCTGAGTTACATTGTATTACATTGTTGCATTAAGCGACGCAATTTAACATTTAAAATAGTCTCAAATGTATATAATGATTTTTGGATAGCATACATATATACCAAAACAGAATCCAGATAAATACAAATGTATACATAACATTATATATACCAACAAAAAGCAATTATAAATCAAGAGAAAAAAATGTCCAACCTTGTAACAACACATATCTACTAAGTACTTCTTTAATTTTTTTTTGAAAGTAGTAAAATTTGATATATTTTTAATACTATTAGGAAGTTTATTGAAAAATTTTATACCTGCATTATAGGAAGGTGACTTTTCAAAAAAAAAGCAGTGCGATGATAGGGAATCTGCAGCTTATTGTCATTTCTAATAGAATAGCTGTGATTATCCGAGTTTGTGAAAAATGTATCAATTTTCTTTTTTGTATATAATAAACATCTATACCGGGTGTTCCCTCTAAGACTTTCAGTGCGAATATCTCAGCTGCTATTGCAGCCAGTGCAATGAAATGGTATATAGGTGTTTTTTTTTATTGTATAATAAGACTACTCTCGGAAATAATAAAAGCGAAATTTATGAACACGTCACATGCTCTTGATCTTCGAAATAATGAAAATAATTAATTATGTCCCGGCAACAAGTGGTACAAATGTTTTAAAGCCTAGAAACAATCATAGATAAAAATCTAATTGATTCCTTGAGTGAAAGCTTCAGTCCACTCCACATCTATCAAATCTGAGTAGAATTTCGAGTCATATAGGTGTGCTACAAATTACATTCATACAGTAACAAGTTTGATAGTACGAGATGTATAAGTACAACGATTAATGTGAACTGAGAGGAAAGACGAAGGGAAAATATCAGTGTACTTAGTAGGTAATTATAACTTGCATATTATTTTTCGTCTTTCTATATTGAATATATGAGTTGTATTTTCTTGTACGTATGTTTCAAATTGTCCACTTCATTTCAAATAACTATGGGGTTAAATTTATAATAAATAACCCAGTTACGCATAGACTAGAATTATCTTTACCAGTAGTTAGAATTGGAGAGATGAAAAGAATCAGGAGCCGGAGCCGGAGGGGCAAGGTCAATGAACTGAAATATGACGAAATATGATACCGGAGCAAGGTCAGTGAACTGAAATATGACACCAGATGGTATCTATACAAAACTCGACACTTTATTTCCTATAAAAATTTCACACTAGCAAAGATTAAAATCTAATAAACTATTTTCTTTGAAACCGTCATATCAGCTAAAACTGCAATGTAAATTGATACCTCATACTTATGAGGTATCAATTTACATTGCAGTTTTAGCTGATATGACGGTTTCAAAGAAAATAGTTTATTAGATTTTAATCTTTGCTAGTCAGTCAATCAGAGAAGAGTTAAGATATGTGAAGATCACAGGTTAACGACTGTATTACATTCGGTATTGCATCATTTCTAAACACCTGCATTTGTTCTATGTCAGCAAAAATTACTACTTTATTTCATAATTAGCATTACCTTTCCTTAATTTTGAATGTAGGATATAGTATCATGTTAGTAATAAGTACATCATTTCTAAAAAATAAAATTTCCCTCTACCTATTCAAAGTGGTGGGGATTACTCCATAAAATAACGTTAGGAAAAAATTTGTAACAGTCGAAAACAAGCTGTGTTGTGTGAAATAATATTGAGTTATAGTGTGTAACCAAACAAAGCCAGAATAATGTGGGCAGCTTATGTGAAAGAGATCGAAATAAAAGACTTGGATAGCGGCATTCGAAATCTACATCAGACCGTCTCAAATCTTAAGTTTGATGCCGATCATGAAGCCATTTATGGTATGGGAAACTTTTTTCTAGCAGAATATTGTGAAGAATTAGTCGAGAAATATGGAAAGGCGTTATTATTATATGAAGATTATTTAAACGATCAATGTACCATAGATGATGTTGTCAATGGTTTTATTAACTTGGGCATGCCGGGAATGCTTCATGATATTAAACATTTACTGCAGAGCCATTTAGCCAATAAAATTCCTGAACGCGAATGGGAACAAGATACTGATGACCAAGATGATAGTGGTGTAGAAATGAGTCAGCAATGAATCTGTATTAATGAAATATTTAATAAAATTTATTATCATAAAACTGTTTTATTATTTCATATAAATTCATAATCAAAATTAATCAATTTGTCTATAGAAGCAATACTTCTGCAAACAGTTCACTAATTATACAACGACCTTATAACTCCAAAGAAGTGTATATTTGTTTCGATCAAAATAGGACACGAATTGAGAGTTAGCCCTATAATTGGAAAATAATGAAACCCGATACAAATAGTTATCAAGAAATGTTTAAACCATCTTCACAGACAAATAGTACCAGCTACAAGTTGTGAATAAGAAGATGTAATGACATAATGCAAGACTATGATTGGCAATAACTTTATAGTAACTTAGCTAATAACTTTGGCCATACCATAAACAGTGAGTGTGGAAGAGAATACGGAATAAATACTTTCTTCTGATGGTATATAGCTATTTGTTCTTAATTTTTGCTAATTGTTACATATTTTCGGGACTATATCTAAGGAATTGTGGTGTGTGCAATGTATCAGTAGAGAATTGATAAGTAAACGTCAAAACTGTAAATCATAGTAAGACTTTACTGAAAAGAAGCTCACACATTTTTTCTGCTGCACTATTTCCTTCAAAGGATTTATCTCACTGATATTTTACATTCATAGCCAAAGCTTCCGAAAGAGTATAGAGAAAACTTCAGCCTACAAGTACAGCTACCATGTTTCATACACTACAACCGCTCAGAATGGCATAGACACGTCGATGGATCTGCACCATCACAATCTAAATGTCACATGTGTAAATGGAGTCTTCAACAATATCAGTTATAATAAATATATAAAACTTAATACCTATTTTTTGATTTTTATTTTAACAAAACTATTCATATCATTGAAATTAGACAAGAGACATGGGTGAACATACCTTGTTTCATGCAAATTATTGAGTTAGTAAAAATTATAATGTAACACATCAATACCTGAATTGGTACAATTGGTAGTTTTATGCCTTATTTCCTTTGAAATGTCTCAGTCACCTAAACCTGCAATGCAAGTTGATACCTCATACATAATCAGCCTCACTAAGCATGAAACATTACAGCATATCTGTGCAACGTTGCATACAGCTGAATTTGAGTTGAATTACGATACATAATTAATGAAAAAATGCTTTTAACAATCTTACATAATATATTATTTAAAAATGTTGAGGGTAAATTAATTCTACAACATTTCGGCAACGTTATAATTGTCCAGTCGATATACCATTACTTTTGCTCAAATTACAACAATGTCTATACTTTCATTATTGATATAAGGTTGACAAAGGCATGTTTTCACAATATTATCGTCTCATAGTTGTAACAATTTCGTAAACAGTTTCACAGTGAATTGTTACGTTAGTAATGAAGTATAGTAATTGCTGCAACATCAACTATAACGTACCAACTAAGCTTTAATGCAAATTCAATTAAAATATTTTATACAATTTTTTGTTATCATAAATATCTGAGAATTTCGTAGATGTAGGTATCATTATTGTTTTCGAATATTATATAGAATGTTTTAGAATATATATATAACTTATCGATTATCATCCAAAAAAAGATACAACATACAATTAAGATAAAACTATATTTATAGATAATTTACTGAATGTGTTAATATTTATTTTATTATTTTGACCATAACAAGAAGCATTTTTATTATTATTTTGTATGTTAGCTTAAATATCGCCATATGTTAATATTTATCTTATTATTTTGACCATAACAAGAAGCATTTTTATTATTATTTTGTATGATAGCTTAAATATCGCCAATCGGAACACAGTATTTTTGAAATGCTTAAATCTAAAGGACCCCATACATTTCGGATATATTCCACC
Organism: Monochamus alternatus; assembly: GCA_037114965.1. Taxonomy (NCBI): domain Eukaryota; kingdom Metazoa; phylum Arthropoda; class Insecta; order Coleoptera; family Cerambycidae; genus Monochamus; species Monochamus alternatus. The sequence continues at coordinate 43,950,962 of CM073428.1, read as the reverse complement.
GATTTATCGGCGCGGATCGACCCATACGGATAAAATTGACAATATATGGTGGACACTCCGTCCAATTTCATCAGCGCATATGAAATCTATCAATGCTAGATTTTATCGGTATTCTTTAAAATTGTGGAATATGCGTTTTTTATAAAAATAACGAAACGATTCAGTTAATTATATGTACCATATGTCATCTGCACAGTTATTCTCATTTCTCATTTTTTCTACAAGTACAGCTATATATCATTTTAATTATAAAAAAGTGTCTCTGGGGCTTTTCCTGGACTTGTCACGGGCATATGATTGTGTAGACCATACCAAATTCAATTAAAATATTTTATACAATTTTTTGTTATCATAAATATCTGAGAATTTCGTAAATGTAGGTATCATTATTGTTTTCGAATATTATATAGAATGTTTTAACTTATCGATTATCATCCAAAAAAAGAAACAACATACAATTATTAAGATAAAACTATATTTATAGATAATTTACTGAATCTGTTAATATTTATGTTATTATTTTGACCATAACATTATTATTATTTTGTATGTTAGCTTAAATATCGCCAATCGGAACGCAGTATTTTTGAAATGCTTAAATCTAAAGAATCGACCCGTACGAATAAAATTGACAATATATGGTGGACACTCCGTCCAGTTTTATCAGCGCAGATGAAATCTATCAATGCTAGATTTTATCGGATTCAGTTAATTATATGTATACTAATAGCCGACAGATGGCGCCACTTATATCTCACTGATACTGTGTACTCGAATTTTGGTAAGATATCTATAAGATTTGGGTTTCGGCAGTTGGCACCACGGGCAAGGGAATTAGAGATGGGACTTTTAGTTCATTTTGGTGAATTCATTCTATCAGTCTCATTCTCCTAAGAGAATCATTCACTTGTAATTCATTTGATTCAGTACGGTTGAGAATTGTATTTTTGTAATTCGACCACCGATCGTTCAGTCTCAACGTTCAATATCGGAGTTTGCTTACAACGGCACTGTTTCATGACTCGCGAGGTATCGTAATTTAGAGCAATAGGTATAACATACAATGCTTTCGAGATTACAGACAAATCTAGATTTTAGATTAAAACATTTATAGGTAAGCATTTAAATATAGGTAATAAAATATAATTTTAGGTGTGAAAATATTGTATTAAATTAACAAAAGAAGTAATATTTAAAATAAAAAAAAACTGATTAAAACTAGCTATTCTATATAGGTGATCCGACTGAAACCGGTCATTCACACACCATCTCCGATACCGTCTATGTCTAATCGTCAGCTGCAATTTTTCATTTAATTCAGTGAACTACTGAATAAGTATAGAAGGACTGAATTTGACTCACCTGAATTACATTGTTAAATTTTTTAGAATCAACGTTGCTTTTAGTTCACAGAGAATGATTCAGTCCGACAAGAAGGAATGATTCATTTCATTCAGTAAAGTGAATAGTTCGTTTGTACTAGTTCGTTCGCGAACTACCCATCTCTAAAGGGAATAGAGGTGGGCACTTCGGCTCTTTTCAAGGAACCGGCTCAACGGCTCTCGGTCAATAAAAAGATCCGGTTCGCTGAATCGGCTCAATTGAGCCGATTGATGCTGTGATTCGCCAACGAAATGAACGAAGAACGAGACCACACTGACTACAGTATACTAATCAAATAACGAGACAAACGAAGTAAAGCAATTTACATTCTACTAAAATGCTAGAAATTGTACTAGGTCACAATTTAAATTTACTTTTGAATGCAATTATTATTTTCATCAAAAAATGTGTATTTTTGTTTAGTACCTACCTACCTCTACCAATAACTTTTTTATGTACATAAAAAAATATATATACCTGTTGGCAACGAATGCTTTAATAATATTACCAAACAATTAAACTGAATTGATTCAAGAAGCAAAAGTGCCGATAACTACCGTGGATCGTAAGTAAGCCAGAACTGCCGAGAGCCGGGAGCTGCTCGAGAGCCGGGAGCCGGTCGAGAGTCGGGAACCGATTAATTTGTATTCCGCGAGCCGGTTCATTTCGTTCGCGACTGGGAGCCGGTTCAATCGAACGGGTCGTTCGCGAACGACACATCTCTACAAGGGAATAATAGATCACTAATTTATGCTTGGTCACAAAATCCCGAAGAAATATTGAATTTTATAGTATCCACTGTATTAGAGATTGGCTTAATAGTTCATTTTAACTAGAGGTGGGCACTTCGGCTCTTTTAAAGGAACCGGCTCTCGGTCAATGAAAAGATCCGATTCACCAAACCGGCTCAATTGAGCCGTTTGATGTTGTGATTCGCGAACGAAATGAACGAAAAACGAAACCACAGTATACTAATCAAATAACGAGACAAACGAAGTAAAGCAATTTACATTTTACTAAAATGTTACAAATTGTACTAGGTCACAATTTAAATTTACTTTTGAATATAATTTGTATTTTTGTTTATTACCTACCAAGTACCTACCTCTGTCAATAACTTTTTTATGTACATAAAACATATAATAATATACCTGTCGGCAACGAATGCATTATTAATATTACCAAACGATTCAACTGAATCAATTTAAGAAGCAAAAGTGCCCATAACCCGTGCCCGTGGATCTGGATCGTAGGTGATCCGGAACTGTCGAGAGCCGGGAGCTGGTCGAGAGCCGGGAGCCGAGAACCGATTAATTTGTATTCCGCGAGCCGGTTCATTTCGTTCGCGAGTGGGAGCCGGATTAATCGAACGGGTCGTTCTCGAGAACTGAATCACTAAAAAGAAGTGAGTTCTAAAACCAGCTCTTTAAGAACTGGTTTTACGTCAATCGCAGTCGGTCGGTTTCTTCTAGAGATGGGACTTTTAGTTCATTTTGGTGAATTCATTCTATCAGTCTCATTCTCCTAAGAGAATCATTCAGTTGAGTAATTCATTTGATTCAGTACGGTTGAGAATTGTATTTTTGTAATTCGACCACCGATCGTTCAGTCTCAACGTTCAATATCGGAGTTTGCTTACAACGGCACTGTTTCATGACTCGCGTGGTATCGTAATTTAGAGGCATAGGTATAACATACAATGCTTTCGAGATTACAGACAAATCTAGATTTTAAATTAATACATTTATAGGTAAGCATTTAAATATAGGTAATAAAATATAATTTTAGGTGTGAAAATATTGTATTAAATTAACAAAAGTAATACTGAATTTGACTCGCTGAATTACGTTGTTAAATTTTTTAGAATCAACGTTGTTTAGTTCACAGAGAATGATTCAGTCCGACAAGAAGGAATGATTCATTTCATTCAGTGAAGTGAATAGTTCGTTTGTATTAGTTCGTTCGCGAACTACCCATCTCTAATTTCTTCTGCGTTTTATGATAGCGAGCCGTTTAGACTTAAGAATTTAGAATATAAGAATTTCTAAAAAATGAGAGAAATAATGTTGTTTTTTAATATTTAAAGCGTTTTTCCAAAATATCTCGAATCATTTAAATATTGTTTTTTTATTTATGTTTTTTTTATTACAGAATTTAATTTATATTTTTGTAAAGTTGTTGTATTTTACTTTCTGTTGTTTAAGTGTAGGTAAAGCTTTAATTTTGTTCTTAATTCTTATACACCATATTAATAATTAATGACACATACCTATATCGTTCTTATTAATTTTATAATCTGACACGGATGCCTATGTGTGCTGGTATGCAGTTCAGATCACTCGTACGATTTTGAAGCGCACATAGGCTGGGAACACTCGTTCACTATTCACTGAAGAGTTAGTTAATGACTTCTTAATCTCTCGCACTTTACATAAATCAATACAAATCAGTTCGCAAAGAACTGATAAACTCCCGAGAACTGATTCTCGCAGTTCAGTGTCGAAACCCGTTTTATTAAACAAGTTTACTCGAGAACTGCCCATCTCTACACTGTATAATTAAAATTTCAAAAAAAATATTCAATAGTTACTCCATTCCTACCAACATTACAAATGCAGTGTCTAGAATGTTATAAAAGAACATTGCACTGCGACTTGTGTGAAATAATGTAACAACATTGCACATACGTTGATGTCATGTACATTTAGCGATGTTGATAACGTTTTGCTAAATAATGTAATTGCAATATTAACAGAAATTAAAATGCAATTTGCTAGTAATGTTTTCCCTTATGAACCTTACACTGCAATATTTCTAGCCTGCAGAATAAAGGTCCCTGGGACATTGCATATAGTTAATCATAAGTCTGAGAGCAACATTACAGCTAGTACAGAAATGTTTCTATAACATTGGAGAAACTTAATTATGCTTAGTGGGAGAGAGGAGCTAAGGATATATGAAGGTCAAAGGTTCATAAACGTATTGCATCTTTTCTTAACACCTGTGTTTATCCTGCCAGCAAACATTGTAAATTGATTTCCCACAAACTACTGATAAATCATAATTCAGTAGATCATATAGTCTTAGTTTGCAAATTTATATTTTCCAGTGTAATTACCTCTCTATGACATTTTACCACTATGCGGTACAACCAGTTTATTAAACTTTGCATAGTTGACACTGACTGCAGTGAAAACCACAAACAAGGTAGTCTCTTCTTTATGGTGAAAACTATATATTGTTAAACAATATACAGGGTCGGAAAACGCTGATGGTCTATCTGAGTTTACACGAGAGCGACAAAATAAAGTATAGAAATCCGTGCGATAGATAAGGATGATTATATTGACGACGTTTTAAAATCTAAATAGTCACCGCCCATTTCGTCTTTCAACAAATAAAATCCACTCCCACTTATATCTCAACGACCAATCGCCATCTTTGCCTTTATTGTTTGCATTTCGCTTTCGCAAGAGATGTCGCTACTTGTGCAACTCCAACTCCGGATTCTGATATTTTACCGGCGGTCGAAATTGTGGACAGTGACTAATCGCTAGCTTGTTGACCAGCGCGACGGGCGAAGCGTGCGGGGAGTAAGATTGCATAGGCGTACTAAATTTGAATGCGATCAGATATAAGAAATATATAAAAATGACAAAAATAGTTCCATTACATAACATCCATTATTTTTATAGTAGAAACAGTGATATAACAGTTTTTACCAATTTCGAGGCGTTAAATAATAAAAATTATAAGAATTATTTCAAAATTTAAAGTTTTTGTCTTGTCAATTACCCAAGGTCGAAAATAATAGAAAGTGACTAACTCACAATACAGAGATGAGTACGCAAGGTACGGGTGGTATGATTACCTAAGCCTGCCACTTGAGAAGAGTTAAAGCACACAAAATTATGAAAAATAAGTTGACGTCGGCTGAACCTAGCACATTAACAATTTACTTTAAATGTGTCCCTGTTCTTATGGACGGCGATTGCTCACTACCACCCACTTACACCTACCTGATGCGCACTCCGCAGATAACACACTTAAGCCTTGTCCTCATGGACGCGAAATTCACCGATTTTTGCACGAATTTTGCAATTTCAGTTTTAATTATTTATGGTGGGAAAATCTCAACTTTTCACAATTGCAAGGCTATCATGGGCGGGTATATCGTTCGGGCGGGCAAAATTTCGGGTATATCTTTTCGTTAATTTAATTATGAATGTAATTAATTTTATTAGTGATTTGATCGAAATGAGGAATATCGGATGATGACATGTATGAAGCGTTTAGTGTGCGAGGTCAAAATATGAGTGTAAGTGATGTTGAAATATATATTTCATTAACAAAATTGTACGTGAATAGCATATGTGTGCAAATAAAAAACTGGTAAAGAAGTACAACTGTGAAACGGAAAGTGATGGAAACTCGCGGAAGGAAGATTGTATTTTTAAAATGAGTTTTCCAAATAAAAATTCTATTGCTATATCTTACAAGATGAAACTTAGTCCGTATAAATGAAATCGAAAAGAGTATACTGATAGAAAGGACGAAATAGTGATATGGCGAAGAAACTAATTAAAATAAATATTAAAAAATAAGAATCTGGATCGAAGAATATATTAAATTTTGACGAAACATGGGCGTATGAAGGTCATACGGAAAGCGGTACGATATAATATAATAAGTGTTAATGTGTGACCGTTATAGTGACAGTGCTAGTAACCAATAGTAAATAGTGTGTATGTATTCTAAAGCCTTTTGTCCTTTTCAATGCGGAATTCGCAGATATTTGCGCGATTTATTTAACGGTGGAAAAATCTCTATTTGTAACAAATGTTGTCAACTACCTATAACATTTTCTACCATTTTCATCATGAAACTGCCATGGTATATTATCAGAAGTTCAAAACAAACTTATTAATACCACATAATAATGAAAGGGGCAATAATATTTGTAGTGTTTGACAGCATCGCAAATTGTAATTGTGAAAAGTTGAGATTTTCCCGCCATAAATAATTAAAACAGACGTTGCAAAATTCGTGCAAAAATCCGTGAATTTCGCGTCCATGAGGACAAGGCTTAAGTGTGTTATCTGCGGAGTGCGCATCAGGTAGGTGTAAGTGGGTGGTAGTGGGCAATCGCCGTCCATAAGAACAGGGACACATTTAAAGTAAATTGTTAATGTGCTAGGTTCAGCTGACGTCAACTTATTTTTGATAATTTTGTGTGCTTTAACCCTTCTCAAGTGGCACGCTTAGGTAATCATACCACCCGTACCTTCCGTACTCATCTCTGATTTTTATTATCTAACGCCTCGAAATTGGTAAAAACTGTTATATCACTGTTTCTACTCTAAAAATAATGGATGTTATGTAATGGAACTATTTTTGTCATTTTTATATATTTCTTATATCTGATCGCATTCAAATTTAGTACGCCTATGAAATCTTGCTCCCCGCACGCTTCGCCCGTCGCGCTGGTCAACAAGCTAGCGATTAGTCACTGTCCACAATTTCGACCGATGGTAAAATATCAGAATACCGGAGTTGGAGTTGCACAAGTAGCGACATCTCTTGCGAAAGCGAAAGGCAAACAATAAAGGCAAAGATGGCGATTGGTCGCTGAGATATAGGTGGGAGTGGATTTTATTTGTTGAATGACGAAATGGGCGGTGACTATTTAGATTTTAAAACGTCGTCAATATAGTCATTCTTGTCTATCGCACGGATTTCTATACTTTACTTTGTCGCTCTCATGTAAACTCAGACAGACCATCAGCGTTTTCCGACCCTGTATATTGAAAGAAGTGGTAATACCAGAAATTGTCTTTAAGTAATTACCTGAAAATGAAATAATGCCTTACCATCCCACGATTACACTACTGATAAAAAAGTATCTTGGTGTGATTGTTGAAAATATGATCAATACGTGCAAAAAAGAAGGTTATAAAGACATGAAGTTAAAACAGTTACATGGTGTTGAGTTATCAATATATCCTTCAATTATTAAGATTGGATTTAAAATTTACTTGTTTGAGCTCTGCTACTAGTTAGTTTTGTCAGTAAATATTATCCATATATGTATTATGCAGATACTGCTTTTCCATTGAAGAATATATCAAATAATTATAGAACTATTTTTTATTGCATTGATGGAGCTATTACAAGAAGCATCCAAGAAGATATACTGGAATCAATCATCGACAAATCACCGTCATAGTAGTGTTCTCAAATGAGTTCAAGATAATGCGAGGACCAAAATCCAGATGCCCTCCTTAGGATGGAACTGTGAACCCGATTCCGTATCTTGGCCTCCTACACCTTTCCGTCATTATCAGAGAACTCTTGATGTATTGAATGAAGTTATTAAAATAAAAAATATCTATTATAATTATAAAAAAGTGTAGTAGTAGTATATATCTATAACAAAAAATTGTCCTACATAATTCTAACAGCACCAGTTGGGACTATACTTAACCAACCTCTCATGAAGTGTAAACCAGTAGTAGGGGTACATATCTACATTTAAATTATAATCAAATTTCTACAGCTAAGTGGTTGATTTTCCTTTTCGTAGTAATATTGTTGAAATTTTGCATACCTACATTTCAGAATTAAGATATACCTAACTATACATATTTTTCTACATACAGCTTTTAGATTTATCGTGACACTTTTCTATAAGTTTTATCTTTCCATATTGTCTTACATAATTCTAACAGCACCAGTTAGTACTATACTCAACCAAACTGTCATGAATCTAAGACAATAGTAGGGGTACATATCTTTATTACATTCATTCATTATAATTTTATTTCTACAGCAGGTGGTTTCATAGTAAGATTGTTGAAATTTTTCATACATGTCAGGCATACATAAAAGATTAAGTTTTAGATATAACGTGTGTGTTTTTGTTTAATGATAATTTACGGATTGTAGATGTAGTCAGTTTAAAAATAAAATGCTACATTAATTATTGTGTGTCAAGACTTGAGGACTTCGGTGTATCCACAAGCGAATTTATTGGAGATATGATCAATGAATCAGAATCATTCAGGCTCGAATAGTCATATCGCATAATATGTAGGTAGTGGGTATAAAAAATACACTTATAAAATAAAGTAAGACATTTTCTTGAACTATGAGGCTTCACAATTGGTAAATGTTCACAGAGTAATAGATATGGTTCTTAATGGACTCCGGTATATGTCGTATCCAAAAAATAATTGCCGAACAAAAGACCACGAGGTGGTGACGAGAGTAGCGAGTAAAAATATTAAATTTTAGAGATCATGTGTGTGCCTTTGTTTAATGATAGATTTATGTTTGTCTTATAATTTGTTATAATGACATTATTACGTAATATATATGTATTACTTTGAAATTATGTAGGTATAGGGGAATTTAATAAAACAAATATATACCATTGCTGCATTATTCTTTCATCTCTTCTCCTTTACTGTCTAACATTTTTAACTATTAAACGTGTAGTGCAGGTCTTTTATCAAAATTATTTAAATAAAATGTAAATGTTTCTTGATAGATATTTGTTTTATATTGCAGGTAGGGTAAGGAAGTATATTTGCATTGTTAGTGTCATGTTATCGTACTATTATTGTTGCTGATATAAAATTATATACTCGTATATAGTGTTTCAAGAAGATACTTCCTACAGTATTATTTTAAAGCTGTTTTTACCATTTAGAGTTGATTCTTCACTGCTTTTGAAGCTAGTTTGTTGTTTTAGACCCCCGTTTGCTTTTATAATTATTTTTACATGCTTCGAACTGTTTTGGACAGCTTTTTGAGTTATTTTAAACAGATTTAGAGCTATTTTCGACTGCTAGCTGTATTTACTCATTTATAACTCTTTTTCAGCTACTTAGAGCTGTTTTTACCTACTTATAGCTATTTTGGACAGTTTTTTGAGTTGTTTTAAGATAACTGTTTTACCCTTCGAAACTTTTTTTACTGGTTCAATAGAATGCCTTGGAGCTGAATGTCTTATCATCACCCTTTTGTATTATTGTCAAGAATACCATAAAACATATAATCATAACATATACCTATGTGATGATACCTGCCCTTGCTATCAACAATCCTGTGTATACCCAGGCGGTTGACAGTTACTTACTGTTTTGAACTCGTTTTAGAATTGTTTTTTTCAATTGCTTTATAGCTATTTTAATTACCTTAAACTGTTTTTACTGATTTATAGATGTTTATCTCTGCTTCAGATTGTTGCATTAGAGCTGATTTTACACAAATATGTATGTGTGTCAATGACTTGTCAGCTTAATGTTCTAACGGTAGATATAAAATTTCCGAGTTTATGCTTTATTTCGCAATTTAGCACATTGTACAAAATATTATCTTTCAGTGTTTAATGTGTTTAAATTATTTTTAAGATGATGAGTTCATTTATTAATTTATAATGACAGAGAGAAGTTGAAAGAAAGTGTATAGATACACCAAAAATATTAAGCTAGTGCTTATCCAGCCAAGCAAAAAATGAGAATAAGAAAATTATTGCAGGGTACAAAGCATCAAAGATAACTTTTTATAAATCAATAATGTATGCATTTTTATCTTGAAAACAAACACTGTTAAATTAATGATTATTTGCTTCCTCTTCTACGCTAAGTTAATTGGTAATTTGATAGCATATTTTCTGCAAATTACTGAGTCCACCAAAATTGTAGAATCGTAACAAAATTATAAAAAAAAATAGTGCAACACAAGAATTATTTTTTACAGTTAACAGCAAAAATTTGTAATTTAAGAACTCATTTCCTCTAAATTAGCTAAGTTGACTAAATTGATAATTTAATAGCTTATTTTCTGCATATTGTAGAATTTGAATAAAGTTACAAAGAAAAATAGTGAGTTGATGAGAATTATCTTTGTGATTGTTAGACGAAGAGGTAAGTTCTGATGTTTCTATGTTTTCAGCATTTGTGTATTAGTCATAAGCTCATATGTTTACTAAAATGCAATAGTATCTTGGAAACTTATTGAGTGCATTCAGGGAACTCAAGCGTTAAAAGCGCTTTACTGAAGCGGTGTACTGAATAGTGCTATAATTTTCATGCAGCGCTTTAGCGCTTTATAAAGCCATGAAGCGTATAATGTATCCGCTTGACTACTTTATTATTTGTAAAGCACACTATATATTGGTATCTAACCTAAAATTTGTATTTACTGTCTTCATGCTGACTGGTTTACTAGCGCGTTATTTGTTTTAAGAAATATCTAAGTATAAGTCGGAGAGAAAATAATATATTGTCTCTCTGGTATATCATTCGAAATATATAGCCGAAATTTAGCATTAAGTAAATAATGGAGGAGAATACTATTGAGAGAGAAAATCATTACGGTTGCAGTAACACAAGAAGGAAGACAAAAAATATTAAATGGTAACGTTTAAGTCATTTTTCATCTAGTACAAGTCAACGTTAATATTAATTTTAGTGCTAAATTATTCATCCCTTTTTGTAACGATTTTCAAATACCTATAAGAAAAATATATATCTAGATACCTACTTAAAAATAACTACAATTATGTTATTATATTTTTAACTCTAGCTAATATTGTTTGTATACATCTAATAATTTATATAAAAACCTGAAAAACAAATAATTTTAAATTTAACTTCTGCCTCTACCAATAATTAAAACTGAAATCGTAAAAGTAACTAGATAAGTAGTAAATTCGGATTAGTTCATTCAGTGTGACACATTTAAAGCGCTACAGCGCTTCGGCTCTGTAGCGCTTTAACGCTTAATTAACTGAACGCAGTCATTGACAGGATTTTATTTAAGACATTACGTTGTGTTAGGTTATACTGTTTTTACTGCTTCAGGGAATCTGTTTCAGACAGCTTTAGAGCTATCTTGATCTGCTGTTCTTATCTGTTTATAGTTGTTTTGGATATCATTTTAAGTTGTTTTCAGTTGCTTTTAGAGCTGTTCTTACCTATTTACAACTGTTTTGGATATCCATTTGAGTTATTTTCAGTTACTTTAGCGGCAGATATGAAGGATAATTGTAAGATCAATCAACTTACCTGTAAGGAAGATTGATACCATTATTCGAACATATACCCTGACAAAATTGCAATAATTTTCTTTTTCTCATTTTTTGTTCGTCTGGATAAGCACTAACTTAATATTTTTGGTGTATCTATACACTTTCTTTCAACTTCTCTCTGGCATTATAAATTAACAACCCAAATGAACTCATCATCTTAAAAATAATTAAAACACATTAAACACTGAAAGATAATTTTTTGTACAATGTGCTAAATTGCGAAATAAAGCATAAACTCGGAAATTTTATATGTACCGTTAGAACATTAAGCTGACAAATCATTGACACACATACACATTTGCGTAAAATCAGCTCTAATGCAACAATCTGAAGCAGAGATAAACATCTATAAATCAGTAAAAACAGTTTAAGGTAATTAAAATAGCTATAAAGCAATTGAAAAAAACAATTCTAAAACGAGTTCAAAACAGTAAGTAACGGTTCAACCGCCTGGGTATACACAGGATTGTTGTCTAAGTAGCTGAAAAAGAGTTATAAATGGGTAAATACAGCTAGCAGTCGAAAATAGCTCTAAATCTGTTTAAAATAACTCAAAAAGCTGTCCAAAACAGTTCGAAGCATGTAAAAATAATTATAAAAGCAAACGGGGGTCTAAAACAACAAACTAGCTTCAAAAGTAGTGAAGAATCAACTCTAAATGGTAAAAACAGCTTTAAAATAACACACTGTAAGAAGTATCCTTTTGAAACACTATATACGAGTATATAATTTTATATCAGCAACATTAATAGTACGATAACATGACACTAACAATGCAAATATACTTCCTTTACCCTACCTGCAATATAAAACAAATATCTATTAAGAAACATTTACAATTTATTTAAATAATTTTGATAAAAGACATGCACTACACGTTTAATAGTTAAAAATGATAGACATTAAAGGAGAAGAGATGAAAGAATAATACAGGAATGGTATATATTTGTTTTATTAAATTCCCCTATACCTACATAATTTCAAAGTAATACATATATATTACGTAATAATGTCATTATAACAAATTATAAGACAAACATAAATCTATCATTAAACAAAGGTACACACATGATATCTAAAATTTAATATTTTTACTCGCTACTCTCGTCACCACCTCGTGTTCTTTTGTTCTGCAATTATTTTTTGGATACGACATATACCGGAGTCCATTAAGAACCATATCTATTACACTATGAACAATTTACCAATTGTGAAGCCTCATAGTTCAAGAAAATGTCTTTTACTTTATTTTATAAGTGTATTTTGTATACCCACTACCTACATATTATGCGATATGGCTATTCGAGCCTGAATGATTCTGATTCATTGATCATATCAATAAATTCGCTTGTGGATACACCGAAGTCCTCAGGTCTTGACACACAATAATTTATATAGCATTTTATTTTTAAACTGACTACATCTACAATCCGTAAATTATCATTAAACAAAAACACACACATAATATCTAAAACTTAATCTTTTTTTTTCACAATTCTCGTTACCACTTCGTGTTTGTTTTGTTCTCCAAATATTTTTGGATACGACATATACCGGAGTCCCATTAAGAATCATGTCTTTAATACTATCAAAATTTACCAATTGTGAAGCCTGATAGTTCAAACAAATGTCTTTTACTTTACTTTATAGTATTTTTTTAACTCACTACCTATCATTATCATTATCCGATATGACTGTCCGAACATGAATGATTCTGATTCATCGATCGTACCTCCAATAAATTCACTTATGGTTTCTAACAATCAGTATGTTAAAATATATTCCAGTCTGCGTACATACTAAACAGTTCACAAGGATTTCTAACAGTTTTTGGGTTTGACTGTTGACCGAATTTTACTTAAAAGCTGTCCTGAATTAATTACAATTTCTACAAACTCCAATTTTACCCCTTCGTTATTTAAAAAAGTGCTTAACATATTGATCATTTTGCGCTTGAGTAATATACTTTAATTCTTTATTTTTATCTGTGGATTTATGTTTTAATCGATGCGGAAAAATTCGTTATGTCATAATTAATACCTATATAGTTATATATTTTGTGGCTAGCACAGTGCATGTCTTTAGTCATACAAAAATTTATATTAAGGCTAACGGTGAAACACGTGATCAAGTTTTGTTAAAACCAGATATATCGCTGCGCAGAGTAAGACTATGTTGACGTGTTGTGGCAAAACGCTGAAATATGTGCTGCCTAGAGGCTAATGCATTTGGGATGGAGACAAAACGAAAGATACACTGAAATAAAGGTATCACAACTCTGTTAGGGCCGGTTTTTCAATTGTCAGTAAACTTTTTGGTTTAGTTACCTTTACCTTCAAATTAACCTTTAGTTTACTAATCTATGTGTTTTTCTATGAAATTTTTGGTGACAGTTAGCTATCCTTTAATCTTGACCAAACTTTCTTATGTTGGTACAAGATATTATGGATTTTAAACGAATTATGAAAAATATCTACGTTCCATTGCGTATATTCTGTGGTATTATGGTAATAACCTAAATTTTATGGTTATGTTTTGGTCTAGTTCAGTACTTCAGTAGTGCTAGTGTTATCTTTATTTATTTTCAATTCACTGATAAGAATACTAATTAATATTAATCACAAAATGGCAAAAAGAACAGCTAACTTTACAACAGAAGAGGAACAGTTATTGGTAGCTTTAGTGGAAAAATATAAGGTAGTTATCGAGTGCAAAAAAAGTGGAGCCGTAACATGGCAAGAAAAGGAGAAGACTTGGAAAAAAATTGAAGAAGAATTTAATAGTAACAATAAAAGGAATTACTTCAGATCAATGAAAAATTTAAAAGAGAAATACTTAAATATGAAGAAAAAAGCTAAAGAAAAATATTCTACAAATAAGTTCAATTTAAATCAAACTGGAGGAGGACCTCCTAACCCTATTCACTTTACTGATGTTGATATGACCATAAAAAGTATTATTGGTACACAAATCGAGGGTTTGCAAAATCCGTATGACAATGATGCGTGTAAATAACATGATTATTAGTGAAATATAGACACCTAAATTATATTTTTTCCATTCCGAGAGAGATTTAATTGTCTCTAGACACTATAGGTCTTGGACCACAAACTTTACCCCCCTTTAGTCCCATGTTGTGTAATATAAATAATAGATATATTACGTTTATTTTGTAGGTGAGAACATTTTGGATGAAAATCTAGTAAATTTTGAAATACAATATGAAGATGATATACATCATCCAAGTAATGAAAGCTCAAACGAAAGTAAGTATAAAATTGTTTATATTTCAGAATGTTACTGTTTATAATAAATAATTTGTCACACTGGATAAATTCAGATTCAAGTTTAAGAGAAAATTAACAAACAGCTTCTGGCATTATTGCTACCTACCTACACAGCAAATATTTTTAGAATACTTTTTATTAACATATTATATTTAGACATCATTAAATCATATTAAATATTGAAATTGTTTTTCTATATTTCAGTTGTTATCATTGATGTGTTTGATGACCATAATTTAAATAAGGAAAATCGAGAGGACAATGTTAGTTCAAATTCAACGATGGAACTAGGGAAAACAAATACCGATTGGTCAAGTTATTCCTCTAGAAATCTAAAGACTGCAGTTTCATCAAAACTGAAAACTAATAAATCATGTAAGTGGTTTTATAAAATGTATAGTTAAATCCAAATTTTCTGAAACAAAAGTGCAGATACCTACATATTCACTAAACATTCATTTCTTGATTAATAAATAAATTTTATTGTAATTGTAGGTATCCAAATGAAAAGAAAGCCTACAATTTTAGCAAAAAGTAACAGGACAAAGAAATATTTTGGAATTCAGCATGAATTAATAGAAGAAAAACTGAAGTTTGTGCAGTTACAAAAAGAGAAATTTTTAGAGGAGCATGCTTTAAGAATAACCTTACTAAGGAAGAAAATAGAATTAACAGAACAAAAGTTAAAAAGTGTAAGTGAAGAAGAAAAGTGCTAAATTATTATTTATACAAAAATTTAGTTACAAAATACATGTTATTTATATTTAAATTAAGAACAGAGAATTTATTTTCATTTGTTGAATGTTAAACTGATTTTATTAAATACTGTTGTCATTATATGTTGTTTACTTACTTTTTACATAAAAATCAAACTTCTTAAATGTAGTAACAGGATATCTAACCATAATACCTTAATATGTGAAACTAAAGTCTTTAATATACCTTTAGCATTCAAGTTGGCCGAGAATCTTTTTTTTCTAATTTATGAACTGATCACGAGATTATATTATTTAAAGATTATATGAATCCAAAATCTTTTTTTTATTAAATTGCCCAAATTTATAATAATATTTATTTTCTGTAATAAGTAACAACACGAGAATAAGTTAGTAATAAAATAAACAAGCAAAAAATTAAAAGTTTATTTTAAAATATCTTACTTAAATTATATAAATACTTATAATCTGGCAAAATGATTGTTTATTATATTTTGACGTGTTATGTTTAACTGCACACCTTGGTTTATATCTAATTGTCCATTTTCAACGCCATTAACTATGTTCACAGCCCGTTCTTCTTCCTCATTTATAAAAGGTTGCTGTTCATTATTATTACATGCTATATTATGTAGTACAGCTGTAGCTACAATTACTGACTGTGTAGTTTCTAACTTCAGCCTTAAACCCAGAGCTAAAGCAGGAAACCGTCTTTTCCAAACTCCGTATGATCTTTCCACTACATTTCTGGTCCTAATAAGGGATTCGTTAAATAAGTTTTCCGCTTCATTTCTAGTACGTAGAAGTGGTGTTATCAAATAATTTTTGATTGGATATCCACTATCACCAACAAGAAGATTATCTCCGAAAGCTCCATTCTCAAATGAGTGATATATTCTCGAATTTCTTAATATGTGTGAATCGTGAGCAGAACCTGGCCAACGAGCTACAATGTCTCGGATTTTTAGATCTGTATCTGCTATTGTCTGCACATTTAAAGAAAAAAATTGTTTCCTATTCCGAAATATTTCTGCATCATTTCCTCCTGGAGACTGTATTTTGACATGGCTACAATCAATAGCTCCAATACATTTGGGAAATCTGGCTATATTGTAAAATTTTTGTCTGCATTCCCTTAATTCTTCCTCCGAAGCAGGCATTTTAATGTAACGGGCTCGTAAGCCAGCCAGAGCAGCACTAACTCTCTTAAGTGTTTTGCTAGCAGTCGATTTGTGGACCCCACAAAAATCTCCAGCAACATTAAGAAATGAACCCGTTGCATAAAATCTCAAAGCCAGTAGAAGCTGATTTGTAGGAGATAAGCAGTCATTTCTGTAAAACAAGGAAATATTGACAGCTTCTGCAATCAAACAATCAATATATTTACCTATCACTGGGGTAATGAATTGTTTCTTCTATCTCCTCCACAATAGATTCCACTGTTCTTTTTGACAAACGAAATCTTGCCAAAAAATCATACTCATCCCATTCCTCTAAATGATTCACTCTATGCCTAATAGTTTTAGGTCTTCTAGGTTCCTCATCATCACTATATGCATTTATGTCATATAATAAATCCATTTTATAATTTTTAAAATAAAAGAAAACTAAATTATGAATATAACCTTATATTGTAGTGTAGTAGACACTAAACTAATAGTTTACTGGTGCTTTGAGTACCGGTAAAGTTTACCAATAGTAAACCATCACTTTTATGATAACCGTCAATTGAAAAACACAAAATTTTATTTAACTGTCAGTTAAGGCTTAATCGATAGTTTACTACCGATTGAAAAACCGGTCCTTAGTGGAGTAAAATCGGTTCTCAATTATGCCGTTTTTTTTTAATAAAGATATAACTAAATTAAACATTTACCATCTTTTAGAGGGACAATTTCGACATCTGAAATGGACTTTTACAACTTTTTTCAGTAGGGTCTAACTTTATAAATTAAAATTGTCGATGCTTCGGACGTTATTTGTCAATTATATTTTACGAAACATATATTGCGTTTGCAAATCAACGATCCAAGTTATGTTCATAATTTTTTCACAACATGTATAAAAAACTACAGCGCTTCTAATAGTACATACCAATTTTTAATAACTTAAAGCCTTTTTGAAAAAAAATTGTTCCAAAGTCAATGCCAGTAAATTTGTGCATTAAAAACTTTACTATGCGGAGAGCTACATTAATTATTGAAAATAGAACTATAGTTATATCGAGACAAATGTAGTCGATAGTATGAAAAATTTTTTTAAAAAAAGTTTACTTCGCTACGTGTTACGGTTTTCAAGAAATTGAATTTTACATATGCTCGTGTTTCGTGTGTAAGCTAAGTTTACTTGCGGTGCAGTATACGTTTTCAGAATAGGACAATGCATTCATTCGGAAAGTCAGAAATATCTATATTTTCCATAATTTTTATGTCGAATAAAATTAAATTTTAGTTTTTTTTGCTAGTATTTTTTTAATAAAGAAAACTTATCGTAGATCATAGAAAATACATAAGAGATATTAACATAAATGTATATTTATTTATGTCCAAAATGTTAAATATAAAGACTATGTATGGATTATTGAAGAGAAATATGAGAAATTAAAGTGTAAATAGGCCAATTAGATTGGATCAAATATTGAAAACATATCCACTAATTGCGATGCTTATTTTTTTGTTTGTTCCTTTAATACTAAAATATAAATACTTTCACTTGACATAGGGCTCAACTTAAATCAGAAAATATGGAATAAAGAGATAATTTCATTTATAGAATAAAATGCTTTTGACACATTTTTTCTTCCTATGTGTATTTCTACTAAGTTTGGGTTTGCAACAAATAGTATATTATTATTTACTGAAGTGCTGAGAAGCAAACCATCGATGCCATGTAAAAAAATACTATGCGACAAAAATAAAATTAGATAAACAAAACCATATTTCAATAACATTTTTATATATTCCATAAATCTCAACTACCCATTTGCATTCCCCATTTTTTTAATATTTATTAAAAATATTAATTATATTTTAATGAATACGTCTATTTAGCAATGTCTTAGCTGGTGTCTATTATTCAGTAGGCAGACACAGAATATTATATTAAAAATAATCTATATTTCTGTATTTGAAAAACATTATATTTTTAGTTTCAAGTAACAAATTCGTAATTATAATAAAGCTATTAAACTACAATAGGTAATCATTTCTCTTAAGTCTTTTATAAAATCTGTCCTTTTATTTTAGTTTTTCGGTTTTCGTTCGGTAACTATATATATAGTAAAATATGTTACTCTATTTTTTATATACTACAAATATTATTTTACATCGAGTGAAAAATTTAAAAAAAAAATTTACATTACTCAACATTTTAAAAAACAGCATTGATGTAAAATAATATTTGTAGTCTATTAAAAAAAAGCCGCCTATTTTTATCATTTTCCGTTGAGCAGTTATTGAGCGAAAACGTGGCGAAAACTATATTCCGTATGATAGAGCATTTACCGTTAGCCTGAATCACTTCTCTCAGTGTTGGACATTTAGAATCTAATGTGATCGTCTCTTTTATCAATGCCACCGCATGGGGGCAGCATTTTATTGCTAAGAAATATTTTTTTAGTTTTCGCTCAGTAGCTCCTCAGGGGATAAAGATAAAAATATGCGGTTTTTTTTAATAGACTACAAATATTAATTTACATCGACGCTGTGTTTTGAAAATTTGGAAAAGAGCAAAATTCATTTAAAAAAAATAATTTTACAGTTTTTCAAAATTTCAAAACACAGCGTCGATGTAAGATAATATTTGTAGTCTATTAAAAAAAACCGCATATTTTTATCTTTATCCCTTGAGGAGTTATTGAGCGAAAACTTTATATCGTCTTATAGAGCGCTCACCGTAAGCCTTAAGCAGTTTTAAGTTTTGCCCAGGAATGTAGAATAAATATAATTTAATACTTATCTTAATAATTCTCTGCAAATTTCAGTTCTCAGTTGGAATGGAACTTTTCAACAATAATGATAATTTTTTATTATAATGAAAGGGGAACAATTTATTAGTAGGCATATCATTGTAAAGTGGGCATTTTTTTATCCTATCGTGGAGCATAGCCGGAAATTAAACGCAATACTATTAAAAAAATAAAATAAAATGGATGCATAAAATCTGTAAAAAACATCAAGTTTTTATCATAAAATAAAGATATAATAATATATATTGATTTTATTTCAAGTACGTAATTTACATTGTTACATTTATAAAACAGTACGTTTATTTACGGTAAAATGAATATGTATGTAATTCAAAATTCATATAATAAAAATACAGGTTACATTAAAAATTATAGAACAAAAATAGTCTATATCACTGTAATGGGAAATTCGATTAGATGAACATAGGGATCTTTTAAAAACATTTATTTTCGTTAATTTGATCTGGAATGAAAACAGATTTAGCAACAAGTGTAGACACATTTCGCGGCTCGCGCATTTCTGCTGGCAACACCGCGGCATCGCAGTTTTTTAGCCAAGTTCTATATTTCGTGAATCCTGTGTGGACGGGACGTGGAGATTGGGACCTAGCTAGGACCTAGGACTAGAGATTTCCGGTTAGGCAGGCGTGTAGCGGTGCGGAGTGGGCCGCTGTCGGCTAGTGCATAACTGCGTGCTGCATTTTTCGGATTAGTTCTCTGAATATAAAACATGACAAGTGCGCGCAAGTCTTCATATGTATTGTACTATGTAACCCATTTCAAATGGAAACAGAAAAATATTGAAATTTATTTTCCATTTTCAAGGCCTGCTTCGAATTTTTTCACTGTCAAATTTTACAGTGTTTAGCAAATTTTTTCTGCAAATCTAACTACGGTACTGGATTCAGCATCACTTAAAATGGTAGTATACCCGATTTCGTTAATAAATATTATTAATGAAGACTATATTATATTAACAATTCTAATGTTGGCTTCGTATTTATTAAATACATTTATAATTTTCTAAAAGAAAATGTTAGCTATGAAAAATAAATAAATAAAAAAGTGGGAAATTAATTTTACGCTTGTAATTACACATCACATAAATATAAAAAATTATAATAGCTGGTTTCGCAGTGCCTCAATAAGCTGTAACCCATTTTTCTCATTTATTTTCTGACAGAATAATTTCATTTTTTAACTGTAGTTCGATTTAATAATTATCTATAACTTCCTCGCTTTAGAATTTTTATAATAAATTCAGAAATACAACAAAAAAATAATTTTCAATTTTTGTTTCCCTTATAAACGGAAATTCGGCCACAAGCAAGTTATAGATATATTTTTTAATGATTTTTCACATTTGTTCCATTCCAATATACAGAGTGTCTGTGAAAGATTGGGAAATCTCGGAGCTGGAGATACTGGTGACCAAAAAAAGTCGATTGAGCCAAATATGCCTTATCCGAATGTTGCTGGTTTCAAAAATACAAGTCGTTCAATGCTATAATTTTATTTTGAAATATCTCAATAACTTTGAAACCTGTCGGAGTATTAAAAAAAATTGCCACAATTATGTTCACATTCGCACATTCGGATAAGGCATATTTGGTTCAATCGATTTTTTTTGGTCACCAGTATCTCCAGCTCCGAGATTTCCCAACCTTTCACAGACACCCTGTATACAAAAATAACTGAGAAAAATGGTTCCAAATTTTCCAATAATTTCTTAAATTTACTGAAATTTTAAGTTGGTACGTAAGACGTTTGGATGGAACTTGCTATAAAGCTCCGCCTTTAACACGTCACAATTCTTTCATAAAAGACGTTACTCGTATAATTTAACAGTGATAGACAGGGTGTTAATATAGAAATTGATAAGGAGAAAATAAAATTTACAATTTTGATGAAATTTTATGTTTGAAGATTTGGCTTCGGAACGGTTATTAAATGTGCGAAATACCGTTCTCTATACAGTGGTGAAAACATTTTTGACCGTTAAAAAAAACTTAAAATTAAGAGAACTAAGAAATTGTTTTTGGTAAAACTTCTAACAAGGGTTTCTTAAAATAGTAATTAACGAAAAAATACAGGGTGTTTAAAAAACTAAACAACCCTTAAAAATTAATGGATTTAAAAAAGGTTTAGATGAAACTTTTAACGGGAGTCTATTAGATCACTAATTAACGAAAAAATACATGGTATTTTAAAAAACTGAACCCATCTATTAAAACCCTCAAAACAATAACATTTGAAAAAAAAATTATTAAACTTTTAACAAGGGTCTATTACAACACTAATTAACGAACAAAATACAGGTTGTTTATAAAAACTAAACAATCTCTAAAAACATCGAAAATTAATGAATTAAAAAAAATAGATACAACTTTTAACAAGAGTCTATTGGAACACTAATTAGCGACAACAATACAGGGTGTCTAAAAAACTGAACCAATCTCTTAAAACCCACAAAATAATGAAATAAAAAAGAAAATGATGAAGCTTTTAATAAATATCAATTAACGAACAAAATACAAGATGTTTAAAAAACTGAATCAATCTTCAAGGTTCGGGGATTTTTTTTTAAATGATTGATGTAGCAAAGGTCTGTTAGAACATTAATAAACGAAACAATACAGGGTGTTCAAAAAACTGGAACAATTTTTAAAAATTCTGAAATTTACTGGAATTAAAAAAAATTATGAAACGTTTTACAAAGTTATATTAGAACATTAGTAAACGAAAAAAATTGGTGTTTAAAAAAGCCGAACCAGTATCTAAAAAAGCTCAAAATTCATCATTTATTCATTTTGGTGAAACTTTCAGCATCAAATAGAGGCGACTTGATCCAACTTTTAAAATACAGTGTTGAAACAAATATAACGAAATTCGGAAAAACCTTTAAAATTTGACAGTTTTAAAATTAAATACCAGCTACCTTTAAAATGGTATCGGACCTTCTCCACTTGTTATTAATGACGCCATAGGTTAATTAAGATACTATGATGAGGTATGTTTTAAAAATAGGCAATATAATGCTGAAACTTTGTTGAGTACGTATTGCAACTTTTGAATGTTGTCTTAATTTTGATAGAATTTATCGTCACTATTTAGTACTGATATAATATGTTGCCACATAAGTGAATAATTCACATTTGAAACTTAATCCAGTTCTGGAAAGAATCTAGGTATCTCCAAAATATAATAGTATGAATTAGTTCAGGCATTCCAAATTATACAAATTATTGTTTACTATTTATAATAAATAGTATAAACATAGTGAAATTCTAATTTTTATACAGGGTGTATATTATAATTATTAATATTTTAAGGTTAAGGGGTTAATCTGCGCATGATTTTAAAAGAAAAAGTTTATATAAACATAGGATCCTTTTTGCTTTGTTTTTGATGTACAAGGTTTTGTAATAAAAAAGATCTATTATTGACTTTTATTCGTATCTTGATCTGTGATGTGTCAGTAAAAAAATAAAGAACAGTGAAGTATTTGTATGCTCCTAAACGAAAAGTATAATATTAGTCTCAAGTAGACCAATGTGGCTGTCAAATTAACACTCTTATTTTGACAGTTTTTTAAACTCTACTTTCATTTTAATAGTTCAAATATCTGTAAATATATTATTTTTGTAAGAAAATGGTTAATTTTACAAATGATGAATTGGCAGACATTCGTTACATATATGGTTTGGCTGATGGCAGCGCACCGGAAGCTAGGAGATATCGGAGTTAAATTCCTCGGAAAAATTCTGACTCTTTGCTAGACTAACTTCGCGTTTGCTATTTATAACGTTCCATATGCCTTTTGATAAATTGTTGGAATTTAAAACATACTTATCGTTGGCAACCTTTTTTGTTTCTTTTATCTTTTCCCTGTATAATTTACGATATGTTTTATACTGGATCATAAGGTTCTCATTGTTCGGATTTTGAGTATGAAGAGCTCTCAACATATTTAAGGTTTCGCGCCTACATCGTAAGTCATTATTGTACCATTCAATTTTATAATTATTTTTGGCAACTGTTTTTGATTTCAAGGGAAAAGCCTCACTAATTTCATCAACGAGTATAGTCAAAAACCTTTTGAACTTTTTGTTTACATTTATATTGTGTTCATCTACAAAATTCCAGTTTTTGATCCGCATGTTATTAAATAAAGTATTTAGACCGTTTTGTGTGATAGGTCTGTGTTTTATTTTTTGCAACTTGTTATTCTGCATTGGAAGTGCAATTTCAACTGACACCGATTTGTGATCAGATAAATACGTTTCATTGACATAGGCATTGATTTTTGACTGCTCAAGGTTTGTTATTATATCTAAGCAATTATTAAGACGTGTATTTTCCGTTATAAGAGGTACTAACCCAAAAGAATCTGCAAACTCCAAATTTCTAGAATTTTGTGTATTAAAATAAACATTAAAATCTCCATTTATTACAATACCCCTCTTCAATATTTTGACATGATTAAATACTTTTTCCAAGATGTTTATAAATATGGAAAATTTTTCATGGTTATTGTTTGCATTGGAACGATACACCGTCACAATAACAAGGTCCAATTGGACAACACAAATTGCTGCTACTTCACAAACCATTTCAATTGAAAAAAGCTTAATGTCATTTAATTCTACAATTTCTAGATGACTTTTTGCCATTATTAGAACTCCTCCGTGTAGGTAATTTTGTCTACAAAAATAAGCAGCTACTTTGTAGCCTTGTATATTTATTGATTCGGTTTGGTCATTATTTGTTAACCAAGTTTCTGTAAAACAGATCACGTCATACGAAATATATAATTCCGACAAATAGCATTCAATTTCGCCTAGTTTATTTTGTATCGACTGAATATTCAAATGAAATATTTTAAAGTTAAGTACATCATTGTTTTTTAAAATGTCCAAATCTATGTTTCTGTTTCCTCTGGGTTTGAGGCCATTTTCAGAAAATTTGGTTCTTTAGGAAAAGTAAACCTTCTTACTGCAGCACCCTCCGGCCAGATACTTGGGTCATAGTCATATTAACGTGTATTAATGGAAAAGATACCTTGTATGAGGAAGTAGATACATTTTTCTTTTTAAGTTTTTCAAATTCAAATTTGATTCCTGGAGCTGTTTCTGCGAGGCCATTGATTAATTCTTGAGTAGATGTTTCTACATGCAAGTAGCCCAATTTGGGTATTGTTTTGATATATATGTATATGCCAAAAAAAAATTAATTATAAAATCGAAAGAAAATTATATAATTTGACACTTCCAAATACGTAAAGACAAAGCAAAATACTTTTATACCCGCTAATAATTCGATGTGGTTTCTGCTTGAGATAACCAGTCAAGAACCCTCTCTATTATCCATATTTTACACTTGTAAAAAGTTAGTAAACAAAATTTTTTTATTATATAATTTGAAATGTCATAGAATTTTTTTTAAATTGGAGAGGTTTCCGCTAATGTAAATAGTTATCTAAACTTTATTGATGCCAAGACATTTGTGTAACACTGGCAATGCTGTAAACCATGCGTCCAATCTGCAACACTTATGTCTTTTTGTAAAAAAATACTAATGGGAAATCTCTCGGGTGCAGATAGAACATGAAAAAATAAGATGACAAGTTCCTACAATTTTTTTTCCTATAGTCCCTCCCTACGGAGATATGTGTCCTTGAAGGACGCCGCTGAAAATCGGTTTTTCTTGAACTTTTAAAGTGCTTAATATAATTTAATAAAAATTTTATGTGACGACCACTAGTAAGGATGTCTTTTAATACTGTGCTTGAAACATATTTAGCTTTTTTAATTTACCAGGAGGAAGCTGAATAAAAACACAGTAAGAATAGTGGTAGGGGATGCAAACGCGAAAATGGAGAAAGGATGTATGAAGGTAGAGTAAAGACAGAAAGTAAACACCTAGAGAGCAATGACAATGGGCGTAGGTTGATTGAATTTGCAGAAGAACAAAAAATGAAAATAATGAGCACATTCTTTACATACATTTACATTAGAGAAAAGACATACATAAGGGTACCTGGACCTCTCCAGATGGAGCATATTCGAATCAAATTGATCATGTCTGCATAGATGAGAATCACAGAAGCATAATAAAAAATGTTAGGTCATGCAGAGGGGCAGACATAGACTCGGATCACTATCTAGTGAGAATAGACTTGAAGATAAAAAAACCTATTAAAAAGAAAGGATTACAAAGGAAAAAAAGACAACTAGATATGGCGACATTACAAAATGAGAGAACCCAAAAGAAGTATGAAGAAGAGATAAGGAAAGGTTTGCAAGAAAACATACAGATATTGGAAGCAAATATAAATGAAGAATGGTTAAAGACCGAAAATGTCATACAAACAGCAAGTGAGACAGTAATATCAAAAAAAGAGTTTGCAGGGAGAAAAAGATGGTGGGATGAAGAAGAAGTACAAGAGAGGCGGAGAAGAGAAATAAGCTAAGAACCCAGCCAGCACAGTAACGTACTTTTAAAGTGCATCTAGTACATGCGATGTCGCAACAAAAGTACTGTTTATGTTGCATAGAAGGACATA
Source organism: Monochamus alternatus (assembly GCA_037114965.1). NCBI lineage: Eukaryota > Metazoa > Arthropoda > Insecta > Coleoptera > Cerambycidae > Monochamus > Monochamus alternatus. The sequence continues at coordinate 43,924,948 of CM073428.1, read as the reverse complement.
CAACCACCAAATGTCCTCCCTGGTGCACCTTAAAAGTACATCCGGTGAAGTATTGTTCTGACCTTTATGAGACATCACTTTAAATGTTCCTGTTAATGTACTTAAGGGATGTCCGTTAAATATCATTACTAATGTAATGCTAACATTCCATTATGAAGTACTTATTATGTACTTGTCGTACATTTAAAAGCTATACATTACATTCTATTGATACATATCAGTAATGAATTTAAGGCATATGTTTCTAATATTACTACTTATGGTAATTATTTACATTAGAGGAAACCTCACCGATCAAAATTTCTCGGAGAGGTTTCCGCTAATGTAAATAATTATGATAAATAGTAATATTAGAAACATATTCTTTAAATTAATTACCGATATGTATCAACATAATATAATGTAGCTTTTATAAATATTACACTACTTTTGTAATATTAACCTTGCTCATCCATGAAATGAATAGTGCTAATAAAGTTTACATTATTTCGTTGCTGATCTAATAACCGGTTTGCAAACTTCATTCTTCGAGGAAAATCTTCAGGAATCAGTGCATATATTTTTCGCAAATGATATGGATATAACAGCTGATCTTGAAGAGCTTCAAGTATTATTGTTTCCCCACCATCCTTCCTTAGACGTTGGTCAACTCGTTGAAATGGCTTCTGGTTTGGCAGAACACGATTAGGAAATCTGTCGCGATATAACCTTCTAGCTTGTAAAGCTATTTCGAATTAATTCACAATTAAATTCACCACGATATCTAAAAATTTGGTAAATGAATAACGAAGCAAAGGATGTGAAAGATGACAAGTTCTAAAATGCAGAATATTTCATTTATTTTGTACCATAGTATCGTTGGCAAAAACATTACGTTTTCCTGGTGCTGATAAATTACTAAAACGCACATTTTTTGTGAACATGGTTGAACTTTTTCTCGTAAAGGATTAATTTTATCGACAATAAACAAGAGTACCTTTTTTTAGTCTAAGGTTGAAGCTACCCAGATTAATTATTTTAAAGTCGATAAATACTGTATGATAAAATACAGGGTGTTAAACATTTAGGTATTAAGTTGTACTAAGCCCGCCCCTGGTAAACTAAAAGAGTTAAATATGTTTCAAGAACACTATTTTAAGAGGTGTGTCCATCACATTAAAATTTTATTAAATTATATTAAGTACTTTAAAAGTTATTCAAGAAAACCCGATTTCCAGCTTACAAAGAGAACAAACAGAAATAAAGAGAGAAAATAAAGATATGAAAGAAACAATCAGAAAATACGAAAAAACACTGGAGAAACAAGAAGAAAGATTTAAGATATTAGGAACATATGTAAGAAGAAGAAACATAGTAATATATGGAATACAAGAAGTTGAAAATGATAATAATACTTAGGTAGTAATGTGTCTAGCTAAAAGATAAACGAAATTTAAGATATTCCTAAGCTAGGTTCCTTATTTATTTAGTTAAATGTTAAGAGAATGTAGTAGAACTTGCCGTATAGCGTGGTTGCACTGCGTGGTCTACGAGCGGGTGAGGATTTCTGATTTATTGCTTGAAAGATGAGATATTGGCATTGTTTATTATTATTTTGGCAAGTGTTGACAGCTGACTTTAGAGTCGATTTAGTGGCATTCGTTTTATAAGATTCTCACCAGAACTAGTAACTTTTTCAAAATTTCGCACATTTTTGTGACTTCTTGTAAAGACAGGGACAGGACAGGGGATTTCCACTGAAGGGCAAATATCGCCATTTTGGTCTTGAGAAGATGGACCTATTAAAAGGTGCACGACCGGTTTATATTAATTGGTAATACCTTATTACATCTGAGGTAAGCTCTTCTTACGTTTATTCACATATTTAACTGGAGGTGTTATCCAGAGAATATATTAACCAATGATCTTGCTACCAGGGAATGTGCTTATCTATATTTTTTTGGGACCTACGTGGTCGTTAAAGCAATCTGCTTTGCCAAAGTACCCTCAAGCCACAGATGCTTACCCAAGACTCTCAAGCTGTCTGTCCGTGCCTGCCAAAGTAATTTCAATAATTGAACTCCAACTACGGGGACCCAGTTGAGCTCCCACTGTTGACCGTAGTCTCAATTTTCCCAAGAGAGAAGCATAATTTATACGGCTGGTTTCCTCTGGTGAGGACCTTGCCGACGATGGTTGACCAGGTTTGGTTTGGATCTACAAGTGGTACAGCTACGCAGCTACTTACAACCGCCAAGGTGCGGGATTCCTGCTCTTTTCTTATCGCCTATAGAGTCTGCTCTCCACAGCCAGGCCATGTCATCACCATAATTGCACCCCCGACGTACATCAATTAGCCTCTCCACGAAGACGTGACCTCAGCGTGATGGGTCAAGCTAACACAGGTTTTTTTATTTGTTATGTGTTATGAATTTTTACACTTTAACCAGTATTACAGCCCACTCAATAAATTTCACATATTGAACAAGCGTAATGCTTGAATATACATCGAGTAGCAATAAATTTATTTCTATACTAATTTTTAACTTTTGTAAATTCACTAAACAGCTGTTTTAAGAGTATCCCATTCTATTTTGTCATGATATAACTGAGAGCCATAGGCCTATTTAATTAAGAGGTTATCTGAATACTGCATATCTCATTTCGAGCGCCAATGTAATGTATTTTTTTAACTCATTAGTATATAATATTTTTTTTATCACATTAATCTCACTTAAAATTATATGCACTTAAATTTTAAGACCATACCGGCCTATCGTGGAGTGGAGCTAAAAATGTTTTGTTGAGACAGTCCTAAGTTTTTATATATTTTTAGGTATTAATAATATTGTGTGGAACTAACTACTCAGTGGACAAAAGCCCCAACCTGCGTTGAATTACACCCACAATATCTACCCATATATTCCTTATAATTAGCTTTTGTAACATTTTTTTACTGTTTTAGAAAGGTATTTTAAGCTAATATAAATCAAATCTCCTACAATTCCTATCAATGAAGTCCTATGTATGTTCTCTGATACCAAACATCTAGGTATGCTAATGAACAATTCCACAGACTCTATTCAATAATTATCTAAAGAAAATAATCTAATTTACTCACTCTATAAAAATCTAACTTCACTTTTTTGGCAGTGGGAACACGACAAATTCAACCACAATAGATGAGATCTGACCTATTTCTGCATTTTTAGGATTGCTTCTTCAGGTGGTCTCCTTTAAGTTGAATCAAATATCTAACTATAAAAATTATTATAAAATTAAAATTATTAGAAGTTAAATATCGACAATGACAAAAAAGTGACATCCTGTCAATGAATTAAATATGACAATACCTACTTGAAAAATGTTCACCTTTTATCTAAAAGTTTTTATATATTTTTAGGTATTAATAAAAAAGGTGAACATTTTTCAAGTAGGTATTGTCATATTTAATTCATTGACAGGATGTCACTTTTTTGTCATTGTCGATATTTAACTTCTAATAATTTTAATTTTATAATAATTTTTATAGTTAGATATTTGATTCAACTTAAAGGAGACCACCTGAAGAAGCAATCCTAAAAATGCAGAAATAGGTCAGATCTCATCTATTGTGGTTGAATTTGTCGTGTTCCCACTGCCAAAAAAGTGAAGTTAGATTTTTATAGAGTGAGTAAATTAGATTATTTTCTTTAGATAATTATTGAATAGAGTCTGTGGAATTGTTCATTAGCATACCTAGATGTTTGGTATCAGAGAACATACATAGGACTTCATTGATAGGAATCGTAGGAGATTTGATTTATATTAGCTTAAAATACCTTTCTAAAATAGTAAAAAAATGTTACAAAAGCTAATAATAAGGAATATATGGGTAGATATTGTGGGTGTAATTCAACGCAGGTTGGGGCTTTTGTCCACTGAGTAGTTAGTTTCACACAATATTATTAATACCTAAAAATATATAAAAACTTTTAGATAAAAGGTGAACATTTTTCAAGTAGGTATTGTCATATTTAATTCATTGACAGGATGTCACTTTTTTGTCATTGTCGATATTTAACTTCTAATAATTTTAATTTTATAATAATTTTTATAGTTAGATATTTGATTCAACTTAAAGGAGACCACCTGAAGAAGCAATCCTAAAAATGCAGAAATAGGTCAGATCTCATCTATTGTGGTTGAATTTGTCTTGTTCCCACTGCCAAAAAAGTGAAGTTAGATTTTTATAGAGTGAGTAAATTAGATTATTTTCTTTAGATAATTATTGAATAGAGTCTGTGGAATTGTTCATTAGCATACCTAGATGTTTGGTATCAGAGAACATACATAGGACTTCATTGATAGGAATCGTAGGAGATTTGATTTATATTAGCTTAAAATACCTTTCTAAAACAGTAAAAAAAAAGTCCTAAGTTTATTGCATTTTTTTGTACAGATTGTTTATATGATTTGTTTATGCTGCTTGTACTCATGGAGTGCTGATAATGTTGTAACGTTAATGTTTTACTCTCGCAATTGCTAATATATATATATATATATATATATCCTCTAGATGACGATAGAATAGACCATAACAAAATAGGAATGAATATCTACCCTAAAACCAACACTTTCGCTAAGAATAACAGTTCACACACTTACATCGTTATTTATAGGTCTGGCTCGGTCGTCTAGGCGGCTGGACCCTTTGCCTGTCATCAGATCATAAGTACTCTCTTAACACAATGACTTATCCTTATGTAGCTGCGCAAGATAACGCGTTTCTGCAACTTTAATATGGGCTTTTAACTGAACAGGTTCCGACTCGGTGACAGTCTGGATTTTCCCGCTTAGTATCAAACACGAGACCAAGTTAATCAGCTGCTTTATACACGAATGCTTCTATCCTTGCTGCTTCATGGTCTTGGACCATGTAGAGAAGGGGATCTGAACTCCTAACAACTTTACAAGCCTCCACCAAACCACTCTATGATGGAAACATTCAAAACTCAAGAGTCCACGGCCTCCCCGATGTCTTGGGAAGTATAACCGCGGAACGACCTCAGATATAGACTTCGATGAAGATGCATCAGGTTCAGGGTCCTTACAACGAGTTGCCTAAGCTTTTCTTGTGTCAATTTCACTACTCCAAAGGAGTAGAGGAGGATATTGTTTTTACCCGACAGCTCCGAAGACCAGATCTGTCGGAGGCGATGCCGATATCTTCCACGGAGAGCGTTTTTCGTCGTATCCATATCATGAGTGCCCACGTGTGAGACACCCAAATAGGTGTACGCTTGTGCTTGTCGTCCTCTCCGTATTGACCGCATCATCCTCTCTTGAGATGAACCAATGCACACTTGTCCAGCCCGAACTTCATTCCAACCGTCTGCGTTATACTTACTAAGCGCTATTTATTACAATCTATACATACAGTAATACACCAAAACGTATATCCGGCCTTGGAATGAAAAAAATATATGAAGAATGATTTTGATGTCTGTTACATTTTTCAGAGTGATTACACTTACTAAGCGTTACTAATTACAATCTACACACCAAAGCTCCGTACTATAGGCGGCAGCTGCCCGAAAAAAAAAATAAGATGAAAAATGCAAACACGAAATTCCAGGAAACTATTACTCTGCGGGCTAATACCCCGACCAGCATTGAATTACACCTGGAGAACTGTAACATTTTAATAAATTTATTGAGATTATCATTTAGATATAATTATTGCCACTATGTTCTTAGTTCGTAAATACTCGTATAAATTAAGTGATAGGTTGGTTGCCGAAAATTTGATTTATTGATTTTTGGAATATCGTGAATATCATATAGAATTCTACTCCGGTAGGTCATCGAACGATAACTAGTACTGACAGTTATCGCAGGATGCCGAGAGTAGTCGTGGATCGCAGACGGTCTTGTAGGGTTTTTTGGCGCGAGGAAAAGGAGGTTAAGGCTGGCGTGTTATTCGGGCGGCAGGTGAAAAAGAGATTCCAAAATCTAAGATTTTTCAAGTCATCTCTAATGAGGATTAATGTTTTGGGCTCGAATATTGTTCAGTTGGATTAGTAACGTGTGATACGAGTAGTATTTTGTGAATTATCCAACATATAACTGTGATAGCAGGATTAATTGTTACCAAGCCGTTCGTACACGATTTTCGAACTACCACACGATTTACCTATAAGGCTGAAATACAGGAGCCTTCAATAATCGCCAACACGACTCACTTAATTCCGTTGGACGTTAAATTAAAATCAGAACCCCTTTCGTTAGGGTAAGTCATGTTTTATTAAATAATAAATTTATGTCAATGGCAATTATGATTTTAACTACAGGGTTCTTTTGCCGGTACGTTATTTAAACGTAGAGTACGCTGCAGTAGTCAAAATCAGACCTTTTGCCACGGTTTATTGGGAACAACCGAGAGCAGAGTCCTTATCCAGATTCGGGACTGAGACGACAAATTTTCTACCATCCCGTCCACACCGGAATCTAGTTTTGCATCTCCTATTGGAAACCTTCATTGCTGGACTTACCTGAAGACTCCCGGAATCCGCAAGTTTATCTTATATTCTTCTTTTTATGCAAATTACGGTCTTCTATAGTATATTTTATTTCTTTATTATTCTACAGGGTGTTACCAAATACCCGTATTATAGTGATAGGTGCGTGTAGTTCTAGTTTAATTATTAATATTATTAGCTTTTTGCAATAGTTGCATGGTAGTGCATTTGCTTTATGCCCAATATTAGATTTTATTGAATATATTATAACTAAATCTTATTTTCTAATCTAGATAATATTTTGTTGTTTTCATCTATACATGTGCATATATTATTGCATGCTAGTGCATTTGTTTAATGCGCGGTATTTATGTTATTTCTGCAAGTTTATATTTTGCTCTTTTTTTTATTAGATATCTTATTGCTTGTGTGCGGAAATTAAGGTTTTTGCGTAAACGCGTTGCTACTACCTTCTCTATGAACATGCATACAACTAGCGCCTGCGCTTGAGCTCGAGCGACGCTTTGGGTCATTATTGGCTTATTCTGCTTACATTTCGCATCCGTCTTTTGTTTTCTGTTTGCATTTTCAAACGATGACGCATTCATAACCCTCGCTTACTTAATTTCTGTAGTAGGAATAATTATTATTATTATATATTTTAATTCTAATTATATAGTCGTTAGTTATAGGGATATTTGCCTACTTAGTAGTATTTTTTTTATTACTTTTAGTTTGATACTATAGCTAAATTACAGATGTTAATTAATATTTATCTATTTTTTTTTATTAGGATAAAATTAAACATAATTCACTCTGCGTAGCCCATAAATATTTAGTAAGTATTAACTGGCGTTTATATATTATTTTGTTTTGCCTGGATTTGACAAGTTTCGAGGTAAAGTAAACTCTTAGGTGGTGTTCCGTGGTAGAAATTTGTCTGGCGCCCCAGTAATATCGTTATTTTTTTTATTCGAATCACCCCGTCTCCACTGAGAAGCCGAAAACCTTTCTTTTTGTCAACGGCCGATTATAGTTAATAATAATATATTAAATTAGGCGCGTTACAAATTTGGCGCCCAACGTGGGGCCCATTAATTTTTTTTAGTACCGACGCTTCCGACGCCTGGTGTCTTATTCCCAATTTTAATATTAAACATTAGCTTGGAGTTCTATTGGTACTACAGAGTGATATAAATTTAATTTTTAGGTGTAGTTATTTTCTAATTTAAGCCAATTAGTATAAAATATTAACATGGATTTAAAAATAGTTGTTAACCGGTTAGAAAAAGAAGAAATCACGTACGAATTACGTATTAGAGGCATTTCGACCTTAAGTAATGTTAGTGACATGCGTAAAAGTTTAAGAAATTTGTTGAAATTAGAGCATGAAACCAGTCATCAGTCCAGTCCGTTACGATATCCAAAATATCCTTTCTCTTTTAAAGAGGATATGACATATGTCATAGCAAAAGTAAATGAACTTGAAACTCTAATAAAAGATTTTGCTGACGATGAAAATAGTTCTATGTATGAGAAAATAACCACTAAATTGGCGCATATTTTTCAAAGGGTTAATCGAGCTATTGCTACGGAAGATACTAAGTTTGCCGAACGTCAACAAGTTTTAATTTCTGTAATGAATCTACATTCTGATTTAAAATCGCGTTTGAGGAAAATCAAACGGTTATCGCGGACATCTGAAATGCCAGCTGATTTATCTGTACTTATGTTACCGCATGCGAAACTAGTTCAGATTCTGAGTCATCTGATAATGATAGCAATGTAGCTTCAAATCATCCTTCAGCTAGTTCTCCGGTCGTTACCGCAGTCGTGCCTACCGCGAATCAATATAAATTAGCTAGCGTTCCGGTATATAAATGGAACATCGTTAAATTTGATGGAGAAAAATCAAAAATTTCTTTATGTGCATTTTTGGAACAGGTAGAAGAATTACGTGTATCTAGGAATATTACTACTGATCAATTGTTTAAATCTGCGGGTGACTTGTTCGCGGGTAAAGCTAAAATCTGGTACAATGGTATGAAAAATTCTTTACATTCATGGAATGATCTAGTTCGTCAATTACGAATGCAATATCTAGGTAGTAATACAGAATACAATAAAGAATTACTAAAGGAAATTAGGCGACGATCTCAGCATTCAGATGAGTCTATAGGTATTTACTTAGCTTGTATTAATACTCTTTTTAATAGACTAACTGTGCCAGTAAGCGAAAAAGCCAGATTAGAAATTGTTTTAGATAATTTGGCCCCTTACTATAAACGTGAATTAGGTATGTTAGATATACAGAGTTTAGATCAGTTACTGCATCTGGGTAGAAAGGCGGAAGCTAATAAAAAAGCTATTGAGGCTTACGTCCCACCCCCAAAGCATAAAAATTTTCTTGAACCCGACTTAGCTTACATATATGCAGAACCAGTATCTTCCGAACCTTCTACTTCCTCGGATATTACGGTTACGCGAAATAAGGTATCCTGCTGGAACTGTAAAGAGTTAGGTCATCGTGCTCGTCAGTGCCCCTCTCAAGTTAAAAATAGATATTGTTTTAAGTGTGGCAATGCCAATTGTACCGTTAAGACTTGTTCAAAATGTAATTCGGGAAACGTAATCCGGAGACATTAAATGACCGACCAATGATCTCCTCTAGTTATTCTTCGGTCAATGATAATTTAAGTCCAACATGTATCGCCGTCTTAGATTTTATTTTGTCTCACGCTGATGGCGATGAGCGCCCATACCTAAACGTGTCTATTTTAGGTATTGCTATGCGAGGTTTATTAGATTCGGGTGCCAGTCACACTATTATAGGTGGTCCTGGCTGGGAAGTTCTTAATAAATTGAATTTACCTTTTAAAGATAAAACGATCCATTGCACGGTAGCAAATGGTCAGAACTGTGTAGGTATAGGTACCGTGGATATACCATTCCGAGTGCAGGATCGAGTTAAAATCATAAATACTCTTGTAATACCGTCCATATCGCATTCATTAGTTTTAGGCGCGAATTATTGGCGACAGATGGGTATAGTGCCAGATCTACGACACGATAGTTGGACATTTACTACGAACTCTAGTGTAGAAATTAAGTCTGTTCAGTTGCAATCTCGAACCGAGTTAACACCGGAACAATTAGTTAGGTTAAATCAGTTCATAGATAACGTTTTTAAAGATATGGGTGAGACTTTAGGATGTACAACTCTGGTCGAGCATGAAATCAAAACGTCTTCGCCTCCTATTAAACAACGATATTACCCGGTATCTCCTGTGATGCAGTCCCATATAAATCATGAATTAGACAAATTGTTAGAGCAAAATATTGTAGAACAATCTAATAGTCCCTGGTCGTCACCTATTCTCTTAGTCAGAAAAAAAGATAACAGTTACCGTTTTTGCGTAGATTACCGTAAATTGAATAAAGTTACGGAACGTGACGCGTACCCGTTGCCATACGTATCTGCTACGCTAGATAGACTTAGAGATGCACGTTATCTTTCCTCTCTTGATATTAAATCCGCGTATTTTCAAGTGCCTCTAACTGAATCCTCTCGCCCTCTGACTGCATTTACTGTCCTGAATAGAGGATTATATCAATTTCGACGCTTACCGATGGGTCTTGCAAATTCTCCCGCAACATTCCAACGTTTAATTGATAGAGTTTTAGGAGCTGACTTAGAACCTTATGTTTTTTGTTATCTGGATGATATAATAATTATAACTCAAACATTCGATAAACATTTAGAAATATTAAAAGAGGTGTTTCGAAGACTTAAAATTGCTCAGTTGACAGTCGCGAAAGAGAAGTGTTTTTTCTGTAGACCTGAACTTAAATATTTAGGATACATTGTAGATCATAATGGGTTACGCGTTGATCCGGAGAAAATTAGTGCCATTTTGAGTATTCCGCAGCCGACTTGTGTATCGGAAGTACGTAGAATAATCGGTCTTGCGTCTTGGTATAGGCGTTTCGTGCCAGATTTCTCCACTGTGAGTGCTCCTTTATGTAATTTATTGCGAAAGAACAAAAAGTTCATTTGGGATGAATCTTGTGAAAAATCATTTCGATTGCTGAAAGAACATTTAATTTCTGCTCCCGTATTAAGCTGTCCCGATTTTAGTTTACCATTTACAATACAAACTGATGCATCTGGTTATGGCATAGGCGCTGTCCTAACTCAACAACAAGAGGAAGGTGAAAAAGTTATATGCTACCTCTCCCGGTCACTTACTAGAAACGAACGGAACTTTAGCACAACCGAGCGAGAATGTTTAGCAGTTTTATGGGCTATCGAACGCTTGCGGCCTTATATTGAAGGAACGTATTTCAAAGTAATAACAGACCATCATAGTCTAGTCTGGTTAAATCGGTTACAGTCTCCCAGTGGTCGATTAGCGCGATGGGCTGTAAAACTTCAACAGTACGATTATGAAATCATCCACCGAAAGGGTAAAGACCATGTGGTTCCCGATACTTTATCTCGTTCTGTCCCGGTAGCCGATAGTGCGGCCATGGTTTCTAATAATTTAAATATATTAGGTATAGTTCCTTCCGTTATAAGTGAGCTTTCTGTTAACTCTGATAGATGGTACGCAAAACTTTTTCGACAAATTCAAAATAAACCATCTAAATTTCCTCAATGGCGTATTTCCGATAATAATTTATACAAGAATGTAAAAGTGCTATATCCAGAATTAGCACAGAGTAAAGACTATTGGTGTTTAGTTGTACCGCGACCTGGGCGACAGAAACTTATTGGTGAAGCACATGATTTATTATGCCACGCTGGTGGTTATAAAACTTTTCACAAATTAGCCGAAACTTATTACTGGCCAAAAATGCGATATGATGTGTCAGCGTATGTGCGTCGATGTAAAGTATGTCTTTCAGTGAGACCAGAACAAAAGCGTCCTGCAGGTTTAATGCTGAGTGCCCAAACTGTAATTTCGCGACCTTTCGAATTGTTATGTGCTGATCTTGTTGGTCCTCTACCTAAGTCTACTTCCGGATTTCAATATATTCTTGTTGTAGCGGATTGCTTCAGCAAATTTCCACTTTTGTTTCCGTTACGTACTGCTACCGCGATTAGTGTATGTAAAGCTATTGAGGATAATGTATTTTTAATGTTCGGTTATCCGAATGCCGTGATTGTGGACAACGGGGTCCAGTTTAGATCAAAAGAGTTTATTAACCTTATGGAACGTTACAAAGTTTCAATCAAATATACTGCCTTATATCACCCCCAGGCAAATCCGTGTGAACGAATTAATCGTGTGTTAAAGACAATGTTGCGTTGTTATGTATCGGACAATCATCGACTATGGGACAAACATTTACATCAAGTAGCTTCTGCGATACGATCTTGTAAACATAAAGTTACAGGTATGACTCCAAATTTTATTGTATTTGGTCGTGAGTTATCAAATCGCGATAATGGAATTAATTCTAGTGAGCCAATTTTATTTGATAGATCTACGGTTGACGACGAACGAGTGAACGGTCTCAATCGCGTATTTGTAGATGTTCAGAAACGGCTACGGCGCGCTTATGAACAGAGCAAATCAAATTATGACTTACGACGTAGAGATCAACAATTTTTAATTAATGATCAGGTTTGGCGACGAAATTACATTCAGCCTGACGCTTCCAAAGTGAAGTAAAGTGAAGGATCTTAAGGCACATCCTCCGGACCATATCAATGATTCCGAATAATTTATTTTAAATAATCGAAGATTTATTGAGGAAAATCTTTTAAAGGGGGGAATTGTAACATTTTAATAAATTTATTGAGATTATCATTTAGATATAATTATTGCCACTATGTTCTTAGTTCGTAAATACTCGTATAAATTAAGTGATAGGTTGGTTGCCGTAAATTTGATTTATTTATTTTTGGAATATCGTGAATATCATATAGAATTCTACTCCGGTAGGTCATCGAACGTTAACTAGTACTGACAGTTATCGCAGGATGCCGAGAGTAGTCGTGGATCGCAGACGGTCTTGTAGGGTTTTTTGGCGCGAGGAAAAGGAGGTTAAGGCTGGCGTGTGTTATTCGGGCGGCAGGTGAAAAAGAGATTCCAAAATCTAAGATTTTTCAAGTCATCTCTAATGAGGATTAATGTTTTGGGCTCGAATATTGTTCAGTTGGATTAGTAACGTGTGATACGAGTAGTATTTTGTGAATTATCCAACATATAACTGTGATAGCAGGATTAATTGTTACCAAGCCGTTCGTACACGATTTTGGAACTACCACACGATTTACCTATAAGGCTGAAATACAGGAGCCTTCAATAATCGCCAACACGACTCACTTAATTCCGTTGGACGTTAAATTAAAATCAGAACCCCTTTCGTTAGGGTAAGTCATGTTTTATTAAATAATAAATTTATGTCAATGGCAATTATGATTTTAACTACAGGGTTCTTTTGCCGGTACGTTATTTAAACGTAGAGTATGCTGCAGTAGTCAAAATCAGAGCAGAGTCCTTATCCAGATTCGGGACTGAGACGACAAATTTTCTACCATCCCGTCCACACCGGAATCTAGTTTTGCATCTCCTATTGGAAACCTTCATTGCTGGACTTACCTGAAGACTCCCGGAATCCGCAAGTTTATCTTATATTCTTCTTTTTATGCAAATTACGGTTTTCTATAGTATATTTTATTTCTTTATTATTCTACAGGGTGTTACCAAATACCCGTATTATAGCGATAGGTGCGTGTAGTTCTAGTTTAATTATTAATATTATTAGCTTTTTGCAATAGTTGCATGGTAGTGCATTTGCTTTATGCCCAATATTAGATTTTATTGAATATATTATAACTAAATCTTATTTTCTAATCTAGATAATATTTTGTTGTTTTCATCTATACATGTGCATATATTATTGCATGCTAGTGCATTTGTTTAATGCGCGGTATTTATGTTATTTCTGCAAGTTTATATTTTGCTCTTTTTTTATTAGATATCTTATTGCTTGTGTGCGGAAATTAAGATTTTTGCGTAAACGCGTTGCTACTACCTTCTCTATGAACATGCATACAACTAGCGCCTGCGCTTGAGCTCGAGCGACGCTTTGGGTCATTATTGGCTTATTCTGCTTACATTTCGCATCCGTCTTTTGTTTTCTTTTTGCATTTACAAACGATGACGCATTCATAACCCTCGCTTACTTAATTTCTGTAGTAGGAATAATTATTATTATTATATATTTTAATTCTAATTATATAGTCGTTAGTTATAGGGATATTTGCCTACTTAGTAGTATTTTTTTTTATTACTTTTAGTTTGATACTATAGCTAAATTAAAGTTGTTAATTAATATTTATCTATTTTTTTTATTAGGATAAAATTAAACATAATTCACTCTGCGTAGCCCATAAATATTTAGTAACTATTAACTGGCGTTTATATATTATTTTGTTTTGCCTGGATTTGACAAGTTTCGAGGTAAAGTAAACTCTTAGGTGGTGTTCCGTGGTAGAAATTTGTCTGGCGCCCCAGTAATATCGTTATTTTTTTATTCGAATCACCCCGTCTCCACTGAGAAGCCGAAAACCTTTCTTTTTGTCAACGGCCGATTATAGTTAATAATAATATATTAAATTAGGCGCGTTACAGAACCTATAGCAAACAGCTAAAATCACTCGTCAGCAGCCCACCAGACATATACCACTTTTGAACTTATTAACTCTCATTAGTATGCCATAGTTATAGACGGTATTTTTATACCGGTGACCACCAGTTACCTCCTGTGCAAAGTCACCGGTACTTTGGTCGCTGCTTGTGATCATCGTATCGCAGCGCAGCGCGCAGCAAATTCTTAAGGCGGGTATCCATTTGTTGCAAAATCACGTATCGTATCAGCGTATCGTTTCATTTTGGTACGATACGCTGCAACGAGTCAGTTTTTTTTTCAGCCCAGATTCACTGCGTATCTGTGTATCAATTGCGCGAACGGGAGGGATACGGTTTGGGTTGTGCGGACGTTAGTTCTTTTCACATATCTGCGATGAATGGACCTCAGCAAACGGCAGTCGCGTATATTTTTATTCACTATTCTCTGCAGCAAGAGAAAAAAAGACGCAAACCACCGCGTTGGTGGATGTCAAAGTTGTACGCCAGCAGGTAGCAATATAGTGGAACAAGTTTAATGGCTGACCTGAAGCTCCAAGCTGTTAGCGGCATGTACAAGAACTTCACTACAATGCATCCTACTGATTTTGAAATTTTGTTGTCATCGATTGAGCACACAAAATATATTTTGTTTTAAAAAGCGAAATATGCAACGACCAGTTGCGTCAACAAACAAAAAACGTCCGTCCACACTGTGCCTGTCTCGTATCGTATCATTTCTTTGATGTGTCGGCGAAAAACCGACAATTGAGCGATCAAGTCCGTTGCATTTCTTTTTACCTATTTTGATACGTTACTATGCAACGATTGCCTGTCTCCACTGATACGATACGTTGATACGATACGTAATTTTGCAACAAATGGATACCCGCCTTTAGCAGTGACCACTCACGAGGATACGATATACGATGAAACGCTCGCTTATTCCCTAGATAAATAGCTTATTTGATGCTATCCGAGCTGGCCGCCGATACGTAACGTGTGCTATGTGGCGTTGTAGAATACAAAAATTATTCCAGATAATTACAAATATCATACAAAACAGAAATTCAGTAAATAAAACATTGATATATATATATTTTATTGTGGTGTGTTAATTAAAATATTTTTATTATTTAATTTTTTTAAGTTTTGTGATGTCAAATTTTGAATATTAATTTTGTTGAGCGCCTTGAAATATTTGATGTGTTGTTTTCTTAGTGTATATTGTGTCTTTGTTATTTAAGCTGTAATTTGTTCAATACAAACCTTTTATTTAATTTTTTTTATCTTACCTTATTTATGTATTTTTTATCCCTTGCTAGACACAGTATCACAAAATCAAAACAGCATAAGAAACTTAAACTCAGGAGTCGATTCAAATTATTTACAGGGTTTCATTTTTGTAACATATAGTAACACAATTTAAAGAATAATGTTTTTGTTTTTTTTTAAATTAATTTGGTCAATAAAGAATATACTCATTACTATTTCTCCTTTGTCGATAATTTCAACAAACTAATATAAGGTAGAACTTTGTTATTGAATTTAATTTAGAATTTAGAGTTATGCAAATAGATATTCTTCTGCTTATAATGGTTGTATCTCTTAAAAATTTCAGATTTCAACTATATTACAGTAAAAATGGCGATATTAGTGACAGATATTAATAATATTTGTGCAATTTTATGAATATTGTTATTATTGCTTGGATTAAACTTACTTTTGTACAGGTAAGTCCTGTGGGTTATTCTTTATATTTTGCAAAGATTAGGAAGAAATAAAACCTGTTTTATTTACTACAGCTATAGAAATTTTATAGTGCACTTTATTTTTAAAGGTACCTGAGGTTGGAAAATTTATAATTTTCCTTTCTGGAAACTGGTAACCGTCCTGAAGGGTTCTTTGGAACTGCAATTTCCCTGGAGATGGTTGAAATTTTCATGTATTGGCAAAATAACTTTTCTGGAGTATGGAGACTTGTAAATTGCGCTGGTGAGTAGGTATTTTCTTAATTAAACTTGTTTGTTCTGGACTAATTTGCAAATTTTCGGGAGTTATCTCGCGATGCTGCATCTTTTTCAAAACCTCAGCCGTAACTATCAACAATTTTTTTGTTTTTCTTCCTTTCTGTAGATTGCCATGTTAAAGGCCCTTTCACATGAGTTTTCACAGTCTTTGGATGTCCTTTTTATGCACTTTATCACAAAACTTCTTATAACTAATACATTTTTTTAAATGTCCTTTTGTTTTTATTATACAATTTTATTTATTTTATTAATGAAAATACTCTATATTTTGTATTTTAGGTCATTCACAAGGGATTCTTGCAAAGTCACCTTTAGTCTTGACAGTTCCGGAATTAATTCTAATATTTGACATTTAAAACTATTTTTCATGATATGGTTTATTTTGAATGGATATGTCTTCAATAATATTACTCGTCTGCCTACAATATGAATATCAGATTAATCTATAGACTTTCACCTTTCATTCAATATAAGTTGCTCTGGGTTTAAATTCCTTTTTCTCTATGTACTGAGTGATAACAATTGTCAATTTTATGAAATTTTATTTTATACTTGATAATAAAATTATTAAATTATTATTTTTATGCTATGTAATATTATTTATTATTACTAAACTTATAATTTATATCCAGGATATCCATATTAACAATTCATTATATTTTTTTATAAATCTACACTAATAATTATTAATTTTATTCAACTTTAAGTTCGGTCAGGTATCACTCATGTGATTTTCTACATGCCTATTTCAAATTCGTACAATATATATAGAATAAGAATTCGCTGTGCGCTGCGCTGTGATACGATGACTGATCCGCGATCACAAGCAGCGACCAAAGTACCGGTGACTTTGCACAGGAGGTAACTGGTATCAAAATATCGTCCATCACTATGGCATACTAATGAGATTTAATAAGTTCAAAACTGGTATATGTCTGGTGGGCTGCTGACGAGTGATTTTAGCTGTTTGATATAGGTTCTCCAGGTGTAATTGAATGCTGGTCGGGGCATTAGCCGCCCGCAGAGTAATAGTTTTCTGGAACTTCGTGTTTGCATTTTTCATCTTATTTTTTTCGGGCAGCTGTCGCCCATAGTACGGGCTGGACGTAAGCTTTGGTGTATAGATTGTAATTAGTTACGCTTAGTAAGTATAATCACTCTGAAAATGTAACAGACATTATCAAAATCATTCTTCATATGGCTTTTTCATTCCAAGGCCGAATATATGTTTTGGTGTATTGATGTATGTATAGATTGTAATAAGTAGCGCTTAGTAAGTATAACGCAGACGGTTGGAATGAAGTTCGGGCTGGACAAGTGTGCATTGGTTCATCTCAAGAGAGGATGATGCGGTCAATACGGAGAGGACGACAAGCACAAGCGTACACCTATTTGGGTGTCTCACACGTGGGCACTCATGATGTGGATATGACGAAAAACGCTCTCCGCGGAAGGTATCGACACCTCCTCCGACAGATCTGGCCTTCGGAGCTGTCGGGTAAAAACAAGATCCACCTCTACTCCTTTGGAGTAGTGAAATTGACACAAGAAGAGCTTAGACAACTCGATGTAAGGACCCTGAACCTGATGCATCTTCATCGAAGTCTATATCTGAGGTCGTCCGTTCCGCGGTTATACTTCCCAAGATATCGGGGAGGCCGTGGACTCTTGAGTTCTGAGCGTTTCCATGATAGAGTGGTTTGGTGCAGGCTTGTAAAGTTGTTAGGAGTTCAGATGCCCTTCTCTAGTCCAGGACCATGAAGCAGCAGGGATAGAAGCATTCGTGTATAAAGCAGCTGATTAACTTGGTCTCGTGTTTGATACTAAGCGGGAAAATCCAGACTGTCACCGAGTGGGAATCTGCTCAGTTAAAAGCCCATATTAAAGTTACAGAAACGCGTTATCTTGCGCAGCTACATAAGGATAAGTCATTGTATTAAGAGAGTACTTATCATCTGATGACAGGCAAAGGGTCCAGTCGCCTAGACGACCGAGCCAGATCTATAAATAACGATATAAGTGTGTGAACTGTTATTCTTAGCGAAAGTATTGATTTTAGGGTAGATATTCATTCCTATTTTATTTATTTCTATTCTATTTTTAGTTATATGTTTAGTTGCAATTTAAATAATGAATTGTATAATAAAGTATTAAAGTGCTTCATTACAAATGCATCGTCTATTCTATCGTCATCTAGAGGAACTTTCGCCCTTTTGAGGTCAGCGGAGTTGGGATTCATAATGGCTTGAAAAGATGGTGTTATTAACACTCTCGTCTATCGCCGTCGTGTCTTGGGTATCAGTTGCAGGGATTGTCGCCAAGCTCCGGAGACGCTTTAGCGGCCAATGCCGTCGGCTCGAGGAACCTCCTCCTGTCCTGGCAAGTCCCGTCGGCAAGGGCTTATCTTCTGGCGCTCTTCTGTCTTCTCTTCTTTCTTCGTCGACTCGTTAACCCCCGGGGGTAGTTATGTTTTAGTTGCGACGCGAACGCCTCCGACCAGGTAGAGGTTTGAGTTAAGTCAGGATTAGTACTGTAGCTCTAGGGAGACGCTAGGACAAAGAACCGTAAAGGCCTTGTCGTCCAGCGTCGCGGAAAGGATAGGGTAACGGAGCCCGCCTGGCAAAACCACGACGACGTACTTGCGTACGGACCCGGTGAGCCAACTTTCCAGACAGGCGCAGCTAGGCTGGACGTGCTGTATATCGCTTTGCTCAAGGCAATGCCGATGGAAGCCGAACTGACGACGCACTACGAGGGTTCCACGAACCACTCGCCCGTCCTGCTCGAGCTAGGGCGGGAGCGTCGCAACGAGGCAACCGTAAACAGGAAACAGACCGACTGGGAGCGGTTTCGTGAAGAAATGCAACGGCTCTGTCAACCAGTCCCTGTCATCCAGGACGAAACTGACCTCGAGACGGCAGTCGTGAGCCTTGAGACGGATATCCGCACCGCCCTGGAAAGCATCACCACCGAGAGGACGGAAAGAAGACGTGCGGACTATGCAGGTAAGTTACCTCTTGATTTGCAGGATCAGATTAGGAAGAGACGCGCGACCAAGCGACGAGTCATGAGGACGGGTCATCCACGCGATAGGCATGTCGCAAACCAGCTCAACAGGAGAGTCAAAGCCGCCCTGGACGAACTCTACCAGGAGCGATGGCAGAAGACACCTGAAATCACTCAATCCTGATTCATGGGGACGTAGGTCTATGGAAAATGCAGAAAGCTCTGAAGGCTCCCCGCCGTCCGATACCTCCGATTCACGGCGAGAATGGGATCGTCTACACGAAGCGGGACAAGGCAGGAGCTTTTGCGGACAGCCTTGAACTACAGTGCAGAGAAAACTTTCTCGACGACGAGAACGAGGATCACACTGACGAGGTGGAGCGCCGTGTGCGGCGTTTAAGACGCCTACCCGATGCAGAACCCATTATACCCGCTACTCCGGAGGAAGTGAAGGATATCCTGCGCCACCTGAACCCCCGCAAAGCGCCGGAATACGACGGTATTGGGAACAGGATTTTCAGGAAGGTACCCCACCGGGGAGTAATGGCGCTGCTGAACATCTGCAACGCCATCCTGAGACTGCGCAGATTTCCTAGGAGATGGAAAAAGGCTGACGTTATACTCATCCCTAAGCCAGGTAAGAACCTAACGTTCCCCTCTAGTTACAGGCCCATCAGTATCCTGCCCATGATGAGCAAAGTAGCCGAGAGGGTGATCCTGGCCAGACTGCACGAGATCACGGAAGAACTGCGCATCCTCCCGGACGAGTAGTTCGTGTACCGCCGTGGCCACTCGACGGAGCAGCAGATTCTCAGGTTAGTAGAACTTATTTCCGCAGGCTTCAACACCAGAGAATCTACCGGAGCAGTCTTCTTGGACGTCGCCAAGGCCTTTGACAGATGTTCGACTTTGGCTACCCTGTCGGCCTAGTCAAGCTGGTGGCGTCCTTCCTAAGTGGCAGAGAGCTGCGTGCGAAGGTGTACGGGGTCCTGTCTACCTATCGACCCATGGAAGCCGGCGTCGCCCAAGGCGCCGTGCTGTCTCCGCACTTTTTCAATATCTTTACAGCGGACCTACCCAGGACAGAGGACACTTCCGTGTGCCTCTACGCCGATGACACCGCCATCTTAGCCCTTAAACCCGAAAATGGCGACTCCAGAGAGCGCTAGGCAGACTGGAGAACTGGTGTAACCGCTGGAAGGTGTCGATCAACGCGGAGAAAAGCAAAGGTATGATGTTCTCTCGTAGATACAGAGCGCAGCCGATAGGCCGCGTGACGTTCAACGACGAGGACATCCAGTGGACCGACGAAGCTCTTCTCGAGTATGTATAACATCTTTATAAACTAAAGATTTAACGTTACCCCAGAAAGAAACATCAAGGGGATTTAAATCAGGGTTACGCGCATGCCAAGGCAATTTACTGCCGCGACCAATCCAACAGTTTCGAAAACTTATATCAAGATATTCTCTTACTGGTCGGGAGCAATGTGCGAGAGCACCATCATGCATAAACCAAAAGATTTGCCGTAAATTTAAAGCAATATTTTCAAGAACGAGTGGCAAGTCATTTATTAAAAAATTTAAATAATTTTCCCCATTAAGTGGATGGGGTAACACAAATGGTCCCAAAATGTTATCGGAAAGTATTCCACACCAAATATTTATTGAGAATTCATGCTAAAAATGTTGTTCTCGTGGCCAGTTCCCAGGAATGGCTATTTCTCGCGCCAGGTTAATGTAGCTTCGTCCGTAAACAATATTTTATTATAAAATGTAGGGTCAGCATTTTGTTGCCGACGAAGAAACTGTGCGAACCGAAATCTACCAGGAGGATCTTGTGGTAAGGATACAATTTTTCTTTGTGGAGTATTCTGTTGATGGAAGACTGATTTACACCAGTAGCTGATGAAATTCAGAGTGTGCTTGTTTGTGTGTTTTCGGCAACTCACACTAAAACATCCTCTTGTTGCTCCACCTCTAATACTTTAGATCTTCCAACGTCTCTTTTAGGGCGAAATGATCCCGTTTCTCCTAATCTGTTGTACAACATCTTGAAAAGCTTGTGGTTAGGTTGTTTGTTATTTGAATATAACTCCAAGTACCTCGCTGCTGCATGACGACCACAATAATTTTCTTGGGCATACACATACCATGTTTCTCATTTCAACAAACGAATAATCATTATAACGCGGCATTTTAATAAAAAAATCACAAACGTAGAAGAACTAAACTGTCTATAAAAAAATAGTATTTATAAGTTGCTTAGAATTGACAAATAATACATGACACTTCATTGACAGCGGCCTACCCTCATTTAAGTCATCTTATTTAAAGGCGTACGTTCAAATAAATAATTTTGTAAAGAAATAGTAAATCGTTCTTATTTCGAAAACGGTTAAGTTTATCGATTTTTAACAGGTATATCTTTTTTATTTAGAATTGAACGCAGTTTAATAATTTCTTATTGGAAATTCAGATTTTTGAAGGACAAAAATGTTTGACATATGTTTACTACGACGGAACACTGCAATTAGCGCATCCTAGATGTGATTGCAAAATAGTTACCATTTTCGTAATTACCACCTCAGAAAACATAGGTGTACAAACTTTCAAGGCACAAAGATGCTCAAGATATTTAATAAAATCGAAAATATTTTTCAAATTTAACACCCTGTAGATCGAAAAGGAGCAACATTCGGATAAGACATATTTGGCTTAATCGCTCTATTTTGAGGTCAGCAATATGCCCTTAAGTTCTGTCCCATTATTAGAACTTTTCTGAACCTTACTAAAACTTAATACAAAAACGCGTGACAGGTACCTCCCAATACTCCAAGAAATGGAATTAGGATGAGTAGTGTCAGAACAAGTAGGGGGAATTTGAGTACAGAAATTCAATATATCTTGTAATCTAAGTACGAACCAAGAAATCCTCAACGCGTTATCCAAATTTTGGGAGTTAAAAGAATGTAGCGTCGTAAAATCGTTGTCTGAAGATGAGGCGGAATGAGAAAAAATATTTACCAAAACAACGCGCAGAGCGGACTATTTATAGTCACATTACCGCTAAAACGTCATGCCGAAAGTTTAGGCGAGTCTCGTGTACAGAAAATATTTTACAGTACAGAACAAAAGTTATAAAAGAACCCGAAATTGCATGAATAGTACGTGAACTTCATGCGAGAGTATTAAAACTTTAGAGCTTTAAATCATGTAACAAAAGAAAAGCGGGTCATGCGCGGAGTATTACATGCCACACTATGGTGTGTTGTGCGAGAATAGTTTTACCACAAAACTTCGCGTGGTATTCAATGCTAGTTTTCTTAGTTCAAACAGGCATTCACTTAACGACATACAGCTAGTAGGGCCTGTATTACAAGAGGATTTGCTATCAATAATTTTGAAATTCAGGCAACATAAATACGTCATATCTATCGATTGCTCGAAAATGTGTTCTTGTAGAATCTAGTAAAGGTAATTACAGAAAATTTTCTGGAGATCAAGCTCAGGCGAGGAGTTCAAAACGTATACGTTAAATACCGTTACGTACGGTTATATTTGTTCAAGCTATTTAGCCATTCACTGCTTATTTAAAGAATACGCAGAAAATAAGCCTGCCATTGCAGATATAATTCGTCGTGATTTCTACATTGATGATATGCTCATCGAAACTGAACAATAGAGCATGCTCAATACATTTGTTACGAAGTGTGCCAAGTACTCAAAGGTGATTGTTTCGAATTATAAAAATGGTGCTCCAACGATTTAGAGGCACTACAAGGAGTCGAGAAAACAAGGATAGCTTGCGAATTTTTGGATTTCGCCCCAAATGAAAGTACGAAAGCCCTAAGATTAAGTTGTGCCATGTCAAAGGTTGCTCCAGTCAAAATGGTTAGTATTTTTCGCTTCAACATGGCAACTCTGAAGTCGCTCTTTTTACTGCGGAACTTAATAAAATGCGCAAAGGTGATTTAACTGACTTCATCAACTGAATCAAACCCTGCCTGAAGGCATGAACAGTGATGTGATTAATAAGTATGTAAAAAGTCTTGCTGATGAGATGTCAGAACACAGTTAATTCCGAGTGACTGAACCCTTCTGGGTTATCAGTGAATGGTACTGATGGTGATACTAATATCAAGGTAAAATATCTCTCTTAGACCCTGTCTGTTTAAACGTGTTAAGACTAATTTCCCTAATTTTTAGAATGTTTATCAAGAAAGTTTTCCTAAGAACTGAAAGAGCATTGCTTAGGTAAGTTTTTAATAATATCTGAATAAACTTACATACAAAGGTTTAAATAAAATCCACGTTTAAATTTGATTCTTCCCTTTTACAAAGTAGAAAAACCATGTTTATGAAGTTGGTTAAATAATCCATTCATTACTAATAAAAAAAGTATAGAAATATTTGTTATAAAAAGGTTTGTTTTCTTCTACACTTCAATAATTGTAGAAAAGCACGGTTAAATTAAAAAATATTAAAAAATTAATTATCACAAATACTGTAACACTTGCTATATAGGTATGTTTGTTTCAATCGACTCAAAATCAAGTATTCTATCACTTTCTAAAATTATTGTAACGACTTACAAGACACCCTTGTATATGCACCACAAATGTGCAAAAAATATAATATAGAAAAAAAATCAGTTAGAACCAACAGAAACATTCGAGTTGGATCCATAATATGGCTTTAAATTTTGGACGTGCCCATTGCCAACATCGCAGCCATCTATGGTTTCTAAACCATAAATCAAATTAGAACTTTACATACGATATACTTAGGAGCCAGTTTAGCAGAAAATCTGTTTGTTGCATCAGAGTATTTTATTTCGACGCCATACCTTATTTGAAAACTAATGTTACGTCTCCTTAAATTGTAATATTTAGAGTTTCGCTCATACGACTGATGAAGTTTCTTACATACCGTTATATAAATTTCTTATATCTTTCAGATCATCTGAAAACAATTTTCTATCACCGGGCATCAATAATATTTCTTTTGTTGATTCAATATCACCCTAGTAACTACCATCTATAGGAATGTTTCTTCCAAAAAATAGAAAAGTAGGAGAAAAACCTGTAACCTCGTGAACAACAGAATTGATTGCATAACGTATTTCTGGGGGTTTATCCCAATTTTTATGTTATACAATGTAACTTCTAATAGCAGTATTCACTGTTTTATTTGACCTCTCAACAAAATTGCACTTAGGATGATACTTTGCATTTATACAAATTTTCTGTAGATTATATTTTTCGACAAGAAGAGGTTACAATAATGTCATCGAAATAGTAAAAAACATGAGGTTCAAATTTTAGACCAAATATAGCATCCATTAAGCTTTGCTGACATTAGGCAGAATTAACTAAACCAAAGGGGGCGATGGTAAAATGGAAAAAACCTCTGCCAGGAATAGAAAATCCAGTTTTTTCTTTGCTATTTTCATGTAACGGAATTTGCCAAAAAGCCTTTTTCAAATCTATGCTAGATATGAAAAGTGCATCTCTGAGCATACTAAGAATGTGATCTACACCAGAGAGAGGATATGCGTCACGTTTAGTCACAGGATTAAGACGTCTTCCATTGAAACAAAATGTGTATTCGCCAGACTTCTTTTTAACGAGTAAAACTGGAGAGTTCCAAGAAGATGAAACCTTATATACAATACCTAACTCCGTGTATTGATAGGCTTCATCAAAAGAGGACTTCCTATGGCCTCAGTTGAAGTAATTGTGGCATCAACTATTGAGTCCACCGTGAAACAGTATTCTTCTGGACTTAAGTGCTGGTGGTCTTACTGTCAGAAACTTAATCTAGATATTTTCGAATATAGTTCACTTATCCTGTTAAATTTCTCTACTGACGAATTTGAGAAAGTGGCGTCCTATGGTTCCTTAAATTCTTTACGTTCAGCTTTGTCTCTTTTGATATCTAAAGATGTTGCTCTGGATGACAACATAAAACGATTTTTTAGACCTTGCGCACTGAAGTATGATTACACTTGGGATCCTAGTATTGTTTTAAAATACTTGGAGGCGCTTGACAACCAAAAAAATTGATATAGGTCTTTTATCTAAGAAGTTAGCTACATTATTAGTCCTTGCTTCGGCTCACAGGGTGCAAACTTTGTCTTTAATAGATATTAGAAATATATCTATGTCAGCTGATGGAAAAGCACTAGAAATTAAAATTCCAGATAGAATAAAGACCACCAGAAGAAATTCCATACAACCCCTGCTAGTTTTACCCTTTTTACCTGAAAAGTGAAAGACACTAAATATGTGTAGCAAGCACAATACAAGTGTATGTAAGAAAAACAGCAGAGTTTTAGACTCTTCTTAACTTATAAAAGACCATTTACTGAGATAAGTTCTCAAACACTTTGTAAATGGATAAAAATGACTTTAGCGCTAAGTAGCATAGATACTGCAGAATTTTCAGCACACTCTACTAGACATGCTAGTACATCAGCAGCATTTAGGAATGGTGTAAGTTTAGACACTATTCGGAAGACGGCAGAGTGGTCTGAAAACTCCAAGATATTTGCAAGATTTTATAATAAGCCACTTCAAACTAGAAATTCGTTTGTTGTAAAAATAAGTTTGCATAACAGCAACATAAATATAGATTGGCTCCTTTTTACCTTGAGTCCTATCGTGAATATCGTCACAAATATAATCATGAAAATCAGGAGGTAAGAAATAAGTTTTTAATAATGTTACTAAATGATCCCAATCATTTACAGAATGTTCTATAGATTTACACCAAACAAAAGGTTTATCTGAAAATAAGTCTGCAGCTGAAGCAAGAAGTTCATCTTTAGAAACGTTTCTAGCTTTAGACAGTTTACAGTTTAGATCAGTTTTATTTTAAAGAGACACTAATATATTTGTCACCGTTAAATTTAGTAATATTCCATTTATAAACAGGTATTGATTTTGGAATTTGCTGAAATTGGTTAGAAACACTAACTTCAGATTACATAACTTGTCCCTATTTGGAACCAGGCAGTATTCAAAGTGGACAAAATGACAATATATAGAATATTCTTAAAATTTCAGTTTGTCAGTCTAGTAGCAATCATTGATAAGGAGAAATAAGTAAACAGAAAAGGTCTAAAATGGAGAGATTACTGGAATTAACTAATTAACCAGATCAAAATCATGAAGCTTACCTAAGTTCGTGTGCGGCCTTACATGTCAAGTTGCAAATAGTTATATATATATATATATATATATATATATATATATATCTCATATTATTTTCTATAATTTTCAATGGTTCTATGGTATCCACTGAAATTGATTCGAAGCTTGTTGAACGAATTTCAGTGGTTCAATAGTATGCTTAATTATTCTGAAATATGCACTTACTGTCATTGTTGACACATTCTGTAAGTTGAATATACAACACTGTGGTTTGTTTCCATAGAAATCAAAAAAATAATAGTGTTGTTTGAGTTCATAACAGCATTAATGCGGTAGTTCTAGATCTAGTTCTACGTGAGTGGGCCAAAAACTAGCCCTCCACTGCGATCCTGCGGTCTATTGTGGCTCACATACTTATTATACTTCACCCAACCTCTTTATGAAGCCAATAACCTTGTTGGGTGAGATTCTATCCAGATCTTCTGGCAAGAGATGCACTTTGCCAAATATAGAAAATCTGGTCCGTTCTCCAGCCGGACAGTGACATAAAATATGTTCTGCCGATTCGTCACTTTCTAAACACAATCGGCACTCAGCCTCCTCAGCCAGCCCCAACTTGTGCATGTGACTCCTTAACCGGCAGTGCCCAGTATATAGGCCAACCAGAGTTTTTAGGTCAAGCCTATTTAACTCTAGCAAATTTTTAGCTCTCTTTGTCGAAGTGCCCCTTATGAACGCCTTCGAATGAGCTAATCTTGGCAGATCTCGCCAGTACTCCCTTATCTTTTCCTCCGCCCAGGTCGCGATGACTGCTTTAGCAGTAGCCGAAGCTAAGCCAAGAGCCGGTTCCGGACCTATAAAACTGGAAGAGGCACCCCGCCTAGCTTACGAGTCCGCTGCCTTGTTTCCCTGGATACCCGCATGATCAGGTATCCAAACCAGGGTTACTCTGTTGCTTGTACCTAACCGCTTCAGAGCCTTTTGACAGTTCCATACCGTTCTTGAGTTACACCGGTAGGATCCAAGTGCTTTTAAAGCTGCTTGGCTATCAGAGAAGATTTTTATCGACCTGCGTTTGAGTCTAAGCTTTTCCAGCTTCCACACACACAGTTCGATGGCATGAATTTCAGCCTGAAATATAGTCGCATATTTACCCAGGCTTACGGATAGCCTGGTGTTTGGGTTGCAACTATACACTCCAGCTCCAACCCCCTCTGAGGTCTTAGAGCCATCAGTGTACCAGCAACTATCCGGCTTCAGGAGGTCAGTTTCACCTCGCTCCCACTCCTCCCTCCGAGGAAAGAGGATCTCGAAAGGCAGTTTATAGTTGATTTTTGTAGGCATAACATCCGAGACCATCGATAGTGTTATGTCCTTCTATGTCCTCCAGCATTCCACTACGCTCTATTATGTTAGCCTTCGGCATGCAAATAGCCGCTTGCTTTAGTCTGTATACTGCCCACCTGGCTTCTCTCTCCAAAAGTATATGGAGAGGTGGTAAGTCCAGGAGGACTTCCAGAGCAGCTGACGGTGTGGTACTGATTGCACCAGTATCGCCAGAATAGTTTGTCTCTGCAAACCTGAGAGTTTTATTTTGGCTATCCTTTGAAGACCTTTGGACCACCAAACTATTGAGCCATATGTGATCATGGGTCTGATAACCATCACATACAGCCAGTATAGTTGTTTAGGACCTACGCCCCAGGACTTTCCACAAATTCGTCGACACGTCCATAAGGACATTCTGGCCTTGTGGATGACTTTATCCATATGAGAGTTCCAGTTGAGCGTTTTATCTAGAACAACTCCCAGATATTTTGCTTCCTCTGCAATTGGTATTGTCTCCCCGTAAAATGGGGGGTCTTAAGTTGACCAGTTTGCGTTTCTTTGCGATAAATAAAAATCAGTCATTCTTTTCACCAACAAATACTGGGCTCATTTATTGTAAAAATTAAAGGTACAATTTGTAAGATTTTTAAATGTAATAGTTTTTCCCTCGTTTGTACCTATTGCTTTTACAGTAATTGAATTTTCTGTACTACTTATTGAGTATGTTAGGATTAGAATAAACTTCAATAGTTCTGTCTTCAAACACTGGAATGGAGTCAAATTCATTGTCACTGCCGCTGTTGGTATGTAAAATCTTATCAGCAAACTCTATTTTATTTGTTAAAGACTCTGCAACATATCCTTCAGTGACACCAGAAGACCTAAAATTACATTTTCTGTTAGTCAAATAATACATTAATGTTATCACTAAAACCTCCAGCCCCTATGACGTTTGAGCATGTCCAGTATAGGATTTTGGATCTTGCAGTTTTAAATATTCGGCAATTGTTTGTGGTATTTGTCCCAATGTATTTATACCCACAAATTGATTTACATATTTTCCCTGATGAACTTAGTAGAAAAATCGACGAGAGTTAGTCTCCTTAGGCCTGTATATTTTCGCAAAATCGTCAAAAAAAATGACTTTTTCATTGGCCTTGTCAGTGATTGTAAAAATTCGAGTAATATGTGTTTTGGTATCAGGCACTTTAACGATGACAACTGAACCTTCATCCGTAATGTCATCAACTGTCATCTTCATAAGTTTAGCACCCCCATTATCATCACTGATTCCATCATAATATAGGTTTCATCGTGGGCTTCCAGCAGGAATTTGTTCATATCTTCTCTGGTAAATACCTTTGATTTTTTCGCATGATGTCCAATATTTTTCTTCTTTAGAAATGCTATTATCTTCTTAAATTGTGATATATCGACACCATTATTTAAGTTGATCGTACTTTTAAGCATAGAGTGCTCTGCCCATAAGCTTCCCGGAGACTTCAATCTTAAATTTCTCTGAACAAAATAAGCCAGCAAAGTTTTTTCAGATATCTCCGCTTTCTTCTCATTCAACCATTTCCTGAAGGCATCATAGACTTTTTCATACCTCACCTTTGATTTTGTGGGAATTAATGACCCATAACCTATTTGATACGATTCTTCAATGTCCGAATCTACCTCTGAATCATCTTTATCAGCCGTTATAAGCACAGTTTTGACAACAAAACACAAAATTGTTCAAACTTCAAATTGTTTTTTTTTGGTTTCCAACAAAATAAATTCAAAACACGCCATTTCAGCAATCAAATTATTTTTTTTTTATTATTTTATTTGATAAATGCGATTGTGCGAAAAACGTTATACACCATACAGTACAAAATGAAAAATCGAGACGAACTTTTCCTCGATTATGTTATACCCCACTTACCAACCTAAAAGTATAATACACTATACTTTTATTACACTCATATTTTTCAACACGTATTTTTGTTTTAATTTATTTAGAATTCGCTTTACACTTGTGTGTCCTATTAACTTGTTATGGTATTTTTATAAGTTCATTTTGACTGTCAACATCATTTTTTTTGGTGGTGTAAACAATAAAATTTTTAATCTTGACTTGTATTTATCATATAGTGCTTTATACAGCGTGTCCTGAAATGATGAGCAAAAAATTCAGAGGATAATTCTAGACTGAAAATAAATGCTACCTCTTTCTATTACATTTTTTTCCAAAACTGATTATTAACGGAGTTACAGGGTGTTAAAGTTAAAATTTTATTTTCAATATTTGTAAATAACTTCTTAAGAAATCCAAATATTTACATAAAATTTGTAAATTGGGGGTTTTTGTGGACGAGAAATTCAAATATGTTTCTAATCTTGTGGCACTTCATATTCAATAGTTTGAGGTTTGGTCAGTACATGTTCTATATTTACAGTCTGACTTTTGTCCAATAAATTGTTTTGAAAAAGTTTAAGGCAATTTTCTCTAATACCGATACATTCGAAGAACTTTAATAACAGATCATGACTTATGGCATCGAAAGCTTCCGATATATCTACAAATATACACGCTTTAGCTAAGTGTAGAATAAATTTTTGATGATAACATAGATATTGCATCCTCTGTAGAAGGCTTAGACTTAAAATCAAATGGATTATCAGATATTATATTTGTCTAAGTATGACACTAATCGACTGTTCACACATAACATTATTATAGATCTTGCTTAAATGTAGAAATGATATAGGACGATAATTTGTTGTACAATTTTTTTAACCAATTTTATACATTGTTGACTGTAGTTTGTGTAAAGGCTGAGAACTAACTAAATTCCAGTATCCATACATTTATTTATTAAATATACCAAAGGCTCTAGAATATAATCTATGATCACCTTAAGTACTTCAACCTTTATATTATCTGTACCAATCGATTTATAGTTTTTCAAGCACTTTTTATAGTTTTTACTTCATTTGTATCAGTGCAAGTCAAAAGTATCATACGTACACTAGGACTGTAATTTGGTTTTTTTGAAACTTTACTAGCAAATGTTTTCCCCATTTTTACAAAATATTATTAAATACATTTGATATGTCAATTAATGATTCTCCCAGTTCATTTTTAATTTCTTTAATGTTGCTTCTACTATAGTTGTACTGTACTTCTGTATAGTTGCACTTTTAATCATTTCTTGTCACAGAATCAACATTAGGATCAGAATACATGACCTATGAAGAATCACACAGTAGGTGCCCGAGTTTGACATAATTCAAATACTAATTTATATGTATTTTTTTCAGGATTTTTAGTTCCTTAACATCACTTGAAGGATGATTATATCATTCAATATTGACACGTTATTGTGCTTACACTACATAGGTAAATTTTTAACTTACTTTCAGTGCATTGAGTTCCAGTGTATCCAGGTTTACATCTACATACTCCATCATTTCTTCTACATTCTCCTCCATTCAAGCATTTGCAATGTTGGCTGCAATTCATTCCAAAGCTTCCGGAAGGACAAGGGACTGTGCAATTATTACCTAGCCAACCAGGTAAACACTGGCATTCTCCTATAAAAGAATTTATTACATTAAAGTAAGTCAGCGTACGCAGACTTTTAAAGAATAATAAAGTTTTATATAGAAGAAAACTACTAGCTATATTTAAAAAAGGACTCTTTTACAAATACATAACTCCATAACTATTGTGCCATCGGTTGAATTAATAACGCTATTCTGTAATGCACAAGTAATGTATAGTACCTTTAACAATGTCCGGGTTTTACATAATCATCTTGCTTTTGGCGTTAAATACATTTCAATTTATTAAATTAATGTTTAAGAAATTAGCAGAAAAAAAATCGTTAACTGCAACCCGAGTTTCTTCAGCAAATGTCTTTGTATATTTACCAGAATTTATGTATTTATCTGCAATGTACTCTGGTACTTATTCCTGTAGCTAATATCAGTTGTTATTAAAATACATAAAAAAAATACTGTACCTATTTATAAGAGTAAGTCTACAAATAGACCTACGGTTTTATCAGAAAGGTTTGTTGAAAATATTGAACAACAATGGCCCTAAAAAACCTGTCTCATAATTATCTATTATATCCAAGGTGTCTCGCTTAAAAGTGGAACAAGCCTGTAACATGCCTACCGTTCGACCGATTTCAATAAACTTTTTTTTGTTGGATACACCTTCAAAAAGTCTATCTTCGACATACTTGGTGTTTTCTAAAATTCGAAACCGTGGCCGACTACGATACAATTTATGTGGCTTAAAATCGGAAAATCATATTAGGAATTTTTTTATTCCGAAAATTCCCACGAATTCTTGATCAAGATCCCAGAGAACCCTACCAACCAAATTTTCATTGACACAGTATACAGGGTGCTCAGGATAACTTGGGTGTCTCGCTTAAAAGTGGAACAAGCCTGTCACATGCCTACCGTGCGACTGATTTCAATAAACTTTATTTTGTCAGATATATCTTCAAAATATATCTCTTGTACATACCTGGTGTTCCCTAAAATTCGAAACCGTGGCCGACTACGATACAATTTATGTGGCTTAAAATCGGAAAATCATATTAGGGATTATTTGATTCGAATAATTCCTACGAATTCTTGATCAGGACTCCAGAAAACCTTACTAATAAAATTTTTTTTTTTTGACAAATTCATAGCAAATATGAAAACTAAAGATTTTTACATAAAAAAGGTGGCACTCACTTAATGTTAATAACATATTCATATGTTCATTGCGAAATGATAAATTTTTTGCAATGATTGTCGATTGCTTGTAAATCAAAACTTTTATGATAACAAAAAACCACACAATCTACTAATCAATGGTTATTGCAAAGCAGTTTTTTTGTAGCCAAATTTTTTTTGCTAGTCGAACTGCTGACAGTCGAATAATGTTATATATTAAGACAACTTAACCTCACTTCTCTCTTTACTAAACGATATTTTAGTAATGTATTCAGATAGCAAATGCTAGTACACTGCTTAGTTCTTGCCCCATTGAATGTGCCCACTTATTATCAAATTTCTATTCTAATATTCTATTTATTCCTTATGTAACAGCAACGTTTAAAGTCAAACTGGAAATTAAAACGATCCTAGATCCACTGAATTCTTGCCAAAACTGTAGTCTTAGTTTTACTTTTTACCTTCGTATATTGACTTTTAACATTAATACAGTTGTAAAAATATACACTTAGATAATAATAAATTATTCATTAAAATGTTTGCACAAAAATAGCTTGTCTACAACACTAACACTGAAACCACAAAATACACCGTATTCTAGGCGGAAACTACCACAATTTTTTCATAAACTTCAACAAAGGTAACATTTTTCAAAACAAAATACTCGTTTGAAAATACCCTTCAGCCGTGGTTACTTGTTCTTGAAAATATTTTAGTATAAATAAAAATCTATAAGTAAAAACATTTAAACTCACGTTATTTATTGACTTTTTCATCAATTTTGATTACCAAATTTATGAGAACATAACCTCCATTTTGTAGATTGTCAAATGTCTCTTACAGATCATATTTAAGTAACGTTCAGATCACAGTATACTAAGCAATCAGTAGGGAAACTCAGCTTTCCCGCGTCTTCCAAAAATCCGCCATCTTGTTGGCGACTGACAGTTATTACTATAGTTTCTGTGTGTCAGTTAGGTTTTTGAATTTTTGGCATTATTACATGGTTATCCACTCGTTATCGTTATTGTACTTATATTCCTGCTTTGTATGTCGTGTTGAGTGTTTAGTTATTTGTGTTTTTATATTAGTGATTATTTATTAGTGGAACTATACCCAGTAAATAATAAATAAACTATTAGATGAAATAAATGTGTTGTAAAAAAGTAACGCATAACGCAGCTCTGGGCGTAAAAGGCCTGTAAACAGTGTTATATATGAGAGACCAAGTTAGACGTGATAGCTTAATTGAGAAAATCCTAAAGAAGAATTAAAACATGAAAGAGGGCAAAGGATTTAACTCCAAATAGGAAAGAGACTGCTTTCATACATGAATGAAAGAAACCACTCCATACACCTAATAGAGCAGGGGGTTTTTGATTATGTTACCTATATATATATATATATATATATATATATATATATATATATATATATATTGTAAGCCTCAAAATAAATTGTACCTAATATTCACGTTTTAATTTCATTTCGTACTTTCCTAAAAAAAATGAGTAAAAATATAAAAATTACACTGGGCTTAAATTTGATAATCTGCTAACAAAATAAGGCAAAAGTACTACAAAATATAAAATAAAACTACACTACTAGTTGACCTAGTTTATATGTTTTCGCAATTTTTTTAAATAAATTTAAATTCATACTGGTTTTATAATAATAATCCAATTCAAATTATGTCTGCTAGAAACCTAAATTAAGACAAAATGTGACCAAAACCTCAATTTACATGAAACTACACTGGATTACAACAGTTAACAGAATTAATGCAAAAGTATTAAAACTACGAAAGTCTTTGGTTATGTTTACGCCAAATTATTAGCTATTTTTTCGTATGTTCTCTGGGATCCTCCATATTCTTGGCGACTTTTTCTAGAGTGGGGGTATTTAAAAACTGCCAGACGTATTTCATTCATAAATTGTCTAAGATTCCGTACTGATTGCTTAGTATACTGTGGTTCAGATAAACCTTAGTGCAATGGCACTGCAGTTGTACTGTTGTATGGTAATTGTATTGTATTAAATATTTTTTACTCTGTTTAGATAAAATTACTGTAGACTTAAGAAGTTGGGGAATTTATCCGCTGTAAGATGGCGACATGCAAAAACTTAAGATTCTTGACCTTCAGAGAGGTTATGTTTATGTTTTGTCAGCTACGTCCCTATCTACGGAAATTGTTGGTGTTTATCATTTGCCGAATAGTAATTAAAAGCCTACCCTAGATAAAATATAAGCCTACAATCTGCAGGAATAGATGGTCTATTTGAATGTTTGGTTAAATCACAGTATACTGTGGGTTAAATGAGGCCCCACTAATTTCAGCAAGTCATCAAACACTGCCACTGTCATTCGGGTGAAATGAAAAAATAATCGGCATTCTCATTTCGCATTTTTTTTATATAAATTATAGAAATCACCTTGCATGTGCTATCTGCGGTTAATAGGTCGCACCCACCATCTCCGAGTTCTTCTTTTCATTTTTTTTGCATGTATAGTTTTTATACATATTGACGTCGCTGCGAATAAGAGCAGCAAAAGTAACTGTTTCTAAACCAAACAGTACTCTTCATCCATTTTTTTAGAAACAAATCAATTTTAAACTAAATATCTAAATTAGAATCTAATTTAAAAAAAAAACAGTTTTCTGATTGGTCCTTGTATGATTGTTGCAAAAAGATTGGTAAAAGCTAAAATGCTTTTAGCTTCTGCCATACAACTGCAGTACAAAGGCGTTACTGTTAAGTTTACCTGAACGTTACAAAAGTCACCCGTATTTCTCGCCGTTTTACTTCAGTATCTTTGAATATTTGCAGGTGGGATGAGTTAACATTCCTTTTATTTGCTAAACCCTAGATTATTCAGTTATTAAATGTCTAAAATTATTTGTATTTTGTAGAAAACACTATTTCAAGAATACGGCGCCCTTAATAACTTTTCTGCAGTACCAATGCAACCGCACTAATCTTATGTGAATGAAGCTTTATTATGAAGCTTATATAACCAATGATTAGACTATTATCATATTATAAGGACATTGTTTTTGAAAATTACTTTTTTTTAAATTTAAATGTAGAATCACAGATTACGACTACGAATTACGAGTTACGAATTGTTACAAATATAAATTATCAAATTTTTTGTTTCTTTTATGACCTTCACAAAACATGCTTAGAAGACGTCCATCCTCTATTGGTGATTAGAATAACTAAGAACTAATGCTGAAAGTTGAAAGTAGAATTCATTACGAATAAGCCTGCAGTTCAAAAAATGTCACAAAGTGCATATTTATTGGTGTCATTAATATTGCAAAAGCTTGTACATACATTTTTGAGGTATTAACTTATTTACATTCAAGAATACATTGACACTTGCAATAACTTCTGTTTTCATGGCTTACTTAGATTTTTATTGAAGATTATTTATTAGAAAAATTTAGAATATTTGCCTTATTAAAAAAAATGTTATTTTGTTGTAGAATTATTTCATACCAGTGCAATACACTATTCTCAACAAAAAATAAAGAATACATTTTTTTCATTTGAGAGCCCGTTTTACAGATACAAATTATTTAAGTTGAAATAAATTGTTTTTCGACGGCCCATATCTCAAACACCTTTGAACCCACAACGATGTAATCTTGTACAAGGCGATTTCTCAAGGTGGTGATTAAGAATATCTTACTAGTTCTTTTTTAAAAAACAATCGTTAATACTTTTTTTTGAAAAATTGACCCCTTCTCCATCATAGAATCGGACGCCTCTGACTATAATCAAATAGGGCTAAACTCACTTTATTGCCGATGGCAAAGAAAACATTAATCAAACAGTACAGCCTCATAAAAAAATTCAGAAGTTCTTCAAGCACTGCATAGTGGAGTCGGTGGTGGATACTTTCGAATAAATAAGACTTTGAATAATGTTAAGAACGTTGTGATACTTGCACTTCTAGTAAGGGACATAGGACTCAAAGCTGAGAACAGATGACGCAATACAGTTTTGGAGCTCTATTCGAAATAATGGATTAGCTATTGACATTGCTGGACATTTTCCTCATAGTAGCAGTGAAAATAGCTATATTTTGGAAGTCATGAACTACTTCAGCAAGTGACCAAAAATATATCCCTTACCTAACCAAGAAGCAATCACCGTAGCCGAAGCTTTATTTGAAAATTGGTTGGAATTTCGAATCCAAAGTATTTCAGAACGTTTGTGGTCTGTTAGGTATCCACAAAACCCTGACTACACCTTTTCACCAGCAGCCAGAGGAATAGTGGAAATATTCAATCGTACCATTGCAAACTTCCTGAGAACGGCAATCAACGAGAAACAGAGCAACTGGGATACCTGCCTTTCTCCCTTTTTCTACTGGCTAACCGAGCAACAATTCATGAGACTACAGGTATAATACAAGCTAGTGTTATCTAGTTTGTGAATCCACCGCAGCACGAAAAAATTTAAATGATTATCTCACCCATCTGAAAGATCGAATAAAGATGGTACATGAAGAAGTACGAGAGAAACTAAAAATTGAAAGCGACAGAATGAAGAACAGATACGACTTTTAAATAGTATAATAATAATATCTCTACCCCTCATTCTAATCACAAGGATTAGCCCAGGATTCGAAGACATGTGCGGGAGATGGGGCGGCATATTATTATGTAGAATCTTTGATTATCTTTTTTGTGGTTTTAGAGATATGAGAGAAGAAAGATCTGAAAGTTATTGTTACAGGTAAGTCATTATGACAAGTTGAATATGACGAGTATCTTGGCCATGAGTGATGGTTTCAAATCCGACAGACGGAAGGCGAAGGCGATGAGTGAATTTTCAGTAGTAGTTGATATTCATACAGTTAGGAAATTAATTGGATTGGCGAGTTAATTTTCACAAATTTATTCGGAATTTTGCAACATTTCCGAGACCTCTTATAGAGCTCATAGCGCACTCACGTTTGCCTGATCCAGCCAGTGACAAGCTAGATCCCGGTATATCAGGCCACTACCTTCGTTAAGCAGTCCTATATCGGCCTGGAGATGATAATCTTAATAAACCTGTCATTAGCCACTTTCCGATTCACGCCTTTTCAATCTACAGCCTGATACCATAACACCAAATCACCTATTTTACAGTTGGTTTCAATCTTACGTCTTTTATCATACCTACTCTTCATTCAAGCTGCTGTTTTACGCAAACTCTCATCCCATATCGCCTAGTGAGGCGCACTCGGCGTAATCGCCTCAATGATCCCATTTTCCGCCAGAAAACTAGCAAACGCCTTACTAGTAAACGCCAAACCCTGAGCAGAAATTATTCGCCTAGGATATCCAAATTCGCCAAATATTTTAATTCTTAAATTCTCTATCATCTCAACTGAGCTGATGGTTTTTGTAGGCTTGGTCAGAGTATATTTAGTGAATATATCAGTCGCTACTAAAGGGTTTCTTTTTACACTTTTGACAAATGATCCCAGGTGATCAATATATATACTGTATCAAATGAAACAGCCCTTTTCTCATAAGAATGTAAAACCCCTTCGTCTCTCCCATAATTAGCGTTTGCCTGGGACCAAAACATCTATCAAACCCAGAAGAAGTCGTCTTTAAGTTGCCATCAGATTGTTTTTGCAATAGAATACCGCCTACCTTCACTTTACTCACATCAACAGTGAAGCAATTTGAGTTGCTCGAACACCTGTTGCTGCTGCTCACGCTAATGCCAATTAGCCCTTTTTGCTGTGAGTTCTGTAACAGGTCTGAGAAATGTTGCAAAATTGTAAACTCATATGTTAATTCGTAGGCTTCCGCGGGTGTTATATGTGGTTGTAAAATTTCTCCGGGTTCCTTTCCGCGATGAATCTGCATGGTCTTCAAAAGAACCATTTGTTTGACAACGTTTCGGTAAAATCTCATTTACCATCTTCAGGTCTTCTTACTTCTGCTTCGCGTTACTACGTTCGGTTTACTGGAAGATGCTTGTCCACTTGGTGAGTTATATACTGTGCTTTCGTTCCGGTGTGTGTGCGAAGAAAACCACAATATTTTCTTACAATTTAACAGGTTTTAATTTACTTATCTATTACCCCCGTGTCTCTTTCCTTGTGTTTTAAAATTTTTATGAATGTATTTACTATTATTAGGCAACTGGACAAACACACGAGTGTAAGGGAACTTGTATATTCTACCTAGGTTAATAAAATAATATGGCCGTCTTAGTTTCTAATTGTCTCTTATAATTACTGGATTTTATAAAGTTTAAGTTTTTAAAGTAATTGAAATTTTATACAGGGTAAGTTATTAAATGTTGTATTTAGTATTTATCGTTTTAGAAATTATGTATTGAACAATTTGTATTCGATCTAGCTAGATATCGTTTGTTACGTATACGTTAGATTTCTAACTCTTTTTGTAGATGATATTTCTTATTGCTGCCTGGAATTTTTTCAAACAGTCTTTGAAAATACCCAAATCACCTCTAAAGGCGGTTCGTGTATCGATATCTTTATTAATGTATGATTCTGTACTACATCCTATGATATCGGATCACACAGTTCAAAAAGTGATATTCAATTTTGAGGCGATTTTAACGGTACGTTCCAGTTATAAAAAAATATTTAGTAGTAAAAATAAAGATCGATTTAGGGAGAGTTTGCAATTAACTGAATGGAACAATGTCTACTCAGTGAGGGAACAAGACATAGACAAGCAGTAGAATGGTTTTATGAAAATTTTTTTGAGGCTGCTTGAGGCCTCCTTTCCAACAAAAAGATTTAAAAATAAGAAAATAAGAGATAAGTGTCAGTTTTATGCGGTGGATTTGGATATCCGGGAATGCAAGAGACAGTTGGATATATGGTATACAATTAGTAATGTTCGTAAATAATTTAAACAAGTTTATAATAGTTTAAGAAACAAATATAATAAATTGTTAGTGAATGCTAGAAGTAAGTCTTATAGAAATAGAATTATGGAATCAGATAACAAGAGTAAATGTGTTTGGAGTATAGTGAGAGAGGTGAAAGGTGAGGTAAAAGATAGATGTATTATGATACCAGGTAATTCGCAAGATATTGCAAATGATTATTGTAATTATTTAAAAGAAATGGGGAATACCACTAAATTTGGTATTTTGCATTTTTAGAGAGTACTCTAAAAAACATTGGATACGTGTAATAGGATTTGGACTAATATGCAGTTTTATGAGAGATATTAATTATTTAAAACAGCATGACGTCACGCGTACATTTTTACCAGCTGGCAACAATGCATGACAATCAGAGACATACAAAACGGTCAGTCTCCCGTCCGACCGTTATCTGAAAATATTTTGACTTAAAAGTGTGACGTACATGATTTCAAAATAGCAGTACCTGTAGTGTCCTAGTGAAATGTGGATGCGCACTAGTCGAAGCTCGTTCTCCTCTCCTCTATTTCTCTGGACGGAAGTGACAAGTGATGTTTACAGGCACTATATCTGTCTCTATTTATACAGTACTGCATTTCATTTATTTTATTCTAAGACAAGTTGCATGCTATTGCTCTGTTGCCGCATGTTAAAAATATACATCTGACGTCACATGTACATTAATTTGCCAATAAATTTTTTATATTTAATTTAATTTAAAAAACAACGAATATGGTCTTCATATATTTCCAAAACAATGTAATTTACTGAGTTTCCAAAAACTTTTCCAACATAGTGGCATTCCCCATTGTTTCACATCAAGTGACAGGGATACCTAATTCGCATAGTCCTAGTAGAATACAGCAGGCTGAGCAATGTATACTTTTAGATTATACAACTGAGGCTGAGATCTTAGAATTAAGTAAAAAAAATAAAAATAAGATGAGCAGTGGTGAAGATGGAATCCCTGCAAATATTGTAAAATAGGTCATTCCCGTCATAACCAGACCACTTATGTATATTATTAATAATTACTTAAAGTATGTTATATTTCACAATCAATTAAAATCAGCAGTAATAACCCCAGTGTATAAAAAGGGTGATCCTAAAAATATGTTAAATTATAGGCCTATAAGTTTGTTATCAGCCTTTGCTAAATTATTTGAATTAATAGTTTATACCAGAATTATGAACCATATGTCATCTGCACAGTTATTCTCTGAAACTCAACATGGGTTTTTAAAACCCATTTTTTCTACAAGTACAGCTATATATCATTTTAATTATAAAACTTGTCACGTGCATATGATTGTGTAGACCATACCAAATTCAATTAAAATATTTTATACAATTTTTTGTTATCATAAATATCTGAGAATTTCGTAAATGTAGGTATCATTATTGTTTTCGAATATTATATAGAATGTTTTAACTTATCGATTATCATCCAAAAAAAAAAAAAAATACAATTATTAAGATAAAACTATATTTATAGATAATTTACTGAATCTGTTAATATTTATGTTATTATTTTGACCATAACATTATTATTATTTTGTATGTTAGCTTAAATATCTCCAATCGGAACGCAGTATTTTTGAAATGCTTAAATCTAAAGGACCCCATACATTTCGGATATTTTCCACCGATTTATCGGCGCGGATCGACCCGTACGATTAAAATTGACAATATATGGTGGACACTCCGTCCAGTTTTATCAGCGCAGATGAAATCTATCAATGCTAGATTTTATCGGTATTCTTTAAAATTGTGGAATATGCGTTTTTTATAAAAATAACGAAACGATTCAGTTAATTATATGTATACTAATAGCCGACAGATGGCGCCACTTATATCTCACTGATACTCTGTAATCGAATTTTGGTAAGATATCTACAAGATTTGGGTCTCAGCAGTTGGCATCACGGGCAAGGGAATAATAGATTACTAATTTATGCTCGGTCACAAAATCCCGAAGAAATATTGTATTTTACAGTATACACTGTATATTTAAAATTTCAAAAAAAATATTCAATGGTTAACTCCATTGCTACCAATATTACAAATGCAGTGTCTAGAATGTTATAAAAGAACAGTGCAACAAGTAGAGCTGTAAAAGTAACGACTTTTCCACTACCCGCATGTATTCGTTACTTTTAATCTTAGTACTCGTATAAAGTATTCGTTACTCGTTACTTTCATTACTTTTATAGTAGACGCCAAATAGTACACATAAAGTTAAACATACAAATGCATTTTTTGTTGAACACAAAATGCTTTTTTATACCTGTTTAAAAGCTGTAAATAAAACCCCCTGAGTAACAAACTGAATAATTTTGTACGAAAAAGAAATCGCCTTGATCTTGTTTAAATATTTGCCTGAGAGGCTGTGTATTACCTATCTACAACATGAAATATCATAAAATACCTCCGTTTTTTATTGTAAATTTGGAACAACCAACATTAAAACAAAAGTTAATATGTTAACTACTTTAGTAAGTACCTAAATTTCCTGCACTTCCCGATAATATAACAGCCAAACTGCTACTCAAACAAATCGTATAGTACGTATAACGAACGTACGACTCTATGCGCGGATGCAATCGGACATCGCCTGAAACCGTACTTCGTTACTATACTACTATACGTACTATAAACGAGAGTGCGAAATGCGAGTCAATATGTATGCATATGTATGCGTGTACCTCATCGTCGGTGCGGTGTAACGTCACAGGTCTCGAGTCTTCGCATCTTCATACGAATATGCGAGTAACGAGACATTCGCGGAAGTAACGATTCGATATAGCGCATCTTATCAACTACCCGTTACTCGGTAACGAATACATACGGTTTGCCACAGCTCTAGCAACAAGCGACTTCTGTGTAATAATGTAACAACATTGCACATACGTTGTTGTCATGTACATTTAGCGATGTTGATAATAGAGATGGGCTTAGCAGTTCATTTTAATGATTCAGTTCTCGAGAACTGAATCACTACAAAGAACTGATTCTTAAAACCAGTTCTTTAAGAACTGGTTTTACGTCAAACACTGCACAGATATACGCTTCTCTCCGAATCCCGCATCTCCGTCAATCGCAACGGTCGGTTTCTTCCGCGTTTTACGATTGCGACCCGTTTAGCGTTTAGACTTTAGAATAAGAATTCTTAATCAAAATATTTGAAGCCTCTTTTTTCCAAAATATCTCGAATCATTTAGATACTGATTTTTATTTATTTTTTATTACAGAATTTAATTTATATTTTTGTAAAGTTGTTGTATTTTACTTGTTAATAAAATTCAGTTCTTAATTCTTATACATCATATAATTATAATTAATGGCACATACCTATATCGTTTTTATTAATGTAACAATTTGATATGGTCGCCTATGTGCGCTGGTATACAGATCTTGGATATTATATTTAACTAAGAATGATATTAACGCTCCGCAATCGGATCACCAATAAGTTATTCAGAATTCAGATCGCCCGTATGATTTTGAAGCTCACATAGGCTGTGCACACTCGTTCACTATTCACTGAACAGTTCTTTCTGACGTCTAAACTTGAAAATATATCTCGCACTCTACATCAATCGATACAAACCAGTTCGCAAAGATCTGATTTGTCAACTTCTCGAGA
Organism: Monochamus alternatus; assembly: GCA_037114965.1. Taxonomy (NCBI): domain Eukaryota; kingdom Metazoa; phylum Arthropoda; class Insecta; order Coleoptera; family Cerambycidae; genus Monochamus; species Monochamus alternatus. The sequence goes on along the minus strand of CM073428.1, from coordinate 43,882,016 downwards.
ACTGATTCTCGCAGTTCACTGTCGAAACCCGTTCTTTTAAACCAGTTCACTCGGGAACTGCCCATCTCTAGTTGATAACGTTTTACTAAATGTACGGATGCACGATTCTGCAAAAAAGATCGATTTTCTGGATCGATTCAGATCGGATGGCTTAAGATCGATTCTTCAAAAATCGTAATGCAAAAGATCGATATTAGAAAAGATCGGTTTCCAATTCTCTTTCACCATACAAATATTAAATTTATATGCGCTGTAACTATTAACTGATAACATTGGAATAAGTCTGTTGTTTGTAAATAATCTGTCAAATGACGTTGGATTTGAGGAGGTTTTACTTTCAACAGGAAACAATAATTCAGAAAGTGGTGCTTTTATGTATTACATTATATATTTTAATTAAACTACTACTACTTCAAGACTGCTAAACATGAATCTAAAATTAGTTTTGTGCGTTCGTCATGAAATGAAGATGGTACAACTTCAACCTAATGTAATGTATACATAGGTAGTTACAATTTTTTTCCTAAAACTAGACTCGAGTGCACATAACTAATTTTAGATTCGTGTTCGGCACCCTCGAAAATAGAGGGGGGAGGGGTATTAAGATTGGAGAGTTTACACTATAACAAATATTTAACTAAGAAAAATGGGTAAATACAGTTTTTTTTGTGAAATAAACTGCAGGTAATGTAATTACTGTATTATGAAAAGTGTGTGTATGTGTCATCAATTTACAACTTGAAAATTAATGATTTAAAGTGATATTCTCATGAACAGTGAATTGAGTTCGGTACCTATTGTTGGAATAAAAATTTGATTACATTTTTTAATAAAAATATGAAAAACAAAGCGAAGGCACATTACAATCGGTAGTTCTCTGAACCTAGAATAAGGAATTTGAATGACAATAAAATAGAATATATTCTGTTATTCATTCGTATAGGTATTCCATAAACAGAAGCCATTTTCCTTTCACCAGAAATCTCAGTTGTTCTAAATGCTAATTGATCAATTTCGCTAAATTGATCAATCAGCATTTAAAACAACTGAGAAAAACGCCACGCACCGCGCAACACGTAGATGTTCAACCACCAAACGTCGACCCCTCTTGTAAAATGGAATCCGATCTCGATCTCAATGGAAAATAATCGATTCACCAAAAAATCGCTGTTACGAAAATCGATTCAAAATATCGAAAATCGCGTTTGAAAAGATCGATTATTTATAAAATCCATTTAAATCGGGCATCCCTACTAAATAATGTAATTGCAATATTAATAGAAATTAAAATGCAATTTGCTAGTAATGTTTTCCCTTAGGAACCTTACACCACTGCAATGTTTCTAGCCTGCAGAACAAAGGTCCCTGGGACATTGCATAATATAGTTAATCATAAGTCTGAGAGCAACATTACAGCTAGTACAGAAATGTTTCTATAACATTGGACAAACTTAATTATGCTTAGTGGGTACAATTCTAATATGATTCTTTGATCTAACCAAAATTTTAAACCCAATTTTCAAAATCTAAATTTCTCAAGACCACCACTTCCACCAAGAAATCCAAATTTTTATCAAAACTTTAATTAGAATAACCGAAATCAACAAGGTTCGGGAACCTATCAAAATTATGACAGAAACTAAATAGACAAAATTTTTCTAGAATTAATGAAAATGAAAATATTGAAGAACAAAACTTTGAACAAAATTTTGATCCAAATTTCGACCCTAATCAAATATGTCAAAATGAAAGCTTACCTTCCGAACAAATTATAAAACAGATTATAACGATGAACATTTTAATCAAAATTGTAACCAGAATTTCCCTTTAACCCTTCCTCAAGATAACCAAACGTTGTAGAAAAAAATATTCAATTAGCTGTCCAGTTACCCCATATAGAAATTTCGCAACATCCTTATCCCCCCTTTGAAACTTTTAATAGATACAAGCGCTTCATATTCTATGTTACGACCTGACATAATAGAAAAAATCTATCCAAATCAAATTTTTAATTTTTCGACTCAAGTAAAAACTATTTTAGGATAATGTACCATTATCATGTACCTGCATTTTCAGAATTTAATTCAAATCAAAATTTAGATTACGATTTTCATAACTATTTCGACGGACTCATTGGCTACATGACATGAAAAAATTTGACATGATAATTGACTTACTTAACAACAGACATACAGGGTGTAACTTTGAAGGGGGGTCCGGTTTGGAGGGGGGTACCCGTGACCTTTACAAACACATATCATAAGTTTGTTTTCTTAAATTCTATCACAAAAACCGATTTTTTTATTGTCTTTTTTCGCAATTTTCATAGTACGCCACTGGGCAGACAAGCGCTGAGCATATCTAGTTGCAGCGTCACCAGCATTGTTGCCATATTTAATTATTGAAGTGGAAGATGGAAAAAGCAGTTCTATTAGAAAGCAAAAGGCCCACGCCACTCGTTAGGTACTGCTTTCTGACACATACATTTGTTTGTAGTGGGTGTTCGCTTTATTATTCCATATTAACAAAAAATAAAAAATGTATTCTTTTACAGATAACACAGAGAAAAACAGAAACAAGTCAACCAACAGAAAACTCTATAATAAATAAATACATACTTAATCCTTTTTACTTACTTAGAGTCTTCTTCTACGGCATTTAAAATATTGGGTTCAAGATTATTACTTTCCGAGTTTGTTTTTACTCTACATTAGAGTATTGGCGTTCATAAATCCCATAATCTCTTAAATGTTGAACTAATCACACAGACATTTTCTTATACGGTACGTGTCTATCGCGGTAATCCATCTGATATCGTTTTCTTGCAGCCGCCGTCTAATTTTGAAAAAAAACGAAGCCTTAGAGATATTAGCTCTTTCTTAATTTGTAAACATAATTTTTTCATAATATCACACACACGTGGTAATTAAAACTGACCTTTATAAGGTATAAGGTATTATACACTTGTATATAATAACACATTCCACAAAATACCACTTTAAATTATTACGAAATTAAATTTGGCAAAATACAACCCTGCATTAATCAAATTCTAATTCGATTTCAATAAAAAATCACGCAGATAACTTGCTTTCTCTCTCTCTCTCATATCTGTATATTTTTTATATAAAACGACCTAGTCTGGTTTCATGTATTGTGTGCAGTATTTATGGGATATTTTTATTTTATAAACTAGGTCAATGTCACGGTTATCGAAGGGACATTGATGAAACCCTTAAAAATAGTATCAAATTCTCGATCAAATCCTTTGTACTGAAACTGTTTTTTTAAACATTTTAAAGCTATCAGATTAATAATTTGTAAAATACTTATCTTTTAAATCGGAGCGAATACTGGCTTTTACGGTTGATTTTCGTTTGCAGTGAAGTGAAATATTACATAGAGTACATATTGTAATTCAGTATCATTAAATACTTACTCTGGAAAATCGTGAATCCATTTTTCTGTGGTTTTTCTGCACGGTATCCGTCGTGACATTGTACAGTAAACTTGTACTCGTGAACGTAATGTAAATAAATAACACGTAGTGCACACCATAAAAGCTACGTACGTACTGAATTCATTATAAAATATCAGCTTCGATCACGCCGCGCTGTGTGGAATACGACCCTGAAATAACGGAACAAGTTCCGACGTTTAGACTGGTAACAAATAACTGGCAACACCGTAAATATGGTTCTGCAGTGAAACTTGGACGCTGTACAGGGGCGGCGTGAGTGCAGTTTAAAACATTAATTATAACTCGGCTATTTATCTGATTTAAAAAAAACTAATTTCAGATTAGCAATCTAGGGAACACGGACTACCACCCCTTCAAACCGGACCCCTCTTTAAAGTTACACCCTGTATATTATTTATCGGTAAAATTCATTGCAGTTACATTTTGGATTCACTGTCATTTAATATCAAACAATACATTTCGCGCTCCTCAAATTTATTCTATTATATTGCTTATATGCCACAAATGTCGCAAAGAATTTACCATTTAGTATGTTGGTTAGACACCAAACTTGTTTGGTTTTCAGGTAAATCTTTTGTTTTTTTTTTTCTTCTAAATTTATACCATTACATTCTATTATGTAGGTACTTACTAGTTAATTATTTGTTTATTGTAATAGTGTATGTCTTAACTTGTTTTTCTTAATTTAAATTTAATTGTATTGCAGTGGCGGCTGGTGAAATTTCAGGTATGTCATATCTTAATAACCAGACATGCGCCTCAAACCAAACTTTAGTATATATGTACTGTGACTGTATAGAGAACTTCAGCATAAGGAGAACCATTTTGCAGTTTGCGAAAAAAGTTTAAAAAACGTGGGCCTCATCTAAGATTTCCAAATTGGCTTGTTCAAATTTCGAGAAACATTTTTTTTTTTTTTCATAAACTAGACGTAATTCTACCAATAGGTTTCAGATTTTATTAAAAAATTTTAATTTTTGTTTAAGTTACAGCAGTTTGAAAATTAATATTGTATTTGTGATACATTATAAAAATTTCAAAATGCTATAAATTCTACAAATATAGTTATTTTTTAATAAAACTTACATCTAGTTTATCGGAAAAAATGTTTCTCAAAATTTAAAGAAGCCATTTTGAAAATTTGAGGTCGCAAACTGTAAATTCGTTCTTCTTCTATCAAAGTTCTCTATATGGCCACAGTACATATACCCTAAAGTTTGGTTTGGGTCCCATGTCTGGCTATTGAGATATGGCATACCTGAAATCTCACCAGCCGCCACTGTTGTATTGTATACACACTATTGTTACATTATAATATCTATAGTGCACCCTGTAATTTGTACTGTTTATCAATATGTTGGTTGGGTTGCCAAATATGAAAATAAATAAATAAATCAACAAAATATATTCAACCAAAAGAAGGAACATACCCAAATCACAGGCTTCTATGTGACAACTTCAACCTCAGAGACAACTGTATAAATTCATTAATGCAGCGACAAAATCCTATCGACTGTACTACATCCCAAATTTAAGGAAATTCCAATACACCAAATTTAAAAATCGTTACTTATGTAATTCACAACTCACCATGATATACAACTAGATAAACTGAGTAGTTTAGCGGAGAGTATATCAAAATATAAAATCCAACTCCTGGAATTGTTTGACCAAGATCCATACCAGCAACTTTATTATTTTATCATATGCATAATTCTAATAATAATAACAGTATATTTTCAAGAAAAGCGCTTCAATCAGTAGCACCTAGAATTTTTGTACGAAGGTCAAACCCAACGACGACGACATAATTCAACGACTGGAATCACGTCTATACCCCGATGATCTCCAGTCACTACACCAGGAATAGCGACTCCTTGCTGTTTCCCTTCCTCACACTGCACGAGACAAGCATCGAAATTAAGAAATATATATATATATATGTACTTTGTCACTTCCAAAGTAGATACGCGACGCACGTTACCACTTCATATATTACCTTGCCACTTCCGACGATGGAAGTGACTAGGAAAACTAGTGAGATTTGGTACAAATGCCACAGATGCCTTTGCCAAGCTTATGGCCAAATTTCGGTTGGAAGTGATTTTGTCATAAATTTATCTTTAGTGAAACTTTTTAGTTCGGCTATATATCGGTGGCGCTGCAGTCGGCTGTAGGTTATATACATTTAGATATTAATAATACTAAGCCACTTCCGTGTGTAGTGCCGTACGTTCAGACTTCCATTTTTTGGCAACAGCGCTTAATACTCTAATATATTTGCAATGATATGTTTTAGCTCTTATAGAATTTATCAGACAGCCATATCTGTGGAAAAGTTAATAAACGATTTTTGAATTTTTGGAATAAAAATTGATATTTAATTTTTATTTAACAACAAATAAGAAAAACAAAGCTGTCGAATTAAACTGAAACGATAATAACAACAGTCAAATTAAAAATAAGAACATTTACGTAAATAAATTTTTAAAAATGTTACAAAGTTGTTACTTTAATATATCTGTATCTAATGTGTCTAACAAACTTGCCTACATATGAAAAACTTTTTTGTTATTAAATTTATGGAATAAAAGGTTTGCTTTAAATAACATTGATATGAAACTATTCAAATTCGACATAGCATATATAGAATGTTCACTTAGCGAAACACACTGTTTATTTTTCCAAATGTTAAATTTTATATAATTTTACAAAAATATACACTATACAATTTTTATGTTGGGTTTTAATACTAAAATGTAATATGTTTGAAGTTGTTGCTTTAACGTTGTTTAATGTTAATTTGATTTTTTTATTTTTACGAGTACCTACATTTAGTAATTCACGGCAATATATGAGAAGAGATGAAAACTCTTCTTAGCATTTTTTAAACAATACAAATGTCAATTTATATTTTTGTTCACCCTAAAATAATGTATATTTAAAATAAACGTTTAATTCATAACTAATCCATAATTCCAGGTCCGAATTGTAGAATAAGAGTATAAATTAATTTTATTAAGTAATGAGGAAACGTTTGATAATATTAAACAGTTCGATAATATTAGAAAAATAAATTTATAACAATATTTTTGAGACAAAGTAAGTAAAATATACTTACAAAAATAAATTACGAATATTAATGTAACCATGAAGATATTGATTTTCATAATATTTAAAGGAAGCCAAAAGAAGGTAAAAGTTGACCATGTGTTTAACATGAAATATACAAGTGACCCTTTTTAGGTAGAAAATAGAACAGAGCATTTAAATTGTACCATTGAATAGATAGTACTTATAGGAAGATATAATTTGTAGAAAAGTTTGAAAAATGTGTGCACATTTTTTCAATATAGGTTTATTTTATATAAAATATAGATATTAAAGAACTTTGGCTTAAAGCAATTATTGTTTACTTACTTGTTCATTATATAAAAAAATGAATGTATTTACAAACCATAATTATGCAAATATTAGCTGTTGTTTACGCATTAAGAATTTTCGAAAGTTTTAGGTATTTAAATACAGATATTTCTGAGGGTCAAATAAAAAATAAATGTTGAAAATATTAACCCGTTTGTGTTTAATATAAGGATCTATCTAACAGTTACCGCAAAATCAATAATTTCAAAAATATTACACTTTCTTATTAAAAAGGTCAAAGTTACGAAAACAATCAGTTTACTGCAGTTAGTAGAAAATTTACTATTTATCAAACAAAAATTGAAATTTGTAGTCTGTAATCTTAGACATAGAAAGTTAAGTTACTATTACCGATTCTATTATTAATGGACCTACGATATACGAGCATTATTTCTGTTCATTGCAACGCAGCGGTAGAAATAATCGAGTAAGACCAAATTTTCAATTTACTCATGTATATTAATTATTAAGTAGGTACCTGCTTATTTTATCAAGTTCGATAAATTCAAAAACAAATTATGAAAATCACATTCTTTTTTAAAAAATCAAAAAATATTAAAATCAAAATTTATTTGTGTTAATTATATATCGATTTTTTAATTAAAAAATTTGCAATGCAGTGGAATTTAGACAAACGTTTGTTTTTTATAAGTTTATCGCATAAATAAATTGTAGTTTGTAGTTCTACTGTCGCAAGCTACAATAGGCCATGGGGATGGTTCCGGTGGGGGGTTGGTTATTATCACGGTATAGACAAGTTATTATGGTCCATTCACTTGAAACCTAACCTAACCCACTATCGTATTTTTATATTTAAAATACTTATTTTCTAATAAAAAACTTTGTAAAGTGTTAGCACCGTCCAGTATTACTTTACAGTGTGTGCTATACAATCTATAGTAAAATATGAATTTAAAATATTTTCCGGCTTTTAGAGTCTCGACGATTTTATATAAAACAAGCAGTACTTTTCTTCTATAACTACTACTTCCACTATAAAGGTAAATTATTAAAACCATCTGTTAAAGCCCTTTAAAGTTTAAATGCACATTTCGGTACCCTGAGACGTTTTCTAATTAGCTTGCAACCCTGGAGGTTACTGATAGCAAATTTTATTATGTTTAAAAGACAATAATAAAAACTTGGTTGGGCCTAAAAAATTTAATTTTTTATTCCAGCTTTTAAAATTATTGCAAAATATGTATTTCATTTTTGCGCACCTTTAGGCGATAGCGATCTTGTGAAGAAACTGATTTATTTTTAATTTTTCTTTGTGACCGAGCTTATGAGTTAAGTTTTAGCTTAAGAATATTTTATTGTTGTTAAAGCTTTATTTCGGACAAAAAAACTCATTTTATACCAATTTTTTTATAATACAATTGCTAATTCATTTTATAATTTTTACTGTTTTTATATTTCGGGATAAATATTGCAGGATCCATTTTTAATATTTTAAATTAGACAATTTATTTTCTGGCTTTTATAGACTAGACAATTTTGCATCAATATGACAAGTAAAGTTTGCAATAATTTGTGGGTGATCCGCGCAGTTATCAATGGTATTTGTATTCTCTACGGGTTATTTACATATTTACTGGAAACAATTAATTAAAATTTTGAATATGAAAAACAGTGAAATCTATTTACAGTTTGTTGTTTCTTTTTATTTGAAACATAAGATGTCGCACTAGCAATGGGTTTTTTTATAAGCAATAAACCAAATGAAACATTATTAAGAATATAAGAATAATTTTATTCTAGAAGACAAGACTCATTTAAACTTATACGCGAATACTTCAGTCTTATATAAGAAACACGCGTTCGTATTTGGGTCGAAATAGTTACCCCCACAAATTTGTTTACATTTCTATTTTGTTTTAAAGTCTTTGGAGAATACACGTTTCCTAATCGAATATATATTTTTTCTATGCAATTTATATAGGCTGATTCACGGTGATGGACGGATGTAGTGATTATTTTGTTTTGAAAATTTTACTCTGTATAATCGAATGCGAGCTTTGTAATGAAAATATTTTCAAGAAGCTGTCACTTCCAGTTATGATACTGTCTGAAGTTATTTATTTGTGGCATAATTTTAGTTTTTCTTTAGTTTGATTGGGTTTTTGCCACTTCTGAAAAAAATAGAGATTAATTAAATAAGCCCTTGCGCCAAACGGATCAGTCAAGGGTTATTTTTTAACTAATAACAAAAATCACATCACTATCGCGCACTTTCGTATTTTTGACGTTTCGAAAAACTTTCTGTTTTGGCTGATCCGTTTGGCGCAAAGGCTTATTTAATTAATCTTTATTTTTTTCAGAAGTGTGGCAAAAATCCAATCAAACTAAAGAAAAACTTCCAGTTATACAGGAAGTCGCCACCAACTTCCTTATTTTAAATGGAAAGTTACATATGCTTATTTTATAAGTACATTCAGATTGGCAATATATAGAAATAGTGCCATTATGACAGCTACCTGAGCAACAACATTAACGCTTTCGGTTAATTAGAACAAAAATCATCAATAACTCAAAAAGTAAAGTAGATATGTATAAAAAAGTGGATCGACAAAGAATAAAATTCTGCACCAGAAAATGCAAAGAAATATAAGATGTTCCATTAAAAAAAATTGTTTTAATGAAACATATAATGGAAATAACATGAGAAGTCCAAAAATTAAATAAAAATTGTATAATTCCATTTAAAATAATGAAGTTGGTGGCGACTTCCGGTTTAACTGGAAGTGATAGCTCCTTGAAAATATTTTCATTTAAAAGCTCATATTCGACTATATAGGATGTCAAATTAAAAAAAAATAAAGACTACCATGAAAACTTCTAATAGATGGATTACCGTGATTCAACCTGTATTAAAAATTGTATAAACGCAACTTAAATGTACAGTAACTAACTAAAATTACATACAGTGCCACCAAACGAAACAAATTAAGTTTATTGATAGCCGACAAAGTTGTAGATGCAGATAAAACTTATTGTGCTTTGTACAGTCCGTCCACCTATGTATGCAAGTTTATATAATCTCTGAATAAGAATACTACGGTATGACTTCCAGAGATTTGGCAACGTTGCGTGAAGTAGCAACGCCACGTCAGTCTCTTGAATATATATATATTTGGAAATCTCTATCATCTATATAGTATATATGTGAATATTTTAAAATAAAAATATGTGAATATTTTAAAATAAAAAATTGCTTCCCCTCTTTTGATATTCGGAATGTTGAGGCTCCCCTAAACAGATATATGTAATTTTTTTTCAAATATATTAACTATAACACCCAGAAGTTAGGCGCCATATCTACATAATGGAAGTGACAACTTAACAGGTATCAATATATATATATATATATATTGCTTATCATTTAGTTTCTTGCTGTAATATACAATTACCAAGTTAGTCATTTTATTTTCTGCTTAGATTTGCATTTATTTCCTTATATATAGAATTCCGGATAATAAACGTCGTTCGTTCTTATAAATGTATTAAGTTATTTGTAACGTTCTCATTCGGCATATACTTAATTTGCAGAAATATTTTTAAATCTTGCAAGCACAAGAAATAATTTTTTAAATAAACAAATGAACACATTTTATATAGATTTGTATGTATTAGATATCTACCTGTTTTTTTTTGCCACTTAAAGGAAAAAATCAATGTAGAAGAGAAGAACCTGGTTTCCATAGTAATTATCAAAAGCATGACATTTTTGCTTTTCAGTTTTACAGAATATTTTCTAAATTCATATTTTTCTGATATTTTTTGAGGTGATGCAACTTTGAATTCAAGAAAAATAAAAATTAAATGTGGAGACAAGAATTCAGTAGACACAGATTTTATGTAACACAATTATACAAGATGACTCTGAAAATAGTACTAAAAATGTAACTGCATTTTCTAGACCTCAAAATAAAATGGAACGTATATAAAAACATGTATTATGAAACACTTTCCTGATGATAGTATAAAATTAATAATTCCCAAACGTGTAGAGATAAATTAATGAGATTTGGCACAATCCCACAACTTTTTATGTTTCTCTTTTTGAAAATCTAAATAGAAATGAACATAATTTGTCTAGCGGTGGATAAAACAAGGGTGATAGTACATACAAAAATGCTCAATGCTTTTATATATATAAATGAGATATTAAATTTCTTATTTCTCGAAAACTGTTGCCAATATTGAATTTCAACAAGAGTACCTTTTTTGTAAATGTAAAAATATTTACTTTTCACTTTTGCTACAAAATTATCAAAAAATATAAACAAACAAAATTGGGCATTTTTGAACCATTACCCCCAGTTTTGATGAAAATTTAATGAATTATTCATTTGTTCGTAAGAATTCGTTTGAATTCTTGACGCGACTATATCCCCTTCTATATAAAAATTACCACATTTATTTTTTATAGAGTCAACTGAACTCTCAATTTCGTCCCTTTGTGGAATCTGTTTTAAAAGCCAACATTATTATTATTATATCTTGCACCATATAATCCAATAGCGCTACCACATCATGCCTTAACCAACAAAGAACTCGTTCGGTATGTTAAACTGTTAAAAATACCGTATTTCAGAGGAGTATTTATGCGTAATGCTTTACCTGCTAAAATACATAAAATTGAATGTGCCATTATAAATCTAGATGATGAGCAAAATGCCGGAAATCACTGGACGTGCTACGTTAAAGAAAATTCTGAAATAATTTACTTTGATGTAAATGTATGTAAATTTGAGACCACCAATAGAATTACTAAGATACTTTAAAAGCAATGGTAGCAATAATATTGTGAAATACAACTACGAAACTAAACAAATAGATAATTCATATAATTGCGGTCACCTATCCCTTAAATTTCTGTATAACTACTTCTACTGAGGATAGTGTTGTGGTCAGTTTAACTAAACACATAAAAGAGTTAACAATGACAACCACCATTGCTCTTTCTGGAAATAATTTTATTCTAAGCGCTGATTTTAATCCTCCTATTTATCTAGAAAGCAATCAATATGAAATCGGATTAACAGATTTTGAGACGTTTATCACCATTCCAAATATTGAAGAAGGGGTGAATAATAAATTTTATTATGATGACGACGATAAGAAATAACAATACCAACCGGATCGTATGAATTTGAAGATTTAGCTAAATTGTTAACAAAACAAGTAAAAGACCTAAGTGGCACGCAATTGAATTTAACAATCGATAAGAACACATTAAAAAACACAATTAAATGTTCACAAAAAAAATATTTTAAAACAAGGCACTATACGTGAAGTATTAGGATTTAATAAAACAGTTCTATCGAAAGGTCAAACACATGAGTCTGATAATATAGTGAACATTTTAAGAGTAAATTCAATTTGTATTGATTGTAATATTTGCACAAATAGCTATTTAAATGGTAAGCCTGTGCACATTATTCATCAGTTCTTCCCAAGCGTTGAGAAAGGATACAAGATTATAGAATCCCCACTTCCAATATTATAATTTTCCTCTGTGTCCAGACGATAACCAATATTACCATAAAAGTACTGGATCAAGACGGAAGACTAATAAATTTTAGAGGTGCAACTATAACCGTTAAATTTCATCTAAAAAAGGTTGTTTCAAATGGTGATCAGATATAATAAAGAAGTTCCAAACGAAAAGTCTTATAAAAAGAAAAAACATAGATCCAAAATTAGTATGCAAAATATATTCAAATCGTTAACATCTAAGAATCATACGTTTTTAACTAACCTTGGGTTTAAAGTATTGGTATAATGGATATTTTAAATGTAACATCAAAGCCCTATGTTGACAACTCCATCACAAACTTCGAATTACATAGTTATCAACCATCTGTGTCCGGATCATTCGAATATAATGACGAAATCAGAATTCCTATCCAAGAGGTTGATCTATTTACATTAACTTTCGAAAGTCATTTATATATTGAGGGAAAATTAACCAAAGATGACGGAACTAAAGCTACAAAGTTAAAGTATATTAATAATGTGTTGCTTTCTTCTTTACAGAAATTTGTTATGAATTAAATGGAGTCACAGTCGACACCAATAGAAATGTAGGATTAACGTCAACAATTAAAGCCTATCTATCTTACACCGATAAGGAAAGTGTTAGGCTTCATTGGATGGATTCCAAGAGTACATAAAATGAGGAAAAAAATTACAAACGATGATGGAAATTTTAACGTTTGCATCCCCCTTAACATGTTACTAGGTTTTTTTGAAGACTATAGAAAAATTATTAGAAATATGAAAAAAGAACTAATTTTACTACGTTCGAATAATGATTTAGATGCTATCACTAGTAAAGATGATACCGAAAAACCGAAAATTATAATTAATAAAATTTTTTGGAGAGTTCCACACGCTTCAGTAGACATTCCTCAACAACTGGCACTAACAAAAGTTATAGAAAAAAATACTGACTTATGCTCGGTTTTCGCTCATGGGAATTGATTGAATATCCATCTTTAAGTGAAACAACCTAACATTCCTGGTCCGTAAAAACAAGTAGTAAACTTGAAACTCCCAGACATGTAATCGTCGGATTTCAGAAAAACAAAAAACAAAAAGTTACGAGTAACATGAGTTGGTTTGACAACATTTACTTGACCAATATTCGCGTATTTTTAAATAGTGAGAGATATCCATATCAAGATCTTTATTTAAATTTAAAGGCTAAAAAGTTTGCTTCTCTGTATGAGAAGTTTTCAAATTTTCGAGCATCTTACTATGAAACAGCGAAAGAACCTGTATATAAACCTGAAGAATTTTTAACTATTTGCCACATTGTACATATAGATTGCTCCCGACAGAAAGAGGCCGTTTAAAGTGGATCTGTTGTTATGCGGATTGAATTTGAAACAAGTGAAAACATGCCTAAGGACACCATTGCATATTGTTTAATTTTACATAATAAAGTGTTCAGCTACACCCCCCTAACTAAAATTGTTAGACAAGTCTAATAGATATTTAATGAAAGCGGTATTAAACATTTAGTCAGTTTACAATGATCTCCAGATACAGAAAGGCTTTGCAAGATTACAGAATAAAACTCAAAAATCTGAAGAAGGTAATTGACCTGTATAGTAAAAGAGTGAGTGTAACAAAAAAAAATAGCAACTTTAAAAATATGCCATTAGTGATAGACATTCAAGAATTTAAGGTAGAAAACAACAAATTTATTGTGAAAGAATTATCGGCATATAACGGTTACAAAATATCTCATTATATTTTTAAACCTCCATTTCCTAAAAAGAATCTACCACCAAAGTTTGAAAAGCAAGCTACTTGGCTAACAAATAACCACCACTGTATAGATTGGAATGAAGGATATACTCCGTTTCACACTTTTGCAAACATTATTCGTGGACTAATTGCATATGAAGAGGTAATATAGGAGAAGAGGCGGCCTACATAAAATAATACTTGTCCAACCCTGTATATGAACTGCAAGACCATCCGTCCCTTCCGTTTGAAGAACCCAGATGTTTTTATCATATTAAACCCAAATGTATTTGTTCTCTGACCAATGTATATTTCCTTTATGAAAATTTTATGTCATGAGTAAATTAGATTATTTTCTTTAGATAATTATTGAATAGAGCTTTGTCTGTGGAATTGTTCATTAGCATACCTAGATGTTTGGTATCAGAGAACATACATATGACTTCATTGATAGGAATTGTAGAAGATTTGATTTATATTAGCTTAAAATACCTTTCTAAAACAGTAAAAAAATAAAATATGTTTCTGAATATTATGTTTTTTTTTATATCTTGTTTGAACAAGTTGTAAATGAAACGCGGTGCCAGATGTGATCTATTAATGGAGTAATAAAACCAGATGTGTGATCTAATTTTAGAAACGATGTGATCTATTAATATGTATGACATAACGCCAGATGTTGTTTATTAATAGGTATGACATAATGCCAGATGTGCTATCTATTTTGAAACAGAGGCAAAGGTGGGTAAAAGATAACATGGACACATGTTTAGTCAGTATCATTATAACTTCGACAATGAAGTGTGAACATTGTGAGAAGTGCTTCTCTAGAAAATTTAACTTAACTGAGACATATTAAAAATGTATGCCAAGTTCATAAACAGAAAATTAAATCTTCGCCAAGCAAAAGCAAGTGCGACTGCAAAAAGAGAAGTGTAGATAGGTCTGCAGCCCCCGTTCCATCCAAAAAAACGAAAACGACCGACCCCTTACTATAGTGGAAGATGGTGTGAGCAAAGTCCATAGTGCTTTCCCCAGCAGAATATCAAGTTTTCGATTCACGTCCAAGAATTCATATTGACTATAAGGATTTTTTTGGAGAAATTCATCAAAAAGTGCTTGATGTTATAAGTGAATATTTACGAAAATACAGGGCTCTCAAGATAAATTTTGAGGTGTTTGGATTTTACATTATCCCTGAAAAAGAGATGTCGGAGATAAAATCATTTAATACAAAGAATACAATTGTGACAGAAGCAACAGAGTTGCAAACAATGTTTGAAGAGTTTATAGCGGAGATGACATCTCAAACATCAGAGTATCAGGAAAAAAGTTCAGGATGGATCTTAAAGGAAATAACGTTTCTCGATGTCAACATAAACAAATATACACCACCTTCGGCATCTTCATATATTAAACTACCTCAAAATATTGCAAAAAAACGAGCTGTACTAAATGTTAAAAACAATGATAGTGCTTGTTTTGCGTGGTCCGTTATAGCAGCAATACATCACAACGTGATCCAACAAAAACCAGTTCGTATCCACATTATAACACTTTATTAAATTTTAATGGTTTGGAACTTCCTATAAAACTCAAAGACATTGCAACATTTGAAAAGTTGAATAATATATCGAACAATGTATTTGGAATAGAGTCCAAATTCAAAGACAGTAAAGTGATTACTGAAGTAGTTGGACCTTTGCATTTTACTTCAAGACGTCAACCTACATATATCAATTTACTACTTTTATCCGATACAACTACAGGTGTGAATCACTACTGTCATAACTGATTTATCAAGACTGGTGTCGAAACAGAAATCTAATTACAATGGGCGATTAGATATCTGTGATGGATGTCTGCAATCTTTTAGAAAAATGGAACAATTGAAATCACACGAGGAAAATGATTGTACCCTTTTTGTACAAAAATACCAACTACTGCTTTAAAGGTGAACAACTATGGGGAATCTATACCCGAAAATGTCCTAAAATTTGTGAATTTTGAGAAGCATCTGCCAGTACAATAATTTATGCCGACTTTGAGAGTTTGTAAAAACCCATTGACCATAACGAGAGTAGGTTGGGGGCCATGGGAAAATTTTTTGGACCGTGGGAAAATTTGTAACTTGACACCTTTGCTTTGAAATTTGACACCTTTGTTTTGAAATTTGACACCCTGATTTACAATTAGGTAATTAATGTCACGTGCCATAGCAGGGCCCCGCCCCTCTCTAACATATCAGAAAAATCATGCGCAGTAGGTTACACATACAATTTTTAAATTTGAAAACTGATTTGATTGGTGACCTATCACGTGACGCTGTTATTTAAATGAAAAAAACTTTACTCTGTGTGCGATTTGAACCCGAGACCTATCGCATGCAAAGCAGACGCGCTACTACTAGACCACTGTAATTATTAACAGAAGGTTACAGTAACTGCGTAATATACGAATCAGAGAGCGCTTGAAGGCGTTCCCCGCCAAGCAGTCTGAGCTATAACAGTGATATTAAATAGAAATATTTAAGATTTTACAGATGATATTAAATACCTAACCTAACCCAAGTTCAAATTGGCGGGATATTTAAAACTGGGCGGGGAAATTCAAACTGATTTGAAATTTGACAGTAGCGCCCTAACCTAAGTTCAAACTGGCGGGATATTTAAAATTAGGTGGGAAATTCAAACTGGCGGGATATTTAAAATTAGGCGGGAAATTCAAACTGATTTGAAATTTGACAGTAGCGACCTAACCTAAGTTCAAACTGGCGGGATATTTAAAATTAGGCGGGAAATTCAAACTAAGAAAAAAGGATCTAACCTAACAGAAAAAAACATGCGCAGTAGGGACCTAACCTATTAGGAAAAACATGCGTAGTAACAACCTAAACTAACAGAAAAAACATGCGTAGTAACTACCTAACCTAACAGAAAAAACATGCGCAGATCTGCAGCGGTAGCGTTATAATGACGTCACACACATACAGTTTTTTGCTAATAACTAAAATTTGAAAACTGATTTGATTGGTTCCTCATCAAGACCTATCACGTGACGTTGTTATTTAAATGAAAAAAAAAACTTTACTCAGTGTGCGATTTGAACCCGGGACCTCTCGCATGCAAAGCAGACGCGTTACCACTAGACCGCTATGACTGTTAACAAAAGCTTACAGTAACTGCGTAATATATAAATCAGAGAGAGCTTGAAGGCGTCCCACACCAAGCAGTCTGAACTATAACGATACCTGTATTAATGATATTTAAGATTTTACAGGTGTTAATTACAGGTGATATCAAATATTTAAAAATATGTATGAAATAAAAAAACTGGTAGCGCTGGGAATCGAACCACGGGCCTTTGTGACAGAAGTGGCGGCAAATTCAAAGTGGCAGCAGTGGCGGGAAATTCAAACTGATTTGAAATTTGACAGCAGCGACCTATTTAAAATTGGGCGGGAAATTCAAACTGGCGGGATATTTAAAATTAGGCGGGAAATTCAAACTGGCGGGATATTTAAAATTAGGTGATATATTCAATTTGGTGAGATTTAAGACTAAGTTCAAACTGGCGGAATATTTAAAATTAGGCGGGAAATTAAAACTGATTTGAAATTTGACAGTAGCGACCTATTTAAAATTGGGCGGGATATTCAAACTGGCGGGATATTTAAAATTAGGTGATATATTTAATTTGGTGAGATTAGGACGGGAAATTTTGACAAAAACGAATAACTATGACGTAAATGTGACATAAATGTGACATAAACGTAACATCGTGACATAAATGTGACATAAAAGTGACATAAATGTGACATAAACGTGACATAAACGTGACATAAATGTGATATAAACGTGACATAAATGTGACATAAACGTGACATAAATGTGACATCGTGACTTAAATGTGACATAACCGTAACATAAATGTGACATAAACGTGACATAAATGTGACATCGTGACATAAATGTGACATAAACGTAACATAAATGTGACATAAATGTGACGTAAACGTGACATAAATGTGACATAAACGTGACATAAATGTGACAGAAACGTGACGTAACCGTGACATAAAAGTGACATTTTTTTAGTTTAAGACCCCCCTTTCATATTATTTTTATAACTATTTTTTCCTGCTTAGAACTGTTTTGGACAACTGTTTGAGTTCTAACAAATTTTAAAACTGCAATGTAAATCGATACGTATGTGAAGGTCACAGGTTAATGAATGTATTCATCCGGTATTGCATCATTTCTAAACACCTGCATTTGTTCTATGTCAGCAAAAATTACTACCTTATTTCATAACTAGCGTTATCTTTTCTTAATTTTGAAGGTAGGATATAATACCATGTTAGTAATAAGTATATCATTTCTAAAAAATACAATTCCCATCTATCCATTTAAAGTGGTGGGAAAGAAATTTACGAGACGGGACAACTTATTAACTCACAGGAAAAACAAGCATCATCAGATAAATAATAGTACACCGTCGAGATGAAATAACCAAACAGAAAATATGTATACAGACCTATCGGCTATAAAGAAACAGACATGAGTCGTGAGAGCTATGAATATGAAGGTGCTGATGAAGCCATCAGCATAGATTATCCGTTAGGAATAGAAGATAGTATCTATTGTCAGAATAAAGAAAATGATGAAGATTTTAATATACTGGTAAACAAGCTACGATATTATATCGAGAAATGTGGTTTCAGTAACTCAATTCAGTAACTTAATATACATATAATAAAGTGGGCTACACTAAAGATCCGGAGAGAAAACTTCAGCAGTTTAACCAATCCAGAACCAACTTATTCAACAAACAAGCCACATAGAATTATTAGATATACAGAGGGTTATATAAAACAGCGTATCTTCCAACGAAAAATACTTCACATAAATTGTAATAAAACAGAACATTGTAAATTCATTGAAATTAAAATAGGGTTTACATATTTCTGCAGTTCTTAAAGGCACATGATCAGTAGGATGGTTTCAAACCAAACTAGGGGTCTTCATCGCTACATAATATCATTCTTTATAATTGTAGCTAAAGTATCTGTTTCTTCAACCCTTGCTCCTGGTTACACATGAATTTGGCTGCTTCGTTTATCCCCACAGCTAATTGATAGCAATCGCAGCAAAAAATCATAGTATCCAATATTCCGTCTGTCACGTCTGTATGTGGAGGCGACTCTGTAGGCTTTTTTCCCACATTTTTCACAATCTTCTTTGAGGTTAGGAGTGCATTCTAAGCAGTTGCAGGCTCTCCCCCAATCGCATTCTTTGGACATGTTTTTGAAATTGCTAAGTCACCTAAACCTCCGTTTATCCTACCAGCAGAAATTGATGTCTTGGTTTTACTGATAAATTATATTTCAGTAGATCATATAGTCTTAGTTTACAAATTTTACCGCTATGTATTATAAAATGATGCACCCTTATTACAATTATGTCAATTTTCATTTTATTGTTGTCTGACAGCAATCTTAACTAAAAACAGTTTCTTTTATTAGTTTAACATACATCGGTAACACAAAATCTGTCTATTGAAATGGATATTGTATTACACTGTGCAACCAGTGACGTTTACAACCACTTTATTAAACAACAAGGTAGTCTCCTCTTTATGGTGAAAACTATATATACTGAAGGAAGTGGCAATACCAGAAATTGCTTTTAAGTGGTTACTTGAAATTGAAATTATACCTTACCAATCTACTAATACACTATTGATAGAAAAACTGATCTTGGTGTGATTGTTTCGAGAATACGATCAATATGTGCAAAAAAGAAAGATTAAAACAGTTAAATGGTGTTGAGAAATAAGTATATCCTTCAATTGAGATAGGATTTAAAATTTCCTTATTTGAGCTGATATTAGATAGTTTTGTCAGTAAATATTATCCATATATGCATTATTCAGATACTTCCTGCTTTTTATTGGAGAATATCAAGTAATTATAAAACAATTATGTATTGCATTGATGGAGCTATTACAAAATCAACATATTATGCTAAGAGTGATACACTTCGACATCTGTCATTCAAGAAGAATCCAAGAAGATGTACTGGAAATTTCAATCATCGAAAAATCATCGTCGTAGTAGTCTCAAATAAGGTGAATAAAAAGATTAAGTTTTGAGTATTATGTGTTTGTCTTATAATTTGTTATAATTAAATTATTACGTAATATTAATATTTGTATTACTTTGAAATTATGTAAATATGGGGACTCTAATAAAAAATAAATAAACCATTTCTGCATATTCTTTCACCTCTTCTCCTTTGATATCTGGCATTTTTGACTAATAAATATCAAAATCATTTAAATAAATTATATATGCTTTCTTGATAGATATTTGTTTTATATTGCAGGTGGGGCAAAGGTAATATATTTGTATTGTGAGTGTCATGTTACCGTACTACTATTACATTACTATTAATGTTGCTGATATAAAATTGTATCAAGGCCACCCATTGAAACTAAATTGTATATAATATTTCAAGAAGGTACTTCCTACAGTATGTTATTTTAAAGCTGCTGCTTTTGAAGCTATTTTTTTAGTTTTAGACCCCGTTTCATATTATTTTTATAACTATTTTTACCTGCTTAGAACTGTTTTGGACAACTTTTTGAGTTCTAAGAGATTTTAAAACTGCAATGTAAATTGATACTTTTGTGAAGGTCGCAGATTAATGAATGTATTACATCCGGTATTGCATCGTTTCTAAACACCTGCATTTGTTCTATGTCAGCAAAAATTACTACTTTATTTCATAACTAGCGTTATCTTTTCTTAATTTTGAAGGTAGGATATAATACCATGTTAGTAATAAGTATATCATTTCTAAAAAATAAAATTCCCCTCTATCTATTTAAAGTGGTGGGGATGACTCCATAAAATAATGTTAGGAAAAATTTGAAAACAGTCGAAAACAAGCAGTGTTGTGTATACTAGTAAAAATAATATTGAGTTATAGTGTATAACCAAACAAAGCCAGAATAATGTAGACAGCTTATGTGAAAGAGATCGAAATAAAAGACTTGGATAGTGGTATTCGAAATCTATGTCAGACCATCTCAAATCTTAAGTTTGATGCCCATCATGAAGCCATTTATGGTATGGGAAACTTTTTCCCTGCAGAATATTGTGAAGAATTAGTTGAGAAATATGGAAAGGCGTTAGTATTGTGTGAAGATTATTTAAAGGAGCAATGTACCATAGATGATGTTGTTAATGGTTTTATTAACTTGGACATGACGGAAATGCTCCGTGATATTAAACATTTACTGCAGAGCCATTTACCCAATAAAATTCCTGAACGCGAATGGGAACAAGAATCTGATGGCCAGGAGGAAAGCGATGTAGAAATGAGTCAGCAATGAATCTGTATTAATATAATATTAACTTTATTATCATAAAGTCGTTTTATTACTTCATATAAATTATATACGAGTATCACTACCAAAAAAAAAAACAATTAGTTTGTCTTTAGAAGCAATAATGAACGCTTCACAATTAATAGTTCTGCAAACAATTTTGAAAAGTTCGCTAATTATACAGCGGTGTGTCATATTTCAGTTCATCGACCTACTTCTGATATCATGTTTCGTCTAGAGAGCATCCGGTGTCATGATTTTTCTATTAGGTTAGGTTCCTACTGCGCATGTTTTTCTGATGATAGGTTAGGTCGGTACTGCGCGCAGTTTCCATATTTCTCAACTAATTCTTCACAATATTCTGCTGGGAAAAAGTTTCCCATACCATAAATGGCTTCATGATGGGCATCAAACTTAAGATTTGAGATGGTCTGACATAGATTTCGAATACCACTATCCAAGTCTTTTATTTCGATCTCTTTCACATAAGCTGTCTACATTATTCTGGCTTTGTTTGGTTATACACTATAACTCAATATTATTTTTACTAGTATACACAACACTGCTTGTTTTCGACTGTTTTCAAATTTTTCCTAACATTATTTTATGGAATAATCCCCACCACTTTAAATAGATAGAGCGTAATTTTATTTTTTAGAAATGATATACTTATTACTAACATGGTATTATATCCTACCTTCAAAATTAAGAAAAGATAACGCTAGTTATGAAATAAAGTAGTAATTTTTGCTGACATAGAACAAATGCAGGTGTTTAGAAACGATGCAATACCGGATGAATACATTCATTAACCTGTGACCTTCACATAAGTATCGATTTACATTGCAGTTTTAAAATTTGTTAGAACTCAAACAGTTGTCCAAAACAGTTCTAAGCAGGAAAAAATAGTTATAAAAATAATATGAAAGGGAGGTCTTAAACTAAAAAAATGTCACTTTTATGTCACGGTTACGTCACGTTTCTGTCACGTTTATGTCACATTTATGTCACGTTTACGTCACATTTATGTCACGTTTATGTCTCATTTATGTCACGTTTGTGTCACGTTTATGTCACATTTGTCACGTTTATGTTACATTTATGTCACATTTATGTCACGTTTATGTCACATTTATGTCACATTTATGACACATTTATGTCACGTTTATGTCACATTTATGTCACGTTTATGTCAAATTTATGTCACGTTTATGCCACGATGTCACATTTAGGTCACGTTTATGTCAAATTTATGCCACGTTTATGTCACGTTTATGTCACATTTATGTCACGTTTATGTCACGTTTATGTCACATTTATGTCACGATGTCACAGTTATATCACATTTATGCCACATTTATGTCACGTTTATGTCACATTTATGTTACATTTATGTCACGTTTATGTCAAATTTATGTCACGATGTCACGTTTATGTCACGTTTCTGTCACATTTATGTCACGTTCATGTCAAATTTATGCCATATTTATGTCAGATTTATGTCACGTTTATGTCACATTTATGTCACGTTTATGTCACATTTATGTTACGTTTATGTCACATTTATGTCACGATGTCACATTTATGTCACGTCTATGTCACATTTATGTCACGTTCATATCACATTTATGTCACGTTTATGTAACATTTATGTCACGTTTATGTAACATTTATGTCACGTTTATGTCACATTTATGTCACGTTTATGTCACATTTATGACAGGTTTATGTCACATTTATGTCACGATGTTACGTTTATGTCACATTTATGTCACGTTTATGTCACGTTTATGCCGCGTTTGTCAAGTTTACATTACGTTTATGTCACGTTTATGTCACAATGTCACGTTTATGTCACTTTTATGTCACATTTATGTCACGTTTATGTCACATTTATGTCACGTTTATGTCACGTTTATGTCACACTTATGTCACGATGTCAGTTATGTCACATTTATATCGCATTTATGTCGCGTTTATGTCTCATTTATGTCACTTTTATGTCACATTTATGTCACGTTTATGTCACATTTGTCACGTTTATGTCGCGTTAATGTCACATTTATGTCACGTTTATGTCGCGTTTATGTAACGTTTATGTCACGTTTATGTCACATTTATGTCACATTTATGTCGCATTTATGTTGCGTTTATATCACATTTATGTCACTTTTATGTCACGTTTATATCACATTTATGTAACGGTGTTACGTTTATGTCACAATTATGTCATGTTTATGTCACATTTACGTCATAGTTATTCGTTTTTGTCAAAATTTCCCGTCTTAAATCTCACCAAATTGAATATATCACCTAATTTTAAATATCCCGCCCAATTTTAAATAGGTCGCTACTGTCAAATTTCAAATCAGTTTTAATTTCCCGCCTAATTTTAAATATCCCGCCAGTTTGAACTTAGTTTTAAATCTCACCAAATTGAATATATCACCTAATTTTAAATATCTCGCCAGTTTGAATTTCCCGCCTAATTTTAAATATCCCGCCAGTTTGAAATTCCCGCCACTGCTGCCACTTTGAATTTGCCGCCACTTCTGTCACAAAGGCCCGTGGCTCGATTCCCAGCGCTACCAGTTTTTTTATTTCATACATATTTTTAAATATTTGATATCACCTGTAATTAACACCTGTAAAATCTTAAAAAAATATCATTAATACAGGTATCGTTATAGCTCAGACTGCTTGGTGTGGGACGCCTTCAAGCTCTCTCTGATTTATATATTACGCAGTTACTGTAAGCTTTTGTTAACAGTCATAGCGGTCTCGTGGTAACGCGTCTGCTTTGCATGCGAGAGGTCCCGGGTTCAAATCGCACACTGAGTAAAGTTTTTTTTCATTTAAATAACAACGTCACGTGATAGGTCTTGATGAGGAACCAATCAAATCAGTTTTCAAATTTTAGTTATTAGCAAAAAACTGTATGTGTGTGACGTTGTGTACTGTAACCTTCTGTTAATAATTACAGTGGTCTAGTAGTAGCGCGTCTGCTTTGCATGCGATAGGTCCCGGGTTCAAATCGCACACAGAGTAAAGTTTTTTTCATTTAAATAACAGCGTCACGTGATAGGTCACCAATCAAATCAGTTTTCAAATTTAAAAATTGTATGTGTAACCTACTGCGCATGATTTTTCTGATATGTTAGGGAGGGGCGGGGCCCTGCTTTGGCACGTGACATTAATTACCTAATTGTAAATAAGGGTGTCAAATTTCAAAACAAAGGTGTCAAATTTCAAAACAAAGGTGTCAAGTTACAAATTTTCCCACGGTCCAAGAAATTTTCTCATGCAGAAGTGACCACCTACCTATTAACGAGCCTTCTGATGACAAGTCATTCACAGCTCAAATAAGTGAACATGTACCATACGCTTTCGCTTTTTATGTGAAATGCAATTTTGATGACAAGTATTCAAAATTTGAGTCATACCGGGGACCAAACGCTGCAGAAATGTTTATTGAAAAGCTTGATAAAGTAGCTTTGGATCTGTACACAAACCATTTAAGACATGTTAAAAAAATGCTACCTCTTACTGACGAAGTGAAAATTGCTTATGATACAGCAAAATGCTGTCATATTTGCAACAAATCATTTATGCCCTGGGATATAAAAGCTAGGGATCATTCCCATTTAACCGGACGGTTCCGCTTTGCAACACATTCTGTTTGTAACTTGAACTACAAAATTTCAAAAATCATTCAAATTTTTTTCTACAACCTCAACTACAATGATTCGCTTTTTATTAAGAAACTGGCTACCAAGAAGGAAACCATTAATGTGATTGCTCGAAACAAAGAAAACTACATATCATTTTCTAAATCAATTCTTGTGGAGAAATCTGGCGATCCAAAAAAACCAGATACGTACCTGAGATTGAAATTTGTAGATTCTTTTCGATTTCTGTCCAAGTCCCTCGACAATCTGAGTCAAACTTTTGAATCCCATCAGTGTATCGAAACTCGAAAATATTTTCCAGATGAAGAAAAGTTCAAATTAATCAGGCGGAAAGAAGTTTTTCTTTATGGTTATGTGAACTCGTTCGAAAAATTGGAAGAAACTGAATTACTTATAAAAGAAAATTTTTATAATAATTTAACAAAGCAGGTTCTTTCTGATGATGATTATGAAAGAGCTAAAGATGTATGGAATACTTTCAACTGCAGAACATTAGCGGAATACGCAGATCTGTATCTAAAATCAGAGGTCTTGTTACTAGCTGATGTGTTTGAAAATTTTAGAAAAGTGTGTTTGAAACAATACAAACTAGATCTGACTCACTATTTGACGACCCCTTCATTAAGCTGGGATGCGATGATGTCTTATCCTGGGGTTAGCTTAGAGCTCCTAACAGACGTGGATGCTTTACATTTCTTTCGAAAATCAATTCGTGGTGGTGTATCCCAATGTAGTAAGAGAAAATCTGTGGCAAATAATAAATTTTTACCTAATTATGACCCTAAAAAACCTACATCATATATAATGTATCTGGACGTCACTAATTTAT
The DNA here is from genome assembly GCA_037114965.1 of Monochamus alternatus. Lineage (NCBI taxonomy): Eukaryota > Metazoa > Arthropoda > Insecta > Coleoptera > Cerambycidae > Monochamus > Monochamus alternatus. The sequence continues at coordinate 43,855,942 of CM073428.1, read as the reverse complement.
ATGGGGCAGCCATGAAAGAATATCTGCCAACTGGTGACTTTAGATGGATGGAAAAACAAGAGATTGAAAACTTTGATTGTTGCACTATTGAGGATAATTTGTCAAAAGACTATGTTTTAGAAGTGGACTTGGAATATCCATCAGAACTCCATGATTTACCTTTTTGCCCAGAAATGATTACCCCACCAAACTGCAAACTTCCAAAACTAATTCCCAACTTATACACAATTATGCTATCCATTACAGAAAATTCAAGCAGAGTTTAAGATATGGACTGAAATTGAGAAAAATACATAGAATCTTGGAATTTTCTCAATAACGCGCCTTACATCGATTTAAACACTAGACTCCGAAATTCTGGTAAAGGAGAATTTGAGAAAGATTTCTTTAAATTGAATATTCAATATTTGGAAAGACTATGAAAAATGTCGATAAAAGACAAAACATTAAGTTCTGTTCATGCTGGGAGAACAGGAGAGGTCAGTTAGGTGCAAGAGCATTAATAGCATTACCACATTTCAAAACGTGCTCCATATTTGATGATAATTTAGTAGCAGTACAGCTAGAAAAATTAAAAGTCGTATATGATAAACCTCTATACGTTGGCTTCGCAATTTTGGATATTTCCAAGACCATCATTTACGAATTTCTATATGGCTACGTCAAACCTAAATATGGTGGGAACGCTATCGTCTTGTATGCCAATACGTATTCCCTGATTTTGGAACTGTTCTGCGACAACTCATACGATGACATCAAAAACAACATTCAATATTTTGACACCTCTAACTATACTGTAGACAATATCCATAATATGCCCAAGACGGAGTCAGTAGTTGGTAGATTTAAAGATGAATATGCTGGAAGGCCTATAGAGAGCTTTTGTGGTACAGGAGCCAAAGCATATTGTGTTAAAGCCGACGATGTAACGAAGAAGGCAAATGGTATATCAAAAAAGACATACATTTTTCTGATTATGTAGAAATTGTTAAAAAGGGTGGTAACATATTCCGCAAAATGTATATATCTAAATCTACATTACACACCATTTACACTGAACTGAAGAACAAAGTTGCCCTTTCTTCAGATGATGACAAGAGGTATGTTGAAGCTAACGGAATAACAACCCGATCCTGGGGACATTACCTCCTTAATGAGGATGCCAATACAAATTTAAAACTTCTCATACAAGCTGAAAAATTATTAGATGCTCAAGATGATGAAATGGAATGGGATTCCGTTTAAATTTATTCAATTTGTAAAGTGATTAATAATAAAATCTTAAATAAGAATTTTTGTTTATTTGTTATATCAGCCAGATTGGCCGAGTGGCGCCTGGTTTAAGTCTTAGTTCTATAAAGGAGTGTGGGTTCGAATCCCACATCTGACGTTTTTTTTAAATCAAAGTGCATTTAGAATTATTTATACTTTTTCGTCTTAGTTTTTTTTTGTAAAATAAGAAAACATAAATATAATTTAAGTTCTTTATTTATCAGTTATATGTGATTTACAAAAAATTTGTTTACATTTTTGTAGAGCCTATTTACACAAATGACACCTGGATAGTCCACCATCTACGTGTGAAGACCAGTCTGGGAGGTTATGATGCACAAAGCATGGTAGCTGTATTTGAAGGTTAAACTCCTCTCTGTAGTGTGCTGGTATATCGGGCCATGCATATAAAAGTTCCAAGGGGTTAACATTTTCTCTCAGATACTGTAGTGGAAAATTTGTGAGCTCTGCTTCAGTAAAGGTATACAATGATTTACCTTTTTGATGCAGTGTTATTACCTCCACTTTAAACAGTACAAATTTTGAGCCATAGTTCTCGAACACAAGTCACGATTAAGAGTATAGAGCAGGAAACTACAATATACCACTGGAGAAATTCATTTAAACTATATCCCTCATCAGCACCACTATTTATCGTATTATTATTAGTAGAGGGGCGTTCTCTGTAAAGCTCCAGCCAACCAGAGTCCTGCACGACACCATTACTCCTTCTAACTCGTTATTTGTAGCTTGTGGTATTGGTTGGTATAGAAGCTTTGAACATTTCTTGATAATCATATTTATAAGATTTCATTCTTTTCCAATTAATGGGCCAGCTAACATATCGTGTTCCATTATAATCAAAGCAAATAAACACCTCTTTAGAGTTATAAGGTCGCTGTATAATTAGCGAACTTTTTAAAATGGCTTGTAGAACTAAAAACTGCGAAGCGTTCATTGTTGTTTCTACAGATAAACTGACTAATTTTTGGTAATATGTATTTTATATGGAATAATAAAACAATTTTATAATAATAGAATTTATTATATATGATATTAATAAAGGATTGCGACTACGTCATTTCCTCGTCGCTTTCTTCTTCAGGTTCTGGAATTTTATTAGCTAAATTGCTGTCCAGAAAAGGTTTAATTTTATAAAGCAAATATTTCCTACCTGAACTAATAATTCCATCAACAAAATCACTTACTGTGCAATGTCCTTGTAAGTATTCGTCACATAATGTTACCAATTTTTTTTATTCGTCAGCTAACTAGTTGCAGTAGTCTGGAGGAAAATATTTACCCACACCATAAATTCTCTAAATTTGAGAACGTCTGACGTAAATTGAGCACACCACTTTCAAGGTCTTTTATTATTTCTTCTACACACCACATTTTTTAATTATTTGCAACACTGAATCTAAAAAGGCAAACGGATCTGGTCTGCATACACTTTTTATTACAATAACCAATTATAAACCTAGGTTTAAATAACCACAAATCACAATATTGTTTGCTGATTATCTTACGACAAACGCAGCACTGAAGAATTTCCACATTAGCACTCATATTTCAGCAAATAATAATCTTAGAGGATCAAAATCCCATATTAATTCACTCCTAATATTTGTTATTCTTTTACAACTTCGTAAGTAAAACTTTTGATTTATTTTATGTCTATCCAGCCACCTTTTACTTTTAGATAAATATCGTATTGCAAGAATACTATTACACTCCAAACATGTTAGAATTTTGACTTCACCAGACAAATTTCCTTCGACTTCAATCTGTATGTCTTCCATAACTGACTGAAAATTGCTCTGTTAAATGCTTTTAGTACAGTAATTTTTCCCTACTTACTAACGTACACACACACACACATATATGTATATATATATATATATATATATATATATATATATATACTTACTAACGTACACACACACATATATATATATATATATATATATATATATATATATATATATATATATATATATATACCAGATCTTCTATTTTTGGAAATGACCTAATGTGGTCATGTAATATTCTATTTTTAGAAGTGATGTAATACTCTAATTTTAGAAATGATAGATGCTTTCCAGATGTGGTGTTTGCTTTTTAGAATTCTATTTTTTGGAAATGACATAATGCCAGATGTGGTGATGTAATATTCTATTTTTCGAAGTGATATAATACTCTAATTTTAGAAATGACAGATGTTTTCCAGAGCTTATTAGAATTCTTGGGAAAGAGAAATCTGCTATTTTTTTATGAGAAACAAGTTATATATTAAAGCGTTCAAATTTTACGGCAGTACTTGTTTCTCATACAAAGTTCAGTAAACTTCACAAAAATCAATGATGAAATTTGTGTTGACAGTGAATTGAAAATTCAAAAACAATACTTTGTAGATAGTTTAGAAATTACTGCAAACTCAGAGACAAATATGATTTGTCTATCAAATAATTTTTTTACTATCGATATATTGGAAGATAAAGAAATGAAGCTCTGTACTTTCTGCCTGTATGATGTCGTAGAAGGTTTTGACATCAATATACACTGCAAGCAAGTCACCCTACACGCTACAATACCTGCTATTAATTTTGCAGGTCGATGTCGCACCTGCAGTTTGCCACTATTTAGTTACGTACTTACCAAATATTGTTTGCTTTGTAACGGAAAATGATGAGTACTGTAAATAAAACAATAAATACTTGTAAACTGTTAACATTGTATTATTTGCGTACGTATCTGCAACGTTTTAGATTTGAAAATACCAAACGCGGTAAGTATAAGCTGCCATGTGCCAACCATTATTGCAATTTTCTAATTTACTCTACTGTCGAATAGATGACGCCGTCATGCAGTTTTACTTATTTATTCACATCTGGCGCACATGTTTAGTTTACGTTTCAAGTTTCAAGTTAATGTCTTAATGAATGTAAAGCTAGGCTCGTTATAAAAATTTTCAGACTATGCAATCGTTTTCGCCGTTGTTTCTTAATTTATGCGGTAGTTTTTTGGTTAAATATAGTTACTTATGTGCAAAGTGACTGTAATTTTCTAGCCCACCACTGCAAGTGACTTAAATATTTGGATACTATATACTTTGTAATTTGTAAGTACTTCACTTACCTTTTAAAATTTGAGCACGTTAAATTTAAATATCTATTCATTAAGTATCACATCTTTTATGCAAAACAATTACATTATTTTATAGCCTCCCTCATTTTATAGCTATAGGTTTATCAGTCTTCTGTCCAAATATGAATTCCTTTCATTTAAGCAGTTCTTTTTTTGGTTGATTAATTTTAAAAAAATGCATATATATTTCAAAGACACCTGCATTAATTTTATTCATATATTTGTATACTTAAAACAATTGCTATGATAAATATCGTGTAAATACAAGAGAATATACATATTATTTAAAAATACATTTAGGTATATATATTCAAAAAAGTTGGTTTCAATTTAAAAACAAATAATACTTAATAATTTATTTTAAAAAATAGACACTACAAATATAATAATAGCTAGAAAACTAATTTTAACAAAAAATATCACAAAATAGTATTTCATTTTTTACACAAATCATCATTATATATTTTTTTAATTAAACATAAACAAATGACAATATTTACAAAGAAGAAATTATTGTTTTACTGGTCCTCGCAAATATGAGCCTTACCTCGAAACTGTTTAACTGTTTAATTTGAGGGGGTGCTAAATATATGCAATAAAATGTATAATTTAATTTTAATATAAAATTCAATTGTAAATTTATATCTATGTTACAATTTCGGAAACACTATCGCATATATTCAACACCTCCTCATACCTCACCAATAAATTTCTAAGATTATTTAATTTTCGCTCATATTTGCGTACCTTTTTTAACAGCTCGGATCGTTGCATCACTTTGGCGGTTGCATAGTTTTTACTTTTCTCACCACTTTCGTCCGGTCGTGGTGTTGAAGTCATTTCTGGTCCACTAATGTCTTCATACCTCGGGGCGCTAGTATTTGGAACCAAAGTAGCTGAAGGTGGGACTCTTCTGGTGTGTCCAATCGGACGCAAATTTTTAGGGTCACCATCGATGATTTCAAAACTGCTATTAAATTCTTCAGCTCTAATATCCTGGAAGTCTGAAGTTCCAGTCTCCATTCGTAAATGCTGAAGAAGCTTGATGTTCTTTTTGGGGACAGATTTACCTATCCCCGAACTATTACCAGCCAGAACTTTAACTTTCATGTTTTAGGGTGTTAAGTGATAATAATTTTAAAGATGATTTAGTTAAACTGATTTTATATGGCTGAATTATACAAATATATAACAAACACTCCTACTCCACAACTTAGATTTAATTAAAGTTTTATGATGAGACGTAAACCAATTACACATAGTCTTTATTTTTTCGCTTGCATGCTATGGCTTTAAAAAATCTGTCACCCAATGCTCTGCCCAGAAGCTTGGTTTGATATTCTTATTGGTTTAAAATAGCATCTGCTTACTACGCATGGTACACAGTGTCGTTGTCCTACATTTTTTCGCTCATTTGTGGGAACATTGACTTGTTCTCTGCTTTGTCAAACATTTTTACACCCCAATTCTGTTTTATGTAGTATGTAATTTTCTTATGATTAGTTTAAAGTTTATCCTCTTAAGCATCTGTCATTTAACCACTTGATCCTCTGTTTTTTCACAAGTTATGGGAAGTTATGGGAACTTATTCTTTACATTGTCAAACCAAAATGCTGTTTTCTCATGAACTCAATTTTGTTTTGATTGGCTCCATCCTCTTACGCATCTGCCATTTAGCCATTTGATCCTATACATTTTTACACAAAGTTATGAGAAACTTTGATGTTATTAATCCCACGTCCTTCTTACAACATTATTTTATTGTATATATTTCAATTTGAAATATATCTCCCAGTATTTTTTAAATTAGCACCAGTGCAACTTTACTGCAGTAATTTCAAAACATTCGAAAATGTCTATCAAAAACGGTAATTTTCAAGTAAGAGTGACATCAACAAATAGTGCTGTGTCGAAAAAACCTTCCTGGGACACTGATTGGGATACAGACTATGAAAAAGAAGAACAAATTCGCTGTGCCCAAGTAGCCGAAAAACAGGCATTTCTTTATAGAAAATGGGTTTTAGGAGAAAAACGTGACTGTGTTGTACCAATTGCAGCAAATTCTTTCCTTACAGAGGAATCGTGGGACGATTGGTGTGGGAGCTATGATCCTTCTTCGACAATTCTTGAGAAACCGGTGATTCGTACACCTCCAATTGGTAAATCCAAAGCAGAAAAAAGAAAGTTTCGAGATGCGGAAAGAAGGCGAAGACGCTTTCAGAATATGAAGGACCCCAAAAAGACTTAAAAAATTTATATTTTTTATTTTATTTTATTTTTATTTTATATCTATGTATATATTTTTTTTCACACTTTATATGATTTGCAAATCTTATATTAAAACATTTGTACCCATATATGTGGAAATATATATATTTTTTACACTCTTTATTTTTTGAATTGCACTTCTCCAATTACACTTTAATTTAAACAGTAAGTCATAAAGTAGAATGCAGTTAAATGATATCTGCACATATTTATGTGCATAAACAATTAGCTCATTAAGCACCTATTAAAATTTGTCCTATATTAAACGCTTTAGAATACATATATGATGTAATCCCATCTGGCTTACATGCATTAATTACTTTTAATATACAAATTAAACTGGAGCTTGTCTCATCGTATTCACATGACATATTTCTCCTAAGGGGGGGACACATGTTACAATATCTCATATGGAATTTATCTAATATTAAAGATGAGATGGGTGATGTAATATACAGTGTGATGTCCAGAAATAGTAGTAGTAGTAGTAGGTCATTGATTACTCCTCTCTTATAGTTATTTACTCCTGCTCCGAGATTTTCTCCTCTTATACTATCCCTACTCACAATGGTGAAATTGACTTGTGAAATGTGGATAACTGGTTAAATACTTGGTTTGTCAGCAAATAGGTAATCATTTATTCACGTTCTTGTATAATTTTAGGAATCATTGAACATAGTAACTTTTTAAATACCTTTTAATATTTCTGCGTAGTGTACTACCTACTCAATTTTACTTTATTTGTCTCTTAAAACAAGTATTTTACAATTAGAAACTATTATAAAGACTTAATCTACGTTAAAATAAAATAATATTTTTATTTTAGAGGCAATATCGTCTTCAGCAGATCATATAGTTTATATTATTAGGTTCGTCAGCGGTTCTTAAAATGTGGATATTTTTTTTTTAATTTTTAATATCTGGAAAAATTTTAAATGTTTAAAAATGACATTCACTAGACTCATCTATATGACGAATTACACCTGCAGTACAAATATTTGTACTTATTTAAAATTTATCTTGCATGTACATGCTTTTGCAATAATAATGACACTCCCTCAAAACAGTTTTTGAACTTCTGGAAGTTCTGAGTAGAAATTTCATTAAATCTCTATTGGTGAATGAAACAACTAAGAACTAATGTTAAAAGTTGAAAGTAGATTTTATTACAAATACGTTAGCAGAGAAGCGTTTCAAGAGAAATCGCAAAATTAATTTTAAAGAGTGTCATTATTATTGCAAAGGATTGTATATATACTTGCCTAAGAAAACACCAAGTTAGTTGCTATTTCCAAATTATTATTCAAAGAATATAATAAATGTAATTTCGAAATTGATCCGCTTCTGTTATTTACGTTTTGATCTAAAGAATATTAATGGTAACTGTCAAAGTTTTACTTACCGGTTACATGATGACAATCTCCACCATTCTTACAGGAACAAATGTTTTGACAATTTTTTCCATATTTCCCAATAGGACAAGGGTGCTCACAAGTAAGTCCTAAGTAGCCAGGAGGGCAAATATATTCCCCCGTTATATGATCACAAGTTTTATTACCTAAAAATATACTTCTTTCATTTAGAAAACATTAGATTATTAGTTTTATCGTATCTACCCAGTGATACTTCAGGGCATTTCTGCCTACACCCTATACCATAATAGCCCTTTTTACATGGAACAGAACAATTTTCACCTTGCCATCCCCTTGAACAAAAACATTTACCAGTCTGTGGATCACAAGAGCTATTCTTTTTGCAGTTGCATGTTTGATCACATTTTGATCCATATTTTCCAGGTGGACAATTTGATTCACATAATATACCTGAAAATGACAACTATACTTAAAAATCTTTGTGTAGGTATTATTAAATAAATATAATAAAAATGATGCTTGGAAACTTGATAGCTGTTACTCACACTTAGAAGAGGTGATTCTATAATATATAATAACAAGGTCAATAAAAGCCATCGTAAAACTATGGGCATGCGGATAAAGAGGTAGATAGCATTATTTACTACAATTTTTTTTGCAATCTAAAAATTCTAATTCAGGTACATTTACATAATTCGTCAGATGTAGTTTTAAGAAAATGTGCTTTAATTACAGTAGTAATATAACTGCTTAAATTGTTTGTAGATAAAACCATTAGTAATTCAAGAAACAACTACTCTGCGGACTAATGCCTCGACCAGCATTGGATTACACCTAAAACACCTATGGCAAATAGCCAAAGTCATGCATCATTGGTCCACCAGACATATACCGGTTTCGAGCTTGTTAGCTCCCATCAGGATGTTATACGTGAGGTAACCTACTAACCCTAGCTGTCAATCCCGACAGAACGGACTCTGAGTATGTAGATGTAGCAACTACATCTAATGGTCAATCCATTGCTGCTCTAGGCGTTTCCTGGGTTTTTACAAATATCGTTATCGCCGAATGCGATAGAAGTCGGGTGCTTTCAATAGTACCTGAAGCATTGTGGGACGCTTTACTTTGTGACCATTCAGGTCCAGTATGGAGTAGCTAATTACCACTAGATGTAGTTACTACACCTTACGTACTCAGGGTTTCTTCTGTCTAAAAAAACATTGGTTCTTATGAGCCTATACAAAATTGTAAATAATTTTACAACACACAGCGATCCAGAAAATCATTTTTAAAACCACAACAGAGAAGTTGAAACAATCAGCATTATCAGTCTGTGAATGTCAGCTCTCAGAAAACGACGGACTACTAGTATAGCGTATACAAGCAGGACTCCACAGTAGAGTCAAAACACGAAACAAGAGTGATTCATTTTCCTTCATTTTATTTCCCCAATTTTCGCTCTTCTCACAAAATGGATATAAATTCAAAATTATCAAACATGCCCCTTGTAAAACGCTCTCACCAGACTTGACCACCAGGGATGGGCAATAAGGTATAGGTACTTTAAAATCAGCATCAAACCGACAGCAGCAGGGTACTCACGTAAACATTCAATATACAGGGTGATTTAGAACTCATCTAAAAAAAATTGAGAATAGATACGTCATGAAACATAGAGTCAATATCATACAAATTTTTTTTGTAAAATAGTTTCCAAGAAAAAATTTATTGAAGTTTCAACCTTCGCTGGGCTACTGTCGCCTAGCCAGGCGATTTCAAATATTTCATTACTTATCGTATTAACTTTTTGTGATGCAAGTATTTATATTAGTTTTTCAAATATCAAAAATGGCTTTCGTATAGCAACTAGCAGTTGATAGGTATCGTTTTAATTTATAGTGAAGTAAAAATGTTTTAGTAGATCGATTTCTCTGTAAACCTGTGCCAAATGCAGCTACTTTTACAACGGTGTGCAGTAAGTGCAAGTGTAGTGCAAATGTAGCCATAACGCGGGAAATTTGCAACTGAAACGTGAAAGAGATGGAGGTACAGGACGTCCACGGCGTATTGCAGCAGTGTGGCGTATCATACATATCCGTACTATGTACAGCGTGTCCAAGCATTAATACCAGAGGACTGGACGAGGAGAACAGGCACCATGGCCGCCACGATGCCGTGACTTTAAATTGTAATGAAGCGATTTTTCAACCGCCCCGTATGATATTGAAAGTCGGTCGACGTTCAAACTCCAGCCAGCGAGGGAAACCATGAGAACCGAACGCGCATCTAACCGCGCACCAGAGAATCTACCACTGCGAAGGTATGACATAGGATGCGCGCTCGATCCAGTGCGTATGATTCTGAGTCAAGAGCAATATTTTGAAACTTAGGAAAGCTGAGTACCTGTCCTGGCCCACACCGAACAGCTGCGTCGTCTCCAGTCATCTACCCAGCAGATCGGCGAGGAACCGTACTAAGTCTGTAACCCTATCTGATTAAAAAAGTAAACTGTTACAAATAATCATTATTAATATTTATTTTCTAATTGTTGAATTTAAAATGAACAGAACAAACATAACCAGATTATAACCTGTTGATATTTTGACTTTGACAGCTAATTTCATAGTTTGTTTTCATTTCACCCTAATACTTCCTTCCCGTGAATACAAACAGGCATACCAATCTATTAGTCCCTTTACAGAATACACCAATCATGAATTATATTCGATCATTAAATCTATTTGCATAACAATAAATAAAATGTTTATTTAATTTTAGGGAAATGGAAAAATAAGTACATTATTATATTGTTGAATCTATTTATTGTCAATAAAAATTAGTTTCTATGACTAACGACATCTTTTGTGGAGAGTCTAAAACTCTATGCATATTATACAGGTTTCCCGTTTTTCGAAATACTTAGGGGCTACATTTGTTAGCGCGGTTTTTCTAAATAGGATTTTGAAATTCTAAAAAAGTCAGAAAAAGGGGAATACATTCAAGTTTTCTTATTGGAAATTTGAAGTGAAAGTCGTTTTGTGTGACGTTTTCCAAGAAAACGTCTCTTTTGGGGTTTCTACTGAAAAGTCTGTAATTATTTTATCACTGTCATTTTGATCTGCATTAACTATGATGGATTCATTTTCAAGAGGATTAATTTCAATACGAGACAAAGCATCGGCGTTAGTATTTTCTTTGCCTTTTTTATATACTATATTATAATCATATTCTTCAAGCTTTAATCGCCACCGTGCAAGACGTGAATTTGGTTCTTTTAAATTAAAAAGTCACTGGAGAGGTTTATGATCTGTTAGTGAATTTTCTTCCAAAATGGTAAGGTTGAAAATATTTGACAAAATTACACAAGAAAGCAACTTTTTTCAACAATTGAATAATTTTGTTGCCACCATTTTTGGTCTCAAAATCAGAAATATGGTTTAGTCAGATACAGTCACAATTCAATTTAGCTAAAATAACAGCTAAGAAGAAAAACGTTAAGACGACCTACTTGCCGGATCAGAGATGGGAGAAAAATTTTGCCATAATCTGCTGACTGTGGTGATGGTTTGTCTGGAGTTATTGACTAAATTGTGGAAGAGACGACTACCTAAAACGATTTTAATGGCACTGACAGCATCGGGTAAAGAAAATGTTGATGAGATTAACAATAATCATTTTAATCAATCTAGGGACCTAGGGTGGAATTCATACATCACACTTAAGATTAAGTGTGCCCTTAGCTTTGTAATTTTACAAGATAAAAATGCAGGGTGACAATTTACTAATAGTTTCGTACCACACTTTAATAAGTTTCCATTAAGGTTATATACGAGGTTAGATATGAAATAAAATATTAAAGATCATCTTATTTAAGCATAACTTAAATAAAAAGTGAAGTAGTGACTATGAATTACGCCCCTAGATTACACAACTCTATAAAGAAATTTTCGTTTTTTGTCCTATAGTTTATTTAATGATTTTCCTGTTTGTTATGCACAAAAATGAAGAAAAAATACCTTTTTCCCATAAAGTTTGCTTTTATGACAGTTATAGTAATAATACTCATTTTCGAGTTTTTATAAGAATTCTAATTAATTTTAGTACATTTCAATTTAGCGCGAGATAAAAGTGGGGTGCCTCCAGTTGACACTCAGAAAGTGATAAACAGCAGGTCTAGAAAAGGTTAAAAGTTTTTGTTGGTCCGCAAATTAAAGAAATTTTTGTTGGAACAGTTATAAAGCAGTTTTCTCTGGATTTTTAGGAAATAATATAGCTGAAAACTACCGAGAGCTGGTTGAAAATATGTTAAAGAACTTCAGACGATGGGTTGCAGGATGTCTTTAAAAGTACATATGTTGCATGCTGAATTAGATAAATTTAAAAATAACATGGGGGCGTATTCAGAAGAGCAAGGAGAACGTTTCCACAAACATATTATGGACTTCGAAGAACGTTATCAAGGCCAATACAATTAAAATACGATGGGAGACAATATTTGGAGTTTATTGAGAGAAAGTTCTTATGAACATATAAGAAAAAGTAATAATGTGCACTTTTAAATTATTTTCCACTTTTTTTGTAAGCTACTTTGATAGTAAAAATTAATAAAAATAATATAGATACATATTTGTATTGTTTTATCATAAAAAAATAAAATCACAGATTTTTTAAAATATCGTTTAAACACTCTCGTGGACACAAAAGCCAACTTTTTTATGCAATATGCCGGTCGTGTTGACCGGTGTTATCAAAGTGTTAGTTCTATAGTTATCATTACAGTAAAATGAGGTATCCAAAAATCGACACACATTCCATTAGTAAATATAATTCAATTAACTATCAAAATGTAATGCAAAATATGACACTAAACCAGCAAGCTTTAGAAAATAAGAAGTTATTACAAACAGATATAGCGGTATTACAACGTAATAATTCAGATTCGAGGTCATAATTGTGTTTGTAGGAAACGTTCGAGAAGTAGATCACCAAAAAAATTTAGAAATTATAACAGTTATATTTGTTATTTTCATAAAAAGCTCTAACAAGCTCGGAATGCCTTTTATATGACACCTTTAAAGTAATCAGTCAAAAAACGAATAAAAAACATAGCCACGATGACGGACTATATTTGTGCTGAAAGAAAAACACGTCGTCTTTTTATGTTTGATAATTATAACAAATTAAGAGTTCTTAATAGATACAGGCATAGATATTCCATTATTATAAGAGATGCATTTAGTAATTATAAACCAGATAAAGATAACTTTTTGCATGCGGCAAACTGATCGGTAATTCGTACTTTAAAATGTCGATATAGGATTTTGAAGAAATTTTCTATTAATTTTTACCATTAGTGATTTTCCTAGATGCAGATTTTTTTGCCAAATTTAGTCTTTTAGTAGATGTTAAAAATAAAAAGTTTATCGACTGTGAAATTAATCTTGTGATTAGAGGTTCAGTTTATTTTGACAATATAGTGTGATCTAAACTATTTGCAGCTCAAAATTAATATTCAAAACTAATTGAACAGTTCCCAAACCTATCGCCAATACCAAATTTTAATTTACCAGTACAGCACAATATTAAACATCATATAAGTAACCTTTGCTAAGCCATGACGCCTTGATCCAGTTAAATTCAAAATTGCCAAAAATGAGTTTAACCAAATGGTAGAGTATGGCATATGTAGACCATCGTTTCTTCAGTGACTTCACCGTTACATATGGTTACAAAGAAGAATCCAGGTGATTTAAGTCCTTGTGGCGATTTTAGGCATTTAAATAATATCACAGTACCTGATAGATATCCTTTACCGTATATTCAAGATTTAAATTCACAAATATACTGGTGCAATATTTAAAAAATATATATTTAGTTAAGGCTTATCATCAGATTCCAGTGGCTATTACAACGCCATTTGGTATTTTTGAGTTCGCCAGAATGCTATTTGGGTTATGGAACGCGGTCCAAACTTTTCAAAGATTTATTAATGAGGTAGTATCGAGTTTAGATTTTGTATTTGCATACATAGATGATAAAATATTAAAAATAAAAATAAACATAGGCGACACTTAAAACAATTTTTTAAATGACTAAGTACGTTTGGCATTAACATAAATCCATCTTAATGTAAACTCGGTGTTACAAAAATTTGTATCAGTGACATACGGTATCTGGAGAATTTTACCGTCAGAAGAACATATGCAAATAATCAAATATTTTCCAAATCCACAAATACTGAAACAACTGCAGCGATTTATAAGCATGGTTAATTTTTATCATAGGTTCGTTCCAAATATTGCAGAAACACTCTCACCATTACATGACAATATTTACATTACTAATTTACAAAACTAAAGAGATAAAGCTATAAATTATCGGTCAAAAGATTATCAAGATAGTTTTGAGTTAGAAAAAACGTGTCGGTTAAACTAAAGCAACATGTTTGGCGCATCCCATTTTCATAGCAAAACTATCATTGACGCTTCGAACACAGAGATTGAAGCAGTTTTAGAACAATTTTTAGAAAACAAATGAATTCCTACGGCTTATTTTTCAAAAAAATTAAATACAGCGCTAACAAAATATTCTACATTCGATAAGAAACTTTTAGCTATTTATGAATCAATTAGGCATTTTAGATATTTAATAGAAGGTCGAAGTCTAACTATATTTACAGATCATAAACAGAAAAATCGCCGAGACAATTACGACATTTAGAATTTACAGCGCAATTTATTTCAGATACTAGACATACATAGAAAAACAAATGCATCAGCAGATGCTCTTTCGCGAGTAAATGAAGACATAGCCGGTTTAGAAAATTTTAATATTAGATAAGAGTTAATACAAACTCATCAAGATGATCGATCAAGAATTAATTAATTAATTAAACAAAATCAATCAATAAATAAATAAAATACGTTTTACAACAGGAGGAGACTTCATTATTAAACCTTAAAATTTGGTTCTTCCAATTCACGAATATACATTCCAAAAAACTTGCGCTATGACGTTGTCAAAAAATTATATAATATTGCGCATCCGGGAATACGTACTATGAAGAAATTAGTAGGTTCTAAGTATTTTTGGCTACATATGAACAAAAAAATGGCTACATGAAGTAGAGCGCACATAAGATGTCAATTAACTAAAATGAACAAATATACGAAGTCACTGGTTGGTAATTTTAACATTCCGAAGGAGAGTAGGTATACCGGGTGTCTACTTTTATTTGTGAACAAATCCGTAAAAGCTTTATTCTTCAAGATAATTTAAAAATATATATTTTAAATGATATCAAAAACCGCTTCCTATGACCCTAAAACGGCATTTAAATGGCGATGCAAGACCTGCTATGATTTTTTTTATACCCCCGAAATTCATTAAAAACGTTTAGCGATGTTTTTATTTAAAATCTGATAAGGTGGTGTTAATCAGGACCTCTCAAAACCCCTATGTGTGAAATTTGAACAAAAACTATACAGGGTGTTTCCTTCTATACGTTCTTAAAGCTTCATTTTTGTAAAAATTAGTAAAAACTTTATTTTTCAGAATAACGCAACAAATATTTTTTTAATTTAAATGTCCAATCCTGCTATTATTATTATAACCCCCAATTCAATAAAAACGTTTAGCAATTCTTTATATATTAAAATCCGTTGTTCTTATATATTAAAATCCGTTGTTTTTTCTCGCTCCCACCGGGGTGGCGAAAAGGGGCATTTTGCGTCCCCTAAGGCTTTTGAGGCGAGCCGCGCAGCGGCGAGCCCGGGTGCGGGGAGTCGGGTTCGGTTCTTCGGTTGTCGCTTAGGCGTATTTTGGTAAGTTCTTTTTACCTTTTTCGGGGCGAATTTTGCGTTTTTCCGGAGGTCCGCGGCCGCCAGTTTTCGATTTTCGCGAGGAAACGAGACAAAAGTAGAAAAACTATTTCCGATTCGATATTTTCGTATTTTCCCGCATTCGTTTCCACAAAGCCATATCGAAACGTAAACTTGGAACCTTCTACAATGTCCCGCGTGCCTCAGATCTGGATTTAAAATTCGATTTTATACTGAAAATAGCGAAAGTTTGCGTCAACTACACTACGCCGGCCGCGCGGCCTTCAGAAACGTCAAACTTCGAGCCAGACGGTGCAGTGCGATGACATCTCCCAATAAAACGTAGGAACGTTCGCTAAATGGGCCGATCGGAGGCCCCCAAAGGCCGGAATCGGTAAATTTAAAGTCTTTAGATACTTTCTGTTACGCGAGCGCTGGGTTTTGAGGTCGTTTTTCCATCGAAATGTGCGAAAATCCGATCCAAGACCGGGGAGAAGAGCCAGGCAATTAGGCGGTCGTCACAAAGGCTTCAAAACGTATTACATTCTACAAAGTACCCCTTTATTTCCATAAAGCCATATCGAAACGTAAACTTTGAACCTTCTATAATATCCCGCGTGCCTCAGGTATGAGTTTAAAATTCGATTTTATAGTGAAAATAACGAAACTTTGGGTCAACTACACGTTCGGCCGGCGTCGGCCTTCCAAAACGTCAAAAGGCGAGCCGAACGGTGCGGTGCATTGACACCTCCCAATCAAACGTAGGAAATTTCGCTAAACGGGCCGATCGGAGCCCCCCGAAGGCCGAAAACGGTAAATTTGAAGTCTCTAGATACTTTTTGTTACGCGAGCGCTGGGTTTTGAGATCGTTTTTGTATCGAAATTTGCATAAATCCGCACCCAGACGGGGTAACAGTGACGTCAGCAATGTGGCGCTTTTCAAATTTTTCGAGGCTCTTCGCGTATATACGGGGCGACTCAAAAAATCTCTATGTACGGGGTGTTCCGATAAAAATTGACGAGAAAAAAATAAAAATTACAGATTCAAATAATGAAAAAATACTGGGTTTTTAAAAAAAACGAACTATTCTCTTGAAATCCTCGAAATTCATGGAATTAAATTTCTTTTTAAAAAACTTTTCACAAAACCGAACCATTCTTTAAAAATTCTCAAAATTCATGGAATTAAGATTTTTATTTATGAAACCTTTTACAATATTCCTTAGGAAAACTATACTTATGAAAAAATACCGGGTGTTTAAAAAAACCGAACCATTCTCGAAAATTCCTCAACATTCGTGCATTTAAAAATGTTTCTTTCTGAAACTCTTCGCAAGTCTGCAGAAAAACTATACTAATGAAAAAATACTAGGTGTTTAAAAAAACCGAACCATTCTCTTGAAATCCTCAAAATTCATGGAATTACAAATTTTTTTGGATAAATCTTTTCATAATAGGCTGCAAAAAACTACCCTAATGAAAAAATGCAGGGTGTTTTAGAAAACCGAACCATTCTCTAAAAATCCTCAAAATTTATGGAATTAATATTTTTTGATGAAACTTTCCTCGATTGTAAAAAAATTATACTAATGAAAAAATACAGGTTGTTTAACAAAATCAAACCATTCTCTAAGAATCCTCACAATTCAAGGAATATTTTTTTATAAAACTTTTCACAAGGTCTGTAAGAAAACTATACTAATTAAAAAATTACTGGGTGTTTAAAAAAACCGAACCATTCTCTAGAAACCTTCATGGATATTCCTTTGATGAAACTTTTAACAATGGTCTATATGGAAACTATTTTAATGAGAACAATACAGGGTGTTTAAGAAAACTGAACCAATATTGAAACTTACAAAATTCATGGAAAAAATGTATGGAATTTAATTTTTTTTTATGAAACTTCACAATTGTAAAAAAATTATACTAACATTCGTGCATTTAAAATTTTTTCTTTCTGAAACTCTTCATAACAGTCTGCAGAAAAACTATACTAATGAAAAAATACTGGATGTTTAAAAACCGAACCATTCTCTTGAAATCCTCAAAATTCATGGAATTACAAATTTTTTTGGATAAATCTTTTCACAATAGGCTGCAAAAAAACTACCCTAATGAAAAAATACAGGGTGTTTAACAAAACCAAACCATTCTCTAAGAATCCTCACAATTCATGGAATATTTTTTATATGAAACTTTTTACAATATTCCTTAGGAAGACTATACTTATGGAAAAATACCGGGTGTTTAAAAAAACCGAACCATTCTCTAAATATCCTCAAAATTCATGGATTTAAAATAATTTTTTTCTGAAACTTCGCAATAGTCTGCAGAAAAACTATACTAATGAAAAAATACAGGGGGGTTTAAAAAAACCGAACCATTTTCTAAAAGTCCTCAAAATTCCTGGAATTGAAAATTCTTTTTGATGAAACTTTTTACAATGTTCTGTAGGAAAAATATACTAACGACAAAATACTGGGTGTTTAAAAAACCGAACCATTCTCTAGAAACCTTCATGGAAGTATAATATTCCTTTGATGAAACTTTTAACAATGGGGTGGAAACTATTTTAATGAGAACAATACAGGGTGTTTAAAAAACCGAACCATTCTCAAATAATCCTCAAAATTCATGGATTTAAAAATTTCTTTTTCTGAAACTCTTCGCAATAGTCTGCAGAAAAACTATACTAATGAAAATATCCGGTGTCCACCATCCCAAAGAAAGGTTAAGTCGGCGATGGCCGACTTGCCACCTTTCTAGTATTCTATTTAAAACTGATAAGATGTCAGGTCATCTCAGAACCCGTATGTGTGAAATTTGAACAAAAACTATAAGGACTGTTTTCTTATACAGGTCCTCAAAGTTAACTTTATTTTCCAAAATAACACAACAAATATTTTTATATATTTTAGGTATTAACAATATTGTGCGTAACTTTCTACTCTGTGGACTAAGCCCCAACCAGCGTTGAATTACACCCACAATATCTACCCATATATTCTTTATTATTAGCTTTTGTAACATTTTTTACTGTATTAGAAATATATTTTAAGCTAATATACCGGGTGTTCCCTTTAAGACTTTCAGTGCGAATATCTCAGCTACTATTGCAGGCAGTGCAACGAAATTTGATATACAGGTACTAGATGGCGCGTATAATTCGATGATGGCATTAGTTTTTGTACAGGGTGTTCAGTTTTGCAGAAAATCGATTTAATTTCAATTTTTTGGTAGTCAACTTCGGTAAAATTTGCATTTAAATTGAAATATCCTTAATTATGAACACATTCTGATAAAAAAAGTCACGAGAAATTTTTATCTTGTCATAAAAAAACTCCTATGAAAAGTCCCCAAATTTCATTGTTTTGTCATGCAAAATCTGAATAGCCATGAGTCCAATTTACACACACGCAACAACCGCATGGATAGACGTCAAAACGTAAAGTGACAGAAACTGTCTTGTAGAAATTTTATTATAAATACGTAACACCACGAGGTACTTACATTGAATGAGCGTACGTATTTGCAATAATGGTACAGTTTTGTTTAGGAAAATGGAATTTTTAGGTTATTATAAGCTGCTCGCGTGCGCTGAGCTTTATCCGGCATGAATACTCTGAAATTATGTGAAACATATATTGATTTTTTAATTATTATATAATAAGACTATTCTCGGAAATAATAAAAGCGATAGGGGGACAATACCTACTAGCAGAAAACTAAATTTATGAACACGTTGCATACCCTTGACTCTACTTGAATTTCGCTGTCACAAGCCCACAAAACCGCAAAACGCAAAACATATCTCACTGCTATGCTGCCATGAAGTTGTCGCCAAAACAGATTACAAGAAGAATAGTTGCCGCATAGCCCGAACGATATGTAAAACTTAACCTAGAGTTCAAAATAATGAAAATAATTAATAATGTCTCGGCAACAAGTGGTAAAGACAATCATAAACAAAAATCTAATGGATTTCTAAGTGAAAATTTCAGTTCCAGTATTACAAAAACATATGTTATAAATACTACTCTACTTCTGCCAAATTTCGAGCCATATAGGTGTGTTACAAATTATATTCATACAGTAACAAGTTTGATAGTACGAAATGTGTACGATTAATGGGAACTGAGAGGAAAGGCGAAGGGAAAATATCAGTGTACTTAGTAGGTAATTATAACTTGCATATTATTTTTCGCCTTTTTGCATTGAATATATGAGTTGTAGTTTCTTATACTTATGTTTCATATTATCTACTTCATTTCAAAGAACTATGGGGTTAAATTTATAAGAAATAGCCCAGTTACGCAAAGACTAGAATTATCTTTATCTAATTAGTTTGAGATTGAGAAGCTGTTAGAGGCTTACTTTCAATAATAAAGATGACAAGACATATTTCAGTTTTTGTAGGAGAACATAATGAATATAAATGTATTCATGTCACCTTTGTGATGTACAGAAATTAAAAATATCCACGAAAATGTTTCGTCTTACCTCTAGGTAGGAACCTAGACAACAAAGTGCTGTTATGAAAGCAGGTTTACATACACAGTTACGTTAATCATTGATTAAAAGATTCCATAAGATACCGAAGAAGCCAGATGTCAAGATTATTTTAGATGCGTGCGGCAGATAGATGAGAGACGAGGAAAATTTTGCTAGAAAACATTAGACATTACGTTTTGCCATAAATAAGGATATACCTAACTTTCTATATTTGGTTTAATTATTTAATAAAATTAAAGTGCATAGAATGTGTAAGTTAATGTGTAGAATGAACTAAATCAAAAATATAAATAATGCAAGTATGACGGAAATTAAAGTTTATTAAATTGTTATTGTTTGTATTATTATACACTACAGCAAATATTACTTGTGTTTAATAATTGTATAACAAAATTAACATGTCTAAAACATAAATTTTACTGAAAACTGTTAATTATCAGTTCTTAAATAAGTATAAAAATATCTATATCTTAATCTTAAAATTTCAAATTTATTTATTCTTTAAGTAATGCTTATTTTTCATTTATTAGATTTCCAATTCCACATTCTTTATAGTAGCCAATTTTTAGTTTTCTTATGTATGCATATTATTATGCTTGAAATTCTTCTCATATTTTGCTAATAATTTTTGCTCATCATTTCTTCATTCTATCGTTTATAAGATATGTTCTACCTCTTCCTTGAGCTTTTTTATTGTTAGATGTAATAACCAAGCTATGAAATCATACATTCCTGTAGTAAAAAATATTTTGAAATCTAAATTGACCAACGCTTGTCATTGCTTTTTCATCAAATAATTTTGCCAACTGCCATTTGTATTACATTCCACACAATAATATCCCTCATTCTAATTGCCTAGATAATGTTTGTTTATAAGAGATGTTCAAAAGATCCACCATCTGCATTACAACACATCTGTAACCGTCATACAAATTCTCTCTGTAGGTTTCTTAGAGTTTTCTCATTTATTTCATTAAATGCTAATATAATGGCCATCGTATTGGAGCTCCTCTTCCAATCCACATTAGGCCATGTTGATTGAAGTATTCACGCACCGGGGCAGCAAAATGAGCATGCCCGATCATGCATGTATACCGTATGTTGTCTTATGTTTAGAGGCACATTTTCAAGTAGTATGTTAAGGTCGTTTTAAATGAAATTTAAATACATTACTGCATTTAAATTGCCCCAAAAAAGTAAGGACCTATAACATTTTGCCCAAGAATGCCCCCCCCCCAAGCATTTAACGACCATACTCTTTGCCGATCAACATTACGTACCCAACGAGGATTTTGCACAGCCCAATAGTGCATGTTATGTCTATTTACCAAACTATTACTTTTAAAAGTTGATTGACCCGTGAATAATATATGAGAAAAAAAATCTTCATTATTTTCTATTCTCCTTATCATGTAGTTACAGAAGTTTAATCGTTTTTGACGATCATCCTCCGATAACTCCTCGTTTAAGCAAATTTTGTAGGGATGGAGTTTTTGTTTCTTCAACATTCTAAAAACTGAAGTTGGCTTATTCCAATGTGTCTGGATTCGATTCTTATACTGGAAGTGGGGTCTTCTGCAATCATATTTGTTATAGCATCCGCATTGTTTGCATTTTCAGCAACAGGTTGACTTCTTACTCTGCAGGTTTCTCTGACAGAACCTGTGTCTAAAAATAAATTTATCATTTTCTGTATTTAATATTTTGTATATCCAGCTCCCGGATATCTTTGCTGAAGAACTCTTGTCGTCTCAAGAATGTCTTTATGACATTCACCATATGTGAAAATAATTTCTTGTTTTTCTTCCAAAGGAAAAGACATTGCAACCTATTAAATAAATATGTAAGTATTTAGTAAATCCTTGCAAATATTTGTATTTATACATTTCAATATCCTCAGTACACTACGCTTAACGTCAAAGTTTATTTAAAAACAAAAAGTAAGAAACTAAACAAACAGGGAACAGAAATAATATAAAACAGGAAAATAATAATACACAGAACAGACGACAGAAGCACGAGGATTAATAAACAGCGATAAGGGTGGCAACAGAATGACAACTAATAACTTAATAAAAATTTTAAACAAATGAATGTATCAATAAATGAGGCAACTAGATCTGTGGAAGAAAAACAAGAAATTATTTGAAATGTCCTAGAAATTTTGGAGACAACAAGAGTTCTTCAGCAAAGATATCCAGGAGCTGGATATACAAAATATACAATATAAAGAACGATAAATTTATTTTTGGACACAGGTTCTGTCAGAGAAACCTGCAGAGTAAGAAGCAGACCTGTTGCTGCTGTTCTTGGGCAAAAGGTCCTTACTTTTTTGGAGGTAATTTAAATGCAGAAAATGTATTTAAATTTTCTTTAAAAAGACGTTAAGGCTTACGGTGAGCGCTCTATAAGACGATATAAAGTTTTCGCTCAATAACTCCTCAAGGGATAAAGATAAAAATATGCGGTTTTTTTTAATAGACTACAAATATTATTTTACATCGACGCTGTGTTTTGAAATTTTGAAAAACTGTAAAATTATTTTTTTTAAATGAATTTTGCTCTTTTCCGAAATTTCAAAACACAGCGTCGATGTAAATTAATATTTGTAGTCTATTAAAAAAAACCGCATATTTTTATCTTTAACCCTTGAGGAGCTACTGAGCGAAAACTAAAAAAATATTTCTTAGCAATAAAATGCTGCCACCTTGCGGTGGCATTGATAAAAGAGACGATCACATTAGATTGTAAATGTCCAACACTGAGAGAAGTGATTCAGGCTAACGGTAAATGCTTCATACGGAATATAGTTTTCGCCACGTTTTCGCTCAATAACTGCTCAAGGGAAAATAAGCGGTTTTTTTTTAATAGACTACAAATATTATTTTACATCAATGCTGTTTTTTAAAATGTTGAGTAATGTAAAATTTTTCACTCGATGTAAAATAATATTTGTAGCATATAAAAAATAGAATAACATATTTTACTATATATATATATATATATACAGTTACCGAACGAAAACCGAAAAACTAAAATAAAAGGACTGACGCGACGGATTTTATAAAAGACTAAGAAAAATGATTACGTATTGTAATAGCTTTATTATAATTACGAATTTGTTAAATCTTGAAACTAAAAATATAATGTTTTTCAAATACAGAAATATAGATTATTTTTAATATAATATTTTGTGTCTGCCTACTGAATAATATACACCAGCTAAGACATTGCTAAATAGACGTATTCATTAAAATATAATTAATATTTTTAAGAAATATTAAAAAAATGGGGAATGCAAATGGGTAGTTGAGATTTATGGAATATATAAAAATGTTATTGAAATATGGTTTTGTTTATCTAATTTTATTTTTGTCGCATAGTATTTTTTTACATGGCATCGATGGTTTGCTTCTCAGCACTTCAGTAAATAATAATATACTATTTGTTGCAAATCCAAACTTAGTAGAAATACACATAGAAAGAAAAAATGTGTCAAAAGCATTTTATTCTACAAATGAAATTATTTCCTTATTCCATATTTTCTGATTTAAGTTGAGCCCTATGTCAAGTGAAAGTATTTATATTTTAGTATTAAAGGAACAAACAAAAAATTAAGCATCGCAATTAGTGGAACTATTTTGGATCCTACCGTTAAAAGTGATATTTTTTGTTAGAAAGTGCCATTCCAGATGGGGTAACGCATTCTGGTCAACTATTTTAAAGTCGATTATTTAATAAACGATCATTCTTGATTTAAAAAAAATGTTGCTTGTCTTGAGATATTACAAACTGGAGTCCAACTTATGATAAAATATGGTGTTCGAAAGTAAACAATGTTCAAATTTTTCATCTTTATTTTTTTGTGAAAAATGTCAATCAAAACAGTTATCCCAAAACCGAAGAAAAATAAAAAATCACTGTTTACAAGCATATACAAAGCATTTTGTTAATTTTTCTATTTTATGAAATTTTCTAAATAAAATTAACTATAAGGAATAGTTCTACTGAATAGGAACTGAATAAAAATATGTGTGAAATGCCTTATGTACCAAAATATCATTACCTACTATTATTTTTCGAAAAGTACAAAAGAGTTTAATAAAATAAATAGCACAAAAAATATATTTTTTTAGTAAAAACATGCAATGCATTATTTTAAGATTTTATTAATTTCTATAGTATACTTTATAACATTGTAAATATAAATTAACTACTTGAGTATTTATGGGAAAAGTAGCATAACAATTAAAAATGGATTTTGTTTGTTCCTTTGAAACTACATGTTTAAGTAGTAAGTACTTCGATTTTCACACAACTTTATGAAAAAAGTTTTTAACAGAAATAAAAATTAAGAACCGCTTACTTACATCGCCGTATTTCTCGCAGTGAAAATTGTGTTTTTAACTATTGAAATCTCAAAAAATATAACATATACAACAAAGGTAACTTATTGATGTTGTGTTTATTCACAGTTACTGTTTAAATTTTACTCAAATAAAATAATAATTTTGAAAAGCGTCTGTAAGACACGCATTTGTAGCTATCCTAACCCCACATTTAACCATTATTTTCATACACTTAATTATAAATATATAACAATTTTTATTATCAAGTACATTTTTATTATAAGAATATTTATATCTACAGACATAATTAAAATAAGTAAGTATTTTGGTAGATCTATGCATCTAAAATTTTAGACAGCTTTTTGCAGCTGTTTGTTTGTTTTACTTCGGTGTCTTTGAAAATACCCAGGTGTCATTCCTATTATTTGCTAACACCTACATTATCCAATTATTAAATATTTAAAATTGTATGTCTGTAGAAGACATTGTTTCAAGAATACGTCAATTTTAAGCTAGTGTTATATCTTTATAATTAAGAACATTGTACGCCACATATGTATTTTGGAACGCACAAATGTTAACAAAACAAAGGTATATGTTTTCAATATTTGATCTAATCTAACTGGCCTGTTTACACTTTAATTTCTCATATTTCTCTTCAATAATCCATACATAGTCTTTATATTTTACATTTTGGACATAAATAAATATACATTTATGTTAATATCTCTTATGTATTTTCTATGATCTACGATAAGTTTTCTTTATTAAAAAAATACGAGCATAAAATTTAATCTTATTCGACATAAAAATTATGGAAAATATAGATGTTTCTGACTTTCCGAATGTATGCATTGTCCTATTCTGAAAACGTATACTGCACCGCAAGTATAAACTTAGCTTACACACGAAACACGAGCATATGTAAAATTCAATTTCTTGAAAACCGTAACACGTAGCGAAGTAAACTTTTTTAAAAAAACTTTTTCATACTATCGACTACATTTGTTTCGATATAACTATAGTTCTATTTTCAATAATTAATGTAGCTCTCCGCATAGTAAAGTTTTTAATGCACAAATTTACTGGTATTGACTTTGGAACAATTTTTTTCGAAAAGGCTTTAAGTTATTAAAAATTGGTATGTACCATTAGAAGCGCTGTAGTTTTTTATATATGTTGTGAAAAAATTATGAACATAACTTGAATCGTTGATTTACAAACGCGATATATGTTTCGTAAAACATAATTGACAAATAACGTCCGAAGCACCGACAATTTGAATTTATAAAATTGGACCCTACTGAAAAAAGTTGTAAAAGTCCATTTCAGATGCCGAAATTGTCCCTCTACAATATGGTAAATGTTTAATTTAGTTATATCTTTATTAAAAAAAACGGCATAATTGAGAACCGATTTTACTCCACTAATAGAGTTGTGATACCTTTATTTCAGTGTATCTTTCGTTTTGTCTCCATCCCAAATGCATTAGCCTCTAGGCAGCACATATTTCAGCGTTTTGTCACAACACGTCAACATAGTCTTACTCTGCGCAGCGATATATCTGGTTTTAACAAAACTTGATCACGTGTTTCACCGTTAGCCTTAACATATTACTTGAAAATCTGCCCCTAAACATAAGACAGCATATGGTATTCCCGCATGATGGGGCACCTGCTCATTTTGCTGTCCCTGTGCTTGAATACCTGAATCAACATTATGGTCCAATGTAGATTGGAAGAGAGGATCCAATACCATGGCCACCCAGATCACCGGACTTGACTCCCTGCGATTTCTTTTCCGGATGATTTTTGCGTTTAATGCAATGCAGCCTCCTTTCAACATATTTTATAAATTTACATTACCTGGGCTCACAGAAGCGGTAGAACATTTCTTATAAACAATTAACTGAGAATAAAGTTGAGAGGATATAAAAAAATTAAGCATATGTGTTTATGTGGAATTGGAAACTAATAAATGAAAACTACAGATTAAAGAATAGTGAAAATTAAAATTTGAAAATTGATATAACAATATTTTTTAATATACATTATGTAAGAACTGAATATTAACAGTTTTCAGTAAAATTTATATTTTTGACTGGTTATTTTTCTTATACACTTGTTAAATACAAGTAATATTTTCTGTAGGGTAGTAATATAAACAATAACAATTTAATAAACATTCATTTCAGTCATACATGCATAATTTATATTTTTTATTTAATTCACTCTGCACATTAATTTACACATGTCATGCACTAATTTTATTAAATAATTAAACCATGCATAAAGTTAGGTATGTCGTTTATAAGAGCAAAACATAAAATCTGTCATTTTTTTAAATGACTTCTGCGGCACGACTATAAATTCTTGGCATCTGGCTACTTCAGTATATTATAGAATCCTTTAACCAATGAATAACGTAACTGTGTATGTCAACCTGTCTCCAATACATTGTTTTCTTGGTTCCTATCTATTGAAGATATGCTGGTAAGACATAACATTTTTGTGGATATTTTACATTTGTTCTTTCTGTTCTACAAATATTGGAAAATACCTTCTCATCCCTGCTCTTGAAAGTAAGCCAGAAATTTCCCAATAACTTCTCCATCTGAAAGCAATTAAGTAAAAATAATTGTAGTATATAGGGGAAATGAGCAGTTTCTTATAAATATAACTCTACAGTTCATTGAAATCTAGTAGATATAAAATATTGTATTGTACAATATTGTAATTGCCTACAACATTGACATTCTTCCTTTGTACTTACCTCTTAAAATTATTATAGTTTTCCTTAGGCAAGCTACCATTAATCGTTGCGTTGTACTTAAGGGCGGCGTTTTTGTGTGCAATTTTCAACGAATTTATAGGTGTTTCTTGTCGCAGTCAAAGAAAAATCTAAGCAAGTTAGAAAAAATATCTTTTCACTGTGCCAATCATACAAGTTTTCTCCAGGGTGTGACATATTTTATAGACTGGTAAGTCATTAGGAAATGGGAAGAAAACCATGTTTTCGCCTCCTATGTTTCATTGTTACGTTTCAGAACTTTATACGGCAATTATGCACTGAAAAAATCGTATGCGGTATTATAATCACCGTCACAACCGGCAGGATACTTTTTAAAAGACGTTAACACTTGAACTGATATAAATTATTGAGTATTTTTCACAGTAACTACAACAAGACAAAAAGGTGCAATTCACGGTCTTTGAATAGGTAAATCTGGTTTCTAGCACGTTTCTTCGCCAAAAATTAAAGGACGTGAATTCATTTCAGTATGTTTTAGTTGGGACACTATCGAAAAGATGCCGTTAGTTACGGTCTGTAGGGTATTGGCACTTGAGTATTTTTTTTATCCGTCAGGGTCGGACTAGCTTTTTAATGGTTATTATCAGTAGTACTAGTACCTAGCAAATCACACACAAATTGTTATACAAAATTCAGAAAGTATCATTATTGATGTTGAACATTATGGAGGAGATAACAGCAAGTATAGCGACATGCAAATATCACAACGAAATAGTAATGTTTTTTCAATTACTATATTAAAAGAAATTTTTTGATAAAACCTCTAACAGGGGTCTAGTACAAGACAAATTAATGAAAAAACTACCTTAAAAACTTATGGAATTTTAAAAAATTTTTTTATGGAACTTTTAACAGGGGTCTGTTGGTACACTAATTAACTAAAAAATACAGGGTGTTTAGAAATAACCGAACCAATCTCTAAAATCCCTAAAAATTACGAAATTAGACCGAGGTTTTTGATTAAACTTTTAACAAGGATCTGTTAGAACACTAATTAACGAAAAAATACAGGGTGTTTAGAAAAACCGAACCAATTTCTAAAATCACTAAAAATTACGAAATTTGATGGGAATTTTTTATTAAACTTTTAACAAGGGTCTGTTAGAACACTAATTAACGAAAAAATATAGGGTGTTTAGAAAAACAAAGCCAATATCTAAAATTCCTCAGTTTATGGAATTTAAAATTTTTTTTTTAAAACTTAACAAAGATCTAGTAGAACACTAACGAAAAAAGTACAGAGTGTTTGAAAAATCAAACGAATTTCTAAAAATTCTTAAATGTCACGAATTAAAAAATATGTTTGTCAAATTTCAGCATCAAATGAAGATGACCCGATTCAACATTTGCAATACAGGGTGTTAAAGTAACCAAACATGAAAAAAACCACAAAATTGACAGAATTTTACATCTTTTTAAAATGAAACGCCAGCTACTTTTAAAAATTATTGTCAATAAAAGTCAGCCAAGGTCGGGCAGCAACCTTGCTGTACCTTTCTAGTTAATATCATTTGATGAAAAATTGACGTAACTGAGCTTAATGTAATATAGGACTAAAAATTAATCATTTATTTCATATTTTAAATTACACAGTATAAAGCTCTAAGCTAAAGCATGAAGTACATTCTTTCCATCACTGGTACCGTCTCGATGAGTTTGCGACCACCCTTATTCTATACTAGGAATAGGGCAGCCCATTAAAAAGGGTTGGCTCCGTTTAGCTTCAGCGGAGACGGGCGGAGTTCCGTATGTAGTGAACCAAAAAAATTTAAAAGTTAATATTTGGGCGCCAGGTAAATTTATCCAACCATACAACCCTTATTTGTATGCGTTACTACCCCTAAACTTACCAAAGGGGTGTGCCAAATAAGAAAGAAAAGAAGAAAATTGACCAATACAATTTATTCAAAGTGTCCCTATAAAATATTACACTCGGTACACATGCATGTTCGGGAAGAGCAGGCTAGCAATATACAGTGGTACATCATAAATAACAAACAAAAAAAACAACAAAATTATAATACTTAAGTGACTATATGTTTTAAATTTATTTAAAGTATTTCTCTCCCGCTATATTGTAAATACGAAATGGGTGTTTACACAAACCCTTTAAAAGAAAGTATGAGATTAAACAAGTGCAGTAATTTCCGCTAGCTACAAGAAAAAGCGCAAAAAAAAAGAAAGAGCGAGCTTAAGCTTAAGCGCAACCCAAAGTTCCCAGTTCTAATAATAATGTTCAATAAAATAGATATATACTGTAGTTAGGCAAATTTCCGCACACTAGCGTTTGTCGATAAAGCATCAAATGCAAAATAAGATGAACGTAAGAAAAATTGAAAATAAAATATGGGGGAAATAATAATAACCTATAGGATGTGAGCGTAGGGCTCAACACCCAGTATGGAAATTCAAAATGTGAACTTAAGGTTCAACACCCTGTATGTAATATAACTATGTGAGCCATACGCTCAACACCCAGTATGTACATTCAAAATATCCAAGGCAATATATGAGCTGAAGGCTCAATACTCCGTACGTAAATAACACTCAGTATATGATCAATGAAACGTTAAAGAATACTGATTAAATCTTAATTAAAATAAATAAATAATAAATAAATTTCAAAGTTCAATATATCGAAATTGACAATTAAATGTCGATATATTCATAAATTATCTCATTATGGTGATAATAGAAATTCAATTAAACATAAATAGGAAGAGGTTAAAGAAGACCTGGGTGACTCCAGCAGAAGGTTTCACCAGTAGAATGGAAGTAGTGGATGTCGTCTCGGCCTAGATGCGGTGGTGAAATCGCTGAAGATGGTCTCACCCGTAGCGGAAGTCTCTGGGGTAGAACGGCTACGAGTCTGGCAGAACGTTGCGGTATCCTGGGGGCGAAGCTATGGAGATGTCACCCAGGAGTCACAATGAACGAGAGGTGGCTTCTCACAACCTAGGCGGCAGAGCACCCAGACAAGCAGAAGGAGGTTGTCACAGCTACCTTGGGGCAACAGCTCTGAAGACGTCAACGGAGACAATACTTTATTGTCTCGAGATAGTGCGGAGTGCACGGCAATGTCTCATACAATAAAAAAAAACCCTAATAGAAATACAACCAAGAATTAGGAATGTAAGTAACTAAATTTAATACCTATGCATACCTTATTGAATAAGGGTTTTCTTTTCCAAAGGCCTTTCGAACTACAGGAACAATGGCCCGCAGAAGTTCAATTGGAATGGGCAAGAGGCCAATAAATCCTCCAACGAGACGTTTTCTTGGAAAATATCACTTAAAACAATTTCCACTACGAATTTCCAACAAGAAAACTTAAATCGAATGTATTCAAATTGCTCCCATACATGGATGAATAAAGATTTCATAAAACGTGAAAACACTCTGCCTCTGACACGATTCCAAAATGGAAAGAAAGAAAGAATGGCTTCCAAAAGGAAAGTCGTCACCCCTTTCTCCTACTTTTTTTTTGAATTTCAAAATCCTATTTAGAAAAACCGCGCTGACGAAACTAGCCCCTAAGTATAGCGAAAAACTGGAAACCTGTATTATGTGCCTAGTGTTTTAGACCCTCCACAAAAGATGTCGCTAGTGATAGAAATTAATTTTTAACGACCAGAAACTAATTTTAACAATATTATAATATACTTATTTTTTTCCATTTCACCCAAAATTAAATAAACAGTTATCAAATTTATTTTATAATATGAAAATAGATTTACTTATCGAATATAATTCATGATTGGTGGATTCTGTAAGATAACTACTATTGGTATGCCTGTTTGTATTTACGGAAACGAAGTGTTGGGGTGAAATGAAAGGATACTAGGAAATTAGTTGTCAAAATCAAAATATCAACAGGTTGTAATATGGTTATGTTCGTTCGGTTGCCTTTAAATTCAACAATTAGAAAATAAATATTAATAAGGATTATCGGTAACAGTTTACTTCTTATTTCAGATAGGTAAGTAGAGGTTTATGTATTTTTGTTATTATTCAAAATGCCAATATAAGTTGTTAAAATGAAATGATTAATTTAAAATTATATTTTAGTTAATGGAAAAATATCTCAGAGCGGTTCTGATTGACTAGCTACACTTTATGGAGGTTGGAATATACAGATCTAATATAGGACTGTCGCGAAAGGAAAAGAAAACTGAA
Source organism: Monochamus alternatus (assembly GCA_037114965.1). Taxonomy (NCBI): domain Eukaryota; kingdom Metazoa; phylum Arthropoda; class Insecta; order Coleoptera; family Cerambycidae; genus Monochamus; species Monochamus alternatus. The sequence goes on along the minus strand of CM073428.1, from coordinate 43,824,211 downwards.
CTAACCACAAACATTAGATTACTACTGTCCAAGGTATGCTATAACAGAAATTCTTATGACGAAATCTACTAAAATAAAATACTCTAACTAACCCTTATAATCTAAAAATAATACTTTTGTTGCAGGTTAGAGGTTCGATACAGTACGAGGAGGAAGTTGAAATAAAATACTATAATTAATATGTAAAATAAATTAATATTTCCAAGTCTTTAGTCTACTAATATTAACGTGAGATTTGGAACGTTACAAATTCCCCCCTTGCCTGAAGAAAATTTACTAAGGGAAATTTTCATCAGCGCTAGCGGCTTTTAAGTCCTTAGCGTTCCAAATACCAATGGATTTATTGTCCTCGTCAACCAACTCATAGGTCCAAGGTGACACACGTTTCTTTATACGGAATGGTCCTATGTATCTAGGAGCTAATTTACTCGTATAATGTTTGGAAGCATCCGATAAGGTAAAATTTCTTTTCCACACTAACTGATTAGGTATAAACTCTTCACTTCTTCTTCTTAAGTTATAAGTTCTTTCATTCTTTGCTGCTGCTTTCTTCAAATTATTCTTAACATCCTGATATAGTTTTTTAAATCCTTCTTGCCTCACACTGTCTTCTGTACTATAATTTTCAGCATCAACTACCTTACTAAAATAATCTTCCCCCGACAGTATCATCTGTCGACCAAAGTTAATAAAATATGGGGATTCTTTAGTGGCTTCGTGCCGTGCAGTACGTACGGCACAAGCAATTTTTGCTAAATTGACATCCCACTTTCTGTGGTTGTCTGCCACATACATAGCAATCATAGTTTTTAACGTTTTATTTAACCTTTCAGAGGCATTGGCTTGAGGATGATAGTATGCATTGTAGCGAATTTTGATATGATATTCCTTAGCAAGATTTTGGAATTGCTTCGACTTGTACTGGGGTCCGTTATCACAGGCCAAGAGACGAGGTACACCATAAACTAATAGTACTTCTTCCTCAATTTTCCTGGTGACGATATCAGCTGAGGCAGATCTTATAGGAAAAATCAAGCAATACTTGCTAAAGTTATCCATTACAACTAGAATGTATTGGTTACCACGGGAAGATCTAGGGAAGGGTCCTACCAAATCCGTGGAAATCATTTCCCAAGGACGACTAATAGTGGGAGGAACTGTCATGAGGCCTCGTGGACCTTTTTGATCAGTCTTGTATGCAGCACAGACTGGGCAATTGCGGATATAACGTGAAATATCTGACTTTAACTTCGGCCAATAAAAGTTTAAGCATACTCTGTGGTAAGTTTTGTATACACCACAATGTCCACAAGTAGCAGGTTCATGAGCTGACGATATAACACCATTTCTCTGGTTCTTCGGAACCACCTGCTTCCAGCATTCCTGTGACGTGGATAGCTCTGCATATCTAGGACGGACATATTTATAAAGTAACCCATCACACACTCTCCAGTTAGGAAAAGTTAATGGGGATTTGGTTACTTTGGAAACCATGTTCTGGTACCATCTGTCCTCGGAGGATTTCTCGACAACTAATGAATCCACCATGGGTACAGATCTGGATAGGATATCTGGAACAACATGTTCCTTGCCTTTTCGGTGTACGATTTTAAAATCGTACTGCTGGAGCTTAACTGCCCACCTGGCCAAACGTCCCGTAGGATCCTTTAAATTCTGAAGCCATACAAGTGAGTAGTGGTCGGTAATCACTGTGAATGGCACCATCTCCAGGTAAGGTCTCAGTTTCTCTACAAAATACAGTACTGCCAAACATTCTCTTTCTACAGTACTGAAATTACGTTCCTGCCTTGTCAATGATCTACTAAGATAGCAGATGACTCTATCTCCATCTGGATGCGGCTGAGTTAAAACAGCACCTATCCCATACCCACTGGCATCGGTCTGAAGTTCAAAGGGTAAGGAATAATCTGGACAGCTCAGTACTGGGGCTGTCACAAGACACTCTTTAATTTTTCTAAAGGCATCCTCACACTCAGGAGTCCATACAAATTTTCTCGACTTTTTCAAGAGAGCAGTTATCGGAGATATGGCAGTAGCAAAGTCAGGGATGAATCGACGGTACCACGAAAAGGTCCCAACTACTTGCCTGACTCCTTTAACTGAAGTAGGAGCTGGTAAAGTAAGCATTGCTTTAACTTTATCGGGATCTACGTGGAGTCCATTCCGATCTACAACGTAGCCCAAGTACTTCATCTCGGGTCTGCAGAACTGACATTTTTCTACACTTACTGTTAGTTTTGCTTCCCTTAAACGACGGAAGACTTCATCTAAAACATGAAGGTGTTCTTCAAAGGTTTGTGTGACAATAACCACATCGTCTAAGTACACAAAAACGTTTGGTTCTAGGTCAGGTCCAAGAACTGTGTCGATGAGGCGTTGCCATGTAGCAGGGGCATTATGGAGGCCAAAAGGCATTCGTTTGAATTGGAACAGTCCTCGTCCAGGCACAGTAAAAGCTGTATAAGGACGTGATGCTTCAGCAACTGGTACTTGCCAATAGGCTGATTTTATGTCCAGTGACGATAGATAGTGAGCATCTCTAAGCTTATCAAGGGTATGCGTCACATAGGGGAGTGGATAACTGTCCCTTTCGGTAACGGCATTTAATTTACGGAAATCTACACAAAACCTATGTCCCCCATCCTTCTTTTTGACCAACAGGATGGGAGATGACCAAGCACTGGTCGATTTTTCAATGATATTCTCATCCAGCATGGATTGAAGCTCCTGGTCGATGATCCGTTGCACAACCGGTGAGACTGGGTAGTAACGTTGCTTGATGGGAGGTGACTTGGTGACGATGGTGTGCTCGGCAACATCAGTGCAGCCTAGCTGATTGCCCATAAGTGCAACATTTCGATCAATAACCGCCTTGAGTCGTGCTTCTTCTAACGAAGTGAGTATCGTTTGACTTCTCAGGTGATCAATACTGTCAAAATCCTCATATTCTTTACAGAAATGCCACTCATCATGCCTCAAGTCTGGTACTATGCCCATACTTTTCCAGAAATTGGCTCCTAATATCAAGGTATGTTGAAAGTCCAAAACTACTAGTACTTTAATTAATCTTTCACGACCTCGTACACTAATAGGTAACTCACATTCGCCGCTACTTTGGCAAGATTGGCCATTTGCTACAGTACATTGTACCTTTTTAGATACATCCAATGGAATATTCAGTTCCCTAAGTAGCTGCCAACCTTTACTACCCAAAATAGTAACTGACGCACCTGAATCGAGTAACCCTAATAGTGTGCGACCAAATATATTTACCTTGAGATAAGGCCTTTCATCATTTTCAGCATGGTCCAAGATATAGTCTAGAATTGGTTTGAAACATTGAGTCGAGTTTGGGTAATTAACACACTTATCCCGACCACTTAAGTGTGTTTTGGCCCGTTTCCCTGTTTAGAGCAAAACGGGCAACTTCTAACAGTATAACCCTCTCGGTTACACTTATAACAGTACTTGCTACCAGACATAGTGCAACCAATTGCCTTATGCCCAGGTTTTTTGCACCTAAAGCAAACAATTTCCTTTTTGGTAGCACCTGAATTCGATCTAGGTGTAGCCTCTAAGGAACCTATGCTTCCACTGGCTTCAACATAAGCTAAGTCCTTTTCCAGGATATTACCACGACGTGAAGATGGTTCTACGTAACTATTCATTACGTCTCGTCTGGCTTCCATACGTCTACAAACGGCACGTAATTCAGACAAAGATGTTGGATAGGGATCTCTAAGACGATCTTGATAATAAGGATGTAGATTCTTCATCACAATGGAGAGTTTGGCTGCTTCGGAAACTTGACAACCCAAGCGATTGAAGTAGCTTGACATAACTGCTAAGTAAACTCCTATTGACTCTGTTGGATGTTGAGTTCTTTTCTGCAACTCATCGAATAAGGCATCATTGTGATTGGCAGACAAATACTCTTGTTTAAATTCCTGAACAAGCTCATCCCAGTCGTTGACCCATGTACGACAGTCTTTATAAAATTGATAAGCTTTGTCGGCAAACAAATCAATTCCGGCATCTAAGAGAGTTTCTTTCCTTACGTTTCTGGCCACTCGAAGCTCTTCAACTTGCTCGAAGAAAGCATTCACTGATATTCCTCGAACATCTCCAGAAAATTTTCGTAAATCCCACTTGTGAGGTGGCAATATTTTGCTAACGGCTCCAGTACTAACGCTAGGTTGACTAAGACCTACAGGAGAAGAAGTAGAGGTATTACCAAGTCCTTGCTGAAAGGTACTAGTGAGCTGGGTTTCTAATAAATTAAGCTTGGCCGGTTTGGCTTGGCTTAATTTCTGTTCGGTCTCTTCTACCTTGGAATTAAATCTTTCCAACAGGGATAAAGCAAAGGCTAACAAGTCAGATTTCTTCCTCTGCAATGCCTCGTCGCTATTTGGTTCCATATGGTCCATTCGTCCAAAGACGTGAGCAAACTTCGTTTGTAGTTTTTGAGCCACTCCACTAGAACTTGTATGGTCGAAATCCTCAACCATCCGTACCATACCATCCAATTTCTTTTCTACAGCTTCAACATCTTGCCGAAATGTGTAAGGGTAAGGGGGATATTTGAAACTGTCACCTTCTCTCTCTAACTGCAAGACAGAAGATAATCTTTTGCGCATTTCATCGCATGTTCCTATAGCAATGCCACGATAGGATAATTCAAATTCCAACTCGTCTTTATCAAGGCGATTGATCTGCATTTTTTTCGTCATTTTTTATTTTATTCAAAAAATATATATAAATATATCTAATCCTAATAATATAGGCACAACTAGACCTATCTAAGATCAATAATACTGAGCGAAAAATGAGGGAAAAAAAAAAATAAAATAAACCAAAGTATATTACCCTACTCGCCGAACATATGTCATGTGCACCCTGTACGTCCCTGAATTTCGATGTTTCTGCCCCACGTTGGGCGCCAAATTAATGCGACCACCCTTATTCTATATTAGGAATAGGGCAGCCCATTAAAAAGGGTTGGCTCCGTTTAGCTTCAGCGGAGACGGGCGGAGTTCCGTATGTAGTGAACCAAAAAAATTTAAAAGTTAATATTTGGGCGCCAGGTAAATTTATCCAACCATACAACCCTTATTTGTATGCGTTACTACCCCTAAACTTACCAAAGGGGTGTGCCAAATAAGAAAGAAAAGAAGAAAATTGACCAATACAATTTATTCAAAGTGTCCCTATAAAATATTACACTCGGTACACATGCATGTTCGGGAAGAGCAGGCTAGCAATATACAGTGGTACATCATAAATAACAAACAAAAAAAACAACAAAATTATAATACTTAAGTGACTATATGTTTTAAATTTATTTAAAGTATTTCTCTCCCGCTATATTGTAAATACGAAATGGGTGTTTACACAAACCCTTTAAAAGAAAGTATGAGATTAAACAAGTGCAGTAATTTCCGCTAGCTACAAGAAAAAGCGCAAAAAAAAAGAAAGAGCGAGCTTAAGCTTAAGCGCAACCCAAAGTTCCCAGTTCTAATAATAATGTTCAATAAAATAGATATATACTGTAGTTAGGCAAATTTCCGCACACTAGCGTTTGTCGATAAAGCATCAAATGCAAAATAAGATGAACGTAAGAAAAATTGAAAATAAAATATGGGGGAAATAATAATAACCTATAGGATGTGAGCGTAGGGCTCAACACCCAGTATGGAAATTCAAAATGTGAACTTAAGGTTCAACACCCTGTATGTAATATAACTATGTGAGCCATACGCTCAACACCCAGTATGTACATTCAAAATATCCAAGGCAATATATGAGCTGAAGGCTCAATACTCCGTACGTAAATAACACTCAGTATATGATCAATGAAACGTTAAAGAATACTGATTAAATCTTAATTAAAATAAATAAATAATAAATAAATTTCAAAGTTCAATATATCGAAATTGACAATTAAATGTTGATATATTCATAAATTATCTCATTATGGTGATAATAGAAATTCAATTAAACATAAATAGGAAGAGGTTAAAGAAGACCTGGGTGACTCCAGCAGAAGGTTTCACCAGTAGAATGGAAGTAGTGGATGTCGTCTCGGCCTAGATGCGGTGGTGAAATCGCTGAAGATGGTCTCACCCGTAGCGGAAGTCTCTGGGGTAGAACGGCTACGAGTCTGGCAGAACGTTGCGGTATCCTGGGGGCGAAGCTATGGAGATGTCACCCAGGAGTCACAATGAACGAGAGGTGGCTTCTCACAACCTAGGCGGCAGAGCACCCAGACAAGCAGAAGGAGGTTGTCACAGCTACCTTGGGGCAACAGCTCTGAAGACGTCAACGGAGACAATACTTTATTGTCTCGAGATAGTGCGGAGTGCACGGCAATGTCTCATACAATAAAAAAAAACCCTAATAGAAATACAACCAAGAATTAGGAATGTAAGTAACTAAATTTAATACCTATGCATACCTTATTGAATAAGGGTTTTCTTTTCCAAAGGCCTTTCGAACTACAGGAACAATGGCCCGCAGAAGTTCAATTGGAATGGGCAAGAGGCCAATAAATCCTCCAACGAGACGTTTTCTTGGAAAATATCACTTAAAACAATTTCCACTACGAATTTCCAACAAGAAAACTTAATTTCGAATGTATTCAAATTGCTCCCATACATGGATGAATAAAGATTTCATAAAACGTGAAAACACTCTGCCTCTGACACGATTCCAAAATGGAAAGAAAGAAAGAATGGCTTCCAAAAGGAAAGTCGTCACCCCTTTCTCCTACTTTTTTTTTGAATTTCAAAATCCTATTTAGAAAAACCGCGCTGACGAAACTAGCCCCTAAGTATAGCGAAAAACGGGAAACCTGTATTATGTGCCTAGTGTTTTAGACCCTCCACAAAAGATGTCGCTAGTGATAGAAATTAATTTTTAACGACCAGAAACTAATTTTAACAATATTATAATATACTTATTTTTTTCCATTTCACCCAAAATTAAATAAACAGTTATCAAATTTATTTTATAATATGAAAATAGATTTACTTATCGAATATAATTCATGATTGGTGGATTCTGTAAGATAACTACTATTGGTATGCCTGTTTGTATTTACGGAAACGAAGTGTTGGGGTGAAATGAAAGGATACTAGGAAATTAGTTGTCAAAATCAAAATATCAACAGGTTGTAATATGGTTATGTTCGTTCGGTTGCCTTTAAATTCAACAATTAGAAAATAAATATTAATAAGGATTATCGGTAACAGTTTACTTCTTATTTCAGATAGGTAAGTAGAGGTTTATGTATTTTTGTTATTATTCAAAATGCCAATATAAGTTGTTAAAATGAAATGATTAATTTAAAATTATATTTTAGTTAATGGAAAAATATCTCAGAGCGGTTCTGATTGACTAGCTACACTTTATGGAGGTCGGAATATACAGATCTAATATAGGACTGTCGCGAAAGGAAAAGAAAACTGAACTAACCACAAACATTAGATTACTACTGTCCAAGGTATGCTATAACAGAAATTCTTATGACGAAATCTACTAAAATAAAATACTCTAACTAACCCTTATAATCTAAAAATAATACTTTTGTTGCAGGTTAGAGGTTCGATACAGTACGAGGAGGAAGTTGAAATAAAATACTATAATTAATATGTAAAATAAATTAATATTTCCAAGTCTTTAGTCTACTAATATTAACGTGAGATTTGGAACGTTACAAGTTGTTGGCTCCAGAAACTGAATAAAGATTTTCGGTTTAGGGAGCGATTCATATTTATGGCTCGATACGCAGTGGATCGCGTCAATGTTATAATTAGGTGTGCCCGATGGAGTTTAAAATTAAGTTAAATTTATTCAATAGTAATAATGGCATTTTATTTTTATGTTGGCAATTTTAAAGCAAACTAATTTCTGGCGGTTTGTTTACTATAATATCAGAATTTTAAAAAAGTAAATGAATATTAAATTTGCGCTAATTGTAACGGTACGAATTTACCTATATGTATTGGATATTTTTTATACGTATGCATACCATATTTTTTTTTACGAACCTTCATGTAAATGAAATGAAAAAGACCAGTAGCGTACACACTTCATTCTTTTATAAAAAAAATATTCCGCTTTGTATGAAGCAGAAATCATATGATATTTAATAAGGAAACAAAGAATTTTCAATAAAATTGTGTATGAACACTAAGTAATTTTCAACTTACATTTTAGTGGTAACATTAAATCAATTAGCAACTGAACATTCTGGCAGCTAAATCAGAAATTTTATCATCACAACGCAACGGACTTATTTGATAAACTAAGTAAGCATGTATCGTTGTTATTTGTCACATTACCTTCTTATAATAGTAACAATTTACCTCTAGTGGAACGACTTGGAACAATTTTAAATTAATAGATTATGTTATTCATCATTTTTTCCTGTTTTGTGTTTGAAAATCTTGAAGAAATAGGCAAATACTGTAAAAGTCAGTGCGACCTTATAAATATTTATCTAATTTAAAAGTCTCAAACGTTTTTTTTTTCACTGTTTTATTTCAATGTTAGTTTATGACAATGAAGAATGTTTCGTAGATAAATAAATGTCAAATAATGTGATGGTAGTCGAATAACTATCTATATGAAAATCTATTAAAATAATTTCTTTTTTCAGGCGCACACTTATTAGCAATAAACAATCTTGCGACTGCTTTGACCATCTAGTGCGTGTACATTTGACACACGACACATTTATGTCTGTATTGACCTTCGGGACCGGATTACCTAAATCACCATACTGAATAGGTTGTTAAGGTGGCCGTATTTCTCGCCGTAAAATGATCAAATTTGTGATGTTTTTTAGGTACTGAAATCTTGAAAAATAAAACACGTAAAACAAAAGTAATATCAAAAATAAAATTACTGATGTTTTGTTTATCCACTTTTACTATTTAAACACTCTTCAAATAATATAATAACTTTTAAGATGCATTTCTATGACACACATTATTTCGCTATTCTAACCCCACATTTCAACAATTATTTTCACATACTTATAAACAAAAGTGAACAATCTTATATGCAGAACTTTGTAAGTTTATGTTATAACAATGTTTACATCTATAGTTGAATTTAAAAAAATACGTATTTTGAAAGATTTCAGTACCTAAAAATTTGCTGGATAGATCGCTTTCTGACGTTATATATTGATTTTACTTTGGTACCTTTGAATATTCGCCAGTGGCATGAGATAACATTGTTGTTATTTGATAACATCTATATTATTCAGTTCTTAAATGTCTAAAATTACTTGTATTTGTAGAAAAGACTATTTCAAGAATACGGCACCCTTAAGGTCGCCGTATTTCTGGCAAAATATGACCCGTATTTGTAGTGTTTTTAGGTACTGAAATCTCAAAAAATAAAGCTCGAAGAACAAAAATAATCACACAAATAGAATCTTTAAAGTTCTGTCTATTCATTATTACTATTTAAATATAGTTTAAACAAAGTTTTAACTTTTAAAAAACGTATTTTCATATTGGTCTTTGCTGCAAACCTAATGTCACATTTTTATCAATTAATTTATCGTGCTTATACATAAACCTAAACAATTTTATATGTAACACTAAGTAAGTTAATGTTATAGGAATATTTAGAACTATATACCAATTTTAAAAAGTAGTTAGTTTGATAAATTTCAGTACCTAAAAATGTATTAGCATTTTTCCATAAGGGTCATTTTCTCAGCAAGTTCGGTCAACTTCATTATCTAGAAGTCTGTTACAAACTATAAAAATTTGACTCAATTTAACAATAAATAGTTCAGCCTCTGACTAAGAGGTGGCGGTAAAGTAAATTCTGTTTACAGGGCGAGCAAAATTTGGAATTAAGTATTAGAAATCAAGACGAATTAAACATACCACATGCATTTGATTGCATTGTTATTGATATAAATTTTCGATTTTGCGAAAGACGTTCTGTATGCAATTATGAGAAAATTTTGACCTTAAAAAAACCTCAAAATTAAGGGAACTACAAAAATGTCTTTAATATTAACTAAGGGCTATTGGAACACTGTTAACGAAAAAATACAGGTGTTTAAAACACCAAACCAAACTCCTGCAAAATTCAGAGAATTAAATCGATCTGATCCAAATTTTAAAATACAGGATGTTGAAAAAAATGTAGTCAAACTTGAAAAAATTTCAAAATTGACAGAATTTGAAAATTTTTAAAGTGAAATGATAACCACTTCAAAATTATAAATTTCAAAAGGAAAATCTTACAGTTAAATTATCTGTCCACTGATACTGCTGGCTATCGTAATATGAAGTATACAGGGATGCAGGAAACAAATGACGCTTACCTGTATATTAGTGTACATTGTCCTCATGCCGCCAGTGATTTTTTTAACATTTACTTTAAAACATTTATTAGCATTCGTTTTGTAAATGACTGTAACTCGTTGGAGGTTGACATTTAGGTAAATTGGATCTCAGCAGTATATTTTGACATCTAGTTTTCGCCGTATAAGTTTGCTTACATATTTGAAAACCACCACACAAATAAAGATGTAATAGATATCAGGGTCAGGTTGAAACATAAAACGATTGTTTTTATTATTATCTTTTATTTTGCAAGTACACAAATTTTTTCAAAAAGTATATTGCTATTTGTCTTCTGTGAATTGTCTCACTATGTATTATTAAATACCTATTACAAAAGGGATAAATAATGAAATAAAAATATATTTACATTATACAGGGTTGTTCGGATATGATTTCGAGAGTTCAGTTTACATGAAAAATTAATATAGATAATACTTCATCTTTTTTAACTTACTTGGTAGTAATAGTTATGAGTTTTTTTATAATTTCACTCGATCTTTATCATTATATAAACAAAGCACCATTTTCTTCTCCACTGTTTCTATCAAAGTAATTGCTGATAGAGCTACCATTTCCAAACATGTAACTTCTTTTATGCTATCATCTCCAATCAAACCTAAAAATGTTATATTGAATATATATATACGGACATATTTTATAGTAAAAATTTTTTTAGTTAACTACCTTTATAACTATATGTATTATGTATTATACACAGTGGTTTGATTTTTATTAATCAAAACTTTAGTAATAGTCTATGAAATAAATATCTTGTCCGGAAGCGACGGCGACAATTGAATTTCTATGGCGTTTTTTAGAAGATTAAATTTATTGATAAATTTGTAATATTATGGGAAAAATTTGAGTCCTGAATCGTTTTTAATTTTAAAAGCGCTAATTTATTATGGTTTTATTTATAATCGAAATAGCTTGTACATACTAAGATAGGTATTACATATTTAAATATTTATATGGTTCATATTAAATTAAGTATCTTCTGTCATCTTAATCTTTTAAAATAACTGACAATAATGGTCAATTTTTCTTACAACATTCTCCAAGAGCGCTCTTTTATGATAAAGTTTATGATTCAAATCGTAATTTATTCGCAAAATGTCTACAGAGCGTTCAGCAAAGGATGGGCCATATTTTAAGGCTAGCTTCTTTGGACAAAAATTATTTCAATTAAAATTGTACATAAATAACTATTATGTATTCCTAAAATTTGATAAATTAAAGATTCGATTCCCCTCCCCTGTTCCTGTTACATATAAATATATAATTATTAAGTATCTATTATTTAATTCAATTTACAAATAATGATATACATACCTTTCTAAATCCAACGAACTTTCAATTAATAAAAATGTCCTATAATTTTCACTAGTATTACCCACATATAAAGAATACAGAAAACCACTGCTACTGCAAAGCACAGATTTGCAAAGGATAAATTGCAACTGAACGCTGAAATTTAGAATACGGAAAAATCGATATCCCATTTAGATGTAGAGTTGTAAATATTTTGTCGCAGATCGAACGCATGACCTTCAAGCTCAGTTTCGGCATGTTTCGGCTACCCGTTATTTTCTGCACTCCAACTGACATTCTTTAAATATTTGCAGTTCAAGTTTTCTCCGTTAGATATCCAGCACTTCCCGGTACACAGTTTTATATCATTGTCAGTCAACGATCGAGGTACTTTCTTATTTAGAATACCGCAACCTTAAGCGCCGCAAATTGTTGTGAATTTATAGAATATCTCAAACAATTCGTAGTGAACTTATTTTATTTAATAATGTCCAGACATCGTTAGTCTGCGGATGAGTTTTTTACTGCATACGATAGGTTCCATGGGGACCATTTTCCGATGAAAAGAGGTAAACACAATATAATAATAAATTCCAAAACATAGTTTACGACTCAGATTTTTCTCCTGTAAAAAGGTAAATCTTCAGCAAATATTTGTATAAGAACTTTCTTACAGAAATAATGCTTTATGCTTTAGAGAAACACATAAATATGGTGATATTTCTGTAGATCAGAGTTATAAACTAATAATACAAATACAAATCTGCCGTTCCTTCTCTAAATATAAAAATTATAGGTGAGTTAGCAAAATAGAAATCCGTATCATTTCTTTATAAGAAACTGTATATATATATATATTATTACGCATGAGAATTAAAATGAAAACAAATAACCTTTGAATAAAACGTGTATGTATTAAGACAAAAAGTCATTTGGCTAACAATTAAAAAGTGAATTTTTAAAAATAATATATCACCACCCATGTACTAACTTTCCTTTCGACTATTTCATTTCACTATATACAAGAGTATGTATTTATTTTACTTTACATGAAATGTTGTTGCAAAACTTAATATTCTTAAAAAATTATATAAAAAAATATATTACAAAGTTGCTGGTAGTTAGGTTACTATGTCTTACTGTATTAATATATATTTAAGAAGTTCTATGTTATTTTTTGTAAAAATTACGTCAACAAATATTTCGAGACTTGATACACATATGTAATTATTCCAACGAAATAAAATTATTTAACCAATTTTAATGGGTAGGTATCCAGTTTCTTTAATAAAGTCATATTACGGAAAATAGTTACAAAAATTCATTTGTTTTTTAATTTCATTGATATTAATATCGATCCTTGTCAATTTACCCTCGTAACGCCAGAAACAGAATTCATTACTGGGTCACCTCGTATAAACCAGTCCTCGGACTGTTTGGCGGTTGCGCTTTGACCTGGCTTTTTCAAAGACGTCGCGCTGAAATAATTCTGTAAATTTCGGTACGGTGTACGACTCAGTGCTTCACTACCTACCGTATAACTTTTTCAGTTGTATTTGATAGATATACAAATACTCGTATATACGTAATATTGGGAACATTTTTAATTTACTTCAGGTATCATTATTGTATTAAACGATTTTCCATGTCTTTACAGTACCCGTACTTTATAGATTTCTTTTGGTTAAATATTTTACTACAAATAAAGTTAAATATATACCTATATATTAAAAGATAAAAACCAACAAAACTGTTGCAAGTATTTTATCTAACCGCTTTTCGACATACAGGATCTACCTCTCAGTTATTAAATAAATCGACATTCTTAGTAATAATATAGATAATTATCGGAAAAATAATATATCTAAAAATTTGTTTCAATAATGTGTTACTTTTTCCTGGAAGAAAAATTTATTGTATATTATTTATCCTAACAAACCTTATAGAAACACCCTGGTATGTTATGACTATATTCTGTGCAGATACTGATATTGTTTTGTTGTTTCTGTACTTTAGGCTGATTTTGCTTAATACGCCTCTGATCATATGGATGAAAAGGTGCGTGAACCTACCGAGTAAAGAAATCTATAAAACCGATTTTTACGCGATAGTGTATCTTGCTCTAGTTCGACTTTACGCCAATTGGAACTGCCACATCCTGAGTGGATTTTCTTTGGGCGATTTCCAACCACTAAAACGCCGTCCTTAAAGACCTTATGTTATCATCTTTTACTATATTATACTAGACTTCCAAAATTGTAGAGAGTGACTAATCACTAGCTTGTAGACAAGCGCGATGGACGAAGCGTGCGAGGAGCAACATTTCATAAGCGTACTAAATTTGAAGACAATCAGATATAAAAAATATACAAAAATGACAAAAATAATTGCATTACATAACATTCATTATTTTTAGAGTAGAAACAGTGATATAACAGTTTTTACCAATTTCAAGACGTTAGATAATAAAAATAATAAGAATTATTTCAAAATTTAAAGTTTGTATCTTGTATTATCAATTACCCAATGTCGAAAATAATAGAGTGACTAATTCACAACACAGAGATGGGTACGGAAGGTACGGGTGGTATGATTACCTAAGCATGCCACTTGAGAAGAGTTAAAGCACACAAAATTATCAAAAATAAGTTTACGTCGACTGAACCTAGCACATTAACAATTTACTTCAAATGTGCTCCTGTTCCTATGGACGGCGGTTGCCCACCACCAGCCACTTACATGTACCTAATGCGCACTCCGCATATATCACACTTACGCTTAAACCTTGTCCTCATGGACGCGAAATTCACGGATTTTGGCACGAATTTTGCAACTTCTGTTTTAATTATTTATGGCGGCAAAATCTCAACTTTTGACAATTGCAATTTGCGAAACTGCCAAACACTACAAATATTATTCCCTTTTTCATTACTATGTGGTGTTAATAAATTTGTTTTGATCTTCTGATAATCTGCCATGGCAGTTTCATGATGAAAATGATAGAAAATGTTATAGGTAGTTGACAAAATTTGTTACAAATAGAGTTTTCTCCAATGTTAACTAAATCGTGCGAATTCCGCATTCAAAAGGACAAAAGGCTTTAGAATACATACACACTATTTACTATTGGTTACTAGCACTGTCATTATAACGGTCACACATTAACACTTATTATATCATATCGTACCGCTTTCCGTATGACCTTCATACGCCCATGTTTAGTCAAAATTTAATATATTCTTCAATCCAGATTCTTATTTTTTAATATTTATTTTAAATAGTTTCTTTGCCATATCACTATTTCGTCCTTTCTATCAGTATACTCTTTTTGATTTCATTTATACGGATTAAGTTTCATCTTGTAAGATATAGCAACAGAATTTTTTTTTTTTTGAAAACTCATTTTAAAAATACAATCTTCCTTCCGCGAGTTTCCATCACTTTCCGTTTTACAGTTGTACTTCTTTACCACTTTTTTATTTGCACACATATGCTATTCACGTGCAATTTTGTTAATGAAATATATATTTCAACATCACTTACACTCATATTTTGACCTCGCGCACTTAACTCTTTACACATGTCATCATCCGATATTCCATATAATTAAATTAACGAAAAGATATACCTGAAATTTTGCCCGCCCGAATGATATATCCGCCCATGATAGCGCTGGAAATGAAACAGTTGGATCCGACAATTCGTCACAGAAATGAAATAGCAGAAGCTGTGTAATCGGGTATACTCTCAGAGATATGCGGTACACGATTTTGTAGGAAAAATATAAGAGCTGCATGTATATTTCTTTGTGTTGATTGCTATAAATTGTGAGCAGGTTTATAACATTAGTTACTTTACAATTTTGGAAGTCTGGTATGTACTTAATTTGTGATAGGAATAGGTCTCCAAATTTTACTCAGATTTGATAAATGTGGAATCGTTTTTGAAGCAGCTGAATTTTTGTTTATGCTACTGGAACTGAAGTATTCACTCAAGGAACCCATTAAATCATTATTTATGATTGTTTCTAGAGTTTAAAGCCTTTCTACCACTTGTTGCCGGCACGTTATTATTATTTCTAATTCTAGGTTAAGTAACCACAAGTTTAGATTGTAGATAGCTCACAGCGCGCTTCAAGTCAAACCAAGAGAGAGCAAGTTCATAAATTCAGCTTCCTGATTTAGGGATCGTCCCCTATTGCTTTTATGATTTCCCAGAATATTATATTTTTTCACAGTTGTTAATGTTTGCACGTAATTTATTAGTTTGAGAGTGATATGGTGAATAATAATAATAATTCCCAATACGAATTACTGTATTGTAAGGAAGATGCAATTAAAAAAAATTCAAATGTTTCACAATTTTCTGTGTTCTGGGTATTCATTACAGGCAAGGTGGAGAGACGCGGCACACGCGAGTCGCTAATAACCTCAAAGCTGTAGTTTTCTTCCTAATAACTGTCGCATCATAAAAAGTAGGTACAGATATTCAATGTGCCTCGTGGTGTTATGTATTTATAATAAAATTCCTACAAAAATACTCATACTTGCTTTGACAGTTTCTGTCTCTATACGTTTTGACGTATATCCATGCGGTTGTTGCGTGTGTCTAAATCGGACTCAAGGCTATACACATTTTGCATGACAAAAAATGAAATTTGGGGACTTTTTATAGGCGTTTTTTATGACAAAATGAAAGTTTTTCGTGACTTTTTTATCAGAATGTGTTTATAATTAAGGATATTTCAATTTAAATACAAATTTTACCGAGGTTGACTACCAAAAAATATAAATTAAATCGATTTTCTGCAAAACCGAACACCCTGTATAAAATCTTATCGAATTCTACGTGCCATCTAGAGCCTGTATACCAAATTTCGTCGCACTGGCTGCAAAAGTAGCTGAGATATTCGCACTGAAAGTCTTAGAGGGAACACCCGGTATATCAAATCTCCTACAATTCCTATCAATGAAGTCATATGTATGCTCTCTAATACCAAACAAGTATGCTAATGAACAATTCCACAGACAAAGGTCTATTCACTAATTATCTAAAAAAAATTAATCTAACTAAATTTAGTAACCTGGTTTAATGAAAACACTATAAATATTTAAGTTCACTCTTGAAAATGTGGGAACTCCAAAATTCAGCTACAATAGATAAGATGTGACCTATTTCTGCATTTTTAGGATTGCTTCTTCAGGTGGCCTCCTTTAAGTTGAGTCAAATATCTAACTATAAAAATTATTATAGCGATAAATTAAAATTATTTAAAATTAAATGTCGAAAATGTCAAAAGTGTTTAATCTGTCAATGAATTTAATCACATAATTACATTTGCTCAGAGGAAAATCCACACGCTACTTGGTTTAGCTTTCAGAGGCGATTTGTTGTCAACGTACGGGCAGGTGTGTACGGGTATCGTTTGATTGGACCGTATTTTCTACCGGAAAACCTGAGTGGACCACGCTACTTACAATTTTTAATAGAATTATTTGATTATTATTATTTGATTTCATTCTTGCTCGGCAAGCAAGAGCACGTGTCTGCTACAGTTGCAAATAATTGTGAAATTATAGTATACTTAAATGATCCACTAGTGGAAAAATTCTGAAGAATATAGTAAAGTGCAATCAAGTGATTTATATAAACAAGAGAATTGTGGAAAATCTATTCATTAGTTGCAAAAATTTTGCAATAAAATGTTGCAAGGAGTAAATAAAGACTAATATTGCTTGTGAGTGAGAATACAAAAAGAGAACTATCAGATAGAAAGTTTTTATCATCGCGCTTGATTGAAAACCCGTGCCGCCAGCGGCCTAAAGTGCTACAATATCATTTACGAAAAGCTCGTTCGCAAAATTTGATAGCGAAGATCAAAGGGAATAAATTAGTTATTGACAGCATTAGTTACTCCATCGAGGAATTAAAAGAACAGGAAAAGTCAGACATTATAGAAACTGAACTTGATGGAAGTGAGAATGAACGAGTGACTGATGAAGATATAGCACCATTATCTGGACAAATAGAAATAGAAGAGGGAAATATTCATAAAAGAAAACTAAACTAAAAAGTGTGGAGAGAAAACCGGCGGTGGAATAGTAGCGGCTACACGCCAGAAAAAGTGAAGGACAATTGGGTGGCATTTTTATTTTACAATTATTATTGGCTGAAGTTGAACTGAGCAAGAAAAAATGATATTCTAAAATAGTCAGTACAACCGTTTATTTGTGTCTAAAACCTAGGTAGGTAGGTACTAGAAAAATATTTCAACTTGGCAACATTGCATCAGGTCGACATCGAGTTGAACTGTGAGCTGTAAGCGACCAAGGTTGTGAGCGGTCAGTGATAGTCTGAAAAGGGGATTTAAATAATGATTTGAAAATATTTTTTTTCTGCGTAAATATGCATTTAGATTTTTTTTAATCGCGTATTCGCATTATACTCATTATTTCCTATCTCCTCTTAAAATTAATGACATTATGACTGACTCATCCTGTATATTAGCTTAAAATACCTTTCTAATACAGTAAAAAATATTTTGTGTATAGTTTTTATTCAAATTTCACACATAAGGGTTTTGAGGGGTCCTGATTAACACCACCTTATCAGATTTTAAATAAAAAAAAACGATAAACGTTTTTACTGAATTTCGGGAGTATAAAAATAATCTTAACAGGTCTTGGATCGCCATCTTAAATGCCATGATAGGATCAGCGGAAGCGGTTTTCGATGTCATTTAAAATAAAAAAAATTTTTTTTGATTATCTTGAATAAAGTTTTTACGGATTTGTACACAAATAAAAGCAGACACCCTGTATATTGACAGTTGTTGAGAGATTTACAAAATTGCCAGAAGCTATCCACTTTCTAAAATCACAGCAGATATAGTTGTGGAAACATTATTTAACGAATATATTTGTCGTTTTGATGTACCTCACACGGTAACTACCGATCAAGGACGACAATTTGAATCTAAATTGTATGCAAAATTTGCAGAATTATTGGTTTCTAAAAGAATTCGTACTTCAGCGTATCATCCGCAAAGTAATGGTCTAGTAGGACAATTTCATAGAACCCTGAAATCAACTTTAATTGCTAAGTGTAATACAAATTGTTGGAAAGTTGAATACCTTTGATAATTTTAGGAATAAGAGCTTCAATCAAAGATTTTGCAATGCTCATCAGCAGAGTTGTTAGTCTACGGTTAAACGCTAAGATTACCTGCAAATTTTTTGATGTCTCACGAGGTTGTTACTTCTGTGAGCTAAGAATAAAACTTGTGTATTTTTATGTTTTATATAATATTTTGTTATATTGACCTAATTGTATTTAGCAGGTAATTAAAAGTAAACATTTTATACAAAAATTTCTTATTTTTCCAAGCATATGAAACTTGATTTTAACAAAATTAATATGCAATATGAAGAAATACCTTTCCATTCTGGTTTACAAATACATTTTCCAGTTACTGGATTGCATCCCAAATTATGTCCATCTTGACATTCACAAGTTTGTTCGCAACTGATACCAAAATATCCTTGTTCACACTTATTTTCACAAAATTCTCCAGTAAATCCAGCTCCACAAGTACAACTTCCTAATAATAGACAACAACAACATGCAAGAAAATAATATTAATCTAGAACTAACTACGGGTTAAAAATATGTAATGCAAAAAATTATAATGCGCGATGCAAACAAATATTTATCTTACCATTCACAGGATTACATGAGGCGCCGTTTTTACACATACATTTCTGGTTGCAGTGAACTCCAAAAGAATTATTACTACATGGACGATCACACTGTTGCCCTTCCCATCCAGCTGGGCACTGACATTGTCCAGTTTCTGAAGAACATGAAGCTCCATTTTTACCTTAAATTTATTAAAATAGTAAAGCTTGACTTGACGGTTAAATATCAATTGCAAATAAATTTTAAAACATCGCTTCCTAAGATAAAACCGACCTACTATTGATCAGCCAAGCTATAGCCAATATTCAAGCATTATTGCTATTTAAACTGCAGAAGTAATGTTTTGAAGAGCACATACAAAACCAAAGAAAAAGGGTATATAAGTGAAGGAAGAAGAAAGAGCGAATCTGGAAAACAATAAGCTGGGGAACACCCTACATATTTTTTACAAAATTCCTATTTCAAAGAAGGTAAAAAATATGTAGAAATCAATCACAGAAATTCGATTAACCTTCATAAGACCGACCATAAATATTACGTTTGGGACCAAGAGTTTATTATAATTTGGCCAATGAATGCGTTTTATTGTTTTTATGTAAGTAAAGTATTATATTTTACTATTACAAATATACTGAACAGTCGAATGCATTTTACATACATTTCCACTGCACCTGAAGCAATTATTTCGACTTTTTTTGTCTTTTTTCCTGTCGCAAAGATGACCTCTGCCATTTGAGACATAAACGGAACTTCTGCAAGTTATTCTGGCACTACAAGCTGCATTTCTTCTTGATGTACGACTGCAAAGTAGTATTGGTGTTGTGTCTACATATTATATAGAGAGTTCCTTGGATCATTTTAGGGGGGGTTCTTTCTATAAAATTTTTCGATTTAAACCCTCCCTTACGAGATAAGGGCTTCTAAAAAATTGGAAAAATTTTGGTTTTCATTTTTTTTCTCAAAAACGGTTAAACTTATAAATCTTAGATATTTCGTAAAAATGAAAACCATACTCAACAATGTCACTTAATTAACTAAATGTATTCACCGAGTTTCAGACTTATAAGTTTAACCGTTTTTGAGAAAAAAATGAAAACTGAAATTTGTTAAATTTTTTAGAAGCCCTCAAATCGAAAAATTTTATAGAAAGTAGCCCCCCTGAAATGACCCAAGAAACACACCCTTCAAAGAAGAGCACATCATTATGGGACACCCTGTATTATTATTTGCCAACTCCTTTCTTAGCTCTAATAAAAACAATATTCGATTATTGAAATCGTCTTCTTCCCAGTTGGGTACTTGTTCATAAAAAGTTTATAGGAGTTGATACTATCAATATCAAGATAATGGTAAAACATTGCCATTGATCAACAGTTTGTTTTTTGTCGGGTCGTATACTCCGCCAAATTATGACTTATGTCAACAGCACCTTTAGTTTTATTATCATTTAAAATATAGGTTTTATAATTTTCATTTTTCTCCTCCGGTTTGGTCGTCTTTAAGTTCCGTGGATAACATAATAACAGCAGCTTTCTTTTTGGGATATATAAAAAAAATAGTTATAACTTTCATGTATGTAGCAGAAAGCAATTCCTTGGGTATAAATGTTTTATTTTCCGCAAAGTACCACATAACGAAAGATTCTTCTCTAGAAATTGATCAGCTAATTCTAAACTTTTAAAGAAATTATCCGTAATTCCAAGTCCTTGAAGTAAATATTCCAGAACCACTCTTTGACCTTGACCTTTTTCTGCATTATTGTCTACCTTACCTAGTAATTATGAATTTAAAATACTATACTTGATATCAAAAGTAAAATAAACTTACCTAAATATGCTTGCATATAAATGGTAAGTATATGTTGTACAACAATCTGCCAGTGCCCAAATTTTTAAACCGTATTTTTCAGATTTGAAGAGCAAATACTCTAATTTGAACTTTCCAGCGAAACGAACTGTTCATCAACACATAAATGCTGCCCAGGATTGTATGCGTTTTTGCAGTTAAGAAATTATCAAATATGTCTCTGATTGGAGCTAATTTGTCTGTTATTCTTCTTTCTGTTTTGGTCTCGTAGTTATCAAAACTTAGAAAACATAAAATTTGCTTAAACCTACTTTGGGGCATTATAGCGGATATTATATATCGACAAAATGCAGAATCTGAGCATTTCTGTTTCTTTAAACAACAATTGTTTCAATTAATTGCCCATAAAAAAATAGGCAGAATGTCTCTTTTTACTTAAAAGTTGAACTACAGGGCGTTACTCTTGCTTATATTTTTTGAAAATTATGTTTTGCTTGCTTGACTCGTATTATCTTCAAAAAACTCGTCCGATTCTAATATAGCTTGTAGGTTTGCATCAGTCAACTCTTTTTTATTAGCATTAATATTTCACTGATTACCTGTACACTTGCTGCAAATAATAATACATAATTAATTTTTGGTGACGCTACAGAAGCATACGTAGTATCAAGATCAAACAATGGACTGGGAAGTCAAAAGTGTTCGGTGAACAATGTGGTGTATATGTGTTCCCCATTCGTTCTATTCTGCCACAATATTTATGACCACGTGGGTTACCACCACTATCTGGTTTACAAAAGGACTCCATATCAAAAGTTATATCATAATTTAAAAACTAAAGAACAAAACAATAATTTATTATTATTTCCTGAGCAAATAATTTTAAGATAGAATAATAGAAATAAAGGTCAAAAAATTTCCATTCGAGTTACTCCAAGAAACATACTTTTCGGGCTTAGCTGTACCTCCCTCGATCTTATGAAGGTTAAAATAGAAATGATATAAGTATAATACTATTTAGAAAATATGGGACCTATTGGAAATATCCATTTATATTGACTGCGTTGGAAATATCCTCAATGGCTTTTTTTATGAGGAAAAAAATAATACAGTAGATATATCGTAAAGGGCACCAATAAACATATTAGTTTACGTCTCCCGAAACCTAAACCAGACCCTTCATAAGCAAAAAAGAAATTACAAAGAAACTTTTTCGGGGAAGAATATATGTTTAAGAAATGTACTTTTTCGATTTGAACTTAAAAACACATTAATAGTATCGCAATTGATCATTCTCTACATACGTACCAAGTTCACATTTTATTCATACTTTGCTTTTAATATTTTCAATAGCCTAATAAGTTTGGTTTCTTTCAATATTTTACTTAGTTTATTCCTTTTGTCCACGAATAAGACCATTGTTTTAATCCCATATTCATAGCATGTAGTCAGGATTTCCTTCACCATTAAGATTTGGTCCGTTGTTGACCTCTCCTGTTTGATACTCCCCTATCTGTAGTTCTGCTATAGGTTCTATTCTCTGACGTTGCCATGATTTTGTACCCTATATCTAGCAATGATATACCCCTAGTTTCTGCAGTCTGTTGCATCTCTCTTTTTTTAAATTGGTATAATCATAGCATCTATCCAATCTTCAGACTACATTCTCTTCTCGAAATCTTTCGGATCATTTCGTATATTCTTTGTCTTAAATCCTCTTCTGCGTTCTTAATGTTCTCTGCCGTTATTCCGTTTTTCCCTGGACTTTTGTTATTCTTTAAGGCTTCTATAATTATGTATATTTCCTTTTTTGTAGGTTCTTCTACTTCAACTTCCCGTACCAGTATCATCTCCTCCTGATCCTCTCCTTCCCTTTCGCTTTCTTCATATCTGCAAAATATTGCCTCCATTTCTTTCCTCTTAACCTGTTCTGCACTCTTATTTTGTCCAAATACTTTCTTTACCTTTCGTCTTTTTCCCTGTATATTTTTTTTGTCCTCCTCTTGTACTGACTGTGCTTTAATCCTTAGCTTATTTCTCTTCTCCGCCTCTCTAATACACTTCTGATCCCATCATCCTTTCTTCCCTGCAAACTCTTTTTTTGTATTACTTTGTTACTTGCTGCTTATATGACATTTTCGATGTTTATCCATTCCTCATTTATATTTGCTTCCATTAACTGTCTGCTTTCTTGCAAACCTTTCCTTATCTCTTCCTCATACTTCTTTTAGATTCTGCTTTTGTAATGCCGCCATATTTGGTTGTCTTTTTTTCTTTGTAGTCCTTTCCTTTTTATAGATTTTTTATCTTCATCTGGATAGGTCGAGATACCCTTATGTATGTTTTTTCTCTTAAAGAATGTGTTCATTATTTAAATTTTTTGTTCTTCTGCAAATTCAATCAGCTTACCCAGCTTATCATCAGCCCATTGTCATTGTCTTGGTGTTTACTTTCTGTCTCTACTATACTTTCATACATCCTTTCTCTCCCTATGTTCACGAATTTATATCAGGGGTGGTCACTGATCCATGATATTCCGGAAGGGTAGTCACTGATCCATAAATAGTGCGACGACCAATAGATCTCCAGTTTCAGAGTAACTTCTGAAGAAGAGAGCGATGTCTCTCGAAACGTCAAGAGTTCTAAACCGACGACGTGGCAACCAGCCAGGAAATCACCTGACCAAATGCCTCTCTAATTCCCATGTGACCGTCTTCTTTATATGTGTCTCCTGTATCGCTCTTAGGTTTATTTTGTATCTATTTGCTTCTTTTTCTAGATTTTCTAATGATCCTTCCTCGTTTAACCCTCTTACATTCCATGTTTCCGTTCTCACTCCCCTTCCTCGTTTCCTGCCATTTTGCTTTCTTTCTTCCTTTACTCATAACCGTGTTATTGCCAACGATCTTTCTTTTATGTTAATAATTATTTTAAATCTTATTTTACCTGTTTTACAAGGTCTGAAAATTTCCATTATATTTTATATGTTTAAAATTTAATTTTATTATAATATATATATACAAGACAGTTCCAGTTCCAAGACAGTTCATTGAAATTTTGGAAGTCTTATTCGATTCCACAGTCTTGAGTTTCTCGGGTGTCATTTATAGGTAAATAAATTCTGGATATGCCAGTGGGCAGTCCAGTTTTTCGATTATTTCTCAATATGTTAAGGATGACCTGTTGGGGATTGCCTCAGCAGTTTGAGTTTTGAGATACCGTTTGTTAAGAAGTATGTAGATGACTTAATTCTTATCATCGCAAGTGATGGTAAGGAAGAGTTATTAAGAGTTTTTAATAGTTATGACCCATTCCTTAAGTTCACCGTTGAAGAAGAAAATGATTCCTATGTCCCCTTCTTGGACAGTAAAGTCATCAGCAGGAGGAGGAGGACAATTCTGTTATTGCGACATAGTATACTAAACCAGGCGCTTCAGGACGATTCATTCACTATGAGTCGTACCATTTACATAAACATAACATTAATCTGATCGTCGCTATAAAAGACAGGGTCCTCCGCACTAGTCACCACACTTTACAACAGGAGAACCTTAGAACCCTTTCTGCATGGTTTATTAGTTGTAGGTATCCACCCGGGCTTGTCCATAAGATTTTGTTTCAACGTTCTAACCTCAATAGCTTCAAATTCTAATTTAAATAATCCTCCACGTTTTAATTCTAATAATTCTCATATCAATTCCATTAATGTTAATGAAGTCAAATATTTCTCTTTACCTTATATAGCTTTTTTTTGAAATTCAATTCGATTCAACTTGGGTTTAGAAATGTTACTACCATTTCTTCTCTTTTTTCTAATACTAAAGATAAAACTGCATTGTTACAGAGTAATGGTGTTGTATATTTAATATCATGTTTCAATTGCAATAAAAAATATATAGGTCAGATGTCTGAAAGACAGGATTGTTACTCACAAGAGTGATGTAAGAGTTGGTAAATCTTCTTGTGCTTTAGAGAAACATGTAATTGATGACGGGCATTCTTTTTCTTACGATGACGTCAGGATTTTGGATTCTGAAGATAATTTGTTCAAAAGAAGATATTTAAAGATGTTTCATATTTATACCGATAATAATTAATTCCAGAAAAGATGTTGATGGCCTCAGTAAGATCTATACTTTTTTGCTTACTCTTAATAACAATTTTAACAATAATAGTGGCGTTGGTATTGGTTAGTCCTTTGCCGACATCCAGTAGGGTTTTATATTTTTTCCAGTATCCTTTTTGTGGATTTTTCTTATAAGGTATTGGGTTTTGGGATTCTTAATTCTTTTCTTTTCTTATTCAATTTTGGTAGTAATGCCAACGAATTTGTTAGGGTGGCATTAGTATATTTTTCAATTATTCTATTTTAGGGTTGGTCAGCCTGTAGCTGATTCAACTCTTTTCATTGGTTTAAGATTTTTTTTTGTTCTAACCTAATTTTACTTCCTTGACCACCTGTTGGGCTCAGAGAAGTTTTTCTCCAAATTGTAATATGTTTGAATAATCTGTGTTCATCCTTATTGGCCAGTTTTTTAATAGTTTTTTTGAATATTACAAGTGATGTAAGAAATTATGACATTGTGCCAATGTTTTTTTGGCATATTACTGTTTTGATGGATGGTTCCATTGCATTTTTATTTATCTCAATCTTTTTCGTAAATCTCTTAAACTTTTCCTTTTACATTTTGATAATTATTATACGTTTTTGTAGTTTCCTGATAAAGAAGCAATAAAGGCTTCGAAATCTTGAATAGAAATAAGGAGTTTCTTTTTTTTTGCCTATGTGACTGCTATACCTGGATTAATTAATTTTTCAAGTTTGGTTATATATAACCAAAATTTTAATGCAATTGGGTGCAGTAGTGAAGTCAAGAAAAAGGAACTGTTCAAACTTTCGAACTTTATTAGTTCTTCATCAGGAACTCTACAATGACATTAGTTATACCATAGACTAAATGTGCTCCATCTTATGCTTACTTTTATTAACAACCTAAAACCCAGTCAAACTCGGTGAAACATTAGTATATACCAGTTAAAATGAGGTGGCGCTCTAGTAGTAAATCTTTGAAGCCTCCGACGTTGTCACGTTGCACTGAACATTTCAGCTCGTTTGTAGTATAATACACCGTGTCTGCTTTTTAATGCATTTAAATAAAAATGTCTCGCTATTGCGAATACGTGAACTGCCGAAGATTATCGAAAAATAATTCTAATTTAAAACCATTTTCCTACCATCTATTAAGAGACCAAATGTTTCAAAACAATGAATAGTGGATATAGGTAGACAATTATAAAATCTATATTTTTAGGTACATTTTTTTCCAATAAAATTTAAACAACGTTTACTATAAGCCAGTGGTTGCCGAAGTTTAAACTAATGTATCCTGGATCTTTTATTTAACCACTTTTATTATTTAAATTATCTTCAAATAAAATAACTTTTAAATAGCGTTTGTAAGACATATTATTTTGCGATTTTAACCCAACATTTTTACAATTATTCTCACATACATATAGACAAAATTGAACGATCTTATATGCAGAACTATGTAAGTTTATGTTATAACAATATTTACGTCTACAGTTAAATAAAAAAAATACGTAAATACTTTGAAAGATTTATGTATGTTACCTAAATATTTGTTATATATTCGTTTTACTTCGGTACCTTTGAATATTCGCAGGTGGCAACATTCCTGTTATATGCAAAACTCTATATTTTTCATTCCTTAAATGTCTAAAACTATTTATATTAATTTGTAGAAAACACTATTTCAAGATTCAAAACAGCGTGCTTTCGCATTCGGTCTTTGGCAATCGGCATAGGCTCATACAGAAACAGCGCTCTATCATAAATCATAACAAAACACCAATCCGAATTCCGATGTAGTGCTTTCTTTGTTGATTTCCATTCTCGCGTCACATTTACCATTGATTCTTATAGGATTTTTTTGCGAGTAACCGTTGTCAGAATAACGGTTAGTTAGCAGTATCTCTTACATGAACCCCCACTCCTAGATTAAGCCCTGGTAACGAAGGCTCGCTGAAATACACCGGTTATGGTTCTTCTTGAATCTGTGGTTGTTATAAATTAATAAATAATCATAACGCATAATTTTGTAAACAAGCAACAGTAGCATAGAAGTGTTTGTTTTTTGTGTGCTTGTTGAATTTATTTTTAATATATATTGTTTATTACACTTTAATTTTAATAGTAAAACCTTACTCTATTCCACCAGAGTGAGGCAAGTCAACATTTGAATGGCTAGAAAAATATAACCGCATTGTATTCTATCAACTGTTACAAATGGAAGAAGTAACATTTTATTAAGTTGATTAATTTTATTATAGAAAATTATAAATGTACTACAAAAAAAGGAAAAGTTCCTTTAAAACAATGTTATTTTTAACTAATTCTATAATCAATTATTTTATTAAGTCGTATTGTATGAAATGTTCTCTGCAGAGTGCAGAATAATTTATATTATAATCTCACGTAATATTCGTAACCGTTTTTGGCTTACCTAACTTGCTGAATATGTTACTGATTTCAGTAACCGGTGTTATTGTTGTGACGTCAACAGCTACGTCATGTCTCTTCCCCTCACTAACCGCTTTCACACTAAAACGGTACGGTTACTAAAAAACAGTTACCGGTACTTCAACGGTTACTCGCAAAAAAATCCTATTAGTTAAGCGCAGAGAAATGGAGTAGGGAGAATGATCGTCAACATGCGCAAACTTCCTAATGTAGGGCGCTGACATCTTCTAACCCAAATGTCAAATTTTATACAGGGAGTAAACAATATTTTATACCTACCAGGACTGTTTACAATTGCATCAACATTCTTTAACGCAGCAAATCGTATGAAAAATTGTTAAAAAATAAAACTATTTTTGTAACTATTCAGCAATTGAAGTAAAAAAAAACATATTTTAAAAATTGTAATATTTTGAAAATGATTTTTTTTACGCAATTGTAATATTAATATCAATTATAAGAAAAATCTCCTTTAGATTGAAAGTTAAACTAATTTTTTAACAATTTATATGCAATTTGTATAAAAAAAATCTATCGCTATGCGTTACTTTTGATAGTGTAAACATTTAGTAGATACCACTTTTCAGTTACGCCTGAAAGCGGTATGTTAATAAAAAAAAATTTAAACAAATTAGCTCATGACTATTTTTAAGTTATGAAAAAATCACGTAAATCTCTGTCTTGTCAATCAGTTCTTATAACTCAATTTTGGCAAACGGTGGACAGCGTCTCAAAGCAAAGCATAGCAGGTAGGATGGGTGGTTTGGCTCACTTCATTCTATGACAATAAAACTCAAATTAATGAAAATGTCATTGTTCTATTTTGCAAAGCAAAATAATAAAGATTACTAGAGCTACAATTAAAATTTACGTACGTCTTGTGTTTATTTTTTATTTCTTTTATTTATTAACTTACCTTGGATATGTACAAAATTAGGGGAAAGGGGAAGATTATAAAGAGAATAAATACACCTACTTTATTTATTTTCTGTCGACAATGAAGATTATTAACAAAAACCTGATTATATATAGCTATGAATGACTGAGTGGAATATAAATGAGAATTAGAGTGTTGTACTCAGCGTTGAATTCACAGGGGAAAAGAGCACGGCAGAGAAAACCCCGATGTAAACAAATATATGTAATTCTGTTGATAAATTAAACTCTTTACAAAATATAGGTACTTAAATCAACAGTAACACACAAAAGATATTACAATACCACAGTCCTGGAAAAAGCCTTAACATTCAGCTATCATGATAATGGTAGGTCCCAGGCCTATATCCGTCAGCACCTAAACAAAAAGAAAAACAACAGCAGTGTGGCCATAACTGGTAATTTTTAGCTTTTTAACGATAGTTAATCTGCTGGTTCCGAATAAAAAAGAGGCCCAGCTAGCCGATGTCAATAAAGATTGTAATAAAAATAAAAACTTTGACATTAATTACAACTCACCAGTTAGGCTTTTTCCTTAAAGTTGCTTGCTATAAAACCTTTAAACATTCTCCGAACCTGGGCAATGAGCGGTATCTACTTCTACAATTTGGATAGATAAAAAATATCTCAATATCAGTTTACCACGAGTTAATTCTCAAATAAATGGTATTCTCTTAACCATAATCATGTCTTAGTAATTTTAAATAGTTGTAAGTGATTTTTATTGCTTAAATACCTTATTAATGTATTTGAAATTTATTTACCTTGTTACTATTTTACATTTTCGTATTTTTTGTGTTTTAATTATATTTTAATCTGTCGATAATGCTGATTCTTGTATAATTGATGGAGAAGATTCTATAGTACTTGTCGAAGGTACTGATATATTGTATGACGAGAAGGTGTCAAATGCATCAATTTGAACTTTTCCTAATTTCAGTGAAGGTATCGCATTAGGCTTCACTAATCTTTTACCAGATAGTTTTACAAAGTCTTCCTTTTTAAAATGCTCTGAACAAACAATTTTATTTTTCGACCACACAAATGTTTCATTAGATTTACCCAATGCTTGTAGCCACTCTTTCCGCAAATCATCTTTAGGAAACCTGTAAAGAAAAAGTATTATACCGTAGTTTCAAGTTATATTAGTTTCAATTAACAACTTACGTATGAAAACTGATACCTTCACGTAAAAATTTTCTATTATTGAAGCAGCCTCTCACAGCACAACTAGCCATGGTAAAATGTTTAAATTTACACTAACAGTCAATATTGAAACACAAAGATCAGAATAATTAAATTCAAATATTCACAAATCGAAAAAATATATTTATAAACACAACAAATCCCAAAGTAAACAAAGCTCGTTGACAGTTGGGTTAGAATATAGCTGCCCGCTTAGCGTCGGACGAGAAACCGATGCGCAGTCGTCGAAGCGCGTTCTCCCTACTCCATTTCTCTGGTTAAGCGTATAGCGTATTATTTTATAGATTTTGATATATATGTTTGTAAAAAAATATTTTTTAAGAGCCAATTTGTACTTCACATAATAATTATGTTATGCATATATTATACAGATAAATATATAGGCAATCATGTTAAATCTTTATTTATACTCTATTTGAACCATCAAATAATTTCAATGATGCAATGGCAGTTTTATTTTCAGTTCTTAAAATTGCTGTTCTTACATTTTCACGCAGGTTTTGACTAATTTCTCACAGTTTTTGAAATTTCTTACTGTCCAAACTTATGTAGTTCACAATAAAATATAAAAGATTTACGTCTAATATTACGAGAACGACCATATCAAACAAGTGTCGACTTACGTCTACTGCGAAGAAGTTTATATTCAATTAAAAAAAGTCGAATACGGTATAGCCAATATGATCGTTACACACTCATTCTTTCACCGCAAAGGCTCCACACGTGCAAATTTAAAAATTTTTATATACAATCGACTAACGCATTTAATAATCGAACAATATACAGGGCCGATAAAATATGTAGATATCTACTAGATGTGTAAATACTACTTGAAGAATTTGTACCTATATTTACTCCAATAAAAAATAATAACTAAAAGAAGCAAAGTTACATTTTTCGTAAATTATTTGGTTTACAGTGTGTAAAATTTAATTCTCATGTATCTAGGATTTAAGCACAACTTAACTTTTGTAGCTACTCACTTTATGGGATTTCAAGATTTTTATTTTTTCCATAAACGTTAAATATTGTTGTGTTATTTTCTCCTATATTTCCAATATCTTTTTCATGTCTTGGCGAACCCGTACAGTACAGTAATCACGATATAATGATATTTTTGGACCTGTAAATACTAATATGAATATAGTCTGTCCAACGACTCATTAATTTGACTTGGCGAAAAAATCATATTACTACAAAGTTACATTTCAATATATAGGATTTAAAAAAAATACCTTTATATTCATAGACAGTTTTAAATAATAAGTATTCGAAATAAAAGTAAGTTAAGTATTATCCAAACTAATTGACATTTGGACATGTATAGTCCAATCATGGTTTTAAATTATCTGCAGTAATTTTGTACCTCATTCAATGAAATACATTTTTAACACTGCCTCTAATTTTGTTTTTTGATCATAATTTTTATTTGAAATACTCCCATAAATAAAAATTCATGGCAAAATATGATAAAATCTTTTACCTATTTTATACAGAAATTTATTTTCAACATGTTCTCTCAAACAAAATTTGAAACATCATATATTGGCTATAAATAGATAGAACGATGTGGAGTTTCAGTTTGGTCACTGTGAACTGTTATTCAAAATACTTCTTATTATAAATGAAATCATTTACCACTAATTAAAAAAATATATATTATCACAGATAAATTAATATACAGATAGCGCCTGAGCATATTAAAAAGTGTTAACAGCTTTGGATGCCGGCTTCCCTGAGCCGGCATCCACCGTGGAAGCAGTGTTGGTTAATTCAGCTATTTCCCCACAGATGGCCGTTCGAACAATCCCACTGCTGCCAGATATATTGTCTTGTCTTTACTATTGAAAACGGAGGATTACATTCAGCTTGAAGTTTTTTTTCAGATTCTAATAAAAAATTTGCGCAAACTACGTATCTTTCCGTTTTACGTATCTTTCCGTTTCATTAGATGAGTGCACCTGGTATTCAACTTTTTATTTAATATGTATAATATAGCGAAAAAGATTAAACATTTTTGGCAGTAACTAGTATTTTTTATAAACAGTTATTTTACAGTAAGCATGTAAAGATTGCAATAAATTCATTTAAAATTGGGTAAATAGTAGATGTTTTAACTTTTTCATGTAACTGGGTGTACAAGGTGTCCCAAAAAACATGGGATCAAATTTTTCATCGATATCAGCATATATTTCTGATTAACAAAATTTTACTGTTTTCATTTTGAAATAAAAAAAAATTGTTTCATTAAAATTTATTCATAATTCATTTTTAATTAAATTTTGGTAATTTTGCTCAAATTGACGTGAATTACCATGCACGGTAACGGAACAAAATATATACCGGGTGTTCCGGTTTGTTTGGAACAAATTGAAACGGTAGACAGAATAAGCGATTTTAAGAGGAAAACTTTATATGAACATCTTCTCGATCAATAGAGGAGTTACGGGAGGCTAAAGTTCTAAAAAAATAAATTTATTTTTTTTATTACCAAGTCCGTATTACACACAGTGCATTCAAATTTTATACAGGTACTGTTCAACTAGTATCAGATATGATACAAGTTCATTTTTTAAAATCGTTATACAGGGTGTCATTTTTTCAAGGATATGCTATCATGAAACCCTTCAGAAATTTTTTCATGTACCTCCCTGGCAAAGTTTGAAATGTTTTTTTACTCTTTTGATTCATTATCTAAATTTCGTCTCACTTGATACACAAAAATTAACGTTTTACAAGAAAATTTAGAAGAATACATTCAAAAGTCAAGTGAGACGAAATTTAGACAATGAATAAAGCGAATAAAAAACGTTTCTGTCGCATTGTGATTATTTCGGATAGTTCGTAGTCGTTTTGTTTAAGCTTAAGTCTTACTTTCCTAGGAAACGTGAGGAAGACCGCGGAAGTTGCACATATGCAAAATACAAGAAGAGCTTCCTCAGTCGCGAAGCGGGACGTGATACAACGGCGATTTAAAATAACACTGGCGTTATCACGCCAGGTGTCGGTCGGCAGGTAACTTCGATGGGACGGGATCAAACCGATACCTTATTTCAAAATTTTCACAAAAATTTTCACATTTCAAGTTTCCGAAAGAATAACCTAAATTATTAATAGATTTGGTTAACAGTGTACAATATATGGCACTAAAATTGCTTCCATTCATTAAAGATAATGCATGAAAATTAATTACCGAAACTTTACAGAAACAGGGTAACTAAAATTTTATATTTTAGAAATAAATGTATCAAAAGATGTAAAAATAAATCTTTGGATCGTGACGCTTCCTAGGAAAGCAAGGCTATATACTCAAAACTAGAATATTTCACAATGATTATTGCTAAATTTTAAAATGTTTTGCTGCCTAGATGTCATCGGCTGTTAAGATAGGTATCTTAGCCTATGCAGTCTATCTTGTTTCTATGCCATTTACCCATAATCAAACTTTTCAGCATTAGTAGATTGAACCGTAATACGTTTTTTTAAAATAAAGTACCTACAAATCTGATTACCTACCACTATACTTTACTGTTTATTTGACAATTGTACATAATATGACGTGACAAACCTACTAGATGTCAGATAATACCAAAGTTTACGAAATAAATATAAGTTGGTTTACTCTCTGTCGGCACTGTTTTCAGAAAAAAGTCGTGCCGCCACACGTGCATACTGTCGCAAAAAACGGCCATTTATGGAGGATTTAAAAAAATATTTAGATTGCAACTGGGAATTGTTTGCATAATTGAAACATTTAAAAAACTGGGATGTTTGTATGTTAAGGGTGATCCAAATGTGTGATGTAAGGCATATTTCAAGATCAATATACTAAATATCTTTATTAGTTATCATATAACAAAATATGGTTTATAGTTTGAGGCAAAAAATAGAGTTAGGATGATTTAAATTATTAATTTTATTTTGATTCTAATAGTTCAATGAAAAAAGAAGTCATTTATTATTATTATTATTATTATTTAACTGGAAAATTAAAATTCGGAATGTACTATCGTTGCAATATTAATGACACTCACTAAAATGAATTTTGCGATTTCTTTTGAACTTCTGGCGTATTCATATTGAGATCTGCTTTAAATTTTTAACATTAATTATTAGTTGTTTCACTTATCAAGAGACATTTAATGAAATTTCTATTCAGAGCTTCCAGAAGTTCAAAAACTGTTTTAAGAGAGTGTCATTATTATTGCAGACGATTGTACCAGTCCAAAGGCACTAAAAACTCATTCAACTCAGGCTGAAAAAGCAGTTGCACAAAGAAATTGTTATACCCAGGAACGTGTTTTTTGATTCCTGGATCACCATCAGCTTGTGACAGCCACCACTTTCTGTAAATTTTTTGTGTGAATATGATTTTGTGTTACGCCGCTGCCTTGGCCGCACAACGGCAAGTTTTATTTTATTTCACACCCAAAATTTAAACTTTTCCCGGAGGGTTGTCGAACTTTAGACCTGGAAAAATGCAGACAACTCTATATATTCTGAAAATGCAAGCTATGAGCTTTCGATTAGTATATATTTTGTTTCATTAAACAGTCGGTGAAGTTGTACTCCAACAATATAACCATTAATGTTTAAACAACCAATGTTGAGAACCTCCTAAGGTGTGACAACTCTATATATTTTTACTTATCAGGTTGCCAATTTCCAAATTGGTACATTATTTATTTCATTAAGACTAATTTGTAGTTCACCTCCATAATTAATAATTTTAATGCATAATTAATGCCTCTAGGACCCAGCTTTGATTATTATCCAACCAAGCAAATTCGTGTTAGCATGTATATGAAACACATGTTTAAATGCAATTCTCTCTATTAACAGAGTGAAAGTACTTTACAGTGGGATTTTGGACTAATACACATGCACGAACATGTCCGACGAATAAATTCGATACAAGCATTCGTATGTGAATATTGTCATTAGGCCTTTTTATTCTAAACTTTAAAATTCGTTGTATTAATATTTGGGTGAGTTATGCGTAAAATGTAATCGCGTCTGCTATTAAGGCTTACGGTGAACGCTCTATCAAACGATATATAAGATCTGTTCCAACAACCGTCGAGAACTGGTTCAGTACCGTGAGAAATGTTTGACCAACACCGTATTACGTCGCATTCGCCGAGAGTACATTAACAACTGAACTGACTGACTAATTCTGGACGGTTCGGAATCGATTCTTGCTGTGTTGGAACAAACCCATAGTTTTCGCTCAGTAACACCTTAACGGATAATGATAAAAATATGCGTTTTTTTTTGATAGACTATAAATATTATTTTACATCGACGCTGTGTTTTGAAATTTTGAAAAAGTGTAAAATTATTTTTTTTTAAAGAATTTTGCATATTTTCTAAATTTCAAAACACAACGTCGACGTAAAATAATATTTGTAGTCTATTAAAAAAAACCGCATATTTTTATCATTTTTCGTTGAGGAGTTACTGAGCGAAAACTATATCCCTTTGAATCGAGCGCTCACCGTAAGCCTTAAATAATGTGAAATTAACGTATAATTTTTCCGAAAAACAATTTAGATTTACTTTCATTTTGTCAATAAATGATAATACAGTCAAATTTTTTAATTATTTATCTGACGAAAATATTTACCACAATTCAATATCCATTTACTGCATAATAATATTTCATTTTTAGAAAACCTAAACATTTTTAATTTGGGTGTTCCTTTTTGATTCTCCACAGTTTTTGTACATACATTTATTCCCCGACATGATAGAAAAAAAATTAATATTTATGCATCTAAACTTGTGAATCTAGTGAGACTGAGCGAGCTCTAGGGTTGGGCAGTGGGCAAGACTGAGCTGGGCTGGATGGAGCTGCCTGGCGACTGGACTAGGGGGTATGTGCCTGATATATGTAGTTTTTGTAGTGTGTACGATAACGCTGAGCCGGCCGAGCTAGATGTGAAAACAATGTTAATGGGTTGCTAAGATACGTATACACACTGCTAGTTGATATGACTCCGCCGAATTTAAACTTTAGCTAAATGTGATGACTGGGAACATCTGTTGACGACACAAGAAACTAAATCGTCGCTCTATCTCAGGCGCCACCTGTATAGCTAATTTATCTGTGATATTATGTACATAACAGTATGAATGTCTCAGAACGGTACTTTTAATGCATACACAGTAGTTTTACTAATTATTCCTCTCATATATTTGCCAATTAATTTTATGGTGAAAATATTACTTTAACATATATATTTCAGATAACCCTACATTACTCTACGTAGAGAAAAATATACTAAAAAATCGCTATATATGCAAAATGCATCTTTCATAAATAAAGAAACAAAGCATATTCGTATTGTTGAAAACAAAGACAGCATATTCTTGAATGATTTTTATATTTACTGATTTTCTGTTCACCCTATACATGTTAGATGAAAGTCTTCCATGCCAACTGCATTTAAAAAAAAAAGCAAAATTTTTAATCAAGAATCAATTTTCTCGTAAAATAAAAAATAAAAATATTTTCCCGCTTTTCCACTCTAACCTTGGACATACTGTATATACAGGGTGAATCTTAAATAAGTACAAATATTTTAACTGCTGGTGTAGTTCGTCATATAGATCAGTCTAGTGAAAGCCATTTTTAAAAATTTCTAATATTTACGGAGATATTAATTATTTAAAAAAATACCCACATTTTGAGGACCGCTGGCTGATTCCATCCAACAACTTAATGAAACATATGATTTGTTGCGAGGTTGCCATATCTCCTCCAATATAAATATTACGTTTCCTTTAACGTAATAGTTCTATTTTAAAAATACTTGTTTTAAGCATAAGTACAGTAAAATTGGGTATGTAGTATGATACGTAGCAATATTAACATAAATTTTAACATCTGAACTAACCTTACTATACTTAAACGATTAAAAATGAATTTCCGCAAGTTCAATACTACCGTAAAATATTTAGGAAGATATTACGTGATATTACTATGTCCAATGTTCAAAAATTATACATAAACGTGCACACAAGCTTACCTGTTTGTTAAAAAATTAACTATTTAATCAGTAATCCACATTTCACAAGTTAAATGTCATTGTACACTGTTAGAAAGGGACACAAAACACAATTTCCTCAAGTTATTTTATGAAGAATAACGAAAAACTATGATTTTCACATATTAAATTTAATTTTCGCCACATAACCCGAAATGAGTCAGTATTAACTATTTCGAATACAGAACCATAAGTGACTTCGCACTTTAATCAGTGAAAAAAATTTTAAAAATAAAGGTACACACAATCACAATATTAAATAACAAAATAAGCAGCTTGACGTATGCGTTTAATATCAAGAAAAAATGTATAAAATGCATACATTTAGACGGCAGATCCAGCAAAGTAAAATATTTTCTCTCTAATGAAATGTGTTGTGGGTTGCCGGTACAAATGGGAAAGGGAAATATGCTGGACGAATTATTAAGAGGTCGATTTATTATGGGCTTTTCAAAAGGCGCAGCTCGAGACAGATTTCATGAAGATGTTTAAAAAAGGTGTCGTATATAAAAAAGCTGGTCAGAAAAACCATCAAGGTAAGTTTTCAGTAATGTGCCTACGCGCTGTGCCTACGACAGGTAGGTATCACGGGCAGTAGGCGGAAACGTCGAGCAAGCAAAACTATGCCTAAGGATTGACAGTCAGTGAGATTGCGATGAGGTTATGTTGATACCGATAAAAGAAACACAAGTGCACATCTAATATTTATGGTAAGTGATTTCATAATTCCACTACATGTAAATATAAGAATATTGGAAGCAATATTTATATAAATATATTTTACAGAGCACTGAGAAGACGTTCGATTTACTAGCTCAACTAGTTATCCACTAGGATACATTAAAATTCCAATAATCTAGTGACTTACCAGGATGATCAATGTTAATGTGCTGAAAAGTGATGGTGGACTACCCTTATTAGGAAGAAATTTTTATTATGGTTTTAAGTATTCATTCAAAACAGTTACAGTACTGACGACGATACCAGATGTTGGTAAAATCTGAGGTAAGATTAAGTAAAGTAATGTATTATTTAAAATGTCAGTCAATATAAAAATGAATTTTCGACTAAATTAGGTGTTTTGTAGAGATACTGTACATCTGGCAGCTAAGGATACAATTGTACCCAAATTTTTTAAAGCATAGCAGTTTCCTTACGGAATTAAGGTTCAAGCAGATATGGAATTAGAGAGATTAGAGGGAGTTAATATTATTCAAATCCTAGACTATAACGAATGGAGTACGTCTGTGGTACCAATTATTAAATGTGATGAAACTATAAGAATTTGGGGTGACTGTAAGGTAACAGTAAATACTATATTAAAAATTGATTCTTATTTGCTAACTAAAATAGAAGATCTATTTAGTCGGTTACAAGGTGGGTTGGAATTCACCAAACTATCTTAGGTCTATCGACAAATTTTATTAGATAGCGATTCATGTAAACTAACTGTAATAAGACAAACACAAAGGTCTGTTTAAGTACACCAGACTTTCTTATGGTTTATCGTGTATTCTTTCTAAATTTGTCTAAGAAGAGTATTAGTATTTTTAGATATACTTATTACGGAAACCAGTAGAGATGAACATGGTTTTAATGTAGAAAAAAATGTATGCAGATTGTCTGATTAACTACTTTATTAAGTAAAACTGAATTTTTTAAAGAATCGGTAGTTTATTTAGATCATAAATTTAATAGATTTGGATTAGATTAGCAATTAGTAATACTCCAATACCGATTAATCAAACACAACTTAAAGCTTTTGGTTAAGTATTATCCGAGGTATTATCATAAATTTATACCAAATAGTTTAATTATTTTGCAACCTTTAAAATTTGTTAAAAAAATATATTTCTTGGAATTTGTAAGAAAAATCAGACAGCTTTCATTCATATTGTTTTGTGTTCATTTCTGGGGGGGGGGCTGTAATTTCACATGTTAAGGGATAACTCAGAAAGGCCGATTGCCTATGCGTCTCGGAGATTTAATAAAACACAACAGCAATATTCACAAATAGGAGATACTTTAGCTATTATTTTTAGACTATTTTAATGAAATATTGATGTAAAACAAATTAAAAATTAACAAAAAAATAGATGTTTTATTAAGGCAAGTAATGAAATTTGTAAATGATGGATGGCCGAAAAAGTTTTTTTTAGCTTTGTTTTGTACAAAAATAATTTCAAATATTATTAATACTTGTAAAGATTGTCTTTCTCACAAAAATAGTCCACCAAAATCTCAATTAATACTATGAAAATTTCCTAAGATTGCTTAGGAACCTTTACATATCGATTAACTTGGACTATTTCATAGTAAGTTTATGCTAATTATAGTTGATGCCTGTAGTAACTGGATAGCAGCATTTGTGACTAACCAACTAACACTAAAACTTGTACAACCATTAATATTTTACGTAATGTTAGAACCTAGAACATACTTCGTATTAGTGCTAGAAATGCAAAAAATCTGGAAACGTCACTCAAATCAATGATCAAATCATAGATCATATGTTTGGCACTAAAATCAATATGGAAATTGAAAATGTAAATAAACCAATTGAACAAATTGACGAAAATATTTGTAAGGATAAGTTTGTAAGTAGTAGTAATAAAAAAGATGAAAATGTAATTATTGTAGATAGTGACATAATAGATAAAGAACAAGTAATTGTACTGTTAAGAAACCTAATAGACTTCAAATTAAAAATTAGTTGCAAAATTTAAGGAGGGGTTGTTCTATTAGGCTTAGTAAAGGCCACTGAAATGTATGATATGGAATGCGTAAAGTCCATTGCGCATCCAAATAAAGGTACAAAACCTAGGAGCAGACAAAAGGAGGCACATGAAACTTAGCAAAGACATACTTCATTGGTTATGTATGTGGGTGCGAAAGAGACAACCATCTGCACGTACGATATGAATTGTGTTCTTAATTTCCCATTATTTTGTTTGTAAACACGTCATTGGTGTACAGTGTGGTGTCTTCTTTTATCTTGTATCTCGTTAGTTGTATTCTTTCTGTATTTTTGTGGGTGTTATTGTTGGAACATGTCATGTTTTATAAGGGACTGTAAAATTAACCAGCATATAGCACGAAATAATTCTTCATATCCAGAATTCAATTTCATTTCAATTCAGAATCAGCTAAGCCCCTACTGCTCCGCCATTGCTAGAGGCACAAAACAAAATATGACGCTGATCATAAATAATCCATTCGCGCAGCTTTTAGCGCATTCCAGTCATCATAATTTAAAATTACATTTCAGTGGTAAGGGCGTATGCTCCAACATGGAAGCAATTTTTTCCGGAACATGGCTTATATTAAACTAGCTAACTTGTATGGTATTATTGTAAGAACTGATTGACTACTATTAAAGATATACCCAACAATAATTGTTTTTCATTGTGAAAACAGGACACTTGTATAGAGTTGCCTATTTGTATAATTCCTTAATTAAATATAACCGCAACCAACATGACATAATTTTATTATTTTTTTTTTAATTAAAAATATTTTAAATGTGCACAAAATTTGTTTAAATGTATTCAAAATTATTATGAAACAATAATTGTGTTTTTCATTGTGAAAACAGGACACCCGTATAGAGTTGCTTATTTGTATAATTCCTTAATTACATATAACCGCAACCAAAATGACATGATTTTACACGAAATTCGCGAAAATGCACGCGTTTTTTATTTAAAATGGAAAAGTGTCAACTTTTAGCAAATTTTATTGCTATTTTCATGCATTATGTGGGGTTAGCAAGTTTGACTTGGGCTTGGGATAATCTGTCATGACAGTTTGATAATAAAAATAATATAAAATGTTACAGTTGACGAAATTCGCTAAAAGTTGAGATTTTTTCCCACCATCAAATAATTCGAGCGAATATTCGCAAATTTTGCGTCCATGACGACAAAATTTTAAAACTTCCTTGAAGCAAAGACATTTGTGTAACACTGGCAACACTGTTAACCACACGTTCAGTCTGCAGCACTATGACTCATAAAAGTATGAAAGGGTCTGTCTAGGCCGGCGGTCCTCAACAAGTTTTCTGCTGAAAAATTACGAAATTTATTTAAAATTTCACTTTTTTATTTCTGATTTTCTTGTAAAAAAACTATTAATTATGTGTTCTACACACAAAACTATACTGCTGGTTAAAATATTTGTACTTATTTAAGATTCACCCTGTATAGTTAAAGTCTATACACACTGAAATAAAATTAATGATTTGTTTTTTATGGATAGTTAAACAAATGCTTGAATAGGCGAATTTAAAATTTTTAAGAATATTTACATTGTCATGTGCGGTGTCAGTAACAATTTCCTAAACAGGACATTCTATATATTTTTAAATGTTTAATCAGTCTTTTGAACGGCAATTTCAAAAATTAGATATGTCAAATGTTGTATTTTCCTTCAATCGAAATCGAAATTTAGTAAATATATTGTCAAACAAGCAAAAGTTTGTTTTTGTAACACTGTAGGCTCAAAAATTATTAAATTTTTATATCTACTATCTACTCCTCAGTAGGTTTCATATTGTACGGAAATTGCTCCAGAATTGTATGAGAATAAAAACAGTTTTTTTTAACATTTGAAATGTGAAAGATTTTTATGTCAAATAGACAGAATGTAACAGAATATTTGCGACACTTCGTATACTACAAAATAAATTTTGTTTTAAAATAATTTATTTCATTTTATTGGCAAGTGTCAGAAATCAAATAAAAATATCTTATTATGATATCGCTGTAGACAATTTTGTAAATCCATCCATCTGTGAAAATGTTTATAAAATGTCGAAAATATCTCCGGTTGAATTCAAATATAGATATGTATATATTATTTGTAGACTGATATCACATCATAGGTAAACCAGCAGTTTCACTACGTTGTCGGCACTTTGAACTGCTTTCAAATTCTGCGGTGACCTCGAAATGTGAGTGCGATAGCGCATCCGATAGAATTTACAGAATCGGTGATCAGGACCGGAATAAGAATTTTTTATTTGCGCGTGAAAGTGTAGTTATTCCACATGAAAGTTTACGTTATATCTATCCACATTATGGGTAATTCAACATGTATTATATACTATCATTTACTGCTACTAATATACAGTGTGAAAATTCATTTTACTTCTTTGGGCTCTTTAAAAAAAAAGAGTTTAAAATATATATTATTGCACTACAAAACATTTTTATTTATTTACTTACTTTTTTTGTTATTAGTGATAATTAAATTTTTTTGGGATTTTTTTAAATTTAAAATTTGACGTTTGAAGTTTAGTGGACACATAATTTATTATGATTTTTTTTGTCTTAAATGATCTACGTAAACCAGAAAACAAGTATTTTTCAGAACAGAAAAATTATGTTTACTTAACTTTGAAAATTATTAATTTGGAGATAAAATTGCAGTAAAATGTAAATTTAGAAAAAAAATATTTTTTATTATTTTGTTTTGAGACTTACTCTCATTATAGTGACTACAAGAAATATGATCATCTACATAATTTGAAGATGAGCCGTCTTGTGCGGGGAACGTTGGAACGGCCTCTTTGCGTAATCTATTGCGCGAATCGTTAGAAAACATATTATTTTAAAAATGTATTTGCCATAGCTTGTATGAACTATTACTAATCCTGAGCAGCTTTTCTAATAAATCTTCTCTATAAGAAGCCTCTGCACAGAACTTTGCTCTAAAATAAAAAATTGTATTTGTGAAAAATATAAATATGTATATTTTAAACTTCACTTTCATGAGAAGTATTTATATTCCAATGTTATACTTAAGAAATAAGTTAATAGTTAAGGCAATAGCAGTAAAATATCATTTAT
Organism: Monochamus alternatus; assembly: GCA_037114965.1. Classification (NCBI taxonomy): domain Eukaryota; kingdom Metazoa; phylum Arthropoda; class Insecta; order Coleoptera; family Cerambycidae; genus Monochamus; species Monochamus alternatus. Next base: position 43,781,415 of record CM073428.1, on the reverse strand, counting down.
GGTTTGTACAGTATATTATAGATTACTTATTTATGTCTTTAGGAAATTTAAAGAAACTTAAATTACTATTTACAGATGATATATTTAAACATCTAACTGCTGCGCAGCGAGTCGTTCCTCGATCAGACTGAAAATATTGCTTTAATACGGCTCTGTATAACCGATGTTCGCACTCCCAGAGTTGGATGTAAACTGAGGTCTCTGCAGCTTGAAATGGATGCGCGAGCTGTTATGCGCGACTTATTATTTCGGCCCGAGTGTTTTACTGGTCTCCCTATACTGTGCTGATATCTTAAAAATAATTTCAAAAGATGTATGAGCGCGCACCTGGTCTTTAACCTGCCATTAATTTAATTTGAATAAGCACATATAATCCAAGATCCCCCAATGAAAGCATGACAGGTTAAATGCTAAACAAAAATCGATCAAATTTCATGCCTGTGTTTAAAATATTTATATATAAATATAATTTTTCTATCATCGTTTTAAAATTGGAATACTTAATACATTATTCGAATTTGCGGTCACCTAATATCCATTGTTAAAATCCTTATGCGTGGCAACAGAGCTGAAATCTCCGACGACACTATAAAGCGATTTAACTCTGTGTGCTAGAGATGGGTAGTTCGCGAACGAACTAGTACAAACGAACTATTCACTTTACTGAATGAAATGAATCATTCCTTCTTGTCGGACTGAATCATTCTCTGTGAACTAAAAGCAACGTTGATTCTAAAAAATTTAACAATGTAATTCAGGCGAATCAAATTCAGTCCTTCTATACTTATTCAGTAGTTCACTGAATTAAATGAAAAATTGCAGCTGACGATTAGCCATAGACGGTATCGGAGATGTGACTCAATGACCGGTTTCAGTCGCATCACCTATATAGAATAGCTAGTTCGGTGTCTTGCGACAGAATATTTTCTTAAGCAGAGTAACAGAAAAACGAGCTCCATTAAAATTAGACAAAATTTCTAAAATTTTGTTTTTAAACGCGAATTTTTTAATGTTTAGAATTTATTTATGAAATTAGTTTTTTTTTATTTTAAATATTACTTCTTTTGTTAATTTAATACAATATTTTCACACCTAAAATTATATTTTATTATCTATATTTAAATGCTTACCTATAAATGTTTTAATCTAAAATCTAGATTTGTCTGTAATCTCGAAAGCATCGTATATCGTTATACCTATGCCTCTAAATTACGATACCACGCGAGTCATGAAACAGTGCCAGTATTGAACATCGAGACTGAACGATCGGTGGTCGAATTACAAAAATACAATTCTCGACCGTACTAAATCAAATGAATTACTCAAGTGAATGATTCTCTTAGGTGAATGAGACTGATAGAATGAATTCACCAAAATGAACTAAAAGTCCCATCTCTACTGTGTGCCGGGTCTGAGTAAAATCCATATATGTAATACTACTATATTGCGGGTTTCGGCCTACGAATTCAGCCGAGAACTTTGTGCCCTCTTTGTTCGTCTGATGCACTTGTGAGAAATGCGCATGCGCGGAATCGATTCACACATCCAATGAAATTAAACTTCTAAAATGACACCGCCCACCTACCATCCACTTCGTCAACGGCTTGTTTTGAATTTTTAACCTAGAAAAACACTAACCTATTTCTAACAGTGACAGTAAATAGTTATTTGATTTAGTAAAACATCTTTTGAAATGAAAAGAAATATAAAACAAGGAAGTAAATGTGTTTTAATTAGAATCTGGTTACACAAACAGTGAGAGAGTGTTAAATATACCTATAAAAAAATTAAGAATTGAATATGAAAACATAACTATAAGAATGGTGTTTGATACGAATATTTACAGAAATAACTTTATTTTTAATAAAATCGGCTCAACAGTGCAAGAATGCCAAGAAATAGATGAAATAATACATATTTATATGTATTATGATACATGACATGTCGAAGCGTATTTATTAAATGTTTCAGGATGCAATTAATTTAAACAATCTTGAAATTTTCACCTTGTTAGGAGCATAATCATTCGATTTGTAGGAATAAGAAGGTCCGTTTAATTTTTTATATTGCCCACAAATTTTGACGTTTGCAAAATGTCAGGCATTGAAATAGACATTGCCAGGTCTCAGAACCTATGCCAGTAAAAGAGGTAATTTGTAACTTATACTATTATAATAGAGTAACAAAGGTACTAAATATAATAAATAATTTTAATAAATACTTAATTTGTTAGATCTGGGGATGTCGATAGCAATGACCTCTGGATTTTGAGGGGCTCATAACTTTGGACGGAATAATATTTGTGTGAATCCCTACTTTGACTTATCTGGTAGCGAAGTTTATAAAACCAATGATATTAATATCTTACTTATTGTTAAAAATGATGACGGATGCTGGAACTCTTACTTGGTGGCACCTCGAGAGACGAAAGGGGAAATACAATAGCCCCTTGATTGGGAGGAATAGCGGAATCAACGATCAAGACACGGCATTCGATATATAGATCCTAACATAGTAGCACATTCGATTATTGTTAGCTTATTTACTGTCCAACTTTAAGTAATATACGGCTTGTAATTCTTATATATTAAAATCCGTTGTTTTTTCTCGCTCCCACCGGGGGCGCGAAAAAGGGTCATTTTGCATTCCCAAAGGCTTTTTTCGCGAGCCGCGCGGCGGCGAGTACGGGTGCGCGGAGTCGAGTTCGGTCCTCGGGTCGTCGCTTAGGCGTATTTTCGTTGATTATTTTTACTTTTTTCCGGGCGAAATTTGCGTTTTTCCGGAGGTCTGCGGACGCTACATTTCGATTTTCGCGAGGGAACGAGACAAAAGTCGAAAAAAACGCCCCTTATCGGAAGTCCCGCGACCGCTCGGAGGCCGATTTTGCTTCGCGCGAGGTATTTTACGCGAGCCTTCCGGCGACGCCGCCGCGGGCGAATCGGTTTATTTGGTCCTTTCTTCGTCGCGACGAAACGCTCGGCGGACCGTTTTTCGCGTTTTTCTAGATAAATTTTCCGTTTTTCGTAGGGTCCTCACAAGCCGTTCTCGGCGACCGAGATGGATATAGCGCGGGCGGAGCTTATCGGTTGGGAATCAGAGAAACGTCAGTTGTTCAGTGCGAAATATATTTGGACGTCAAATTATTTCGGATTCGATATTTTCGTATTTTTCCGCATTCCTTTCCACCAAGCCATATCGAAACGTAAACTTTGAACCTTCTACAATGTGTCGCGTGCCTCAGATCTGGGTGTAAAATTCGATTTTGTAGCGAAAATAGTGAAAATATGCGTCCACGCACGTTTGTCCGGCGATCGGCCTTCAGAAACGTCAAACTTCGAGCCCGACGGTGCGGTAAGGTGACATCTCCCAAGAAAACGTAAGCAATTTCGCTAAATGGGCCGATCGGAGGCCCGCAAAGGCCAGAAAAGGTAAATTTAAAGTCTCTAGATACTTTCTGTTATGCGAGCGCTGGGTTTTCAGTTCGTTTTTAGATGGAAATGTGCAAAAATAACAACCCAGACGGGAAACGACAGCAAGGCAAATGGCCGACATCACAAAAATTTCAAAACGATTACATTCTCCAAAGTAAGTACACCTTTATTTCCATAAAACCATATCGAAACGTAAACTTTGAACCTTCTACAATATCCCGCGTGCCTCGATCTGGGTTTAAAATTCGATTTTATAGTGAAATTATAGAAAATTTGGTAGACTGCACTCCGCCATCAGAAACGTCAAACGACGAGTGGTGACAGTTCATATTAAAACATAGGAAATTTCGCCGAATGGACCGATCGGAGGCCCGCAAAGGCAAGAAAAGGTAAATTTAAAGTCTCTAGATACTTTCTGTTATGCGAGCGCTGGGTTTCCAGTTCGTTTTTAGATGGAAATGTGCAAAAATAACGACCGAGACGGCAAGGAAGAGGAAGGCAAATGCCAGTCATCACAAAAACTTCAAAACGATTACATTCTCCAAAGTAAGTACCCCTTTATTTCCATAAAACCATATCGAAACGTAAACTTTGAACCTTCTACAATTTCCCGCGTGCCTCAGATCTGGGTTTAAAATTCGATTTTATAGTGAAAATAACGAAAATTTGGTAGACTGCACTCCGTCGGGAGCGCGATCTTCAGAAACGTCAAACGACGAGTGGTGACAGTTCAGATTAAAACATAGGAAATTTCGCTAAATGGGCCGATCGGAGCCCCCCGAAGGCCGAAAACGGTAAATTTTAAGTCTCTAGATACTTTCTGTTACGCGAGCGCTGGGTTTTAAGGTCTTTTTTGTATCGAAATTTGCATAAATTCGCACCCAGACGGGGTAACAGTGACGTCAGCAATGTGGCGCTCTTCAAATTTTTCGAGGCGCTTCGGTTATATACAATGCGACTCAAAAAAGCTCGATGTACGGGGTGTTACGATAAAAATTGACGAGAAAAAAATAAAAATTATAGATTCGAGGAAATTTTCGGTTTTTTCGCTTCGGAGGGGTCGTCTGACGTGCGAAAGATCGTTTTATATACAAAGTGTTGGAAGAATGTCGAACGCTAAAAAAATGTCAAAATTAAGGGAACTGACATTTTTTTTTTACGAAACTTCAGTCGGGGGTCTCTTACCGCACTAATTATCGAAAAAAATACGGGGTGTTTAAAAAAACCGAACCTTTATCGAAAAATCCTCAAAATTTGTGAATTTAAAATTTCCTTTTTTTTCTGAAACTCTTCGCGATAGTCTGCAGAAAAACTATACTAATTAAAAATACAGGGGGTTTAGAAAAACCGAACCATTCTCTTGAAATCCTCAAATTTCGTGGAATTCAAAGTTTTTTTTGTAAACACTTTTTGCAATAGGCTGTTAAAAAAAAATATATATACTAATGAAAATATCCAGTGTTTAAGAGAACCGAACCATTCTCTAAAAATCCTCAAAATTCGTGGAATTAATATTTCTTTTTGTAGACACCTTTCACAATAGGCTGTAAAAAAAACTGTAATAATGAAAAAATACAGAGTGTTTAACAAAACCAAACCATTCTCTAAGAATCCTCACAATTCATGGAATATTTTTTAATGAAACTTTTCACAATGGTCTGTAAGAAAACTTTACTAATTAAAAAACTACTGGGTGTTTCAAAAAACAGAACCATTCCCTAAAAATTCTCAAAATGTATGGAATTAATATTTTTGTTATGACACCTTTCACAATAGGCTGCAAAAAAACTACCCTTATTAAAAAAATGCAGGATGTTTTACAAAACCGAACCATTTTCTAATAATCCTCAAAATTCATGGAATACATTTTTTTTTATGAAACTTATCGCAATAGTCTGCAAAAAGACTATACTAATGAACAAATCAAAATTCGTGGAATTAATATTTCTTTTTTTAGACACCTTTCACAATAGGCTGTAAAAAAACTGTAATAATGAAAAAATACTGGGTGTTTAAAAATACCGAACCATTCTCTTGATATCCTCGAAATTCATGGAATTAAAAAAATTTTTTTACAAAACTTTTCACAAAAAACTGCAAAAAACTGTCCTACTGAAAAAATACAGGATGTTTAAAAAAAACGAACCATTCCCTAAAAATCATCAAAATTTAAGGAATTAATATATTTTTTTTGTAGACACCTTTCACAATAGAATGTAAAAAAACTGTAATAATGAAATAATACAGGGTGTTTGAAAAAACCGAACCATTGTCTAATAATCCTCAAAATTCATGGAATTAAATTTTTTTTTATGAAACTTATCGCAATAGTCTGCAGACAAACCATACTAATTAAAAAATACTGGGTGTTTAAAAAACCGAACCATTCTCTTGAAATCCTCGCAATTTATGGAATTAATATTTTTTTTTGTAGACACCTTTCACAATAGGTTGTAAAAAAACTGTAATGATGAAAAAATATAGAGTGTTTAAAAAAACCTAACCATTCACTAAAAATCCTCAACATACATGGAATTAAACTTTTTTTTATAAAACTTATCGCAATAGTCTGCAGAAAAACTATACTAATTAAAAAATACTGGGTGTTTAAAAAAATCGAACCATTCTCTTGAAATCCTCGAAATTTATGGAATTAATATTTTTTTTGTAGACACTTTTCACAATGGGCCGTAAAAAACTGTAATAATGAATAAATACAGAGCGTTTAAAAAAACCGAACCATTCTCTAAAAATCCTCAAAATAAATGGAATTAAACTTTTTTTTATAAAACATATCGCAATAGTCTGCAGAAAAACTATACTAATTAAAAAATACTGGGTGTTTAAAAAAACCGAACCATTCTCTTGAAATCCTCGAAATTCATGAAATTAAACATTTTTTTTGATAAAACTTTTCACAATAGGCTGTAAAAAAACTGTAATAATGGAAAAAAGCAGGAGGTTCAAAAAAACCGCACCATTATCTAAAATTCCTCCAAATTCAGGGAATTGAAAATTTTTTTTATGTCACTTTTCGCAGTAAGTTGCAAAACAACTGTACAAATTAGAAAATACTGTACTAATTAAAAAATACTGGGTAATTAAAAAAACCGAACTATTCTCTAAAATCATCGAAATTCGTGGAATTGAAAATTTTGTTTTAACGACACTTTTCGCAATACACTATAAAAAATCTAACCTAATGAAAAAATACTTAGTGTTTACAAAAACCGAAACGTTCTCTAAAAATCCTCAAAATTCGTGGAATTAAAAAAATTTTTTGATGAAATATTTTACATTCTAAAAATCCTTAAAACCTGGAATTGAAAATACTTTTTTGATTTGTGATGAAACTTTTTACAATAGTTTGTAAAAAAACTATAAAAAATACATACTTTGGTATTATTATGTGTATATAAACACATACTTATGAAAAAATACAGGGTGTAAAATAAAGAACCATTCTCTAGATCCACAAAATTTATGGATTTTAATTTTTTTATGAAACTTTTCACGATTGTAAAAAAGTTATACTAATGAGCAAATACAGGGTGTTTAACAAAACCAAACCATTCTCTAAAAGTCCTCAAAATTCCTGGAATTGAAAATTTTTTTTGATGAAACTTTTTACAATGTTCTGTAGGAAAAATATACTAATGACAAAATACTGGGTGTTAAAAAAACACGAACCATTCTCTACTGCTGATCTGCATCTACTATAATTGATAAAAGATAGACAATTTGAGAAGTGTTAAATAATAGAACAGATCATACTGCTGATCTGCACCTACGATAATTAATAGTCATAAATATAGAAGCGTGCATAATATTATAAACAAAAATTTTAAGAAGTATTAAATGAAAGAACAGATCATACTGCTGATCTGCGCCTACGATAATTGATAAAAAACAGAAAAGCATAACTAATGTATTTAACAATTTTGAGAAATGTTAAATAAAAGAACAGATCATACTGCTGATCTGCACCTACGACAATTGATAGTGATAAAAATACAAGAGTGCATAATATTGTAACCAAAAATTTTAAAATGTATTAAATTAAAGAACAGATCATACTGCTGATCTGCACCTGCGATAATTGAAACTGTCATGGAAGTATAAATATTTCTTTGATGAAACTTTTAACAATGGTCTATATAGAGACTATTTTAATGAGAACAATACAGGGTGTTTAAGAAAACTGAACCAATATTGAAACTCCCAAAATACATGGACTTACAAAAGTTTGTTTTGATGAAACTATTGACAATGTTTTGTATAAAAACTATGCTAATGACAAAATACAGAATGTTTAAAACAACCGAACTATTCCCTAATAATCCTCAAAATTCATGGAATTAATTTATTTTTTTATGAAACTTTTTGCAATAGTCTGCAGAAAAACTACCCTAACGAAAAAATGCAGGGTGTTTAAAAAAACCGAACCATTCTCTACTGCTGATCTGCTTCTACGATAATTTATAAAAGATAGACAAGCGTAACTAATATAGGTAACAAATTTGAGAAGTGTTAAATAATAGAACAGATCATACTGCTGATCTGCACCTAGGATAATTAATAGTCATAAAAATACAAGCGTGCATAATATTATAAACAAAAATTTTAAGAAATGTTAAATGAAAGAACAGATCATACTGCTGATCTGCACCTACAATAATTGATAAAAAACAGAAAAGCATAACTAATGTATTTAACAATTTTGAGAAATATTAAATAAAAGAACAGATCATACTGCTGATCTGCACCTACGACAATTGATAGTGATAAAAATACAAGAGTGCATAATATTGTAACCAAATATTTTAAAATGTATTAAATTAAAGAACAGATCATACTGCTGATCTGCACCTACAATAATTGATCAAAAAACAGAAAAGCATAACTAATGTATTTAACAATTTTGAGAAATGTTAAATAAAAGAACAGATCATACTGCTGATCTGCACCTACAATAATTGATAAAAAACAGAAAAGCATAACTAATGTATTTAACAATTTTGAGAAATATTAAATAAAAGAACAGATCATACTGCTGATCTGCACCTACGACAATTGATAGTGATAAACATACAAGAGTGTATAATATTGTAACCAAAAATTTTAAAATGTATTAAATTAAAGAACAGATCATACTGCTGATCTGCACCTGCGATAATTGAAACTGTCATGGAAGTATAATATTTCTTTGATGAAACTTATAACAATAGTCTATATTTAAACTATTTTAATGAGAACAATACAGGGTGTTTAAAAAACCGAACGATTCTCTACTGCTGATCTGCATCTACGATAATTGATAAAAGACAGACAAGCGTAACTAATATAGGTAACAAATTTGAGAAGTGTTAAATAATAGAACAGATCATACTGCTGATCTGCACCTACGATAATTAATAGTCATAAAAATAGAAGCGTGCATAAAATTATAAACAAAAATTTTATGAAGTGTTAAATGAAAGAACAGATCATACTGCTGATCTGCGCCTACGATAATTGATAAAAAACAGAATAGCATAACTAATGTATTTAACAATTTTGAGAAATGTTAAATAAAAGAACAGATCATACTGCTGATCTGCACCTACGACAATTGATAGTGATAAAAATACAAGAGTGCATAATATTGTAACCAAAAATTTTAAAATGTATTAAATTAAAGAACAGATCATACTGCTGATCTGCACCTGCGATAATTGAAACTGTCATGGAAGTATAATATTTCTTTGATGAAACTTTTTGCAATAGTCTGCAGAAAAACTACCCTAACGAAAAAATGCAGGGTGTTTAAAAAAACCGAACCATTCTCTACTGCTGATCTGCATCTACGATAATTGATAAAAGATAGACAAGCGTAACTAATATAGGTAACAAATTTGAGAAGAGTTAAATAATAGAACAGATCATACTGCTGATCTGCACCTACGATAATTAATAGTCATAAAAATAGAAGCGTGCATAATATTATAAACAAAAATTTTAAGAAGTGTTAAATGAAAGAACAGATCATACTGCTGATCTGCACCTACGATAATTGATAAAAAACAGAAAAGCATAACTAATGTATTTAACAATTTTGAGAAATGTTAAATAAAAGAACAGATCATACTGCTGATCTGCACCTACGACAATTGATAGTGATAAAAATACAAGAGTGCATAATATTGTAACCAAAAATTTTAAAATGTATTAAATTAAAGAACAGATCATACTGCTGATCTGCACCTGCGATAATTGAATCTGTCATGGAAGTATAATATTTCTTTGATGAAACTTTTAACAATAGTCTATATGGAAACTATTTTAATGAGAACAATACAGGGTGTTTATAAAACCGAACGATTTTCTACTGCTGACCTGCATCTACGACAATTGATAAAAGACAGACAAGCGTAACTAATATAGGTAACAAATTTGAGAAGTGTTAAATAATAGAACAGATTATACTGCTGATCTGCACCTACGATAATTAATAGTCATAAAAATAGAAGCGTGCATAATATTATAAACAAAAATTTTAAGAAGTGTTAAATGAAAAAACAGATCATACTGCTGATCTGCACCTGCGATAATTGAAACTGTCATGGAAGTATAATATTTCTTTGATGAAACTTTTTGCAATAGTCTGCAGAAAAACTACCCTAACGAAAAAATGCAGGGTGTTTAAAAAAACCGAACCATTCTCTACTGCTGATCTGCATCTACGATAATTGATAAAAGATAGACAAGCGTAACTAATATAGGTAACAAATTTGAGAAGTATTAAATAATAGAACAGATCATACTGCTGATCTGCACCTACGATAATTAATAGTCATAAAAATAGAAGCGTGCATAATATTATAAACAAAAATTTTAAGAAGTGTTAAATGAAAAAACAGATCATTCTGCTGATCTGCACCTGCGATAATTGAAACTGTCATGGAAGTATAATATTTCTTTGATGAAACTTTTTGCAATAGTCTGCAGAAAAACTACCCTAACGAAAAAATGCAGGGTGTTTAAAAAAACCGAACCATTCTCTACTGCTGATCTGCATCTACGATAATTGATAAAAGATAGACAAGCGTAACTAATATAGGTAACAAATTTGAGAAGTGTTAAATAATAGAACAGATCATACTGCTGATCTGCACTTACGATAATTAATAGTCATAAAAATAGAAGCGTGCATAATATTATAAACAAAAATTTTAAGAAGTGTTAAATGAAAGAACAGATCATACTGCTGATCTTCGCCTACGATAATTGATAAAAAACAGAATAGCATAACTAATGTATTTAACAATTTTGAGAAATGTTAAATAAAAGAACAGATCATTCTGCTAATCTACACCTACGACAATTGATAGTGATAAAAATACAAGAGTGCATAATATTATAAACAAAAATTTTAAGAAGTGTTAAATGAAAAAACAGATCATACTGCTGATCTGCACCTGCGATAATTGAAACTGTCATGGAAGTATAATATTTCTTTGATGAAACTATTTTAATGAGAACAATACAGGGTGTTTAAAAAACCGAACGATTCTCTACTGCTGATCTGCATCTACGATAATTGATAAAAGACAGACAAGCGTAACTAATATAGGTAACAAATTTGAGAAGTGTTAAATAATAGAACAGATCATACTGCTGATTTGCACATACGATAATTAATAGTCATAAAAATAGAAGCGTGCATAATATTATAAACAAAAATTTTAAGAAGTGTTAAATGAAAGAACAGATCATACTGCTGATCTGTACCTACGACAATTGATAGTGATAAATATACAATAAGTGCATAATAATGTAACCAAAACTTTTAAAATGTATTAAATTAAAGAACAGATCATACTGCTGATCTGCACCTGCGATAATTGAAACTGTCATGGAAGTATAATTATTTCTTTGATGAAACTTTTAACAATGGTCTATATGGAAACTGTTTTAATGAGAACAATACAGGGTGTTTAAAAAAACCAAACCATTCTCAAATAATCCTCAAAATTCATGGATTTAAAAATTACTTTTTCTTAAACTCTTCGCAATGATCTGCAGAAAAACTATACTACTGAAAATATCCGGTGTCCACCATCCCAAGAAAGGTCAAGTCGGCGATAGCCGACTTGCCACCTTTCTAGTTTCTTATATATTAAAATCCGTTGTTTTTTCTCGCTCCCACCGGGGGTGCGAAAAAGGGGCAAAGTGTCCGTTGAAAGGCTTTTTTCGCGAGCCGCGCAGCGGCGAGTATGGGTGCGCGGAGTCGAGTTCGGTCCTTGGGTCGTCGCTTAGGCGTATTTTGGTTGGTTATTTTTACTTTTTTCCGGTCCAATTTTGCGTTTTTCCGGAGGTCTGCGGACGCCGGTTTGCGATTTTCGCGAGGAAACGAGACAAAAGTGAGATGGATATAGCTTATCGGCAGGGAATCGGAGAAACGTCAGTTGTTCAGTGCGAAATATATTTAGACGTCAAACTATTTCGGATTCGATATTTTCGTATTTTCCCGCATTCCTTTCCACGAAGCCATATCGAAACGTAAACTTTGAACCTTCTACGATATCCCGCGTACCTCAGATCTGGGTTTGAAATTCGATTTTATACCGAAAATAGTGAAAATATGCGTCCACACACGTTCGCCCGACAATCGGCCTTCAGAAACGTCAAACTTCGAGACCGAAGGTGCGATGCGGTGACATCTCCCAAGAAAACGTAAGAAATTTCGTTAAATGGGCCGATCGGAGGCCCGCAAAGGTCAGAAAAGGTAAATTTAAAGTCTCTAGATACTTTCTGTTATGCGAGCGCTGGATTTTGAGTTCGTTTTTAGATGGAAATGTGCAAAAATAACGACCGAGACGGGAAGGAAGAGGAAGGCAAATGGCCGACATCACAAAAATTTCAAAACGATTACATTCTCCAAAGTAAGTACCTCTTTATTTCCATAAAACCATATCGAAACGTAAACTTTGAACCTTCTACAATATCCCGCGTGCCTCAGATCTGGGTTGAAAATTCGATTTTATAGTGAAAATAGCGAAAATTCTCACGCCCTTCAGAAACGTCAAACGGCGGCTGGGTGACAGTTCAGATTAAAACATAGGAAATTTCGCTAAATGAGCCGATCGGAGCCCCCCGAAGGCCGAAAACGGTAAATTTGAAGTCTCTAGATACTCTCTGTTATGCGAGCGCTGGGTTTTAAGGTCGTTTTTGTATCGAAATTTGCATAAATCCGCACCCAGACGGGGTAACAGTGACGTCAGCAATGTGGCGCTTTTCAAATTTTTCGAAGCATATATGGGGTGACTCAAAAAAGCTCGATGTACGGGGTGTTCCGATAAAAATTGATGAGAAAAAAATAAAAATTACAGATTCGAGGAAATTTTCGGTTTTTTCGCTTCGGAGGGGTCGTTTGACGTGCGAAAGACCGTTTTATATACAAAGTGTTGGAAAAATGTCGAACGTTAAAAAAATGTCAAAATTAAGGGAACTAAAATTTTTTTTTTTTACGAAACTTCAGTCGGGAGTCTCTTACCGCACTAATTATCAAAAATAATACGGGGTGTTTAAAAAAACCGAACCGTTCTCAAAAAAATCCTCAAAATTCGTGGAATTAATATTTCTTTTTGTAGACACCTTTCACAATAGGCTGTAAGAAAAACTGTAATAATGAAAAAATACTGGGTGTTTAAAAAAACCGAACCATTCTCTTGAAATCCTCGCAATTTATGGAATTAATATTTTTTTTGTAGACACTTTTCACAATAGGCTGTAAAAAAACTGTAATGATGAAAAAATATAGAGTGTTTAAAAAAACCTAACCATTCACTAAAAATCCTCAAAATACATGGAATTAAACTTTTTTTTATAAAACTTATCGCAATAGTCTGCAGAAAAACTATACTAATTAAAAAATACTGGGTGTTTAAAAAACCGAACCATTCTCTTGAAATCCTCGAAATTCATGGAATTAAAAATTTATTTGATAAAACTTTTCACAATAGGCTGTAAAAAAACTGTAATAATGAAAAAATACAGGAGGTTCAAAAAAACCGAACCATTATCTAAAATTCCTCCAAATTCAGAGAATTGAAAATTTTTTTTATGTCACTTTTCGCAATAAGTTGCAAAAATACTGTACTAATTAAAAAATACTGTACTCATTAAAAAATACTGGGTAATTAAAAAAACCGAACTATTCTCTAAAATCATCGAAATTCGTGGAATTGAAAATTTTGTTTTAACGACACTTCGCAATACACTATAAAAAAAACTAACCTAATGAAAAAATACTTAGTGTTTACAAAAACCGAACCATTCTCTAAAAATCCTCAAAATTCGTGGAATTAAAAAATTTTTTCGATGAAACATTTTACATAATATTCTGAAGGAAAACTATACTAATGTAAAAATACTGAATGTTTAAAAAAATCGAATCATTCTAAAAAATCCTTAAAACTTGGAATAATTTTTTTTTTTTTATTTTAGATGAAACTTTTTGCAATAGCTTTTTGCAAATATATACTTTGGTATTATTATGTGTATATAAATACATACTTATGAAAAAATATAGGGTGTAAAATAAAGAACCATTCTCTAGATCCACAAAATTTATGGAATTTAATTTTTTTTATGAAACTTTTCACGATTGTAAAAAAGTTTTACTAATGAGCAAATACAGGGTGTTTAACAAAACCAAACCATTCTCTAAAAGTCCTCAAAATTCCTGGAATTGAAATTTTTTTTATGAAACTTTTTACAATGTTCTGTAGGAAAAATATACTAATGACAAAATACTGGGTGTTTTAAAAAATCGAACCATTCTCTACTGCTGATCTGCGCCTACGATAATTGATAAAAAACAGAAAAGCATAACTAATGTATTTAACAATTTTGAGAAATGTTAAATAAAAGAACAGATCATACTGCTGATCTGCACCTACGACAATTGATAGTGATAAACATACAAGAGTATATAATATTGTAACCAAAAATTTTAAAATGTATTAAATTAAAGAACAGATCATACTGCTGATCTGCACCTGCGATAATTGAAACTGTCATGGAAGTATAAATACTTCTTTGATGAAACTTTTAACAATGGTCTATATGGAAACTATTTTAATGAGAACAATTCAGGGTGTTTAAAAAAACCGAACCATTCTCAAATAATCCTCAAAATTCATCGATTTAAAAATTTCTTTTTCTGAAACTCCTCGCAATAGTCTGCAGAAAAACTATGATAATGAAAATATCCGATGTCCACCATCCCAAGAAAGGTCAAGTCGGCGATAGCCGACTTGCCACCTTTCTAGTTCTATTATATTAAAATCCGTTGTTTTTTCTCGCTCCCACCGGGCGGGCGAAAAAGGGGCATTTTACCGCCACTAAGGCTTTTTTCGCGAGCCGCGCGGCGGCGAGTACGGGCGCGTCGAGTCGAGTTCGGTCCTTCCTGCGTAGCTTAGGCGTATTTTCGTTGGTTATTTTTACTTTTTTCCGGGCGAAATTTGCGTTTTTCCGGAGGTCTGCGGACGCTACATTTCGATTTTCGCGAGGGAACGAGACAAAAGTCGAAAAAAACGCCCCTTATCGGAAGTCCCGCGACCGCTCCGAGGCCGATTTTGCTTCGCGCGAGGTATTTTACGCGAGCCTTCCGGCGACGCGGCGGCGGGCCGGGAGCCTTCGTTCGTCCTTTCTCCGTCGCGACGGGGCGCCCGGCGGGCCGTTTTTCGCGTTTTTCTACGTAAATTTTCCGTTTTTCGTAGGGTCCTCGCCGGTCGATCTCGGCGACCGAGATGGATATAGCGCGGGCGGAGCTTATCGGCTGGGAATCAGAGACACGTCAGTTGTTCAGTGCGAAATATATTTAGACGTCAAACTATTTCCGATTCTATATTTTCGTATTTTCCCGCATTCCTTTCCGCCAAGCCATATCGAAACGTATACCTTGAACCTTCTACAATGTGTTGCGTGCCTCAGATCTGGGTTTAAAATTCGATTTTATAGCGAAAATAGTGAAAATATGCGTCCACGCACGTTCGTCCGACGATCGGCCTTCAGAAACGTCAAACTTCGAGCCAGACGGTGCGGTGCGGTGACATCTCCCAAGAAAACGTAAGAAATTTCGCCGAATGGGCCGATCGGAGGCCCGCAAAGGCCAGAAAAGGTAAATTTAAAGTCTCTAGATACTTTCTGTTATGCAAGCGCTGGGTTTTCAGTTCATTTTTAGATGGAAATGTGCAAAAATAACAACCCCGACGGGAAACGACGGCAAGGCAAATGGCCGACATCACAAAAATTTCAAAACGATTACATTCTCCAAAGTAAGTACCCCTTTATTTCCATAAAACCATATCGAAACGTAAACTTTGAACCTTCAACAATATCCCGCGTGCCTCAGATCTGGGTTTAAAATTCGATTTTATAGTGAAATTATAGAAAATTTGGTAGACTGCACTCCGCCATCAGAAACGTCAAACGACGAGTGGTGACAGTTCAGATTAAAACATAGGAAATTTCGCCGAATGGACCGATCGGAGGCCCGCAAAGGCCAGAAAAAGTAAATTTAAAGTCTCTAGATACTTTCTGTTATGCGAGCGCTGGATTTCCAGTTCGTTTTTAGATGGAAATGTGCAAAAATAACGACCGAGACGGCAAGGAAGAGGAAGGCAAATGCCAGTCATCACAAAAACTTCAAAACGATTACATTCTCCAAAGTAAGTACCCCTTTATTTCCATAAAACCATATCGAAACGTAAACTTTGAACCTTCTACAATTTCCCGCGTGCCTCAGATCTGGGTTTAAAATTCGATTTTATAGTGAAAATAACGAAAATTTGGTAGACTGCACTCCGTCGGGAGCGCGATCTTCAGAAACGTCAAACGACGAGTGGTGACAGTTCATATTAAAACATAGGAAATTTCGCTAAATGGGCCGATCGGAGCCCCCCGAAGGCCGAAAACGGTAAATTTAAAGTCTCTAGATACTTTCTGTTACGCGAGCGCTGGGTTTTAAGGTCTTTTTTGTATCGAAATTTGCATAAATCCGCACCCAGACGGGATAACAGTGACGTCAGCAACGTGGCGCTCTTCAAATTTTTCCAGGCATATACAGTGCGACTCAAAAAAGCTCGATGTACGGGGTGTTCCGATAAAAATTGACGAGAAAAAAATAAAAATTACAGATTCGAGGAAATTTTCGGTTTTTTCGCTTCGGAGGGGTCGTCTGACGTGCGAAAGACCGTTTTATATACAAAGTGTTGGAAAAATGTCGAACGCTAAAAAAATGTCAAAATTAAGGGAACTGAAATTTTTTTTTTACGAAACTTCAGTCGGGGGTCTCTTACTGCACTAATTAACGAACAAAATACGGGGTGTTTAAAAAAACCGAACCTTTATCGAAAAATCCTCAAAATTTGTGAATTTAAAAATTCCTTTTTTTTCTGAAACTCTTCGCGATAGTCTGCAGAAAAACTATACTAATTAAAAATACAGGAGGTTTAAAAAAACCGAACCATTCTCTTGAAATCCTCAAATTTCGTGGAATTCAAGGTTTTTTTTGCAAACACTTTTTGCAATAGGCTGTTAAAAAAAAATATATATACTAATGAAAATATCCAGTGTTTAAGAGAACCGAACCATTCTCTAAAAATCCTCAAAATTCGTGGAATTAATATTTCTTTTTGTAGACACCTTTCACAATAAGCTGTAAAAAAAACTGTAATAAAGAAAAAATACAGGGTGTTTAACAAAACCAAACCATTCTCTAAGAATCCTCACAATTCATGGAATATTTTTTAATGAAACTTTTCACAATGGTCTGTAAGAAAACTTTACTAATTAAAAAACTACTGGGTGTTTCAAAAAACAGAACCATTCCCTAAAAATCCTCAAAATGTATGGAATTAATATTTTTGTTATGACACCTTTCACAATAGGCTGCAAAAAAACTACCCTTATTAAAAAAATGCAGGATGTTTTACAAAACCGAACCATTTTCTAATAATCCTCAAAATTCATGGAATACATTTTTTTTTTATGAAACTTATCGCAATAGTCTGCAAAAAGACTATACTAATGAACAAATCAAAATTCGTGGAATTAATATTTCTTTTTTTAGACACCTTTCACAATAGGCTGTAAAAAAACTGTAATAATGAAAAAATACTGGGTGTTTAAAAATACCGAACCATTCTCTTGATATCCTCGAAATTCATGGAATTAAAAAATTTTTTTTACAAAACTTTTCACAAAAAACTGCAAAAAACTGTCCTACTGAAAAAATACAGGATGTTTAAAAAAAACGAACCATTCCCTAAAAATCATCAAAATTTAAGGAATTAATATATTTTTTTTGTAGACACCTTTCACAATAGAATGTAAAAAAACTGTAATAATGAAATAATACAGGGTGTTTGAAAAAACCGAACCATTGTCTAATAATCCTCAAAATTCATGGAATTAAATTTTTTTTTATGAAACTTATCGCAATAGTCTGCAGACAAACCATACTAATTAAAAAATACTGGGTGTTTAAAAAACCGAACCATTCTCTTGAAATCCTCGCAATTTATGGAATTAATATATTTTTTTTGTAGACACCTTTCACAATAGGTTGTAAAAAAACTGTAATGATGAAAAAATATAGAGTGTTTAAAAAAACCTAACCATTCACTAAAAATCCTCAACATACATGGAATTAAACTTTTTTTTATAAAACTTATCGCAATAGTCTGCAGAAAAACTATACTAATTAAAAAATACTGGGTGTTTAAAATAATCGAACCATTCTCTTGAAATCCTCGAAATTTATGGAATTAATATTTTTTTTGTAGATACTTTTCACAATGGGCCGTAAAAAACTGTAATAATGAATAAATACAGAGCGTTTAAAAAAACCGAACCATTCTCTAAAAATCCTCAAAATACATGGAATAAAACTTTTTTTTATAAAACTTATCGCAATAGTCTGCAGAAAAACTATACTAATTAAAAAATACTGGGTGTTTAAAAAAACCGAACCATTCTCTTGAAATCCTCGAAATTCATGAAATTAAACATTTTTTTTGATATAACTTTTCACAATAGGCTGTAAAAAAACTGTAATAATGGAAAAAAGCAGGAGGTTCAAAAAAACCGCACCATTATCTAAAATTCCTCCAAATTCAGGGAATTGAAAATTTTTTTTATGTCACTTTTCGCAGTAAGTTGCAAAACAACTGTACAAATTAGAAAATACTGTACTAATTAAAAAATACTGGGTAATTAAAAAAACCGAACTATTCTCTAAAATCATCGAAATTCGTGGAATTGAAAATTTTGTTTTAACGACACTTTTCGCAATACACTATAAAAAATCTAACCTAATGAAAAAATACTTAGTGTTTACAAAAACCGAACCGTTCTCTAAAAATCCTCAAAATTCGTGGAATTAAAAAAATTTTTTGATGAAACATTTTACATTCTAAAAATCCTTAAAATCTGGAATTGAAAATTCTTTTTTGATTTGTGATGAAACTTTTTACAATAGTTTGTAAAAAAACTATAAAAAATACATACTTTGGTATTATTATGTGTATATAAACACATACTTATGAAAAAATACAGGGTGTAAAATAAAGAACCATTCTCTAGATCCACAAAATTTATGGATTTTAATTTTTTTTATGAAACTTTTCACGATTGTAAAAAAGTTATACTAATGAGCAAATACAGGGTGTTTAACAGAAGCAAACCATTCTCTAAAAGTCCTCAAAATTCCTGGAATTGAAAATTTTTTTTGATGAAACTTTTTACAATGTTCTGTAGGAAAAATATACTAATGACAAAATACTGGGTGTTTAAAAAACACGAACCATTCTCTACTGCTGATCTGCATCTACTATAATCGATAAAAGATAGACAATTTGAGAAGTGTTAAATAATAGAACAGATCATACTGCTGATCTGCATCTACGATAATTAATAGTCATAAATATAGAAGCGTGCATAATATTATAAACAAAAATTTTAAGAAGTATTAAATGAAAGAACAGATCATACTGCTGATCTGCGCCTACGATAATTGATAAAAAACAGAAAAGCATAACTAATGTATTTAACAATTTTGAGAAATATTAAATAAAAGAACAGATCATACTGCTGATCTGCACCTACGACAATTGATAGTGATAAACATACAAGAGTGTATAATATTGTAACCAAAAATTTTAAAATGTATTAAATTAAAGAACAGATCATACTGCTGATCTGCACCTGCGATAATTGAAACTGTCATGGAAGTATAATATTTCTTTGATGAAACTTTTAACAATAGTCTATATTTAAACTATTTTAATGAGAACAATACAGGGTGTTTAAAAAACCGAACGATTCTCTACTGCTGATCTGCATCTACGATAATTGATAAAAGACAGACAAGCGTAACTAATATAGGTAACAAATTTGAGAAGTGTTAAATAATAGAACAGATCATACTGCTGATCTGCACCTACGATAATTAATAGTCATAAAAATAGAAGCGTGCATAATATTATAAACAAAAATTTTAAGAAGTGTTAAATGAAAGAACAGATCATACTGCTGATCTGCGCCTACGATAATTGATAAAAAACAGAATAGCATAACTAATGTATTTAACAATTTTGAGAAATGTTAAATAAAAGAACAGATCATACTGCTGATCTGCACCTACGACAATTGATAGTGATAAAAATACAAGAGTGCATAATATTGTAACCAAAAATTTTAAAATGTATTAAATTAAAGAACAGATCATACTGCTGATCTGCACCTGCGATAATTGAAACTGTCATGGAAGTATAATATTTCTTTGATGAAACTTTTTGCAATAGTCTGCAGAAAAACTACCCTAACGAAAAAATGCAGGGTGTTTAAAAAAACCGAACCATTCTCTACTGCTGATCTGCATCTACGATAATTGATAAAAGACAGACAAGCGTAACTAATATAGGTAACAAATTTGAGAAGAGTTAAATAATAGAACAGATCATACTGCTGATCTGCACCTACGATAATTAATAGTCATAAAAATAGAAGCGTGCATAATATTATAAACAAAAATTTTAAGAAGTGTTAAATGAAAGAACAGATCATACTGCTGATCTGCACCTACGATAATTGATAAAAAACAGAAAAGCATAACTAATGTATTTAACAATTTTGAGAAATGTTAAATAAAAGAACAGATCATACTGCTGATCTGCACCTACGACAATTGATAGTGATAAAAATACAAGAGTGCATAATATTGTAACCAAAAATTTTAAAATGTATTAAATTAAAGAACAGATCATACTGCTGATCTGCACCTGGGATAATTGAAACTGTCATGGAAGTATAATATTCCTTTGATGCAACTTTAAACAATGGTCTATATGGAAACTATTTTAATGAGAACAATACAGGGTGTTTAAAAAAACCGAACCATTCTCCAATAATCATCAAAATTCATGGATTTAAATATTTCTTTTTCTGAAACTCTTCGCAATGGTCTGCAGAAAAACTATACTATTGAAAATATCCGGTGTCCACCATCCCAAGAAAGGTCAAGTCGGCGATAGCCGACTTGCCACCTTTCTAGTTCTATTATATTAAAATCCGTTGTTTTTTCTCGCTCCCACCGGGGGTGCGAAAAAGTGGAAAAGTATCTCCTCAAAGGCTTTTTTCGCGAGCCGCGCGGCGGCGAGCCCGGGTGCGCGGAGTCGAGTTCGGTCCTCGGGTCGTCGCTTAGGCGTATTTTGGTTGGTTATTTTTACTTTTTTCCGGGCGAAATTTGCGTTTTTCCGGAGGTCTGCGGACGCTACATTTCGATTTTCGCGAGGGAACGAGACAAAAGTCGAAAAAAACGCCCCTTATCGGAAGTACCGCGACCGCTCCGAGGCCGATTTTGCTTCGCGCGAGGTATTTTACGCGAGCCTTCCGGCGACGTCGCAGCGGGCTAATCGGTTTATTTGAACCTTTCTTCGTCGCGACGAGGCGCTCGGCGGACCGTTTTTCGCGTTTTTGTAGGTAAATTTTCCGTTTTTCGTAGGGTCCTCACAAGCCGTTCTCGGCGACCGAGATGGATATAGCGCGGGCGGAGCTTATCGGTTGGGAATCAGAGAAACGTCAGTTGTTCAGTGCGAAATATATTTAGGCGTCAAACTATTTCGGATTCGATATTTTCGTATTTTCCCGCATTCCCTTCCACCAAGCCATATCGAAACGTAAACTTTGAACCTTCTACAATGTGTCGCGTGCCTCAGATCTGGGTGTAAAATTCGATTTTATAGCGAAAATAGTGAAAATATGCGTCCACGCACGTTTGTCCGGCGATCGGCCTTCAGAAACGTCAAACTTCGAGCCCGACGGTGCGGTGTGGTGACATCTCCCAAGAAAACGTAAGAAATTTCGCTGAATGGGCCGATCGGAGGCCCGCAAAGGCCAGAAAAGGTAAATTTAAAGCCTCTAGATACTTTCTGTTATGCGAGCGCTGAGTTTTCAGTTCGTTTTTAGATGGAAATGTGCAAAAATAACAACCCCGACGGGAAACGACAGCAAGGCAAATGGCCGACATCACAAAAATTTCAAAACGATTACATTCTCCAAAGTAAGTACACCTTTATTTCCATAAAACCATATCGAAACGTAAACTTTGAACCTTCTACAATATCCCGCGTGCCTCATATCTGGGTTTAAAATTCGATTTTATAGTGAAAATAGCGAAAATTCTCACGCCCTTCAGAAACGTCAAACGGCGACTGGGTGACAGTTCAGAATAAAACATAGGAAATTTCGCTAAATGGGCCGATCGGAGGCCCGCAAAGGCCAGAAAAGGTAAATTTAAAGTCTCTAGATACTTTATGTTATGCCAGCGCTGGGTTTTAAGTTCGTTTTTAGATGGAAATTTGCAAAAATAACGACCGAGACGGGAAGGAAGAGCAAGGCAAACGCCAGTCATGACAAAAACTTCAAAACGATTACATTCTCCAAAGTAAGTACCCCTCTATTTCCATAAAGCCATATCGAAACGTAAACTTTGAACCTTTTACAATATCCCGCGTGCCTCAAATCTGGGTTTAAAATTCGATTTTATAGTAAAATTATAGATAATTTGCGGCACCTACACGTTCGGCGGCATTCGTGTTCGCTCGGCCGTCCTAAACCTCAAACGACTAGCCGGACGGTGTGGTGCATTGACAGCTCCCAATAAAACGTAAGATATTTCGCTAAATGGGCCGATCGGAGGCCCGCAAAGGCCAGAAAAGGTAAGTTTGAAGTCTCTAGATACTTTCTGTTATGCGAGCGCCGGATTTTGAGTTCGTTTTTAGATGGAAATGTGCAAAAATAACAACCAAGACGGGAGCGAAGAGCAAGGGAAATGCCAGTCATCACAAAAACTACAAAACGATTACATTCTCCAAAGTAAGTACCCCTTTATTCCCATAAAACCATATCGAAACGTAAACTTTGAACCTTCTACAATATCCCGCGTGCCTCAGATTTGGGTTTAAAATTCGATTTTATAGTGAAAATATAGAAAACTTGGTAGACTGCACTCCGTCGGGAGCGCCACCTTCAGAAACGTCAAACGACGAGTGGTGACAGTTCAGATTAAATCATAGGAAATTTCGCTAAATGGGCCGATCGGAGCCCCCCGAAGGCCGAAAACGGTAAATTTGAAGTCTCTAGATACTTTCTGTTATGCGAGCGCTGGATTTTCAGGTCGTTTTTATATCGAAATTTGCATAAATCCAAGACCAAGACGGGATAACAGTGACGTCAGCAATGTGGCGCTCTTCAAATTTTTCGAGGCGCTTCACATATATACAGTGCGACTCAAAAAAGCTCGATGTACGGGGTGTTACGATAAAAATTGACGAGAAAAAAATAAAAATTACAGATTCGAGGAAATTTTCGGTTTTTTCGCTTCGGAGGGGTCGTCTGACGTGCGAAAGACCGTTTTATATACAAAGTGTTGGAAAAATGTCGAACGCTAAAAAAATGTCAAAATTAAGGGAACTGAAAATTTTTTTTTTACGAAACCTCAGTCGGGGGTCTCTTACCGCACTAATTATCGAAAAAAATACGGGGTGTTTAAAAAAACCGAACCCTTATCTAAAAATCCTCAAAATTCGTGGATTTAAATATTCCTTTTTTTTCTGAAACTCTTCGCGATGGTCTGCAGAAAAACTATACCAATTAAAAATACAGGGGGTTTAAAAAAACCGAACCATTCTCTTGAAATCCTCAAATTTCGTGGAATTAAAAATTTTTTTTGTAAACACTTTTTGCAATAGGCTGTTAAAAAAATATATATACTAATGAAAATATCCAGTGTTTAAGAGAACCGAACCATTCTCTAAAAATCCTCAAAATTCGTGGAACTAATATTTCTTTTTGAAGACACCTTTCACAATAGGCTGTAAAAAAAACTGTAATAATGAAAAACTACAGGGTGTTTAACAAAACCAAACCATTCTCTAAGAATCCTCACAATTCATAGAATATTTTTTAATGAAACTTTTCACAATGGTCTGTAAGAAAACTTTACTAATTAAAAAACTACTGGGTGTTTACAAAAAACCGAACCATTCCCTAAAAATCCTCAAAATTTATGGAATTAATAATATTTTTGTTATGACACCTTTCACAATAGGCTGCAAAAAAACTACCCTTATTAAGAAAATGTAGGGTGTTTTACAAAACCGAACCGTTTTCTAATAATCCTCAAAATTCATGGAATTAAATTTTTTTTATGAAACTTATCGCAATAGTTTGCAAAAAGACTGTACTAATGAACAAATACTGGGTGTTAAAAAAAACCGTACCATTCTCTAAATATCCTCAAAATTCGTGGAATTAATATTTTTTTAGACACCTTTCACAATAGGCTGTAAAAAAACTGTAATAATGAAAAAATACTGGGTGTTTAAAAATACCGAACCATTCTCTTGATATCCTCGAAATTCATGGAATTAAAAAAATTTTTTAAAAAACTTTTCACAAAAAGCTGCAAAAAACTACCCTACTGAAAAAATACAGGATGTTTAAAAAAACGAACCATTCCCTAAAAATCATCAAAATTTAAGGAATTAATATATTTTTTTTGTAGACACCTTTCACAATAGAATGTAAAAAACTGTAATAATGAAATAATACAGGGTGTTTAAAAAACCGAACCATTCTCTTGAAATCCTCGCAATTTATGGAATTAATATTTTTTTTATAGACACTTTTCACAATAAGCTGTAAAAAAACTGTAATGATGAAAAAATATAGTGTTTAAAAAAACCTAACCATTCGCTAAAAATCCTCAAAATACATGGAATTAAACTTTTTTTTATAAAACTTATCACAATAGTCTGCAGAAAAACTATACTAATTAAAAAATACTGGGTGTTTAAAAAAACCGAACCATTCTCTTGAAATCCTCAAAATTCATGGAATTAAAAATTTTTTTTTATAAAACTTTTCACAATAGGCTGTAAAAAAACTGTAATAATGAAAAAATACAGGAGGTTCAAAAAAACCGAACCATTATCTAAAATTCCTCCAAATTCAGGGAATTGAAATTTTTTTTTATGTCAGTTTTCGCAATAAGTTGCAAAAAAACTGTACTAATTAGAAAATACTGTACTAATTAAAAAATACTGGGTAATTAAAAAAACCGAACTAATCTCTAAAATCATCGAAATGCGTGGAATTGAAAATTTTGTTTTAACGACACTTTTCGCAATACACTATAAAAAAACTACCCTAATGAAAAAATACAGGGTGTTTAACAAAACCAAACCATTCTCTAAGAATCCTCACAATTCATGGAATATTTTTTAATAAAACTTTTTACAATGGTCTGTAAGAAAACTTTACTAATTAAAAAACTACTGGGTGTTTACAAAAAACCGAACCATTCTCTAAAAATCCTCAAAATTCGTGGAATTAAAAATTTTTTTGATGAAACATTTTACATATTGTGAAGCAAAACTGTACTAATGAAAAAATACTGGATGTTTAAAAAAATCGAATCATTTTAAAAATCCTTAAAACCTGGAATTGAAAATTCTTTTTTCATTTGTGATGAAATTTTTTACAATAGTTTGTAAAAAACTATAAAAAATACATACTTTGGTATTATTATGTGTATATAAACACATACTTATGAAAAAATACAGGGTGTAAAATAAAGAACCATTCTCTAGATCCACAAAATTTATGGAATTTAATTTTTTTAATGAAACTTTTCACGATTGTAAAAATGTTATACTAATGACCAAATACAGGGTGTTTAACAAAACCAAACCATTCTCTAAAAGTCCTCAAAATTCCTGGAATTGAAATTTTTTTTTATGAAACTTTTTACAATGTTCTGTAGGAAAAATATACTAATGACAAAATACTGGGTGTTTAAAAAACACGAACCATTCTCTACTGCTGATCTGCATCTACTATAATTGATAAAAGATAGACAATTTGAGAAGTGTTAAATAATAGAACAGATCATACTGCTGATCTGCACCTACGATAATTAATAGTCATAAATATAGAAGCGTGCATAATATTATAAACAAAAATTTTAAGAAGTATTAAATGAAAGAACAGATCATACTGCTGATCTGCGCCTACGATAATTGATAAAAGATTGACAATTTGAGAAGTGTTAAATAATAGAACAGATCATACTGCTGATCTGCACCTACGATAATTAATTGTCATAAATATAGAAGAGTGCATAATATGTGCATAATATTATAAACAAACATTTTAAGAAGTGTTAAATGAGAAAACAGATCATACTGCTGATCTGCACCTACAATAATTGATAAAAAAACAGAAAAGCATAATGTATTTAACAATTTTGAGAAATGTTAAATAAAAGAACAGATCATACTGCTGATCTGCACTTACGACAATTGATAGTGATAAAAATACAAGAGTGTATAATATTGTAACTAAAAATTTTAAAATGTATTAAATTAAAGAACATACTGCTGATCTGCACCTGCGATAATTGAAACTGTCAAGGAAGTATAATATTAATTTGCTGAAACTTTTAACAATGGTCTATATGGAAACTATTTTAGTGAGAACAATTCAGGGTGTTTAAAAAATCCGAACCATTCTCTTGATATCCTCGAAATTCATGGAATTAAAGAATTTTTTTTACAAAACTTTTCACAAAAGGCTGCAAAAAACTACCCTACTGAAAAAATACAGGATGTTTAAAAAAAACGAACCATTCCCTAAAAATCATCAAAATTTAAGGAATTAATATATTTTTTTTGTAGACACCTTTCACAATAGAATGTAAAAAAACTGTAATAATGAAATAATACAGGGTGTTTAAAAAACCCGAACCATTGTCTAATAATCCTCAAAATTCATGGAATTAATTTTTTTTTATGAAACTTATCGCAATAGTCTGCAGAAAAACCATACTAATGAAAAAATTCTGGATGTTTAACCGAAACCGAACCATTCTCTTGAAATCCTCGCAATTTATGGAATTAATTTTTTTTTGTAGACACTTTTCACAATAGGCTGTAAAAAAACTGTAATTATGAAAAAATATAGAGTGTTTAAAAAAACCTAACCATTCACTAAAAATCCTCAAAATACATGGAATTAAGCTTTTTTTATAAAACTTATCGCAATAGTCTGCAGAAAAACTATACTAATTAAAAAATACTGAATGTTTAAAGTAATCGAATCATTCTAAAAATCCTTAAAACCTGGAATTGAAAATTCTTTTTTGATTTGTGATGAAATTTTTTACAATAGTTTGTAAAAAACTGTAAAAGATACATACTTTGGTGTTATTATGAGTATATAAACACATACTTATGAAAAAATACAGGGTGTAAAATAAAGAACCATTCTCTAGATCCACAAAATTTATGGAATTTAATTTTTTTTATGAAACTTTTCACGATTGTAAAAAAGTTATACTAATGAGCAAAGACAGGGTGTTTAACAAAACCAAACCATTCTCTAAAAGTCCTCAAAATTTCTGGAATTGAAATTTTTTTTTGATGAAACTTTTTACAATGTTCTGTAGGAAAAATATACTAATGACAAAATATTGGGTGTTTTAAAAAACCGAACCATTTTCTACTGCTGATCTGCATCTACGATAATTGATAAAAGATAGACAATTTGAGAAGTGTTAAATAATAGAACAGATCATACTGCTGATCTGCACCTACGATAATTAATAGTCATAAATATAGAAGCGTGCATAATATTATAAACAAAAATTTTAAGATGTGTTAAATGAAAGAACAGATCATACTGCTGATCTGCGCCTACGATAATTGATAAAGAACAGAAAAGCATAACTAATGTATTTAACAATTTTGAGAAATGTTAAATAAAAGAACAGATCATACTGCTGATCTGCACCTACGACAATTGATAGTGATAAAAATACAAGAGTGCATAATATTCTAACCAAAAATTTTAAAATGTATTAAATTAAAGAACAGATCATACTGCTGATCTGCGCCTACGATAATTGATAAAAAACAGAAAAGCATAACTAATGTATTTAACAATTTTGAGAAATGTTAAATAAAAGAACAGATCATACTGCTGATCTGCACCTACGACAATTGATAGTGATAAAATTACAAGAGTGCATAATATTGTAACCAAAAATTTTAAAATGTATTAAATTAAAGACCAGATCATACTGCTGATCTGCGCCTACGATAATTGATAAAAAACAGAAAAGCATAACTAATGTATTTAACAATTTTGAGAAATGTTAAATAAAAGAACAGATCATACTGCTGATCTGCACCTACGATAATTAATTGTCATAAATATAGAAGAGTGCATAATATGTGCATAATATTATAAACAAAAATTTTAAGAAGTGTTAAATGAAAGAACAGATCATACTGCTGATCTGCGCCTACGATAATTGATAAAAAACAGAAAAGCATAACTAATGTATTTAACAATTTTGAGAAATGTTAAATAAAAGAACAGATCATACTGCTGATCTGCACCTACGACAATTGATAGTGATAAAAATACAAGAGTGCATAATATTGTAACCAAAAATTTTAAAATGTATTAATTTAAAGAACAGATCATACTGCTGATCTGCACCTGCGATAATTGAAACTGTCATGGAAGTATAATATTAATTTGCTGAAACTTTTAACAATGGTCTATATGGAAACTATTTTAATGAGAACAATTCAGGGTGTTTAAAAAATCCGAACCATTCTCTTGATATCCTCGAAATTCATGGAATTAAAGAATTTTTTTACAAAACTTTTCACAAAAGGCTGTAAAAAACTACCCTTCTGAAAAAATACAGGATGTTTAAAACAAACGAACCATTCCCTAAAAATCATAATTAATATATTTTTTTTGTAGACACCTTTCACAATAGAATGTAAAAAAACTGTAATGATAAAAAAATATAGTGTTTAAAAAAACTTAACCATTCACTAAAAATTCTCAAAATACATGGAATTAAACTTTTTTTTATAAAACTTATCGCAATAGTCTGCAGAAAAACTGTACTAATTAAAAAATACTGGGTGATAGGAAAAACCGAACCATTCTCTAAATATCCTCAAAACCCGTAGAATTAATATTTCTTTTTTTAGTCACCTTTCACAATTGGCTGTAAAAAAAACTGTAATATTGAAAAAATACTGGATGTTTAAAAAACCGAACGATTCTCTACTGCTGATCTGCATCTACGATAATTGATAAAAGACAGAGACATCTGGACCTACAATAATTGATAAAAATTAGAAAAGCATAACTAATGTATTTTGAGAAATGTTAAATAAAAGAACAGATCATACTGCTGATCTGCACCTAAGACAATTGATAGTGATAAACATACAAGTGTATAATATTGTAACCAAAAATTTTAAAATGTATTAAATTAAAGAACAGATCATACTGCTGATCTGCACCTGCGATAATTGAAACTGTCATGGAAGTATAATATTTCTTTGATGAAACTTTTAACAATGGTCTATATGGAAACTATTTTAATGAGAACAATACAGGGTGTTTAAAAAACCTAACGATTCTCTACTGCTGATCTGTATCTACGATAATTGATAAAAGACAGACAAACGTAACTAATATAGGTAACAAATTTGAGAAGTGTTAAATAATAGAACAGATCATACTGCTGATCTGCACATACGATAATTAATAGTCATATAAATAGAAGCGTGCATAATATTATAAACAAAAATTTTAAGAAGTGTTAAATGAAAAAACGGATCATACTGCTGATCTGCACCTACAGTAATTGATAAAAAACAGAAAAGCATAACTAATGTATGTAACAATTTTGAGAAATATTAAATAAAACAACAGATCATACTGCTGATCTGCACCTGCGATAATTGAAACTGTCATGGAAGTATAATATTTCTTTGATGAAACTTTTAACAATGGTCTATATGGAAACTATTTTAATGAGAACAATACAGGGTGTTTAAAAACCTAACGATTCTCTACTGCTGATCTGCATCTACGATAATTGATAAAAGACAGACAAACGTAACTAATATAGGTAACAAATTTGAGAAGTTTTAAATAATAGAACAGATCATACTGCTGATCTGCACATACGATAATTAATAGTCATAAAAATAGAAGCGTGCATAATATTATAAACAAAAATTTTAAGAAGTGTTAAATGAAAAAACAGATCATACTGCTGATCTGCACCTACGATTGATAGTGATAAAAATACAAGAGTGCATAATATTGTAACCAAAAATTGTAAAATGTATTAAATTAAAGAACAGATCATACTGCTGATCTGCACCTGCGATAATTGAAACTGTCATGGAAGTATAAATATTTCTTTGATGAAACTTTTAACAATGGTCTATATGGAAACTATTTTAATGAGAACAATACAAAGTGTTTAAAAAACCGAACTATTCTCAAATAATCCTCAAAATTCATGGATTTAAAAATTACTTTTTCTGAAACTCTTCGCAATGGTCTGCAGAAAAACTGTACTACTGAAAATATCCGGTGTCCACCATCCCAAGAAAGGTCAAGTCGGCGATAGCCGACTTGCCACCTTTCTAGTTCTATTATATTAAAATCCGTTGTTTTTTCTCGCTCCCACCGGGGGCGCGAAAAAGTGGCGTTTTACCGCCACTAAGGCTTTTTTCGCGAGCCGCGCGGCGGCGAGTACGGGCGCGTGGAGTCGAGTTCGGTCCTTCCTGCGTAGCTTAGGCGTATTTTGATGAGTTCTTTTTACTTTTTTCCGGGCGAAATTTGCGTTTTTCCGGAGGTCTGCGGACGCTGCATTTCGATTTTCGCGAGGGAACGAGACAAAAGTCGAAAAAAACGCCCCTTATCGGAAGTCCCGCGACCGCTCCGAGGCCGATTTTGCTTCGCGCGAGGTATTTTACGCGAGCCTTCCGGCGACGCGGCAGCGGGCGAATCGGTTTATTTGGTCCTTTCTTCGTCGCGACGAGGCGCCCGGCGGACCGTTTTTCGCGTTTTTCTAGGTAAATTTTCCGTTTTTCGTAGGGTCCTCGCCAGCCGTTCTCGGCGACCGAGATGGATATAGCGCGGGCGGAGCTTATCGGTTGGGAATCAGAGAAACGTCAGTTGTTCAGTGCGAAATATATTTAGGCGTCAAACTATTTCGGATTCGATATTTTCGTATTTTCCCGCATTCCCTTCCACAAAGCCATATCGAAACGTAATCTTTGAACCTTCTACAATGTGTCGCGTGCTTCAGATCTGGGTGTAAAATTCGATTGTATTGCGAAAATAGTGAAAATATGCGTCCACGCACGTTCGCCCGACGATCGGCCTTCAGAAACGTCAAACTTCGAGCCAGACGGTGCGGTGCGGTGACATCTCCCAAGAAAACGTAAGAAATTTCGCCGAATGGGCCGATCGGAGGCCCGCAAAGGCCAGAAAAGGTAAATTTAAAGTCTCTAGATACTTTATGTTATGCGAGCGCTGGGTTTCCAGTTCGTTTTTAGATGGAAATGTGCAAAAATAACGAACGAGACGGCAAGGAAGAGCAAGGCAAATGCCAGTCATGACAAAAACTTCAAAACGATTACATTCTCCAAAGTAAGTACCCCTCTATTTCCATAAAACCATATCGAAACGTAAACTTTGAACCTTCTACAATATCCCGCGTGCCTCAGATCTGGGTTTAAAATTCGATTTTATAGTGAAATTATAGAAAATTTGGTAGACTGCACTCCGCCATCAGAAACGTCAAACGACGAGTGGTGACAGTTCAGATTAAAACATAGGAAATTTCGCCGAATGGACCGATCGGAGGCCCGCAAAGGCCAGAAAAGGTAAATTTAAAGTCTCTAGATACTTTCTGTTATGCGAGCGCTGGATTTGGAGTTCGTTTTTAGATGGAAATTTGCAAAAATAACGACCGAGACGGGAAGGAAGAGCAAGGCAAACGCCAGTCGTGACAAAAACTTCAAAACGATTACATTCTCCAAAGTAAGTACCCATTTATTTCCATAAAGCCATATCGAAACGTAAACTTTGAACCTTCTACAATATCCCGCGTGCCTCAGATCTGGGTTTAAAATTCGATTTTATAATGAAAATATAGATAATTTGCGGTACCTACACGTTCGGCGGCATTCGTGTTCGCTCGGCCGTCCTAAACCTCAATCGGCTAGCCGGACGGTGTGGTGCATTGACAGCTCCCAATAAAACGTAAGATATTTCGCTAAATGGGCCGATCGGAGGCCAGCAAAGGCCAGAAAAGGTAAGTTTGAAGTCTCTAGATACTTTCTGTTATGCGAGCGCCGGATTTTGAGTTCGTTTTTAGATGGAAATGTGCAAAAATAACAACCAAGACGGGAGCGAAGAGCAAGGGAAATGCCAGTCATCACAAAAACTACAAAACGATTACATTCTCCAAAGTAAGTACCCCTTTATTCCCATAAAACCATATCGAAACGTAAACTTTGAACCTTCTACAATATCCCGCGTGCCTCAGATCTGGGTTTAAAATTCGATTTTATAGTGAAAATATAGAAAACTTGGTAGACTGCACTCCGTCGGGAGCGCCACCTTCAGAAACGTCAAACGACGAGTGGTGACAGTTCAGATTAAATCATAGGAAATTTCGCTAAATGGGCCGATCGGAGCCCCCCGAAGGCCGAAAACGGTAAGTTTGAAGTCTCTAGATACTTTCTGTTATGCGAGCGCTGGATTTTCAGGTAGTTTTTGTATCGAAATTTGCATAAATCCAAGACCAAGACGGGATAACAGTGACGTCAGCAATGTGGCGCTCTTCAAATTTTTCGAGGCGCTTCACATATATACAGTGCGACTCAAAAAAGCTCGATGTACGGGGTGTTCCGATAAAAATTGACGAGAAAAAAATAAAAATTACAGATTCGAGGAAATTTTCGGTTTTTTCGCTTCGGAGGGGTCGTCTGACGTGCGAAAGACCGTTTTATATACAAAGTGTTGGAAAAATGTCGAACGCTAAAAAAATGTCAAAATTAAGGGAACTGAAATTTTTTTTTTTACGAAACTTCAGTCGGGGGTCTCTTACCGCACTAATTATCGAACAAAATACGGGGTGTTTAAAAAAACCGAACCCTTATCTAAAAATCCTCAAAATTCGTGGATTTAAATATTCCTTTTTTTTCTGAAACTCTTCGCGATAGTTTGCAGAAAAACTATACCAATTAAAAATACAGGGGGTTTAAAAAAACCGAACCATTCTCTTGAAATCCTCAAATTTCGTGGAATTAAAAAATTTTTTTGTAAACACTTTTTGCAATAGGCTGTTAAAAAAATATATATACTAATGAAAATATCCAGTGTTTAAGAGAACCGAACCATTCTCTAAAAATCCTCAAAATTCGTGGAACTAATATTTCTTTTTGAAGACACCTTTCACAATAGGCTGTAAAAAAAACTGTAATAATGAAAAACTACAGGGTGTTTAACAAAACCAAACCATTCTCTAAGAATCCTCACAATTCATAGAATATTTTTTAATGAAACTTTTCACAATGGTCTGTAAGAAAACTTTACTAATTAAAAAACTACTGGGTGTTTACAAAAAACCGAACCATTCCCTAAAAATCCTCAAAATTTATGGAATTAATAATATTTTTGTTATGACACCTTTCACAATAGGCTGCAAAAAAACTACCCTTATTAAGAAAATGTAGGGTGTTTTACAAAACCGAACCGTTTTCTAATAATCCTCAAAATTCATGGAATTAAATTTTTTTTTATGAAACTTATCGCAATAGTTTGCAAAAAGACTGTACTAATGAACAAATACTGGGTGTTAAAAAAAACCGTACCATTCTCTAAATATCCTCAAAATTCGTGGAATTAATATTTTTTTTAGACACCTTTCACAATAGGCTGTAAAAAAACTGTAATAATGAAAAAATACTGGGTGTTTAAAAAAACCGAACCATTCTCTTGAAATCCTCGCAATTTATGGAATTAATATTTTTTTTTATAGACACTTTTCACAATAAGCTGTAAAAAAACTGCAATGATGAAAAAATATAGTGTTTAAAAAAACCTAACCATTCACTAAAAATCCTCAAAATACATGGAATTAAACTTTTTTTTATAAAACTTATCACAATAGTCTGCAGAAAAACTATACTAATTAAAAAATACTGGGTGTTTAAAAAAACCGAACCATTCTCTTGAAATCCTCAAAATTCATGGAATTAAAAATTTTTTTTGATAAAACTTTTCACAATAGGCTGTAAAAAAACTGTAATAATGAAAAAATACAGGAGGTTCAAAAAAACCGAACCATTATCTAAAATTCCTCCAAATTCAGGGAATTGAAATTTTTTTTTATGTCAGTTTTCGCAATAAGTTGCAAAAAAACTGTACTAATTAGAAAATACTGTACTAATTAAAAAATACTGGGTAATTAAAAAAACCGAACTATTCTCTAAAATCATCGAAATGCGTGGAATTGAAAATTTTGTTTTAACGACACTTTTCGCAATACACTATAAAAAAACTACCCTAATGAAAAAATACAGGGTGTTTAACAAAACCAAACCATTCTCTAAGAATCCTCACAATTCATGGAATATTTTTTAATAAAACTTTTTACAATGGTCTGTAAGAAAACTTTACTAATTAAAAAACTACTGGGTGTTTACAAAAAACCGAACCATTCTCTAAAAATCCTCAAAATTCGTGGAATTAAAAATTTTTTTGATGAAACATTTTACATATTGTGAAGCAAAACTGTACTAATGAAAAAATAATGGATGTTTAAAAAAATCGAATCATTTTAAAAATCCTTAAAACCTGGAATTGAAAATTCTTTTTTTATTTGTGATGAAATTTTTTACAATAGTTTGTAAAAAACTATAAAAAATACATACTTTGGTATTATTATGTGTATATAAACACATACTTATGAAAAAATACAGGGTGTAAAATAAAGAACCATTCTCTAGATCCACAAAATTTATGGAATTTAATTTTTTTAATGAAACTTTTCACGATTGTAAAAATGTTATACTAATGACCAAATACAGGGTGTTTAACAAAACCAAACCATTCTCTAAAAGTGCTCAAAATTCCTGGAATTGAAATTTTTTTTTATGAAACTTTTTACAATGTTCTGTAGGAAAAATATACTAATGACAAAATACTGGGTGTTTTAAAAAACCGAACCATTCTCTACTGCTGATCTGCATCTACGATAATTGATAAAAGATTGACAATTTGAGAAGTGTTAAATAATAGAACAGATCATACTGCTGATCTGCACCTACGACAATTGATAGTGATAAAAATACAAGAGTGCATAATATTCTAACCAAAAATTTTAAAATGTATTAAATTAAAGAACAGATCATACTGCTGATCTGCGCCTGCGATAATTGAAACTGTCATGGAAGTATAATATTTCCTTGATGAAACTTTTAACAATGGTCTATATGGAAACTATTTTAATGAGAACAATACAGGGTGTTTAAAAAACCGAACGATTCTCTACTGCTGATCTGCACCTACGATAATTGATAAAAGACAGACAAGCGTAACTAATATAGGTAACAAATTTGAGAAGTGTTAAATAATAGAACAGATCATACTGCTGATCTGCACATACCATAATTAATAGTCATAAAAATAGAAGCGTGCATAATATTATAAACAAAAATTTTAAGAAGTGTTAAATGAAAAAACAGATCATACTGCTGATCTGCACCTACCATAATTGATAAAAAACAGAAAAGCATAACTAATGTATTTAACAATTTTGAAAAATGTTAAATAAAAGAACAGATCATACTGCTGATCTGCACCTACGACAATTGATAGTGATAAAAATACAAGAGTGTATAATATTGTAACCAAAAATTTTAAAATGTATTAAATTAAAAAACAGATCATACTGCTGATCTGTACCTGCGATAATTGAAACTGTCATAGAAGTATAATATTAATTTGATGAAACTTTTAACAATGGTCTATATGGAAACTATTTTAATGAGAACAATACTGGGTGTTTAAAAAAAACCGAACCATTCTCTACTGCTGATCTGCATCTACGATAATTAATAAATGATAGACAATTTGAGAAGTGTTAAATAATAGAACAGATCATAGTGCTGATCTGCGCCTACGATAATTGATAAAAAAACAGAAAAGCATAACTAATATATTTAACAATTTTGAGAAATGTTAAATAAAAGAACAGATCATGCTGCTGATCTGCGCCTACGACAATTGATAGTGATAAAAATACAAGAGTGTATAATATTGTAACCAAAAATTTTAAAATGTAATAAATTAAAGAAAGATCATACTGCTGATCTGCACCTGCGATAATTGAAACTGTCATGGAAGTATAATATTTCTTGATGAAACTTTTAACAATGGTATATATGGAAACTATTTTAATGAGAACAATACAGGGCGTTTAAAAAACCGAACGATTCTCTACTGCTGATCTGCATCTACGATAATTGATAAAAGACAGACAAGCGTAACTAATATAGGTAACAAATTTGAGAAGTGTTAAATAATAGAACAGATCATACTGCAGATCTGCACATACGACAATTAATAGTCATAAAAATAGAAGCGCGCAAAATATTATAAACAAAATTTTTAAGAAGTGTTAAATGAAAAAACAGATTATACTGCTGATCTGCACCAACCATAATTGATAAAAAACAGAAAAGCATAACTAATGTATTTAACAATTTTGAGAAATGTTAAATAAAAGAACAGATCATACTGCTGATCTGCATCTACGATAATTAATAGTCATAAAAATAGAAGCGTGCAAAATATTATAAACAAAAATTTTAAGAAGTGTTAAATGAAAGAACAGATCATACTGCTGATCCGCACCTACGACAATTGATAGTGATAAACATACAGGAGTGTATAATATTGTAACCAAAAATTTTAAAATGTATTAAATTAAAGAACAGATCATACTGCTGATCTGCACCTGCGATAATTGAAACTGTCATGGAAGTATAATATTTCTTTGATGAAACTTTTAACAATGGTCTATATGGAAACTATTTTAATGAGAACAATACAGGGTGTTTAAAAAACCTAACGATTCTCTACTGCTGATCTGCATCTACGATAATTGATAAAAGACAGACAAACGTAACTAATATAGGTAACAAATTTGAGAAGTGTTAAATAATAGAACAGATCATACTGCTGATCTGCACATACGATAATTAATAGTCATATAAATAGAAGCGTGCATAATATTATAAACAAAAATTTTAAGAAGTGTTAAATGAAAAAACGGATCATACTGCTGATCTGCACCTACAGTAATTGATAAAAAACAGAAAAGCATAACTAATGTATGTAACAATTTTGAGAAATATTAAATAAAACAACAGATCAAACTGCTGATCTGCACCTACGACAATTGATAGTGATAAAAATACAAGAGTGTATAATATTGTCACCAAAAATTTTAAAATGTATTAAATTAAAGAACAGATCATACTGCTCATCTGCACATACGATAATTAATAGTCATAAAAATAGAAGCGTGCATAATATTATAAACAAAAATTTTAAGAAGTGTTAAATGAAAAAACAAATCATACTGCTGATCTGCACCTACGATTGATAGTGATAAAAATACAAGAGTGCATAATATTGTAACCAAAAATTGTAAAATGTATTAAATTAAAGAACAGATCATACTGCTGATCTGCACCTGCGATAATTGAAACTGTCATGGAAGTATAAATATTTCTTTGATGAAACTTTTAACAATGGTCTATATGGAAACTATTTTAATGAGAACAATACAAAGTGTTTAAAAAAACTATTCTCAAATAATCCTCAAAATTCATGGATTTAAAAATTACTTTTTCTGAAACTCTTCGCAATGGTCTGCAGAAAAACTATACTACTGAAAATATCCGGTGTCCACCATCCCAAGAAAGGTCAAGTCGGCGATAGCCGACTTGCCACCTTTCTAGTTCTTATATATTAAAATCCGTTGTTTTTTCTCGCTCCCACCGGGCGGGCGAAAAAGGGGCATTTTGCGTCCCCTAAGGCTTTCGAAGCGAGCCGCGCGGCGGCGAGCCCGGGTGCGGGGAGTCGGGTTCGGTCCTTTGGTTGTCGCTTAGGCGTATTTTGATGAGTCCTTTTTACTCTTTTCCGGGCGAATTTTGCGTTTTTCCGGAGGTCCGCGGACGCCGGTTTGCGATTTTCGCGAGGAAACGCGACAAAAGTGAGATGGATATAGCTTATCGGCAGGGAATCGGAGAAACGTCAGTTGTTCAGTGCCAAATATATTTAGACGTCAAACTATTTCGGATTCGATATTTTCGTATTTTCCCGTATTCCTTTCCCCCAAGCCATATCGAAACGTAAACTTTGAACCTTCTACAATGTGTCGCTTGCCTCAGATCTGGGTTTAAAATTCGATTTTATAGCGAAAATAGTGAAAATATGCGTCCACGCACGTTCGTCCGGCGATCGGCCTTCAGAAACGTCAAACTTCGAGCCCGACGGTGCGATGCGGTGACATCTCCCAAGAAAACGTAAGAAATTTCGCTAAACGGGCCGATCGGAGGCCCGCAAAGGTCAGAATAGGTAAATTTAAAGTCTCTAGATACTCTCTGTTATGCGAGCGCTGGGTTTTCAGTTCGTTTTTAGATGGAAACGTGCAAAAATAACGACCGAGACGGGAAGGAAGAGGAAGGCAAATGGCTGACATCACAAAAATTTCAAAACGATTACATTCTCCAAAGTAAGTACCCCTTTATTTCCATAAAACCATATCGAAACGTAAACTTTGAACCTTCTACAATATCCCGCGTGCCTCAGATCTGGGTTGAAAATTCGATTTTATAGTGAAAATAGCTAAAATTCTCGCGCCCTTCAGAAACGTCAAACGGCGACTGGGTGACAGTTCAGATTAAAACATAGGAAATTTCGCTAAATGAGCCGATCGGAGCCCCCCGAAGGCCGAAAACGGTAAATTTGAAGTCTCTAGATACTTTCCGTTATGCGAGCGCTGGCTTTTGAGGTCGTTTTTGTATCGAAATTTGCATAAATCCGCACCCAGACCGGGTAACAGTGACGTCAGCAATGTGGCGCTTTTCAAATTTTTCGAAGCGCTTCGCGTAAAGTGTTGGAAAAATGTCGAACGTTAAAAAAATGTCAAAATTAAGGGAACTAAAAATTTTTTTTTTACGAAACTTCAGTCGGGAGTCTCTTACCGCACTAATTATCGAAAATAATACGGGGTGTTTAAAAAAACCTAACCGTTCTCTAAAAAATCCTCAAAATTCGTGGATTTAAAAATTCCTTTTTTTCTGAAACTCTTCGCGATAGTCTGCAGAAAAACTATACTAATTAAAAAATACAGGGGGTTTAAAAAAACCGAACCGTTCTCTTGAAATCCTCAAAATTCGTGAAATTGAAAATTTTTTTTGTAAACACTTTTTGCAATAGACTGTTAAAAAATATATACTAATGAAAATATCCAGTGTTTAAGAAAACCGAACCGTTATCTAAATATCCTCAAAATTCGTGGAATTAATATTTCTTTTTGTAGACACCTTTCACAATAGGCTGTAAGAAAAACTGTAATAATGAAAAAATACTGGGTGTTTAAAAAAACCGAACCATTCTCTTGAAATCCTCGCAATTTATGGAATTAATATTTTTTTTTGTAGACACTTTTCACAATAGGCTGTAAAAAAACTGTAATGATGAAAAAATATAGAGTGTTTAAAAAAACCTAACCATTCACTAAAAATCCTCAAAATACATGGAATTAAACTTTTTTTTATAAAACTTATCGCAATAGTCTGCAGGAAAACTATACTAATTAAAAAATACTGGGTGTTTAAAAAAACCGAACCATTCTCTTGAAATCCTCGAAATTCATGGAATTAAAAATTTTTTTTTGATAAAACTTTTCACAATAGGCTGTAAAAAAACTGTAATAATGAAAAAATACAGGAGGTTCAAAAAAACCGAACCATTATCTATAATTCCTCCAAATTCAGGGAATTGAAAATTTTTTTTATGTCACTTTTTGCAATAAGTTGCAAAAAAACTGTACTAATTAGAAAATACTGTACTAATTAAAAAATACTGGGTAATTAAAAAAACCGAACTATTCTCTAAAATCATCGAAATTCGTGGAATTGAAAATTTTGTTTTAACGACACTTCGCAATACACTATAAAAAAACTAACCTAATGAAAAAATACTTAGTGTTTACAAAAACCGAACCATTCTCTAAAAATCCTCAAAATTCGTGGAATTAAAAAATTTTTTTGATGAAACATTTTACATAATATTCTGAAGGAAAACTATACTAACGTAAAAATACTGGATGTTTAAAAAATACTGGATGTTTAAAAAAATCGAATCATTCTAAAAAATCCTTAAAGCTTGGAATAATTTTTTTTTTTTTTTTATTCTAGATGAAACTTTTTGCAATAGCTTTTTGCAAATATATACTTTGGTATTATTATGTGTATATAAACACATACTTATGAAAAAATACAGGGCGTAAAATAAAGAACCATTCTCTAGATCCACAAAATTTATGGA
The DNA here is from genome assembly GCA_037114965.1 of Monochamus alternatus. NCBI lineage: Eukaryota > Metazoa > Arthropoda > Insecta > Coleoptera > Cerambycidae > Monochamus > Monochamus alternatus. The sequence goes on along the minus strand of CM073428.1, from coordinate 43,740,904 downwards.
ATTTAATTTTTTTTATGAAACTTTTCACGATTGTAAAAAAGTTATACTAATGAGCAAATACAGGGTGTTTAACAAAACCAAACCATTCTCTAAAAGTCCTCAAAATTCCTGGAATTGAAATTTTTTTTTATGAAACTTTTTACAATGTTCTGTAGGAAAAATATACTAATGACAAAATACTGGGTGTTTTAAAAAACCGAACCATTCTCTACTGCAGATCTGCATCTACGATAATTGATAAAAGATAGACAATTTGAGAAGTGTTAAATAATAGAACAGATCATACTGCTGATCTGCACCTACGATAATTAATAGTCATAAATATAGAAGCGTGCATAATATTATAAACAAAAATTTTAAGAAGTGTTAAATGAAAGAACAAATCATACTGCTGATCTGCGCCTACGATAATTGATAAAAAACAGAAAAGCATAACTAATGTATTTAACAATTTTGAGAAATGTTAAATAAAAGAACAGATCATACTGCTGATCTGCACCTACGACAATTGATAGTGATAAAAATACAAGAGTGCATAATAATTTAACCAAAAATTTTAAAATGCATTAAATTAAAGAACAGATCATACTGCTGATCTGCACCTGCTATAATTGAAACTGTCATGGAAGTATAAATATTTCTTTGATGAAACTTTTAACAATGGTCTATATGGAAACTATTTTAATGAGAACAATATAGGGTCTTTAAAAAAATCGAACCATTCTCTAAAAATGCTCAAAATTTATGGCACCTACACGTTCGGCGTTCTTTTTTGATTTTTGATGAAACTTTTTACAATAGTTTGTAAAAAAACTATAAAAAATACAAACTTAGGTATTATTATTTGTATACAAATACATACTTATGAAAAAATACAGGGTGTAAAATAAAGAACCATTCTCTAGATCCACAAAATTTATGGAATTTATTTTTTTTTTATGAAACTTTTCACGATTGTAAAAAAATTATACTATTGAAAAAATAGAGGGTGTTTAACGAAACCAAACCATTCTCTAAGAATCCTCACAATGCATGGAATATTTTTTTATGAAACTTTTCACAATGGTCTGTAAGAAAACTATACTAATTAAAAAACTACTGGATATTTACAAAAACCGAATCATTCATGGAAGTATAATATTACTTTGATGAAACTTTTAACAATGGTCTATATAGAGACTATTTTAATGAGAACAATGCAGGGTGTTTAAGAAAACTGAACCAATATTGAAACTCCCAAAATACACGGAATTAGAAAAGTTTGTTTTGATGAAACTATTTACAATGTTTTGTATAAAAACTATGCTAATGACAAAATACAGAATGTTTAAAAAAACCGAACTATTCCCTAATAATCCTCAAAATTCATGGAATTATTTTATTTTTTTATAAAACTTTTTGCAATAGTCTGCAGAAAAACTACCCTAACAAAAAAATGCAGGACGTTTAAAAAAACCGAACCATTCTCTACTGCTGATCTGCATCTACGATAATTGATAAAAGATAGACAATTTAAGAAGTGTTAAATAATAGAACAGATCATACTGCTGATCTGCACCTACGACCATTGATAGTGATAAAAATACAAGAGTGCATAATATTATAAACAAAAATTTTAAGAAGTGTTAAATGAAAGAACAGATCATACTGCTGATCTGCGCCTACGATAATTGATAAAAAGCAGAAAAGCATAACTAATGTATTTAACAATTTTGAGAAATGTTAAATAAAAGAACAGATCATACTGCTGATCTGCACCTACGACAATTGATAGTGATAAACATACAAGAGTGTATAATATTGTAACCAAAAATTTTAAAATGTATTAAACTAAAGAGCAGATCATACTGCTGATCTGCACCTGCGATAATTGAAAGTGTCATGGAAGTATAATATTCCTTTGATGCAACTTTTAACAATGGTCTATATGGAAACTATTTTAATGAGAACAATACAGGGTGTTTAAAAAAACCGAACCATTCTCAAATAATCCTCAAAATTCATGGATTTAAAAATTACTTTTTCTGAAACTCTTCGCAATGGTCTGCAGAAAAACTATACTATTGAAAATATCCGGTGTCCACCATCCCAAGAAAGGTCAAGTCGGCGATAGCCGACTTGCCACCTTTCTAGTTTTTCTTTTAAAATCTGTTTTATTCCAAGTTTCCAACATTATATTCAGTTATTTTCAAATATTCATATTAGTTTGTAATAAATTAAATACGGTTCTAAAGCACTACAAATTTAAAATACAATTCATGAAAATAAATCGGCTCAAAACCAAAAATTTTATTTTAAATAAATGCTACACTTACCATTTTAAAACAAGGAAAGTGGTTGGCTTGAAAATGTCAGATTTATAAACCACAAGTAAGTGCCTCTTTAACAACTCTTTCAATAACTACTAACAATTTCACTACAACACCAAACAATTTGGAAAATGAAATCGTCTTGATCATAAACTGAAAATTCATCAGTTAATCGCAAAACATATTGCAATTAAATAATAAACTAGAAAGATATTTAACATTAATGGCACCACAAGTGTTATAGAATGACCCATTCAGGTCAGAGGACTCAGTAAACTCAGTAAAAATATTTTTTTGAATTCTGAAAATTGATCATCTCTATTATTGGTAACAGTATACAATTATTATAAAATAAAAATTACTCCTAATAAATAAATTATCTTACTACAACAGTCTTCTAAGATTATGTCTACTTTTTCAATTTCTACTTGATTGTATTGCTAAAACATATCTGTTTTCGTGCTATGCCTTTATGACTTTTAAGAAATAGAACAAATTTGCTATATCCTGCCTGGTGTATATGATTACCATTGTTGAATGAATTATTATTCAATCAACATTATATAATATACTTTGCATAATATATTTACTGTTCCTCTTAAAAAAGAAAATAAACATCATATCCATAAAGGTAAGTTTTCATCTGATATTAATTGAACAATTTATGTCGGACAGAAATTGCAATTAATGGAAACAGCGAAAAATTTCTGTCAGAGAGATACATTTTAAGTGTCCAGGATGCGTGTCGACATCTATACGATTAGACATATTATTTGCATGTTCAGATCTGCAAGACAGAAATTGCTGTAATTGACTAGTCGTCTACTTTTGTGGTAGTGTCAATAGCAAATTAAAAACAATGACTATAAAATTTATATTGCTTTGGTAAATTTTTATCACAAAGCCAGGTTTACTATTTATTGTTTTGTTTTTACTCATACTTTCAAAACAGTTTTCAAATATAAATACAAGGTGTTGCATGACGTACTGTGCAAACTGAGCAAAATTTTTAAAATATATGTGCATGGGGTCAATTCTCCATGGTTACCGAGCTATAGACCTATAAGACCGATTCTCACTTGACGTGCCGGGCACAGTTCAGTCACTGTCAAATCATGACCCAGGCTCATCAAAAGTTTTGTAGTAAATAAAGAGATCCCAATGGTGATGATTTGGCTGTGACTGCCTGGCATATCTAATGAGAATTGGCCTTCAAAGTTTAGAAATAAGTACTTACATGTACACAAATTTTATTTAAACTTTTAGTATGTTTAATTGTCAGGAATAATAATAACAAAATGACAATACAAATAGAAACAAAAATATTTGAAAACAGCACAAGCACGTTGACACGTAACCATGTATATTATAACTTTTTTTTACTCAGAATGACCTCTGGAACCTTATATTTTTCCAATATGTCATACAACGCCCTGTATATGTTGATTTAGAAATTAAATATAATTATTAGGTACATAATCAACTTGAGAAATAATTTGACACAAATTTTAATTCTTGGGAGCTCCAAAGCCCCTTACAATCCATACTATCTTTAGCAAATAAATATATAAAGTTATTAAAATTTTTAACATAACATCACTTGACATCTTTCACTCAATTTGTTTGGATTACTTTCACACCCCTTTTATATTTTATTAATTATCAAGCTTGCCAATCGTACTACAACTAACCCTTAAATGAAAAAAGATACATAGTAAAACTGTGCCTTGTATTCACTTTGAAAAAGATTTGAGAAATACAATCTTAACAAACTAAATGGTATAGTGCCCTCTGCGTCATTTGGTGGCATACCAAATTATATTAAAACTTGTTTGGTAGCTTGCTTGTTAGACCAATTTTACAAACAAGTTTCTCAAACTGAGTTGCCTTCATCCCCAAAAAATATAACATTAATTGACTATAAACACCTAATTCTTCGTATCTCAAAATTCACTCTTGAATCCACAGTGAACGCTTTATTCTATTTTTCTGTATCTTCTCAATAATCGCACAAGGAACATTTTTTTGTTTCAATATTCTCATCGTTTCACAACTGAACATTATCTTCCTACAATGATTGGATGTGTATGACACAAGTGTCTTTAAGAAATATGTAAACGATTCAATATTTATTGTAAATTTAGAGCTTCTAGACACAAATTTATAGCAATTTTTATCAGAATGTAAACAGTCACTAGCGATATACCTATGTCTGATACTTGACATATATGTACGGATGCAAATGTCAGATTTAGATGTACCTTAAGCTTTTTATTAGAAATGTCTATCTGTCTGCTAAAAATTTACAACAAATATATATTTAAACAAAAATAATTTTCAGTTATAAACATACCTATCTAATATATTACCTAAATTGATCTAAATTCATCATATTAAGAATTTAGTAGATATTATAGTTGCTTCAAGGGCTCCTGATGGCAAGAACGATTTTATCAGAAAAGTGGAATTTGAACTGGGATATGCAAATTCAAAATCAGCGACATATAAAACATTACCTAAATTAAATCGATTATATTTTGTATGAAAATCCACTAAAATAAGGTTCTAACTTTGACAGTTTTGTAATCAAAATAAAAATACGAAGGGGAATGGGGGCGTGGCCACATTTAATCGGCGCATGCGCAGAAGCAACAAGTGCACTAGAAATAAGAAATAGAGATATAGGATGTCGGCTAACGCTTTCTCAAGAGGGAACCCGCGATATAGTAGTATTACATATATGGTAAAATCTGAATTCTATTGACATCTGGCGGCATTTAATCCAACTGAAATTGTATTAATATTCTGAGTATTTGAAAAAGCATGTATACATTTAGTCTATGGTTATACCCTTGTTTATGTACTTACTAGTTATACAACCTAGCGAACGTTGCATTTTTATTAAATTGCAGATCCCGCACACAAAGTTTGGCTTTTGCATACTGAGTGGCGCTTTTCTTGGGGCGTTTTCTTCCCTAAAGTAAAATTAATTACTCCGCAGAAGAGTTAATATATAATTTAATTATTTTTTAACACATTCTGCAGGCAAACTTAATTTTTCTATTCATGGAGATATTTTTTTTAACTAAAGATACTCTCTAAAAAGTTTTGTGTAGGTACTTCACATGTATGTAAAAAGCAATTCAAATACAAAAGAATACGTGTGAAAATGAGAGCGACATATATTTTAAACTTCAGATATTAAAAGTGTTAAAAATCAGTGGTGGCTCGTGGATATAGTAATAGTAAAGCTGAAGGATAAATAATACTTTATGGTAAATTCGTCATTTTATAGTAAAAAATGTAGCAATCTAATTCACCCATTTAATTTTTAAATATAAGATCTATTCTACTATTTTTTTTTTTAAACTGCAAACTTATACTAAACTTACTTTTACTAATTTTTTTTGCATCTCGTTTCCATCATCAAGTTACGCAAATAAGTTTTCATTCTTTTTAAGCAAGGCAATTTTTTTCTATCAAAGCAAGAAAACTTTTTTCAGTCATTAATAGGGAGAAACGTCACGATTACACGATAAAAGAATTTGAATATCACCTTGCATGAGCAGGGCAATAGACAAACTTGAATTCAATTTTGAATACTTAATTTGTTTATAACTTTTGACGTTTTCGTTAAATTTATATTGCTGAGATGAATAATAGAAAACAATTTTATTCTCTAAATTCTTGTTATGTTTACCTAACCAATCAGCAAACTCATCATTTTGTATAAAGAATAACATTTCAAATGGCGCTATCAAAAAATGGAGTTGCCATTGTAAGAAAAAAAGGAAGTGGACATTCTGTTCGCGACAATAATGACATCACAAAATATGTTTGTGTGTCCGAATTTGCGCATTAAAAAGTAAGGTTGAGTTATATTGTAAATACCTTTTAAACTTCCGCACATTTTGTTTTCATTATGCTTTTTTTGTCAATTTCAAGTGAAGGCACAGGTCTCATTAAATTTAAAAAGTATCCTCATTTTTTTAACTAGAAAATGGTATTTCCATCACAAACGATACCATAAATTAGATATATGTATTTCGACAAATTTCAATATTTATAATCGAATACATACGTACATATAAAAAAACACTACTGACAAATAAAAGTTTTATTTAAACAGGTAGAGCAGCTCCAACCTCCGCGGCACCCGCAAATTCTAGTCAATTATGCGATTCGCAGTTGTCATGACAACCGCCGTAAATAAGGCTGATGGGGCTGATGACTTGTAGCTTGCAGCGGATTTTTACTGGTGCCGGTTTCGTAGACGTTGCTGCTGCATTATATGAAATCGTATTCGCGCTCAACGAAAGCACTGTCACTGTAAGAATTGAGAAGGCGTTGCGCGCCCTACGTTTTAAAATTATTATTACTGATTTTGATAAATTTTGCACTAAATATAAATCATGTATTTTAGTCTAAAGACACAAATTACAAAATTTATATTAAATTAAAAATAATTTTGAGTGTGTGCGTACCACTCACCTATTTTGTAGGTGCAGCGGTGCGTCACTTGCATCACCTGACGAGCCGCCACTAATAAAAATAAATTTCCTCATTTATACATAGTCGAATTTCAGTGGCAAGACATTGTGTACCGAAAATAGTATACTGTATTTTATTATTTGATTAATTGTATTAGTAGCCAAAAAAAACAGCATCGGATGTTCTTAAGGCTGGTGTTTCACGGACAAATAATCATATGTACAGATGCACAAAAAAATACACACAGTAGGTGGAGGTCCTTATTAACGTAGTATTAAAATATAATATTGAAATTGAATCATTTTATTTAACTTTTGAGGGAAAATGTGCTAGAGAACATGAAAAACCGTGAATTTGTTTCTTATCACTATGTTCTATACATCGTGAAAAATACTTAACTTACTACGTTAATTTACATAAATTCAAGTGTTACTAGTTTTTTAAAAGAATTATGCAGGATGTGATAATGTTTATAACGTCGCATACAATTTTTCAATGTACAGTTGACTTCTACAATTCAGGAGATTTTATGATAAAATATAATAGAAAATGATCCTCTTTTTTCTTATTCTAAATGACTTATCAGCCTCGAAATTGTTTTATATCCAGAAGAAAACTTGTATAATTGACAAAGTGAAGAGATATTTTAACTTACTCAGATTTTTTTTAGACTGTCTGAACAAGCAGCTATGAAATTCTTTGAAAATTTGCCTATAAAAACGGCACCCTTAATTACCTGACCGGCTGAACATGATGTAAAAGACTGACGCGACCCTAAATAATAGCTGGGTAAACATTTATGAAATTATCATTCCTATGGCCCGCGGTAGGTGACTTACATGTGCAAAGTACACAATTTGCGACCGCATAAGCAAAGCACAGTGTTACAGATTTATATCCTTGGATATCAGGGGTTAAAAAATAACTATTTATTTGTCTGTCTAGCGTAGTAGTTTACCGTACTCGTCTACTCAAATTGCTTTTTTTCTACTTTAAAACCTTATATTATTGTGTATAAGTATATGTGTATATTAATTTAATGTTTTATTTCTTGCAATATTATTTTTGTGTTTTTTGTTTTATTTGATACAAGTGTCCCAAAATTAGCCTGCCAAACGTCAACTGCAGAATCTATGTGTACTGCCTATGGAAGTTATGATCTCTTAAGGTCGCCGTATTTGTCGCAGTAAAATTTTCAAATTTTATCAAATTATATAAACCGTACCAAAGATATTTGAGAAAACCTTTCCTTTAAGGTTGTTGTACTTCTCGCAGTGAAATGACCAAACTTGTGTTTTTTAGGTACAGAAATCTCAAAAAATTGAACCGGTGTGAAGTTAGCAGCCAATTCCTGGCCATTTCATCTTAGCGTGAAGTTAGTAGCCAATTTAGCAGCCTTTTTTTCTCATTTAATTTTATCAGATACATTGTGGTTTCTCAAGATAAGCTAGTAAACACTTAAAATAGCAACAATTTGCACGCCGTTTCAGACGTACAGACTATTCTCATTTCGTAATTTTAAACTTATTCCGTAATTTTAAATATTGTCCCATATAGCATAAAACGTCCAGAAGATATTCGTTTTATATCCTTTTAATATCCGAACGTCCATGGACTTATTTGGGAGGTACAATGAACGTAAAAAGTTGTACGACTTATGATCGTCCAATACAGTACGTCCATAAGTCGTTTTATTTCTGTCTGCAATAGACGTGAATGTCGTGAATAGACCATAAAGCAATAAATAAAATTGGTAGGTAGGTATAATAAAATTTTAAACATTAGTATATGGAATATATAGATATCTTCAATTGTTATCCATTAAATCAACTATCACGATTAACGGAATATTTTTACAAATCATTTAAACTTAAAATATTTGTTTATATAGTTAAAAAAAATCCAAAAAAAGTAAAAAGAAACAAATAAAAGTAAACGCAAACGGACCAGAACAAAGCGTATTTCTGTTTAATGGTGGAAACCAATTCAAATTCCAATCCCCCCTATTTTCGAAGGAACTGAACACCAACCTAAAATTAGTTTTGTGGGGTCGACTCTAGTTTTCGAAAAAAGTCAAAATTGTAACCTTTATGTATATATTACATTATTAGGTTGTGATTGTATTTGACTTTGTTCAGTACTGTTTTTTTCTTTCTTCAATGTAAATTGGCGGGTTCAGTTGGTATTAACGGGATGCTCTCCTTCAACTGATAACCTAACTTTTCCTTTGTGAATTTATATCGATATGCTCGTTATTCTCCGCAGCCCTCCGCAATTTACTGGATGTATTTGTTCTGTTGTGTTTTTGATGTGAAGAATGTTTTTATAAACATCTTCAAAGCTACTAAGGTATGTAGGTACAAATATTTATTTATATGCACTAAAATTTAACTTTTTGCTACAAATTTGTTTCACTAACATGAAATCTAGGCACATAAACTACATGGAAAATATACCATGTTTTAATTACATTTTACTCAAAGAAACCCTGTTGCATTAAAAAGCATTGCACATGTCAGCGTAATGTTTATCTCTTATCTCTGCCAGTTAAAATAAAAATATAAAACAATGATTTATTTAATAGCTGAATTCTTGTATTTTAAAATTGTTTTTCAGTTGACTCACTGTTTTTAAAATGGTGTTTTTTGTGTCAGGAAAGTAAGTGTTTATTTGAGACTAGAATGATCTCGAGAAGGATCTCTGAGACTGATTTCTGATAAAAACTGCGACATGTTAACAGAGAGTTATTATAATTATTATTATTATTATAATTATTATAATCATTATCATTATCATTATCATTATCATTATCATTATCATTATCATTATCATTATCATTATCATTATCATTATCATTATCATTATCATTATCATTATCATTATCATTATCATTATCATTATCATTATCATTATCATTATGATTATCATTATGATTATCATTATGATTATGATTATGATTATGATTATGATTATGATTATGATTATGATTATGATTATGATTATGATTATGATTATGATTATGATTATGATTATGATTATGATTATGATTATGATTATGATTATGATTATGATTATGATTATGATTATGATTATGATTATGATTATGATTATGATTATGATTATGATTATGATTATGATTATGATTATGATTATGATTATGATTATGATTATGATTATGATTATGATTATGATTATGATTATGATTATGATTATGATTATGATTATGATTATGATTATGATTATGATTATGATTATGATTATGATTATGATTATGATTATGATTATGATTATGATTATGATTATGATTATGATTATGATTATGATTATGATTATGATTATGATTATGATTATGATTATGATTATGATTATGATTATGATTATGATTATGATTATGATTATGATTATGATTATGATTATGATTATGATTATGATTATGATTATGATTATGATTATGATTATGATTATGATTATGATTATGATTATGATTATGATTATGATTATGATTATGATTATGATTATGATTATGATTATGATTATGATTGATTATGATTATGATTATGATTATGATTATGATTATGATTATGATTATGATTATGATTATGATTATGATTATGATTATGATTATGATTATGATTATGATTATGATTATGATTATGATTATGATTATGATTATGATTATGATTATGATTATGATTATGATTATGATTATGATTATGATTATGATTATGATTATGATTATGATTATGATTATGATTATGATTATGATTATGATTATGATTATGATTATGATTATGATTATGATTATGATTATTATTATTATTATGATTATTATTATGATTATGATTATTATTATTAATATTATTATTATTATTATTATTATTATTATTATTATTATTATTATTATTATTATTATTATTATTATTATTATTATTATTATTATTATTATTATTATTATTATTATTATTATTATTATTATTATTATTATTATTATTATTATTATTATTATTATTATTATTATTATTATTATTATTATTATTATTATTATTATTATTATTATTATTATTATTATTATTATTATTATTATTATTATTATTATTATTATTATTATTATTATTATTATTATTATTATTATTATTATTATTATTATTATTATTATTATTATTATTATTATTATTATTATTATTATTATTATTATTATTATTATTATTATTATTATTATTATTATTATTATTATTATTATTATTATTATTATTATTATTATTATTATTATTATTATTATTATTATTATTATTATTATTATTATTATTATTATTATTATTATTATTATTATTATTATTATTATTATTATTATTATTATTATTATTATTATTATTATTATTATTATTATTATTATTATTATTATTATTATTATTATTATTATTATTATTATTATTATTATTATTATTATTATTATTATTATTATTATTATTATTATTATTATTATTATTATTATTATTATTATTATTATTATTATTATTATTATTATTATTATTATTATTATTATTATTATTATTATTATTATTATTATTATTATTATTATTATTATTATTATTATTATTATTATTATTATTATTATTATTATTATTATTATTATTATTATTATTATTATTATTATTATTATTATTATTATTATTATTATTATTATTATTATTATTATTATTATTATTATTATTATTATTATTATTATTATTATTATTATTATTATTATTATTATTATTATTATTATTATTATTATTATTATTATTATTATTATTATTATTATTATTATTATTATTATTATTATTATTATTATTATTATTATTATTATTATTATTATTATTATTATTATTATTATTATTATTATTATTATTATTATTATTATTATTATTATTATTATTATTATTATTATTATTATTATTATTATTATTATTATTATTATTATTATTATTATTATTATTATTATTATTATTATTATTATTATTATTATTATTATTATTATTATTATTATTATTATTATTATTATTATTATTATTATTATTATTATTATTATTATTATTATTATTATTATTATTATTATTATTATTATTATTATTATTATTATTATTATTATTATTATTATTATTATTATTATTATTATTATTATTATTATTATTATTATTATTATTATTATTATTATTATTATTATTATTATTATTATTATTATTAATCAGGTTCCTGACATTTGGCCGAACAAGGTTATGCTTAATCATTTTTTTCTTTCGAAAAGACCTTCTAACTGAAAATAAGCATGACTTAGATTTAAGCTTGACTGCGTGTTCTGTGTTGCACATTAATATTCAAAGTATTGCCAATAAAGTTGATATGTTAAATGTTTTTCTCACTGAGAGTAAATATGATATTTTTTGCATATCCGAACATTGGCTTAACCAAAAGAATTTGAATAAAATTAAATTGTATAACTATGACCTTGTGTCTGGTTTTTGCAGGTCAAATATGAATCATGGTGGGGTTGCTATCTATGCCTCTAACAGATTAAATTTAAAATCGATTGATGTCAGTAGTTTTTGTGTACAGCAGCATGCCGAGTTTTGCGGCGCAGAACTTAAGTTTGCAAATTGTGCCATTATATCTACATATAGATCATCTAGCCATGGTGATATAACAATTTTTAAAGAGAATTTCTCTAGTTTAATTGATTATTTGTCAACTAGATATAAACATTTTGTTGTGATTGGTGATATAAATGTGGATTTGATGGGTGGCACAGAGCATGCTAGGGAGATATTAAACATGCTTACAATGTATGGTGCTAAACATTATATAAATTCTCCAACTAGAGTTACTGCTACTGCTAGCTTTTGCCTTGACAATATTATTTGTAATTTGTCCCCTGAAGATGTTGTAACAGGAGTCTTTGATCCTCACATTTCTGACCATTCTGCTATATTCATTGTCATAAAAGACGTACATAAGAAACCGTGCTCTTCGGATAGGGTTGACTCAAGAATTTTTAATAAAAAAAATGTCGATAAATTTGTTAATAGTATTGGAAATTTTGAATGGTCTCATGTAGCTGATCTTAACATGGATGAGTTAGCGAAATTACTGCTAGATCAGTTATGTGTTCAACTTGACAAATATCTTCCAGTTAAGAATATTAAAAAGAGAACGAGTGGTGTTCATTGGTTTACTGAAAGACTCCGGAAATTGCGTTCTGAACTGCATGCATGTAGGAAAAAATTTGATATTTCTAAATCCCCTACTGACTAGTCACATTACGTTGATCTGCGTGGAGGTTATAAGCGAGCGCTGAAGGAGGAAAAATTTCAGTATTATACAAATTCAATTTTTACTTCTGATAATAAAACCAAAACCTTATGGAGTATGGTTAAGCGAGAGCTTCCTTCAAACTCCGGCTCGGTTACGTCCGCTCTATCCCCTAATGATTTTAATATTTTTTTCGCTTCAATATCTGAGGCTATAGCTAAGACCATTACTGTTCCTAATGTAGATCCTTATGTCTTTTTGCGTAATGTGCCCAGTCCTTCTGGATCATTTTTCATGTCATCTGTTTTAGAAACTGACGTTAGACAAGCTATTTTGAAATTAAAAAATTCAGAAAGTTCGGATTATTACGACCTAAACATTTGTGTGATCAAGGCTTCCATAGATATTATTTCTAAGCCCCTTGCGGTATTATTTCATAAGTGCATTGTCGACGGTAGATGGCCGGATGACTTTAAAATATCTAGAATTGTTCCTGTGTTCAAGAAAGGGGATGTCGATGCTCTTGATAATTATAGACCGATTGCTATTGTACCAATTTTATCAAAGATTTTTGAGATCATAATCAAAGATCAACTTATACTTTATTTGGATAGAAAATCTGTTATTTCTTCGGACCAATTCGGTTTTCGAAAAAAATTTTCCACTACTAGTGCGCTCCTCACTGTGGTTGATTTTATAGTGGAAGGGTTGGACAATGGATTTCCTACACATGCGGTTTTCTGTGATTTGACTAAGGCGTTCGACTGTGTTCATACCGAAATACTTTTGAAGAAACTGGAATATTATGGAGTACGTGGAAATGTTTTGAATTTATTTAAATCGTACTTAACAAATAGGTTTCAATATATCAGTGTAAACGGTGCGGTTTCCGATTTGCAACCTATATCCTGTGGTGTGCCTCAAGGGTCCGTCTTGGGGTCGTTATTATTTTTATTATATATCAACGACCTTCCTGGGTCCTTAGATTATTTTCGATGTGTTCTTTTTGCAGACGATACAACCTTACTAACTAATGGTGGTACGTGTCAAATTGAAGTAGCCCTTGGCAAGGCCAAGGACTGGTTCAATGTAAACAAAATAAAGTTAAATGAAGCAAAGACGAAAAATATGATATTTAGTTCTGATAGATGGGTTGTAAAGTCCGAACCGGTTAGACTTCTCGGTATTACGTTGGATACTGGTCTGTGTTGGTCAGCGCACATTGACAGCCTATGTTCAAAACTTTTTTCAAGTATATTCGCAATGCGTCAACTTAGATCCTGTTTGAATAATGATGCGATGAGGGCGGTTTATTATGCTTTAACTCACAGTCTATTGACATATGGTATAATTCTTTGGGGTGGTTCACCAAAATCGAATAAAATTTTCGTGTTGCAGAAGGCTGCTGTGAGAATCACAGACTCTGCACCTTACGGTTCACACTATAGACCGTTGTTTAAAAAGTATGGTATTCTACCTCTTCCTTGTGTTTTCATTTTAGAAACATTATTGCACATACACAAGAATTTACCAAATTTTGTATCTCATTCAGACCGACATGGTTATAGCACACGGTGGAGAGAACCTAGTATCATCATACTCTAGATTAAAAATGACGAACAATAATAAAATTGATATAGATCTTTATAATACATTTATGAGCTTTCATGCTTCTGTTAATATCAAGGTTATGTCCATACATTCTTTTCAGAGGCTAGCTAAAAGTTTTCTAGTTGAACAATGTTTCTACAGTGTGCATGAGTATTTGACCTTTACTGTCTGACCTGTACTGTTACCTATTTATTTGTGTTGTATTTTTATCTGGGTATTTGTAAAATGTTTTTGATAGTTTTAATGTTTTTTTAACTCTAACGACAATGATCGTGTTTTTATTATCATGTCTATATTTTTTGTATCCTGACATAAATGTACTATGTATATATTGTCAATAAACTATTCTATTCTATTATTATTATCATTATCACTATTATTATTATTATTATTATTATTATTATTATTATTATTATTATTATTATTATTATTATTATTATTAAAATATTTTGCAGTTGCAGCAGAAGTGGCAGTTAATGCTTACCAGAAAAGCACAAAGATTAGCATTCAAACTTGGTTGAGACCTTCAAAGGAGAGAAGAATTACAGAGAAAAGGGAATTCATAACTACATACATACTAATAAATGTGAGTTGTGCCTACTCCGTGGATCAAACTGATGACTGAAAATAAAAGGTTATTATGACGGATACATATTCAGTTACAAATTTTAATTGTTTAATTTTTGCCTACAACTGGCTTATAACAAGCTAATAGAATTCACCTTTAAGTATTTTTTCACTTTAAAAGTACAAATAGCAACAGTCAATCTGTTGTACAGTAAATAGTGTTAATTGAACCAAAATAGTAACTATGATTTTTTTGTACAGGATGCCCAGAAGTCAAGTTACTGTATTATTGTACGGAGCAACAATATATTTTTTATGTAATATATTTTGATTTTTGATATGCATCGTTACATATATATCGTTGTATTGAATATTTTTTGTAGTATATGTTTGTTTTTTATATCTTTTTCTACTTATTTTTATACCTGCTCATGAAATGAATAAGAACCTGCACATCTAGGGTCACTTTGACTTTTTTTATAGTTACATCAGATGCCCCGTAAATTAAATCCACTCATTTTCATAGAAACAAATAAAAATTAATATGAAAAAATTAACCTCAAATTTATTAAAAATTTGCAAAAGAAAAATATAAATTCTTCAACATTTTAATATTTTATACTGACTTTTTTAAAGTTCTGGTTTATAGTTTTTGCGAATTTTACTAATACAACATGGTGTTTTGGCTAATTTTTCCATATTGATCTTTATTTTCTATATTATGAAATGAGTAAATTTACTTTGTGTGATATCTGAGTAACTATAAAAAAAGTTGAAGGGGCCTTATATGTACAGGTCCTTTTTTGGTTTAATGGACATCCATGAAATGTCCCTAGAACAAGAAAAACGTCTTTAAGATATCCATAAGATGTCCTCATACGTAAATAGAATGTCCATAAAAAGTCCAAATTTGTACAAATAGGTTCTCGTATAGTCCATTATTGGACATTTCCGGGACGCCCAAATTTGTGGAATTCGGTCTTCGGAAAGACATCCGCTGGATGTAAATGGACTCTAGACCAAACATTCTTCGGATGTACGATCATCCACAAGCGCACATTTTAAAGATGTCCATGATACGTCACTGTGCTATTTGGGATAATAGTTCATAACCAGTATTTATCGAGCGCATGCGTACAACATAATTCATTACTGATTCTGAACCAATTCTGAATTCCTTGTTGGAAAGCAGCTAATGTTTACCGTGGTATCTACGTTCGTGATTTTTTTGTTTTATTACTCGTTTTTAGTGCTTATCTTTTAAATGTTGAACGTGTTGCAGTAATTAAATAAAGACATTTGTGTCGGGTAAAGATATATTATGTTCCTATAATATGTAGCTTATTCGAAAGTTCGCCGGTTTGTTTGTCTACTACTTCTACTACTCTACTACCACTAATAGGTTATTTATAACTAAAGACTGCCGCGGGCGCGTAAGAAGTATTCCAGTACTTAGATATCTGTTAATATTACTTTCGTCCGATATTCTTAGAATAAATGCGGGCCTTTATGTGATCGTAAGCAAAGTACAATCGTTTGCAAAAATGATGGCACTCTTTAAAATGAATTTTGCGGTTTCTTTTAAACTGACGACGTATTTGTAATGAAATCTACTATCAACTTTTAACATTTAATTGAGATTTAATAAGATTTCTACTCGAAACTTCCACAAGTTCAAAAACTGTTACATTGAGGAAGTGTCATTATTATTGCAAGAGCATGTACATGTACCTACGTGTACCTAATGAGTGAAAATGAAGTTTCGATAGTGAATATTAGTAGTAAATACGGAAAAAATAAAAGACGCGCAGTAAGCTGCGTGAACCCTCTCAAAACCCCACCCGCCGAGCAAGCTCCAAACCGCCCACCACCCCCCTCCCGCGGGGCCGATGCGCGGCTAAGTACCGCCGATTCGCGTTTCGCCTAGTAATTCGGCCATCTTCGAGGCTATAAAAACGTTCGAAATGCCGTCGGACAGCGTTTCTCGTCGTCTATCCGACGGTGCCGTTCTCACGTATACCGGGTGTTTTCTTCTAGCCGCGACGACACTCGACTTTCGTTTTTTCTTTTGAGCCCCATGCGGTTCTCATTGAATCTCGGTACGTCTCGGAATTCCCTACACAACGGTACTAAGCTCGCGATCGGCCGCCGCGTTACGAAGTTGCCACAATTGCGGAAAACACTGCGGTCGCCACAATTGCGACATGTCAATTATACGGGGAAGCGTCAATGTCCTGTCCATGTTGAAGTGTAAAGGCAACAGATTATCTTTACACTTCAACATGGGACTCAGATGTCTTGATCACAGTAATATTAATGTGACTGGTAAAGAATGGGCCAGATAAAGCTCAAAACGTCAATTTATGGAACCCAAACCAGTACTCAGGCTACCATACACTTACTTAAAAAGATCAATTGACAATTGACAATGAATAGATCTGGTTTGGGCCAGACCAAATTTCTCAAAGGTCCAGGGTCTATAAACAAACAATTAATATTATTAAAGGCGGGAAATTGTCAACTTCTCGCGAATTTGGCAAAACAGGAATATTATGCTATTTTCATCATTATGTGGGATAAGTAAGTTTAACTTACTACGCAATTTGTAAGATATGCATGTACAATAAATAACACTATTTTGTACATAAGTGTAATATAAATAAATCATCATCAATTAATTTAATCTAATATGATAACTTACAGTCACATTTTTGAACACAGTCTTCACCAAAACTTCCCTCAGGGCAATTTTTCTCGCATTGCAATCCTGTGAAACCAGGTGAACAAATACATGTACCATTAAATGGCGAGCACTGTGCATTATTTACACATTTACATAAGCCATGACATCCTTTACCAAAGGTAAGTATTGGACAAGGTCTAGAACAATCTTGTGAATTCCAGCCAGCCTTACATTCGCACTCGCCCGTCCACGGGTGACATCTAAAATGTATTTGTTTTTATGTACTATCAAATTAGTAACTTTAACATACATTTCCGAGTTTTCTTTATTGCACTGACAAGGATGTTGACATTTTGGACCCCAAAGATCTTCAGGGCAAGCCCTTGTATTACACAACTTGCCTTTCCAGCCATTTGTACAAATGCATGCCCCATTTGTACTAGAACATTTAGCGCCATTTTCACATACACATTTTTCTTGACAATTTATACCAAATGTACCATCTGGACATACATCCAAACACTAAAAAAATTCGTCTTGCTCGTTATTAATAAATAATAATAATAATAAAAACTATTTGATTTACTATGAAATTTTAATTAAATACAAGGAGTAGCAAAATGTGCATACAATTGTTCTATGAAAATTAAAGTTAGAATCAGAAGAATTTCTTGCAATATGTATGCTTGAAAAATGTATTTCAATGCATTTTTCTACTAGAAAGGCAGGGACTCGGACCACACCGCTGAGCGGTGCTCTCCACACTTTCGTAAATATGCAAATTTTTATTATGAAAAAAGTAAATAATAATCTGTCCAATTTTATTAAACACTATGTACGAATATATAAAGTCTCAGAAAGATAAATTAATAAACATAATTTTTTTAACAAACGTTTTCAGTAAATAAATATCAAAAAGTGAACTTTTAATTTGAGACTTGTCTAGTTTTGCAAAACACTGTATAATAGTTTGATAAAGGTATATGATATAAGGTTTGATAAATTTAACATTTTTCATCAAAAGATTCAATAAATATATAAAAAAGGGTGATCCGTGGGGGAATCATACCACCGACCTCCGATATACTAAGCTGGTATGCTACATACTGAGCCACTGAGACATCTGCCAAAATTGTACTTATTTGAGTGTTTCCGTATGCAGTTCTCCAGAGACGTAAACAAAACTTTTCAAATGTTCATATTAAGATTTAAATCTACAATATCGTCTGGAAAGGGCGTGAAGGCCTGAAGGTACAATACCGACTTGTCGTTGTCCGAACCACCCGGAAAATATTCCAGAATACGGAATTATTTTTGACATATCGCTTCTTTAAGACGTTTTGCTGGACGTTATTCAAACTCTTCGAAAGGGGCGTTTCCGATACGTTGTGTCCTTATTCTGCACTGAAAGTCGTCTACTGCCGAGAAGTCTCAGAAAAAGGGAAATTTAGTGCCAAAATTCGAAAAATTTGCTTTGACAATATGACTGAGATGATGACTGATGGTGAGGATAATGACAAAACAACGTTAATGATGAAGAAAAGAAAGACGAAAATATTGCTTTACGTTTTATTTTTAAATAATTTCATAATAAGTAACTTTATAAAATAATTATAAAATATCTAATCAAAACTTTTATTTAATTTTTAAAATTATTTTTTTTTTGTAATTATTGTAAAATGTCTTTATAGAAATCCAGAATTTCTATATATAGTGTAAAATTAGAACTACTGGCTAATTAAGAACCAAAATTTTAATGCAATTGGGTGGAATAGTGAAGTCAAGCAAAAGTAACACTCTTTTTTCTGTTCAATCTTTCGAACTTTATTAGTTCTTCATCAGGAACTCTACAATAACATTAGTTATACTAATTATAAAAACATTCAAAAAGTTACTTAAGAATTATGAGATTGTAAAGAAACCAACCATTAGAGAAACTGACATGTTAACAATGTAGCACATATACAAAAAGAATAAAATCAGCAGTAAAATTTTACTTGTACACATAAACAAAACATTTTTGCAGTTATGACCAAAACAGTTAAAAATTATTCAAACATTATACCAGGTGAGAGGCTGGTCAAGCAATGAAAAGGCGTCCAGAGAGGACATTTGTCCGCGGACAGTGAGAGACGATATGCTTTTTGTATTCGTATAAAAAACAGATATATAAACTGCGTTTTTAGATTGTTAAGAAAATAAATTATTAATCATTATTAAAGCAACCACAACTGTTACAATGTTATTAAACAATTTGGAATTCAAAGAACAAAGTACTATTAATTAAATGTAAAAATATTAGAGCAAGATATCCTTATATGCAAGAACTCAAAAAAATAAAAAAAAACATACAATCGCATCTCAAAACCTTAACTCATAGTATACATAGAGTTGGTCTGAAACTGTGGGATATCCACAATTAACAAACAAGGGAAAAAGTTAATTTTGATTCCGCAAGGAGGTATGACTAGTAAGTATGATTCTCTTTTTCATTGCAAGTAGGGATGTTCCTCGACTCGAAATGTATCGATATATTGTATCAATACGTATCAAACGATCTATTATAGTATTGATACTTCTAAATATCGACCTCGAAAGTATCGATACCCGATATATCGACGTGGTACCCCCTCCTATACAAGACGCCATATATTGAAACTTTTGAAGATATATGAACCTAACCGAGAAAAAGACAATTTCAAATATAAAATTAACATTATTTTATATACCGGGTGTTCCCTTTAAGACTTTCAGTGCGAATATGTCAGAAACCATCATAGGCAGTGCGACGAAATTTAGTATACAGACACTAAATGGCGCGTAGAATCTGATGATAAGATCAATTCTTACACAGGTTGTTCCATTTTTCAGGAAATCGATTTAATCTTGATTTTTTGGTTGCCAGTTATGTTTAAATTGAAGTGAACACATTCTGATAAATAAACATTCAAAAATTTTAAAATTTAACATATAAAACGCCTCCAAAAAGTACCCAAATTTCATTGCTTTGTCATGTAAAACGTGTATAGCCTTGAGCCAGACTTACACAGAAGAAACTAACATTGCTGAACGTCAAAACTATGAATTGTCATTGAATTGAACATAAATAACGCTAAATAATGTATTTAATGCAATTTACGTATGCACAATGTTGTTATTGAGACTTGTCGATAAAAATTTAGACTTGAGTTGAGGTTTTTGTAGCATTGGGGTCGCTGCGCCGGCGAAATCTTCCGTTACAGCTAGGGTTACAGCTTCGTTCAGCCTGAATTTGTGTAACCCCCAAGAAAATGTATAGTTTCAAAACGTAACGTCATCAAATATTTGTTTCTCTTTGATATCACCCTCACACTTTTTGATTATTGTTTACACTATTGTCTACACTATATTTGGATTAAAACAGAACGATTATTAGTGGTAGAAATTATTAACAGTACCTATAATTTCCGCATGTTTTTGTTCATAGATTTTGAAAATGTGTGAAATTTGCAACAAAAACAGAAATTAATTTTAGCAACTGCAAACCAAAAACAAATACCTAATATGTTTGTTTATATGAGTGACAGGTTTATGAAATTTAAATAGAAAAGTAATTGGATTATGCTTTTGGATTATGTAATTCAGGATGCTTAAGAATATGTTTAAATTTGCAGAGGTGCATACAATAGTCCACAACCAACTCCTTTTTAAATAAACAAGAATAAGAAGGATCAAAATAACAACTATTTTAAATATTAATCTAAAAATTTAAATCACACCGATTTTCAAATCTCTACTTTTTAGGCAACTGCTGCAGAGACCAACAGCAAAGCTTCTAAAGAGTTCAAACCGGACTCAATGGACGTTTTTAAACACGGTTTAAACAGTGGTGTGTGTGACGTCACTGTTTCAACGCAAAAATATAATGTTTTGAACCGGGTTAAACACATTTCGTCGCAAAAAACAGCTTTGGTCTCATTAAAAACAATCATATTTTGCAATTTAGTTCAATACATAATGCAAACATTCAGTGTAGTATATAGTTTTGTACTCTCAGTTGGTTGTTTAAATATTTTAATGAAAATATAATGAATCATTCATTTGTTCGTATGACGTAAGTCGTCTGAATTCTTGCTGCGACTATACTATAGTTTCTTAAATTTGACCAATCAGCTACTCAGATCTCAAATCATGATCTACGAGTAAAAGAAAACGGCAAAAATAACAAAGACACACTGCCAATAGCACGATGATACACTCACTGTTAATATAAAAGGAAATTTGGGCAAAGGTTTTCCATTGGAATTTTACATAAGCAGCCAAAAATTAAAAAACTTGACAATTTAACCGGTATAAATTTTAATTCGGTATTTCCCGTATCGAAACGTTCGATATTCAGGATTTTTTCGATGTATCAATAGTATCGCAACAATTTGTATCGATACAAAATATCGAATATCGTAAATAATTGTATCGATATTCTAAATATCGATGTGTATTGGAACATCCCTAATTGCAAGTACTAAGTTATTTTTGTGCTTCAATTGGTGATACGATAGACAATGCAGAAATCTGCCTGATGCAACTGGTTTTGTGTACCAGGTTGTGATGACAGTGTTATTACGCCTCCTGATCACTTTAGTGTCAAGGAAGGGCACACTATGATTTTCATCTTCTTCTTCGATGGTAAACTGCAATAACTAAAATACCACTAAAATATTAAATAAATTAATTTAGCAAAGAAATTCAGTTGCCAACGCAAACTTAGAGAATAGACAAAATAATTTAAGTTTGTATTACTCACTACCTTTTATTGAATGTTTTTCATCAAAATTTAATAGGATTTTTTCTAATTATGACAATATTAAATTAGCCTTTAAAAATAATCTCAAAATTGGTAATTTATTTTAGTTAAAGAATGAAAATAGTGTACTACAGCTGTCTAATGTTATGTACTGCATCCCGTGTCAAGATAACTCAGTTTCAGACCAATTCTATGTATACTATGAGTTAAGGTATTGGGATGCGGTGGTATGTATTTTTATTCATATTGTTAGGTTCTTGCGTATATGGAATATTTGTTCTACTCTAATATTTTTACATTTTTAATGTTTGAATAATTTGTAATTGTTTTGATCAAAACTATAAAAATGTTTTGTTTATGTGTACAAGTAAAATTTTACTGCTGATTTTATTCTTTTTGTATATGTGCTATATTGTTAAAATATCAGTTGCTCTAATGGTTTCTTTACAATCTCATAATTCGTAAGTAACTTTTTGAATTTTTTTTATATATTTTTAGGTATTAACAATATTGTGTGAAACTAACTCCTCTCTGGACTAAAGTCCCAACCAGCGTTGAATTACACCCACAATATCTACCCATATATTCTTTATTATTAGCTTTTGTAACATTTTTTACTGAATTAGAAAGGTATTTTAAGCTAATATACAGGGTGATTCAGGTTTAATCTCGATAACTTCAGGAATCGATAGAACAGGTTAAAATAATGTTCATTTGTGATATAAACTTATTTCCTAAAACGCATCGTTTCCCAGATAGAGGGCGTTGAAGTAGGAATTTTGTTCTCGTTTTTCCCTCATAACTTTTGAACCGATCCGATCCGACTTAAGTGAAATTCGGAACACAAACACTCCTTATGATCTTACATAAGCTTCTTAAGTTTGAACTACCTACCCCTCTTAGAAGTGTATTTTGTATGCTACCCCCCTCTTACTTTATTTCAAAACTACAAAAAAAAAATAATTTCAATAAAACATCTACACACCACTTTGACCTGATTAATTTCGAAACTTTTTCGTCTCCTGTTTTTTTCGACGTTTGGTCTTGTTTCTGAGATATTCAAAGAAATTGGTGACAGTGTAGCGCACCAGCCGCGTAAATTTCATTTAACGTTATAGCAATCCATAAAAACAAAACTTCGTTATACCACATATGATCATTATTTTAACTCCATTCAATAATTATCTAAAAAAATTAATCTAGCTAAATTTACTAACCTGTTTTAATGAAAACACTCTATAAATATCTAAATTCACTCTTGAAAATGTGGGAACTCGAATATTCAACCACAATAGATGAGATCTGACCTATTTCTGCATTTTTAGGATCGTTTCATCAGGTGGCCTCCTTTAAGTTGATAGGTTAGTTAGTAAAGTTAGCTAGATTATTTTTTCAGATAATTATTGAATAGAGCTTTGTCTATGGAATTGTTCATTAGCATACCTAGTATCAGAAAACATACATATGACTTCATTGATAGGAATTGTAGGATATTTGATATACAGGGTGTTTATTAATTGAATGCCGATACTTAAGGGTGTGAATCTTTCCGTCATTTTAAGAAGAAAACTTAATATCAACATATGTCCTAAACCTCTTAATTTTTGAGCTACAGGGTGTTACAGTTTTAAGAAAAAAATTATTTTTTTATTGTAATTTTCTTATCACCAAATATTTTTACGGAATTTTGTACACACCTATTAATCATTAAGGAGCATTGTTTGATGAAAAAAATGTTTTAAAATCTTTGCCAGTGACGTCCGTACGAGGTTTGAACTAAACATTTTTGAAGAAAAAAATGGTACGCCACTGCCTTTTCTAAAAACTAAAATTATTTTTAAAATCTCTATTTATTTTATAGCAAATTCGGTTCCTAGACTTACTCTCGTACGACGCACCATTTTCACGTAAAAAAATTAAAACCAAAAAAGTTTTCATTCAAGTTCATTGAGACTGCCTTTGATATTTTGTTGCCATTTTGTAGACACCCACCATGCGTGGAATCACTTTGTGGGGAAAAAAATTATTTTCTTCTTTCACAAATGACGTTCACGTAGGCATGATATTGAATATTTGAATAGAAAAAACGGTAAGCTTATTAAATGCCCCCTTAAAGCAAATGAAATAAAAATTAGTAGGCTGGGTAAAGTGTAATAATTTTTGACACTTCTTTTCGCAATAAAGTTGACATTGATTTTTCATTATTAAAAAATTATTATTAGAGTAGGAGGTAAAATTTAATAAAAAATGGTAAATTTTACGATCGGTGAATTAGCTGACATGCATTTTACTTATGAAGTTGCCGACGGAAATGTATACAGGCCAGGAGGATATACCAAGAGCGGTATCCAAATAGCGTACTACCCGATTCGAGAACATTTTCTGGAATTCATAGATGTCTTCACGAAACCGGAAAGTTAACAGTAGACCACAGTGCTAAAGGAGTCCCTGATACAGTAAGAACACCGAAACTTGAAGAAGGAATTTTACATGAAATTGAGGAGAACCCCGAAACTAGCACGAGGAAAATCGCGGCAACATTTAATGTTTCACACGTACTTGTTTGGAAAATTCTTATCGAAAATTTGTTATATCCCTATCACATTCAAATTTCCCGTTGCGCATTAATTTCTGTGAGTGGTTTCTTCAAAAGCTGGTGGAAAATCCGTTATTTGACAAGTACATTCTTTTTACCGATGAAGCTAGTTTCTCCCGAAACTCAATACGAAATTTCCATAATAACCATTTGTGGGCGAATGAAACCCCTTTTACAATTGTTGAATCAAATCATCAAGAACAGTTTTCATTAAATGTTTGGGCTGGTATTATTGACTATTATTTGATAGGCCCATTTTTTCTCCAAAGAAGATTAGATGGACAATCGTATTTACACTTTCTTGAAGAAGATCTGCCGCCAATGCTTGAAGACCTTCCTCTTTTATTAAGAAACCAGACGTGGCTAATGCACGATGGTGCGCCGCCACATTTTAGCTTACGGGTGCGTGAATTTTTAAATCACAACTATCGCGATCGGTGGATAGGCCGCGGAGGAACGCAGTCATGGCCGCCCAGATCTCCCGACCTTAATAGTTTAGACTACTTTATCTGAGGTCATCTGAAAAGCTTAGTGTACGCAGTGCCGATTCAAGCCGAAGAAGAGTTACGAAATCGTATAATAGTATGCTGCCAAACCATAAGAGACACCCCAGGAATTTTTGAAAATGTTCGTCAGTCTATGCGAAGAATAGTAGATGCTTGCATACGTGTGGGTGGAGGACACTTTCAACAACTACTGTAAATACATAATTTGGGTTCTTTATTTTGTTTGTATTTTCTTGTCTTGTCGTTTCGTTTTAGGTTTAAGATTTTCAATTTATCGTTTTACTAAATAAATTGCGATTTATAAAATAAAATTTTAAAAAATCAAAGGCCTTTTTTTTTCTATCCAAACATTTAATATTATGCCTACGTGGAGTTCACTGGTTAAAGCAGAAAATTAATTTTTGTCCTAAAAAAAGTGTTTCCACGCATGGTGGGTGTCTACAAAATGACAACAAAATATCAAAAGCAGTCTCAATGAACTTGGGGAAAAAACTTTTTTCCCTTCAAACGTTGCTTGCTGTTATTACGAATTATAATATTATATCTAAAATATACTTACCTTAACTCCTGTAAATCCTGGTTGACATTCACAAGATCCATTAATATGATTACACGATGCTCCATTATAACAATGACAAGGATGAGAACAATTCATACCCCAGAATCCAAATGGACATCTGTTTGCACAAACTAAACCGGTCCAACCATCTTTACAAAAGCAATACCCTGTTTCAGGATCACATGTTCCATTATTTTGGCAGCGACATTCAGATTTACATTCACTTCCATGTTTTCCAATAGGACAAGCATCTTCACATCTAAAAATAACCAACTTAAATATAAAGTATGATATTTAATATTTTCTTAATTCAAGCATATTTACATACCCATAACTTATGGGCCATAGAGCAACCGGAGATAGTAGACATAAAAATATGTCTTTTGAGCCAAACTTGCCTAAATGTGTTACTATTTAAAGAATTACAGGGTGTTGAAAATTAAAATAAATTTTCGAAAAATGATAATTTTAAAACAATTGAAGATATGGAATTCAAAATTGGTATAATTAGGTTTTTGGGAGGGAGAAATACGAATTTGACATTAGTTTCAAGATATTTCCTAGAGGGCACTTGCTACGTGCTTTGTGTTGAGTTAATTCACCAATACGATCTCGATATCTCAAGCCGTTTTCCAGATTTTCACGATTGAATGTCTCATTACACATTATGTTGATGGCTGAAAAATATTTAATTTACAAGTGTGCCTTGAATGTTAACAAAATTTGATACAGTGACAACTGTCAGTGTTATCTACCTGTTATCTATATGTGAATTAACTCAACACAAAAATTCTTGTACTTGAATATTGCAAACAAAATATTTTTAAGTAGCTAAGCTATCACATGAAAAGGTAGATTACACTGACAGTTGTCACTGTAACAAATTTTGTTAACATTCAAGGCACACTTGTATATGAAATATTTTTCAGCCATCGACATAATATGCAATGACACATTCAATCGTGAAAACCTGGAAAACGGCTTGAGATATCGAGAGCGACCAAGTGTCCCTTTGTTACGTAAAAATGTTGGTTCTTTTATAGTTTAATTTATAAATTCTATTAACTATACAGGTAAAAAAAGTATTAGTGAATTAACTCAACACAAAGCACGTAGCAACCACCGTCTAGGGCTATCTAGAAACTAATGCGAAATTCGTATTTCTCGCTCCCAAAAACCTAATTATACCAATTTTGAATTCGATATCTTCAACTGTTTTAAAATTATCATTTTTCAAAAATTTATTTTAATTTTCAACACCCCGTGATTCTTTAAATAGTAACATATTTAGGCAAGTTTGGTTCAAAAGACATATTTTTATGTCTACTATCTCCGGTTGCTCTATGGCCCATAAGTTATGGGATACCCTGTAGAGAGTGAATCTTAAATATAAGTTTTTCTCTTAAAACGACATAGACCTCAAAAAAACTAAGCAAGTTCTTTCAAAAACCAAAATATGTGCGTTTGAAGATAACAGAAATAATTAGGCAAACTTAGTTTCAAAAACAACCCTTGCCTGATTCTTTTGAAATAAGAGTTTATTCAATTAATCTAAATTTTTGAAAAGTGTGGCAAAATACCCAATTAAACTAAAGAAACATTATAAGTATGCCACAAATAAATTGCTTCAGAAGTTTTATATACCAACTTACTGCTTTACTTTTATTCTACATGTTTTATTTTTTTAGATTTTGATACAACAGAAACTTTGATAATTTCGAGGCAAAGAATACGACAACCTTAAATAAATTTCATTTAGCTCATTGTTAAGTATTTTGAATTGTTTTAATCGGTACAATTAACTTCTATTTATCCGCTATATCTTCAAATTATAATAAATTAACCGAAAAAAACATTTTAAATACTTAATAAATTTCATTTAGTTTATTGTTGAAATCTTCTAATCAATATAATTAACTTTTATTTGACAGTTCTATTTCCTATATACAGAGTGTAACTTTAAGCTACCCCTTTTGAGGGGTAGTAGTACGTGTTTCCTAGGATGCTAATCTGAAATAATTATTTTTTTAATAAAATAGTCGAGTTATAATTACTTTTTTAAACTGCACTCAAATTGCTATTCACGCCGCCCCTAAACAGTATCCGAGTTTCACTGCAGAACTATGTTTACTGTTACCACGTATACTGGACGTTCCCTTTAAGACTGTCAGTGCTAATATCTAAGTTACTATTGCAGTCATTGCGACGAAAATTGGTATACAGGCACTAGATGGCGCGTAGAATTCGATGATGGTATCATTTTTATAGAGAGTGTTCAGTTTTGCAGAAAATCGATATAATTTCAATTTTTTATTAGTCATCCTCGGTAAAATTTGTATTTAAATTGAAATATCCTTAATTATGAACACATCTGATTAAAAAAGGAAAAATTTTCATTTTGTCATAAAAAACGCATTCATTGTTTTGTCATGCAAAATGTGTATCCATGAGCCTAATTTACACACACGCAACAACCGCATGGATAGATGTCAAAAAGTAAAGTGACAGAAACTGTCAGAGCAAGTATGAGTATTTTTGTTGGAATTTTATAAATACATAGCGCCACGAAATACATTGAATGTGCGTATAAACTAGATATTCTGTGGAAGGGGGAAGTTGAATGTTCGTAATCTGTGATTCCTACTTTTTTTAAATTTGAAACAAATAAACTGATATAATTTTTTGAAAACAAATGTATAATAATAATAATTATTATTATCATAATAATAATACTAATTATTATTATTATATACACATGTCCTATATCTATAATTAGTTTGCTGCTCCTAATACAAACAATACTCACTTAAGTAAAAAAATAACTTGAGAGTGAGAAATGAGCAAATTAAAGAATGTCCTCATTTAGAATACAAAGATATAAAATATATTCACAACACAATAATATAATAATAAACCAACAACAAAACATTCACATAACAACAAGCTATGAGTAGTTAAATTTATATATATACAGGGTGTAACTTTAAGTGGGGGTCCCCTTTTGAGGGGTAGTAGTCCCTGTTCCCTAGATTGCTAATCTGAAATTATTTTTTATATACAGTTCGTCGAGTGAAGGTTCCAGAGGGTGTGGCGAAATCGCGGCTAAATGCGTAATAAACACCAATGAAATTCATATGTACACGACGAAGTGGGAAAAATTCTATTTCTTGGCAAATCACCGTGCCCGTTGAGCGCGCGAATGTGCGCGGCTAAATGCGTAGTTGTCTTTTGGTCGTCTAAAAAAACGAAATCTGGGACCTCGACATCAAAGGAGCCGACGTGAAGACGCCGGACTGTATAATAGACTGTGGCAGAACCATGTCTACGGTAGTACCAGTTTAGACGTCGGAACTTGTCCCGTCATTTCAGAGTTGTATTTCACGAAGCTGATGGCACAACTTAAATAACAATCACCTCACAGACTCTACAGCGGCACCTTTGACACAGAAAATTTGTCCTTGAAGCTTGTTGTCTCTCTCTCGCTCAGGATAGAGGTCAGGACCGGATTAAAAATAGTTGTCCCAATTTAGAGTGTTTTAACTGCACTGTGTACCTACTTGAATTTCAAAATAGTTTTTTTTTGTTTTACTAAAACATAGATATAGAAAAGTTACCTAATTTTGGGACTTGATTAATACAAATACCACACCTACGTGGACCCATTATTAACATAAAATGTACAATTACTTTTCAAAGTACGTATAGGTAATTTATTAACAATACGTTGCTAATGACTAAAAAAGAAAACAAAAGCGAAATTTATTAAGCCACTTTTGTTTTTGAAATATTATATTATACAGAAACAAAAAAGTACAGAAAACATGTATTACAGCGGTACACCTACCTAAATAACAAGATTAATTGGTCAGGTTAATTTTTTTACATATACTGAATGTCCAAGATAGAGTTGACCAGTATTAATCTCGAGAACTGTGGCAGATATAAAAAAGGTTTTTATATATAAAAGTTGCAGATGCAGATATAAATTACAAAATGCTGAATAAGTTTTATGTACCTACATGGTGTTACAAGACTGATAAAAGTTTATTTTTTTAAGATGGAACACCTCAATTTTTCTAACATACAAAATATAATTTTGTTTTACTTTGTTTGTTTAAAAATAACATAACAGTATAAAATACAAGAAAATCAACAAAACACAGCACTCGTGCGCCAATGACGCAGTCGGCGAACAGTATGGCCAAGTGTTAATTAAGAATTTTGTTTTGATAAAACTTTTCGCAGAAAGACTATACTAATGAAAAAATACAAGGTGTTTAACGAAACCAAACCGTCCTCTAAGAATCCTCACAATTCATGGAATATTTTTTATGAAACTTTTCACAATGGCCTGTAAGAAAACTATACTAATTAAAAAACTACTGGGTGTTTAAAAAAATCGAATCAAAAATTTTTTTTTGGTTTTTGACGAAACTTTTTACAATAGTTTGTAAAAAAACTATAAAAAATACATACTTAGGTATTATTATGTATATAAATACATACTTATGAAAAAATACAGGGTGTAAAACAAATAACCATTCTCTAGAATCTAGATCCACAAAATTTATGGAATTTAATTTTTTTTTATGAAACTTTTCACGATTGTAAAAAAATTATATTAATAAAAAAAATACAGGGTGTTTAACAAAACCAAACCATTCTCTAAAAATCCTCAAAATTCATGGATTTAAAATTATTCTTTTTTTTCTGAAACTTCGCAATAGTCTGCAGAAAAACTATACTAATGAAAAAATACAGGGGGTTTAAAAATACCGAACCGTTCTCTAAAAGTCCTCAAAATTCCTGGAATTGAAAATTTTTTTTTGATGAAACTACAATGTTCTGTAGGAAAAATATACTAATGACAAAATAATGGGTGTTTAAAAAAGCCGAACCATTCTCTAGAAACCTTCATGGAAGTATAATATTCCTTGATGAAACTTTTAACAATGGTCTATATGGAAACTATTTTAATGAGAACAATACAGGGTGTTTAAAAAACAAACCATTCTCAAATAATCCTCAAAATTCATGGATTTAAAAATTTCTTTTTCTGAAACTCTTCGCAATAGTCTGCAGAAAAACTATACTAATGAAAATATACGATGTCCACCATCCCAAAGAAAGGTCAAGACTTGCCACCTTTCTAGTAACCATATTAAATGCCGTGGTAGGGTCAGAGGCAGCGGTTTTCGATGTCATTTAAAATTAAAAAAAATTGTAATTATCTTGAAGAATAAAGTTTTTACGGATTTATACACAAATAATAGTAGACACCCTCAGTGGCGTAGCCCCCAAACCCCCCCCATGGGTTGGGTTGGTTGGGTCATATAGGTAATGTCTCACTACAAACCTGCAATCACTATTCGCCAAGATTTAGCAACGCGGTCAGTGAACTAGATTTCCTACGGCAACCTTACACTAGGGTTCACCTGCAACTAATTTCTAATTTTATTTTTGTCATTTTTGTAACAAATATTGTTCGTATCTGTTTATTACTAGACATCCTGTATGTACTGTGGCCATATAGATAACTTTCTTTTAGAAGGAGAACCTTTTTGCAGTTTGCAAAAAGTTAAAAAAAATTGCTGCCTCACCTAAGAAGTTCGAAGTCGGTTCTTTAATTTTAGTGAAATATTTATTTTTTAATTTTATTAAAAACTAACGAAGTAATTAGTTTTTAATAAAATTTTAAATAACTCGACAAAGTTACATCTAATATACGAAAAAATATATTTCAGAAAGATTAAAGACGCCAATTGGAAATTCCTAGATGAGGCAGCGAATTTTTTAACTTTTGTTCACAAACTGTAAAAAGGTTATCCTTCTAAAAAAGTAGTCTATATGGCGACAGTACATACGAGGGTGGTCCGATAAGTACTTAGCCTACAAAAGAAAAAAGAAAATTTTGTAAAAATGTCGATTTATTTTTCAATATAGTCTCCTTTTAGTTCGATACACTTGACCCAGCGATGCTCCAACTTCTTTAACCCGTTTGAAAAATGCGTTTTCTCGAGGCTTGCAAAGTAGACCTCCGTGGCGGCGATGACCTCCTCATTCGACTGAAATTTCTGCCCTGCGAGCGACTTTTTCAAGTTTGGAAACAAAAAGAAGTCGCACGGGGCAAAATCTGGAGAATACGGTGGATGAGGCAGCAGTTCGTAGCTCAATTCGACCAATTTGGCCGTGGCGAGAACGGAGGTGTGAGCCGGTGCGTTGTCATGGTGGAAGAGCATTTTTTTCTTCGTCAAATGGATTCTGCAATTCGGCGTTGAATCGACCCAATAATTCGGCATAGTACAGCCCTGTGACCGTTTTGCCCTTCTCCAGGTAGTCGATGTAGATCACACCTTGTGAATCCCAGAAAATGGTGGCTAAATCACCTTTCCGGCCGATAGGACAGTCTTCGCCTTCTTCGGAGCACGTTCGCCAGGTAAAGTCTGTTTCGACTGTTCCTTAGTCTCTGGTGTGTTCTAGTGGATCCATGTTTCGTCAAACTCCTTCTCACGGTTGCGCTTGTTGTCCGGATTGACCAAATGCGGCACCCATCGCACCGACAGCTTCCTCGTGCCCAAAATTTCATGTAGGATACGACCCACGCTGTCTTTTGAGATGCCTACTATCTCAGCTATCTCACGCATCTTTAATGGGCGGTCTGCCAATACGAGATTTTGGATTTTTGTCACATTATCCTCCGTGGTAGCCGTTTTCGGGGCACCTGGGCGTGGCTCATCAAAAACCGACGTGCGACCACGTTAAAACTCGTTAAACCAATTTTTGACGGTCGCCATCGATGGAGAAGAGTCACCGTACACAGCATCCAAGCGCTCTTTGATTTCACTGCGCGATTTTCCTTCCAAAAACAAGAATCGAATCACCGACCGATATTGCTCATTTCATTTCCCATTTTTCTAAAATCCGACACGCCCGCTTTCTCGCCCGTCTAGAAGATTGTACTACATGATAGTAAATTTATCTTGTGATAGTGGCACCATCGGACGGCGAGGCTAAGTACTTATCGGACCGCCCTCGTATATCCTAATGTTTGGTTTGGGTTCCATGTTTAGTTATTGAGATATGACATACCAGAAGTCTCACCGGACGCCGCTGCTGGATATTTTTAAAGAAAAAAATGATCCAACACTGATTTTTATTAAAATAAAAATTATTTTTTAATTTCATTGCTTAATTTAAAAGGTCGTTTTTTTTTACGACACCATTTCCATGAAAAAAATTAGGAGCAATTTATAATCCGGTTTCAATAATTTTGTTACGGCAAGAGACAGTTGAACTGGCCCGCGTGTCCCCTCCCCTGTGTGAAGTGCGGTGGTGGAGTGCGTGCGGTGCGCGGAACCCGGACCTGACCGGCAGCAGTGTAGCCAGATTGGGCGCTTTATCGCAAATTGGGCGATTTTAACTGGTAATTTGCGCTTGATATTTTACAAAAAGCGCAAAGCGAATTTTGGGCGATTTTCATTTAAAAAAGTTGCGCTTAAATTGCGTTTTTTAACCTCTGTGATGACTGAATGCGGTATACTTCAGTTTTAAGTTCAGTGTTCAATGGTATCAGTGTCACGGATCACGGACCTTGACCAGAATGTGTCTGTGGTGCAGTAACTGCCGAACTGTGGTATTTATTAGAGAGTTTAAGTCGATTGTCGATTATCATGATACGTAAAACGTAGAACGTGTAATTTTCACGTTTGCGTATAGTAAGATTCTGTTTCAAAATTGAGTTTAGGTAGGGTAAGTGATCACGGAATCATATTATTCAGAAACGATGATTATTACTAATCTACGAGTATTGCTCCTTCTATTCGCTTGGTTGGTCAATCTGTTCTGTGCATTCGGAAGTTTTCGGCCACCTCTTCGGCACGTATACGTCTCTGTTTACGTTACGCAAAGACCCGTGAGCCCACGTACATCCGTATCACGTAAACGTGGAAAATTCTAATTTGAGCATGCGCGACGGTCAAATTCTACGTACACGTTCACCTATCAGACACAGCTTAAACTTTTTTGACAAAACTGTGACGTCATGAAACGAAGAGGGCAGAGGTGTTTTAATTTAAACCTAATGTGACAATTTTTATTTTTTTTTTCGAAAACTACATCCGACCGTCGAAATCTGACTGCAGATTCGTAATTAGCACCCTCGAAAATAGGAGGGTACATTTTTTTGTTAATATGTGAGAGTTTTTCGCTGTTATTGTAAAATAATGTAAAATTTAGGAACAGGGACTACAAAATCGTATAGTTGTTGCGCTTTTGAGCGCATTTTTATTTATCAGTTTGCGCCACTGGTTTGCAAAATATGGCAACACTGACCGGCAGTGGCATGCTAGATATTATACGAGACTGTTCTTGTTTGTAACACACAGTATTCTTGTTAAGTATATGCCATATTATAAAATAAATAAATTACAGTCCTATTATTAAAAGTTTAACAACATCAGTTGCGTTTCTATTCTGCAACATATTATTGGTTCTTCGAGCCCGACTCGGCAAGAAAAGCATAACAACAACCTACGATTTTTTTTGGTTCCATCGGCCATATCAACACCAGGCTATTCCGTGTTTGTGGCGACGCTAGAGGACGCAAAAAAGGATACATAGGTTTGTGCCCAAATTCCTATTTTCCAATTCATTATTTTCCTTGCATGCTAAAACCACAATGACTGACTCAGAGTTAATTGTTAAATTAAAAAATTCAAGGAATAATATTAAATCAAGCTTAAAACGTTTTCAAAATGCATTTGATAAATTAAAAGCCATTTCTCCTCCGGACATAAATCAGATTGAACTTCGTTTGTATAAAATAGAACCATTATTAGATAAATTCAATAAAATTCAATCAGAAATCGAAGAAAATGATTCTTTGGCAGCTCTAGACGAACATGAACAAGAACGATGCAATTTTGAGGATTTGTATTTTGAAATTATATCTCAAGCGAATCGATTTATATCTGAAACTCGTACTCAAATCACGAATCAGAATCAGGCAGATGCCGTTTCATGTGTTAATTCGGGTTCTCTTATTCCTAATAATACAAACATAAATCTTCCACAAATACCATTGCCAAATTTCGACGGCAATTATGAACAATGGTTGTTTTATAAAGATACATTCATTTCTCTTATTCATGATAATTTATCAATTCCTGCAATACAAAAATTTCACTATTTAAGATTATCGCTGAAGGGCGAGACTGCTGATTTATTAAAATCTGTAGAATGTTCAGCAACAAATTACAATATTGCATGGAATTTATTAGTCGAGCGTTATGAGAATAAACAAATTTTAATTAAAAACCATATAAGGGCTATACTTGATCTCGAGTCGATCGTAAAAGAAGCGCATACTAGTTTACGCAAGCTAGTAGACGGAATGTCTAAACACCTGCGTGCCCTTGAAGCCCTCGGACGGTCAATTCATGGGACGTATTAATCATACATGTTATTTCTTTAAAATTAGAATAGAAACAGAATACAATAAACTCACAGCTGCAAAAAAGGAACCAACTCGTGAAATATTTGCAAATTTTTTCTGGAAAAATGTAAATTATTAGAAGCTCTCGAGTTAAATAATGACATGTCTTTTAATAAAAATAAAATTGAAAATAAAGCAAAAATAGTTAAGGCTCACTCGGCTATTAATGAAACACGCGCTCCAATTTGCTCATTTTGCAATAAAGAGCATACAATTTACAATTATAAAGATTTTTTAGCACTCAGTATTTCGAGTCGAATTTCTAAGGCAAAACGACTTAATATGTGTCTGAACTGTTTAAGAAAAAATCATACAACTGATCGATGTAAATCAGCGACGTGTCGCAAATGCCAAGGACGTCATAACTCGCTATTACATGTAGAGTCTCAAAACAAAACTAACACGGATGATCCTGCGAATAATAAAGATTTAACAAATAACATAAATGTAAAACACAATAATAATGACACAAGTAGCAACGTCTCATGTGTGCAATGATTTCAATTCCAGTGGTGTATTGCTATCTACCGCTTTAGTAAACATTTTTGACAATCACGGTAATATTCATCATTGTAGGATTTTACTTGACAATGGTAGCCAGTCAAATTTTATTTCTTCTAGTTTATGCGAAAAACTAAAAATACCATTATCAAAGGTAGACTATATCATATCTGGAATTGGTCAAGCTAAAACTAAGATTATGCAAAGCGGTTCGGTCAAATTACAAGCTAGACATAACGCTTTTCAGCTTGAATTAAATTGTTTTGTATTACCACGCGTTACTTGTAACATACCTTCTGTGTCTATTGATGTAAATCATTTAAAAATACCTCATAACCTAATATTGGCAGATCCCACATTTAATGAAGCAGGGCCGATTGATATTATATTGGGTGCAGATAAATTCTGGGGATTACTAGATATAGGCACAGAAAATATAGCTACGCAACAGAACCTCGTGGGGACATATTAGGGAATAGATACTAAGGTTGTCGACAGACGGCGCAACGATACGTATTTGTTAAAATTTTAAAACTTAGAAATATGCGCTCTTCGAAAGAAGCAGCCTAGAGCGTTCGTTTCCTTGACGACCGCTGCCTCTGTTGCCATATCTTGCCGTCTTTATAAAGTGCGTTGCGTTTATGAATTTTAATAGTGTAGTAAAATCGCCTCGCTAACTTGCTTATTTGTGGTTCATTTTTTAAAGCTATAACTAAATGGAACGTTTACCATAATTTAAAATAGACAACTTACTACAACTTTTTTAAGTAGGGCCGACTTAAAATCAAATTATTGATGCTTGAATTTTATTTGACAATTATGTTTTTTATTACATCGCAGTTGTAAAACAGCGATTGTACTAATGTTCATGATTTTTTCACAACCTATATAAAAAAAACTATAGCGCTTTTAATGGTACACACCAATCTTTGATAACTTAAAAGCCTTTTCGAAAAAATTAGTTTCAAAGTCGTAGCAGTAAATTTCTGCATTAAAAATGTTAATATGCGACTATATTAATTATTGAAAATTGATCTATAGCTATACCGAGGCAAATGTAGACAAAATTTTAAAAATGTTTTTTTTAAGTTTACTTTGCTATGTGCTACGGTTTTCAAGAAATTAAATTGAATTTTATGTATGTGCGACGTGTGAATAAGCTTATACTTGCGGTACAGAATATGTTTTCATAAATAAGCTCGTAAATAAGACGGTTCATTCATTCGGCGAATTAGAAATATCTATATTTTGGATAAAGAAAAAAAGGATTTTTATTATATATATATTATCATTGTATTAGATATATTTATGATATCGCCCTCTTTAAAATTAGAAAGAATTATAAACAGGTAACTTTTTATATAAAACAAAAAGGAGTTTTTTATGTTCATTATTTTTTAAATATGTTTAATCATGTTTAATTTGCGGAAATGCTATTTATTGAAATATGAAATTGAAAACACCAGCAAAGAAAGGTGTATTGAATATATAAAAGAAAATTGAAGACGAATTCTAAATAATATAAGCAAAATATATTATCGAACAATAAATGTTAAAAATTTCACATGGCTTGTCGAAACTCAAATTAATGAAGCAGTTAATACATCTAAAATAAAGTCTAAATCATCCATTTCACTTAATACATCTTAACTTAATATAATTTAATAAAAATTTAATGTGATGGACACTAATAAGGAGCTCTTAAAATAGTGTCCTTGAAACATATTTAGCTTTTTTAGTTTACCAGGGATGAGCTAAACTTTACAACTTACTGCCTAAATTTTTAACACCTGTATGATAAAGACTTTAAAATAATAAATCTGGGTAGATTCAACAAAAAAAGTACTCTCGTTTATTGTCGATAAAATGAACTGAAAAAGTTTGACCTATCGCATGTTGAACCCTCTTATGAAATTTTTCAATAATTTCGTTAAGGTGCGTTCTGGGACAAAACTGCGTTTTTTTAATTTTATATTTCTTCGGATTAAGCATCTTAAAATGAAACTTTCCTGTTGTTTGAAAGACTCATATCGCACTTTGTTTTCGACAAAAAAAAATAGAAATCAAAAAAAATAACTTCTATACAGATACTGATTTATTTATTATATATTTTAGAGACAATAAAAAAATCAGTGAAATGTGGCAAAAATAGTAGGTATCCTCTTTCTATATACTGTCGATTTCGAAATTTTTTGTAGTTCAAACTGTATTATGAATAAATAAACACATAAACAAATCAAAACAGAAATAAACATTTTAATAAATAAATAAATGGTAACAGGGTAAAGTAAATCATAAGTAAAATAAAAAAGTGGTAAATATTACAATAAATCAAATCAAATTACCACATCACATAAAATCGTGGTAATAAATAAATAAAATATTTATCAAAATGCAAAAATAAAAATAACCTTCCAACCTCTTTGGATACACCGAAATCAATTGTAAACAATTGGTGAACTTTTATGTATATTTTCCATAATTTTTTTATGAATTTATCTCTTGAATACGTGTATAGATATAGGTACCTACAAAAGTGAACGTAAGCTATATTCTTATTTTGGATCAGTCATAACAAAAATTGGTGACTATATTGTTATTCAAAAAATTGGATAGATTTTTTTTCTCCCTTAGCTCTGTGTAATTTAGGTAATTATTGATAAACATTTTCTTGCGCTCTTACTTTGTGCGGTAAATTTAGTTTTAGAGAAAAAAAAAATCAAAATTAAATCAGTGCACTCAACTTTATACTTAATTTGAATGAAATATTGACTAATTCCTATAGAATATTAAATAAGCAAGCAAGTCAATTTTAAAATTTATATTTGTCAATTATTTTAGAGAATTATTTTTTAAATCATATATTTTGTGTCTCCTAGGATAAAGACAAAGGGAAACTATTGTTGTATCATACCGTTTATAAGTATAACAATGTTATGTATTATACAATCTTACATTTTTAAATTGTATTGTTTGCAAAAATTAAATTATGGGTTAAAAAAATGATATTAGCAGTTTTTTTGCATATAGGCATTTTACGCTTACCACAATGTATAAACCATTTATTACATAAATCTTTATTTTTATGTGGCAACCGAAACATTCGAACTCCCGATTTTCGAGTTTCACCACAATTAAAATATTGGCACTTATTTCCAGCCATTATTGTCGATTTATTCTAATATACTCGTATTTAATAATAATAATAATTGAAATAGCAACTTAACAAGTACACATAAACAGTAGCAAAACAAACTGACATAAAAAGATCTGTCGCTGTGTGTAAAAAATTCTATAAAAACAGTTGAATGCACGCCTTGGCCATATCTTAAGACAAAGATAGACGAGCGGCCGCCGCTCGGCTAAAACGAACTCAATCGTCTTTGTCTTTTAGCCATTCGTCTCCAATAAATGCCGTAAACCACATCACATTATCATTGTAGTAAAATATACCTACCTTTCGTATACAATCAATAATAATTATAAACATTCTAACTATCTATAATCTATATGATACTGAAAACATCAGAGGAATATAATTTGTATTTTTTGTGAAAATATAATTTTATCTATCTACTCAGAACACTATATTTAATTCAACGCATATAAATTTAAAGAAATTCCCAAAGATTATTTATTTAATCTTTTTCCGTATCACAGTTTCTGAGATAAGGGCACAAGGAATTTTTTTGGACATGTATATGTATATATGTATGTATTACGTATGTATGCATAAGCTTTTTTCCGTCGTTTTAATATTTGCTTCGATTACAAAAATGTCACTTGTAATTATTGAAGTAATACAAACAAGGTATAATTCTGGATCTATACAGAAAGAAAAATCATGTCATATTATTAATCAATTAATAAAATTAGAAATATTTACGTTTTCTCAAACTGTTATTGATGTATTATTATTATTCTAACACAATTTAAAATTTTTAAATAAGTGCCTATTTATTTACATATGTGTCTACCTTATTTTTAATTACAGTTACTGTAAATTACAAAAACGTCAGTTGTCACTGATGTGTAAGAATACATATTACTATTGTTATTTAATACTTTTTATTATTTAGGTATAATATTCTAATAACTTCCGTAAAATTTACATTTGGCAACGCTTTCTGAATTGGGCGCTAAAATCGACTCGCCTGTGGCGCGACCTACGAGCTAATAGCTAAACTTACTCTTTCTACTGTACATGCGCAGTTTGAAAGAAGCTGGCTTTTGGAGCCGGCTTCTTTTCGGGGACTACATTTAAACACTACTTGACGAGCCTTCTGTTGCGTTAGCTATATATTCTGTGATATAGGTCAAATCAAACTTGGTAAAAACTTGCCAATACTACAAAACACTCATTTGGGATGGATAATCTCAGGTGCATACCCTTTAAGGTATTTAAATAATTCTCCCACGGAAATATCGTGTAACTTTAGTCAAATGGCTAATCTTGAATCCCAATTAACTCGGTTTTGGGAAATAGAAGAAACTAATTTTAAAAAACCGCTGTCACCGGATGAACAAGTCTGTGAAGAATTATTTAAAAATAACACGGTTCGCGATCTTAATGGTAGGTTCATAGTTACACTTCCATTAAAATATTCACCTAATATTTTAGGAGATTCTTTAGAAACCGCCATGCAACGATTTTTATCGCTAGAAAAAAGACTTCACAAAGATTCTAACCTTTTCTCTGAATATTCAAAATTTCTTGATGAATATTTACGTTTAAATCATATGAGTAAAATAGAATTAAATTCGATTGACCTAAAAGGTTCATTCTTTTTACCACATCATTGTGTACTCAAAGAATCGAGTACAACAACAAAACTAAGAGTCGTATTTGACGGTTCGGCAAAAACTACGTCAAATTACTCACTAAACGATATACTATTAGTAGGTCCTACGGTCCAAGAGGACTTATTTTCAATTTTGTTGAGGTCAAGACAATATAATATTCTTCTAACGGGCGACATCGAAAAGATGTATCGTCAAGTGTTGGTTCGTGAAGATCAACGAAATTTACAAATTATATTGTGGCGGTCTGATCCATCCGTGGATATTCAGTATTACAGATTAAATACTCTTACATATGGTACAGCTCCTGCGTCCTATTTATCAACTCGTTGTATAAAAGAACTTGCAAATCTGCAGACAATAGACAATCCTAAAATTAGTTCAATACTAGCTAGAGACTTTTATGTTGATGATTTAGTCACAGGAGGTGAGACTATAGAAGAAGTTAAATATATAAAAAATGAAGTAACAAAAATATTAAAATATGGTGGTTTTTCATTGAGAAAATTTCTCTCGAATAATACAGAAGTTTTATCGGAAAATAATTCCTATTCTGATACTATCCATCACTTTGCAGAAACACATCAAGGGAAAACTTTGGGTCTTTTATGGGATTCAAAACGAGATATATTTTTTTATTCTATAAAATTGCCTAATGAACAACCTATCACGAAACGTAGCATTTTGTCTACCATATCGCAAATTTTCGATCCGTTAGGCTTGCTAGCTCCAACTGTTATAATAGCTAAAATCATTATTCAAAAACTTTGGTTGTATAAATTAAACTGGGACGAGTCAATTTCTATTGATCTTTATACAAGTTGGAAAAAATTCCGTAATGAACTTCCATGTTTTAATCAACTATAAATTCCCAGACACACCTTATGTAACTATCCCAAAAGAATTGAACTTCATTCATTTTCAGAGTGAATCGACTTATGGTGCTTGTATATATCTGAAATCTATTGACAAATCAGGAACACCACATTTACAACTAATTTGTGCTAAAACACGCGTTGCACCTTTAAAAACATTAACAATACCGAGGCTGGAACTTTGTGCCGCATTATTAAGCGCAGAACTTACGTTAAAGGTAAAAAATGCTTTAAATATTCACACTGACGCATATTTTCATTGGTGCGATTCTAAAATTGTAATTTCGTGGATAAAAGCTCCTCCACATCTTTGGAAAATTTATATTTCAAATCGAGTGTCTCAAATACAAACTTTGACAGACTTAGATTCATGGTATTATGTGAATACAAATGAAAATCCTGCCGATTTAGTAACAAGAGGCATTTTACCATCTGCTCTTCTAAAAAATGACTTGTGGTGGAAAGGGCCAACATGGCTGTTAAATTCAGAGAATGATTATATTAATTTATTTCAAGGCAGTGATTATTTTAGTGAGAATTATAATAATCTCCCTGAACTGCGCCAAACACATATTTCTTTAGTAAGTATGGATATAAGAAACAACTTTGATCTTATCAATAAATATTCCAGTTTAGACAAAT
Organism: Monochamus alternatus; assembly: GCA_037114965.1. Taxonomy (NCBI): domain Eukaryota; kingdom Metazoa; phylum Arthropoda; class Insecta; order Coleoptera; family Cerambycidae; genus Monochamus; species Monochamus alternatus. The sequence goes on along the minus strand of CM073428.1, from coordinate 43,698,203 downwards.
TATTAAGAGTTACTGGATATTGCATGAGGTTTTTCTATAACTTAAAAAGACGTAAATCTGAGAATACTTGTTTATTGGGTCCGTTAACAGTCGACGACATAAACTCGGCATTAAATTAATAAAATACGTACAAAATCAAGAATTCTCAGAAGATATTAAAAATCTGAAACAATCTGGTCAAGTGAATTCTAATAGTAAAATTTTGCGATTGAGTCCATTTGTCGACGATAATGGCATATTGCGAGTCGGAGGCAGAATTAAACATTCTAATTTTCCATATGATAAAAAATTTCCTGTTATTCTACCGGCTAAAAACCATTTATCAACTCTCATAGTTCGCAAAGAACATCTTCGGTTATTACACGCTGGACCTCAGAGTCTACTTGCATCTATTCGCGATAGATTCTGGATAATGTCTGCAAGGCACTTAGTCAAGAGCATTGTGAGAAAATGCACGCGATGTTTCAGATTTAATGCTCCTATAACGACATATAAAATGGGTGATTTACCTAAATATAGAATTACTCCTTCGCGTCCTTTTTTAAATACAGGTGTTGACTATTGTGGTCCATTTAGCATTAAAGATAGGGCAACACGAAATTATAAGGTAATTAAATCGTATGTTTGTCTCTTTGTGTGCCTTAGCACTAAGGCCATTCACTTGGAATTAGTTAGTGATCTATCTACCTCAAATTTTTTGGCTGCTTTACGTAGATTCTTCTCAAGACGTGGTCTTAGCGCTAATATATATAGTGACAACGGCACGGCGTTTGTCGGAGCTGACAACGAAATAAGAAAATTTATTGAAGAAAATAGTAACGAATTTCAATCTGAATTAGCGGGTGAAGGAGTCAAATGGCACTTTATCCCTCCGAGAGCTCCTAACTTTGGCGGGCTCTGGGAAGCTGGAGTTAAGTCCACAAAATATAATTTAAAAAGAGTGTTATATAATACAATTTTAACTTATGAAAGTTTTTACACCGTCTTATCTCAAGTTGAGGCATGTTTGAATTCTCGCCCACTATGTCCCTTAAGTTCCGATCCCCAAGATCCTGAACCGTTAACCCCTGGGCACTTCCTAATAGGAGCTAAGCTAACAGCCTTGCCAGAAACCGACTACACTGCCATCAAGGAAAATCGACTTTCCAAGTTCCAACTGACTCAGAAACTTGTCCAGCATTTTTGGTCAAGGTGGTCGAAGAAATATATATCCGAGATGCAACAACGCATTAAATGGAAAACCAATTCTAATCAGTCACTAAAGCCAGGTGTCATAGTTCTGGTTAAAGAAGATAATTTGCCACCATTAAAATGGCAACTAGGTATCATAGAAGCTGTTTATCCTGGTTCAGATGGAATTGTTCGAGCTGCAACCGTCCGAACAGCGAATTCAATCTACAAAAGACCCTTCAGTAAGTTGTGTATCTTACCCAACTATGAAGAAGAGGAGCAACTCCATTGACGCCTATGGCTGCCAAGGGGGGCGGTATGTTACGGCAAGAGACAGTTGAACTGGCCCGTGTGTCCCCTCCCCTGTGTGAAGTGCGGTGGTGGAGTGCGTGCGGTGCGCGGAACCCGGACCTGACCGGCAGTGGCATGCTAGATATTATACGAGACTGTTCTTGTTTGTAACACACAGTATTTTTGTTAAGTATATGCCATATTATAAAATAAATAAATTACAGTCCTATTATTAAAAGTTTAACAACATCAGTTGCGTTTCTATTCTGCAACAAATTTTAAAAATAGCAGAAATTATGCACTTAGTTATGATTATGACATAGTAAGTTAGTAATGGTGTTTACTGCGAGTAGTAATTATTTTTTGTAATAAAATTTGTACAAAAAAACTAAATGCATAATTTCTGCTATTTCGAGTCAATATATTGACTCGAAAATTGTTTTAAAAATTTGACGTTAGTTATGATTGTTTTTTATAAGTACTTGTTATGTGTATACATTTTAACAACGGCTTTGTATTTCTCTTTTTTGATGGTTTTCTAATTTAATTTCACGTTTATGTCTTGAGAAAGGAAATAAACATTTCCGAAAGTTTGACAACACAGTGTTTTTTTTGTACTAGTCCTTAGCACTGTTGACTGCAATCCCAAATACATCACTGGTTTTTAACTAGTCAGTCAAGACTACCCTTCCTGCTCTATACCGGGTGTGTACTTTCAGTGAGAATATCTCAGAAACCATCATAACCAGTGTGACGAAATTTGGTATACAGACACTAGATGGCGCGTATAATCTGATTTTCCAAGAAATCGATTTAATTTTGATTTTTTGGTCGTCAGCCCTGCTAAAACTTATGATTAAATTGAAATATATTTAATTATGAACACATTCTGACAAACATTCAAAAATTTTAAAATTTAACATAAAAAACGCCTCCAAAAAGTACCCTAATTTCATTGTTTTGTCATGTAAAACGTACATAGCCTTGAGCCAGACTTACACAGAAGAAACTAACATCGGTGAACGTCAAAACTATGAATTGTCAAATATTAATGGCATAAAGTATTTTATTTTATATAAATAACGCTAACTATTTTCGAGTAAAAAAATTAAATTTGATTTAATGTAAGGCATGGAAGTTCTGTTTCAATGATTTCGAAAATACCAGAAATTTTGCACTTAGTTTTTTTGTACCAATTTTATTACAAAAAATTATTACTACTCGCAATAAACATCATTACTAACTTACTAAGTCATAATCATAACTAAGTGCATAATTTCTATTTTTAATATTATTGAAACCGGATTATCAATTGATTATAATTTTTTCCTGGAAAATGGTGTCGTAAGAAAAAAGTCGAGAGACCTTTTCATTTCTAAATTAAACAATGAATTAAAAAATAATTTTTATTTTAATAAAAATCAGAGTTGGATCATTTCTTTCTTTAAAAATATCCAGCAGCGGCGTCCGGTGAAACTTCTGGTATGACATATCTCAATAACCAGACATAGAACCCAAACCAAACATTAGGATATATGTAATGTGGTCATATAGGCAACTTTTTCACAATTTGCGAAAAAAGTTAAATCTTTCTGAAATATATTTTTCCACATATTAGATGTAACTTTGTCGAGTTATTTAATATTTTATTAAAAACTTATTAGTTCATTAGTTTTTAATAAAATTAAAAAATTAATATTTCACTAAAATTAAAGAGCCGGTTTCGAAGTTCCTAGGTGAGGCAGCAATTTTTTTTAACTTTTGCAAACTGCAAAAAGGTTCTCCTTCTAAAAAAGTTGTCTATATGGCCACAGTAAATACAGGGTGTATACTATTATTTGTGTACAAATCCGTTAAAACTCTATTCTTGAAGATAATTAAAAAAAATGATTTTTTAATTTTAAATGACATCGAAAACCGCTTCCTCTGACCCTACCACGACATTTAAAATGACGATCCAAAACCTGTTATGATTTTTGGATACCCCCGAAATTTAATAAAAACGTTGTGATTTTTTTTATTTAAAATCTGATAAGGTGGTGATAATCAGGACCCCTCAAAACCCCTATGTGTGAAATTGAAATAAAACCTATACAGAGTGTTTTGTTTTACACGTTCTCAAAGTTTTATGTGTGTACAAATTCGTAAAACGATTCTTCAAGATAATCCAACATTTTAAAATTTTTTTAAATAGCTTCGAAAACCGCTTGTTCTGATCCTACTATGGCGACCCAAGGCCTGCTATATGCCATAATTTCTTATACACCCGAAATTTAATATAAACGTTTAGCGACGTTTTGATTTACAATCTGATAAGGTGGGGTTAATCACATACCCACTCAAAACAAAATACTGTATTTGAAAGGCGCTAGACGAATCGAGTGTGAGCCAACGAATTATGTCAAAACAGTATGAATGAAAATTGAATTAATGTGGTCTATTATGAAAAAATAAGTCACATAAACGACACTGTGTCGAAGCAAAATGAAATAAAATAAATGAAATATTTAACTAACATAATAAATAAATACAAATAAGTTTTTCCCTTTAATGGGCCTCTTTCTACCACACCAGCCTCTAAAAGAATACATTTTTCAATACGCTTCCTATTGTGCTGTATAACTTTCTTTAACTGAGTGCACTGATATACGCTTTAGTAATTCTTATGGGTAAATCGTGATATTCAATGGTCGATTTCGGTACCTATACTTTATTTTTTATTGTACCCCCAAAAATAAAAATCAATTTTGATTCATACTTCCATGATCACTCTTGATTCGTTTAGCGCCTTTCAAATTCAGTATTTTGCTTTGAGGGGGGTTGTGATCAACCCCATCTTATCAGATTGTAAATCAAAAATTCGTTATTTTAAATGCCGCACTTTTCGCTCTTAATACATAAATTACTATTTATTGTAAAACAAGTATTATTGTTAACATAAAAACCTGTAAAGTTTCATTCTGTACGGTTTCAACAATATCAATAAATTTTAATTTTTTAAATAAAATTTTAACACCCTGTATATAGAAAATTATCTACACAAATTACTTGTGTTAGACTCCTGCAACAAATGCATCGACTCACTAAATACTCTGTATATTGTAAATAAATGTTAGTAAAAAGTAAGAGAAAAAATATACAGGGTGAAGAAGGGTCCGGTTTGGAGGGGGGGTACCCGTGACCTTTACAAACACATATCATAAGTTTGTTTTCTTAAATTCTGTTACAAAAACTGATTTTTTTTTAATTGCCTTTTTTCGCAATTTTCATGGTACGCAACTGGGCAGACAAACGCTGAGCATATCTAGTTGCAGCGTCATCAGCATTGTTGCCATATTAATTATTGAAGTGGAAGATGGGAAAAGAAGTTCTATTAGAAAGCAAAAGGCCCACGCCACTCGTGAGGCACTTCTTTTTGAACATACATTTGTTTGTAGTGGGTGTTCGCTTTATTATTCTATATAAACAAAAAATAAAAAATATATTCTTTTACGGATAACTCACTATAAAACAGAAACAAGTCACCTAACAGGAAACTCAATAATAAATAAATACATACTTAATAATTTTTACTTACTTAGAGTCTTCTTCTATGGCATTTAAAATATTTGGTTTAAGATTATTACTTTCCGAGTTTGTTTTTACTCAACATTAGAGTATTGGCGTTCATAACTCCCATAATCCCTTAAATGTTGAACTAATCTTACATACATTTTCTTATGCGGTACGTGTCTATCGCGGTAATCCATCTGATATTGTTTTCTTGCAGCCGCCGTCTAATTTTCATAAAAAAACGAAGCTTTAGACATATTAGCTCTCGTATTTGCTCTTTCCTAATTTGTATACATATTTTTTTCATAATACCACACACACTTGGTAATGAAATGGTATACACTTGCACAGAATAACACATTCCACAAAATACCACTTTAAATTATTACGAAATTAAACTTGGCAAAATACAACCCTGCATTAAACAAATTCTAATTCGATTTCAGTAAAAAATCACACAGATAACTTGCTTTCTCTCTCTTATATCTGGATATTTTTTATATAAAACGACCTAGTCTGGTTTCATGTATTGTGTGCAGTATTTATGCGATATTTTTATTTTATAAACTAGGTCAATGTCACGGTTATTGAAGGGACATTGATAAAACCCTTAAAAATAGTATCAAACCCTTTGTACTAAAATTGTTTTTTTTAACATTTTAAAGCTATCAGACTAATAATTTGCTTATTTTTAATTACGTACATTTTATAAAACAGCAACAATTATTTTAAAACATCAAGTTTTACTGGCAATAATTAGTAGGTAACGTATTAAAATCCACCTATCAATACTATTATTTAATAATAATAATTAGTTAATAAATCAGTAAAACATTGTATTTTTTACCTACTTTTACATTACGTACTTTTTTACAACACTCGAAAATGGTTTTAGGATCCATACTTCATCAGAATTGACAGAAAAATATAATGACTGATGAGTCGCAATGTTTTAAAAAAGCATATTTAAAAGATTATTCATTGCAGTTTTTTCTTTTTTGTTCTCCGTTACTTAACATCTAGACGTCGGAATTTGTCGTCTCATTGGCAGTTTATTAGGATCAGATCGAGGTGTATACATGCAAAAATATGTTAAACATAGGCATTTACATTGAATTGGTGTTATGTTATTTCTAGTGCCTCGCATCGCCGAAATCTCATTACAATAAATTGGGAGCTGTAGTTTTGCATATCCAGACTATTGTCTTCTGCATTCACATTACCTCACTAAAAAAATCCTCACTTTCACATTTCACGACCTCACAATTATGTCAAACTATATCACTATTTTTGTTACAGCTTCTGCATTTGCGTGTTCTAGTACTTTTGATGCGATCAGATGAGATCTTGTGGCAAAATTTTCTTCCAATGCACCTGTTATAACGTGTTATTTTCCATCCACCAGCAGTAGTTGTTTTGTTAACACTTAACCATACATACTAGTCTTTTAAATCGGAGCGAATACTGGCTTTTACGGTTGATTTTCGTTTGCAGTCAAGTAAAATATTACATAGAGTACATTGTACCATTAAATACTAACTGGCAAATCGTGAATCCATTTTTCTGCACTGGCAACACCGTAGACATGGTTCTGCAGTGAAACTCGGACGCTGTACAGGGCCGGCGTGTGTAGCAATTTGGATGCAGTTTAAAAAATTAATTATAACTCGACTATGTATTTGATTAAAAAAAAAACAATTTCAGATTAGCAATCTAGGGATCACGGACTACCCCCTCCCCCTCCAAACCGGACCCCCTCAAAGTTACACCTTGCATATTACTGATTTTATTTTACCTTACCTTTTATCCATAATTCAACCACCTTCATCGATCATATCATTTTCCTGTGACTCTGATTAATTTTTTGTGAAATAAATGTAATAAATTTAATGCATAAGAAGATGAATGTCTTGATCTTTTATAAAACATATTTCATGGAGCCAATAGTACTTTATTAAAATTGGCAACTGTGGAAGGATGCTTCAAACTAAAGAATATTTTCACAGAATATGCCCCGCATTCAATTCGACGACTGTGGTATTCGCGAAACGCTAGATTGCCTCGATCGCTCCTACGCGATTCTGGTAAACAAACAAAATAATGCCATGTATCGAGGTGCAACTGGAAAATGAAGAATCGACGAGAATCGTTCGAGAAATGGATATAGAGATGCTAGAAAATACCTGGAATATTAGTTTGGTCTATAAAAGAAGAATAAACGGCCGAGTCAGGCAGTCTTGAATTGAGTGTTTAGTTAGAAATTTCCTGAAATTTCAAAGTGAAATAGTGTTTAGCTGAGTTGTAATTAGTATTCAGCAGTGTACAAATATCAGTGGATAAATATCAGTAAAAAATAACTGCTTGTTTTTCTGGTAAAAGAAAAAGTCAGGTTAGGAAACCCGTGACAATTTGGTGTCGGAAGTGGATTTAAGTGGAAGTTTGAAGAACTTTCTGGAACCCTGTGCATGGGTGAACGGTGTTATTGGAGAAGGACAATCTCGAACATTCCAGAACTTTATACGGAAGCGAAATAAAGACCCAAATGTGACATATCAGCACACTCGTCGTGACTTAAAGAAGTGAACGGTGGTATTTGCGAAGGACGATATTCAACAATCTAGAACATAAGGAAATGAGACAAAGACCCAAGTGTGACATGTCTCCGTACTCGTCGTGACTTAAAGAAGTGAACGGTGGTATTTGCGAAGGACAATCTCGAACATTCTAGAACTTTATACGGAAGTAAGACAAAGACCCAAGTGTGACATATCACCGTACTCGTTGTGACTTAAGGATGTGAACGGTGTTATTCGCGAAGGACAATCTCGAACATTCTAGAACTTTATACAGAAGTGAGACAAAGACCCAAGTGTGACATATCACCGCACTCGTCGTGACTTAAGGAAGCGAACGGTGTTATTTGCGAAGGACAATCTCGAACATTCTAGAACTTTATACGAGAGTGAGATAAAAACCCAAGTGTGACATGTCACCGCACTCATCGTAACGTAAGGAAGTGAACGGTGTTATTTGCGAAGGACAATCACGAACATTCTAGAACTTTATACGGGAGTAAAGCAAAGACCCAAGTGTGACATATCACGACACTCGTATCACTCTAAGGAAGTCAACGGTGACATTTACAAAACACATTCGTGGACATTCTAGAACGTTCCAAAGAAAATAGAGTAAATGCCTTTAACTAGAAGCCAAGTCAATATGGATGTAAAAATGGCAAAACTGTTAGAAACGATGCAAACAATGCAAAAGAAAATAGAAGACCAGGTGAAGACGATGCAAGAGAAATTAGAGGAACAGGGACAAACAATGCAAAAGAAATTAGAAGAAGAGGGACAAACAATGCAAGAGAAATTATAAGAAGAGGGACACACAATGCAAAAGAAATTTGAAGAACAAGGACAGACAATGCAAAAGAAACTAGAAGAACAGAGGCATAAAATGGAAGACCAGGAGAAGACAATGCAAGAAAAATTAGAACAAGGGCATAAAATCGAAGGTCAAAAATGATGCAGGAGAAATTAGAAGAACAAGGGTGTAAAATGAAAGATCAGATACAGACAATACAACAGGAAATGAGAGATCAGACGAAAGAAATTCAGACAAAGTTAGAAAAATTGGACAATACACTAGAAGAAAAACTAGAGGAGCAGTCACATAAAATGACACAAGTAAAAGAGAAACTGTTAACACAAAAAAGGAAATAACGAAGAAATAAATCTGGTTAGAGAAACCTGAGAAGAGCTTCGACATAAGGTAGACAAAATAAGAAAGGAGGGCGTAATCAAATCGGAAGGATCTGTTATCCGAATTCAGAAAACGAAACCCTCTGAATTCGACGGCAAGGTTTCTTAAAGTTTCTATCTGCGTCAGTTCGAAGCGGCAGTTGCGGCAAACGAATGGTCTGATTGTGAGACAGCTACTGCTCTGATAGTTGCTCTACGAGGGGAAGGTCTTGACGTCTTTTACAAGGAGTTCCTGCTAGCAGCAGAATAACTACGACATTCTAAAACAGCATATCGAAATGAGATATGGGGATAAGCACCTGCAACAAGTGTACCAGGCACAATTGCTAGCAGAGTTGAGAGAATTTACAACACTACGAGGCTGATATTGCTCGACAGGTTCGATTGGCTTATCCAACAGCCCCGTCCGAATTCTTAGATCAGCTCCCGATCCAAGTTTTTACCGACGACCTAAGAGATTGCGAAATTCAGCACGCACTACGACTCGCTAGACCTAAAACGTTGAATGACGCTCTTTCGCTTGCACTGGAATTCAAAGTAACAAAAATGGCATCCGGTAGACATGTTAAAGTGCGGGCCATCAGTAATAACAGTGATAGTATGGCAAATGGAGACATAATAAAGACACTGAAGGAGGTAATTGATAAATTCAGCCCAACTACTAGGCCAAAGAAAGAACAATCTGATAATATAATAATATTAATATCTCTACCCCTCATTCTAATCACGAGGAATAGCCCAGAAGTCGAAGATTTGTGCGGGAGAGGGGGCGGCATATTATTATTAAGCAGACCGCATTTGCGCCCAGGAACGACTTACGTTAGTAGACCCTAACCACCATTCAGTGCAGGAATGAGGGAAACCTGGAAAACCTCATTAATTAGGGGGGGTAGGCAAATGTCAACCGGTATCAATCTCTCACATTGACCCAAGCCAACATTCTTCCATCCTATCATACCCGCAGAGAGAGTGCAATCCTCTCCACGAATATAGCTTATATACGCTCTACCGGATGCGGGGGTCGAACCCACAGCGATCTAGTCACCTCGATACTGACGCCTTAAACCGCGCGACCACTGACCGATCAATGATGATAGTAGATCGCCTTCTTCAATGCTGGAACTGTAGACAGACAGGAGATCTAAATAGACAGTGTAGAGCCCCAAATGCGGATCAGCAAAAGCGTGACTCTCAGGTGGCAGCTGCACAGGAAAACTAGGATCAGTCGGCTTGACGGGGCAAAAGCCGGCTGCGTCCTCGAGAAGAAATTACGTTGTCACATCTCCAGTACCCTGACTCCTTGCTAGTAGAGGGTATTATTTTTGTTCGTATTTTCTATATGGTAATCGATACTGGAGCGGCAAAAACTATTGTTCGGCCGGATATTATTGATGCTTGGCGTATTAAGAACCCTGTCAAACGTAATGTCCTCACAACAGCCAATGGACAACAATTGCCAGTCAATGTGAGTTTGAAGTATAATTGGGAGACGTCAAATTCAAACACAGAGGCCTAGTAGCAGATATATCGGACAATGTCATACTCGGATTAGACTTACTACGGGCAAAGGGGGTAAACTTAGATTTGAATGGTGGCACAGTACGGATAATGGGTGAGGAAGTAGTGTTAACGAACACCACCGGGAATAACGCTGTGCGGAGACTAGTTGTTAAGGAAGATGTTGTACTGCCTGCTCAGGCCGAAACCTTAGTTGCAACAGTTATGGATGGAGAAATGATGACAGTGTAGGAATGATGGAACTCAGTAATCCAGATTTGTTCAGTAAGTCTATAGTCACCGGACGTACCCTGATTAAACCTGAGAAAACGACAATAATACGGGTAGTTAACCTGAAAACCTTTCCACAGAAAATTACAAAGGGAACAGAAGTAAGAGTCTGTGAACCTGTTACCATGGTCAGAGCACTAAAAGAAAATGAAACTGAGAAGAAACCGAATAAGACCAGTCTACCAGAATGTCTCAGGGACATCGTGGATAGGGCCAAAGAAAGATTAACAGAGGTGCAAGTGGAACAACTGAAAGAGTCGCCAAATGAAAATTAAGAGGTGTTAAGGTACTTAAATCAGACGACTTTAGGAGAACCATTGTAGTGAAGCATCGAATCGATACTGGTTCATCGTCTCCTATAAAGCAGCCACCACGAAGACTTCCACTAGCCAAGTGAGAAGTTAACAAGATGTTAATTGAGATGCAAAACCAAGACACCATAGAGTCATCTCAGAGTCCCAGACTACAGAAAATTAAATGAAATCACCAAGAAAGACAGTTATCCACTACCAAGAATTGACGACACTCTGGACACCATGGGGGTGAAGGTGGGATAGGAATATAAGCAACGGGACCGCCCTTCCGGCCTGACAGGTCTGTGTGATTGGGTCCTGACAATTTTCTGGATAATGATTGAACCCTGACGGATTTTTTCAGCTTATCATTGGCTATCGTTAAATTTACCGCTAAATTTTTAATAAACGGATATCATCTAATGTCAAATGTCAAATTTATTTCATTTATTTTGTTTTGGTGTTGACAAGATGGCGAGTGAAAATTATGGAATAGGTTTTAAATTATATGTAATATGTAATTTATTTTTTATGTCACCAAATGTAAGTTATTATTTTTAAATGAAATTCAACATCCTTAGACTATTTCAATATATACATCCGAAGTAACCAATAATAATTTGCTTTATGCATCTACGTGCAAAATACGTAACAGTTTTACATTTCATAATAAATAGAATTTAATATTTCAAATCAATCAAATAATTTAATATTTGATTTTTAAAAAAGTAACGAAAATACTGATTACAAAGTAATGAATGTTTTTTTTAGGTTACCTGAGATGGGCTCGAGTGAAAATTTAAACAAGATGTTCTATAAGATACCTCATTTATATTATTGCTGTGTATGATTTATAGACATGTGGAACACTCGATTCAAGTTTTTTTTCTGAAGATATTTGTAAAGTTTTGTGTGAAGAAATATAAATTTACAAGACTCACAGAGAACAGTTTTAGCAAATATTTTAGTGAGTAGTAATTAAAGTTGTTTTGAATATACAGTGCTGTATATAGTCGCGGCAAGAATTCAGGCGACTTACGTCATACGGACAAATGAATAATTCATTATACATATTTTTATCAAAATATTTAAGAAACTGCAACTGAGAGTAATGAAACTATACACTACACTAAATGTTTGCATTATATATTGCACTAAATTGCAAAATATGATTGTTTTTAATGCGATCAAATATCGAAAGTTATGTTGATAATAAAGGCAGTTGCGTAACGTCGGCCTTGACGTAAAACGTTTGAATTCTTATCGCAACTATGTCTACATGAATTTAACTTTTTTAAATTATTATTTTTAAAATTATTTTTCTAACTGAATAAACTCTGAGTAAATACTAAAGTAATAAATACTAATTAATAAATTATTAATAAAAGCATCTTTGTAGATACTGTTTTCAATTATGATACTAAAAGAAGAAAGAAGAAAACAATGGCAAGTAATGTTAAACGGAAAAATTGAGATAGGATGTACTTCACTGAATAATAAAGCCTCTGCGGGTTAGATCATTGACAAATGCATGGTCAATTTAAGTTAACGAATAAGTAGTCGATATATACATAACCATTGTATATCCCTGCAAGATGTTTCTTATTTGAAAAATGAAGGTTTTGATTATGAAAATATAGTTTATTACACATGGAAATTGGAAAGAGAGTTAAATATTTAATTGTTTGGTAACGTCCATGACATGCATTAGGAAAATGTCCCGGTAAGTACCAATATTATAATAGTTTCTTAATTGTATTAAATTTATATTTTGTTTCACTCAAGTTAGTCGAATGATAATAACACTGGGTGAACGAAATCTACAATATATTGCTTTCAGTGTAGTGTTGACTTGGGTTGCTGGTGAGCTTACGACATGTTTGAACTGCCAACTACACAGGTCGCCTGATGTTGTTTTGACCCATTAAAGCAGAGATGCAGTGCTTGCATCACTTCTATGGACCTCAAGCCACTGCTTTAAGGTAATAAATAACTTGAAAATAAAGACTGTTCAACCATCGTCTGTTAAATCGCAGCAGCCGTATTACAAAGGCCACGTGATTTAGCAGACGATGGTTCAACTGTGTAAAATAGGTTTATTGGAATTTTTGTTCTTCCATTTGTCGATATTGAAATTATAATTTATATTCAAAAATTAATATAATTGATTATAGCCATTGTCTTTAAAACTGTATGATTAATCAAAATTTGTTTTTGGTTTTTTCAGTCTGGAAGTGGGAGAAAATTAAAGAATTAATAACTGAGAAGTACAATGACTGGATAAGAAGCAATGGAGGATGGTTTAGAATATAGTAAATTAGTATCTCTTTCATGTATTATGTATACTAACAGTTTTAGGCTATTATTTCATTGAAGACGACGCAACTCTGATTTGACTCAATTTCAAATTTATTAGATATCTTACAGTTTAATTACAATAGGACGACTCTCATTTAAGTCTACTGTGGTGTAATCTGTTGTGTGGAGATCGTCTAACAACTAGGCATGCCAGTTTTTTAGCGACTATCGTAAACCATGTTAAGAAATCATATCGAGGTCCCACCACAGTCACCTTAATGGGAGTCGTCTAATTGGAATTAGAATGTATGACATCTAACCAATTGCAGTTGAGTCGAATAAGTGTTGTGTTGTCTTCAATCGGATAACGGCTTTACTAAATATGACTCATGTATTTGTACTAGAGCTGAGCTAAATCATTCCTTTCAATGATTCGAATAACTGGTGACAATTCCTCTGTTTCAAGTAGATCTATTCAACTGGTTCATATTTCCGATTCTACCGTAGCGGTGTGGGAATGGCAGCTGATATTTCCGTAGTCATCTCAACACAGTCCCTTTATTCTCAGACTCATATGAAAGAGAAACATTCACTTTAAAAATTCTTGTAGCATAGAACATATTATTGCATTATTTTTGTAAATAATGTAATAGGAAGATATAGTTGCGGCAAGAATTCATACGACTTACGTCATACGAACAAATTAATAATTCATTATATTTTTATCAAAATATTTAAGAAACTGCAACTGAGAATAATAAAACTATATGTTACATTCAATGTTTGCACTATATGTATATTGCACTCAATTACAAAAAATTATTGTTTTTAATCCCTAGAAACTATTGAAAATTATGTTGGCAATAGAAACAATTCTGTAACGTTAGCCGTGCCGTAAGTCGTCTCATTTCTTGCCACAACTATATACATTTTTTAAATATTTACGAGACTAACTCATTTGTATAATCAACAGCTCTCGTTCTTTGTAAGTCATTTTTATCAAAACACAACTTGAAATTATAAATCGTAAATGTAACTGTAGAAATCCGAGGCCAGTATTGTTACTTTGGAACCATTCATTGACACAGTTCTAGCGTGCAAATGTAACATACATATATTTCTTATTGTTAACATTGGTTACATTTTGTGCATTACTCTGAACAAAGATCTTATTTCTTTAAATAATAAAGGTTTTCAGAAACTATGATCTGAGATTAGATATGAGTTAGATCGCTAACATCCATTTTTTATTATAATGATGATGAATCTCCGCAGAGCACTATATAGGCGTATTAGACACTTTTATCTTTCTTATTAATCCTTGATTTATTTTCAAATAAGGCCCAGAATAATTATAAGAAATACATTTTTATACTTACTTTAATTATTATTGATATATTTCAATCAATAGATAAATCTGTCAATTTGATCTTCGTAATAAATCGGCCGATAAAATTTATCTCGTATGTGACTATACCTGTATAATTCAAAATTTATTGCCTTAACTAATCTGAAGGCTGACCTAATATAAAGCGGGACTTACATTATACGAGTGCTTGGATCTGAGCTACGTACTTTGATGACTGATATGTACGTATATTTGGGCACGCTAAATGTTTCCAAGTATGCGTCAATATATGTAGCTCATTTAATTGTTACATATATAGGAACACGAGGTCCATCTAATAGTTGACATTATCCACAACTTTTGACATTTGTAGGCTGTTTGGACTGTCGGGATTCAAACGACATTACGATCGACAACTCACCAGCTAGAACTCGTGATAGGGTGGTAAAAGTAATAAATATTATAATAAATAACAATGACAAATGCTTAATTAGTAAGATCTGTGCATCAATGCTCTCAGAATGCCCTACAAATGTCAAAAAAAATGTATGCCCAAAGAGAAACTACTTTAACTAATCTGAAATAATTTGTAAATATTTTTGTATAATACATTATATTGATAAAATATATTTTTAGTAATGCCTTAGTAATTTTACCTAACTTATTAGGTAATATTTCTAGGATAAATAACTGATATAATTTTAAGTAAAAAAATTAAGTAAACATGAATTTACTTAGTTCACTTTATGTTTTTATCAGTATTTTCAAGTGTATTGCTGGTATTCTTATTACTGTGGATTAGTAAATTCATATTTCCTTAAATTTTTTTATTTTAAAATTATGTCAGTTATTGATCGCAGAAATATTACCTTTATACATAAAACACCCTGTATAATGAAATCGAATTGACCCTGTCATCTTTCATCAAAGCCGGCCTGCCATCGAAGTGCCATTTTTAGTTTGGCCTGACGCTCGGTAGAGGTGCTACGGTTTGTGTTTCTCTCTTTTTATTAGAATCTCGGTTTTCTTCTAGTTATATATTTTGTGCTGGACACCTTCGCTGGTGCGTAATGGTTTTCCATTTTGGATTTAAAGAGTGGATATTGGCAAGTAGAGGTCAGCCCAGAAGACAAGGAAAAGACAGCGTTCACTACTGGAAATGGACTGTGGCAGTTCAATGTAATGCCATTTGACTTATGTAATGCCCCTGCCACTTTTGAACGACTGATTGAAACTGTACTTCATGGCCTACATTGGGAGATCTGCTTGATTTACTTAGACGTCTTGGTGATGCTGGGACGCTCTTTCCAGGAACACTGAAGAACGTGTCCGAAGTGTTCAAAAAGTTGAAAGCAGCAAACCTGAAACTGAACCTGAAGAAGTGCAATCTGTTCCAGAAGGAAGTTAGACCTAGGCCACATTATTACTCCAAACGGTGTGAAAACAGACCCGGAGAAAACAGAGTGCATAAAGAACTGACCGGTCCTTAAAGACAAATATCAAGTTTGAAGTTTTCTCGGCCTATGCACATACTACCAACGGTTTGTCCAAAGATTTTCTGACATTGCCAAGGCAAGTCGAGCTCTGCCCAGAAGACAAGGAAAAGACAGCGTTCACTACTGGAAATGTATTGTGGCAGTTCAATGTAATGCCATTTGGCCTACGTAATGCTCCTGCCACTTTTGAACGATTGATGGAGACTGTACTTCATGGTCTGCATTGGGAGACCTGCCTGATTTACTTGGACGACGTGGTGGTGCTAGGACGGTCTTTCGAAGAGCACCTGAAAAATATGTCAGAAGTGTTCAAGAAGTTGAAAGCAGCGAACCTGAAGCTGAACCCGAAGAAGTGCAGTCTGTTCCAGAAGGAAGTGAGATATTTAGGCCATATTATCACTCCAGACGGTGTGGAAACGGATCCGGAGAAGACAGAGTGCATAAAGAACTGACCGGTTCCTAAAGACAAGCATCAAGTTCGAAGTTTTCTCGGCCTATGCACCTACTACCGAAAATTTGTTCAAGGTTCTCTGACATTGCCAAGTCTCTCCATAAATTCACAGAAGACAACATCCCATTTGAATGGACTCCGAGATGCCAGCAAGCCTTTGAGGCGCTGAAAGAGGCTCTCTGCACCACACCGATTTTGACCTAGCCAATACCTGGACAACCATTTATTATAGTGGACACGGACGCGAGCAATATTGGGATTGGCGGAGTTCTTTCCCAAGTACAGGATGGCGAAGAGCGAGTAGTTGGCTACTTCAGCAAAGTTTTATCTAAATCCGAAAAGAACTACTGCGTGACTCGGAAAAAGTTGCTTGCCATCGTCAAGAGCCTAGAACACTTTCATAAATACCTGTATGGCCAAGAATTCCTCCGAAGAACGGATCATGCTTCCCTTAAATGGCTACTACAGTTTAAAAACCCAGAAGGACAGACGATCAGATGGCTGGAGCGACTGCCAGAATATCACTTTATTGCCGAACATCGAGCAGGCAGAAATCATGGCATGCAGATGCCCTTTCTAGGAGACCTTGTCTGGTCAACTGCAAACACTGTAGTAGTTTTGAAAGAAAAGACATATCACTTGTTCCTTGTAAGGTGGTCGCGATCCAACCTGAAGATAGATGGAATTCAGTGGCGATTCGGGAAGACCAGCAAACTGACTGTCATCAAGAATTTACTAGACTGGAAAGAAGCCAACAACCAACCCTCTTGGGCTGAAGTCAGTAGTAAAAGCCCTGCATTAAAGAGCTATTGGGCTCAATGGAATTCTTTGGTGTTGGAAGCCGGTGTCCTAAAAAGAGCATGGGAGAACAATGACGGAACCGAGGTCAAGAAACAAGTATTACTCCTGAGATCCCGGATCAAGGAAGTGTTGTAAGAGTAAATGTAGGTACTGGTGATGGACATTTCGGTGGTAGGATTCTACAGAAGATTAGGGAGCGTTTTTACTGGTTGAGCTGTAGGACGGATGCAGAAGATTGGTGCCGAAAATGTCACATATGTGCAGCCAGCAAGGGACCGAAGACCCGTTCCAGAGGCAAAATGCGACAATACATTGAAGGAGCACCGTTCGAGAGGATTGTCATTGATATCGCTGGCCCCTTTCCAAAAACCTAGAATGGAAACCGATATCTGCTAGTAGCCATGGACTACTTCAGCAAATGGCCGGAAGTATACCCCCTTCCCAATCAAGAGACCACAACCGTAGTAGAAGCGCTAGTCAACAACCTGTTCTGCAGATTTGGTGTACCCATAGAACTACATTCAGATCAGGGCAAAAATTTCGAATCAGAAGTGTTCCAAAAGGTCTGCGAGCTTATGGGAATCCGGAAAATCAGGACCACCCCGCTGCATCCCTAGTCAGATGGTATGGTGGAACGCTTCAACGCCACACTAGAAACTAATCTGAGGATGTTTGTGAACGAGAACCAGACAGACTGGGACAAGGTCATTCTACTCTTCCTGTTAGCTTACCGTTCAGCTGTCCATGAAACTACTGGGAAGACTCCCGCAAGGATTATCTTTGGAAGAGAGTTTTGCCTTCCAGAAGATTTGGTATTTGGTCGTCCTGCGGAACAGCCCACAGAGCCAGACACTTATACCCATGAGCTAGAACGAAGCAGCCGTACACGACCAAGTCAGAACTCGAATGCGACTAGAGAGCGATCGCATGAAGACCTGATACGACGTCCGGGCCAATACAGTCGGAATCCAACAAGGTGACCTGGTGTGGCTGTACAGCAGAGGACTCCCAGGAGTAAGATGAAGGTCGTCCAGTGTTTGTCCCCGTATAGAGGTGCATCCAATCGGGACGATCGGTCCTAAGGATGGGACAGTGCCCCAGAATTTGCCCCGCTTGCACCCAATTCGACAACTGTGGTATCGCGAAACGGTAGATTGCCACTGTGGCCCCTACGCGATTCTGGTAAACAAACAAAATAATGCCGTGTATTAAGGCGCGACTGGAAAATGGAGAGTCGACGAGAATCGTTCGAGAAATGGATCTAGAGATGCTAGAAAATACCTGGCATATTCGTTTGATCTATAAAAGAAGAATAAACGGCCGAGTCAGGCAATCTTGAATTGTTAGAAATTTCCTGGCATTTCAAAGTGTAATAGTGTTTAGCTGGTTATAATTAGTATTCAATAGTGTACAGAGTAGTTAATAAATATCAGTAAAAATTAACTGCTTGTTTTTCTGGTAAAAGAAAAAGTCGGGTTAAGAAACCCGTGACAATATATATGTGGAGGGAAAAAATCCAATTTTGTAAACTATGCAGATTCAAAAGTAGGTCTCATATTTAAATTTGTCTTTGAAAAGTTGTATGCCTATTCCTATTCCAGGCCTATTCCAGGATCTATAGGTTTGGAATAAACAAGTTAGGAACTTTTTATTTGACTTTCATTTTCAAACTAGAATTGGGTTTATTTATTTATTTATGGACTTTTGCAGTAAAAAAATCTTTTCCGTAGCAGCAGAAATCCTCGAAGTATCCTTGTAGTATATTTTGTTTAGCTAAATTAATTTTTATTTTAGATATTTATTGAATACCTAATGTTTGGTATTCAAAAAATATACATATGACTTCATTAATAACAATGGTAGGAAAATTGATTTAAATTAGCTAAAACACCTTTGCGATATAGTAAAATAAAACGCAGCTTATATCGACACATTCGCCAAAAATATGTTTCAACTTACAGTGGACCCATGTAACCTGAGTGACATCTACATTCTCCCGATACATGATCACAATCACCATTCTCACATCGACATTTTTCTAAACAATCTTGACCATATGTACCTTCTAAACATTTGTTTTCACATTTATGTCCACTCCATCCTCTTCCACAGTGACAACGGCCATTAAAAGGATCACATGTAGAGTTGTTTTGACATTCACAATAATGTTGACACTCTCTTCCCCAAAGGCCGTTCGGGCAAGCTGCAAAAAGGGTTCATTTTTTTACTTCTTACATTTAATATTTACTGGGTGACAAAATAAAAACACACTGATCATATCTAAATATAAAATTAAGCTAAATTCCAATTTACTATATTAATGGCTATTTTATTCAGCACATTGAGACGGTTAATATTTTAAATCCTCTTCTAGCTCAAGATCACTGATAAATTATTCGAAAATAAAGACATCGTTCCCTTATTGCTGTTGTTGTTCTTTATCTACTCATATGATCGATGTGAATTTGCCGTAACGCCGTTGTCAGCTATGGTTTATTAATACGTATTAAATACAATTAGCTGAAAATGCTTGACAATCGAGACATGTTTTTATTAATCGAACAACTACATATTAAATTAAATTAGATAGAGAAAATATTAAATAAGAATGTCAGAAATGGTCTGATAAAATATAAGTTCTCAGCGAATGCAAAGTCGTTCACCGAGTCAATATTTCGTTGGTCTGAAAAGAAACAAAACGTTTGACAGTATTGGATACGACCAGTGGCAGAGACTTTACGGGGCGTCTCAAGGAACTACCGTTGTCTCAGGAACAATTCTGACCGTACAGCCATAGTACCAACAATAGAAACCAAAATAATCAATATAAGGCGAGCCCAGAGGTTCATAGCAGGTCAGTTTGCACAGAGTATAGTCCGAGAATAACAAGAGCAGGTCAAAGATTCATATCTAAAGTTAGGGAAAATATTATGTTACAGATGTCAATCAGTCACCTAGGCTGTAGTATAATTCGAAAAAAACATAGATTGAATAACACCACCGGCAGTTAAAGTCTTAAAACTACTATTACTATTCTAATATCTACAAAATCAATGTATAAAAAACGTGTTTGATAGTGTCTGTTAGCTTCGCTATTTCTTCCTTGCAGAGTTGTACAATCTCTCAATTTTTCGGTCCATATTAAGCAAAAAAAGTGAACAAAGAATATTTCCAATATACAGGGTACATTTAAATAAGTGCGAAAAAATTAAGTGGAAATAATTCGATTTTATTATTTTTCTTCCCTGTATATTAAGCTAGAAATGCGAAACTTATTTTTGAAAAATTTTCGCCCCTGGAGCAGTTTTATATTGAGTTGAAATAATCAGCCCCTATGACATTACTTTTTAAAACTAGTTCCATAGACTGATTTTTTCTCATTTAAAAAATATGTCTAAAAACTATGATTCATTTAATAACTTTTACGTATTTTCTATTTCTTTAGAAAAGTTAAGGGTTTAGGAAATAAAAAAATAAATGTCAATGAATTTTAAAACAACGTCAAACAAACAATTGACGCAAATAAAGCTAGGAATAAAACCGAACAAAGGATGAACTAATTAATGTTGAGCATTTTTTTTATTAAAAAAAAGAAATCCTATCAAACATCGACAATACCAAAGTCTACTCTTCTTCTCATCGGATGACTCCCTCTCCTCTCTCTCTCTCTCTTTATATATATATATATATACAGGGTGTCCGGAAAGTAATGGGATCCAACTTAAACATAGCTTCCTGTAATCAAATAGAACCGATTTAGACAAACATAGCTTAGTCCAAAAGTGCTTCGTTTAGAAGTTACAGCGCTTCAAAGAAAGAAATTGTTTCTTGTTATGGGCATAATTAAGAAACGAAACGTCCAATCGTGTTGAAATTTGCCGCATATCGTAGAGGGCGCTCTTGGCAGTTTTTTTGCAATTAATTTTAATTGTATTTTTTTTTTGTTGGTCTTATTCTGATATGCTTGACTAAAATTATGATGGAGAAATTAATTTTGCGTAGAAACTCTATACTTGTTCCATGTTGATGAAATGCACCGTTTTGAGTAAAAACGCGTTTGAAAATTTCCGAATATTCCGAATAGAAATAAATTTTCTAATTCGATCAAGTTACCACTTGTCAAACTGACGTTGATACGCTTAAATTAGAAAAAAATTGATCAACAGTCTGTCAGAATAATATTAATTGTTGTACTGAGTTAGTAATTATAGTTGTGTAGTTGTGTAAATGTAATGTGTAAACAATTTCAAATTATTAGTATTTTTTTGTCAAATTTTGAAAACATACCTCGACATAACCAGTTTTCCAACTCAGAAAAGACAAGACCGCTGTTTATTGTCAAAATCAATTTAATGGAGGAGCTGCAGAAAGAAGGTACAGTTACATGGAACAGGTACAGATTTTCTACGCAAAATTAACTTCATCAAAATTTTTCGTCAAGCGTATCAGAATAAGACCGACAAAAAAGATACGATAAAAATGAGTTTCAAAAAACTGCCAAGAGCGCCCCCTACGATATGCAGCACTATTTACTCCTTCACAATGTTTGTACTTATCTAAATCATAACAGTACCAAATTTCAACACCATTGGACGTTTCGTTTCTTAATTATGCCCATAACAAGACAAACATTTTTTTGAAGCCCTGTAACTTCTAAAGAAAGCACTTTTGGACTAAGCTAAATTTGTCTAAATCGGTTTTATTTGATCACAGGAAGCTATGTTTAAGCTGGGTCCTATTACTTTCCGGACACCCTGTATACAGGGTCGGAAAACGCTGATGGTCTATCTGAGTTTACACGAGAGCGACAAAGTAAAGTATAGAAATCCGTGCGATAGACAAGGATGACTATATTGACGACGTTTTAAAATCTAAATAGTCACCGCCCATTTCGTCATTCAACAAATAAAATCCACTTCCACTTATATCTCAGCGACCAATCGCCATCTTTGCCTTTATTGTTGGCCTTTCGCTTTCACAAGAGATGTCGCTACTTGTGCAACTCCAACTCCGGTATTCTGATATTTTACCAGCGGTCGAAATTGTGGACAGTGACTAATCGCTAGCTTGTTGACCAGCGCGACGGGCGAAGCGTGCGGGGAGCAAGATTTCATAGGCGTACTAAATTTGAATGCGATCAGATATAAGAAATATATAAAAATGACAAAAATAGTTCCATTACATAACATCCATTATTTTTAGAGTAGAAACAGTGATATAACAGTTTTTATCTTGTCAATTACCCAAGGTCGAAAATAATAGAAAGTGACTAACTCACAACACAGAGATGAGTACGGAAGGTACGGGTGGTATGTTTACCTAAGCGTGCCACTTGAGAAGAGTTAAAGCACACAAAATTATCAAAAATAAGTTGACGTCGGCTGAACCTAGCACATTAACAATTTACTTTAAATGTGTCCCTGTTCTTATGGACGGCGATTGCCCACTACCACCCACTTACACCTACCTGATGCGCACTCCGCAGATAACACACTTAAGCCTTGTTCTTATGGACGCGAAATTCACGGATTTTTGAACGAATTTTCCAACTTCTGTTTTAATTATTTATGGCGGGAAAATCTCAACTTTTCACAATTGCAATTTGCGATACTGTCAAACACTACAAAATATTATTGCCCCTTTCATTATTATGTGGTGTTAATAAGTTTGTTTTAAACTTTTGATAATATACCATGGCAACATTTGTTACAAATAGAGATTTTTCCACCGTTAAATAAATCGCGCAAATATTTGCGAATTCCGCATTGAAAAGGACAAAATGCTACACTACACTATTTACTATTGGTTACTAGCACTGTCACTATAACGGTCACACATTAACACTTATTATATCATATGGTACCGCTTTCCGTATGATCTTCATACGCCCATTTTTCGTCAAAATTTAATATATTCTTCGATCCAGATTCTTATTTTTTAATATTTATTTTAATTAGTTTCTTCGCCATATCACTATTTCGTCCTTTCTATCAGTATACTCTTTTCGATTTCATTTATACGGACTAAGTTTCATCTTGTAAGATATAGCAACAGATTTTTTATTTGGAAAACTCATTTTAAAAATACAATCTTCCTTCCACGAGTTTCTATCACTTTCCGTTTCACAGTTGTACTTCTTTACCAGTTTTTTATTTGCACACATATGCTATTCACGTACAATTTTGTTAATCAATATCACTTACACTCATATTTTGACCTCGCGCACTAAACTCTTCATACATGTCATCATTCGATATTCCTCATTTCGATCAAATCACTAATAAAATTAATTACATTCATAATTAAATTAACAAAAAGATATACCCGAAATTTTGCCTTCCCGAACGATATACCCGCCCATGATAGCCTTGCAATTATGAAAAGTTGAGATTTTCCCGCCATAAATAATTAAAACTGAAGTTGCAAAATTCGTGCAAAAATCCGTGAATTTCGCGTCCATGAGGACAAGGCTTAAGTGTGTTATCTGCGGAGTGCGCATCAGGTAGGTGTAAGTGGGTGGTAGTGGGCAACCGCCGTCCATAAGAACAGGGACACATTTAAAGTAAATTGTTAATGTACTAGGTTCAGCCGACGTCAACTTATTTTTGATAATTTTGTGTGCTTTAACTCTTCTCAAGTGGCACGCTTAGGTAATCATATCACCCGTACCTTCCGTACTCATCTCTGTATTGTGAGTTAGTCACTTTCTATTATTTTCGACTTTGGGTAATTGACAAGATAAAAACTTTAAATTTTGAAATAATTCTTATAATTTTTATTATCTAACGCCTCAAAATTGGTAAAAACTGTTATATCACTGTTTCTACTCTAAAAATAATGGATGTTACGTAATGGAACTATTTTTGTCATTTTTATATATTTCTTATATCTGATCGCATTCAAATTTAGTACGCCTATGAAATCTTGCTCCCCGCACGCTTCGCCCGTCGCGCTGGTCAACAAGCTAGCGATTAGTCACTGTCCACAATTTCGATCGCTGGTAAAATATCAGAATACCGGAGTTGGAATTGCACAAGTAGCGACATCTCTTGCGAAAGCGAAAGGCAAACAATAAAGGCAAAGATGGCGATTGGTCGCTGAGATATAAGTGGGAGTGGATTTCATTTGTTGAATGACGAAATGGGCGGTGACTATTTAGATTTTAAAACGTCGTCAATATAGTCATCCTTGTCTATCGCACGGATTTCTATACTTTACTTTGTCGCTCTCGTGTAAACTCAGATAGACCATCAGCGTTTTCCGACCCTGTATATAACAATATCATATTGTTTTAAAAATGTGACGCTAGTTATAATGGTCTTAATAAGTAATTGTTATGTGTAGACAATTTTACCACAGCTTTGTATTTCTCTTGTTTCATGATTTAATAATTTAATCTCACGTTTTATGTCTTGAGAAATAAACATTTCTGAAAGTTTGGCAACACAGAGTGTTCTTTTTGTACTAGTCCTTAGCCCTGTTGACTGCAATCCCAAATACATCACTGCTTTTTTTCTTAACTAGTCAGTTAAGACTACCCTTCCTGCTACCCTATATACAGGGTGTAACTTTGAAGGGGGGTCCGGTTTGGAAGGGGGGTAGTCGGTGTTCCCTCGATTGCCAATATGAAATTAGTTTTTTTTAAATCAAATAAATAGCCGAGTTGTAATTAATTTTTTAAACTGCACCCAAATTGCTATACACGCCGCCCTTGTACAGCGTCCCAGTTTCACTGCAGAACCATGTCTACGGTGTTGCCAGTTAGTTGTTACCTGTGTAAACGTCGGAACTTGTTCCGTAATTTCAGGGTCGTATTCCACGCAGCGCGGTGTGATCGAAGCTGATATTTTATAATGAATTCAGTACGTACGTAGCTTTGATGGTATGCACTACGTGTTATTTATTTACATTACGTTCACGAGTACAAGTTAACTGTACAATGTCACGACGGATACCGTGCAGAAAAACTACAGAAAAATGGATTCACGATTTGCCAGTTAGTATTTAATGGTACAATGTACTCTATGTAATATTTTACTTGACTGTAAACGAAAATCAACCGTAAAAACCAGTATTCGCTCCGATTTAAAAGACAAATATTTATGGTTAAGTGTTGACAAAACAACTACTGCTGATGGATGGAAAATAACACGTTACAACAGGTGCATTGGAAGAAAATTTTGCCACAAGATCTTATCTGTTCGCATCAAAAGTACAAGAACACGCAAATGCAGAAGCTATAACAAAAATAGGGACATAGTTTGACATAACTGTGAGGCCGTGAAATGTGAAAGTGAGAATTTTTTTAGTGAGGCAATGTGAATGCAGAAGACAATAGTCTGGATATGCAAAACTACAGCTTCCAATTTATTGTGATGAGATTTCGGCGATGCGAGTCACTAGAAATAACATAACACCAATTCAATGTAAATACCTATGTTTAGCATATTTTTGCATGTATACACCTCAGTCTGATCCTGATAAACTGCCAATGATACGACAAGTTACGACGTCTAGATGTTATGTTACGGAGATATAAAAAAGAAAAAACTGCAATGAATAATCTTTTAAATATGCTTTTTTTATAACATTGCGACTCATCAGTCATTATACTTTTCTGTCAATCCTGATGAAGTATGGACCCTAAAACTATTTTCGAGTGTTGCAAAAAAGTACGTAATGTAAAAGTACGTAAAAAATATAATTTTTTACTGATCTATTGTGACGCAACCAAGGATCACAATTACTGGTGGTTAAACTAAATTCAAAAATAAAATATTTAAAACCCGGTTGTAACTAAGCAGTCTGACTTGGATGGCCTGCTAGCATCAGTGAAGGTGGGGCAGGTTCAAACAAAGATCTAAAATATAGGGCGCCACATGGTTGATATCCAGCCAGATTCTAATTATTACCAACCAACCATGAATTTAGTAATTTTAAACGAGCAATGTCTAGGTTATAAGACCATCTTGAATCTAAATACCTAAAGAATAATTGAAAAATGAAAATAATAGAAAAATAACAGTAAATCTATGAATTTATTATATGCAAAGGTATACTATAAATTTTACAAAGTCCAAGTTTGCTAATGAAAGTAATATAAATACAAAAAAAGAATCTAAGAATATTTAAGGTTATCTGCTTACTATCATATGTTGTAAGACATAAATATGAAGAATGTAATAGAATATACGATGAATATTATATACTTTAAATCAGGGCTACGCACTAAAAAAACGGCTAAAATAAATCACCCTGTACGTGGTATGGTGAATTATAAGTCACTCGGTATATTATAATAGGTTTGACCAACGAATGAATCAAAACTAGTAGATTTTGCCGCAATTATGGTTATAATCCATATAATTAAGATTTACTGCAGTTTTATATCGATTGCCTAAGCTTAAGCCGCCCAATATGTAACCGCTTGCATAAGTGTACTAAAATATCAGGATAACCAATAACTCAGTAAAAATAACTTTAAAATAAACTTAACTAACTAAAGTTGTAAAATGTTTTAGAAATTAACGCCCTGTATAATTACTATAATATACTCTATTACTAAATGATGCTAAAAGCTAAATATTCTACTAATTATTATATACTAAATTTAATTTTAAGATAATGCTTCTTATGAAATATAAAATAGAAAATAATATGGGAAAGAAATGTTTCCAATCTTTACTGGAAATTCCAGTTTCAAAATAAAATCAGTTAAGTATTATGTAAGTTAATAAAATATACTCATGAAATGCATTAATATTTCGAATCAAGGATAACTTGCGGGTCTCCTATGTGTCTCAGGACGCTGTAGAGTGCAAGGATGGATGTTGGAGCCAAGATGCAACAGATCTGGGCCTCGTGCTCTACTTTCAGGACTAACGGTGGTGTTATAGATCCGCTCCGTGCGAGTTTCGCGGCGAAAAATCATCAAAAATTATAAACAAAATACGGCCGCCAGCGATACCGAACATGCTAGAACATCGATCCGACAGCCCGGCGCCGGCTAAAATTTCCCATCCGAGAAACGCACCCCATTGGCCCAAGCATCTCAAACTCGCCACCCCATTGGCCCAAGCGGTTAGGTATTTATACAGACCACCCTACCTGAGGGGTTAAAACCGAGGCGTTTCGAACGATCGGGCATCAGTCGTCTCTGACCGCCACAGAGTGAAGATCAGTCTCGTCAGACCAGTCATAGTGTTGTGTTTTGTGTGCCCTTTGGCAATTTCACCAGTGTGCCCTTTGGCAGAATTTCTACACGCTCCGTTGAGCAGTATTAGTGCAAGCCGTCGCTTCGCCACAGTTATTTTTCACCCTTCGGTAGTGCTTCGATACACCTATTTTCTATTTTTCTACGCTTCACATCGCTTCGCTTCGCTTTATCTCTTCACATATCAGTTCTACAACCTAGTGCTTCGCCAGTGCTACGACTTTTCGCCTAGAAACTCTTCTACGCCTCTTCTAGGCACGATTTTTCACCACCGATTTGGAATATTGCAATATATTCCTGGCGCCCAACCTCCAACGTCGAAAACTACACCTCGTTCAGGAAATCTGGATTGATTTCCCGAAACCGCGAAAACCACCCTGAGATCCGCCGAAAACGCCGAAAAAACCCATTGTACGTTTATAGTGGTGCTATGCCGATCAAACGGGGCCGATGTCCAACGACCGGAGCACCAGAAGTTGTCTCAAGGTAGCTGCTCCAAGAAAGCTGATAGACAGGACACCGTCGTTTCCAGAAAATACGTCGCTGGCGTCGTGCAGGGCACCGTCGTGCTAATACAGCCACTATCGTACCAGAAACAATGTCGTGCCCTTGGGAAAAACACCCTTGGGGAAGAAAATCAAATAATTACATGTCCCCAAGAAAAGATACACGTACCTTCTATGAAGGGTGTCTCTGTATAAAGATGTTGAAATTGTCGATGGAATATTATTGGAAGTTCTCAAGAATTCTAAGAATGACAAAAGAAAATACAGGTTAAAATATATAAGCCACATGGCGTTGGTGATGTACTTACGAATTTGCTGTAATAATCCCCAAATAGGAAGTGATTTCACCAAAATCCCACTCAAATCACAAAATATAACGATAAATCTAGAAATCACTCGAAATAAAACCACACTAAGATTAATCCCGTGAAGGATGATTAACGATAAATATTCTAGTCTTGGTGTGGATACAAGCAAAACTAACCAAGAAAACATGGCTTTTTCCCCGGCCTTTCTTAGTCAGAAAAACTATTAAGAAAAACCATTCAAATCTACCCAAATCGATAATAAAACCTATATTCTCAAATCGCGACGATTTAGAAGTTCGGTCGCTACTCGACAGGTGGAGATATGAGTATTCGAATAAACATATTAAATAGATTCAACAGAACTCACCGAGAAAATAATAATAGAAAAACTGCATCTGATATTATCACAAAATAGTGAATGTAACGAGACAAGATATACTGGGTGTTAAAAAAGAAAGGTTTAATGAGGTAAGTAAATTATACGTTTTGATTGAAAAATAATGACCTTCTTCATTTCAGGTGTATGATACAGGGTGTTGAGTGTATGGTAACCAAAATAAAGGTATAAAATAACTAATAACTGATAGGTGAAAAATTAGTATGTATAATAATTAAGTGAATAAATATGAACAAACAATAATATTTGTGTCATTATTTTATTTTAATTAGGTCTTGCTGTTACCACGAAAATATAACGTTACACTATTAACTAATTATTATTATTAAATAATAACATTGGTAGGTGGATTTTAATACGTTACCTACTAATTATTGGCAGTAAAACTTAATGTTTTAAAATAATTGTTGCCGTTTTATAAAATGTACGTAATTAAAAATAAGTAAATTATTAGCCTGATAGCTTTAAAATGTTTTAAAAAACAGTTTCAGTACAAAGGATTTGATACTATTTTTAAGGGTTTTATCAATATCCCTTCAATAACCGTGACATTGACCTAGTTTATAAAATAAAAATATCGCATAAATAATGCACTGCACACAATACATGAAACCAGACTAGGTTGTTTTATATAAAAAATATACAGATATGAGAGAGAGAAAGCAAGTTATCTGCGTGATTTTTTACCGAAATCGAATTAGAATTTGTTTAATGGAGGGTTGTATTTTGTCAAGTTTAATTTCGTAATAATTTAAAGTGGTATTTTGTGGAATGTGTTATTTTATGCAAGTGTATAATAACCTTATAAAGGTCAGTTTTCATTACCAATTGTGTGTGGTATTATGAAAAAAATATGTATACAAATTAAGAAAGAGCTAATACGAGAGCTAATATATCTAAAGCTTGGTTTTTTTTTATCAAAATTAGACGGCGGCTGCAAGAAAACGATATCAGATGGATTACCGCGATAGACACGTACCGCATAAGAAAATATCTGTAAGATTAGTTCAACATTTAAGAGATTATGGAAGTTATGAACGCCAATACTCTAATGTTGAGTAAAAACAAACTCGGAAAATAATAATCTTTAACCCAATATTTTAAATGCCGTTGGAGAAGACTCTTAAGTAAGTAAAAAGGATTAAGTATGTATTTATTTATCATTGACTTTTCTGTTAGATGACTTGTTTCTGTTTTATGGTATGTTATCCGTAAAAGAATACATTTTTTATTTTTTGTTTATATGGAATAATAAAGCGAACACCCACTACAAACAAATGTATGTGTCAAAAAGCAGTGCCGCACGAGTGGCGTGGGCCTTTTGCTTTCTAATAGAACTTCTTTTCCCATCTTCCACTTCAATAATTAAATATGGCAACAATGCTGGTGACGCTGCAACTAGATATGCTCAGAGCTTGTCTGCCCAGTGGCGTACTATGAAAATTGCGAAAAAAGGCAACAAAAAAAATCAGTGTTTGTGACAGAATTTAAAAAAACAAACTTACGATATGTGTTTGTAAAGGTCACAGGTACCCCCCCTCCAAACCGGACCCCCCTTCAAAGTTACACCCTGTATATATAGTGTAAAATTAGCGCTACTGGCTAGTTAAGAACCAAAATTTTAATGCAATTGGATGTAGTAAAATCAAGAAAAAGGAACACTCTTTTTTCTGTTCAAGCTTTCGAACTTAATTAGTTCTTCATCAGAAACTGTACAATAACATTAGTTATACAAATTATAAAAACATTGATAAAGTTACTTACGAATTATGAGATTGTAAAGAAACCAACCATTAGAGAAACTGACATTATTATAATATAGCACACATACAATAAGAATAAAATCTGCAGTACAATTTCTCTTGTACATATAAACAAAACATTTTTGCAGTTTTGATCAAAACAATTAAAAATTATTTAAACATTATACTAGGTGAAAGCCTGGTCGAGCAATAAAAAGGTCCAGAAAGGACATTTATCCGCGGACTGTGAAAGACGATATACGTTTTGAATTCGTATAAAAACAGCTAAAAAACTGCTTTGTAGAATGTTAAGAAAATAAAATAAATTATTAATGATTATTAAAACAACCACAAATGTTACAATTAGAGGTGGGCACTTCAACTCTTTTTAAGAAACCGGCTCACCGGCTCTCGGTCTCGAAATTAGGTTTGTATTATGTGATTAAGTGGCTCCCTATATATTAAAAGTTTATATATGTGTTCTGGCACCATATATTAAAAATATAATATCTTATAAGTAGATAGGATTGGAGAGTAAATATGAATGGGTAATATATGGGCACATGCTGGAAATGGTGGCGGGAAATTCAAATTGGTGATATTTAAAATTAGTAATATGAATGGGTAATGTATGTTCTTGCCCTGGAAATACTGGCGGGAAGTTCAAACTGGTGATATTTAAAATTAGGCGGGAGATTCAAACTGATTTTTAAGAATATTAAATAATTAGAAATATGTATGAAAAAACTGGTAGTGCTGGGACTCGAACCCCGGACCTCTAGAGTGCAAAGCGTGTACGTTAACGCTAGACCATCGCATCGTATAGGTGATGAGTAAATATGAATGGGTAATATATGGGCACATGCTGGAAATGGTGGCGGGAAATTCAAATTGGTGAGATTTAAAATTAGGCGGGAGATTCAAACTGGTGAGATTTAAAATTAGGCGGGAAATTCTTTAAATATCTGTAGTGGGAATTACTCCATAAAATAACATTAGGAAAAAATTAAAACAGTCGAAAACAAAAGTTGTGTATACCAGTAAAATAATAGTTATAGTGTGTAACCAAACGAAAACAAAATAATGTGGGCATATTATCTGAATAAGATTGAAATAATAGACTTCGATAGTATTGTTCGAATTTTACATCAGGCTTTCTCAAATCTTAAGTCTGACGAATGTTGCGAAGAATTAATTGAGAAATATGGAAAGGCGTTAGTATTATGTGAAGACTATTTAAACGATCAATGTACCATAGATGATTTTTTCAATGGTTTTATTAATCTAGGCTTGACGGGGATGCTTCTTGAGAAATATGGAAAGGCGTTAGTATTGTGTGAAGATTATTTAAACGATCAATGTCCCATAGATTATGTGAACGGTTTTATTAACTTGGACAAGGCAGGGATATTTTATGATATTATAAACATCTATTGGAGAGCCACTTAGCCAATAAAATTCCTGGACGCAAATAGGAACAATAATCTGATGGCGGTAAAATCAAATTTTACAAGCGGTAAATTCAAAGTGACAGGAGTGACGGTAAATTCAAATTGGTAGAATATTTAGCATTAAGCGGGGAATTCAAACTGGTGATATTTAAAAATTAGGCGGGAAATCCAAATTTTACGAGAGGTAAATTCAAATTCTTTAAATATCTGTGGTCCATAAAATAAAGTTAGGGAAATTTGAAACAGTCGAAAACAAGCAGTGTTGTGTATACCAGTAACATAATATTGAGTTATAGTGTGTTACCAAACGAAAACAAAATAATGTGGGCATATTATCTGAATAATATTGAAATAATAGACTTCGATAGTATTGTTCAATGTCCCATAGATGATGTTGTCAACGGTTTTATTAACTGGGCTTGACGGGGATGCTTCATGATATTAAACATCTATTAGAGAGCTCCTTAGCCAATAAAATTCCTGAATGCAAATAGAAACAATAATCTGATGACCAAGAGGAAAGTGGTGTAGAAATAAGTAAGCAATTAGTTTGTATAAATGAAATATTTAATAAAATTTATTATCATAAAACCGTTTAATTATTTCATATAAATTCAGAACCAAAATGAATCAATTTGTCTATAAAAGCAATAATGAACACTACACAGTTAATAGTTCTGCAAACAATTTTGAAAAGTGTGCTAATTATGCACCGACTGTATAACTCCGAAGAGGTGTTTATTTGTTTTAATCAAAATGAGACAGGAAATGAGAGCTGGCCCTAAAATTGGAAAAGAATGAGACCTGATACAAATAATTATCAAGAAATGTTCAAATCATCCATACCTACAAGTTGAGAATAAGAAGATGTAATGACGTAATGCAAGACTCTGATTGGCTGGAGCTTTACAGTTTCTAATAACTTTAGCCATGCCATTCATTCATTCACCATTAGTGAACGTGGAAGAGAATACGGAGCAAATACTTTCCTCGTATGGTATATGGCGATTTGTTCTTAATTTTTACTAATTGTTACATGTATCCGGGTAATATGTCTAAGGAATTGTGGTGTATTCAATGTATTAGTATAGAATTGATAAGTAAATGTCAAAACTGTAAATCATTGTATGACTTTACTGAAAAGGTCCACACATTTTTCCACTACACTCTTATTCAAAGGATTTATCACACTGAACTTTTACATACATGACCGAAGCTACCAAAAGAGTGTGTTTCATACACTACAACCGCCCAGAATAGTGTACACACGTAGATGGATTTGCACCATCACAATCTAAATGTCACAATATCAGTTATATGTAAAATATGTAAAATAAGTATACAGAACTTTTAATATTTTTTGATTTTTATTTTAAGAAAACTACTCATATCATTGAAATTAAACAAGACACATGGATGAACATACCTTATTTCATGCAAATTATTAGTTAGTAAAAATTATAATATGACACCTCAATACCTGAATTTGTATAATTGGTAATTTTATGCCTTATTTTGTTTGAAATCGCTAAGTCACCTAAACCTGCAATGCAATTTGATACCTCATATGTAATCAGACGGATAATTGTAAGATCAATCGACTTACTTGTAAGGAAGATTGATCCAACTATTGGAGCATATCTGCCGTTAAAGTAACTGAAAACAGGTTAAATTGATATCAAAAACAGTTATAAATGGGTAAAAACAGCTCTAAAAGCAGCTGAAAACAGCTTCAAATGAAATGCAAAACAGCTATAAACAGGTAAGAACAGCTCTAATAGCAGTTCAAGATAACTGTCCAAACCAGATTCCCTGAAACAGTAAAAAATAGCTGTAAAAACAGTTCTAAAGCAGTAAAAACAGCTGTAACGTAACACAGTTGGAGAGCTGGTCTAAGAATTCGGACGGGGCTGTTGGATAAGTTAATCAAACCAGTCGGGCAACATCGGTCTCAAAATGCTATAAATTCTCTCCACTCTGTTGGTGACGATTTTTCAATTGTGCCTGGTACACTTGCTGCAGATGCTTATCCCCATATCTCATTTCCATATGCTGTTTTAGAATGCCGTAGTTATTCTGCTGCCCAGCAGGAACTCCTTGTAAGACGTCAAGAGCAACTAGCAGAGCAGTAGCTTTTTCGCAATCAGACCATTCATTTGCCGTAGCTGCCGCTTCGAACAAAACGGAGCATCAAAATTTTACAAGACATATTAATAAAAGACAACTTAGCAAACATACATAAAACAATACCAAAATTTGAGAAAGCCATAGTTATGAAAGTTAACGATCCTACTATTTAAATAAAACAAGGAAAAATTCATAAAAAAACATGTTAAAAAATTAAAATCCTCTGACATTTCTCCTCTGTTGCAGGATGAAAATTTTACTGATAGTGATGACAATATTCCTTTGGCACGTCTTTTCCGAAATAATTGAATTACAAAATCTCATACTCTCCATTTATCTAGGTAAAGCCAAAATTCACATAATTTCCTGAAGATAATAAATTTACAAAACTTATCAAATACTATACAAAATTTTACTAGTGGAAATCACTCAACTATGCAACTTGAATGAATAATATCAATAATAAACTATCAACCATATTTTTCCTGACTCATAGAAAATGAGGGTAACTAAATTTTATTGATACTGGATATAATGAACTCTTTGGCCTCATGGATAATCAAGACAGAACAAATAGAAAAGAAATTAGAAATTTTAGAAAGAAATCAATTTAACTTACAAACTCAATAAAACGAATAATTCAGTTATGTAACCATCCTTTCATTAAAATTAATAATATTATTAGAGATGAAATATTTTACGGAAAAATGACCCAGATAAGCCAAGTTACACTACTATCACGAATTAGTCTACCTTTTAATAACAGTAAAATTAAAATCAATTTGAAAAATATACAGCTAGATGAACTGAGTAGTAATAATACCGGGCGTTCCAGAAGTTTGCTGCAAAATATTAACACTAACATTGTGGAACAATTCATTGCTATTATTGCACAGAAAACTGGTGGTAAACGAATAAATTATTCTCTTGGAAGGTGTTATAACATTTAACTTCAATTAAAAATCTTGAATTTCTCTCGATGCCAGCTGGAGAAGAATGGCACATTTTTATTTAGTATGAGATCAACGACCTTTTTACCCTTTCTTCATTATTTTTTCCCTAAGCAGTTGCTTTAGAAAAAAATATTTATACAAGATGTCTGCAACAGTAGACGAACACCTTATTTATTATATACATTTTCTCAAATAAGGAAGATGTTAATGAATGTTTTCTATACTGTTTCCATTCAGTAGAATCACCTTGAAGAACAGTTTTAATTTCTATGTCTTTGTACTCAGTCTCCGATTTAATTATTTTTTCCAAAAATTCTTGAAATCTTCAACGGCATGTTGATCTATATCTGGGTTTTGGCAGTTTTCTCCATAATTAGCATCTAGTCTGCTACTAGAAAATAATAGTTTTCTCTTGGATTGATAATGTTTCCTTTATCTATTTAATTTTACCAGCTCAATAATTTTTAATTTTTTTCCGGGATTATGCCCTCAACTCAAGTATACTCACGACAAGAATTCAAACGACTTACGTCATATAAACAAATGAATAATTCATTATATTTTCATCAAAATATTTAAGAAACTGCAACTGATAGTAATAAAACTATATACTACACTAAAAGTTTATATTATATATTGCACTAAATTGCCAAAAATGATTGTGTTTAAGAATGCTCTTCATAGGACGCCATCTTGTAAATTCCTATTTTTCGAATTTTGATCTTAATATTCAATGAAATGGGCTCATTTTTTGTATGGAATTATAAAATTAATATGGAAATGGCGGACGGTCCCTAACTATAAGAAAAAATTAGTAATAAAAAAAAAAAAAAAATAAAAAGTTGAAATGATGGACCGTCCGCCATTGTATATAGAAATACAAACAAGCACTTACTAAATATTTTACCTGAAAAGCTTTATTTTTTTCTAAAAACGAAAAATGGCAAAACATTTACTTCTCCAGGAAGTGCTGCCATCTAGTAAGAAACTTAAATACAACCAATCAAATATTGTGGTTTTAAAATATTCAACCAAATATACATCCAACAAAAGAAGTAAATGTGAAATATGGGGCCAAATATAAATTAATATTAAACCCTATGAATGAACTAATGTAATTTATATTTAAGGGTCAAAATTAAAACATGTTCAAAAACTATTTTATCGATTCTCGATTGGGTCTCGTTAGCATATGGTATATGGTACATGCATACATAGAAAAATCCAAACACCTGTGTTTAATTTGTCGTTTTTGCGCATCTTGACAATTTGAGTCGTCCTTATCTATTATTTGAGGTTGAGTATTTGAAAATTGAGATTTACGCTCTTTTACCTCTGTTAGGTATATGCTAAATATTGATTATTTAGTGTTTTCAAATACTTCATATTATGAGAAAAACTTGTGAATTGTGAAATTTATTCAGGATGGGAAAGATCCAGAACTGGACTGAAAAATAATAAGTTAGTGCAAAAATCCAGAAATAGGTAAGTACAGAGATGATTTATTCAGTAAATGAAATAAGAATAAGTTTAAATTAAATATTTAAAATGAATAATGTTATAAAATTATTAATATTAAGAAAAATCAAAGTTGGTTACAAAAATTAATATGAAGTGTACCTATATACTTTCTTTTGCAAAAGTGAAATAGTGTTGTTGATGAACATCCCTTGAAATGGAGTATAAATTTAATTAAATTATACAGATAGAGAAAATATTTAACCGATCATGGGGAGATTCTATTACATACATTTCAAATGCATGGGGTATTGGTGGGAAGATGACGCACGGCAGGGCGGGCTAGTCAGTACTCCCAGTACTCCCCTACTCTCCTACGCAACGTCGCGTACGAATACGAATACTGGTTTAGTCCGCCAAAATAGAGGAGGACAGGCAAGCTTGGACGGCGATGCAGTGGAAGGGATTATTGTTAGCATTTCATATGATCGGTTAAATATTTTCCCTATCTGTATATATTAACATTAATACTGCTAAAGCTAGACCAACACGTACTTACAAGTTCAATACAACAAATCGCCACTACAATACATATACATATAAAGCTGTTTACAGGCCTTTTAGGCCCAGAGCTGTGTTATTCTCCTCCATTCTATTCTGTCCTTCGAATTTATTTTCCAATCCGTAACATTTTTCTCCCTTACATCTATTGCCACTACTCTCTCCATCGCTTCCTCGGTCTATCTCTTTTTTTCTTGTAGTTAGGCTTACTCCCTACTATTTTCTTAACTGCCCTTTCATCTTCCATACGTTCTAGATGCCCTAGCCACTGCACTCTTCTGGCTTTTACAAATTCGTCTATTGTTGGTGCCTGGTACATTGCATATATTTCCTCATTATTTCTCCTTACATAGCATTCCTCCGTCCTCTTACCCCCTATAATTCTCCTTAAGATCTTCCTTTCCCACCTTAAAAGGTTTTCTCTTGACTTCTTATTGAGAACCCAGGTTTCACTACCATACAGCGCTGTCGGTCTCAAAAATGTTTTATACATTCTAAATTTTACTTCTCTGGACAAATTTTTTGATTTCAATAAGTTGTTGACTGCTGCCGAACTTCTGTTTGCTTTTATTATTGTCCTATTTATTTCTTGTTCCTCATCACAGTTAGCTGTTATTAGCGCCCCCAAATACACATATTCTTGAACTTCTTCAAACTCCATCTTTCCATGCTCTGTTCTCAATTTAAAATTGGTACCCTTTTTTTATTCTCCTATTCTCAAAAGCTTCGTCCACAAGTTTTCTCGTTACTTCTTCTAATTCCCTACTATCTCTAGCAATAATAGCCACGTCATCTGCATAACTTACAATTTGATGACTTTTAAACAATATGTGTCCTTCTCTGTTCAACTGACTATCTCTTATGACCTTTTCTAGCACTAAATTAAAAAGAAGCGTTGAGAGTGGGTCTCCTTGTCTCAGTCCTGTATCAATAGTAAAGCCTTCCGAACATTCACCTTTTATTCGTACTTTGGATTTAGTATTTTCTAAGGTCATTTTCAATAGCCTAATCAGTTTGGTTGGTATCCCAAATTGTTTCAAAATTTTACTTAATTTATTCTTTTTGATCGAATCATATGTTTTCCTGAAGTCCACAAATAAAACCATTGTTTTGATCCCATACTCATAGCATGTAATCAGAATTTCCTTCACCATGAAGATTT
This sequence comes from Monochamus alternatus, assembly GCA_037114965.1. Lineage (NCBI taxonomy): Eukaryota > Metazoa > Arthropoda > Insecta > Coleoptera > Cerambycidae > Monochamus > Monochamus alternatus. The sequence goes on along the minus strand of CM073428.1, from coordinate 43,660,073 downwards.
GGTCCGTTTTCGATCTTCCTTTTCTAAAACCTGCTTGATACTCCCATATTTGTAGTTCTGCTATAGGTTCTATTCTCTGTTTTATTAACGTTGCCATAATTGTATACCCTATATCTAACAATGATATACCCCTATAGTTTCTGCAGTCTGTTGCATCTCCCTTTTTTAAGATTGGTATAATCAAAGCATCCCTCCAATCTTCAGGCATACATTCTCTTCTCCAGATCATTCGTATCATTTCGTATATTTTTTGTCTTAAATCCTCTCCTGCATACTTAATGTTCTCTGCTGTTATTCCGTTTTTCCTGGACTTTTGTTATTCTTTAATTCTTCTATAATTGTATCTATTTCCTTTTTTGTAAGTTCTTCTACATCCACTTCCTCTTGTCTTCCCGGTATCACCTCCTCGTGCTCCTCTCCTTCCCTTACACTATCTTCATTCAACATATCTGCAAAGTATTGCCTCTATCTTTCTCTCACTTCTGTTTCCTCTGCAATTAGATTGCCACTTTCATGTCTCACATATATTACTTCCTTCTTTATCTTTTTTTCCTTTTTTATCTCTCTGTAGGAGTTACGTATTTCCTTCCTCTTATAATGTTGCTCTATTCCATCTACTTTCTTAACCTGTTCTGCTCTCTTCTTTTGTCTAAACACTTTCTTTGCCTTTCGTCTTTGTTCCCTGTATTTTTCTTTATCTTCCTCTTGTACTGACTGAAGTGCTTTAATTCTTAGCTTATTTCTCTTTTCTGCCTCTCTTACACTCCTCATCCCACCATCTTTTCCTCCCTGCAAACTCTTTTTTTGGTATTACTTTCTCACTTGCTGTTTGTATGACATTTTCGATCTTTATCCATTCATTTATATTTGCTTCCAATATCTGTATGTTTTCTTGCAAACCTTTCCTTATCTCTTCTTCATACTTCTTTGGGGTTCTCTCATTTTGTAATGTCGCCATATCTAATTGTCTTTTTTTTTCTTTGTAATCCTTTCCTTTTCATAGGTTTTTTTATCTTCAAATCTATTCTCACTAGATAGTGATCGGAGTCTATGTCTGCCCCTCTGCATGACTTAACATTTTTTATTATGCTTCTGGGATTATCATCTATGCAAATATCATCAATTTGATTCGAATATGCTCCATCTGGAGAGGTCCAGGTACCCTTGTGTATGTCTTTTCTCTTAAAGAATGTGCTCTTTATTTTCATTTTTTGCTCTTCTGCAAATTCAATCAACCTCCGCCCATTGTCATTGCTCTCTCGGTGTTTACTTTCTGTGCCTACTATACTTTCATACATCCTTTCTCTCCCTATCTTCGCGTTTGCATCCCCTACCACCATTCTTACTGTGTTTTTATTCAGATTTCCATAATTTTCTTCTAGCTTCTCATCAAACTCATCTTTTTCTTCTTCTGTTTCTTTCTTCTCTGATTTTAATCATACATAACCTATCTGAAATTGTTTCAAATTTAGAAATTTTATCCCTCATATTTTTATTTACTAAGAATGCTGTTCCGTATCGCCTTGTTTCGCCTCCGCTCGTAAAGAATAAATAATTTTCTAATTCCCATGTGTTCGTCCCCTTTATATGCGTCTCCTGTATCGCTATTATGTCCATTTTGTATCTACTTGCTTCTCTTTCTAGGATTTTTAATGATCCTTCCTCATTTAACCCTCTTACATTCCACGTTCCCATTCTCATTCCTCTTTCTTGATTTGTGCCTTCTTGCTTTCCGTATCTTCCTGTCTTCCCGCTTTCCGTCCTTCTAGCTTCGTTCTGTATTTTTTGCTTTCTGTTCCTGGTTCTATTTATGTCGTAACCTGCTTGCATCATTCCATTTCCAAACCTCATTATCTATTACGAGTTTTTGATATCCTACTTTTGCTACCTTTCCTTCCATCCTTACTTCTTTGGCTTTCATTCTTTGTTTCTTTTGAATTTCCCTTTCTTTTTTGCTCATATCATCGTTAATATAGACTTTGGCTGCTCCTTCCTCCTTTAATGTACTTTTATTTTTCATTATCCTTATCTTGTCCTCCAAGTTTTTTAATTCTATTAAACATACATTCATTACCGCTTCTGTACTAGAGCTGTGGCAAATCGTATGTATTCGTTACCGAGTAACGGGTAGTTGATAAGATGCAGTATATCGAATCGTTACTTCCGCGAATGTCTCGTTACTCGCATATTCGTATGAACACGCGAAGACTCGAGACCTGTGACGTTACACCGCACCGACGATATGGTACACACATACATACGCATACATATTGACTCGGTACGATTCGCTCGTATTGAAGTACGGTTTCAGGCGATGTCCGATTGCATCCGCGCATAGAGTCGTACTTTGCATTTCATTCTTTGTTCACAGTTGATACAACTCGTACGTTCGTTATACGTACTATACGATTTGTTTCAGTAGCAGTTTGGCTGTTATATTATTGGGAAATGCAGGAAATTTAGGTACTTACTAAAGTAGTTAACATATTAACTTTTGTTTTAATATTGGTTGTTCCAAATTTACAATAAAAAACGGAGGTATTTTATGATATTTCATGTTGTAGATAGGTAATACACAGCCTCTCAGGTAAATATTTAAACAAGATCAAGGCGATTGATTTCTTTTTCGTACAAAATTATTCAGTTTGTTACTCAGGGGGTTTATTTACAGCTTTTAAACAGGGTTTACAGCTTTAAATTCATTCAACATTTGAGACAGGTATAAAAAAGCATTTTGTGTTCAACAAAAAATGCATTTGTATGTTTACTATTTGGCGTCTACTATAAAAGTAACGAAAGTAACGAGTAACAAATACTTTATACGAGTACTAAGATTAAAAGTAACGAATATATGCGGGTAGTGGAAAAGTCGTTACTTTTACAGCTCTATTCTGTACCAATCTCCATATATATTGACTTTCTTATAAACTCTTCTATCTGTCCTTTTAGCTCATTCTGATCTAAATTTTCTCTAATTTGTAGGCCTTGAACCACTATATTTTTCTTTCTTTTCACTTTATCTATACTCTCTACTCTTTCTTCTACCTCTCTCATCTTATCTTTAAGCGCCTTATATTCCTGTATCATGTTCTCAATCTCCCCTCTGAGTTGTCTTATCTCCTCTCTATACTCTTTCTCTTCTCCTCTCACCTCTTTTACTTCCTGTGTTAAACTTTCCAACATTCTCAGCACCTTTTCCATGTTGTCCTCCATATCACATTTCTTTACTGGCGATCGTGCTAGTTTTTTACTACAACTGAATACCTCACCTACTCCTTCCATACTTCTCTTTTCCTTTCCCTCATCCGTTCCACTGGCATCACTTTCTGTTTCTATTTCAATCTCTTCCCCTCTTCGCTCGGGTGTTCTTGTTACCCTTTTACTGACCACGGGCTTTTCAGTTTTCCTTAACATTATGTTTATTATATTTCCGAAACTACTGGTTGCCTATCTCACTTGGCACCAGATCGCTAACCCGCCCCAGGTATTTTCTTCTGCAATACGTCTCTGAATTACTGGTTGCCTACACACGCGCGAGACAAAGTTGCCCTTGTCGACCAATCGGAGACTCTTTGTCAATATCTGTAAGCAGCACTGAACTTTATTGATGACCTACTTTCACTAACCTCCCAAAAATTTCTGCCTTTCTTTTACTTTTACTCTGTTATTTTCAAATTTTCTTATTCGTCTGCTTGCCCCTTTCCTCCACCACCAAAACTCACACTATTTGTATCCCAAAAATAACTCGGCACGGTTCAAATTGGACTTTAATGCCGGAGCACTTTTGCGACACGTACATACACTTAAAGCGATCTCAAAAAATCTGTTATTAAAATGGAAAGATCTACTATATATTTTTACACATTTCTTAGTCTAATAGTTTGGAACGAAAAAACAATAAAAAAGTCTCTTATCTAATAGTAAGAAATTCATTAAAAACTGTTAATGTAACAAAGTTACTAGGTAGCTTAAGTCTTGGTATATTAAGCACAGTAATGTTACGGTACTGTTTTCATTATTTTCAGATGTAATGTCTCCATAGAAATGTAAGTACATAATATATTTTTGTCTCGTATAGCATCATACAAAAGGCGAATGTTGTGTAAACAATGATTCAAACTTTTTTTATGTTGCTTTGATTATTTTTTGTTAGGTATTTGCATAAAAAAAATTATTAATATTTTCAGATGTAAAATTTGTCTCCATAATTTTCACTATTTCTATAGGACCTATATACTTTATTATATATAGAGTAATGTTATATTTGGTTCTAACCATGAACTGTTATCAAATGAAAAATGATGGAAACGTACTAGATTTATCGATGTGAAAATTAGATAGTGGAAAGGAAAATCCATGTGTGTAGAAATGCGAACTTTTTTTTTACTTAAAGCCTGTAATACTTATCAAAATATTGTTAGAAATAAAACATATTCGAAATTCAACAGGCATTAAAAAAACATTGTTTTTGATCGAAAAATTTAACCTAAAAAATCTAATGACAAATATACAAAGGGTACTTTATTTCAACACCTTATAACAGGACAAAGATAATAACAAAATACACATCCAGAAAAAGCTGTTTTATCAGCTATATGTCATTCCAAATTTCGCTTCGTAATTTTAACGTGTTTGGAAGAAATGAAATAAAACTTTAAATTTATCACCCTCATTTATGGGGCCATAACTCCTCAGGAAAATCGAGTTTGAGTAAGCGGCTGTTTATTTAACCCACGTGAATGTTTAAAGTTGTTTTTCTCAAAAACGGCTAATTTTTACGTGGTATAACAAACGGATCTTTTTTAAAGAATTCAAACTTATAAAAATGTTCAAACAAAAAAGTATTAAGTCACTATTTTAAGACCAAAACCAGTTTAGGCCCTTTGATGTTGGAGGGTATGTGTCAAATTAAGAACATAGGTATAAAGCAGCACTAGTGATTACATGTACAAAATTAGACAAAAATCGGTACACTCACAAAAATATAAAAAAAAATTACTTCTACTATGCTCCTACTATTAATCTTTGTGATCTTTATTATAATCATATAACCTTCCTCATCTCGTCTCATAAAAATTATTTTAAAAACTACAACTCATTTATACATTTCAGACAATCAAGCTCGGATATGGTCAGATATGGTGGAAATGAAAACATGATAGAAGACAAAGTTATGGTGGAATTGTTACAATGACAAAAGACGAGGTTGGATATGCTGGAATTGAATAGATGACGGAAAACGAGTAAGTATACTATAGTATTGACTAAGAAATACCTATGCCATCAGTGCCATAAAAAAGATTTTTCTAAAAAGTAAAGTTAAAAACTAGTTATGTTACTGTGTGTGGATTGATTTTGAATATATAAAAATTACATCAAAATCAGTTTTTTTTTAAATATATTTTCTAATTTATACTTCGTAGATTTATCGTAGAAGTGATGTTTTATACCAGAATGATCTTGTTGAAACAGAAAATATTTGCAGTAGACGAGTATGTACTTCTAAAAAATATTACTTACAAGTAGAAGCAACAGTTCAAAATCAGGCATCTTCGGCAGGACGAATTGTTAGGGAAGGTGAAAGAGCAGTTGACAAGTCATTTATTAAAGAAATTGGCAAACATTGGAAACACAGGACTGAATTCTGCAATATCATTCAAATGCAGAATGTGTAATATTACAAAATCGATCAACCTATGTGTACAAATTATGGAGATATAAATAAGGCATTTGTTTTGGATACCATAGCTATTAGTTCTGGATATTTGGCCTTTCGTACTGTAGCTTGGAATACCAAAGAAGATGCTGGAAAAGAGAAAGCAGATATGACAAAGAATCTGGGTGAAGTAAACAAAGATGGTATACCTCTTATTATTACAATTCTTGCCGATAGTGGTTGGGCTAAAGGTTTCTATTCAGTAAATTATGATGACAAATCTGGAATGGCAACAAATGTTCAAATTATTTAATACCCTAGCAACACATTTGCATTTAATTAACGTTAATAATTCGACTAAATTAGTGGTTCTCAAGCTGTGGTACGCAGAGCCTCTTAAGATGATACAAGTAGAATGGAAATGCAACATTGTGCAACATCGTTGATACACGATAAGACAATGAAACATGGTTTTGGTTGTTAATATGATTTTCTTGATTGTTTGGTATGTACCGTTGACTTTTTTTATAACTTTCGAGGGACTATAAAAATTTTCCCAAAATCCACTGCACGTGGCCTTAATTGCTACAGGTAGGTACGCGACTGAGTAATAGTTACACATCAGTAGTACGTGAAAAAAAAATAGGTAATATAAACATCCTATTCAACATCTTTTTAATAACTGTTATGTAAGTTTAATTTCAATCTAAGTATGAATAGATGTTTTCAGTAGACATTAGTTTCATGTTTGGATATGCATAAATTATGTCTATGATATCAAAATTATGTCGACTGATAATGTCTATTTAGTTTTAATACTTTGATTGAAATTAAACGTACACAACAGTTATCAAAAAGATGTTGAATAGGGACAATTCATTTTATATAAATATACAGGGTGAGTCAGTCATAATGTCATTAATTTTAAGAGGAGATAGGGAATAATGAGTATAATGCGAATACGCGATTAAAACAAAATCTAAACAGATATTTACGCCGAAAAAAAATATTTTCAAATCATTATTGAAACCCCCTTTTCAGACTGTCACTGACCGCTGACAGCCTTGGTCGTTTACAGCTCACAGTTCAACTCGATGTCGATCTGATGCAATGTTGTCAAGTTGTAATATTTTTCTATAGAGTACCTACGACCTAGGTTTTAGACATCACAAATAAACGGTTGTACTGACTAGTTTAGAATATTATTTTTTCTTGCTAAGTTAAACTTAAGCCAATAATAATTTAAAATGTTAATATCCAATAAAATCAAATAATAATAATCAAATAATTCTATTAAAAATTGCAAGTAACGCGGTCCACCCAGGTTTTCCGGTAGAAAATATGGCCCAATCAAACGATACCCGAACACTCGCGTGTCGATTTTTCTCTGAGCAAATGTAACTGTTATGACTGCAACAAAACTCCAACGTGTCTAATAATAAACCGAGTAATAAACTATTTACGTCCATTACATAAAAAACCTATACCCAATGGGTAAATTATTAAGAGAAGCTGAAAAGTGTTTCGTGTTTAAATACTAATAAAAAAACCATCGTGTTGTCGACAGAAAACTGTCCAAGACGGAAATGGCACGCCGCTAATCTAAGTTATCTTGACCTACCGTATTATTAGGTCAATAACCTAGTTACCTAGTTTTTGTACTGTTATTTAACAACAAGAAGTGTAACTATTTTTTAAATCTAGATGAATGAATTTTCCTTAAATATTGATTTATTTGTTAATAAAAACAAATGTAGATAATAAATAAATGTTTTCGAATGTTAGGTTATTACAGTTTAATAATTTTGATATTACGTTTTCACTATGTTTTACAAATAAATATGAATTTTTAGTATTACTCGTAAGTACAATTAATTATTCAGTTTGTAGTTACGTACATCTAGTCTAGAAATTTATTGTTTTTTAAGTAATATGGTACTAACCTGTTTACAGCTCACAGTTCACGTAAAACTGCACTTATCCGTCCATAGCACTTTATTAATAAAATTAGGGTCAGTCGCATTTCGTAAACATTCTCCGTATAACACTACCATTTCCACATATTCGAAATTTGTAAAATTATGCGTTGTGAATTTACGCCAAATACGTGACGTGAGACCTGAATAAACAAACTACTGCTTACTGCTTGTATTCTCTCCATCCCCCCTCCAAATGTGTGGCATGACCTACAAATTTGGGGGGAAAGAAATGCGGGAAATGCAGAGTGCTAAATGGAGGTAAATTTGAATAACACGCTGATGTGTTAGACGATATTATGTATGTAAACATGATGTGGCATCGATGGTTTGATACGGCATTAGATTGTCGTCGGGTGCGTCATCAGAAAGTTCGTAGCGCATCAGGAGCGTCGTGTTACTGATTTTTAAAGGGTGATTTGTTTATTTTTTTTAAAGGTCGAGTAAAAAATTTTTTTTTTGATTTTCTGCCTTTATTAGGCCTCCCGAATACGTGGTTAAAATTAATGACATTATGACTGACTCACCCTGTATATTTATCTCAGGGACTTTTATATACTATCTATAGACTTTACGTTTAGTTGTATTATTAACGTTAATCAAATGCAACTGTGTTACCTGGTACTACTGCATTTGTTCATGTGCAGAATCAAGAGACATGAGCATACCGGTTCACAAATGTTATAAGAACTATCGGTCTATGGCATCAGCTAAGAGGGTTTTAAAAAAAGCATGGTGTGATTTTTAAATGATGAGCAGATGGAGACAGCAGTGTTTACACTATATTGGTAGAGAGTAAACTATATGGGAACGTTCTTGTTGAGAAAATTGAATGTTGAAATCATATTCTGAGAGACTATATACAGGGTGTAACAAAAAAGCAGGTGATCCGATTAACTGCATATTTTCACCGACAAAATATGACGTTTTAATTGTAGGTACTTGCAGTGGCGTAGCCACTGGGGGCGTTTTGGGGGTCAGAACCCCCCCCCATGGGTTGGGTTGGTTGGGTCATATAGATAATGTCTCACTACAAACCAGCAATCACTATTCGCCAAGATTTATCAACGCGGTCAGTGAACTAGATCTCCTACGGCAACCTTACATTAGGGCTCACCTGTAACTAAGTTCTAATTTTATTTTTGTCATTTTTGTAACAAATATTGTTCGTACCTGTTTATTATTTACATGTGTATGATGAGATTGTTTTTTTATTTACTTTTTATTGTTTCAGTTTATTAAAAATTATTATTATTATTTTTTAAAATCTAGTTTGAAATACTTTGTTCACTGAACCCCCCCATGTCAGATTTCTGGCTACGCCACTGGGTACTTGCATATATACAAAAATACCTTTACCACTTTATTTATCAAACTTTTCATTCCAGATAACTATGGCATGATGATGCTTTCTAGGGTTGCCACTGCTGGAGTGAATATACTGTTCTACTTCGATAGTCTAGTAACTAAGTACAATTTTTAAATAAAATTTATAAAAACATGCTTTTATTTCTATTTACGATGTAAATCCACAATAATTATTGAACAACTTTAGTTGTAATGTTGTATTGATTTATAATAAAATAGCACTAACCGTACAGTTCAAGACGAGTCTATATACGTATAAGTATAAATTACTAGCTATTTCTTTCATGTTTTCGTACTTACATAATCGTCCATTATTACTAACATTGTATGGTGCACTATATTTATATTTTTTCCTGAGTCGTAGTAAAATTATGAATTATCAATTTATAATAACTTTATAATTTTTCAAAACCATAATTAACTATGAATGGAGTTTTGGTGGACGGCAATTTTTAGCAAAAAATTAATATAAATGGCATTATATTTTATTCACATATTTCTGTTTCGAGGAAAACGACAATTCAAAATAGAAACTTATTTTTATAACAAGACAGTCATTCTGTTCTGCAAAATTTTTTTTTTAGTTTTCCAACATGTAAACTGCCTAATTAATGTAGTTAATTCTAAAACTGACAAAAATAAGTTGATTTTGCATATATTTCTGAAAAAATAAGTATTTCAATAGATTACATACATTATTTGAAAGGAAAATATAAATAGCTATAGTGTATGTTTGGTTGCGGTCAACCAGTACTAAACTCAAAGGCGAGGGGAACATTCTGGTGGAGACGTAAGGGACAAGGGATTTCAGCGCGGACTTGATCAGCTGGTATAGAACGCCCTTAACGCGACCAAATATCGAAAATTACGTTGACAATAAAAATAAATGTGTAACGTCAGCTGTGACGTAAGACGTCTGAATTCTTGACGCGAGTATATTTGTAAATATTATACAATGGCCTTTGTGTATTTTTTAACCCATCGTAGAAAACACCGTCCTTTATAACACCTTCCAAGAGAATAATTTATTCGTTTACCACCAGTTTTCTGTGCAATAATAACAATGAATTGTTCCACAATGTTAGTGTTAACATTTTGCAGCAAACTTCTGGAATGCCCGGTTAAATAACGCACCACATCCTTTAGTCCTCAATGGCAAATGTTCGAAAATCCGACATATAGTTGTCTTTATCAGCTTTTGTTAGAAATATTTCCATTCTGATTATACTCACCAAATATGTGACTTACTCTATTAATTATATCTTTCCTAAGAATTCTAATTTTTTCTTCCTCATTTAATCCTTTTTCCTGTCTCCGATATTGAACTGCTTAAGTCCCAGTTGTTCTACATCGCAAAATGCTATTTGAACACCTTTCGCTTTAGAAAGCTCCCGTTAATTTGCTGCTGTAATTCCTCAACAAATGATTGGTACACTATTTTTTCTACCACACACGTTTCATAAGTCTTACTCTGTAGGATTTTCTTGTAGCATCTACTATCATTTTATTATAAATAATATGTTTAGCAGGTTGTTCACCTTTGTTCTTAGCTCTTTGGCAATTGCAACAATATTTATTTTTCACTACTAAATATAGTATTTTTCCTGATTTTACACAGGCAATTGCGGCAGTACTAGAGAGGGGATTGTAATTACTTCTACTTCGCCCAGCGCTTCGTTTTACTTTGCTTCTATCATACATTACTGTAATCATTGATGTTCCATTGACATCGACACTATTTGTCTTTGTCTTCAGCGGCCTCTTTTATTGATTTCCTAGCGATTGCTTCCCAAGCATTGCATATTTGTGTATTAGTCCATTGAAATCAGGGTTGCCACCCGTCCCGTATTTCAAGGGACAGTCCCGTATTCCAGTCACATGTCCCGCCGTTAGTTCATACGGGACGCTAAAAGTATCGTATTTTGATATTCAGAAAAATAAAATGTCAATCCACACCCAAGCAATCATTTGCATAAATTATTTTTGGCCAAAAATATCATGACAATAACATTTAAGTGTCGGACAACAGCAGTGACAGATTTAGTGTCAGTGCTTAGACAGATCTGGCGCCAAGAAGAAAAGTGTCAAGTTTACTTAAATCTAAAGTTTCTATTCTTGCCAAATGCCTTGTTTTGTTGTCTTTGTTACTTGTATGGTGATTGGTGACTTCTCATTTATGTGTCATTCTATTTAACAGTTGAGTTTTCCAGTGTCTTGCGCGGTGCTTTACAATAATTTGGCAATTATTTTAAATTATTTACTTCGTGTTTTAAGCGCGCACTAAATAATTATTAAGGTAAGTGCCTAAGGAGCTTAGCATAGTTTAAAAATTATTTATTTATAATCATTTAAAAATTATATGGATAAATATTAATGGGGACCTCGGAAAAGGACCATCTACGCCACCAAAAAAAGCAAAGCACCTCTGCAGCTACCGACCAACGTGGCAGACTGAGTATAGAGCATAGAAGACGCGAAAATGTCGAAAAATCTTCTCAAGTTTTAACAAAATTTTTTTCAAACAGAAAATATTCAAGAAACTAACGATGTTACTGTAGCAGAGCTTGGGCAAATCTACCAATGCGTTAAGCATAGTCAATCTTACAATTCGTTAGATTGTGGGCTCAAACTTTTACCAAAAATTATAAGATTCTGAACTACTAAAAAAAATATTGTCGCAGAATTTGCCCCGCTCGCACCCGATTCGACGACAGTGGTATCGCGAAACGCCCCGATCGCCCATACGCGATTAACTTATTTTAAGCAATTTGACCTTGAAAATTTCAAAATTGTCGCCTGCGGCGCTAACCTCCCCCCCTCTCTTCAACTTATATAATAAAAAAATAATGTGTCCCGTATCTTAAAATTCAAAAGGTGGCAACCCTGATTGAAATGTTACATTATTTTGGCCTTAGCCTTAGAGGACGCAATTTTATTGTTTAGATGTGAGGGGGGGGGGTCAAAAAAAGCTTAACTTGAAGTTTGTGGGGTCACAACCCTCCAGCTTTGGTCGCCATCTTGGAAAAGGGGGTTAAATTGTTTTTAGCATTTATCAGGTAAACTATTGGTCATACAAAATTTTTTTAAAAACATTTTTTATTGCAAATTGAATCCTCTACAATTTTAGTCCAGTAACTTTTTGTCCTTTGAAAAGTTACATTTGGGGTTGTATTTTTTAGAGGACGCAATTTTATTGTTTAGATGTGAGGGGAGGTCAAAAAAAGCTTAACTTGAAGTTTGTGGGGTCACAACCCTCTAACTTCGGCCGCCGTCTTGGAAAAGGGAGTTAAATTGTATTTAGCATTTATCAGGTAAACTATTGGTCATACAAAATTTTTTTAAAAACATTTTTTATTGCAAATGGAATCCTCTACAATTTTAGTCCAGTAACTTTTTGTTGTAAAATCAAAAATAATGATATTATTGAAAAACAATCAACATTTTTGGACAAATTTTCTGTTGGACGCCATAATTTATTTATTTTTTTATTTTAAAAAAATGACAAATGACCAATAGTTTACCTGATAAATGCTAAAAAGCGTTACTTGCAATTTTTAATTTAATTATTTGATTATTATTATTTAATTTCAATGGATATTAACATTTTAAATTATTATTGACTGAAGTTTAACTGAGCAAGAAAAAATGATATTCTAAAATAGTCAGTACAACCGTTTATTTGTGATGTCTAAAACCTAGGTAGGTAGGTACTAGAAAAATATTTTTTTTCGGCGTAAATATGCATTTAGATTTTTTTAATTGCGTATTCGCATTATACTGATTATTCTCTATCTCCTCTTAAAATTAATGACATTATGACTGACTTACCCTGTATGTGTACAGTGGATTTAATCGCAATATGTTTCATTTGCAGAAAAACTATTAAAAAAAAATGTTGCTGCAATATGCTAGTTAGTACTGGTCGGAAGCTACGGATATTGTCATGTGAATTGTTATACCTAAAGAGAAGATGATCTTCATTTTACAGATAACGATATGGATTATTGTTTCTGAGAAGAAAATATTGTAATTTTGAAGAAAAAATTGAAGTATTGAAGATAATTCTGAGATGTATTCAGCTGGCGCATCATTATAATGAAGAACAAGTTAAATAGCCCGAAGAATAAGCTATAATGAACAACAATGGCTGGAAATTATATAATATAGATTATTCCCAGTAAATTATCAATTTGATGTGCTTAATTTATACTTACATTATATTTTATTTTAAGATTATTATACAAATTGTATATTACATTAATAAATTGTATTGTAACAATGCCTCTTTTTTTGTTTAAAGATCAATTACTTTGTTGGAAATTGATACATCATGTTTGATTTAATTTTATCAATACACATTACTCAAAATGTTTTTTTTGCTGTAGTGTTTGTGAAAAGAGTAATTTGAACTTAGCGTTTTCCCACAAAGAGTTTTCTACAGTACACATAACAGAAGTTATTTTGAATAAAAAGAATTCTTGTGAAAAATATACTGTAACGTAGACCAAAACAATGTAATGTGGACTAAAACACCTCGATCTTTAAAGATGCCAAATGTAGTAAAGCGTTAATCACATTTTAAATTATCAGTAAAATTTATTAATTAAAAATTATATTGTAGTAATAAATACATAGAGTATGTTTTTGAGTTGCTATAAGTAAATAAACAGAGCACGTTTACATAATTTGATCAATATCAAATAAGCATTTAATAATTTGTTAAAATTTTACAATACCTAATTTGCTTACAATGTTTCTAGCATTATTATACAAAATGTATATTATACTAATACATTGTATTGCATTAATTATTTTCATTTTTTTGCTCTTATGTGATGTGTTATGAATAAAACAAATACATAATTTTTAAACTTTTATTTAATTATTTGTATTTAATTGATGACCACAAAGAAATTGCATACATAATGTAAAAAGACAATAAAATCTAAAATTTGTTGGGAAAGGTTAGTTACGGTTAAAATTTATCTGTATACCTAAAGCTTATCTACCAGCGGGATATAACTTCAGATTTCTTTTGTATTTAAAACCGTTGCAGTTCAGCTGACATAGCATATAAAGAAAATTAATATAAAAGGGATTTGTAGGTGTTCTTTTGTATGCTTCTAGCAAAAAAAAGCAATAAACTAAGAACTGAATGTTACCCAAAAATGTTAAAGTTTGTAATATATTATTTTCTATTCAAAAATTCACTGAAACTAAATAAATGGGGAACAAAGCCCTGAAAATGTAGGTGGGTAAGAAGAGATGTCCATAACTTTGCAAAAATCAGTTGATCTGTAGGTCTCGGTACAGGACACTTTAACGTAAGAGTGAAATCTTAGAATAATGTTATTGTTGGCTCAGTTCTAAATCCAAGTAAATTATATACGCTCTGAATCTGCACCTAAATAAGTGTATAAATTGGGTATTTTTAGCGATCCGTCCGCAATTAGAAAAGCAATTATGGATTTGTTCGCGAGATATCTAGTTATTGTTCTTTGTTTTCGAGTTGCAGTGTTTTCTTTTATTGAAAGAAGAGTGTACTTATAATGGATTATATAAAAACAACTCGACAAGGTAAAATGCACAACATTATAAATAAACCTATATAATAAAAAAAAATCTCAAGCATCATTAAAAAACACCGGCTTTGCGCATTTAATACAAAAATAACTATTTTTATTAAAAACAACATAAATAGTAAAATATATATCAATGATTCACATAAAAATTTTATAATATTGAAACATTACAGCTGTATCAGTTTTATTGGTAAATAATGATAGATTTTAATTTTTTTTTGTGAACAAATTTTGAAAAATAAATTTCTTTCCAGGAGTAAGAGAATTTTTTTTTAATTCCCTGATTTTTCCCTGTTTTCAGTATAGAATTAAGATTTTGACTGACTTTTTATATTCAATTTCATAGAAAATGGGATAACGATTTTTGAGAGAAATAATGGAAAAAACTGTAAAATATTAAAGTTGCATTTTTTGTTGTTAATAAAGAAATGCATTAATACGTCAACACCAACTAGAGAAGTATGGTCTGTAATTTATTCTACCCCATTTCGCACATCGTATATATATATATATATATATATATATATATATATATATATATATATATATATATATATATATATATATATATATATATATATATATATATATATATATATATATACATATATATATATATATATATATATATATATATATATACAGGGTGAATCTTAAATAAGTACAAATATTTTAACTGCTGGTGTAGTTCGTCATTTAAATCAGTCTAGTGAAAGCCATTTTTAAAAATTTCTAATATTTACGGAGATATTAATTTTTTAAAAAAATACCCACATTTTGAGGACCGCTGGCTGATTTTTCATCCAACAACGTAATGAAACATATGATTTGTTGCGAGGTTGCCATATCTCCTCCAATATAAATATTACGTTTCCTTTAACGTAATAGTTCTATTTTAAAAATACTTGTTTTAAGCATAAGTACAGTAAAATTGGGTATGTGGTATGATACGTAGCAATATTAACATAAATTTTAACATCTGAACTAACCTTACTATACTTAAACGATTAAAAATGAATTTCCGCAAGTTCAATACTACCGTAAAATATTTAGGAAGATATTACGTGATATTACTATGTCCAATGTTCAAAAATTATACATAAACGTGCACACAAGCTTACCTGTTTGTTAAAAAATTAACTATTTAATCAGTAATCCACATTTCACAAGTTAAATGTCATTGTACACTGTTAGAAAGGGACACAAAACACAATTTCCTTAAGTTATTTTATGAAGAATAACGAAAAACTATGATTTTCACATATTAAATTTAATTTTCGCCACATAACCCGAAATCAGTCAGTATTAACTATTTCGAATACAGAACCATAAGTGACTTCGCACTTTAATCAGTGAAAAAAATTTTAAAAATAAAGGTACACACAATCACAATATTAAATAACAAAATATGCAGCTTGACGTATGCGTTTAATATCAAGAAAAAATGTATAAAATGCATACATTTAGACGGCAGATCCAGCAAAGTAAAATATTTTCTCTCTAATGAAATGTGTTGTGGGTTGCCGGTACAAATAGGAAAGGGAAATATGCTGGACGAATTATTAAGAGGTCGATTTATTATGGGCTTTTCAAAAGGCGCAGCTCGAGACAGATTTCATGAAGATATTTAAAAAAGGTGTATATCGTATATAAAAAAGCTGGTCAGAAAAACCATCAAGGTAAGTTTTCAGTAATGTGCCTACGCGCTGTGTCTACGACAGGTAGGTATCACGGGCAGTAGGGGGAACGTCGAGCAAGCAAAACTATGCCTAAGGATTGACAGTCAGTGAGATTGCGATGAGGTTATGTTGATACCGATAAAAGAAACACAAGTGCAAAGACATCTAATATTTATGGTAAGTGATTTCATAATTCCACTACATGTAAATATAAGAATATTTATATAAATATATTTTACAGAGCACTGAGAAGACGTTCGATTTACTAGCTCAACTAGTTATCCACATACACAGGATACATTAAAATTTCAATAATCTAGTGACTTACCAGGATGATCAATGTTAATGTGCTAAAAAGTGATGGTGGACTACCCTTATTAGGAAGAAATTTTTATTATGGTTTTAAGTATTCATTCACTTCAAAACAGTTACAGTACTGACGACGATATACCAGATGTTGGTAAAATCTGAGGTAAGAAATGTGTAAAGTGATGTATTATTTAAAATGTCAGTCAATATAAAAATGAATTTTCGACTAAATTAGGTGTTTTGTAGAGATACTACATCTGGCAGCTAAGGATACAATTGTACCCAAATTTTTTAAAGCATAGCCGTTTCCTTAAAGGGAGTTAATATTATTCAAATCCTAGACTATAACGAATGGAGTACGTCTGTAGTACCAATTATTAAATGTGATGAAACTATAAGAATTTGGGGTGACTGTAAGGTAACAGTAAATACTATATTAAAAATTGATTCTTATTTGCTAACTAAAATAGAAGATCTATTTAGTCAGTTACAAGGTGGGTTGGAATTCACCAAACTATCTTAGGTCTATCGACAAATTTTATTAGATAGCGATTCATGTAAACTAACTGTAATAAGACAAACACAAAGGTCTGTTTAAGTACACCAGACTTTCTTATGGTTTATCGTGTATTCTTTCTAAATTTGTCTAAGAAGAGTATTAGTATTTTTAGATATACTTATTACGGAAACCAGTAGAGATGAACATGGTTTTAATTTAGAAAACAATGTATGTAGATTGTCTGATTAACTACTTTATTAAGTAAAACTGAATTTTTTAAAGAATCGGTAGTTTATTTAGATCATAAATTTAATAGATTTGGATTAGATTAGCGATTAGTAATACTCCAATACCGATTAATCAAACACAACTTAAAGCTTTTGGTTAAGTATTTATCCGAGGTATTATCATAAATTTATACCAAATAGTTTAATTATTTTGCAACCTACAAAATTTGTTACAAAAATATATTTCTTGGAATTTGTAAGAAAAATCAAACAGCTTTCATTCATATTGTTTTGTGTTCATTTCAAGTATTAGTACATCATAACCCAAATTTACCTTGGGGCTGTAATTTCACATGTTAAGGGATAACTCAGAAAGGCCGATTGCCTATGCGTCTCGGAGATTTAATAAAACACAACAGCAATATTCACAAATAGGAGATATTTAGCTATTATTTTTGGAATCATAAACCTTTGAGGACTATTTTTACCCCATTAAAGTGATGATATTAAATATGTGACTTATTACCCATTAAACACTATTTTAATGAGATATTGATGTAAAACAAATTAAAAATTAACAAAAAAATAGATGTTTTATTAAGGCAAGTAATGAAATTTGTAAATGATGGATGGCCGAAAAAGTTTTTTTTAGCTTTGTTTTGTACAAAAATAATTTCAAATATTATTAATACTTGTAAAGATTGTCTTTCTCACAAAAATAGTCCACCAAAATCTCAATTAATACTATGAAAATTTCCTAAGATTGCTTGGGAACCTTTACATATCGATTAACTTGGACTATTTCATAGTAAGTTTATGCTAATTATAGTTGATGCCTGTAGTAACTGGATAGCAGCATTTGTGACTAACCAACTAACACTAAAACTTGTACAACCATTAATATTTTACGTAATGTTAGAACCTAGAACATACTTATACATATGTTTGGCACTAAAATCAATATGGAAATTGAAAATGTAAATAAACCAATTGAACAAATTGACGAAAATATTTGTAAGGATAAGTTTGTAAGTAGTAGTAATAAAAAAGATGAAAATGTAATTATTGTAGATAGTGACATAATAGATAAAGAACAAGTAATTGTACTGTTAAGAAACATAATAGACTTCAAATTGAAAATTAGTTGCAAAATTTAAGGAGGGGTTGTTCCATTAGGCTTAGTAAGGGCCACTGAAATGTATGATATGGAATGCGTAAAGTCCATTGCGCATCCAAATAAAGGTACCAAACCTAGGAGCAGACAAAAGGAGGCACATGAAACTAAGCAAAGACATACTTCATTGGTTATGTATGTGAGTGCGAGAGAGACAACCATTTGCACGTACGATATGAATTGTGTTCTTAATTTCCCATTATTTTGTTTGTAAACACGTCATTGGCGTACAGTGTGGTTTCTTCTTTTATCTTGTATCTCGTTAGTGTTATTCTTTCTGTATTTTTGTGGGTGTTATTGTTGGAACATGTCATATTTTATAAGGAACTGTAAAATTAACCAGCATATAGCATTAAATAATTCTTCATATCCAGAATTCAATTTCATTTCAATTCAGAATCAGCTAAGCCCCTACTGCTCCGCCATTGCTAGAGGCACAAAACAAAATATGGCGCTGATCATAAATAATCCATTCGCGCAGCTTTTAGCGCATTCCAGTCATCATAATTTAAAATTACATTTCAGTGGTAAGGGCGCATGCTCCAACATGGAAGCAGTTTTTTCCAGAACATGGCTTATATTAAACTAGCTAACTTGTATGGTATTATTGTAAGAACTGATTGACTACTATTAAAGATATACCCAACAATAATTGTTTTTCATTGTGAAAACAGGACACCTGTATAGAGTTGCCTATTTGTATAATTCCTTAATTAAATATAGCTGCAACCACCATGACATGATTTTATTATTAATTTTTTTTTAATTAAAAATATTTTAAATGTGCACAAAATTTGTTTAAATGTATTCAAAATTATTATGAGACAATAATTGCGTTTTTCATTGTGAAAACAGGACACCTGTATAGAATTGCTTATTTGTATAATTCCTTAATTAAATATAACCGCAACCAACATGACATGATTTTACACGAAATTCGCGAAAATGCACGCGTTTTTTATTTAAAATGGAAAAATGTCAACTTTTAGCAAATTTTATTGCTATTTTCATGCATTATGTGGGGTTAACAAGTTTGACTTGGGCTTCCGATAATCTGTCATGACAGTCAATGACAGTTTGATAATAAAAAATAATATAAAATGTTACAGTTGACAAAATTCGCTAAAAGTTGAGATTTTTTCTTCCTTGAAGCAAAGACATTTGTGTAATACTGGCAACACTGTGAACCACACGTTCAGTCTGCAGCACTATGACTCATAAAAGTATGAAGGGTCTGTCTAGGCCAGCGGTCCTCAACAAGTTTTCTGCTGAAAAATTACGAAATTTATTTAAAATTTCACCTTTTATTTCTGATTTTTTTGTAAAAAAACTATTAATTATGTGTTCTACACAGAAAACTATACTGCTGGTTAAAATATTTGTACTTATTTAAGATTCACCCTGTATATATATATATATATATATAAACAGGGTGATTCAGGTTTAATCTTGATAACTTCAAGAATCGATAGAACAGGTTAAAATAATGTTCATTTGTGATATAAACTCCTAAAACGCATCGTTTCCGAGATAGAGGGCGTTGAAGTTACTTTATTATGGTTGAAGTGGTTGTCAAAAGTATTATTTAAGGAGCATTTTCAGTGCTAAGAAAAAATGCCAAGAACGTTTACAAATGCTAAATATGCCGATATACATTATGTTTATGGTTTCTGTGACGGAAATTCCAACGCGTCAGTTCGAGAGTACCGAACACGCTTCTCTAATAGAAGAACTCCAAATGCACCAAGTTTTTGTAAATGTACATCGTCGATTTTCGGAATATGGTTTGCGCCGCTACAATGATCATAATCGTCATGTACCGCCAAGAAATAACCAGCGAATTCTTAATCTTTTTGATATCGATAGAACTTTAAGCACACGCCGAGCAGCTCGGCAACTCCATTTATCTCAATCAAAAGTACTGAGAGCACTCAAACCAGTTCAAGGTTTGTTGCCAGGAGATGCTGAAAAACGTTTAAATTTTTGTAGATCGGTTTTAGATTCATCAGAAATTAATCCAGAATTTCTGCATAAGGTTTTATAGACCGACGAATCTAAATTCACAAAAGCTGGAATTGTGAATTACCACAACATTCACGTTTGGAGTGAAGTCAATCCTGCGATGTGTCAGACAATCTTCATTTCAACAACAGTTTAGTGTAAATGTGTGGATAGGTGTTTTAAGTAATAACCTCTGTGGGCCGCATATTTTGCCTCCTCGTTTAAATGGGGATTTATTTCATGAGTTTCTGCAAAACTCTCTCCCCGACGTGCTTGACGATGTCCCCTTAAATTTACGCCAATAGAACTGGATGCAGTTGGATGGTGCCTCTGCACATTACGGAAGGCAAGTACAGCAGTGGTTGGATGAGAATTATCCTCGTCGATGGATTGGACGGTAACCCAACAACCACCCAAATATGTGGATTCCTTGCGAAGGACCAGTGGCTTGGCCTCCGCGCTCGCCAGATCTGAATCCTCTGGATTATTTCGTTTGGGGCCATCTAAAAGCAATTGTGTATGATACGCCAGTACATACCCGTGAGGAATTGATCCAAAGGATAAGACATGCTTGTGATGACATAAAAAACAATCCTGTTCAAATAGCAGCTGCGGTTAATGCCAAAAATGTATTGAGGCTGGAGGAATGCACTATGAACAATTATTGTAATTTTTTTAGTAGTTGATAAGTTTGTTGTAAATCTTGTAATAAGTAGTTGTTACTAAATTTATGTTTGAGGTTATTAGCATTTTCTCTTAACACTAAGAACACTCTTTAAATAATACTTTTGACAATGGTTTTCACAAACGTCAGTTTTTTTTTGAGAGCCGTCCGACAGTGGTCCCCGGAGGCACCGCAGCCTATAAACTTATTGTGCATCTCTCGACGAGCACAAACATCCATGGTACTACAGAGGGATTCGAACCCACACCGACATAACCGATCCAGACTGGTTCCACGAGCACTGGTTCCAAGCCACCTCGGCTATCGCGGCGCCCAAAACGTCAGTTTACACAAATCACTGAGTTTTGTTTTCATGAGTTGCTATAACGTTAAATGAAATTTACGCGGTTGGTGCGCTACACTGTCACCAATTTCTTTGAATATCTCATAAACAAGACCAAACGTCGAAAAAAAAACAGGAGACGAAAAAGTTTCGAAATTAATCAGGTCAACGTGGTGTGTAGATGTTTTATTGAAATTAATTTTTTTTTTTTGTAGTTTTGAAATAAAGTAAGAGGGGGGTAGCATATAAAATACACTTCTAAGAGGGGTAGGTAGTTCAAACTTAAGAAGCTTATGTAAGATCATAAGGAGTATTTGTGTTACGAATTTCACTTAAATCGGATAAGTGGTTCAAAAGTCATGAGGGAAAAACGAGAAAAAAATTCCTACTTCAACGCCCTCTTTCTCGGAAACGATGCGTTTTAGGAAATAAGTTTATATCACAAATAAACATTATTTTAACCTGTTCTATCGATTCCTGAAGTTATAAAGATTAAACCTGAATCACCCTGTATAGATTATAATTAATTTAATTATTTTATTTGCTTGCAAATTGTTTCCTTTTCCCTATACCAACTATTTCTTGATTCAACAAGGATATGCGACCGTTTTTTTTTAACAGATATATGTATATTTTTTTAGAAAATATACAAGGTAATAATTAAATATAAACACAAAGTTTAAAAAATGCCTGATTTTAAGACAAAAAAAGTTTTTTAAGATATGTATAGAGATTTAAAATATTAAAAAAACAAATTTGTGTGCAATAATAAAATCTAATTAATACAAACTCAACATACTTTAATACAAAATATTTGTAATTTAGCATTTTCTTAACATTTATGTCACCTGTATCTTGATAAAAAAAAGTTTTTGGTGGGTTCTTATGAATATAATGTCTTAGGGGTTGTTGAATTTTTGGTAAATGGGAGATTTTATAGTACAATGTTCCCTTCCTTCTTAGAGAGGTGAGAGTTAAATATTTTTTTACTGTTTTCCTTCCTTATCTAATTGCCCTGTCTTAAAAGACAGACGACCTGCTCATTTTGTTTCATTTCGTATTCTGTCTTTTCTTGGTGGTTAATATTTAATAAAATTTTATAATGTAACTTTTTAACCGTTGTTGTAATTATGTCGTATTTTAATCAATATAGTATAGAATAACTTATGTCTTCTATAAGATGGACCGCTCATGTTGTTAACTGTCATAATTCTCAAATAATAAGTAACTTTTTTTTTAATCATTATTGTGCAAGTTTGTCATCCATGTAGTTTTTTCCTGATGAAGAAACAAATATACTTTCGAATGCTTGAAAATTTAAATTGACATGTTAATGTTTTAGTTTTCAGCAATTATTGTTATTACAAATTTGTATTTTAGTTTTATTACTTCAATTTAATTAATTTCATTAATTATTTGTATTATTATTAAATAAACTACCGCATGCCAACAATTCATCCTATTATATTCCTATATAATTCGATTGTATTCCTACCATCCCCCACATTTCATTCCACCACGAAGACTTCATATACTCCATAACACACCTTCTAAAATTCAGTGTGACTGAGGCATGCTAAGAGAGATTGAGGTGGTATGAATGATATGTTACGAATGAAAGCTAGTTGTTTAATTATTATTATACTTTAATCCTCTTCTTGTTACATGTTATTGCGGTATTAGATGATTCATCATTACGGTACATCACGCTCATTACCTCGTTACTTACGTTACACATACTTTAATTACACTTATTTACACTTATTGTATTACGTAATTACTATGTGTAAGTACTACTTTTTAAATATGTAGCTACTGTTCAATTAATATATGACATGTGATTACATTTTTTCAATTATATTGATTGCAATGCGTATAATTATAATTTTTCAATTACACACATTATTACGATACATTACGTTCATTACTTTGTTACTTACATTATACATACTTTAATTGCATTCATTGTATTACCTAATTACTATATGTAAGTACTACTTTTTAAATATGTAGCTAATATTCAATTATGTTAATATATAACATGTGATTACATTTTTCTAATACATTAATTGGATTACATATATTTTTGCAATCACATACATTATTACGATACATAACGTTTATTACCTTGTTACATACTTTAATTATATTCTTTTCATTTCATTTCGTTGTTAAACGTACAGAGAAGTTGATTGTTCCTTATGTCTGTGTACTAGTGAGTTTTTTGTCGAGTTAGAGTTGTATTAAATACAATTTTTTTGTTGCACTATATGCTAAACTCTCTATATAATACACCTACGGGAATCGTTGCTGCGTTGAACGTTTATTCGTATTGTAACAATTGCTTTTTAACTAGTTGGCATAGCAAATTATGGGCGATCCTGTGTGCGCTTTTTGTAGCGCAGTGATAAATACTCGTGCAAAAAGTATAAAGTGTGCCGGTTCTTGTGGTAAACTTTTTCATGCTGCCTGCCAGGGAATATCTTCTGAAATAATTAAATGTATAGATAAGGTTGACGGCCTTATTTGGAATTGTTCTGACTGCCGCAAAGAAACCAATGATTTTCACGCGATGTTGAATTCCAAATTCTCCATGTTTTTAGTCGAAGTTAAAAATATGATGTCATCTTTTCGCAATGAATTAATTGATTCTGTACAAGCTAAAGTATCTACCTCTTTAATTAGCGAAAAAAAATTATATTCTTCTGTCGCTCAAGGCAAATCGGCTGTCATTATTCAACCTAAGAATATTCAACAAAATAATACTGCCACTAAATCAGACATTCTGCGTAATATCAACCCTGTGAAAACTGATTTAAACATCACTGGAGTAAAAAATGTCAGAAATGGAGGTATTTTAATTGGATCAAACGACATTGAAGGTACATCGAAAATTATGAAAATAGCAGCTGAAAAACTAAGTGACAAGTATGAAGTTAAAGAAGTATCAAAATTTTCTCCTAGAGTCAGAGTGGTTGGATTCTCCGAAAAATTTTCTAAGGAAGAGATTGCAGATTATCTTCAGCATCAGAACAAAAATCTCATTGCCGAAACGTTTCAGTGTAATGTCCTAGAGATCAAAAATGTAAAGAGACGCAATGATATCTTTCAGGCTGTTATCCAGCTGGACATGGCGTCATATAACAAAATTATGTCAGCGGGAGAGGGTAAGGTGTTCCTTGGTTACGATTCCTGTACTGTTTATGACGCAGTCGACATTAAGAGATGTTACAAATGTAGTGGTTTCTCACACTTCTCTAAACAGTGTACTCGACCCCATCCTTCTTGTCCTCGCTGCGGTGACAATCACTTAGTTAGCGACTGTGTCGCCCAGGCAGATAATCTAAAATGTATTAATTGTATTCGATGTAACAACGAAAAAGGTACCGATTATGATTTTAAACATGCAGCCTGGGACTCCAACTGCCCAGTGTATCTAAACAAAGTTGGTGAATTCAAGTCTAGTTTGTTTTTTCCAGTATAAAATCCCAAGTCTTGGTTGTCAATCCTCAGCAAAATCGCTTAAAAATTTATTCATTTATTACCAAAATGTTCGTGGCTTAAACTCAAAGACAGCGCATTTTTATAATAACGCCTGCAGTAGTGAATTTGATATAATATGTCTCATTGAGACTTGGTTACAGCCTAGCTGCCTAGACTCTGAACTTTTTGACTCTGAATATACAGTATTTCGTGCCGACCGTAACCTCTCTGCTTTGGGTCTAACAAAAGGTGGTGGAGCTTCCATAGCGGTTAAAAGTTCTTTTTGCTGCGTTGAGTTGAATCTTTCATTCATTCGACAGTTTTTACCTTCTATAGATATTGTTGGGGTCACAATCAAAAGTATTATACCTACTACTCATATTATTGTCCTATATATTCCTCCGCGTGCAGAACTTAGCCATTATGATCAACTGCTGGAATACTTAGAATCTCTAGAGGATATTGCTCAGGGCGACATATATTTATTGGGTGATTTTAACATACCTGGTTATAATTCTGATGACAACATTCCACTTTCGCTAAAAAACTTTGTTGCTTTTTATAACCTCCAACAATATAACTCAATCTTAAATATTCAAAATAAGTTACTGGACCTTGTTTTTGGAAGTAGTTTTTGTGAAGTTGAGGCCTGCGATGAGAATTTGGTACCCCCTGATGATCTCCATCCTGCTCTACTTATTCGTTTATTTACTTCAGTTAAGCATAGTAAGGGGTTTATATGCAATAAACCTGTTTATAATTTTAAGTATGCAAACTTTCCCCTACTTTACGAGCAATTGAGTTTGGTTGATTGGTCTTTCCTAAATGAGTTTTCTGACTGTAATTTGGCTTGTGAAGAGTTCTACAAGTCTTTATATACAATCTTTGACATGTATGTGCCTAAAGTTTCTCCTAGGTCTAGAAAATATCCGCCGTGGTTTTCTAAAGATATAATTTCCGATTTGAGAAAAAAGCTTCAATTGCATAAACAATTCATTAAATCTAAAAATCCTGACGTTTACAAAACATTTTCCGATCTGCGTGCCAAAGTAAAACGTGATATTGCAATTTCTCATCGGAGTTTTCTGCTGGATATCCAAAGAAATATATCAAAAGATCCAAAAAAGTTCTGGTCATTTGTTAACGGTATGAAAGGCCATCAGTCCGTACCTATGTCTATGTCCTACCAAAACAGACATTCAGGATCCTCAGGATATTGTTAATACGTTTGCTGATTTTTTTAAATCTAATTTTCTTCCATCTGCTTTATCAGATAACAATACATTATGTCCTCATGAAAACGTGTTTCTGCTCAAGAATATTTCAGAGTCAGAAGTAGTATCTGCAATGAAAAAGCTCAAGCCTAAGTTGACTTCTGGACCAGATCATATTCCCTCTTTTCTTGTGCGTGATTGTGCTTATGTTCTAGCAGCCCCCTTAACAATATTATTGAATCTATCATTGAAAACTTGTATATATCCCGACACCTGGAAGATTTCCAAGATTTGTCCGATTCATAAAAAAGGTAAATCAAATATTGTTGATAATTATAGGCCGATAGCCATAATTTGTAATTTTTCAAAAGTCTATGAAATAATACTCCACAACACAATTTACTATAATATTCACAGACAAATTGGCTTTGCACAACATGGTTTTATGACAACTCGGTCGACTACAACTAATCTTCTCTGTTTCACTCAATATGTTAGCGAAGCCCTGGACGCGGGTCTTCAAGTAGACGTTGTGTATACGGACTTCAGTAAAGCGTTTGATAGACCTGGTCACATAATCTTGATGAATAAACTGGGAACTATGGGGTTTCCAGATAACTTGCTTAGACTACTTAAATCTTATCTTTCATTGCGCACGCAGTTTGTAGAAATTCGCAGTCTCAGATCTCCAAAGTTTTTATCATCGTCAGGGGTTCCTCAAGGATCCTGTTTAGGACCCTTGCTCTTTGTAATTTTCATCAATGATATATTTCAGTCACATGATGTTAACTGTCTCATGTACGCTGACGATATGAAGATATTTATTAAAATTTATTCATATTGCGATGCCCAAAATTTGCAGACTTCGCTAGATAGCATTAATACTTGGTGTATGGATAATAATCTTCCCCTTAATATTAGTAAATGCCATGTTATGACATTTACTCGGAAAGTTAATTTTCTGAATAACAATTATTCCATCGCCGGTTCCCCTCTATCTAGAGTTACTGAGATCAGAGACCTAGGTGTGCTTTTTACTTCGAGTCTGAGCTTTACAGAACATATTAACCAATTAACAGCTGAATGTTCCAGAAGCTTGAGATTTGTTATTAGAAATTCACGTTCTTTTACTGACTGTCGTGTGTTACTTAGTTTATATCGCGCTTTTGTTCTTCCTAAGTTAGAATACGCTGGAACAGTTTGGAGTCCACATTACTCAAATGCTATCAATAAGCTGGAGAACATCCAGAGAAAATTTTTGAAGTATATGTCTTTTAAACTCGATGGGTTTTATCCGGAAATTGGCACTGATCACAATATGTTGCTAAGGCGGCATGGCGTACATAGTCTTGAAAACAGGTCTGTTATGCACTCCCAAATCTTCCTTTTTAAGTTGATTAATAATTTAATTGATTGTCCTACTTTATTAGAAACTTTAAGTTTCCATGTTCCTAGAGTGGGCACGAGGAACGATGCACTGTTTTACCTTAAGACACCAAGGACCAACTTACTCTCAAATTCCCCAATGTATGTCATGTGTAACATAAATAATAATTTATTTAAAAACAAAATTGACCTGTTTAACTCATCAGTAGCTAATATTAGATCAGTGTGTACGCAGTTTTTGTAACTAGCTTGATTTAACTTACTTTTCATGTTTTGTGCTAATATTGTTTTTATTGTCATAGTGTATCTTTATAGTATAAAATGTGTATTTTTATCTGTTGTCCCGCCTGTAATTGGTACAGTGTACTGTAGGTTGGTGTATTCTAAAATAAAATAAAATAAAATAATTATTATGTGTTAGTACTACTTTTAAAATATGTAGCTACTTTCCAATTATGTTAATATATGATACATAATTACATTTATTACATGCAATGTAACTACATTTTCTACTTACGTTTGCTGCATACAATGTATATGTTTATAATATAACAACATTTCCCAACTACGTTTATTACGTACAATATACATTTTATAATGAATGTAATTACATTCTATAATTACATTTATTACAACATTACCTATATATTCATACGTATTTACACTACATTTAATGATTAACTTATTTTCTATATTATGGTTATTTATTTATCTCTACTCAGAGAAATACTCACCACCAAAATATTATGTAAAGTTCAAATTCCCCCCCCCCCCCGAGTGGACGATTTAAGATCCTACCATATAGTAGTGAGTAGAAGGAAGATTTTTTAATATTCCCTCCCACTCAAATGTAGGAGGAGGGATAACTGAGTGCCTATATATACTTGGAACATGCATCAGTTTGGCAGTTCAACCGAACATCTCGTTCCCAACTTACTGCAGCAGCATCATATTCAACGGTTTCAACAGTACATCAGCATTAAAATGGCATACAGACAATGGTAAGTATAAGAGAGGTTTTAGTTTATATATTATAAATTCCTTTAACTTAAATGTGAGAGGAAGGATGATTGTGTATTTATATATATCTTCTATTTGTTTGACAGTTCAACTGCATATTCCACGACTAGCCAGCCATCTAATAATATATTGGAGTCGGAAAACTGGGATAATGAATGTGGGGCCGTCCGACAACAATTCCACGACTAGCCAGCCATCTAATAATATATTGGAGTCGGAAAACTGGGATGATGAATATGTGGGAGGGCCGTCCGACAACAATTCCACGACTTGTCAACCATCTAATAATATATTGGAGTCGGTAAACTGGGATGATAAATGTGGGGCCGTCCAACAGCAATTCCATGACTAGCCAGCCATCTAATAATATATTGGAGTTGGAAAACTGGGACGACGAATATGTGGGGTCCTACTATTCTCGCCACCAAAAATAGGATGGTAATACGGACCAGTTATCCAGTTACCAATAAGTCGAAAACGGAGAAGAAGGCGTATAGGATGGCTGAGAGAGCCAGATTATATGGGCTTGTCACCCAAGTACGTTAAAATGTTTAAAAATAAATGTTAGTTTATATTTATAGACAATAAATAAATGTTTATATACAAATATTATTTTTTTTTCAAAAGATTCTTTTTTATTTCAACTTCCTTTCTATTTGTATATATTCTTTGTATAACCTATTCCAACGAATTTAACATACTTATTCTATGAGAAAGTACACAAGTATCAAGCTTTAACAGTTCATCAACTTCGAATAGGAAAAGTTCGATGTACATATTATATTTGGTGATATGTAGCCTTTTAGTATCTTCATAAACCAATTGGGTAACTGTAGCGTGATCCCCACAACAATGAGTCACAGATTCAAACTCATCTGACCAACCTTGTATAGGTGCTTGGAAGAAATCTGTTTTCAAACATTGCAGTAGGTCCAGGAGAGTGTGCCAATCATAGGTAGAAAACGATATTTGGAATGTCCTGGGACGCCTTTGTCACCTCATCGCCGTCTTTCTTTTTACAGGTCTGGTCCATATGAATTTCAAGAATCAGTCGATAACTACTAAAATGTAGTCCATTTACCAAAGGTCATCAAGCCCCTTAATAATCGTACGTTTACGAGCATAGTTTTTTATCATAGGCTTATGAAGCTCATTTACCACTTGAATTTTTTCCTTGGAATGTTTGACTCGCATCACAGACATTTTGAATTGATGTTTAACCACCAATTCCCGATGTAATATATTCTTAAATGGGTTTTTTATTAATAGTTTTGAGTATGTGCTGCTCTAGTGTGTCAATCATTTTTTTAATATCTTCAACATCCTCCTCTTGCTTCTTACCAGGTTGGCTAATAGCATCTGTACGCCGTTTGACTTCCACATTAAGTACATTGACTATATCCGTAGCCATACTAAGTACGCTATCTTTTCCCACTTTAGCACTAGTTTTCAAATCTTTGTGTAACTTACAAATTTTCTCTGCAATTCTTTTAATATCACTTTCTTGACGTTTTTCCAAGTTTCTCATGGACTTGAGTAGGGCGATGGAATCATTGTGCTGGAGCTGCTTTAAAGTATCATGTATTGCATCTACATATTCTTTATTGGTGACATCAGTAGCTCCAATGAGCTGTTTCACGTAACATATCTTCAAATTACCAATATTAACGTTTCCTTCGGGAGTAAATGAAAATTAAATTGTATGAGGTATGTAAGGTTCGTTAAAATCATTATGATGACGGTGAAAGCTACGTCCGAGACGCTATCGAGACTCATCGTGTAGAATGACTGGAAACCGTTTGATATGCAACTCTATAGTATTTGATCTAAGGAGGATATGTGACGTAAAACGTGACATGAATGTGACATAAAAACGGATAACGACGTTGTAAAAACGGATAACTGTGACGTAAAAATGGATAACCGTGACGTAAAAAACGGATAATCACGTCGTAAAAACGGATAACTGTGACAAAAAACAGATAACCCTGACGTAAAAAAAAACGGATAACCGTGATATAAAACGGATAACTGTGACGTAAATGTGACGTAAATAAAGGTAGCCGTAACGTAAATAGGGGTAACTGTCACATAAATAAGGGTAACTGCGACAACCTAAGATATTATTTTAGCCACTTTTAGCTCCTCGATAATTGCTGCAATTTCGTTATCGTGAGATATATTTCTAGGGTTCTGAGAGGCTATCAACAGTCTTGACATAAATGTCGCATACATAAGGGTAACTGTGACGTAAATAAGGATAAGAAAAGGGTATTTAAGGAAACATAGTGTAAGCATATAGTCATTATATCGTTGCTCCAAGGAGTTTGCAAATAGAAGTGGACTTAGTCGTCACGCTAACAAACATAAATCTATAACATTTTCCTGTAACACATGTGGAAAGAAATTTACGAGACGGGACACCTTAATCGCCCACAAGCGCCATCAGAAAAGCGTAGCTACACAACATGAAAGACGGTATCTACAAATCAGCTCAGCCTATTAGAAAATATGTGTACAGGCCTATCGACTACAACGAAACAGATGAAAACATGAGTTGTGGGAGCTATGAAGATAAAATGATTGGGTATGAGGGTAAAAATGATTTATACACTAACGCTCATGAAGGCGTCGGTAACGATGAAAGCCATTAGCACAGATTATCCGTTAGGAATAGAAGATAGTATCCATGTTTGATAGTTTTGATAGATTTGATATTCCATGTTGATAGTTTATCCGTGAGAAAAACAAAACGATGATGACTTTGAAGATCCCAATATACTAGTAAACGAACTACGATACTACATCGAAGAATGTGGTTTGAGCATAAAACATCGTCTATGTAGGAATATTATTATCAAGTTACAAAATATGGGAATAATTCAGTAACTTACCAACACATCCTCATACACCCAATCTCATTCCAGTCGTTGTCTTTCCTTAAAATGTACAATATCCAGGTGTATCAACTTCAAACATCATCATCATCACTTGACCCGTTCATCTGATACTCAAAGTATTCAAACGTGATCCTTTACAACTGTTTACATAACCTCAAAATGACAAGTCTATGATATCTGCATCGAGCAGATCCAGGACCAGTATTCTTATGAAAAAAAAGCACAAATCGTCTTTTAGTGTCGTGGTTGTCGTTATGGACTAGGGTTCGAGGCTATTGGAAGTTTGTTGGATTTGTGGAAAGTTTATAAATTCTGTACTTTATGCCATGGAAAACTTGATGCTACTATAGCGATCTAACTGTATAATCTTATCAATAAAAAGAAAAAATCTCTATATCTTGTTTCATGTCATTCAACTTTATAAAAAATAAGTCGTTTCCACACAGCACATGCGGATTTGAATCTGAACCTCATAGAAGTATTCGATATTAATAGATAATTTGAATCTTAGGTTGGTGCAAACGTACTGAGCTAATTAGACTTTTAAAAATGACTGACTAAACTGATATATAAAACACTGTATGCATTTCAATAAGAATATTTACTATAAATAGGAAAATAAAACATAACTATATTTATTTTATTACAAAATATTTATTTTTAAATATTTATTATTATTATAACATAAAAGATAATTAACTATGCTGATGCGGGCTGTTCCGATTGATGTAGCTCTATTATCATGAAATTGACAGCAGGCCGGGACCTTTGTCAGTCCACCAGTTCTTTGAACACGAGGCCGTATCTCTCAGGCTTGAAGTTAATCAGGTTGGCTTCTATAGCCGCCAATGATCTCTTCGGTAGGAAGACAATAGGATCTTCCAATTCAGTTAGCGCCGACCATCCATATTTAGTTTCCACAATTTTAATATCCCATATAGGTGCAGGCATATCGATCGGTAGGTCCCGCAGTTTGATTATGGGTTTCCGTTTAATTGATGAAGCGGTGTTGATCTCGTTTAGATTCATACTAGAACAATAGAAAATTTGCATATTAATACAAAAAGCTTATAAAAGAAATAAAGAACAGGCATAAAGAATTATTAAGTATTAAATAAAAAAACTTACTTGTATTCGTAAAGGAGCACTGGACACTAATACACTAAATAATTTGAATAATATATTGTTGTTGCTGTTGCTGCTGCTGGAAGTTGTCGATGTGGACTGATGAATAATTGATTTAATTTCAATTTATATAAAAGTGTTATCTCAGTAGGCCTTGACTCTTATCAGTTTCCTGTCAGAGATAATTATTTTCTAACAGTTTCCTGTTTTCGTATAAGCTGGCCTTGACTTGACTCTTATCACATTCAGCCAGCGTTCCCTGTTTTCTAACGGTTTCCTGTTTTCGCGTTCGCACTTATCAGTTTCCTGTTTCGTTAGTCGCCAATACAACATAATAATACTTAAACATTAAATAAAATTCAATATTTCAATTATATTTTAAACCACAAGTGCAAGTCACAACAAAAACGCTAAATATATATGACTCCTTTATGAAAAATAAAAGATAAAACGATGCTACTGATACAAAGAACTCTGTGATACACTGTGATAACGCCACATTCCAAATCTTTCAATATTAAAACTAAATTATTATTATATTTCAAACAGTAGTAGTAAATGCAACTCATGCTCCAAACTGCTAAAAGCTAGAAGGACACTAGTTACGAAAAAACCAGCAACGTCACGTGATCGGTCTTGATGAGGAATCAAATCAGTTTTCAAATTTTAGTTATCTCGTAATGTTCTCGAGTTATTAGCAAAAAAAACTGTATGTGTGACGTCACTTTACTATAACGCTTCCACTCCAAGTCGCTTATATCTGCTGCAGATCTTTAGCCTACTGCGCATGTTTTTTCTGTTAGCTCAGATTCTTTTTCCTTGCCAAGTCGCTCATCTCTGCTGAAGATCTTTAGTTTTTCTTTAGCCTACTGCGCATGTTTTCTCTGTGAGGTTAGGTCGCTACTGTGTATGTTTTTTCTGTAACCTACTGTTCATTTTTTCCTTATCAAGTCGCTTATCTCTGCTGCAGATCTACTATTTTTCTTTAGTCTACTACGCATGTTTTTCTGTAACCTACTGCGCATGTTTTTTCTGTTATGTTAGATTCTTTTTCCATACCAAGTCGCTTATCTCTGCTACAGATCTTTACTTTTTTCTTTAGCCTACTGCGCATGTTATTTCTGTTAGGTTAGGTCCTTAGGTTAGGTCGCTTCAATCTACTAACGATCATGTAGGTAATCGATGTAATAGGTATAATTTAATGCAATCAACGATCATGGCAAAGCACTGTACATACTTCAATTACAATAACAATTACAGAGATACATGAAGGTAATCTATGTAATAAGCATAAATTACTGTAATTAACGAACATGTCAAAGTACTGTACGTACTTTAATTACAATAACAATTACAGAGACACATGAAAGTAATCTATATAATAAGCATAAATTACTGTAATTAACGAACATGTCAAAGCATTGTACATACTTCAATTGCAAAAATAATTACAGATATGCATGAAGGTAATATCTGTAATAGGTATAATTTACTGTAATTAAGGATCACGTCAAAGCACTGTACATACTTCAATTACAATGACAATTACTGATGTGTATGTCAATGTATAATTTAGTGAAATTAACGACTATGTGCTTTGTACATACTTCATTCACTATAACAACCATGAGATACATGAAGGTAATCTATGTAATAGGTATAATTTACTGCAATTAACGATCATGTCAAAGCACTGTACATAATTCAATTACAATAATAATTGCAGAGGTACATTAAGGTAATTTAGTGTAATGTGTAAAGGCCAATAGTCATCACGTCACGGATGACGTCACCCAAGGTCGACCTAAGGTCAAAAGCCTCCCGGGAGTCTCAGTTCCGCCTATAATTACATACTTACAAGCGCAATGTTACGAAAAACATAAATGTCCCAAACACCGGTAATTTGATTTTATAAAATGCGGCCCTACTGAAAAAAGTTGTACAAATCCATTTTGAATACTCAAAGTGTCCTTCTACAAGATGGTTATATTTTCTTAAAAAACAGCATAATTGAGAGCCGATTTTACTCCACTAAATCTAAATATTCTAAATACGTCCACCGTAACATCCTCCTGCTGTAACGCCTCTACACCCGACCACGGAGCGCTACCCGAGGAGTGTACGGACTCTTAAAAGTTGAAAGTAAATTTCATTAAAAATACGTCAGAAGTTCAAAAGAAATCGCAAAATTCATTTTAAAGGGTGTCATTATTAGTGCAAACGATTGTACGTAAATGTTATATGTATTTTAATTTTAGAGAATTTAAGTCGATTGTCAATTATTATGATATGTAAAACATTTTCACGTTTACGTATAGTAAGATTCTTGTTTCAAAAATGAGTTTAAGTAGGGTAAATTATCACGGAATCATATTATTCAGAAACGATGATTATTACTTTAATCTACGAGTATTGCTCCTTCTGTTCGGTTAGTCCTTTATCAATCTGTTCTGTGCATTCGGAAGTTTTCGGCCACCTCTTCGGGACGTATACGTCTTTGTTTACGTTACGCAAAAACTCGTGAGCGTGATAAATATGCATTTTGCGACATTTTTTGAACTGCAGGCTTATTCGTAAAGAATTCTACTTTCAACTTTCTGCTTTCAACTTAGTTCTTAGTTATTCTAATCACCAATAGAGGCTGAAGCTCTAAGAAAGTAAGAATGTTTTATGAAGGTCATAAAAAAACAAAAAATAGAAAATGGAGGTTATGTTTTTATAAATTTGGGAATCAAAACGGATGAAAAAAACCAATAAAAAACGTGAGTTTAAATGTTTTTACTTATATGTATAGATTTTTATTTATAATAAAATATTTTCAGGAACAAGCCACGGCTGAAGGGTCTTTTGAAACTTGAGTATTTTGTTTTCAAAAATGTTACCTTTATTGAAGTTTCTGAAAACAATGTGGTACTTTCCATCCAGAATACGGTGTATTTTGTGGTTTTAGTGTTAGTGTTGTAGATAAGCCATTTTTGTGCGAAAATTTTAATGGATAATTTATTTATTATTAAGTGTATATTTTCACAATTGTATTAATGATAAAAGCCAATATACGAAGGTAAAAAGTAAAACAAAGATTACAGTTTTGGCAAGAATTCAGTGAATGTAAGGTCGTTTTAATTTTCAGTTTGACGTTAAACATTGCTATTACATAAGGATATCATTATTGAACTGCTAGCTCATCTACCAAATAAAAATTTGACTAAAAAAACTGCTTTGCAGTATGCATTGATTAGTAGATTGTATGGTTTTTTGTTATAAAAATTTTGATTTACAAGCAATCGACAATAGTTGCAAAAATTAATCATTTTTGAAACTCTGAACATACGATTATGTTAATAACCTTTTGCCACCTTTTTTATGTAAAAATCTTTAGAGCTTTTATATTTGCTATGAAATTGTCCAAAAAAAATGTTTAAAAACACAAAAAATTTGAGCATTTAGGCACTATCGCCCTTGTTTCATCCACCGCCAGACATTCCTATTTAGTTTTTCAAAAAGGTCATTTAAAGTTATGGGATTGTACCAAATGTCTTTAATTTATCTCTAGACATTTGGGAAATATTAAACTATCATATGGAACTAACATTTTACACCCTATATGCAATTCATAATAGATGTTTATATATACTTTCCGTCTTATTTCGGGGTCTAGAAAATGCAGTAACTGGTACTATATTTAGAATCACCTTGTCTACTGAATTCTTGTTCCTACAGTGAATTTTTATTTATCTCGAATTAAAAATTGTGTCGCCTGAAAAAAATGGCAGAGAAATATTATTAATGAAAATAGATTAAATCTGTATACAAATATATTATTTGTAAAAATGTTTGTACTAGGGTACCTTTTTCAATTACTGGAGGTTTTGAACCATAGTTTTTTTTTCTATAAAAGTCTGTGAAACATCTGATTTTGTAGTAACTTTTATAATACTTTTGATAAAAACTGTCTTCTAAATTACAATAAAAGTCCAATTTTTGTACAATATTAGGTGCTTAAATAGTAAAATATTTTAATAATAGATTAAGTTAATATTAAAATTTTCAGTCAAAAAATAATCTTTATATTCCGGTATTTATCCGATAATTTTATGACACATGCAGGTTAAAGTTTAGATAAAACAGAGAATTTTAAATTTGTAATTTATTATGGTTGTAGTATTGAAATAAAGTGATACAACACACGTTTAAGCAAGATTTTTCTCAAATAATTTGTAAATTCCCACAAGTAGTAAAAGAACACAACTTTAGGCCTCGATTCTAAAATGCCTCATTGTATAAATAAATTTGACTAGGAATTAATTCCCCATAAAAAAAATTATATGAGAATCTTATTATTGGTACATTTAAAATAATTTATGAGAAACGATAGTCTTTTATTAACTATTTTTAAACTAAAACATTTATTAGATGTTCGACACGCGATTGTGCCGCGATTTTTAACAGACGATATATATTCCACGGATTTCTCAGATATATTGTAAAATCTGATTTAGATTTTCGAAATAAAATGAATGTACTAAGCTAAAATGTTTAGTTATTTTATGTGTTTTGAAGAGAATTACCTATATTTTTTGTAGCAACTACTTCAACGTATTACTTTTTTTATGTTACGACGTATGTATTATCAGAAGTAAACAATCACCAACAAAAAGTGACGAATAAATAAATAATATGCCTAGATAGTATAGTTCACAGGTATAAATATTACAGCTATTTAGCTGATATTTTCTCTCTTATTAGAAAAAGAAAAGATAGCAGTAAATATTTTGTGAATAAATGTAACACATTTGACCTTGGTCAAATAATTCTCTATCTCTATTTATTTATTTTTTATACGGAATTTTCCACTAAACTATTTCGATCGCATCGCCCTCTCACGACGGGGAAACTATTCATATACAGTGTATTTTCCCGTCCTAAGGGGGCAATGCGGACAGGAGCATAAACTTCTACTGAAAATTCTAGTGGCTCTCAAACTGTTTTGAAACGGTGTCATTAATATTGCAAAAGTTTGTACATCTGTATCACGTAAACGTAGAAAATTCTAATTTGAGTATGCGTGACGGTCAAATTCTACGTACATGTTCACGTATCGGACACCACTTAAACTCTCTTTTGAAAACCGCTCAATGTCAGATGATGTTGTAGTATAGGGTGGAAGTATAAGTAATCTATTGCAATAATAATGGCAATCTTTACAACAAATTTGGCGATTTGTTTTGATCTAATGAAATCTAATTTCAACATTCAGCATTAGTTCTTAATTGTTCCACTCACCAATAAAAGATCTAATAACATTTCTATTCAGAACTTCCAGTAGTTCAAGAACTGATCTGAAGGAGTGCCATTATTATTGCAATAGATTGTACATGTACTGCCTACCAATAGATTGACCTTCAGTGTTAACCTATATACGCAACAGTAGGTAGGTATGTATTAGAAGTTCGAAATGCATCTTGCAGTGCAAATAAAAACGTTAAGAATATTGGAAGCAATATTTATATAAATATAGTTTACAAAGCACTGATAATGCATTGGTTTTACTGGATCAACTATCTATCCACTAGGATACATTAAAATTCCAATAGCCCACTATGACTGACCAGGATGATCAATGTTAATGTGCTGAAGAGTGGTGGTGGACTACCTTTATTAGGAAGGAATTTCTGTTAAGTATTTAAGTATTCGTTCAGTTCAAAACAATTATAGTACTGAGGGTGATATAATAAGATGAAGCAATGTGATGTATTATTAAAAATGTAGCCAGTCAATATAAAAATGTATTTTCTTCTAAATTAGATGTGTTTCGTAGAAATACTGTATATCTGACTACTGGGGATAGAATTGTACCCAAATTTTTTAAAGCACAGCCGTATCCTTACGGAATTAAGGTTAAAGCGGAGATGGAATTAGACAGATTAGTGGAAGGCAATATTATTCAAATCATATACATAAGGAATGGAGTGCGTCTATAGTACTAATTCTTAAACGTGATGGAACTATAATAATTTGAGGTGACTGTAAGGTAACAGTAAAACAAAATGCTATTTTAAAAACTGATTCTTATTTGCTACCTAAAATACATATATTTAGTCAGTTGCATGGTGGGTTGGAATTCACCAAACTCAACCTATCCTATCTTAGGAACACATTTTATTAGATAGCGATTCATGTAAACTAACTGTAATAAGTACCCACAAAGATCTGTTCAAGTACATCACACTTCATCTTTCTAAATTCCAAAAAATTATTGAACATATTAAGTATAAAACAGGGTAGTAGTAGTTTTAGATATACTTATTATGGAAACCAGAAGACATGAACATGTTTTTAACGTAGACAAAATTTTATGCAGATTGTTTGATACAAGGTTAACTAAAGAATCTGTAGTTTATTTAAATCATAAAATTGATACATTTGAACTACATACATGTAATGATAAAATAGAAGCGATTAATAATGCTCCAATACCAATTAATCAAACACGACTTAAAGCTTTTCTTGATGTGATTAATTATTATCATAAAATACCAAATAGTTTAATTATTTGCAACTTTTATAATATTTCTTGTTGAGAAAAATGTGACAGAGCTTTCAATGAAATTAATTAGAGTGTTTTGAGCTCATTTAAAGTATTAGTACATCATAACACTAATTTACCTCGGGGCCGTAATTTCTCATGTGTTAACCGATAACTCGGAGAGGCTGGTCTCCTATGCATCTCAGACATTGAATAAAGCACAACAGAAATATTTACAAATTGGAGATACTTTAGCTATTATTTTCGGAACCATAAACCTTTGATGACTATTTTTAGCTAAATGGATAATAGCGCGGGGCTGGTCTTTAATTTTATCTAATTCAAATTATGATATTAAATATGTGACTTATTACCCATTATAGACTATTTTAATGAGAGATTGTTGTAAAACAAACTAAAAATGAACGAAAAAGAATGTTTTATTAAGGTAAGTAATGAAATTTGGAAATGATGGACGGCAAAAAAGAGTTCTTTTAGCTTTGAAACCTTTTGCTTTGTACAAAAGTAATTGCTCTATAGAAAACATTTTAATGTTAGGTTATAGAGTTGTGATTCCAACAAACCCTTAACCAAAGGTACTTTCTGAAGTCTCATAGTATGCAATAAGGTATTGTAAAGATGAACATAGTAGTCATTGTGTGTGGTGATCTCAGTTAAATAACGATATTGAGCATTTCTCACAAAAGTAGTCCATCAAAAGCTCAATTAATTTCCTAAGATTGCTTGGGAACCTCGATTAAGTTGGTAGTTTTATAGTAAGTTTATGCTAATTATAGTTGATGCCTGCAGTAAATGGATAAAAGCATTTGTGACTAACTAACAGTAAAACTTGTACAACCGCTAATATTTTACGTAGTGTTAGGACCTAGAACATACTTGGTATTAGCGCCAGAACTGCAAAAAATCTGGAAGCGACACTCAAATCAATCATCAAATCATAGATCATATGTTTGGTACTAAAATCAATAAGGAAAGTGAAAATATAAATAAACCAATGGAACAGATTGAGGAAAATATTTGTATAAGTAGTAGTAGTAATAATAAGAAA
The DNA here is from genome assembly GCA_037114965.1 of Monochamus alternatus. NCBI lineage: Eukaryota > Metazoa > Arthropoda > Insecta > Coleoptera > Cerambycidae > Monochamus > Monochamus alternatus. Next base: position 43,619,872 of record CM073428.1, on the reverse strand, counting down.
GATGAAAATGTAATTATTGTATATATTGATGTAACAGATAGATTAAGAACAAGTAAATGTACTGTTAAGAAACCTAATAGACTTAGTACGGGCGCATGCTCCAACGTGGAAGCAGTTCCTTTCGGAACACGGCTTATATTAAGCCAACTAATGTAAGAACAACTTGCGTTGTATTATTGTAATTGTAAGAACTGATTGGCCACTATTACAGATATGTAAGAACAACTTGTTTTGTATTATTGTTGTTGGCTACGAACCCGTCTTGTAGGGCTCTTGTAGCTCTGGGATGATTGTGTTAAATTAAACGATCTTGTCTTCTTAGTGGACTGTATTACAATTTTATGATAAACTTTTGTTATATGACTTACATATATTACAATTTTTTTTTTGATGTCTCCAAAACAACAACTACCGCCGCCCTTGAAACCTCTATGTTTCAATAAGTAAAATAAATAATGATGAAAAATATTTGAAATACATATAGCCTCTTTAAACGTCTATAGGCATTAAACACAATTTGGTTATGGCGCGTTTCACAACACTATTTTTCGTTTTCACCTGCACTACACGCACTAGTTGATCTTGCCCTTGGTAAACCTGAACTATGCGACCCATCGGCCAATGTAGCGGGGGGACGTTGTCTTCCACCAGGAGTACTAAGGCGCCAACCAACGATGACACTTCTTTGCGGAATTTCCATTTTGTGCGCTGCTGCAGCTGCTGTAGGTAGTCTTTCCTCCAGCGCTTCCATAGATCTTATGACATTTTTACTATGTGTTGATACCTTGACAAATAGGTAATCCTAACATCGGTTAAATCTACTTCAGGGATAGAATTTAGAGATTCCCCAATGAGTAGATGCTTGCAGGTCGTCAGGGCAGTCGGATAAAGGAGTGATAGGACGGGAGTTTAAAACAGCCTCCACCTGCGTCAATAGAGTATAAAACTCTTCATAGGAGAATATGAAATTTTTTGCAACACGTTTTAAATGCTGTTTTACCGACCGAACCGTTGCTTCCCACAGTCCGCCCATATGGGGGCTTCGTGGCGGAATAAATTGCCAATCTATGTTGCATTGCAGTAAATAATCTTTAAAAGTATCATTTTGTAGCAAAGCATTAATTTGTAATAATAATTTATTTTCCCGTCTTTCATCTGAAATGGTCCCGCATAATCTACTCCGCAAAATGAAAATGGACGCGAAGGTGTCACACTGGCTTGGGGCAAATTTCCCATTTGTTGAGACATGAAAGATGGTTGCACCCTAAAACAAAGTATACACTTTCTTACAATGGACTTGACAGTTTGCTTGCCATTTAAAGGCCAGTAATTTTGTCTTACGCATGCAAGAGTAGCTTGAGGACCGGGATGTAAATTACGAATATGCTCATATCTTATAATTAAATTTGTTAAAGCATGTTTAGCTGGCAATAAGATAGGATGTTTCTGATTAATTCCTATGCTCGAATTTTTTAATCTGCCTCCAACGCGTAAAATTCCTTCTGCATCGATGAATGGATTTAGAGCTTTGATTTTACTGCTAGATTTTACCACATTTGCGAGTGTTAATGAATGCATGTCTTCAGAAAATGCTTGTGACTGAACTAATTTTATGAGCGATTTAATTGCACATGATAACTCAGTTATAAGTCAGCTTCCTGAGTCGTTTTACAATTATTAATGAAGCGAAGGCAATATGCAACTACCCTCTGCAACCGTGACAATGTAGAATATGTATTAAATAGCATTTCTGAAAAATCATCATTAGAAACCGAATGTAATGTGATGTGAGTTTTATTTTTGCGTTCTGGTGCATTATCTCATTTACGCGCAAACTTTGAAATATGATTCTCTGGCCATAGTGCTTGTTTTTTCGATAAAAATGAAGGACCACTCCACCACAGGGTGGACTCAACAATATCTTTTGGTTCGATACCCCTAGAAATGATATCCGCGGGATTATTTGCGATTAGTAACGTGATACCAATTATTAATTTGTCAATTGTTGTATTTCTGAAACCCTGTTACAGACAAATGTTTGCCAAGATTGAGGATCAGCTGATAGCCATGATAAAACAATAGTAGAATCAGTCCAATAGTATATTTCATCTATGTGTATTGTTAATGCATTAGTGACCTTTGTTATTAGTTTTGATAAAAGTAAGCACCCGCATAATTCAAGCCTAGGCAATAAAATTGCCTTTAACGGGGCTACACGAGATTTACTACATATTAAGCTAACCTGAATGCTTCCGTTTTTACCTTCTGATCTTGCATATACTACTGCACCGTATGCCTTTATGCTTGCGTCTGCAAAACCATGAATTTGAATTTTTGTTACATTGCGAATAATTACCTGACGAGGAATTTGAATAGATCTAACATGTTCTAACTGCAAACAGTAATTTTTCCACATTTCGTATAAGTCATTAGGTATACATTCATCCCAACCTATATTACGTTGCCATAACGTTTGCAATATTAACTTGGCTTGTATTATCACTGCTCCTAAGAGGCCGAGAGGGTCGAATATCTGAGATACATGCGATAGTATTGTTCGTTTTGTTGCGTTCTCCGAAACCTGCTGAATATGAATAGTAAACTTGAATTTGTCAGATGATGGATTCCAAGAGACACCTAATGTTTTCATGTTTTTATAATTTCCTATGATATACTGTAATTCCTCAGGATTATTGTTTAAATTGCGAAGAACACTTGTATGGTTGGACATAAACTTTCTTAATGGAAATCCTGCGCTATTAAGAATTGAACTTACATTTTCTCGTATTTTGATCAATTCCTCAACATTGCGAGCACCTGTTAAGAGATCATCTACATAAAAATCTGTGAGTATATTACTTTCTTGCGGGTATTGATTTAAATTTTCTATTGCTAATTGTTTAAGACATCTAGTGGCTAAAAATGAAGCAGAAGACGTTCCATATGTTACTGTATTTAACCTATAATGACGTAATTCTGCCTATACATTTTTGCGATATCTGCTATTAAAACTATGTTATGCTGCCGGAAACGAACAAGAATTGAAAATAAATCACTTTGTATCGTTGGTCCTACCTTTAAAACGTCGTTCAATGATAATCCGCTACTAGTCTTAGATGATGCATCAAACACCACGCGAAGCTTTGTTGTGATACTATCATTTTTTATAACAGCATGATGCGGTAGGTAATAAACTAAATCTGCCTGGTCTCGTTCAGGATTAACTAAAGTCATATGGCCTAGTGCCTCGTATTTATTGAGAAATGCAGAATATTCTTTGTGTAGTTTTACATGTTTTGCTAATTTATTTTCCATAGTTAGAAATCTTTGAACTGCTATTTGAACAGAATCTCCTAACTGAGTATGGTTCTTGCGCATTGGTAATTTTACTGTGAATCGCCCTGTATTATCTCTCGTGAAAGTTTCAACAAAGTGTTGCTCGCATTCTTGTTCTTGCTTTGATAATGTCTGAGCTGTGTCATTTTCCTCTATTTCCCAAAATTTTCTTAAACTATTGTGAAGTTCTGTGTTCGTGACGAGTAAGCATGATATTGAGGTTTTATTAAAATTGTTACGCTTTTGCGAAGTGAATGATTGACCGGAAATGACCCACCCAAGTTTTGTCTTGTGACTTACGAGTGAACCTGTACCTAAGTTAATATGACCTGTCTCTATTAAATTTAAAAACAATGTAGCACCTATGAGAATGTCTATTTCCGCGGGCACGTTAAATTTTGGATCCGCTAATTTTATGTTGGACGGTATATTTAAAGCACTTACATTGATATCTCGTTGTGGAATACTTTCGGTTATTTTGCTGATAACTAAACAGGGTAGTTTAGCAACAAAGTTGTTATAAATAGACTTTAATTTAATGTTAACCTGTTTGGTTACATCAGCCGTAATTTGAGATATACCTGATACTGTTAAATTAATATTATTTATTGATAATCCTAAACGTTTGACTACATCATCTCTTATATAACAAGACTGAGATGCACTGTCTACTAACGCACGACAAATAATTGGTTGGTTGTCTGCATTATAAACATATACTAGAGCTGTTGACAGGAAGACAAAAGAATCTGCGTTAGCTTGTGAACAAACTGTCAATACATTGTCATGATTTGTTTCGACCTCAGGACTAGGCTGTACTACTTGGTTACTTATTTGGCCACTATCTGATGAGTATGGACTATTTCTGTGCAATAATATATTATACCGTTTTTGACATGTTTTGCATGTGCTTGATTTACACTCCGAATTGGTATGACCGGGGCGAAGGCAGTTCGTACATAATCTTAAACGTTTGATTTCAACGTAACGCGTATTTACCGGCATATCTGTAAATGTTTTGCATGCATGTATAAAATGATTCTGTTGGCATAAAGGACTCGATATTTTACTTGTTGTTATGTAAGATAAAGACTTTGAATCGGTGCTCTTTCTGTTGACACACCCTGCATACGTTGTCTTATTTTTAATATTTTCTAATAACCGACAACGCTCTTTTAGAAACTGAATTAAATCTAGAAGTTTTGGCTTTTTAATATTTTTTGTGTACATTTCAAATTCTTCATTTGATTTATTATCCATTTTACCAGTTAACAAAAAGATTAATATTGAGTCCCACTAATTTACGTCTTCTCCTAAATTTTCTAATGCGTGGTAATGTACAAGAAAATCATCTAATAATGTTCTAAGAGATATGTGAGTATCTTTAATACTGCTAGGTAACATAAATATTGCTTTGAGATGAGAGTTTATTATTGGTTTTGTGTCTTCATACCGCTCGCTTAAAAGTTTCCATGCCGAATCGTAATTTTTGTCGGCAATGCTTAAACCACTTATGATCTTTGCCGCGGAACCTTTCAAACACGATACTAAATATTGATGTTTCTGAACTTTATTTAAAGATGAATTACCATGAATTACCGCTTTGAATGTATCAACAAAAAGTGACCATTTTTCATAATCTCCGTGAAATTCAGGCAGGTTAATTGGTGGTAATTTAATGTTGAGTTCTCTTGTGGGAGATGCCCTTGTGAATGAATCGCTATGACTGACAAATTCTCCAATTATTTGTTTACTGCGTGCAATAGCTTCAAAGTATTTATTTTCGAAATCTACTCTCTCATTTTGGTGTATTTCCGCTTGATCGTCCTCGCTAGCGAACTCTATTTCTGACTGAATATTGTCAAATTCCGTGTGAATATCTTTTATTATGTCTAGCCCTGTTTGTAGTACATTCATTGAATCTGTATCGCTATTGAATGCATTTAAAAAGTTGCAAAACCGAGTTAATTGGCCTTTTAAAATAGCCTTCCTTTTATTTAATTTTGTGAGATCTGTCATATTGACGTGAGATAAAAAGGTTAAATATTTTGAAATGACCTCTGTTTGAGGTTGGAGGCTGTTTTATTGGGGTTTTGGTTAAATAAGGGAAATAGGACAATGGAATTGACCTACCTTGAGACCTGAAGCTTTTATATAGCTGTTTCGATATGCGTATGTGTATCTGCTGCCACTGCCGGCGTTTCTTATGCTGCGTTACTTGTCGCTTGTTGACTATTGCTGCTAGCTGTTACTAAAGATTTGTATATTCTCTTTGTTGTTACGATCCTGCTGATGATCCGGCTCGAAGAACCAAAAATGTTGGCTACGAACCCGTCTTGTAGGGCTCTTGTAGCTCTGGGACGATTGTGTTAAATTAAACGATCTTGTCTTCTTAGTGGACTGTATTTGGGTACGTGAATTACAATTTTATGATAAACTTTTGTTATATGACATACATATATTACAATTTTTTTTTTGATGTCTCCAAAACAACAACTTTTCTTAACTACCAAAACAAAGATTGTTCTCTTTCGCCATAGATGGCGCTACTAAAACTAATGTGATGCCAAACAGCGTAATATTTTAAATACAAATAAGCGCTTGGCGCGACAATTGTAATTATAAGAACTGATTAAAGATATACATACAATAATTGTGTTTTTCATTGTGAAGACAGGACACGTGTATAGAGTTACCTATTTGTATAACTTCTTAATTAAATATAACCACAACCAACATGACATAATTTAAAATTTATTTTATTTGAATTAAAAATATTTAAAATGTGCACAAAATTCGTTTAAATGTATCGACAATTATTATGAGATACTTTTGCATTTTCTGAGACCGACTAAGCTTAACGCACCTGTTTTCAGAGTTGCGGCACTAACATATAAAATGTATTTAAATCTGTTTAGTATTTTTCCAGGCGTATTTTTCTTTTAAGTGTCTTATGTATTTAATTAATATTTTAGTGATATACAGTGTAATTAAGTAGAATATGGCGCATTATTCAAACAGTGAAAAGGTTGACATGCTAAAAGCATATTTTTTATGCAATGAAAATGCACTTGCTGCAAAAACATTATATGCAGATTGGTACGAAGAAGAAAGAAATATAACAAATTATAATACCAATATTGTTCAAGGATCTTTAAACCTCAAACCCATGATCGGAGTCGTTCACAAACGAGCTGAATGAGAAACGTTGAGTCACAAATTTTAAATGCAGTAGAGAAAAATCCGAGCACATCATCTAGAAGATTAGGAAATTAATTTGATATCTCCCAAACAACGGTACTAAGAACTTTGCACTTGTAAGGACTTCATCTGTATCATGTGCAAAAGGTGCAAGCTTTACTACCAGAAGATTTACCCAGGCGAAAAGAATTTGGTGAACGGATCCTGAGGAAGTGTGATGAAGAGGAGGACTTTGAGAGATATATTTTACGGACAGATGAAGCGTGACAAAGGAAGTGGTGAATTTTACTATCTACATTTCTATATTACTTTAAGCATTTATTAATATAGTACAATTTAGTAGTACTATATACGTTGTTTGCAGTCTGGAAAAATGTATAGATCTAATTTTTTACTTACATATATCACAATTTGGGCCCCCATATCCTTTTTCACATTGACATGTGTCTGGTGCTATACATATACCATGAATACACTCATGTGAACACACTGGAATGCAGCGATCTTCCGAATTACTTTTGGTATATCCTTTGCAGCAGTCTTCTACCGGTCTAGTTTTAACTAAATTTTGAGTTTTGTAAACAGTCTTAAATTTTATTTTATATTTTGAGCATCTTGGTGGAAAGTTTAGGCACCACACATACTCTCTAACCTGATATGGTTGTTCTTCAGAAATTCTTACTGTTAGAGAATACCTGAAACAAAATTCTGAATAATATTTATATACAGGGTGTAAATAAGTGCAAACAAATTCAAGGGGTAATTCCCTATATAAAATAAGGTAGCTCTTTCATACAAAAAAAAAATCATTTGAGATACAACTCCTTAAAAAGAGTGCCAAAAAGCAGTTTTTAATTGTTTCCTGAAATATCAAAAAAGTGATAGAAATTTAGTGATTTTCTGCTATCGAGAAGACACTCAATATACAATTTGTTGATTTTCCCCTACGGATGTAAGCGGTGGAAAAGATACCTTTACGATTTTTTTCATACGCAACTTTTTTCTTATTTTCACTTTACCATTTAAAAAATTCATTTCAGATAGTCTGATTCATTCTAAATAAAAAAGGACTGTTGTAATTTTGTCCTAAAATAAACGATTTTTGAGTAAAAAAAATATTTAAAATCAATCATTACATGGCATGATTAGCATGAGGTAGAAATTTAATAGAACTGTAATTTATCTAGTAGGCTTTGACATTTTGTAATGGTAACTTAATTGTTATAATTGATGCAACTTAATTGCATTAAATATGTGAAAAAATAAAGAAATGATTAAAAACTAATAGAATTATACTAAATGTAGAAAATTACCACGATCAGCCATTACACGAGTCTACACGTCAGCACACTGATTGCATATTCAATCAAAAATTTCAGGAGAATCTTGAATAACCCTACACAAAATACAAACGATGTCTTAAGTCTTTTAGGTCTTGAATAAGAGTCTTATACACCAAAGCTTTAAAATGTTAGATTACTACCTACTAATTTTTGGCACCCTCTTTTAGTGACTGTATCTTCACAGGGGATGTTCAATTTTTTTTATATGAAGGATCATCATTCTGGACAGAGAATCATCCCCTAAATTTTTTCGCATCTATATATATATTGTGATGATAATTTGTACGGGTATTTGTTTATTTGTTTTGTATGGCTGGGATAATGTATATGAGATTTTTATTTATTTATTTCTGGGCGCAATTTAAAATCTATTTGAACTCTGGCTAAGCTAAGACTATAATTCAGTAGTGAGTAGCGAAGGTATATTTTCTTTTAAATTGTATAGAGATTAACAATACATTCAATGCGCCACACAAATCAAAGGTTATCTGTATTTTTCTTAATGTTAATTCATTTTTAAAACAAAAGAAAATCAAAACTTTGTCAGGAGAAGCTTGATGTTTAAAATTAAATTTAAGGAAAATTTTTCTTAACTGTTTACATTAATTATGTTTTATACAAAATTCTTAAATATTAAATTAAACTAATAATTAAATAATTAAATTAAACTTTGCAAAATATTTGAACTTTTATGACTATGAAATTACCTTTTTTTGGTATGCAACCTCGATCCGAATAATATATTGTCGCACTGGTTGCATATACTTTATATTCTACTTAAATATATTAACTTTGCAAATGGCAACTTGTAAGAAACCTGTGGATGGTGACACCAACTTTTTAATAAATTTATTATTAATGGAACTCTTTAATGTGTTACATTTTATGCAAGTAAGGCCTGATTTAATATACCCTTAAGATTTTGCAATTAGAATATTAATAGCTATCAATTTACTTTTTACTAGTTAGCTTTTTTTTGCTAGATTTGTGCACAACGTGGTACCTTTACTTTGTGGTGCCTCTGGAGGCTGGATTTCATTTGTAAAATATTCTCTAATTATGTATTTTCTTTTTTTACAGGTGTGCTAATTTTCACATTGTGAAGCTATCTTTATCTCTGGCATTTGTTTTGACATTACATTTTATTTATATGAAAATTTTTAATTTTGATATTTTTTTTATTTTGTCTCGCTGTGTGTTTATGCACTTTAAAACAAATATGATCATTCAGCTTACCTTTGATGTAGGTATCACTAGGTTTATCATTAATTTATTGTACCCTATTTTGACGAAAATTGTAGTGCATTTTATAATTCATTCTTTGAAATTTTAAATTCTGCTCTAGATAATATCTCACTATGCTTTAATTTGATACTAACAATTCTTTACTATTTTTTATGTCTTACAATAATTATTTCAACCTTATCTTGTAATGTATTAGCAATGTAAATTTTCTTTATAAGTTCCTATTAATAATTTAATTTCATCTCAATATATATTAAAATCTAAATTCCGTGTCTAAATTAAGCAAGAAAAAATAGAACTTAGATTGAAGAACACTTTCTGTAATATTCGTTTTTAACATACAGGATACAATTAAACGTAGAGCAAATTGTTTATTCAGCTTCATTCGTTATGTGGGTTGAATAAACCAGGTGCTTTAGATGCCCCTAAGATGCCCTTTAGAAATCACACGGATTTGTTATCGGGGTCTCCAAAGAGTAGGCCCGCCCCAATTCAATTTTCTTGGAACGTAAGATTTAAAAATAGTCTCTTACATTGCCACTAAAATGCGATGCCCTATCGTATAAACGACAGTCAACATTAAGAGGGACAACTTCTAGAAAGATAGGTAGATTTTCCTGTACAAAATCCAGATATGTTGAGAAGAAACTCAGCTTCAGAGAGGGTTTGAACTGTCTGCATATGATAAGGATATAGCTGCTGCTCTTGGAGGATTTGCCATACATTAACATGGCTCATATTCCCTAATTCATTTGCAAGACGCCTTATTACAGGATTTTTTGCAGTGCATTCAATTCTTTGCGCTCTACTATCTACAATTTCGTTTTCAATTGACAAAGTTGCTAAGTTTGTCAATCTAGATGGAGATATTGTTGATCGAATATAGGTTTTTATCAGTTTCAGCTTTGAAAAACTCCTCTCCCCACTAGCAACCATTACAGGTGTAGTCAATAATATTCGCAATGCTATCCATATATTTGGATACCTACAGTTCTTGTAAGTTGCGATTTTTGATAAAATTTAAAACAAAAAAAGGAGTAACCACATTCTGATCAGGCAAAAAGGATTTCAGACTTACGAGTTCATCACACAACATACAACCATCTATGTCTGATTTAGAGTCTACAGTTAATTTTAATTGGAGATCACTACAGAGTTTGACAAGGTCGGTTTTTCCGGAATCTGTATAATATTGTACAAAAAAGACCAAGATTCGAGTACTCATATAACCGTTAGAACCTTTCATTGACTGAAATTAATGCAGTGTCCAAAAGACACTTGAAAAATTCAATCTCAATTTTTTTTTCTGGAGAAGTTATAGGGTCATCGCGTGTAATTTCACCAGCTTGACGCTTAACACGTCGAATTGTTGTTGTAGCTCTAAACACAGGTTCAATTTCTAGTTCTTCGGCCAATTCCTTCGCAGTTAAAATAGCGCTTTTAAAGCCTATATTTCTATAGTTTTCCAAGAAATTGCAGCATTTTTTCAACATTTCTGTACATTTACCGAGAACCATGTCTGTTGATTGTTGAGATTTACTTACGATATTTATTTGAAAAAGTATGTCATACCAAACAACAAATGAAACTATGAAGCTGAAATCTTTTAGCTGTTCGGCTAGAGTAGTGGCCTCATGAGACACTTGAACATCAGTTTTCTGAGTTTCAATAGCCAAAGTAATTAAAGCATCATGGATGGCACTAATTTGATAACGGACTGTTTTAACACTGCTTATTCTTGCTTCCCAACGTGTCACTGAGCTTTTTTATAGTATATAATTTAGGGAATTTACGAGTAAGACCTCGAACAATAAGCAAAGGGCTACAAAGCGGCGCCCTGAGCGATCGCCCAACTGCGCCCTACTCTAACGCCGCTTCTGTGCATAAGGTAATTGGCGGTCAGGGCATGCATCTTCATAAAGACGCCTCGCTTCATTCGAATTTCCGTTTCCTTTCCATATATAAAATGTATGTGGGCCAATTCTTCAAAAGAATAACTCAAGCTATTTATTTTGTAAAAAAATATATTAAAACTAACTTCCTGCTCGGCTTAAGCGGATCGACTTACAGGAAGCGACCTACATTGCAGCAGGTACTTAAATGCAGACTTCTCGCCTTGGGCGACGAGCTATTAAATCTATAAATGATACTGCAGGAAACAACTACTCCGACTAATGCCCCGGCCGGCATTGAATTATTCCTGCAGTATCTGTGTGAACAGCCAAGAACCCTTGTCTCACCCATACCGATGAGGGCTAACAAGCCCGAAACCGGTCTAGGTCTGGTGGGGCGACCTCTTCTCTCATCTATCTGTCACACGAATATAAACTAATCTTGGCATCTGCCTTCTTCAGTATCTTATCGAATATTTTAATCAATGATTTACGTAACTGTGTATGTAAACCTGCTTCCATAACAGCACTTTGTTTTCTAGGATCCTACCTAGAGGTGAGACAAAACATTTTAGAGGATATTTTTAATTTCTGTACACTACAAAGGTGAAATGAATACGTTTATATTCATTCTGTTCTCCTACAAGTACTGAAATATGTCTTCTCGTCTCTGTTCTTGAAAGTAAGCAACCAATAGCTTCTCCATCCGAAACTAATTAGGTAAAGATAATTCTTCTAGTCTTTGCGAAACTGTTTTCACTCAAGGAATTCATTACATTTTTTTTAGGATTGTTTCTAAGTTTTAAAACCTTTTTACCACTTGTTGCCGAGACATTATTACTACGTTAAGTTTTACATATCGTTTCGGGCTTTTCGGCAATTTTGCAGCATATCAGCGAGATATGTTTTGTGGCACCGAGATTCGAGTAGTGTCAAGGGCATGTGACGTGTTCATGAATTTAGTTTTCTGCGCGTAGATTGTTCCCTATCGCTTTTATTATTTCCGAGAATAGTCTTATTATAAAAAAAACAATAAATGTTTCACATATTTACAGAGTATTCATGCCGGATAAAGCTCAACGCCCGCGAGCAGCTCAAAATTCCATTTTCTTTTATCAAACTAGCATTATTGCAAATACGTACGCACATTCAATGTACCTCGTGGTGTTACGTATTTATAATAAAATTTCTACAAAAATACTGATACTTTGACAGTTTCTGTCACTTTGCGTTTTGACGCCTATCCATGCAGTTGTTGCGGGTGTGTAAATTGGACTCAAGGCACGCATGGGCAACTCCACGGTTAGAAGTTGAAAATTTCCCCCACTGCTTGAGAGGATAGAGATATGTATCTGTCTTACCTGTCAATAGTGGGGACTGCCAATTACTACCATAAACCCTTTTATTATCTGAATAATTTAAATACCTGTTAATCCTATGTTTATAGTTTTTAAAGTGATTATTAATGTTTATTGTTGTTTATTACTTAGGGATTAATATTTATTGCATACAATTATGTTAATTTATAAATTATTGTATACCTATTTAAGTATTTCGAGTTTGAAATTTGTCGTATATATAATATATATATATATATATATATATATATATATATATATATATATATATATATATATATATATATGTTCATATTCCACATGCGGTGTTTGTTTGATACTGTGATTAATTATATTTTTAAAGACTAAAAATGTTTTATTGTTGTATGTTTATGCACTTCAAGAGGAGATGCTGTACCTATGCACAGATTTCCGAAAGATGAAGAGGTAAGTTTATTTTTAATGTTTAAAACACATTATATATCTGTTAAGTCCAATTTTTTTTGTTCAATTGTAACAATTTATTAATTCTTGTGTATAGACGTGTTTAGTCGTTTCGGTTTGATATCTAGAATACATAATGGGTTTTACTAAACAACAAGAAGAAGATATCAAGCATTTGTCAAGGAAATTTTTTCAAGAAAATTTGTGTGATAAGCATTTATGAGTTTTTTTTTGCTGATAAACTAGCTGATATGGATTTGGTAAAATATCGGAAAAAACTGACAGTATTAACAATCAAATAGTGGTTTTACATAATACTGTGGAAAACATTAATAGTGATTATATAAAAATGTCCCATAGATTGGAAGAATTAGAACAAAAATTAAAATTACTTCAGCTTAGGATATATGGTGTGAAAGAAAAGAGAGGTGAAAATGTTAAAGACTTAGTTACTACTATATAAGGTGTAACTTTGGAGGGGGGTACCCGTGACCTGTCGAATTCTGTCACAAAAACTGATTTTTTATTTCTTTTTTTCGCAATTTTCATAGTACGCCACTGGGCAGACAAGCGCTGAGCATATCCAGTTGCAGCGCCACCAGCATTGTTGCCATATTTAATTATTGAAGTGGAAGATGGAAAGAGAAGTTCTATTAGAAAGCAAAAGGCCCACGCCACTCGTGAGGCACTGCTTTTTGACATATACATTTGTTTGTAGTGGGTGTTCCCTTTATTATTCCATATAAACAAAAAATAAAAAATTTATTCTTTTACGGATAACACACTATAAAACAGAAACAAATCAACTAACAGAAAACTCAATAATAAATAAATACATACTTAATCTTTTTTACTTACTTAGAGTCTTCTTCTACGGCATTTAAAATATTTGGTTCAAGATTATTACTTTCCGAGTTTGTTTTTATTCAACATTAGAGTATTGGCGTTCATAAATCCCATAATCTCTTAAATGTTGAACTAATCATACAGACATTTTCGTATACGGTACGTGTCTATCGCGGTAATCCATTTGATATCGTTTTCTAGCAGCCGCCGTCTAATTTTGATAAATAAACAAGCTTTAGACATATTATGTTTATAAATTTATTTAAGTTTTTTTTTTTTGCAGAAATTAATTATATTAATTTATAGAGCTTAGTTTTGTATTTAACTTTTTTGTACTTTTTTTTATTTATCATTTTTTGAATCGGCAGAACGCCACTTGCGGGCGACAGAGTCGTCATATATATAGACGCGAACGCGTGTGTACACAGACAAGAAAAAAAAGGTGAGAGAAGAATTCTTACGCCAGGGGTGCAACCTAAACACTTGGTAAGTGCCGATTCAGTTTGCAATCTACAGTCCTTTTCTTTTACGGATTTTTTCTGTACCAGCGCATAACGCTTGTAATATGTTATTGACATATTAATTTGGTTCCTTCTTAACCGGATCATATATATGTATATATATATATTTTATGATACAAAAGTAAGCTCACTATTACATGATCATTAGTAGCTTCATTAAAGTTTTTATAATAGATACAAATATATTACTATATTCTACATACTACATTCTTTTAACAAATATCTAAAAAGTTTCAAGGTTCTTGTATACTTTCCGTACATCTGATAAGGCAAATCGTTTTTTCTGTCTCAACGAAAATACCATTCTTTTTATGAGAACAGCTGATTTCAACATAAAAATTTACTGTCAACTTTGCACACGCATAATCTCGTATCTTCGCTTTAACGCTATTTAATTTTTACATTTTGAAATGTCGCAAAACGCAAATAAAATTAAACAATACAAGGCGCTACGCCAAATATGTTTTAATCAAATTGCTGAAATGATAGATTTTTCCTTAACGGCAAAAGATGATCAAAACTTTCAGGATCAATTTAAAATGTTAGCATCCTCTGTTGATCAAATTGCAGCAGATTTTAAAAAACATCACGAGAATATTATTTTACTCATTGTTTTACAGGATGAAGCAATCGCTACGGAAGAAAATGTTCGCAAACAATTTGATTTTAATTTATCTCGCGTTAGAACCGTCTTATTAGAGATTAGTGAGAAAGAACATAAGATAGAACCCGCATCTGATTTAGTCGCTGCCAATACTCCGAATTCTAATAACCGTAAAAAGATAAAATTACCCTCTATTAATTTGCCCAAGTTTTCAGGTCATAATATAACACAATTTAAATCATTTTATGATCTTTTCAATACGCTTGTTCATAATAACATGGATTTAGAACCCATAGAAAAATTCAATCTTTTAGTTACACATTTGGAAGGAGCGGCACTATCGCATGTACAAAAAACGCCCCTAAATTCTGAAAATTACCAAAACTCTTTTGTAAATCGTTTTTATGATAAAAAGGCTATAGCTTTCTCTTTGCTTCGAGAATTGGAAGCTGCACCGGTCATAAGTCACGCAAAAAATGTGTCCGATTTGAGTTCTTTACTAACGACTTATGGCGAAAATATTGCTACATGGGCTTTTCCACGTCTAATTGGGACTTCTTGCTTCTCTATTTATTTTCAAAGCATCTCGATGAAAATACGCTTACACAATTTGAATTAGAATTTCCCAGTACTGAAGAAATAGCTTAGTTTCATTATTCGATTTTGTTACGCGTCGCAGTAAAGCTAAAACTTCGGTACAACGCACTATATCTCAAACACCTCTTTTGGATAACGTCAAACATACTTCGAATAAATCAAATCACTCTTTTCAAAAATCCAAACCGCGCAGTACATTTTTCTTAAGGGAGAATAATTCTTCCACACCTTGTACTTTATGTAACGCAACGCATAACCTTTATGCATGTTCTGTGTTTCACAAAAAAACCGCGCAAGAGCGAAATTCATTTGTTCGGCAAAAACGATTATGTACGAATTGTTTAAGTTCTTATCATGACATAAAAAATTGTAAGTCGCGTTCTACTTGTAAATTTTGTAATGGAAATCATCGAAATTCACAAATTCACGAAATGACCGTAATACGGGAGCAGAATCAAATGCTACAAATAATGATAATTCGATGCAAGTTGATTCCGCCGCTGCAACAGTAAATAGTCCTAACAGTCAAGTCAATAATAATTCCGCAAATTCTTCCAGTTTTTGTGGAAAAATAATATCCAATACTCGCATTTTATTATCCACCGCAAACGTCGAAATCTTGGATAGGCGGGGAGAGTTTAAAAAAATACGCATTTTAATTGATTGCGGTTCGGAGATGAGTTATATCTCAGAAAAATGTTATAAAAGTCTAGGTCTCACAAAATATAACTATTCAGTTAGGGTTCAGGGTCTATCTGACATGCAAGATTTTACTTCAAAGGGTGCTGTCACGTGCACTATAAAACCCATCGATAAGCCTAATCCGTTAATAACATTTGACGCAGTAATTTTCTCTAAGTTGTGTAATAAATTGCCCTTTTCTGCAATTGAGAATATTGAGAAATGGGCTCATATAAAAGACTTGCCTCTCGCTGATGCACATTTTTACAAACCCTCGGAAATAGACATTTTGTTAGGCGCTAAAGTCGTACCTCATGTTCTGTTGGGTAATAAATTATTCGGTGAAGCGAATCAGCCGGTCGCACTGGAAACAGTATTTGGTTGATAACGCAATAAATATTCATAACAGTAACTCATTTTTTGTCACAAGTAAAATTGACATTGATAACACTATGAAATCCTTTTGGGAAATTGAAGAAGTTCCGCAATCACATAAAAATTCTCCCGATGAAGACCTCGACGAAGAAATCTTTCAAAAAACGCATTCTAGAAACGCTGAGGGACGGTACATTGTTGAGTTGCCTTTTAAAAATTCTGATCCATTTTTCGACTTTGATAATACTAAAGAGCATGCTATTAAACGCTTTTTTTCACTAGAAAGAAAATTTAAAAAAAATATTGAATTGCACTCAGAATATTCAAAAATTATTCAAGAATACATTGATAACAATTATTTGGAACCCATTTTAGATAATCAAAAAATTGATAATGTATTTTATATTCCTCATCATTGCGTAACCAAGTCCAGTTCCAACACGTTGCGCATTGTCTACGACGCATCCGCTAAAACTAATTTTGGTTCTCTAAATGATCAACTTATTTCGGGTCCAAAATTGCAAAAGGATATTACGCAAATTTTACTCAATTTTAGATCACATCCAATTGTGTTTACTAGTGACATAAAAGGCATGTTTACACAAATATGTGTCGCAAAAAAGCGCGCCGACTATCAACGTATAGTATGGCGATTTTCTCCCAATGAGGACATTAAAGACTATAGATTATTACGAGTCACAATTCAATTAGCAAGGGATGAGGGTGCACCTTTTCCAAATGCAGTAAAGATTTTGGAAAACGAGATTTATGTCGACGACATTGTTTCGGGTTCGTACTCTCTCGAACAAGCAATACAGGCGCGTGATGAGCTAATAGAATTATGTAATCGCGGAGGATTTGAGCTTAGAAAATGGACTTCTAACAATACTAAATTTTTCGAAGGTTTACCGGAACACAATATCAATTCACAATCATTCTCTTTCACGAACGACGACAATTCAACTTCTTAGGTCTTCAGTGGCACATGGGTGCAGATGTTTTTTCTTTAAAAATTAAACCAAAAATAGAAACAACCTGTACTAAAAGATTAATTTTATCAAATATAGCTCGCATTTATGATCCTCTAGGTTTTTTGTGCCCTATTACCTTTTTTGCAAAACGCTTTATTCAACAACTTTGGTGCCTTGGTATGGGTTGGGATGATATCCCTCCATATACAATTTGTGAAAAATGGTTGAAATTTATTTCCGACTTACCACGTCTCGCAGAATTTAATCTACCACGCTATTTTGTTATTAGTGATTATACTTATTGCGAACTGCATGGATTTTCCGACGCCTCTGAAAAGGGTTACGCCGCAGTTACCTACTTTCGCTTTCAGAAAAATGATAACTATCATATCTTTTTTGTTATAGCCAAGTCTAAAGTCTCTCCCTTAAAAAATATTTCAATACCACGACTCGAATTACTTGGCGCCGCTTTATTATCAAAATTACTACAATTTGTCATTGACGTTTTTAAAGATAAAATATTTTTTTCTTAAATTTTCGCTTGGACGGACTCATCAATAGTCCTTAAGTGGATTAAATCATCTCCCCATAAATACAAAACTTTTGTCGCTAACAGAATTTCATATATTCAAAATAAAATCCCACCTACCTCTTGGCATCATGTTAAGTCAATCGACAATCCTGCCGATTGTGCATCGCGAGGTTTATTAACTTCAGAATTTTTAGCTAATAATTTGTGGTTTTCCGGCCCTGCGTGGTTATCTTTAAATCAAACATTTTGGCCTTCAAACTTAAATCACGCGGTTGAACCTGTCACTCAAGATCTTGAAGAAAAAACAGTTACGGTTTTAGTGCATTTTGCTGGAAATTTACTAGATAATTTAATTGAAAATTTTTCGTCGCTTTTAAAATTAAAACTGATT
Organism: Monochamus alternatus; assembly: GCA_037114965.1. Classification (NCBI taxonomy): domain Eukaryota; kingdom Metazoa; phylum Arthropoda; class Insecta; order Coleoptera; family Cerambycidae; genus Monochamus; species Monochamus alternatus. The sequence continues at coordinate 43,601,556 of CM073428.1, read as the reverse complement.
ATTGCTTATGTTTTACGTTTTATTAATAATTCAAAAGAAAAGCATGATAAAAAATCAGGAAAACTTACAAATTCTGAATTAAATGAGGCATTAATGATTTTGGTAAAGCATGTTCAACATTGTCATTTTTCTCAGGATATCTCGCAACTACTCAAGAAAAAATTTCCATGCAAACCACTTCGAAAGCTTAATGTATTTATTGATAAAAAGGGAATTTTAAGAGTAGGCGGTCGACTAAAAAATTCTCCGCTTTCATTTGATGCAAAATTTCCCGTACTTTTACCCAGGACATCTCGTCTAACTAATATGATCATAGAAGATTTTCATAAATCCTTTTTACACCCCGGAGTGCAAACTTTACAGTTTCTACTTGTCCAACAATTCTGCATTCACAGACTATTGTCTTCTGCATTCACATTACCTCACTAAAAGAATCCTCATTTTCACATTTCACGATCCCACAATTATGTCAAACTATGTCACTATTTTTGTTATAGCTTCTGCATTTGCGTGTTATAGTACTTTTGATGCGATCAGATGAGATCTTGTGGCAAAATTTTCTTCCAATGCACCTGTTATAACGTGTTTTCCATCCACCAGCAGTAGTTGTTTTGTCAACACTTAACCATAAATACTTGTCTTTTAAATCGGAGCGAATACTGGCTTTTACGGTTGATTTTCGTTTGCAGTCAAGTGAAATATTACATAGAGTACATTGTAATTCAGTATCATTAAATACTAACTCTGGCAAATCCTGAATCCATTTTTCTGTGGTTTTTCTGCACGGTATCCGTCGTGGCATTGTGTACAGTTAACTTGTACTTGTGAACGTAATGTAAATAAATAACACGTAACACGTAGTGCACGCCATCAAAGCTACGTATGTACTGCATACTGAATTGAATTCAAATTATATGAACTGTATAATAGTGTCTTTCTTTTATTTTGCTTATTTTAAATATTTATTATGTAATATAGGTTATATATTTTTTTATAATCTTATCTAGGAAAAATGCAACGGAAGCACACAAATAGTATAAAACTAAGTGTACGAAGCATTTATAACCCATAATAAAGTTTGTTTGTAGTATCTCGCTTAATTATTTAGTGTCAAAAGGGCCAAAACCTAAAATTGGCGCAGTCGGTAGGATATCAGTTAACTCCTTCAATTGTGAGTCAAAGTGAAGGTAGGAGATCTTCTGGTCAGAGATACTGAATCCTCGAACTTTACGTTGGTAATTTTGTCCTAAAAGGAAGGCAGAACTACAGACAAATATAACCGCGCCGGGAAAATAGTAAAAGGGCTGAATTGAGTAGGCTCGTTCGTGTGCAAATCGCATAGTAAAAGGCTGAATTGAGTAGGTCCGTCCCGCCGTTTGTGCTTTGGATTATCACCAAATCTATCTCTGCTGCATCCTTAAGGAAATTTCCTGGAACCGGAGTTATCTGGTGAGTAGGTATCAAAGTGCTAGTACTTGACTCCCGATCCCTTTCAAACGCATATTGACAGTGGTAGGTTAGATTTAGAATCATTTTAACAATAAGAAAGTTTATTAAAGAAGATAATCAAGTTTACCTTGAAAATTTGTTGTTCTCGACATAAGCATAAGTCGCGTATCTGTTGTGCCATATCAAGTTCTCGTTGGACTTGCAAGGACGCATAGTCTACCGGAAACTGATAGTGAGCCGTGTTTAGCTGAGTCGTTTACGACCTACTTAACTTATCTGCATAAAGAAACGTGAAAATAATACAATGTCAAACACGCAATCAAACGTAAGCGCGAGCCCAGCTGTTTCACAAAGAAAAGAATTAGATCCACAAAAATTAAATTTTTTATGTTCCACAATACAACCTTTTGATGGTTCAGAAATTGAATTGACACAATTTTTAGAATCAGTGGAAACATTTATAATCTCTTTAGATTTACTACATCCAAGTGATATACAATCACGTTTGGTTATAAATATAATCAAGTAAATTGAAAGGACAAGTAAAAACGCTTATTTTAGGTAGACCTGAGATAACTGCCTGGCAAGAAATTAGGAATCTTTTAATTCAAAATTATAGTGATCATAAATCACGTCAAACATGGCAGAACGAAATTTGTCTATTACAACGTGATATTCGCGAACCCTTACGTACCTTTTGTAATAAGTTTCTGTGCATGCGTTCAAAAATTGTCTAGAAAATACAATTATTATATACAGAGCCGCAAGAAAGAACTTCTCTTCAGCTAGTTTATTACCAAAAATTGATGATTTGAGGGAGCATATTTCGCATGCAAAATATTCAATACTGTGCTTGTGTGAAACCTGACTCTCCTTTGCTATAGCCGATAATATTGTGCAGTTAGAGGGATATAACCTGGTAAAGAGAGATTGTAGGTTAGGCAGTGGAGGAGGGGTTTGTATCTATATAAAAAAAGATATTTTATATTCTATTATTCACTCTGAATATACAGGGTGTTAAAAAAAGAGTGTAAAATATTTAAGGAGGTAATAGTATGAACCAGAGCCATCCACATCATCTGTTTTTGATGAGAGTGTCATATTGCCAAGTCCATCTAATGTATCACTTGCAAGAGGGGGTCAAATTTTAAAAAGTATTGGGATAAAGAAGGTTCTAGACCTATCATCAAAGTCTCGAATTCTTTATGAATATGCTGCAACATTAAGGAGCCAATCAAGACAGCAGCATCTGAAATTAATGTCTACGAAGGATAGACTTAAAAAGTATAACCGCTATCAAAATCTCCAGAATTCATGAGAGCAAAAGTGAATAAACATACATTAAATTTTCTATTGTCCGAATTAAAATTGCAAAAGGTTGTACCCTGAGGCAGACGATTTTCCTTAGAAGAGAAAATTTTTGCCTTATAAATTCAAAAGTAAAGCTCTCTCCATCTAGAAGAACTCTATCAAATTTTTTTAGTCAAATACCATTTAAAACTGGCATTAACAAACATATATTTTCAGCTATTCAGAATACATGTAACTCATTAGATGACACGACTACTGCTCCATAATATTTGATGAAATGGCATTAGACCCTGGGTTATATTATAATTCAGCAGCTGATTTTATAGAGGGTTTTCAAGATAATGGTTATGAAAGAAAACCTGTATTTGCCGATAGAAGAATGGTTTTTATGGCTAGAGGTATCTACAAAAAGTGGAAACAACCCCTTGCATATTTCTATAATCAGGGAGGAATGAAGACAGATGTTTTAATTAAGTCACTAAAAGATGTTATTCGAAGGACAAGGCAGGCTGGTTTTAAAGTAAGTGGTGTTGATTGGAATACCATATTATTTATTTGATTAGATGCTTTGATTTTAACTAATTTGAATTGTAGGTTATACAGAGTGTCCCATAACTTATGGTCCATAGAACAACCGGAGATAGTAGACATAAAAATATGTCTTTTGAGTCAAACTTGCCTAAGTAATATGTTACTATTTAAAGAATTACAGGGTGTTGCAAATTAAAATAAATTTTAAAAATGATGATAACTTTAAAACAGTTGAAGATATAGAATTCAAAATTGGTATAATTAGGTTTTTGGGAGCGAGAAATACGGATTTGGCATTAGTTTCAAGATGTTTCCTAGAGGTCACTTGCTACATGCTTTGTGTTGAGTTAATTCACCAATACTTTTTTTACCTGTACAGTTAATAGAATTTATAAATTAAACAATAAAAGAGCCAACATTTTTATGTAAAACAAGAACTCTTGGTCGATCTCGATATCTTAAACTGTTTTCCAGGTTTTCACGATTGAATATATCATTGCGATGGCTGAAAAATGTTTAATTTACAAGTGTGCCTTGAATATTAACAAAATTTGTTACAGTGACAACTGTCAGTGTTATCTCTTTTCATGTGATAGCTACTTAAAAAAATTTTTTTTTTTCAATATTCAAGTACAAGAATATTTTTATTTAAAAATGCCCAGTCTTAATAAATTTTCTAACCGTGATTTACAAGATATGCTCTGCGTTTATGCACAAGAAAATTATAACAGTCCTCCAGCACTTAAAAGGTATGAAGACCTCTAGTCCAGCCAGAACCATTCCAGACCGAAAAAATATTTCAAAGAATATTCAATCAGTTAGGTCAATTCTGGTAGACGACCGAAAAGTATAACTTACTGAGCAGACTTCGTAGAGTATAGACGTATTATTGTTAGCTCTTAAAGTAAAATATTCATATTATTTATTAATTTTATTATTAACAGGAGGAAATATCGTATTTTGTGTATTGTGAAGTGCTTCAACAAAAACATATCAACATTTTTTTTGTGCATAATTCCAATCTGAGCTACAGAAAAACTGTTTTCTTTCTCTGATAACACCGTATTTGTTGTACCATAGCCGTAGATGTACTAAATCACCTTGGAAAATAAATGTTTCTGCTGTGATAGCGCGACTGATCCGTGTAGGTTAATTAAATGCTGCATTTGCAAAAACTTCTACAAATATTCATGTGTCAGTTTAACAGTAAATGACCTCAAAGTCGTTTCAACTAAACAGGGCATTTTTTATACCTGTACTAATTGTTACAGCATAGGCAAAGATATTAATGATTTGAAGGCAGTTATTTGTCTGCTAAAGAATGATATCGAAGAACTTAAAATTCAAACTTCGGCTTTGTCTGTAAGGAGTACAATTGAATATGTCGAATTTGATGAAATTGTTCATGAAGTACTGGATAGATAGCAGCGACTGAAAAATGTAATTGGTGTTATGGTGTTAACGAACATGCAAGTCTGATAAAAATGTTCGAATCGCTCATGATGAAACTCAAGTTAAAAATGTTTTGAACTTTTTATCTATGGATTCGGATACTATTGAGTTTAAGTCTATGCTACTTGGAAAGTACTCTCCTGAAAATGACCGCCCTCGACCAATTAAAGTTACATTCAATGATGAACATCTTGCACATAACATCGTTTGCAAGGCAAGGCAATTGAGGGGGTCTAACTTTAATCACATTAACATTTCGTTGGATCGCACACCGAAGCAGAGGGAGTATTTTAAAAAGCTGAAAGAGGAATTGAATGAGAGTTAATAAAGGTGAAACAGGTTTAAGGATTTAAACGGTTAAAGGTTTGCCTAAAATTGTGTCTTTAAACTGATTGAGCCCAATGGATTACAATTATTTCTATATTATCAAAATGTACGTGACTTAAGATCCAAGGTCGGCGATTTTGTGGCTGGTGTTGGTGACGGTGAATATTCTTTCATCTGTTTATCCGAAACTTGGCTTTCTGCTACTTATTGAGCCCAGAATATTTTCAAGGTAACTGTTACAATGTATTACGGTGTGACAGACATTTTGATGTTATGAAGAAAATAAGAGGTGGTGGTGTTTTAATTGCTTATCAATATCGAGTTGATAAATTAGATTTGTCTTTAATTACTAATAGAGTACCGGGAGTAGATATATTAGGATGTAAGATACATTTGTGCAATTCTTCGTTGTTTTTATATAATTTGTATATTCCACCTGATACATCTGTTTTGGAGTTTGAGACGTTATTTGAATTACTTATTATTTGAAATATTGTGATGAGTCAAAAGTCAGTCCTTATAGTAGGAGATTTTCAAAATGCTACTCATCATTCTAAGTCTCAAGTCTTATGTAATTTTCTTAATTTGTTTGGTTTACAACAGTTTAATAAGGTTAATAATGTATATGATAGGGTAATGGATTTGGTTATGGGTAGCCTTCCTGAAGATTTGTATCACTGCATATTGAACTATCTGAATTTACTCAACAGTCAAAAAACTTCTCTAATGCACCTAATGGCAGGTTGTTTAACTTATGTAGAGCCAATTTTAATGAATTATATAACGCTTTATTTCTAACTGATTGGTCATTTCTGTCAACTTATACTGATGCAAATACTGCCTGTCAAGCATTTTCTGAAAACATCGAGTCTCTGCTTAGCGATTATGTACCGCTCCGCAATAATACAAGACATAAATATCCTATCTGGTATACTACTGCTATTGTTAATAACATAAAACTGAAAAATCGTTCCCTGCGTAAATATAAAATGTCAAGGTAATTGGTTGATTTGGAGAATTTTAAGGAATTAAGGAAAAATTATTAAAAGGCAAACGAGGGATGCATATAATGTATAATGTACCTATCACATGTAGAAGAGAGACTGAAAGGTGATCCTAATTATTTTTGGAGTTATATTCAGGGAAAAAAATGCTGCTCCAGAATACCGGGTTGTCTAAGTATGGATGAATTATAGTACAATTCTCCTCAGACAATAGTTGATGGATTTAGAGACTATTTTGGCAGCGTATATATAAATTCTTCCAATCCGGACTTATCTGCTGTTGACTTGGGAAACATGCCTGTTTTGCATATTGCGGAATTTACTGAGAATGAGATATTAACAGCTATTAATAAACTGAAACATAAAATGACATCGGGTTTTGACCAAATACCTAATTTCCTGGTTAAGGACTGTAGATTCGTTTTTGTTCAACCTTTACTTACAATATTTAATTTAGTGCTTCGAACGTCTACTTTTCCAAATTTATGGAAAATTGCTCAAATTTGTCCTGTACTTAAATCAGGTGATCCTTCAGTATTAACTAATTACAGACCTATATCAATACTGACTGAGTAATTTTGCAAAAGTATTAGAGATATGTATCTACGATCGTATCTATAATTCAGTGAGTCACTTGATTTCTCCTTACCAACATGGCTTTGTGGAAAGCCGTTCGACTGTTATTAACTTGATTATATCTTCTCAGTATGTAGCCCAGGTAGCAGATTGTCAGGGACAGGTTGCTGTAGTCTACATGGATTTCTGCAAAGCCTTTGACCGTATAGACCACGTAATATTGCTGTCAAAATTACTTAAGTATGGTTTTAGTGACTCCCTTATAAAATTAGTAAAAAACTATCTTTCCTGCCGATCTCAGTTTGTATCTTACAACGGTTATAACTCGCAAATATTCTCGTTAACTTCGGTTGTTCCCCAGGGAGCCAATTTGGGGCTCTTACTATTCTTATTATTTATAAACGATATTGGTAGTATAATAGACTGCAAATTTGCTTTATTTGCAGATGACTTGAAAATATTTCATAGTGTGGAATCAGTGAATGATTGTGAATTTATTCAAGGTCAGCTTAATAAAATTGAGACTTGGTGTACCATTTATAAATTATACTTAAATACTAGCAAGTCTAAAATTATGAGTATTTCTTTGAAGAAACAATTTGTTAAATTTCAATACAGATTAAATTCGTCAGTCATCTCGTTGTAATAGTAATAGAGATTTGGGCATAACTTTTGATAGCAAATGGTCGTGTAATGGACATATTTCCTTAATCGTATCAGCAGCGTTAAAGATGTTAGGGTTCTTAATTAGAAATTGTAAAAATTTTCGTAATGCACAAAGTTTTAAGGTTCTCTGTTATTCCTACGTTAGATCTAAAACTGAATATGCTTCGATAGTATGGTTTCCGTTTTATAGGTGCCATATTGCAAATATTGAGAGTGTACAAAGAAAGTTCTTGAAATTTTTTTATTTTAAAGAGTATGGTTCCTATCCGGAAAGAGGATTTAGTCATGATGTATTATTGAACACCTTTGATGTTACATTATTAGAAGTTAGACATGTCATTTCTAGTTGTACATTGATGTACAAAATTTTACATAATGAACTTGACTGTTGTGATCTATTGCACGCATTAAAATTTCATGTTCCGCAATATTATGCAAGACGGATTGCTGATTTTGTGTTACCATTGGCTAGAACCAATATAATGCTGCGCTCTCCATTGTATGTCATGTGTAGTAATTTAAATAAAATTGGTATGTTTTGTGACATTCATTCTGTGGAAGTACATACATACTGATGATTTACGGAAATGTATCATAGTTATCGCCAATAACTTACGAGTTCAAAATGGACAAGAAGCAGAAATATTTGTGTTAGTTTGTATAAACTGAGTAAAACGGGTCCAAAATATTGTATATTGTATTGTATGTCAAACTATTTTATTAATTAAAACCACAAAGTAAACCTATAAATAATTAATAACAATGGCGGGATTGCCGCCTTATCAGGTTTTACAGTAGACCAGTTTTCAGGGCCGTGCAGAAGGGTATTTTTAAATCATTTTCGAACTGCCTTTTTTGATTTTTTTGCAAAATTGTATTTGTAAGAGTCTCCTGTACACTCAGATTTTTTTTTAAATAAGTTCTGAAGCACCCTGCATATGTACAAGGACATACAAAAAAAAAACAACCCGAAACAAAATTTTAAAGCAAAGAAGCAGTATCCATATATTCCTGCACTGAGTAGAAACAATGATCGAGCATAATTTTTTAAATTAAATTTCTTAATTTTGTGGTGCATAGTGTTTTTACTTCCAAAGGAACTTTGTTGTATAATCTCAAGTTGAGAGAATTATTTATTGATCTCTGTAGTCGAAATCTTTGACTTCTGATTAAATTGGCAGATCTCATCGGGTAATTGTGGAAACTGGAATTCGTGTTAAATATTAAATAATTACTATGTATTTCGATCATACAATAATATATATAAATAGAGGGCAATGGCATGATTTTAATTTTTTTAAAAAGTGGCTTGCAATGTTGCATATATTTACAAAGACTGCAAATAATAAATATTTTATAATACATCAAATTGTGTTAACGTAACTCAGAAAATTCCGTAGTTATACACAAGCACAAAGTATAATACTTTGTGTACACAAGTACAAGGTACGGCCCGGCAATTTGATGACAGAATTTATTATTATTTTTTTTTAGAATGGTAAAAATTGGCTGATGTACTTTTTTTACCGATGGTAAAATAAATTTTTTTATAAATTTTTCTTTAAGATATATACAATTTGACCGATATCCTCAAGATTATTTCATATCATTAAAGGTGACAGCTGTTTTTTAGTCCTAGATAGGGATATAACATTATATTAATATTGTTTTTTTTTTAATTTTTAGGTTACAACCGACATGTTTGTTCTTGACATACAGTTTTTTATGCTTTAGAGTAGATTTGCTTGCATAAGGAGACATTTACATATTTTCTTTCTTATACTGGGTGATTAAGAACTTATCTAAAAGAATTTGGAATTAGATGCGTCATGAAAAATGGAGTCAATATCATAAAAGAAAATTTTAAATCCTTATTAGTTTCCACAGCAGCAGTGTAGCGTATCACACACAAGGTTCAATTATATCCATGTCATGTTACAGTATGTCCAAGCATTAATACCAAGGGATTGGACAAGAAGAGCGGGTACCATGACCGCCATGATCTCCTGATTTTAAATCATTTAGACTTACTTTTGTGGGGATATTTAAAAAATGAAGTATATTGCACCGAGGTGGACACTATTGATGATTTATGCAAACGTATCATAGCTGCTGAAAATAATTTACAAGTTCAAAACGAACAAGAAGCAGAAGCATTTGTGTTAGTTTGTAGAAAGTGGGAAATGATGTTGTAACATCAGATATCATATTATCACACATCACAGTTAAAGGCAACAGACTATGTGAAATAATTACAATAAACACCATTTTAGACTGAACAAAAATCAACTGTATAGTTATGAATAAATTAAATGTGTATAAGTGAACAAATAGTAGAGTGTTACTACTGTTGTGATGCAATTTGAGTGAAGCTTAAAAAGTGCAACTAGACAATACATTTCTAAATTTCTATGAGAATTATTATATATAAAAAAAGGAAAAGTTCTTTCTTTCTCTTTTTTTTGTTTTTTTACTACTTTGCAAAAAGGCAGATAAAGGAAACAGAACCTATGGTAGATATTTAAGCAGGGCTGTACTTATAATTTTTTTACCAGGGTAGGACTTTGTAAAAATTTGAAAATTTTGAATAAATTGTAATAATGTCTGCAAATTGTTTGGTATGTTTGAAAAACATTACTAAAAGTCAGTATATAATCCAGTGTAAAACATGTTTGTCCTGGATCCATAGAGACTGTGCTAACTTGACGATTGATGAACTTCAGAGTTTCGCCAAGGAATTAAAAAGCACTAATGGCAAGAAATTTACTTGTTCCGTTTGTTTAAACACTACAAATGGTAGTAGGTCCAGTATTGAACCTATTCCAAGTCAATGGAGCAGTTTAAATCACTTATGAAAGAACAACTCTTAGAAATAAAAAAAGAAAATACTATCTTTCTAAAAAAAGTACAAGAACATTACATTGCAATGAATACTAAGTTAAATGATGATATGCAACTGGAAGTGAAAAACTTATGTAATAAAGTTGAGTCTTTGCAACTAGAAGTGTTGTATCCTCGTCAGTCTAATATTGACCTTCTTATATTAGTCAAGATCCCAGTATACAGTGTGACTAATTCTTAAACTGTTTCACCAAACCGTAACAATAGTCGGCAGACTGTGATGGTTTCTAAACTAATAAATAATAAAATTTCTCTTGCAACCTATAGGAAGAGCTCCGGATATACAAATAATAAACAAAGAGAAACAACTATTAAATCCGCCCCTTTGGTTTTAGTTGGAACAGCAACAGATGATTCAGACGCTGCTAACTTTGGTGCTGTGATAAGTACTGAAAAGAAAGTAAATAACAATAAAAATAAAAACTTATGGCTATTTATATCTAAAGCCAAGAATCACGTAACAGAAGATAAATTCCAACTTTATTTAGCAAAACAGCTTAATACTGAGAAAGATAACATACAGGTAAAAAAATTGGATACTTGGTATAAAAAAGAAGATAACAATTGTTTTCTGATTGGATTGGATCTAGAATTTAAAGATTAAGTTTACGAACCTTCTTTTTGGCCAATTAGAATTGCATTCTCACGTTTTAATTTCAAGGACAACGGTTTTTGGACAATCCTAGAATTAATATTGATAATATCAATAGCGTTCCAGCCACCAATATGACTGGCAACCAGGAAAATTTTCTCAATATCCTAGATTAAGAAGACCTGTACTCTCTAATTCATATGATTTTGGACTTTATCATCTTTATCATATTCAGTGCTTACAGCAAAAAATTGATGAACTCGGTTTATTATGTTTAGATTATAAATTTGACTTTTTATGTATAAATGAACATCGGCTCTCTGTAGATGAAATGTCGATAATGACCCCTACGGGATATGATCTTGCCTCTGGTTTTTGTAGGTCTCACAAAAAGCATGGTGGTGTTTCTATTTATGCCAAAAAATATATGGTGACTAAACCACTGCATCCTTCTTTAACCAATTTGTCTGAAGACCTCCATTTTGAAATATCGGGTATTTGTTATCAGAATTTGCTAATTATTACAATTTATAGGTCTCCCAATGTGTTTGTTGATAAATTATCAGGAGTACTGGACAACTTGAATTTGTCAAAACATATCATCATAACTGGTGATTTTAATGTGAAATTCAATTCCACAAACCTCAATACTCTTACTCTTATAAATTTGTTTAAGAAATATGGTTTATCACCTGTAGTCCACGAAAAAACAAGAGGAAACTCACATCTGGATATTTTTACTAATGTTTTAGTTAATTTTAAGGTTACTGTTTTTGATACAGATATGTCTGACCATAGAGGTATCGCCTTTAATTTTAATATTGCTCAAATCAAATCAACTCCACATAGAGTGAATTTTAGGCCAATCACAGACCATGGGCTTTTTATGCTTTATAACACAATTGATGTAACGAACTGGGACTTCATTGATAATGACAATTTATGTATTTTACAAAAATTTGAATTATTTATGAAAATACTGTCAGATGCGATAGATATTAGTTTACCAGTGAAATCTGGAGTTTTTAGAAATTCAGCAAAGCAACTACAATGGTTTAATCCAGATTTAAAAAATATGCGTAAAAGACTAGCTTGGTTCAATGATATACATAGAATTGATTGTAATCTTATATCCAAAAATCAAATTAACGATTTCCGTAGGAAGTACAGAGCAGCAATTTACAAAGCTATACGGCAAGTAAATGATCAATTTGTTAATAATTCTTATAATAAACAAGGAGCTATGTGGAGTATTATAAACAATTATATTCCTAACAATAATAAGAATCATATTACTACTACAACTCTTAACACAGATGACTTTGGTACATATTTCTCTGGCATAGCAGACAAAATTCTTAAAGATGTCCCCTTAACTGATAACTTACCAACTGAGTATATTAATACAACTTGTACTCATACATTCATGTTCCATGAGGTTACTTTCACTGAAGTTAGGTCTGTAATTGCCAAATTAAAGAATAGTAAAAGCAATGACCCATTTGGGATTAACACTAAGATTATTAAAACCTTGCAAAATATAATTATTTACGCGTTAACTAAACTAATTAATATGTCTATCACTAATAATGTGTTCCCAAAAGTGCTGAAGTTAGCGAAGGTGGTACCAACCTTTAAAAAGGGCTCAGCTGACACTGCTAACTATCATCCTATTTCTTTGGTGCCTTGGCTGGCAAAAATATTTGAATCTCTTTTGAAGTGTCAAATTACTACATATTTTGAAACTTTATCTCTTTATATGCCGGATCAATATGGCTTTCGTATTAAGTCTTCAACTACTCTTGCTATTAACAAACTTATTGAGATAGTCAATGGGGGATTTGAAGAGGGTCTTCACATGAAGCCTGTTTCTTTGACCTTGCTAAAGCTTTCGATTGTGTCTCCCATTCAATTCTATTAAGTAAATTAAAATTTGATCAAAATAGCATTGATTTGATAAATTCTTACCTTATGGATAGAGAATCTGAATCAAGGATTGTAAAACATGGTGTACCTCAAGGATCAGTATTAGACCCTGTTATTTTTTTAATATATATAAACGATCTACCTTCCTGTGAACCAAATAGTAATGTCATTCTATTTGCAGATAGATAGATAGCCATTTCACGAGATGCCTTCAGTCTATCTCGTGAAATGGCTACCAGCGTAAATATATTTAATAATTGGTTCAATACAAATAAATTAATTTTAAACACTGATAAAATGCAGTATTTACATTTCTGTCTTCGCAGATGAATCTTTCGATCCCTCAGCAACAGCTAAGTTCTTGGGAGTAATCTTAGATTCACGGCTTAGTTGGCAACCTCATGTGAATAATCTTATAAGTAAATTATCTAAATATATCTTTATGATCCGTCATTTAAAAAATAATACATCTGAAAACATCTTGCTTGCTTGCTTTCATTCAAATATGTCTTATGCGATATTGAATTGGGGTCATTCAACCCATATGGCAAAGGAGTTTGCTGTTCAGAGAAGATGTATTAGAGTCATTTCAAATCTCAACTACAGAGACTGCTGTAAAACTAAATTTGTTGAATTAAATATTTTAACAGCTCCTTGTGTTTATATAATGCAGTGTTTGTTGCATATTAAAGACAACTTGGCTAGTTACCTAACTCACAGCCATGACCATCAACATAATACTCGCCATAGAAATAACCTTAAACTACCTCACTTGAAACTTTCGAAGACCAGAGATGGGATTAATTATTACAGCATAAAATTTTACAATTTATTACCACTTTTTACAATTTTTTTATTGTGATGATGCTGTTTTTAAAAAGAAAATTAAAAAATATTTGATTAAAAAAATAATGAGTGATTCTGAAACTGGTAGTTTACCTTCTGATTTGGAAGAAATGACGCGAAATATCGTGAACTCCCTTTTGCCGGAAAAACCACGGAGTGTATATGAAATAGCGTTAAATCGGTACGAAGAATGGTGTTCTACTAAGAAAATCAAGAATATCACTCATGAAAAAGTATTGTTGGCTTACTTTGAATGCTTATCTAAGGAAAGAAAACCATCTTCACTCTGGTTCTATTATTCGATGATAAGAAGTATTTTATTAACAAGAAAAAAACGTCGATATTAGTACGTACCTACAGCTGGTTGCATTACTAAAACGTAAATCAGAAGGTTACAGACCTAAAAAATCCAAAATTTTTACTAAACAAGATGTCACAAAAAGGTTTTAAGGGAAACATCAGATGATCATGTTTATTTAAAAAACTGGAGCATGCAGAAGAGAGGAACTGACAAATATGCTTGTTAAAAATGTGATAGATGAAGGATCCGTTGGAATTCACACCTTTGGTAAAATGCCAAAAGTTATTGCCACTTTTTTTAATTTACCTGACTCTGAAGAATATCCCGGACATTGTTTTCGGCGATCGTCTGCTTCATTTTTGGCCGATTTTGGAGCTGATCTGTGTTCCGTGAAACGCCATGGCGGATGGAAAAGCGATACTGTCGCTGAAGGTTACATCGAAAATTCGAAAGAGCAAAAGAAAAAAATATCAAGCAATTTTTGGTGCCAACAACCAAACAGGATTACAAGTTTACCAAAAAGCAACTACTGATGTAAAAACTCTAGAATCCATTGGAATTAATATTGCAAATTGTAGTAATTGCTCTTTTACCATTTATAATAAATAGTTTTGTACATAGCTATGCATTTTGAATAAACTTTTTTGATATCTCCATCACATGTGTTTCATATAGAATTTCGTTATGGTACTTATAATCAGCGGTCGAAATTGTGGACAGTGACTAATCGCTAGCTTGTAGACGAGCGCGACGGCCGAAGCGTGCGAGGAGCAACATTTCATAGGCGTACTAAATTTGAATGCGATCAGATATAAAAAATATACAAACATAATTGCATTACATAATATCCATTATTTTAAAGTAGAAACGGTGATATAACGGTTTTTACCAATTTCGAGGCGTTAGATAATAAAAATAATAAGAATATTTCAAAATTTAAAGTTTTTATCTTGTATATCAGTGTACCTAAGTGTGACGTGGTGGTGGAATAAAACGCCACAAAACTGGGGGTAGTCCTTAATTTTGGGTGGCAGTTAATTTAGCGGACGAAGGGTGGCAAATAATATCCACTAAAGGGGTTGGCAGCAGTGGAGACGGGGTGGGTATAAAAAGAGAAAAAAGGATTTAAAAGGCGCCAAAGGTGGTGGTCACCCGGCTCATGCCGCCACAAGATGTTGACTCTTTATACATTTCATATAGGTAATTGTTTTACACGAATATTATCATTATCTCTAAATTAGTACACATTACGTCAGAATCATAACCAACTTCACTATCACTGTATGTTCACTATTTATTAAAATAACCACACGTTCACTTTGGTGTCACATCCACTTCACTATAACATAACACTTTTATTTCATTATCACACTTTCACATCACTGCCACATATTCACTTCACTATCACAATTTAATCTTCACTGTAACACTTTTGCCTTACTGCCACTATGTAGCAAAGTTTTCACTTCATTGTCTTTAATTATCAGTATCAGTAGAGATGTTGCTATCACTGCCACTTGAATCATCTTCTCCTAAATGTATTATGAGTGGGTCTATTAAAACATCTACTGTTGTATCTAGATCCCACATACGTTGCTCTTCCTTCTACACATGCCCAATACACTTACGCCATAATAACTTTACATCACTCAATTTAAAGGTGGTATTATTCTCGAGCGCGTGGGTAGGCAACCAGTAATTCAGAGACGTATTGCAGAAGAAAATACAAGGTCTGGGTAGCGATCTGGTGTCAAGTGAGATAGGCAACCAGTAGTGTCGGAAATATAATAAACAGAATGTTAAGGAAAAATTAAAAACCGATGGTCAGTAAAAGGGTAACAAGGACACCCGAGCGAAGAAGGGAAGAGATTGAAATAGAAACAGAAAGTGATGCCAGTGGAACGGATGAGGGAAAGAAAAAGAGAAGTATGGAAGGAGTAGCTGAGGTATTCAGCTGCAGTAAAAAACTAGCACGATCGCCAGTAAAGAAAGGTGATATGGAGGACAACATGGAAAAGCTGCTGAGAAGGTTGGAAAGTTTAACGCAGGAAGTAAAAGAGGTGAGAAGAGAAAGAGTATAAAGAGGAGATAAGACAACTCAGATGAGAGATTAAGGACATGAGGCAGGAAAATAAGGCGCTTAGAGATGAGAGAGGTAGAAGAAAGAGTAGAGAGTATAGATAAAGAGAAAAGAAAGAAAAATATAGTGGTTCAAGGCCTACAAATTAGTGAAAATTTAGATCAGAATGAGCTGAAAGGACAGATAGAAGAGTTTATAAGAAAGTCAATGCATATGGAGATTGGTACAGACAGAAGCGGTAACGAAAATAGGAGTTAATGTATGTTTAGTAGAATTAAAAAACTTGGAGGACAAGATAAGGATAATGAAAAATAAAAGAAATTAAAGGAGGCAGGAGCAGCCAAAGTCTATATTAACGATGATATGAGCAAAAAAGAAAGGGAAATTCAAAGGAAACTAAGAATGAAAGCCAAAGAAGGATGGAAGGAAAGGTAGCAAAAGTAGGATATCAAAAACTCGTAATAGATAATGAGGTTTGGAAATGGAATAATGATGCAAGCAGGTTAGAAAAAAGGAAGCAAAAAACGAGATATATTACTTAACATAAAAAAAAAATGGCTGGCAATGGACATGGTTATGAGAAAAGGAAACGACATAAATAGAACCAGGAAGAGAAAGTAAAAAATACAGAACGAAGCTAGAAGGACGGAGAGCGGAAAGACAGGAAAAGACGGAAAGCAAGAAGGCACAAATCAAGAAAGAGGAATTAGAATGGAATGTAAGAGGGTTAAATGAGGAAGGATCATTAAAAATCCTAGAAAGAGAAGCAAGTAAAATGGACATAATAGCGATACAGGAGACGCATATAAAGGAGACGGACACATGGAGCGGAGGCGAAACAAGGCGATACGGAACATCATTCTTAGTAAACAAAAATATGAGGGATAAAATTTCTAAATTTGAAGCAATTTCAGATAGGTTATGTATGATTAAAATCAGAGAAGAAATAAACATAGAGATATTAAATATATATGCGCCAACAGAAGAAAAAACAGAAGAAGAAAAAGATGAGTTTGATGAGAAGCTAGAAGAAAATTATGGAAATCTGAATAAAAACACAGTAAGAATGGTGGTAGGGGATGCAAACGCGAAGATAGGGAGAGAAAGGATGTATGAAAGTATAGTAGGGACAGAAAGTAAACACCGAGAGAGCAATGACAATGGGCGGAGGTTGATTGAATTTGCAGAAGAGCAAAAAATGAAAATAAAGAGCACATTCTTTAAGAGAAAAGACATACACAAGGGTACCTGGACCTCTCCAGATGGAGCATATTCGAATCAAATTGATGATATTTGCATAGATGATAATCCCAGAAGCATAATAAAAAATGTTAAGTCATGCAGAGGGGCAGACATAGACTTCGATCACTATCTAGTGAGAATAGATTTGAAGATAAAAAAACCTATGAAAAGGAAAGGATTACAAAGAAAAAAAAAGACAATTAGATACGGCGACATTACAAAATGAGAGAACCCCAAAGAAGTATGAAGAAGAGATAAGGAAAGGTTTGCAAGAAAACATACAGATATTGGAAGCAAATATAAATGAATGGATAAAGATCGAAAATGTCATACAAACAGCAAGTGAGAAAGTAATACCAAAAAAAGAGTTTGCAGGGAGGAAAAGATGGTGAGATGAGGAGTGTATAAGAGAGGCGGAGAAGAGAAATAAGCTAAGAATTAAAGCACTTCAGTCAGTACAAGAGGAAGATAAAGAAAAATACAGGGAACAAAGACGAAAGGCGAAGAAAGTGTTTAGACAAAAGAAGAGAGCAGAACAGCTTAAGAAAATAGATGAAATAGAGCAACATTATAAGAGGAGGAGAGGGGAAATACGTAACTTCTACAGAGAGATAAAGAAGGGAAAAAAGATAAAGAAGGAAGGAATATATGTGAGGGATGAAAGTGGAAATCTAATTGCAGAGGAAACAGAAGTGAGAGAAAGATGGAGGCAATACTTTGCAGATATTTTTTTTATATTTTTAGGTATTAATAATATTGTGTGAAACTAACTACTCTGTGGACAAAAGCCCCAACCAGCGTTGAATTACACCCACAATATCTACCCATATATTCCTTATTATTAGCTTTTGTAACATTTTTTACTGTATTAGAAAGGTATTTTAAGCTAATATAAATCAAATCTCCTACAATTCCTATCAATGAAGTCATATGAATGTTCTCTGATACCAAACATCAGTAAAAAACTTTGCAGATATGTTTAATGAAGAGAGTGTAAGGGAAAGGAGAGGAGCACGAGGAGATGATACCGGGAAGGGAAGAGGAAGTGGATATAGAAGAACCTACAAAAAAGGAAATAGATACAATTATAGAAGTTTTAAAGAATAACAAAAGTCCAGGAAAAAACAGAATAACAGCAGAGAACATTAAGTACGCAGGAGAGGATTTAAGACAAAGAATATACGAAATGATACGAATGATCTGGGGAAGAGAATGTATGCTTGAAGATTGGAGAGATGCTTTGATTATACCAATCTTAAAAAAGGGAGATGCAACAGACTGCAGAAACTATAGGGAAACTATATCATTGTTAGATGTAGGGTATAAAGTTATGGCAACATTAATAAAACAGAGAATAGAACCTATAGCAGAACTACAAGTAGGTTTTAGAAAAAGAAGGTCAACAACAGACCAAATCTTCATAGTGAAGGAAATTCTGACTACATGCTATGAGTATGGGATCAAAGCAATGGTTCTATTTGTGGACTTCAAGAAAGCATATGATTCGATCAAAAGGAATAAACTAAGTAAAATTTTGAAACAATTTGGGATACCAACCAAACTGATTAGGCTATTGAAAATGACCTGAGAAAATACCAAATCCAAAGTACGAATAAAAGGTGACTGTTCGGAAGGCTTTACTATTGATACAGGACTGAGACAACGAGACCCACTCTCAACGCTTCTTTTTAATTTAGTACTAGAAACGGTCATAAGAGATAGTCAGTTGAACAGAGAAGGACACATATTGTTTAAAAGTCATCAAATTGTAAGTTATGCAGATGACGTGGCTATTATTGCTAGAGATAGTAGGGAATTAGAAGTAACGAGAAAACTTGTGAAGGAAGCACGTAAAGTGGGATTACAGATAAATCAAGAGAAAAGTAAGCTTTTGAGAATAGGAGAACAAAAAAAGGATACCAATTTTAAATTGAGAACAGAGCATGGAGAGATGGAGTTTGAGGAAGTTCAAGAATATGTATATTTGGGGGCGCTAATAACAGCTAACTGTGATGAGGAACAAGAAATAAATAGGAGAATAATAAAAGCAAACAGAAGTTCGGCAGCAGTCAACCACTTATTGAAATCAAAAAATTTGTCCAGAGAAGTAAAATGTAGAATGTATAAAACAATTTTGAGACCGACAGCGCTGTATGGTAGTGAAACCTGGGTTCTCAATAAGAAGTCAAGAGAAAACCTTTTATGGTGGGAAAGGAAAATCTTAAGGAGAATTCTAGGGGGTAAGAAGACGGAGGAAGGCTATGTAAGGAGAAATAATGAGGAAATATATGCAATGTACCAGGCACCAACAATAGACAAAATTGTAAAAGCCAGAAGAGTGTAGTGGCTAGGGCATCTAGAACGTATGGAAGATGAAAGGGCAGCTAAGAAAATAGTAGGGAGTAAACCTAACTACAAGAAAAAAAGAGGTAGACCGAGGAAGCGATGGAGAGAGGCAGTGGCAATAGATCTAAGGGAGAAAAATGTAACGGATTGGAAAAGAAAGGCGAAGGACAGAATAGAATGGAGGAGAATAACACAGCTCTGAGCCTAAATGGCCTGTAAACAGCTTTATATATATATATATATATATATATATATATTGTAATGGACACAAAAAGGAAATTTAAATAAAAGTTTCAATTGGTATAAAAAGGACGAATTTAAAAAGTATATTTAGTATATTTATAAATGTTTAGTTATTAGTTAGTAAATGTTTGAAGTTTATAAAGCAATATAAATAGATATCAAAATAAAATAATAAAATGTAAAAAAAAAAGTATGTTCAACTTAGTTTATAATTAGTATAGTTAGTGTAGTGTATTAAAAACTCTCTGTGAGAAAGCAAAAACGTCGCATAGGAACGAAAAGATAAAAAAAGAAAAAAAAAAGAAGTTGTTGATTTAAAAAATAAATAAGATACGAGATTTTGGAGAAGACAAGAAAATTTTGGAAGAATTGTAAGAAATTAGTAAGAAAGAAACCGTACCTGAATAAAGTTAACCTACAAGTATAACAAACATTGTATATCGAAATCCAATCCAGCAGAGCGAAGAAAACTACATTGAGGGTTATATTCACTATTTACCACAGCACAGGGAAAATATAACCAAGAAAACTACAGTAAAAGGTATTATATTTTAATGACAATCTGTTACAAGACCGAAGCAGTGAGTACTGGACATTTGCAAAGCGGGTGTCAAAGAAATCTGACAGTTAGAAGGCGCTAAATTCAAACAACAACAGTGAGCAGTTCTACAAGGCATCTACAGATAAAGACAAGTATTTAGAGACAATCACAGACGAGAAAACGACAGAAAATTGGAAGGTAAAATATTAGACTTTTATTAAATGGTGTTTCAAGACTGATTTAAGGGACTTTGAACAGGGTTACAAAAATTTTATAGTTGCTAATGATAATGTTAATTATAGAAATTAAGTAGAGCAGGTTTTACGTAGGGTAATTTTAAATACTTTAAATAAATATTGGATGATATCTATTTATAATAAAATTGTCTTAATTTTTTTTATATAAAAAAAAAATATAATTTTTAATACAAACTTCACTGAACCGCTCCTGAGAGAAAGGTTTCTCATGCTAATAATTAAAAATTTTGATAAACTTGTTTCATAAAATAAAAATAAATAATAATGATAATAAAGAATATTAATGTTTGAAGCAAAAAAAAAAAAAAAATACAATTCAAGAACTTTGTTGAAAATTAAACTTAAAAAGTGTTATACTTTAGACTGGTGCTTTAGAAAAGAACGGTAAGTGATATAATTCTGAGCTATCCGGGAAAACACAAATACACATAAAATTTCACATTACAATATATATATATATATATATATATATATATATATATATATATATATATATATATATTATTTTGTGCTACTGCGGTTTTTATTTGTACCCAAACTAACTCTATTGGATTTAATTCACTATGGTATGGCGGTAAACAGAGTATATGAATTCCTCGCGCTTTGACCATCTCATCTACTACATATATTACTTAATATATCGACCTTTTTCTCTTTGGACAATTTTTAATAATTGTGGTTTGAGCATGGTGTATATTCAATATTCTTTGATTTTAACCATTTAATAATATCTGCTTTCCTTGATGCTGATGGTGGTAACTTTTCGACTCTTCTGCTATGATAACTTGCGTGCAATGGAACTCTTGGAGGGGAAGTTGGAATTAAACAGACTCTCCGGGTTGCACACGTTTAATACAGTTTTCAAAAAAGATCATCTAAAATACCACATGTTACATACAAATTTGTTTCAATAAATAAGTTTGACCAACAGGGGGTAGATTATTATTTATACACACCTAAAATACCACAGGCGAAAAATGAATAATTCTTAGGATTTTTCAATTACAACCACAAGTGGCATCTAAGAGAACTTTATACAATATGTTAGTAATATTAACTGGATCTTCAACCAGAGCTTGGCATAAAATAGTAAAAAGCTAATAAAAAAAAGCATTCGCCTATCAGTACTGTTTTTCTTTCTCCCTCGTAGTCGACGCGTTTAAACTCAAAGTATATAGGTATGAAATAAACAATAATTGTGGGTGGCCTAATGAACAGCCACAAGCAAATGATTGTCGAATCTAGGCAACCCGAAATATACTAAAGTAAAATGTTTAATCTAAACCGAAATAAAACACCTAATATTAGTAATATTTATATTTGACAGGACAGACGACAGAACAGTGACAAGACAAAACAACTGATGAAAATTTGTGTTTTGTTACATCTCACCCCCCTGACCCGTTGAGTTGTGGTATAACTTTATCAGAACTGTGACATAATATAGTGATTAGCAAATAATTATTTCAACAACTCACGGTGGCATATAGTTGTATCGTTTCAAGTGGCTAGCGTGGAATACTCCCCGTTCCTTTTGATTTTCCATATAACCCAACACGTAAGTATCATCTCGAATTTCTTTCTTAATACGATAAGGACCTTCAAAAAGCAACAATAATTTTTTTGTTTCAGCCTTTAATGCGGATGAGAGGTTATTTGCTTTCAGCAGGACCGCATCGCCAATGGCGAACCGTACATAGGGGCGACCGGGGTACCGAATTGCCCGACGCTCTGCCTTAGACTTGAGGGAAGCCTCTGCCAGAACCAACTTTTGCTCTGGAGAGAGTAAGGTACAGGCTGGTGGAGATACCGAAGGAGGTAGTAATCTATTTCGATCCTCACCGAACTGTAACTCGTTAGGAGCAAATCCGGTAGCCTCATGTACTACTGAATTCAAAAATTCTTCGAACAAGGAAATGTTAACCGCCCACTTACTATGATGGTCGTGGCAATAGGTACGTAAAATACGTGCTATTTCCCTCATACACCGTTCGGAGGGGTTTGCACGTGCATGACGCACGGAAACATAAACCAGTCTTATACCGAGTGACTCAAACGTAAACTTCCATAACTTAGAGGAATACTGGGTAGCATTATCGTGCAATATTCGCTTAGGTTGACCATGCACGGGGAAGTATTTTTTCACTAGGCAATTTATCATGACGCGAGAAGTGGCTTTTTTCAGGGGAAACAAAGTAATATATTTAGTAAAAACATTAAACACCACAAGGATGTAGCAAACCCCTGCACGACTACGGACCAACGGTCCCAAAACGTCAATAGCCAAAAGGTCCTCTTTAGATTCAGGTACAATTTGTTTTTGGGGAGGATTTGGTAAAATAGATATTTTTGCCTTTTGACAAATATCACACGTTTTAATATATTTTTTTTATGGTGCGTTGCATATTATGAAAATGAACCTCATCCCGCAGGGCTACCCATGTTTTGTACACGCCAAAATGGCCTAAGGAAATATGGAAATTAATAATGATATCCTTTATTAAACACTCAGGAATACATAATAAAAGAATATTTTCGTCTGAACCTCTTTTATACAAGATGTCCTTTATCAAAACATATCGCTTATTTAAGGTTTCGTCACTATTTATTTGGTTTCGAATATTCACGAGTCTGGGATCTTGCAACTGATATGACTTAATATTTTTCAGTATGTTTTGGAATTGCGAGGGCAAATGCAAGGCGAACATTTGAAAACACTTATCAGAAGGTGTTGGTAAGCGTCCACAGGCGTGCCTGGAGAGAGCATCGGCCGCGACGTTCTCCCGTCCAGGGATATGTACTATATCGAAAGAAAACTCCTGTAAAGCCAGGGCCCAACGAGTAATGCGAGGTGAGAGGAGCCTACACGTGTTTAAATAAGTTAGCGCCCGATTATCAGTATACAGGGTGAATTTACTAGAAAGTAAATAATTCCTCCAACGCTGAAGACAATATAGGGCAGCTAAAACTTCCTTTTCATTCGAGTGGTAGTGGCGTTCTCGTTCGATGAGTAACCTACTTGCCCAGGCTACAACCCGCTTTCGATCATCGACCACCTGAAACAGCTGACCTGAAATACCGATGTCACTAGCGTCTGTGGTTACATGCCAAGGTAAATCGTGGTTTGGATGGTATAGAAGAGTCGCAGTCTGCAGTTCTTCTTTCAAACCTTGAAACGCTTGCTGCTGAGCCTGTCCCCACTTCCATCGACTTTTTTTACGTAGCAGCTGCGTCAGAGGTTCCGACAGTTCTGCAAACTTGGGTGTAAAAAACCTGTCAAAATTACAAAGTCCCAAAAATCTTTGGACTTCCTTCATATTCCTAGGCACCTGGTAGTCAACGATAGCCTGAACCCGTGCAGGATCTGGACAAACCCCTTTAGGACTAACTATATAGCCTAAAAAGTGCATTTCAGTTTGGAAAAAACTACATTTTGATATTTTAACAGTAAAACCGCAATCTTGCAGGCGACTGAAGACCTGCTCCAAATGCTGTAAATGTTCTGAAAAGGAAAAAGAGGCAACGAGTAGGTCATCGACATAGCTAATTAGAAAATCGTCATACGCTCTTCCGAAAACTGTATCCATTGCCCTAGTAAAGGAACTAACAGCTGTCGATATGCCAAAAGGGAGTACGCAAAACTGGTACGTTTTTGTGCCCACCATGAAGCCCGTGAATTTTCTGTCGGACTCACGCAACGGTAATTGCCAGTAGGAATGGGATAAATCTATCTTGGACAGATATTTCTTGCCATTTAGAGTACGAATGATGTCTCCTATTCGCAATGGGAGTTCACGATCTGGTTCTAAAACCGAATTTAGATGGCGTGCATCTAGACAAACGCGTACCGAACCATCCTTTTTTATTGTAGTCATAAGTGGTGAGATATACGGGGTGCTGGCTCGTTCAATGACCCCCCAGCTCTCCATTTGTGAAATGGCTTTTGCCACAGCATCTCTGTGTGCCACTGGAATTGGATAGGGCTTTATAAAAAATTCCTTATCATCTTTTAACTTGAGAGTATGTTCGTACAAACTGGTACGACCCGGTATATTTGAAAAAATACTACTATACTTATTTAGTAAATCTTTAAAACACAATTTTTCTGTTTCAGACAAACAACACTTAGACAACACTAACGAAAAATCTGAACGTTTAGGTTCCAATTCACCGGAATACTTGCTAAGGGAACAATAAGTGTTATTATTCACTAAAGCAGCAATTTCGATAGGTGCTGGGTCCTTGAAGGCATGATTTGTTTGCACTTCCGGAACAAAAACAGATTTTCCGCCTAATTTTAATTTTAGAACATTTTCATCCAAACAAATTTTGGCATTATGTAGCCTTAAAAAGTCTACACCTACTATTAATGGGTAAACCAGTGAAGGGATCAGTAAAAATTCATGTGAGAATATTTCACCACATATTGTAAAAGTGAGCAGAGCCTGGATCGAAACCTTTTTATATTTACTTTTAAATGCTCCGATTACTCGGACACCGGTGCAAGGAAAACTTGGAATAATTTCTTGAGCTTCGGACAGCTGTGACCAGACCTCATCGGAAAAGGCACATATTGTACTACCCGTATCGATCATAGCTGGGTATGTATACCCATATAACTTGATACAAATTATGAAGGTTCGAGTGTCTGCAGGCTTGTGATCAAAATCACACTCCTCCAGCAACTCGCTTACTGGATTATTTTTGATGATCATTTGGTCGGTTTTGTTTAAAATACTTCCCACAACCGACTCTACATGTGGGAGTCGTCCTCGTTTTCCAAGAACTCTTCGTCCCTAGCCTCGAGAGTACAAACTGTTTTTTCAGTTTTATTATTTTTAAAAAAAGGTTTGGGTCCATTGCTCGACTTTTTATTATAATAAGAAGAATGATTTGTATCATTAGTATTATTATTATTTGTATTGGTCATGAAAGTCTGTTTTTTCTCTGTATTTTTAAAATAATAATCTGCTTGCCTTAGCCTATCTAAAGCTGCAAGAAGACTATTTGCACCTACCAAAGTTGATGCGACATTTGGTGGAAAGTGACGAGCAATTGTAGCTATTAGCTGTTCGACACAGTAAGGAGGGGACAAATGTTTAGCCATAGCTACATACTTGCTAAAATATGTAACGAAAGAACCATCATTATTAAATCTACCTGATTCTAGTTTTAATTTTACTTGTAACTGTTGGTTAGGCCCCCAAAATTGTTCCAAGAATGCTTTTTTAAATTCTGGGTAAGTAGTAAATGTATTGCTGAAGGCATTGAACCAAGTTTTGGCTGAATTTACAAATAAACCTGATATTACTAGCGCTAATTGATTCATACTAGCATTGCTAGTGTTTAGATAAGTTTCAATATAATTTAAAAAATCTACAGGGTGTACGTTGCCCTCAGGACAAAAGGTAGGTAACACTTTAAGAACATTTGTATCTAGAATACATCTAGGTCCATTTAGATTAGTATGGTTGCCATATTGCAAACCCCAAGAAGGCATTGTATAGTTTGCAGTTATTTGTGTGGCTTGAGTTAGGTTTTGAAGAGGTATATTTGAATTATGATCTAGATTTTGAAATCTAACATCGTTAACTCGCAAACATTGCATTGCCTTAGATACTTCACTAGATATTATATCAGCAAGTTCTGACTTTGAAATAGCTAACGTGACATTATTTTCAGCTTTATTTAGATCACTGCCTACTGCTCCTAGTGTTTCTGGAGGGAAATTCTGAGCTTCAGTTGTTGTCTCGTGAACTGGAGTAGGCAAGCCAGATAACGATGGAAATGAAACATTGTTACCTTGCGTATGATGTCCCTGAGCTACTCGAATAGGTGTTCGGGGCAGACCACCTCCGATTGTCGTACCCTGCATATTTTGGCCAACTATCCTCCTGGTTCTCAGGTTGTAAGAGGGAGAATTATCCTGTTCCATGATGATATACAGGACCAAGCCTCTAGTTGGGCGCCAAGTTGCAATGGAACTCTTGGAGGGGAAGTTGGAATTAAACAGACTCTCCGGGTTGCACACGTTTAATACAGTTTTCAAAAAAGATCATCTAAAATACCACATGTTACATACAAATTTGTTTCAATAAATAAGTTTGACCAACAGGGGGTAGATTATTATTTATACACACCTAAAATACCACAGGCGAAAAATGAATAATTCTTAGGATTTTTCAATTACAACCACAAGTGGCATCTAAGAGAACTTTATACAATATGTTAGTAATATTAACTGGATCTTCAACCAGAGCTTGGCATAAAATAGTAAAAAGCTAATAAAAAAAAGCATTCGCCTATCAGTACTGTTTTTCTTTCTCCCTCGTAGTCGACGCGTTTAAACTCAAAGTATATAGGTATGAAATAAACAATAATTGTGGGTGGCCTAATGAACAGCCACAAGCAAATGATTGTCGAATCTAGGCAACCCGAAATATACTAAAGTAAAATGTTTAATCTAAACCGAAATAAAACACCTAATATTAGTAATATTTATATTTGACAGGACAGACGACAGAACAGTGACAAGACAAAACAACTGATGAAAATTTGTGTTTTGTTACATGCGTTATCCATCACAACAACTGCTCCTGGTTCTACATATGATAAAATAGATTCAAACCATTTTTCAAATACTTCACTGTTCATATCTTCATGGTAATCTCCCGTCCTACGTGATTCAAAAACATGCAAGCCATTTTCTAAAAATCCCGAAGCGCTTCCAATATGTGTTATTATTAATCTACGTCCTTTTCCAGAAGGCGCCTTTAATCCTGTAGAAAATCCATCTAAAAATGCTTCTCTTTTACTTCGAACGTTACCATCCTGCCAAACTTTTGATACCGTATAACCTTCGTTTACCCATGTTTCATCCATGTAATATATCTTTTTGCCCGATGCACGAAATTCTCTTAGTTTTTCTAAATATTCTCTTCGCCATACTACAATTTCAACTTTTTCAACGAGCATACTTTTACGAAAATTCATGTCATGCATTCTTCTTCTAAGAACTTTGTCAGATAATTGAGGCATGTCCTCATCTTCAGCTATCGTAGCTTGAATTTTTTTTATCGTCGGTATTTCATTTCTAAAGAAAAATCCATGAATTTTCCTGCGAATGGCGTATTTTACATCATCAGCGCCTTCTGTTTTTTTTCCTTCCTCGTGTTTCTACGTTTTTCTTCTTTGGATTTATTTCCACACTCTTTTTTATAACACGATATACAGTAGAAACTGACACTTGTGTTAACGAACTACACATATCAACAGCTTCACTAACAGTTATGTGGTAGGAAAATAATGTGTAATATCTTATAAAAATATATGCTTAATAGTAATAGTGGTTTTATATTATCTATTAGTCACTGTCCACAATTTCGACCGCTGACTATAGTACCATAATGCATTCATTATTGGACTAAGTACCATAATGAGCTTCCTTATGTCATCAAAATTGAGTGATATAACATTGTCATTATAACATGCCATCAGATAAATGTTTTTTATACGTATGCTTTAAACATATTTCTTTCAAACTTGTATGAAAAACACATACTATATGAGTAATATATAATTAAAACTTATTTTGGTTATAGATTTACACTGATTTTAACTTAACTAACTGAAAACTGCATAGTTTTTTGATATTATTTTAAAACGTATATACACTCTGGCAAAAAAAACCGGCCACTAAAAACTAGCCCCAATTTTAAAGTTGGCTTCCTCGAGAGCTGCTTATTTGATTTTGATGATCTTTTTTTAAAATTGTACATTGATTTCTCAGAAACGGATGCTATGTCGGAAATTTTTATTCGGAATTTAATTTGAGTATATACGAGACGCAACAAAAAGTCGAAGTTTTTTTCCCCGAAACACTCTGTGGGTTGCAGCAGCTACAGTCGCTGTTGCTAACTGGAGTCACACTGTAGCCTCATCTTTTGTGAACATTTTGTTTTTTTAATCACGACATTATCTCTGATTTTATTGGAGATACACTGTTTTAAAACGAACGTCT
Source organism: Monochamus alternatus (assembly GCA_037114965.1). NCBI lineage: Eukaryota > Metazoa > Arthropoda > Insecta > Coleoptera > Cerambycidae > Monochamus > Monochamus alternatus. The sequence goes on along the minus strand of CM073428.1, from coordinate 43,572,945 downwards.
GGGAAAAAGGCTTCACAGGCAGAAATTTCTAGGTGTAAATAATCAAGGCGGCATAGGCGGAAACGGATTGATTGTTTGAAATATGACAATTAAGAGTTTGTCAAGGTTTGTCAAATTTAAAAAATTCCATTATCTGTAACGGATGTTGTTGATCTGCGAATTGCACTTCAGGAAGAATTTAATGCAATTCCACAAGGATTTGTTACAAAACTTATTGATTCGATGCCATGTCGATTTAATAAAGCCATTTTGAAGCGTGGAGGCCACACTAGATATTAGTTCCTCAAAATTTGTTTATCTATTTTTAAATTTCAATTGTTTTCACATTAAATCTACGTTTTGATGTTTATCTATCTAACTTGTTTTCTGTTTTTTCCGAGACGTTCGTTTTAAAACAGTGTATTTCCAATAAGAACAGAGATAATGTCGTGATTAAAAAAACAAAATGTTCACAAAAGATGAGGCTACAGTGTGACTCCAGTTAGCAACAGCGACTGTAGCTGCTGCAACCTACAGGGTGTTACAATTTAGAGAAAAAAACTTCGACTTTTATTGCGCTCCATATATATTCAAATTAAATTCCGAATAAAAATTTCCGGCATAGCATCCGTTTCTGAGAAATCAATGTACAATTTGAAAAAAAGAATATCAAAATCAAATGAGCGGTTTGCGAGGAAGCCAACTTTAAAATTGGGGCTAGTTTTTAGTGGCCGGTTTTTTTTGCCGGTGAGTTTATATTATAGTTTTATATATGTTCTTTAAATATATATACTAACTGTATATATAGACAACGTTTTTTATAGGTATCTCATAAATATATGTAAATGCAGGGAATATTTGAGAATTTATTTATTAGGTAATTTATTAATAGCTATTAATTTCTAACCAATGCCAATGTTGTGATGACTACTTCCAGATATAAACATACTGATCTGTTTGGTGACAATTCAATCTTCAATCAACAATTTATAATTGTTTCACTTTTATTCACCTTAACCTTAGACATTCTGTATGTTTTGTTTCAACAAATATGTTATGTAAATTTTAATAGAAGTTTATTTATTTATTTGTTATATTTTATTTGCACTCAAATATCTAGTTATACTTTATAACAATTATATTTCCTATGACAATCACATGCTCATATCACGTTACATAATAATTATTAGGTACACCATATAGAGTATATAAATCAAACAGATGTTTATTATTTCTATTTTGAAGATTTGTCTGTTCTAGTTATATCTTAAACAAAAAAAACGTAACGGAATTTCAGTTTTTAAATTTGTAATAAATAAATCACAATTCCCCATAAATTACTTAATGCTTTGTATTTATCTTTCGAAATATGTAACGGGATAAAACCTTAATAGAAAATAAAATGTCTATATTTTTTGGAAAAAAAAGTATGTCGGTTTACATGATTTATAAAATCTAGTACAATTCTAGTAGTTTTATTTCTATTAGTTGGTACAATCGACCTGACCAAAGTTAGCAATACTGAACTCTACCGGCTGACATCGCAGTTTGGACTTTGTCTCCGTTCCTTCACAGTTCAACAAAAGCAAAATAATTGCCATTATGTATTTTTATTCCCAATTTGTTTATAATCTGGAACTAGGTTTCGTTTTAGTTTGTGCTTACCATGTAATAATAATCTACAAGAAATATAGGTAGGTTAGATATTAAACGTTAATGTCTGTACTTTATAAACAAGTTAACTAAAAAATAGAAAATATTTCGGTTTTCATTTTTTTTTCTCAAAAACGGTTAAACTTATAAATCTAAAAATCGGTGAATACATTTAGTTAATTAAGTGACATTGTTGAATACGATTTTTACTTTTACCAAATGTCTACAAAGGTGGCAAGCACCAACCTCTGATGTTGTTTTTAATTAGAACTTTTTATTCTAAACGTTTTTGGATATGAAAAAATTACAGTAAATAGAACAATCAATTTACAAAATTTTCCCCCTCTTAGTATTTTTATGCACACGCGTTTTCTTTTAAAAAAATAAAATCCACATATGTACATATCCTCGGGTGTGGAAAATGCAAGCAAAATAATTCATATGAAATGTAGTAGGCTACTGTAACTTTGATGGTTTTATTGTTTGGATTGTCATTAACAATTAATGTCAGATATCTACCAACAAATTAGTTATTCTTTTCTGTTAATTTCTATTGCAATTATGAATTTTCAATATTTTCAACGAAATCAAAAATTCCAGTCAGGTACTGCGTAGTGTAAATTTAAATTTTTTACGAAGACTTCAGCTGTGACCCACATCTAGGAAGGCATTTTGAACAGCACATGTAAACATTTAATAAAATTAAATTTAGCCTGTAGCTTCATTTCTATGTATTTACAACAACAAATATTAGTGTTCTTTACCGACTGCCACATTAGCCACCATATTTAAACATTTTGCATTTCGCCCTTTCCAATTTCTGAGTTTACTACTTGATAAAAATGATTCAAATTTGGCACATTATGTCTAAAATTAAAACCACCAGCCTACTATGAATTATTTTACTTGCATATTCCACACTCGAGGATATGTATGTATGTGGATTTTATTTTTTTTTAAAGAAAACACCCGTCTGTATAAAATTACTAAGAGGGGGAAAATTTTGTAAATTGATTATTTTATTTACTGTAATTTTTTCATATCGAGAAACGTTTAGAATAAAAAGTTCTAATAAAAAAAAACAACAGAGGTTGGTGGTTATCACCCTTGTACACATTTGGTAAAAATAAAAATAGTATTCAACAATGTCACTTAAATGTATTCACTAATTTTCAGATTTATAAGTTTAACAGTTTTTGAGAAAAAAAAATGAAAACCGACATTTTTTCAATTTTTTAGAAGTCCTTATCTCGTAAGGGAGGGCTCAAATCGAAATATTTTATAGAAAGGGCCCGCCCTAAAACGACCCAAGGAACACACCCTCCAAAGGAGCGCACATCATTATAGGTCACCCTGTATAAGTTAGAAGTTGTGTGTTCCGAATAGAAACAACTTTAAATTTTTCAATACTTAGTATTCATTCTCATTATATTCATACTTACAAGATGGGAAAAATTGTATTTGTGATATTATATCTACTTATGTTTTTTTTTCAGTTTTGTTTTATTTACTGATCTACTGTTACAAAATGGCCACCACTCCAACCTGCCTTTTTTCATATACTTTTATAACAAATGTGGATATATTATGTATTTAACTGCATAATTAGTATGAAATAATAATAAAACCTATTTATGTTATTTAAACAAAACAGACAGAAAGACTGAATAGATGTATGGAAAATTCTAATATCCTAGGCCTACAAAATGTTTTGCTTGATTTTACATTTTATGTAATTAAAATTTTTCTTTAATAACATTTTGTAGCATCTCATACATTTGACTAGTGAAAAAGAAGAGCTCGATCCTAAAAGGTCATATTTCAATGACATGTATAATCACTTATCTGAGGGCACCCTATATGTAATAAATTATTATAATAATTAATAAATCTTTACTACTCACTGTCTGGTAGTATTTTATAGATATATTTCCCATACCAAAAATATTCTAAATGTTTATTACCTGTATGCATGTACGTGTGTATGTAATTTTTTCTATTTTTTTTTTTTTACTTCAAAAGTTTCCCTTTAAGTCTCGTATACAAACAAAAAATATTTTTATATCATGTTTCATAACAAGGTGAGTTGATTTTTAATTTTCAATGGGCATCCATTGTCCAAAAAACTAACTGCATTCTTCTTTTCCAGGATGTGTGTTAGTGCCATCAAATCAAGTGTATTGTTATGTGTTTTTTGAGTTAGAGCGTAATTTTGCTTGATTCAACAAGGTTGGTACGCTACAAACTTCCTGATGGCGTTATGTTTACATACATAATATCGTCATAACATTTCAGCATGTTATTTAAATTTACCACTATTTATTCGCACTTTCTGCATTTCTTTACCCCCAGATTTGAAGATCACACCATACATTTGGAGGGGGGATGGAGAGAATACAAGCACAAACAGGAGTTTGTCGGTCTCGTGTATTGGTTGTAAATTCACAATGCCTAATTATACAAATTTCTAATATGTGGAAATGGTAGTTTTATACGGAGAATGCGAGAATGTTTGCGAAATACATGCCGCAGCTGTTGAATATCGGAAACGTTTTCCTAACAGTGTACAAGCGACTTCGCGATACGGGTTCTGTGAAACCGCGTCTACTATTTCTATAAGAATCATTTCAAGGCTATTGGAGATATCCCAAAGCAAGGTCTGCAGAATATTACGTGAAAACTCACCCGTATCATTTTCAGAAAGTTCTGGTTTAGAATCTGCTGATTTCCCCAGCCGTCTTGAATTTTGCAATTGGCTGACCCTAATTTTATTAATAAAGTGCAACTTTATTCGAACTGGCATTTTAAACAGGTTAGTACCATATTACTTAAAAAACAATAAATTTCTAGGCTAGATGTACGTAACTACAAACTAAATAATTAATTGTACTTAAGAGTAATAATAAAAATTCATATTCAATTGTAAAACGTAGTGAAAACATAATATCAAAATTATTAAACTGTAATAACCTAACATTCGAACATATTTATTTATTATCTAAATTTGTTTTTATTAATTATTAATATTTAAGGAAAATTCATTCATATATCTAGATAAAAAAATTAACTTTACTCCTTGTCATTAAATAACAGTACAAAAACTTGGTAACTAGGTTATTGACCTAATAATACGGTAGATCAAGATTCAATAACTTTTATGAGTATCAGATCAGAGGCGTGCCGTTTCGGTTTTGGACAGTTTTTTTGCCGACAACACGAAGGTTTTTTATTACTTAGTATTTAAACACGAAACACTTTTCAGCTTCTCTTAATAATTTACCCATCGGGTATAGGTTTTTTATGTAATGTACCTAAATGGTTTATTACTCGGTTTATTATTAGATACGTTGGAGTTTTGTGATTTCAATGTTAAATATTTTTTAATCTGTAACTAAGCTAATTTTATTGCAGTCATAGCGACCACATTTGGTCAAACGAAAATCCACACGCTACTCCTCGGTTTAGCTTTCAGAGGCGATTTGTTGTCAACGTATGGGCAGGAGTGTACGGGGATCGTTTGATTAGATCGGAAAACCTGAATGGATCGCAATTTTTAATAGAATTATTTGATTATTATTATTTGCGTATTAACATTTTAAGTTATTACTGGCTGAACTGAGCAAGAACAAATGAGATTCTAAAATAGTCAGTACAACTGTTTATTTGTGATGTCTAATACCTAGGTAGGTACTAGGAAAATATTTCAATTTGGAAACACCGCATCAGGTCGACATCGAGTTGAACTGTGAGCTGTAAACGACCAAGGCTGTGAGCGGTCAATAACAGTCTGAAACGGAGGTTTAAATAATGATTTGAAAATATTTTTTTTCGCCGTAAATATGCATTTAGATTTTTTTAATTGCGTATTCATATTATACTCATTCCCTATATCCTCTTAAAATTAATGACATTATGACTGACTCACCCTGTATACTACTCGAAACGTTTAATAAAACACTTATTGTTGCGTGGGATGTCAAAACTATTTTACTAATTAAAACCATAAATTAATTCAGGCAGTTGAATTTGCTGGATAAAAATAGGTGTTGTAAAATGTAATTTATTTCTATATTTTTAATTATTTTTGAAATGCTCTTTTTGATTTAATTTTTTTTTCAATTGTAAGAGTCCCCTGTACATTCTAAAATTGTTTTTTAGATAAGTTCTGAATCACCCTTTATACTGATGCAAGATATACTTATCTTTACATAGAGTATAGTAAAAATAGTGAATATTTCTCAAGTTTTGGAAATATTTGTTTTTATTGGACAAATACTGGTTTACATAAAAATAAAATACGAAAATCCACATGCCTAAGAATATTCAAATAAAACGACTAGGCAGACAAGGCAGAATTAATATACTTAATTAACTGTACAAGGCATTGTGACTGGAAATATGGATGAGATGCAACGTAGGTTGTTTCAAACCTTTCAACTGGAAAAAGATGGGGATAGTGTCAGGTACCCTCTAAACCTTTTCAGTTTCGAACAAGGCTATGGTGAGGTTAAGAAGAAATTGGAAAAAGTGGTCGATAAGGTAGGACAATTTAATCAGGGTAAAGGATAGACACAATATGATTAGCGAGAGAACCGAAGAACATCATTTAATCCTCTGAGTGGAATGATGAACAAATGATGCTGAAAGATTTATGCAAAAGCACTTGATTTTCTATAATTAAAAAAGGCCGTTTATGCACTGCTAACACAGGTAGATATGCGTAGCAATTACTATCAATGTGTTTAACTAACCTTTTTCTTAAAAACTGTTTTAATTTTTTTAGTAAACGAAATTACATAGTTAAAGAACATTTATTTGCATAAAAATGATAAAACTGACTAGCCCTATGTTCATAAACAATGTATAAAATCAATCAGATATTTAAAACCTCAGTAAATTATCAATTAATTTTGCCTTTGGTGTTTCTTTAGATTTTGAAATTAAATTTGAAAATGTTATTAAGTGCAATCCAATACCATGTCCATGAGTACGTACGTAAATGGGAGGAGCAAAATATCCCATTCTTCCAAGTTTCAAACACAAGGAGTATCTCTATTAAATTTGAAACTGATACGTGAAAAAACAATTTTAAAAGTTCAAGGTCAACATTCTGTATCTTTTAAGAAAGGTATTTTTATATTAGGTAAGCACAGTTAAATCGTAGTAGTACCTTCATAAATGATTACAAGCCACGTAACCTACGTGCATATGCAACCAACATTGCACCGTTAGTACGAGTCGAAGCTCTCGAGCAAAAAATCCCCAAACACAGTGGAGTGGTTGAAGGGAATACTCATGTAAACAAAATTGTTTCTGAAATTGCGTACATAACCTAATAAATGATGAACTATTGAAATTAAATATATAAAATTTAATATTGCATAATTACTGACAAAAATAACTTATTTTTTTCATTTGAAATGTTTTTAATTGTATTAAAAAGAGAAAACTGTCAAACTTCACTTGTTATTGAACAAATTGGAAATTTTTACTATAAAAGAGAAAAAGAAAATGGGAACATATAACTGATTGTATTGCAGAATAAAAGAAACAGATAGTTTATTGTACGATTAAGATTTATTTACAATATTCAGGATAATAACATTATATATTGTAGTGTTTAAAAGAATTTATTTCTGACATTTTTTAGTTATTTATTTTGTTAAAGTATTTTGACACACTAAAATAAAAATTTAAAAATTAGTAAATAAACCCTTGTGCTGAAAGAATCAGTCAAGAGATATACAGCTGTATTCTGTATCTTATAGGTTAAAAATAACCATCCGGTTAAAATATTAATGTTAACCCTACTGCTAAAAATAATAACTCCAATAGTTATTCTGTATAAGTTTTATTAACGGCCCAGTTAAAATTAATTTGCAACCATATGCTAATATTTCAGTGTTAGTGAAGTTAGCAGTAAGGTAAAAACATAGACTATTCAGTCGATTGTCATAAAATTGCTCTAAAAAATGAATTGTAGCTCTTGCAATGTGAGCAGTTGCTCCATCTTGCTGCAAGTAACCTACTTGTAACTCGTCATCATGTAACTGTTCTAAAAATGGCTCTAAAATAACGGTTCGATATCTTTCGGCATTTATAGTTTCATAGAATATAGGCCTTACTATACGTCTTCTTGATATCGCTGCCCAAATGCCAACTTTTACGGGATGTAAACTGGTTTCTACAAATAAGTATATGAGGATTTTCTTCAGTCCAGATTCTATAATTTTTACTATTTACATGATAAGTCCAATAAATTATTGTTCATGTTTTCTTAAAGCCATTCGCAATAGTGTAATCGTCTTCCATAGTCGACGGGACGTAATTCCTGCATAACAGTTACCTTGTATGGGTAAAAATGCAACTGTAATTTTCCGCACAAACATTTATGATGAATGTTATGATTTGGCTACTATTAAAATTCAAAGACAAGTCACAGAATAGAATCGATTTTCGCCAATAAACAAAAACACTTATTATAAAATAATTATTTATACATATTTATTTTAGAGCAAATGAAGAAGTCATATATACACAGGAAAAATTAACTACATTTGGCAGTAAATTTGAAAAAAACAATATAATTCGTTGCTTACTTTTGAAAAATTTGCTTTTAGATTAACAAAGGAAAATAATAAACACAAACTGAATCTACAAAGTGGCAGTAACATACATTTTAGGCTAATATAAATATAAATGATATTCAAGTGGTTAGGATTAGTAGGTAGTTGACATTGACAACATGAATTTATTGGGTTGTGTAAGGTTGGCGACAAATTAACCAATAAAAAGCTAGCTTTCTGGCGCGAGAAATTTGAATCACTCGTTTTAGTTTAAAAATAGAAAATATTTAATAAAAGACTATAGTCATAAATTATTTCTAACGTTTTAAATGTGCCGATAATAAGATTGTCATATAATTTTTTTAAGGGGAATGAATTCCTAGTCAAATTTATTTATACACAGGAATTTTAGAATCGAGGCCCAAAGTTGTGTTTTTACTACTTGTGGGAATTTGCAAATTATTTACCAAAAATTTGCTTAAACATGTGTTGTATAACTTTATTTCAATACTGCAACCATAATAAATTACAAATTTAAAATTCTCTGTTCTATAAAAACGTTAACCTACATGTGTGGTGTCATGAAATTATCGGATAAATACGGGATTTTGCTAATTTTGACTGAAAATTTTAATTTACATCTATTTTTAAAATATTTTACTATTTAAACACCTAATATTGTACAAAAATTGGGCTTTTATTGTATTTTATAAGGCAGTTTTAATCAAAAGTATTATGAGTTACTATAAAATCAGATGTTTCACATAGACTTTTACAGGAAAAAACTGGTTTAAAACCTCCAGTGATTGATAAAGGTACTCTTTAGTACAAATATTTTTCCAAATAATATATTTTTAAACAGATTTAATCTATTTTCTTTAAATTATTATTATCAGTTATAAAATTAGTATAATAGTTATATAAGAGTATTAAACAGAATATGTTCTAAAATGCTGAACATTTAATTCATAATATTTCTCTGCCATTTTTTTAGGCAAGACAATTTTTAATTGAAAATAAAAAAAATTCACTGTAGGGGCAAGAATTCAGTAGACAGTACATTTTATGGAACTACACAATTATACAAGGTGATTCTAAATATACTACCAGTTACTGCATTTTCTGGACCCCAAAATAAGACGAGAAGTATATAACATGTATTATGAATTGCATATAGGATATGAAAAGTTAGTTCCTTATAACAGTTTCATATTATTATTTCCCAAACGTGTAGAGATAAACTAATAATATTTGGCAATGCTCAAATTTGTTGTGTTTTTAAACTTTTTTTTTACAAATTCATAGCAAATATGAAAACTAAAAATTTTTACATAAAAAAGGTGGCACTCATCTAATGTTAATAACATATTCATATGTTCAGAGTTTGCAAAATGTTTAATTTTTTGCAGCGATTGTCAATTGCTTGTAAACCAAAATTTTTGTAACAAAAAACCACACGATTTATCCATGGTTATTGCAAAGCAGTTTTTTTGTAGCCAAATTTTTATTTGCTAGACGAGCTGCTGACATTTTTTTACTGTTTTAGAAAGGTATTTTAAGCTAATATAAATCAAATCTTCTACAATTCCTATCAATGAAGTCATATGTATGTTCTCTGATACCAAACATCTAGGTATGCTAATGAACAATTCCACAGACAAAGCTCTATTCAATAATTATCTAAAGAAAATAATCTAATTTACTCACTCTATAAAAATCTAACTTCACTTTTTTGGCAGTTGGAACACGACAAATTCAACCACTATAGATGAGATCTGACCTATTTCTGCATTTTTAGGATTGCTTCTTCAGGTGTTCCAACTGCCAAAAAAGTGAAGTTAGATTTTTATAGAGTGAGTAAATTAGATTATTTTCTTTAGATAATTATTGAATAGAGCTTTGTCTGTGGAATTGTTCATTAGCATACCTAGATGTTTGGTATCAGAGAACATACATATGACTTCATTGATAGGAATTGTAGAAGATTTGATTTATATTAGCTTAAAATACCTTTCTAAAACAGTAAAAAAATGTTACAAAAGCTAATAATAAGGAATATATGGGTAGATATTGTGGGTGTAATTCATCGCAGGTTGGGGCTTTTGTCCACTGAGTAGTTAGTTTCACACAATATTATTAATACCTAAAAATATATAAGAGCTGCTGACAGTTGAATAAGGTTATATATTAAGACAACTTAACCTCATTTCTCTCTTTACTAAACGATATTTTAGCAATTTATTCAGATAGCAAATGCTAACACACTGTTTAGTTCTTGCCCCATTGAATTTGCCCACTTATTATCAAATTTCTATTCTAATATTCTATTTATTCCTTATGTAACAGCAACGTTTAACGTCAAACTGGAAATTAAAACGACCTTACATCCACTGAATTCTTGCCAAAACTGTAGTCTTACTTTTACTTTTTACCTTCGTATATTGGCTTTTAACATTAATACAATTGTAAAAATATACACTTAGTTAATAATAAATTACTCATTAAAATGTTTGCACATAAATGGCTTGTCTACAACAATAACACTAAAACCACGAAATACACCGTATTCTAGGCGGAAACTACCACAATGTTTTCAGAAACTTCAACAAAGGTAACATTTTTCAAAATAAAATACTCAAGTTTGAAAAAACCCTTCAGCCGTGGTTTCTTGTTCCTGAAAATATTTTAGTATAAATAAAAATTTATAAGTAAAAACATTTAAACTCACATTGTTTATTGACTTTTTCATCAATTTTGATTCCCAAATTTATGCGAACATAACCTCCATTTCGTAGATTGTCAAATGTCTCTTACAGATCATAATTATTATGAAGCTTATATGAGCAATAATTAGACTATTATCATATTATAAGGTCACATTGTTTTTGATAATGACTTTACTTGTTTTAAAATTTAAATGTAGGTATCACAGATTACGACTACGAATTACGAGTTACGAATTGTTACAAATATAAATTGTCAAATTTTTTGTTTCTTTTATGACCTTCACAAAACACGCTTAAAAAACGTCCATCCTCTATTGGTGATTAGAATAACTAAGAACTAATGCTGAAAGTTGAAAGTAGAATTCATTACAAATAAACCTGCAGTTCAAAAAATGTCGCAAAATGCATATTTATTGGTGCCATTAATATTGCAAAAGCTTGTACAGTTGGTCTGCCTGTAGATTTTTCTTTGCAAATGCAATGTTTATTTTCAAATCGTTTGACAATAGCACACTTCCAGTTTAAGAAAGTGTCATAGTCAATGTTTGCGTCTGGAAACTCGGTCATAAATTGGTTAATGCAGGATTGTAATGAGTATGTCCATAACCCTTGTTCATTTCTAGTCCCACTTCGAAAGTGAACCATTAAAATAAAGGCATTGTAAGCCCACCTTAGTTGTTATTTAAGAGAATTACAAAACCCACATGACAAACAATAATAATATTATAGCACCTCCTTAATAAATAAATATAGTTTTGGTAAGTATAAGTTGAAAAATACTATTAATTTAATTAAGGATGTGTTCCTGTATATAGAAAGCTTTCTACTTTTTCTTAAATTTAATACAAAAATTATTTTAGTTAGGTAAGTTAATAAAAATATATATTTTTTAAGTTATTCTCAAAATTAATAAATACCTTTAGTAGCAATCATATAAACAATAATAGGTAATACAAATACCCATGTATATAATAATCATTAATTTTAGAAAAATACTTTTGTTAAATTTTAGTTTCCACGTGATCGGAGGATCCAGGAGGCGTATAACTATATATGACGTAAGTACTTACAGATGTGACTGCAGTTTTTACTTAATAATATTTTCTTTCAAGTCTGAGAATCCGAGGGATACTTCTCCGCCATGAAAGCAACCAAACCAACCATCTGCCAGGCAATGTTATATGATTCTAGATGGATTGTTACGAGCTACGACAGTTTTCCCATCCGAAAATCAGATATGGATGATCAGAAATTTTCCACAGAAATAACGGGGCAGCAGCAATAGTAGTAATTAAAGATACATCTTGAAATGCCGTTGTGAAAATTATTGACTTTATTAACTATTACGTTAACATAAAAAGCCTAAAAATTTTTAAATCAGAAAACTCGAAGATCTTACATTTATATGGTTGTATAAAGAAAATATATTTAAACAATTACCTTAGTTATTTTTGTTAAGGCCACAAACATTTCTTAATTTTCTTTAGCAACAAATTACTTAGGTGTTAACGCTAATGTTCGTTATTTACAGTCTCGCTACGACTCGGTACCAGATGTCATGTTAATACAATAAATTGTTCTGACTGTCAACCCACATTATTTCTGCGGTGCTATTTGAAAAATCTAATAGAGAATCATTCATATCGACACTCGCTAGGCGAAACATTTTATGATACCGGGAAAACTAAAAGATAAACATTTGCAAACTCTGAGCATCTTGCTCTATAGTAAAAGGCATAGTGTTCTGAAATAGGGCAATCCAACGAACTGTCAAATCACTTTAAAAATGGCGGCTGTAGGACAAACAACTCGACATATGACAAGCAGAAATTTGTGATTTTGTGTAGAACTGTGTGTTTGGCTTATTATATTTTATACCTATTTCGAAATACCAAGGATAATTCAGACTATCATAATGGTTTTGTTTTGTTGTGCGAGTCTGCCATGTATCTATGCATAAATAATTGTTAAAATCAAATTACATACCTCTGTAATAGTTTACTAATTAATTATAAATAACTGCCAATACTGTTATCAATATATTTTTTTATTAATATTATATATAGTATTCTCAAGGAGCCTGAATTGCTAGGACTGGCGGGGGTGTAATTATACTACTAGTTGGAGAGAAAAAAGAACTTAGGTACCTATTTATAAATAATATATTTAAAACTTGTACACTGTATTTAATTTTTTCTTGAGTTAGGTCTTGCTGTTTTATTGCACTAAGCCACTTTTGCCGTCTTATATGAGAGTTCATTGAGATCAGTTCTGTCTATAATTCAATGCAGCAGGAATCCTAAAAAATCTAACTTGATCTTCTCGCTGTCCTCTACTCCAACAATTCATAACACAACAAAACAAAACCATTATGATAGTCTGAATTATACTTGGTATTCCGAAATAGGTATAAAATATAATGAGCAAAACACACAGTTCTTCACACAGACCTATAACTAAAACTTCTACACAAAACCACAAATTTCTGCTTGTCATATGCCGAGTTGTTTGTCCTACAGCCGCCATTTTTAAAGTGATTTGACAGTTCGTTGGATTGTCCTATAGGAATATTATTAACCTCAAAATTTTGTTTCTGTTATAACTTACCTCTAATATGACGATGTGTCAAAAAGTTTAGCTGTGAAAACACCTGATTAGATTGAAATATGTACGATTGAAATTATGAAGCAAAGGGAAATAATAAAACAACGGCAGAAAATCGCAAGGGAAACGAACACTACTGAAAGATACAGAAATGTAGTTGAATAAAATGTCATAACAATAATATAATATAATAATTGTACCAATCAGAGCCGGTAAAATCACAGCCGCAGAATATTGCGTTTTAATGTAATCTTGATCTTATTGTTTTAGTAATTTATAAAGTTACCAAATTTTTATAGCCAACGCAAAAGAAATAAAATAACCGTTTCAAACAAAATTACTGATCACGTGGGTTGTAATCATTTATGAAGGCTCTGTATCTAACAACTTCCTGCATTACATTTATTTTTGAAGTCGTCTGATCTGAATTTTTTTTTAAATTTAATTTGGTATTTAATTTAAAAGTTTTCTTTACTTTAAAATTAAAATTTGGATTAAGATTGCTTCATATTTAATTTTAATTATCTTTTAAAACCAGTCACTATTTTTTAAATTATACACCATGTTATATTTAATCTGCAGTATGAAAGTAAAAGATTAAGATTTTATTCTAAATAATGCTAATAAGCAGTCTTCCATTAGCGGTTCTCACAATCTGTTGTCTTAAATATTTGTCATTTTGAAAAATTACTATCACTGGATTCATTTCATTGCAAACTCTACTAGCAATTAAAACATATTGACTTATTTACCCTGTATATTATCTATATAATAATAAATCTGTTATGACTTACGTTTCTTGTCTTGTACAAACATTTGGTCCCTCTAAATGGTTTAAAGCAGATCTCACACAAAAGCAAAATAATAATGCTAGAAGATGAAACAGATCCATTATGGGTGTTGCTGAACAGAAATTACATGAGTAAAGAGCCCACTATGGTGAAAACATATCTAAAAAATATAATGTACATGTAAGTAGTTATTCATACTGGAACAAAAACAAAACAAAAATCAACGGCTTATGAGATATAGTGGTTTTAAGGCATTCAAAACTCATTCAACCTACTATATTTTTCAATTTGTTATGTCGCGGCATAGGTAACTGGTTGCTGTCAGTCAATCAAAATGCACTTCCTTAGCTTTAGCTGGTGCGCTGAAATATTTACACCAGCACAAGGGCGCCGACAGGAAGGGGCAAGGGGAGGCAGGTGCCCACCCTTCCCTGGAAGTTAATATTGCAGTTAAAAATAAAGGCGAAGAGGTAAGAATTTTAAATTTTTTACAGTTATTTCTTGTTAATTTTGTTTGTTTGTTTTTTTAGAATGTAGGATTAGTTTTATGTGATTTTTTATGATTTGACCACATTTACAGATGCAATATTCCATTTTATTTAGTAGTGTAAGTCATCTGCTATAGCACTAAAGATTTTACCAAAGTTTCTTGTTTTATTTTTCATTAAAATTTAGATAAAACTACCTACGCGTTATTTTTGTTGCCCCTCCTGAAATTTTTTCTGCCGGCGCCCATGCACCAGCAATGAACGCGATAAGTTGCAGTGGCTACTACGGGACGTCTCGGAAGACCACAATTGTCTGCGGGGTGGTTTCGATCATATCAGCTGTAATACCAATAACAGAGACTGAAATCAATAGACCAAGAGTTCTGATAGTGGGTGCACGTCTAATTTTGTGAATGACGGTGACCAGTTACCAGGATGGAAAATTGGGTTTGGATGCAAAATATACAATTTCTGATTTTTAAAATATATCTGTTCTTGTTTCTATTACATTCTACAATTTAATTTAAGCTTGTGTAATTATCACTATAATTAATGGAATAAAAAAGATATACCGGGTGTTCTCTCAAAGACTTTCAGTGCGAATATCTCAGATACTATTGCAGCCATTGGAACGAAATTTGGTATACAGGCACTAGATGGCGCGTAGAATTCGATAATGTCATTAGTTTTTATACAGTTTCACAGAAAATCGATTTAATTTCGATTTTTTGGCCGTTAACCTCGGTAAAATTTTTATTTAAATTGAAATATTCTTAATTATGAACACATTCTGATAAAGAAGTCAAAAAAATTTTCATTTTGTCATAAAAAGATGCCTATGAAAAGTCCCCAAATTTCATTGTTTTGTCATGCAAAATGTGTATAGGCTTGAGTCCAATTTACACACACGCAACAACCGCATAGATAGACGTCAAAATGTAAAGTGACAGAAACTGTCAAAGCAAGTATGAGTATTTTTGTAAGATTTTTCTAATAAATACGTAACACCACGATGTACACTGAATGTGCGTACGTATTTGCAATAATGCTATAGTTTTGTTAAAAAAATGTATTTTGAGGTTATTAACTGCTCGCGTGCGCTAAGCTTTATCCGGCATGAATACTCTGAAAATATGTGAAACATTCATTTTTTTTTAATTTTATAATAAGACTATTCTCGGAAATAATAAAAGCGATAGGGGACTATTCCTACGAGCAGAAAACTAAATTTATGAACACGTCACATGAAAATAGAACAGGAATAAGCTGTTCAATAGTTACCAGAAATAATTAAGACATAAAAAAGACCAACTTAAGGATAAAAGGCATTAAAAAGTAATATTGGGCAAGTTATTCAAATTCTATTTCTGACTCAAAATTAATTCACGGATGACAGATTGATAGAAGTTGAACTTCAGAATAAGGAAAAGAGAAACCTGGAAACAGGGACAACTATAAAAAGGAAGGGCAAAGATTGAAGTGAGAGAGGGGTTAAATTTAATGAAGAAGGAATTTTAGAAAAAAATCGGTAATAAACTTTGTATTTCGTAGAATTTATTGTGGTTCGAGTATAAGATAGAGCAGAATTTCGGTAGAGTAGGACGATTTAATCAATCAAATTGTTAAAAGTTTAATATTTTAAATAAAAGCAAATCAGCTAAAATTGAACATCTCATTAATAAGTTGAAGTTATTAGTAAAGTTTATCTGAATATTATAAAAAATATATAATAATAATAATAATAACAATAAGAATAACAATAAGAATAACAATAACAATAAGAATAACAATAACAATAATAATAATAATAATAATAATTAATAATAATAATACTCATACTCATACTCATACTATTTATTGACAATTATATACAAGAGTATACATTAGGTCACAAATGAAAAGCAGTCGTTGAAAAAATCAGAAATTGTATAAAAACAATGTTCCAACAGGTAAAGTCTGACAAACCTCTTGAATTTATATAAATTCATGTCTCTTAAATTAGCATCAACAAATCGACTATTTAAGGCATTGTACAGTCGTAAGTCTGGCTTATTCATCTGGGTAGTTTTGATTCTGGCCGATAATAACACAAAATCTTTTGCATGTCTTGTGCCATAAGCATGAACGTCACTATGTTGAGGGAAACAGTTTATATTGCGATGAATAGACAGCAAACTCTGAAGTATGAAAATGCACGGCAAAGGAAGAATTTTATGCTTTTTAAAGATAGGTTGACAGTGGGTACCAGGAGGGACCTTATCGATAATGCGTAAAGCCATTTTCTGTAGACTGAAGACTCTACCAGCCTTAGTTGAATTACCCCAAAGTGTAACCCCATAATTAATATAGCTATCAATTAAAGCATAGTACACCGACCTAAGTACATCGGTAGAAATACAACTCCTCAATTGACGCATAACAAACAATTGGGAGGAAAGTTTATTGCATAAAATGTCTACATGAGGCTTCCATGTAAGGTGCGTGTCAAAAGTCAGGCCCAATAATTTCGCTGGAGATGAATCATTAGTCCATTTGTCAGAATCAAAGCAGATAGATTGAGTCTTTTTATCGTTTAATTTGAGCTTATTAGCCGAAAACCAATTACATGCCAGATCCATTCTGTCACGCAGATGGAAGCCACCGGTAGACAAAATAGTTGTATCATCCGCGAACAGGACACAGCGGTTATTTATAGCTAAAGGTAGGTCATTGATATAAATCAAGAATAAAATAGGTCCCAATATAGACCCCTGAGGCACTCCACTAGTTACTGATATAAGCGAAGAACTAATGCCATCACAGCAGACATACTGCCTCCTGTTCGTAAGATAGGAAGCAAATAAACTCAATTCCTTCGATCTCACGCCATAATGCTCAAGTTTGTACAGAAGAATATCACTAGACACGCAGTCAAAAGCCTTTGCCAAGTCGCACATTACTGCTTGAGTGGGGCAACCTTTATCTAAATTGTCAACTACAATCTCCAAAAAATCAGTAAGTGCGTTTATTGCAGATTTATTACTACGAAAGCCATATTGGGCAGTTGATAATAGCTTCTTAGACTCAAAGTAAGACATTAATTTTTCTTTAATGATCGCTTCTAAAATCTTAGAGAGTATAGGCACTATAGCAATAGGTCTGAAATTGTTGGCGTCATCTGTATCGCCCTTTTTATGAATTGGAATGATTTTCGTAATTTTGAAATCATCGGGCCAGTGACCTTCAGAAATGCACTTGTTATATAAAACTGTTAAGGGGCGAATCAATATAGAGGCTAAAGATTTAATTATTTTACTATTCATGTTATAGTAATCTAAGGAGCAAGTGTCCTTCAAGTTAAAGATAGCTCTTTCCACATCCTTATCAATTACCGGTGATAAGAAAAAAGAAAAGGATGGTTTAGGTACTTTTCTAATATAAAAAGTGGCATCATTTATCCCGGTTTCAATGGAGTTAATAATGGTGCTAGAATAATAATAATAATAATAATAATGATAATAATAATAATGATAATAATAATAATAATAATAATAATAATAATAATAATAATAATAATAATAATAATAATTATAATAATTATAATTATAATAATAATAATAATAATAATAATAATAATTATAATTATAATTATAATTATAATTATAATAATAATTATAATAATTATAATAATAATAATAATAATAATAATTTCATACAAAATTTTGATAAACTTCATAATTTTTGAGGGATTTTAGTGATTGGTTCGGTTTTTTCTAAACACCCTGAATTTTTCCATTAATTAGTGTTCTAACAGATCTTTATTAAAAGTTTAATAAAAAAATTTGGTAAAATTTCGGGAATTTTTAGGGATTTTAGAGATTAGTTCGGTTTTTTCTAAACATCCTGTATTTTTTCGTTAATTAGTGTTCTAACAGACCGTTGTTAAAAGTTGAATAAAAAAATTTGGTCAAATTTCGTAATTTATAGGGATTTTAGAGATTGATTCGGTTTTTTCTAAACACTGTATTTTTTCGTTAATTAGTGTTCTAACAGGCTCTTGTTAAAAGTTTAATAAAAAATGTTGGTCATATTTCGTAATTTTTAGGGATTTTAGAGATTGGTTTGGTTTTTTCTAAACACCCTGTATTTTTTCGTTAATTAGTGTTCTAACAGACCGTTGTTAAACGTTTAATAAAAAAATTTGGTAAAATTTCGTAATTGTTAGGGATTTTAGAGATTGGTTCGGTTTTTTCTAAACACCCTGTATTTTTTAGTTAACTAGTGTTCTAACAGACCCTTGTCAAAAGTTCCATCAAAAATTTTGTTTAAATTCCATAAATTTTTAGCATAATTTTTTGGTTAATTTGTCTTGTAATAGACCTGTTACAAGTTTTATCAAAAATTTTTTTATAAAATAATAATTGAAAAAACATTACTATTTTGCTGTGATTTGCACGTCGCTATACTTGCCGTTGTTATCTCTATAATATTCAAGATCAATAATAATACTTTCTGATTTCTATATCATAATTACTAGTACTACCCTTAAGCATTAAAAACCTAGTCCGACCCTGACGGATAAAAAAATACTCAAGTGCCAATACCCTACAGACCGTAACGAACGGCATCTTTTCGATAGTGTCCCAACTAAAACATGCTGAAATTAATTCACGTCCTTTAATTTTTGGTGAATAAACATGCTAAAAAAACAGATTTACCTATTCAAAGACCGTGAATTGCACCTTTTTGCCTTGTTGAAGTTACAGTGAAAAATACTCAATAATTTATATCAGTTCAAGTGTTACTGTCTTTTAAAAAGTATTCTGCCGGTTGTGACGTTGATTATAATACCGCATACGATTTTTTCAATGCATAATGGCCCTATAAAGTTCTGAAACGTAACAATGAAACATAGGAGGCGAAAACATGCTTTTCTTCATATTTCCTAATGACTTATCAGCCTATAAGTCACACCCTGGAGAAAACTTGTATGATTGGCACAGTGAAGAGATATTTTTTCTAACTTGCTTACATTTTTCTTTGACTGCGACAAGAAACACCTATAAATAGTGGAATTACTTTAACAGTTTTTAAAATATCTGAAAATTTGTCTTCATTTATCGATAAATTTATTAAACAAGTTATAGGTTTAGTAAAAAAATGTATATGTTCTTTTATCAAATTTGAGGAAATATCAGAATTAGATTCTTTTAATTGAACAATTATATTAAACACTTCAGTTTCACTCATATTAGACAAATAGAATGTAGGTTAACATTTTTTGAAAGAATATTTGAGAGGATCTTTTACATTAGTTCTTTTGGAATATTTACAAAATATTCATTAAATATATTAGATATTGTCATCAGACCAGATTCTACTCTACTGTGATTTATTACTGGAAGAAGATAGTTTATCATTATATAATGTTTTTGCTTTTTTAAGGATTTCTCTATAAATTTTCTTATAATTTCTATGGTATATTACTTCAACTTAAGCTTTTGATTTCAACATTTTTTTATGTAAAACTTTTAATTTTTTAGATGAGGTAAAAATACCTTTTGTTAACCAAGGTTTACATTTTTTACTGTGAGCATGGAACATGATTACTTTTTTATAAGGAAAGCTGATATTTATATAGTACGACAGTGTCAACAAAATACTTAAATGCATCATATATCAAGTTTGATAATTAGTATTGTTGAATACTCGTTTGGTGATATAGGTAGGAAATTTTTTTTTAATTTGATCAAGCAATAGTAGTTGAACCGAATGATCCGAAATATTATGATGACAAACATGACATGAAATATTTTCAAAAAAATTGACACACATATAATCAATAGCTGCAGCTGAAGTTGCCGTTATCCTAGTGGGATCGTTTATTAAATTACTCATTTTATATGACGTTATAATACTTACAAAATCATTTTTTAGTTCGGAGTTATCTAAGAAATTAATATTAAGAATTACTTTGATATTTTTAGAACACGCTTTACTTAGTATATCATTTAAATTGTCCAGAAATACGTTTTTGTCATTACTAGGTGACCTATATAAACATAATATATTAACCAATGCTCAGTAATACATACAACATCAATATAATTATCCGATAAATACATTTCTAGCTGTTCAATTTTATTTATAATAATAATAATAATAATAATAATAATAATAATAAGCTTTATTCCGTAGGCACACTACAGTGTATAGAACAAGTCACAAGAGATAGAATAGTAAATATATCACATTGTCAACAAATAAATGGTAAAGAACAAACTAAAATACAATAATATCACAAACAACAAAAAATATATTTAAACTAAAGATGACATTTTAACAATTTGAATGCTGTCAATTTGTTTGACCCTTGCTGGGAGATGATTAAATAGCCTTGGAGCTAAAACAATTGGACTATTTGCTGATTTAGTCAAATGATGTTGAGGGAAAAGAATATTATTTTGATTTCGGAGATTGTATCCAATTTGTCTGTCTGAGTATTGTGAAAATTCATCAGGATGAATCTTGACATATGTAACGCATGCAAGAATATACATGGATACAACTGTCAATATTCCCAATTCATTAAACAATTGACGGCAAGATTGTAGTCTTGACTTAAACAGCATGCTACGAATAATTCTTTTTTGTGCTATAAGTAAGTTGTAAATGGTAGAACAATTACCCCAACAAACAATTGAATAGTTCAAGATTGGATACACTTGTTCGAAATAGTACATTTTTAAAATGTCAAGACCGACGAATTCCCTTAAATTATAAATTACGTAATTCTGAGTAGCTAATTTCCTACAAAGGATTGATACATGTGAGTCCCAATTCAAATTCCTGTCAACTGAAATGCCCAAAGAAGTAACAGCAAGTTTATCAGTAATGGACTTACCATTTAAGGGTACGTATAAACTAAAGTTTGACTGAAAAATGGAAAAAGAAAGATAGAGCCTTTCTATCACAATATTCAGCCATATTTTGTACGCATTCTTTGCCTTTTTGTGATAACTGGTTTATATTTTCCGCTTGAAATCCAACAGTAGTATCATCAGCAAAAAGAGATAAACAACTAGTATTGAAATATGATTTTAAGTCATTAATGAAAATTATAAATAAAGTTGGACCCAAAATGCTCCCCTGAGGAACTCCTAAAGAAACAATTCTGTTGTCGGAAATTACGTGCCTATTTTCTTCTCGAATCACTACTTTTTGTAAACGGTTACACAAATACGATCTTATCCAGTTCAAAGCCAAACCCCTTACACCATAGTGTTCCAACTTTTTCAAAAGCATGGCGTGATTCACAGTATCAAAAGCGCGACTCAGATCAAAATAAATACAAGCCGGTTTATTTTTTGATTCAAAACTCCTTAATATAAATTTATACACAGAGGGAATAGCATCCTGCGTAGACCGTCCGTTACGAAATCCAAATTGATTATCACTGAGTATATTATGTTCATTTAAAAAAATTTTTAAATTTTCAGAATACGCAGTTTCATAAATTTTTGAAAAAACTGAAAGTAGTGAAATACTTCTGTAATTGATTATTTTATCACGGTCTCCTTTTTTATGAATTGGGACAACTAATGATTGTTTTAAAATCTCAGGAAATGACCCTTGCTCAAACGAAATATTAATGAGTTTAGAAATAGGAAATGAGATACTTTCCGCTACATGCTTAAGTACAGAGCAAGGAATGCCATCGAATCCTTTAGAGTCTTTCTTCGATACTTTTTTAATTATGTCAACCACTTCTTCTGGAGTAATAGGCAACAGGTTTAAAGTGTTTTCTATGCGATTACTCAAAATTACATACTCGTCAGGATTGATGTCAATTTTACAAATTTCCTGAACAGAATCTAAAAAATACTTGTTGAAAGCTGAAGCAGAGTCACTGAAAGGAATAGATACACCAGTACTATCAAACATGGTGTTTGGAATATATTTAATATCTGTAACATTAACATGTTCTTTTATTACGCTCCAGGCGGCACGAGATTTGTTGTCCGCATTACAAATTTTAATATTGTAATAGTTTCTCTTAGTGTCCTCTATTAATTTTCTGTGAGCTCTTTTTAGTTGTAAGTACACTTCCTTAATAATATTATCAGGGAATGGCTTATATACTTTATGGACGTCCCTCAAGAATTTACTTTGATTTTTAATTTGGGGTGTAATCCAAGATTTGACTTTTATTTTATCATTCAAGAAATGTTTCTCGACAGGAAATGCTATCTCAAATAAATCCAAAAATCGATCCAAAAACAATGAAAACTTACAGCGTTTGTCAAGTGGATCATCAATGACAGCATTCCAATATTCACTCGAAACAAGCGTCTTAAAAACATTAATATTAAAAGGATTGTTGCAGTCACGTTTAAAATAATACTTTTTATTTTCAATATTTGGTTTAATATTATAGTCAAATTTTAACATTTGAAGAGTGTGATCGGAGAAGCAGGGATGAAATATAATAGCGTTTTTGTCGGAAAACTCAATATTATTGAATATGTTGTCAATAATACTTCCCGAGTCTCCTTTGATACGAGTATATTGATAAAAACACTGTTTCAAGCCATATGCGGCAAATGTATTGACCAACCTATTAGCATTTGATGTCATCTCGTTCACGTCTAAAGTTATATTATAATCACCACAAACAAATAAATACTTGCGGCAATCTGAACATATAATACTTAACATTATATCCAACAAATCCAGAAATAAATATACGTTACTGTCAGGTGTCCTATATATACATGCTATTAAGATATTCAGTGAATCATAAACAACTTCAATAAGCGCATATTCGAAGTAAGACTCAATTTTATCAACAGAAATATTTGTAATACGAATGTTATAAATATCATTACGAATATAAATTGCGACACCACCACTGTTCATGTCTGTTCTGCAAAATGAATCTGCTAAGGTATAATTATTTAATTTTAAGACAGAAGCCTCATCAGATGAGAACCATGTTTCACTTAGGCAAACAATATGTGGAAAATTTAGTGTACTAAGGAATGTATACAATAGTGTCAGCTTATTTCAAGCACTTCAAACATTAAAATGACATATGAATAATGAAGTTGTTACTTTATTAATTGAATGATCCGGAACTGAAAGATTGCCGGCGAAAAAAACGAAATTGCTTCACAATTATATTTTTAGGCCAAAATTCGGGTCTATAAATCAGGTCCCTTGTTTCCTCATTGTAGTCCGTACATATTCGGAAAGCGACGTTGGTTCCTTTGCTATTAAGTTTTTCGCACACAAATTCATGAGTCGGTAATTTATTCTTCAAATATGAAGTAATGTGCTTCTCTACGGTATCCGCTTTACGCCTCCCAACGTAAAGCCATAGTTTTTTAGTTGGAGCAGCAAAGGATGAAAATTCATCTTGAACAGTTGCTGTGCCCCTAACACTAGATTTGTCTCCTCTTTTGGTTGTTCCATTCTCACTATTCAAGATTTTACAGCTTTTGCGCCTCCTAGAATTATTTTTTGTTTCATGTTAAGAGACGGAAGAAAATGACGTATTTAGAGCACCATTCTGAGTACTTATATCATGAATTAGTGAATCGATTTGTCCATTTTTCGTAAGTAATTGTATTAAATCTTTGTTGGTAGCAACCAAGTTACTGACTTGTTGCTCCAGTGATATTATTTTTTGTTGAAGCGAATTTGTGGCATCATTTACTAGCGTTGTAATAAACTCTTTTAATATGTCATCCTGGTTCATTTCTTGAGCAACCTTAGAAGCGCTTCTCGTTGTCTTGATCATTTCGATAGTTCAGGTGAGTAGTTTAGTCACACCCCAAGAATTCGCTGATAAGCGGTCGGTTTTACACGGTTTTAGTTATAAAAAGTTTTGTACTCACAATCAAATGTCCTGAGTAACGTCTAGAGAGAACTTATATATAGTTGCAAACAATTTAAGATGTATCTGAGATCAAGTACTTTGAACAAGGAGAATACGAATATTAGGTATATCTCAACTACACTATAAGAATATTATTTCTAATACATTGTACATTTATATGTATAATACTAAATGTAGATCCTGGTTCAACACTATTAATTGATTGGTATTTATCAAAAGTACCATAAAAAATCTTTTGTTTCTCATTTTCTTAAGCATGGGACAAGTTATATCAAAACATGAATGATTAACGTATATATTAGACTGGCTTCAAATTAACATCTAACAATTAACACATTTAGAAGTCTCACTATTACAGTCTTCTCTTTTATAACCTTGCCTGGCACATTTTAGACACTGTCCACTGTCTCACTGTATTTATTGGCACTGTGGTTGAAACCTCCACAACGGTAGCACCTGAATACGTTTACATAATCGAAAACGCGACACCTAGACACTTTTGTCTCTGTTGGTCCTTTTCCAGTTCCACAGCTACCTTTCCTCGATGTATGTATAAAGAAAAAAAAGATGGAGGTCTAAGCTATACGGTATATCGGAAACCTACACACACGAATAGGTACCTACATGCAGAATCTCACCACCGCCCATCGCAGCTACAATCAGTGATCAAAACACTAATGACAAGGTCAGAACGACTCTCTGACGACGACCACAAAGAAGAGGAAATTGAAAATGTTAAATTAGCCTTACAACAAAATGGTTTCTCCGGTAACAACATCAAGAGGGCTTTAAGATCTAGGCGAAACAAAGAACAGAAGGAAGAAGATAAACCAATAGGCAAAGCTCTCCTGCCATATGTCAAGGGAACTACCGACAAAATAAGCAGGGTTTTAAAGAAATATAAAATAGAAACCGTCTTCAACACGGACAGGAAGATTGGTAATATGCTACCATCAGCCAAAACAAACATTTATCTAGAAGACCAAGGAGTATATGAAGTTCCTCGCGGAGACTGCGAGAAGATGTACATTGGACAAACTAACAGAAGAATTCAAACCCGGAAAGAAGAACATCGGAATGCTCTCCAGAAAAATGAAAAAACTTCGTCATTAGCCCAACATGTAAAAGACACCGGCCACGAGATTGATTTCAATAATACCAAGGTACTAGCAAGAATGGAGCATAAGGCAAAAAGAATAACTAGAGAAGCCATCAAAATTGAAAAACATCCTAAAAATCTCAATACACGTGACGATACCCAAAGATTACCAACAGCTTGGAAACCTGTCCTGGAAACCAAGAAGATCAATAAACCAGTGATACGCAACGCTGAGAGTAGGCCAAGCAGAACACAAGAACCCAGAGCACCATTAAACGCAAGACCCGTGACGCGCAGCCATGCGAAGAAAACCACACACCGGAACGAAAGCACAATATATAACCAAGTGGACTTACTTTCAGTAAGCCGAACGTAGTAACGCGAAGCAGAAGTAAGAAGACCTGAAGATGGCAAATGAGATTTTACCGAAACGTTGTCAAACAAATGGTTCTTTTGAGGACCATACAGATTCATCGCGGAAAGGAAGCCGAAGAAATTTTACAACCGGTATAGATATATATATATATATATATATATATATATATATATATATATATATATATATACTTACTGTGAAAGGTTTGCTTAGAGCTCTTTACAACTCTATAACTGTTTAAAATGGCTTCTGTTTCGTGCAAGAAGCGTTTACTGTACAAATATCTCGTAACCAGAGTTTTTCCTAGATTCGCCGTAAATTAACATGCGGTGCAGCTGGTTATGGTTACTATAAATTGTTCCATTTTTGTTTATGTACACTCACAAACATCAAAGAAAAATTAGACAAAATTGAATCACACTAGCTGTACACACCAATATGACTAATATTACTTTTAGGTTATCACCAGCAGCCTAACACTGCTACGTTGTCGTACGTTACAGTTTTAACGAATTTCTCGGAAACTTCAATTGTTTGTTCATTATAATACTAATCCAAAAATCAAATTATGAACAAATTACGTTACAGGTTCTTTTACTTAACCTTAATTGTACCTTAGTTTGTAATTTCATAACATAGTTTTGTACATTATGGCAGTTCTATAATTATTTTTCAAAATGTATTTGTAGACAAACTATTCGTTTTAGACATTTTTTTCATAATAATTTTTTATTGCATTTAGCCAGATATATAAGCCTTTAAAATTACGGCACTTATATTCCGGAGAACCTGTTATGAGCAAGCAGAAAGGTAGTCACGACTGACTAGTTGACAACAAAGTTGAGGAAAAACTTTTGCAGTCGAAAAATATTGAAAAAGACCAAAAAAAGAACACTTTTTGTTATACAGAGCCTTCAGAAATGATTACAAGCCACGTCACCTACGCGCATATGCAACCAACATTGCTCTGTTGGCAGCAGTTTCTAGAAATTCCCTAAACATCAGTGGTGTGGTTGAAGGGATTACTGATGTAAATAAATTTGTTTTTGAAATTGAGTGCAAAACCTAATAAATTGCTTGACTACTGAATTTTAATACATAAAATTTAATATTACATAGTTATTTGTTTCGTTGGAAATATTTTTAACTTTATTAGAAAGAGAAAACTACCAATCTTCTCTTGTTAATGAACAAATTGAAATCTTTATGAAAACAAAGAGTATATAATGTGAACACAATTGATTTTGTTATTGTTTTGCAGGGTAAAAAAACATATTTTACTGTATTAAGATTTATTTACTATATTCGGGATAAAAACAATACATATGTGGCGTTTCTTAGTTATGTATCTTCGTTTGGGTATTTTGCCGCTTGAATAAAAATTAACAAATTAAAATAATTACATGTGTTCAAAATGGTGACCTTCACTTGCTATGCATAAATTTACCCTCCTGTGCATATTTTCACATTTTGTAGCTGTTCTTCTGTGATGTTGATTTCTCGAATAATTGCCGCTTCTAATTCTTCGATAGTGTATATCGCTGTCTTAAATATAGTGTTTTTCAAATGTCCAAACAAAAAATAATCCAACGGAGTTAAATCCGGAGACCTGGCTGGCCACAAACCTGCACTAATCAGTCAATTGCCATAAAATTGCTCTAAAAATTGAATAGTTACTCTTGCAGTTGCTCCATCTTGCTGAAAGTAACCTACTTGCAGCTCGTCATTATGTAACTGTTCTAAAAATGGGTTCGATATCTTTCAGCATTTATAGTTTCTTCTTCGTCTTCTTGATATCGCTGTCCAAACACCAATTCTTACGGGATGTAAACTGGTTTCTATAAATGTATGAGGATTTTCTGCAGCCCAGGTTTTATAATTTTGGCTACTTACATAACCAGATACATGAAACCATGGTTCGTCTGTGAAAAATGTTAAGTTCAATAAGTTACGATTCATGTTTTTTTGAAACAATTCACAATAGTTTAATCGTCTTCCATAGTCAATGGAAAGTAATTCTTCCACAACAGTTACCTTGTATGGGTGTAAATCCAACTGTTTGTTTTTAAAGCCTTGTGACATGTTCCAACTGAAAGTCCTAAAAATAAACATTTTTGGATATTAACTATAATTCGATACCGGTTTCAAATAAAAGTTTCAAAATTGATATTTTTGAGATGCACTCTAAATTAATTTGTGAATAATAAAATAATAAATAATAAATAAACTTTATTTAACTTGAAATATCTAAAAAACATACTGAAAAATACATAGAAAGCATATCAAGTTATAAATAAAATAGAAAACCACAGAAGCACCAAAGTGCTTGTACGTGTTTAACAATAATAATTTTTGAGCAGTCACTATTTTTATATAAATATATAAACTAATAGCTAAAAGTAATTATATTATTCAATATAGATGTTGCAAAAACAGTCTTAAAAATAAATATTAATTTGCATATGCACAACACGTATATATGTATAACACAATTAAATAATGTACCCACCGACATACATGTGAGCACATATACACACACACCACACACACCACACACACACACACACACACACACACACACACACACACACCCACACCCACACTCACATACATATATAATTATTTATTATTATATAATACTTATCATAAACCTATTTTATTTTTAACATTATTATATACTAATAAACATACAATAGAATATTAATTACGTACGTAAAGAATTATGTATCAGTCTAATGAGAGATCATGTTCAATTTTATATATACCCATATTTGAGTTAAAATTATTTTGTGTTGTAAAATAATATATAAATTCAATTAAAAATAACAATAATAATAACAATAACCTGACTAATTTATCTTAAATCAATCAAATCAGTCCAAAATTTTCTTTCAGTGTACAAAATATAATTAATTGCTAGTATTTGAATTTTTTTTATTGTGTTATTTTAATATCTAGAGGTAATATATTGAAAATCTTAGGACCAATGAAAAGAAACGAACGTTGACCTATGGTTTTACGCATATTGGGTATGTTTATATTATTTACATTTCTAGTTACATATTGAGGTGACCTTACTGTAGCCATTTTGTTCTCTGAGAATTGATATAATACTACAACAAGGCTGTAAATTTGCCGAATATCCATCACATTCGCAATTTTAAACAGTTGATTTGTTGGATAGGTATTTTCTTTATTATATATAATTTTTAATATCCTATGATATATAGAATTTAGTTTTTTTAAATGTATGTCTACCAACCCACCCCAACCAATAATACCATATCTAAGATGAGACTCTACAAATGATTTATACATTATTTTAAGTTGATTTACATGTAGAACTTTCCTCAAATTTTTAAATAGCGGAATTATTCCTCTTAATTTATTTAACAATTCATGTGTATGGACATCCCATCGAAGATGTTGATCAATAAATATTCCTAAATATCTAATGGATTCTGTATAATCTATGTTGAGGACTTGTTCATTTGATACTATATTGAGTGCTTTATATTTTAGTAACTGAGGAGCATAGGATGTAAAAGGGACAAAAAATGTTTTATCAAAATTTATAGATAATTTGTAATCGAGCCATTTTTTTATTTTTATAAAATCAATTTCTGCTTTACTTTTTAGTTCATCCCAAGTGTCTGATTCAAAATAAATTACTGTGTCATCAGCAAAACTGATTACGCGTCCATCTAACTCCAATAAAAATATATTATTTATATATAAAATAAAAAGTAACGGCCCTAATATTGTACCCTGGGGTACTCCATATTCAATGGTTCTAAAAGTGCTTTGCACACTTCCTACACTTACACATTGAATTCTATTTGATAAATAGCTAGTTATTAGTTGTAGAGGTAGATTTCTAATTCCTACATTTTTTAGGCAATTGATTAACATAGGGTGACTCACAGTATCAAAGGCTTTGGCCAGATCTATAAATATGCCAAGAGATGGTCTACCCTTGTCTAATGAATTATATATATGTTTAGTAAGCAAAGCAATAGCATCTGATGTTGATTTGTTACTCTGAAAGCCATACTGATAATCAGAAATAATATTGAACTTTTTAAAAATTTATCAATTCTTCCTTTTAACAATTTCTCAAAAATTTTACTTATAATATTGGAAATTAAGGATATTGGCCTATAATTGGTTGGATCCATTCTGTCCCCTTTTTTAAATATCGGCTTGACCATAGATATCTTAAATGCCGATGGACATAATCCAACTGCAAAAGATTTATTAATTAAAAATGTTAAAGGTTTAGTGATAAAATCAGCTATTTGTTTTAATGTTTCTGCCTTTATTCCATCCACTCCTACAGATTTTTTATTTTTTAATTGCAAAATAATTTGTTTAACTTCAGAGCAATCTGTCGGGAACAAGTACATAGACGACTCATTGATTTTGTTTTTTTCATTATATCTTATATCCCTATTTATATCCTTGGCCATTTTACTTCCAATGGTGGAAAATGTTTCATTAAACAGTTCACACACCTCTACTTCATTTTCTATAACGGTCTGTTTATTAATATCATATAATTTATTAATTTTATTATCTAATTTATTAGATTTACTATGTAATTCATTTACTGTTTTCCATAGCATTTTAGTATTCCTTTTGTCATTATCAATTTTTTCTTTATAATACTTAATTTTAGATTTTTTAATAATTTTATTCAAATTGTTTCTATAATTTTTATATTCATTTTCTAAATTTCTCTTCTAAAGTTTGCATATAATTGATTTTTGCGTTTAATTGATTGTAGTAAGCTTTTTGTTATCCAAGGTTTGTGACAAATATTTTTTCGTTTTTTTTTAACTAACTTAGTATTATTTTTTATTGCTTCTGTTAAAATATTTACAAACGTGTTTGTTGCAATCTCTACATCATCGATACTATATAACTGTTCCCAAGACAGTGTTGCTAACTCATGTTTTAACTGTACATAATCGATATATTTAATAATTTGATTTAAATCAGAATTTAATCTATTTTTTTGAGTTACTATTTGTAAAATTAAAGGAAAGTGATCTGTAGTATCATCATTTAGTATTATAGGTATTGAATTTTCTTCAAATTAATTGTCGTATTTAATAAAAATATGATCTAGGCAAGTATTACTTTGTGGCCTCGTAACTTTGTTTATTAAGGGAAAACAACTTTGTTCAGACATAATATTAAGGTATTCTTGTTTAATATTGCTGTCAGTTAAAAGATCAATATTTATATCACCCAACATCAAATTTATTTGAGAACAAAACGGCTTAGACTATAAATAATATTCAAGATTTTCAAGAAACACATTGTTGTTTATGGAAGGTAATTTATACATGCATAATATATCTACTACATTCTTAAAGAAATTTAATTTCGCTCTTATAACTTTCATAGGTCTGACATTATCAATATTATATTCCAAATTTATATTTTCTCTTACATATAATAAAACGCCATCATTTTGATTAAAGTTTCCTTCACTGTACACGATATTTTATAACCCTTTAATTTATATATTTGATAATTATCTAATAGCCAAGTTCCAGTTAAAATTATACACTCAAATTCTAAACTACATTGATTCAGGAATACTTCTAATTCTTCAAAATGTTTTTGAACACTTCTAATGTTAAAATGAATGACTTTAAAATTTTCAAATGTAGAATTAACATTTAATACTTCATTCAATTCATTTATATTGTTTAAAATTTCAGTTGGAATTTTTTGAACTACATAATCTCTCAAAAATTGATCCATATTTAGCACTAATTTACTGGTGAATAGTATGAATAAATTTAATAACAAATATACCTGCTACAATATAAATAATTTTTTGAAAATATTAACATCTATAAATAAATCTAAAACATCCAATTTATTTTTTAACTCTATTTGATCGTTTACCAGTAGTCATATAAACATAAGGCTTCTTTTTCCTTTTTTTGGGATTCTGGCTGCAGGATGATTTGTTTCCCTCTTGTTCTTCATTTTGCATTGGTAGTGAATTATGTACAGATGAACTTCAGGATGATCCAACGACCTCTAAAACCTCCCCTTCTTGATTTTTTTGACCTTCTTCAGCGGTGTTTTCTTTATTTATTAAATCTTCATATGTAAATTTCTTGTTATTTATTATAAGTATATTATTTTTTATTGTAGCTTCTTTATTATTTAATCTCGCTTTCTTTAAATGAGCACGAAGATTTTTTTGTTTTTTATAATCGCTGTTTTAAATTTTCATTTTCCTTCTTAAGTTTGGCATTTTCATCTCTTATTTGTAAGAATTCCTCACAAATATCTTTTTTAAGTCTTTTATCTCATTTTTTAGTTCTTTGATTTTATTGTTTTGTTCAATGATTTCTTCATTCTTTTTTACTAACCCCTGTATTAGGTCGTATACATCCTTAATAGACACATTTTTTTCCATATCACAAATGATATTTTCTAGTAGATGGTTAAAATAATAAAATAAAAATAAACGTGTTGATGACTACTAGGCAAAAAGTATGAATGTTTTATCTTATCTCAATATATTTTATATTAATCTTGCCATAGTTTTTTTACTATACTTCAATTAATTAATTCACACTTGGAAAGTCACATTTGCAACAAATCTTATTTAAGACAAACATCCGATGCACCAGTATACAAAGTAATTATTGCACGAAAGTCACTGGGTCCAAAGTACACTAAAAAATTTGATTAATAAAGGTAATCTGCAATTAAAAACAGTTCTTTTTCAATTGCCAGGATATACCACTACTTCACAGCTCAAATACTATTCGACTACTATATTTACATAAACTTAATAAAAAATTACCTGTCTGAGCAGACAATTTTGATCGATTTTGTAGAACTTTGAGTTATTCGTTGCTGTATATTATCAACGACATCTTGTCAGTACAGTTGGTCTGCCTGTAGATTTTACTTTGCAAATGAATTATTTATTTTCAAATCGTTTGACTATAGTACACTTTTGGTATGAGAATGTGTAATAATCAATGTTTGCGATTGAGATCTCGGTCATAAATTGCTCGATGCAAGATTGTAAGAAGTATGTCCCAAACCCGGCTTCATTTCTAGTCCCACTTCGAAAATGAGCCGAAATACGAATATTATTAACGTCAAATTTTGTTACAACTTACCAGTAATACGACGAAGTACCAAAAGTTTAGCTATGAAAACAACTGATTAGTTTAAAATATGTATAATTTATTAATGAGGCAAAGGAAAACAATAAGATACTAGAAAATCGCAAGGATGAAATAAATCAACAACGGCGCGGAAAATAGCGGGAAGACGAACGCTACTGAAAGATACAGAAATGCCAATTTCGCGTCACACGTCCTAATGATTCGTTTACAATGAACAATCGTTGAGTGAATAAGTTTATATAGAGGCGCATCCCTGTACAAATAAACGACTGCTATGCTGGGCTCGAGATTTGGATGGCGCTGCTGGAGAATTGGGCCCGAGATTTCTCAGTCTGCTGCCATCAGTTGAGGGAGTGACATCGACCGCTCGTCTGTTATTGGAAAACAGTTTTGTGTGATCTGTAGTTTTAGTTTCTACTGTAGTAGTGTTTTTTGCAATCATGACAACAGCTAATCACAACTGTGTTTATAAAAACTGTTTAAATAATAAAAGACGAAACAAAGGAATAAGTTTTTTTAAATTTCCAGTTACTGACGGTAAACGTGCCCAGGAGTGGCAAAAAAATTGCGGTAATTTATGTATTGCTCTAATGGACGTTAATGAATTAAAATATAAATTAATTTGTGAGGTGCATTTTTCTCAGAACTATATTATAATAAACAATAACAGAAAATTGTTAACTAAAAATGCAATTCCCATACAGTTTATTGAAAAAGGTGAGATTTGTCTCATTAATCTGTGGTTTTCAAGTTTTAACTTTCTTTCACATATACAGTGTCGATAAAAAGTTTGGAATACATAAAATATCTTCTGAAATAATATAATTTTGGAAAAATGCTCACGTCGATTTTTTAATTAAATTTGCCACTTTTTGAAATGATGAAGTATTAAGGACAGGTAGGTATCATTGAGCAGTATTTTTTTTAATGGCAACTCCAATTTTTTTTCTCGAATATGAAAGAGCTTTTTTTTAATATGGTATCATAAAATTTTTATTAGGCTATTTAAGAAAAATTTCGAGATAAATTCAATTGAAATTTCAAGATATCAAAACACTGAATTATTATCTATAATTTTTCTGTAGGCTAATAGCTATATTTTGATTTTAAAGTCCTCATTGCCGAGTAGTAGGCATTAAAATAGTTTCTGTATCAAAATTTGATAATTTGTCATACAATAATAATTATGATACGATATCGTGAATCTCCAATTATCTCGATTTTTTACGTTACTTACCAAAATTTTTATGGCGCCATATTAAAAAAAAAAGCTTTTTTATATTCCAGAAAAAACATTTTTTTTCCTGCTCAATGATACGCCACTGTACACAATTTTTAATTATTTCAAAAAGTGGCAAATTTAATTTAAAACTCGACGTGTCTGAATATTTTTCCAAAATTCCTCTATTTCAGGAGATATTTTTTATACCCAAATACCCAAAATTTCATTAATTTATGTCGTTGCATGTTCTTATATAGAGCCTCAAAGTCCCAAAAATTGAAAATTCTTATCTTTTAGAATGAGTAAACATTTCGAATATTTACTTTGATTTAATATGATTTTCGCTATTTATTTTTTTATTTATTCCTATTTAATTAATTAAAAACAATTTTAACCTAATTTTTTAACTATTTAATTTAGTTGTAACACAATGTTAAAAATTATTATTTGACTTCTAAACTGTATTTTCGTTTTTTCTTCAAAACTTCACGTCCTACTGACTTCAGACAAGAGGGACTTTTCTGGGTAAAATTGCATCTTCTTTCATATTTTTCGAAAACATTTGCAAAATTTCAATTCAGCTATACTTTTTTATATAAAAATGTTAATAGATACCCCTCTATCTCCACCACTGCAATCAATATGCGATGATTTTCGGTGTCAAATTATTTGTTCTCCAATAGGTCTTTTGCCGCAACATGACGATTTATTTTGTTAGCGGTTATTTAGTTAAAAAATAAGTAAACAAAACAAATATAACATTGAGCATCCTGTTTCTCACAAACGAAGCGTTTTAGGACCCATATATATATATTGGAACTTTTCGTCTCAAAATGAGATCTTATAAAAATTCCTGAAGTCCTGCTATTTAAACCTGAGACACTCTGTATATTAAGCATACACATGTAAAATCTGCTTCATTCAAATTCTACCTGATCTTAAAAAGAAAGAAAACAAATTGAATTCGGCTCCGAATCAAGCCGCAGCTGTTGAGTGAGTCACGCAATGCCGCAGCCGGACAGATTCCAGTTAGTTCAAATAAATGAAATAGATCGGCCTAGGCGGCGCTTCAGATCAGCGCTATAGTTTGTGGACGGTGCGGTACCAGGGGTAGAATATGGTGGGGAACCTGCATGAATTCGTTTTGGGCCATTGGACTTGCGGCTCTTGTATACTTATTCACTCAACGGAACAATGCGAAACGGTTGTGTCATGCGCGAGATGGTGCAATCGCCGATTGGTTGAATAAAATGCCAAGAATAAATTACACCAATCACAGCCGTTGAAATCACGGCCGCGTAATATTGTGTTTTAATGTAACCTTGGTCTTATTCTTTTAGTAACTTATAAAGTTACCCACAATTTAATTGCCAACACCAAGGAAATAAAGTAACCATTTCAAACCAAATTATTGGTCACGTGGCTTGTAATCATTTATGTAGGCTCTGTCTGTATCATCGAGCTTTCGGAAATGTTTATTTCCTTTATCAAGATGTTTTACAATAAATTTATAATATTAACATACAAATAGTTAATAATAAAAATATTTACTAACATGAGATTCATATGAAAAGAGGCTTTGTCACACACAATAATTGGAAACATTAATGATTATTGAATTTTTTCTTAAATATTTAAAATCGGAATACATGTGTACAGATTATAAAAACGAACACAACTGATAATGGCGAATATGTTTAGGGAAATCGGAAATACAAGCTACGTTGCCAACCTTGAAAGTGGCGGTAAATTTGAACCTCGCAAAGTGTTTTCCTCAAATTTTAAAATGAGTGTAAATTTTGCTGAAACTATTGATATCAGATTTCTTATTCAAATTGTTTTTTTATATTACATACACATAAACATTTCATAGTACATATTAACGAACCAACTAGATCCAAGATATGCTAGTTATGCAACATTCAATTATTTGTTTTCTTCTTATGGACGCCATATTGAATCTGGATGTTAATATGCAAAAATACTTTTTTTTTTTGAAGAATAAAACATACAATAATTTAAATAAAAAATGACGTATAACAAAACTCAACAAATATTTTGATAGATTGGACATTTGCTAACTTTGTTTTTATTGTTGGCCTTACTTCTCAGAAGTATTTAAATATTTCAAGGAGGGAAATGGAAAATGCACTGATAATCATTAATTAAACTACGAGTAGTATTTCTTTATTAGAAATTTTGAAATGGATCAGCAAAATGGCGAGGCGATTATGTGGTAAGGCCCACATAATTCTACAAATGGTGTATCGACGCTTTCCAAATATGAGAATAGGTTCATTGGCCTGTTGCATAGCCTCCACAGATAAAACTTATTACAATCCCTGTGAAAATATAGAAGACCTATGCGTCAGAATTTTTGCTGCTTTTAGGTCTATTTCACAAAGAATTCAAAACGTTGTGAATAATATTAAATTAAGAACTAAGCGTTGTATGCGCAAAAATGGGCGTCACTTGAATATATTCTACATATCCTACATAAATGTCTTGTTTTATGTCAAGAACTATATTTTTTATTTAAATTACATTTTTAAAATTTTATGGATTATTCTTCAAATAAAATAGTATTATAGTTAGATATTGACGTATTCATAATTTTTTTCTACATCTGTTACTGTCAAGATCCAATATGGCGCCCGTAAGAAAAAAAAACAATTGAATGCATGCAACATTCAATTGTTTTTTCCACTAAACTAGTAGTTGTAGAAATTTTCTGCCGACGAAAATCGATTTCTCGTATATTCTTATACTCCTATACGAAATTTTAACTCTTCTATTGAGAAATAATGGCGCTTGATGGCATTTTCTAAAATTGCTGTTGATTTTTTTTACAATATTTTAGCAACGGCGGCATATATATATATCTTGGATTTGGTTTGTTTCAATGGCCATCAAAAGGCACAACTTTTTTCTAATTTTAGCCACCCTGTACATTTTACAGTTTCCAATAGTGATCCATAAAAAACGAACCACCAAATATCAATTGAGAATCACCAGGAAGAGAACTTCTCCAGTTTCAATTCCCAGAAACCTATCTCCACCAGGCAAGGCAATCTATAATACACCCGTCCCAAAGAGACCTACTATGGAAAAGAAATTAAATTTCATCGTAAATTTAAGCCCCAGTCAGTTAAAAACAATGACTACTATGAGCTTATCTTTGGCAAATCTAGATCCAATTTCTCAATTTAAATTACGGTTAAACCTGTACAGAGACTCAATACCTGAGTTTTCAGATAGTTCGTAATCGTGTGATTATAGTAGAATCAAAACGACAAATGTATTGAGTATAAGTCCGTCCGCGATATCATTTTGGCTGGCGTTTTGGATCCTTATAACACACGTCTTAATAGCCAACAACTTCCACAAGACTTCCCGAGCAGTTTATACATTTGTAGGCAATATGATGATAAGGAAAGCCAACGACAGTTCATGACCTTTTTACGAGAAAAAATCAGGCAAAACCCTCCTTCACAAAACACGAAAAATCTTCACAAGACAATACACAATCCACCCCGGCTAGAAATAATGTCTTTCAGAATTTCGTACCGTCAAACTTTATACCACAAAATTTTGTACTGCATACATTTAAAAATCCCCTGTTATCTCAACAAGTTTTCCCAGAACAACATAACAGTTCAAACTTTTACAAAATTTTAATCAATGACCACAGTTCAAACTTCCACAACTTTAATCAAAACAGAAATGTTCAACCACAAACCAATGTTCTTATATATAGACTAGCTCTGCAGGCCTAGTAGGTCCATGGCTTGATTGACCACTTTCTTCCATTCCCGTCTGTCTAATACTTTTTCTCTCCTCCTATGCACTGCAATCTGCCGCATGTCCTCTTCCACTTCTTTCTTCCATTTCACTCTCGGCCTCCCCTGCCTCCTTATGTTTCCACTCTTGCAATTTACTACTTTTATTGGTACTCTATCGGGTTGCATCCTCATGATATGCCCCAACCATCTAATTCTTTGTGCCTTTACTACCCCTATTATATCTGGTTCCTTGAATAATTCTCTTAGTTCATCATTAGTACGTCTTTCCCACGTATCGTTTATTATCTTCTCTCCATAGATCTTTCTTAATATTTTACGCTCCCATACCCACTTTTCACTTGCATACAACACTATAGGTCTTATCATTGAATTGTAAATTTTTATTTTTAGGGACTGAGCTATTATTTTACTTTTCAATAGTCTTAACAATGCATGCACGCATCTATTTCCTGCCATCAATCTCACCGGTATCTCATTTTTTATCTGTTTTTCTGGTGAATACTGTGCCTAGATATCGGAACTCTTCTACTTCCTGGAAATTATATACTACATCGTTTTCTCTCTTATTACCAATTTATTGCCTACTTTAAATTCTTTATCTGTCCATGTTATGTATTTTATTTTCATTTATCTGTAATCCTACTTTTCGGGTCTCGCGTTCTAGTTGTTTTAGTTTTGTTTTCAGTTCTTGCAGGGTTCTTGTTATAATAACAATATCGTCAGCGAAAGATAAACATTGGTGCTGTAATGAACCACCCGGGTTCATCCCGAATGTAAATTTATTTTCCGGAAATAATATTT
Source organism: Monochamus alternatus (assembly GCA_037114965.1). Classification (NCBI taxonomy): domain Eukaryota; kingdom Metazoa; phylum Arthropoda; class Insecta; order Coleoptera; family Cerambycidae; genus Monochamus; species Monochamus alternatus. The sequence continues at coordinate 43,533,785 of CM073428.1, read as the reverse complement.
TATTTTTGTTAGTTTAAATCCAGCGAGCGCTCGAATTTTTTATCAGTAGGCACTAATTTTTACTAAACCGTCGATGCCCTACTCCGAAATCACGCACCGCACGCGCATCTCCCACCGTGACCTGTGGTTGTCAGGTGGGGAGTAAGTTAACAAAAGTGAAGAACCGAAAGGCAAAATGCTAGAGTTGTTGGAAAACAGCTCTCGAAGAACCAGTCCGAGAAGTTCTCCCGATCAGCCCAAGAAGACCAACCGAGCCAGGAGAAGCCGCAGAGCCCAGCAGTGTCCAGGAAATAAGTAAGCAATCTACCTTCCTCTGAATCCTATCCTTTTCACGCCGTTTGGGTGTTTTGAACTCATACGGGCTGGCTTGTACTTTTGACGGACGAGGTAGTTTGGCTGTGCATAACACCGCTACATGACTGAGCCGTCGACTGTCTGCCGTTTCACGACGTTGTCCTCATCCGGTTTGGCTGTGAATAACACCGCCGGCGAATGATAAACGCCGTTTTGGTACACCGAACGTACACTGAAGTATTTGGCTGTGAATAACACCGCACTAAGGAGTCGTGGGTGACTAAGTTGTACAGGGTTGTTCTCACCGAGGTGGTTTGGCTGTGCATAACATCGTCATCAAAGGAGATACACCGCGTGCACTCATTTCTATCCTTCCGGATAGACATCCGAAAACTGCGTTATTTTCCCTTAGACCAAAACCGTCCATTTGTTCGCTTACTTGTTTTGTTAATAACAATTGATGTATATTGTTACTCTGCACTGCTTGCGCTTTCTCCTTGGCTACAGTTAATTCAAAACCGCTTTTAACTAATGCTTTCTATTTGCATTTACAGGGCCGAAATAAATTCAGAGTAGATTTTTGCTAAATCCATACATTTTGTTTTTATTTTCAGAACCTCGCTGGAACTGTCCCCTAGGTATAAGTTTATAGTTTAGTCCGTATTTTAAGTGTAAAGATTTTTCTATCAATAAAGTATTTCATGCCGTATGTTTTACTTTAAGGATATTTCGTAGATAATATATATTTTCTTTCAGCACCGAAACAAACCGTTTTATATTTTGTTTAAAGATTGTAAGAAAATATATTTAGCTAGCTTTGATTTTAGGACCGTTTATTTATTTTAACTGTAAATTGTACATTCGATTCAAAGACAAATTCATATAGTCTTTGTTACTGTTTTGACCGACTATTATTTATTTCCATTTGACCAAATAAAATTTGTTATAGAAAGAATGTGTTGTATTCATTCATATCAGTAACTTTGATAAAATTCCGATCTAACAAAAAAAGAACTTAAACAGAATTTTACCGTTCTACACTGACAATTCTGTTTATTTTAAAAATAAAAACTATCACTACACCGATAAAACTAGTTTTGTTGCTGTCTGGGAATAAAAGAAATACAACAGACCCCTGGAAGGTACGTTACACATACAATTTTTGCTAATAACTAAAATTTGAAAACTGATTTGATTGGTTCCTCATCGAGACCTATCAATTAGGTAATTACTGTCACATGCCAATGTAGGGGGGCCCGCCCCTCCCTAACGTAACATGAATCAGAGAGAGCTTGAAGGCGTTCCCCGCCAAGCAGTATGAGCTATAACAATAATATTAAATAGAAATATTAAAGATTTTACAGGTGATATTAAATATGTATGAAAAAAAAAGAACTGGTATATATATATATATATATATATATATATATATATATATATATATATATATAGGGTTGTGCTGGAAATACTGGCGGTAAATTTAATCTGGTGAGATTTAAAATTAGGCGGGAAATTCAAAGTGGAGGGATATTTAAAATTAGTCTAAGTGGCAGGAGATTCAAATGGAAAATTAAGCGGTAAATTCAAACTGATTTAAAATTAGGCGGGAAATTCAAATTGGTAGAAGTGGTGATAAATTCAAACTGATTTTAAATTAGGCGGGAAATTCAAATTGGTAGAAGTGACGGTAAATTCAAACTTGTGAGATTTAAAAATTAGGCGGAAAATTCTGACATAAATGTGACATCGTGACATGAATGCGACATAAACGTGACATAAATGTGACATACATGTGACATAAACGTGACATACATGTGACATCGAGACATAAATGTGAAATAAACGTGACATAAATGTGACATAAACGTGACATAAATGTGTCATAAACGTGACATAAACGTGACATAAATGTGACATAAACGTGACATAAACGTGACATAACCGTGACATAAACGTGACATAAATGTGGCATAAACGTGACATAAACGCGACATAAATGTGACATAAACTTGACATAAATGTGTCATAAACGTGACATAAGTGTGATGTGTAGGGAAAAAAAGACAATACTCTTAACATTACATTTTATTATATATATATATATATATAACGGACAAAACATTAGTTTTATAAAAGTAAATATATTCACGTAGAGCATTACTTAATATACTATCATTAGACACATCACAAAAGCTATTAATAATTTCTTCAAAATTGAAACTAATTTTATGGGAATTTATCGAATCACTTATAATAGCTAAGACATGATAACAGTAAGCATAAAATTCTAATGAATTTAACATACTTATTCTATGAGAAAGTACACAAGTATCAAGCTTTAGCAGTTCATCAACTTCGAATATGAAAAGTTCGATGTACATGTTATATTTGGTGATATGTAACCTTTTAGTATCTTCGTAGACCAATTGGATAACTGTAGCGTAATCCCCACAGCGATGAGTCACAGGGTCATACTCATCTGGCCAACCTTGTATGGGTGCTTGGAAGAAATCTGTTTCCAAACGTTGCAGTAGGTCCAGGAGAGCGTGCCATTCATAGGTAGAAAACGATATTTTGGAAACAGTGACATAATTTCGCATAATTATTGCAGCGCTAAAAGATCTAGCCGGACTTAAACCACACTGGATTTGAATATAGTCATTGAGAGGGAAAGCACTATTTAGTAAATAATTCTGTTCCCATCGTGCAGCCTCTTCATATTTTTCGATAATTTCATCCAAAGCTTTCATATACTTTTTATTAGATTTTTCGATAACCTGACCCTGTGACTCATCGCTGTGGGGATTACGCTACAGTTACCCAATTGGTCGAAGATCCTAAAAGGTTACATATCACCAAATATAATATGTACATCGAACTTTTCATATTCAAAGTTGATGAACTGCTAAAGCTTGATACTTGTGTACTTTCTCATAGAATAAGTATGTTAAATTCATTGGAATTTTGTGCTTACTATTATCATGTCTTAGCTATTATAAGTGATTCGATAAAAGTTTTTATATATTTTTAGGTATTAATAATATTGTGTGAAACTAACACACACCCACAATATCTACCCATATATTCCTTATTATTAGCTTTTGTAACATTTTTTTTACTGTTTAAGAAAGGTATTTTAAGCTAATATAAATCAAATCTCCTACAATTCCTATCAATGAAGTCATATGTATGTTCTCTGATACCAAACATAGGTATGCTAACGAACAATTCCACAGACAAAGCTCTATTCAATAATTATCTAAAGAAAATAATCTAATTTACTAACCTGCTAATGAAACACTATAAATATCTAACTTCACTTTTTGGCAGTGGGAACACGACAAATTCAACCACAATAGATGAGATCTGACCTATGTCTGCATTTTTGGGATTGCTTCTTCAGGTGGTCTCCTTTAAGTTGAATCAAATATCTAACTATAAAAATTATTATAAAAATTAAAATTATTTGAAGTTAAATATTGTGGGTGTAATTCAACGCAGGTTGGGGCTTTTGTCCACTGAGTAGTTAGTTTCACACAATATTATTAATACCTAAAAATATATAAAAACTTTTATATAAAAGGTGAACATTTTTCAAGTAGGTATTGTCATATTTAATTCATTGACAGGATGTCACTTTTTGCCATTGTCGATATTTAACTTCAAATAATTTTAATTTTATTGAAGAAATTATTAATAGCTTTTGTGATGTGTCTAATGATAGTATATTAAGTAATGCTCTACATGAATATCTTTACTTTTATAAAACTAATGTTTTGTCATATATATATATATATTTGTGAAGAGTATAGTTCTAGGACTTATACTCTCTTGTATAGTATAGTTCTGCGACTTGATGTATACTTTGAGGACGTCTTCAAACTATCGTATTAAAAATAATATATATCGCATATAATGAGGACCTTCATACGTCATCGTTATAGAAATATGTTACAAATATCTTTAATATTATATAATATACAGAAAGGCATATTTTTGCTCATTGGTGTGATCATGCGGAATAAAGTAGATAAGTGCGATATAAAACCATTCTGCAACTCTAAGCCTAGCATAGTCTACGATTTGATATAGATACCTGTTTAGTGGTGTACTATCATTGCAATTTGAGATGTATAAACTGCGTTGGCATTTCAATACTGATGTTGTGAGACACAGCTACACTGTGCCCCCTGTGGGCTAGCCTTGACCAGTATTGAATTACTCTTGTAAAATCTATGTAACAGTTAATATCATTCGACGGTAGTAACATCAGACTCAGACCGGTTTCGGACTTATTAACCCTCATCAGTGTGTGCCCGCACGGAATTGCAATCATAGTACACTGCTAAGCAGATTATTTCCCCGACGGTGATTAAGAGAGACAGAATCATGTAATGACGAAGGCAGTAATACCAGTACAATTTTGAAAATTTTTTTTCGAAAACTACATGCGAGCGCAGAAATCTGACTTCAGATTTGTGATCAGCACCCTCGAAAATAGGACGGTAGTGGGAGTTTTACGCTGTTGTAAATAATTAGCAGCTCTCTAAAAGTGGGTATTGGAATCAAGTTTCCATATGTGCTTTTTTACTGTTTTAGAAAGGTATTTTAAGCTGATATATATAAAAACTCCTACAATTCCTATCAATGAAGTCATATGTATGTTCTCTGATACCAAACATCTAGGTATGCTAATGAACAATTCCACAGACAAAGCTCTATTCAATAATTATCTAAAGAAATTAATCTATCTAAATTTACTAACCTGGTTTAATGAAAACACTCTATAGATATCTAACTTCTGACAGTGGTAAATCGAAAATTAAACCACAAGGATAAGGATTAGGATTGCTTCATCAGGTGGTCTTCTTTAAGTTGAGACAAATATCTAACTATAAAAATTATTATACCAATAAATTAAAATTATTTGAAATTGAATGTCGACAATGTCAAACTGATTAATCCGTCAATGAATTTAAACATAACAACCTACTAAAATAAATTAAAAAAATTACCTTTTATGTATCGTTTTTTATATATTTTCATGTATTAACAATATTGTGTGAAACTAACTACGTTTGACTTTGTCAATATTCAATTTCAAATAATTTTAATTTATTGGTAAAATAATTTTTATAGTTAGATATTTGTCTCACCTTAAAGGAGGCCACCTGATGAAGCAATCCTAAAAATGCAGAAATAGGGTTGAACTTTCGATTTACCACTGTCAGAAGTTAGATATCTATAGAAAGTTTTCATTAAACCAGGTTAGTAAATTTAGATAGATTAATTTCTTTAGATAATTATTGAATAGAGCTTTGTCTGTGGAATTGTTCATTAGCATACTAGATGTTTGGTATCAGAGAACATACATATGACTTCATTGATAGGAATTGTAGGAGATTTGATATATATTAGCTGAAAATACCTTTCTAAAACAGTAAAAAATGTTACAAAAGCTAATAATAAAAAATATATGGGTAGATATTGTGTGTGTAATTCAACGCTGATTGGGGCACACAGAGTAGTTAGTTTCACACAATATTGTTAATACATGAAAATATATAAAAAATCCATATGTGCTATTTTAAAACCCGCTCAAATTAAACACTTTACATGGAAGCGGTTGTGTTAAAATGTCACTTTCCCTTACCTATTGCACTCGTTACCTTGTAGTAAGGGGATGACCCCTTGTACGTTTATTATTAGAACTTATTCATACTTAAACATTTTGAATAGCCCTATTCAAAACAAATCTTTTTGTTTTTACACAATTTATGAAATATCTTTAGTTTTCGTACAATAAAAATAAAAGCCAGCATCTCAATCCTATGATTCTCCAAACGATACTATTTGCAGTAGGTTCCTGTCAGTTTAGTTCAACCGCTATTACCAGTTTATTTAATTGCTTTTCATCATTCTTAAGGTACGGATTCGCTGGTGCGACTGCGGCTGCGGCTGCGACTCGTCGCCGACCAATAGGCAGTCTAAATGCTGGAATTGATGAGAACATTCAGACTGTCTATTGGTTGACGACGAGTCGCAGTCGCGAGTCGCAGCCGCAAACCGCAGCCGCAGTCGCACCACCGAAACCGTACCTTTACGATAAGTTTAACTGCTGTTTTGACACTAAAAAAATATGGAAACTTGTTTTCAGCACTTTATTTGAAAGGATTGTAACTTCTTAGGAGATGCTAAAATGAATCTTTTTACATGAAACACCTCTTCTAAAATCTTGTAAAATGAATAGATATCGGAAAGGCATAGCAATGTTTCCATTTTTAGCACTACATATCTTTTAAAGAAAACAGGCAGGATTACTTATGCTAGAAATGTCTTTACTTAGCTAAAATAGTAAAGAACATAATAAAATATAACCATTAGAACAAAAAGTGAAGATAAGCAAAAATAATTTTTAAATGTAATGAGCAAATAATGTCATATACAAAGCAAAGTACCTATTTATGAACAAAAGCTGCAGACTATGCAAATTTAAATGTATTAAATAATTCAGTTTGTTTAATACAATCTAAAATTATAAAATATTGATTGAAATAATAGGTATGTCGTATAAACCTCTTTTTTATATAAAAATAGACTCTATATTCGATGTATTTCAAATTTAAATCTGGGCGGGGAAAATGACAATCTATGTTAAACGAGGCGTCATCTCTTACAGAGTGTCCAAAGTTATAAACTCATTTTAATTCTAAACTGTAATCCGGTGTGCAAATTATTTTCCGTTTTCCATGTCGGCCAAATATTAGGATTTTCAAATATGATTCGTTTAAATATTAATTTTAAGACTTCAATTGTGACCCTCAGTTTTCATAACAAGAAGTAAAATAATTCTTATGCAACCAAATATACACTTTGTTATAAAAAAAAAGTAATAGATGTCTCTCGCTGTATCTGAAGACGTACAATATTCAAGAAATGGTTATAACAGTAAACCATATAATTATTGTCCGTGAAACTGCTAAATCTTCTACAAAAAGTATGCGGGCAACTTTAGGGAATGTATGTCGGGCTCTTTTTTGTCTCGTGACCTCGCTGAGGTTAACCAACCCGAGATTCTATCCTGAAACTGCCAGTGCCGGGCCGGGCCGTCTACCGTTAGAAAATTCCTAGCAAAACTTTTATTACGTGTGGGTTTAAACTAAATGTTTTATGTAATTACTTGTTTTTGTTAGGTTTTAGAATATATAATAATATTTCATCACTTATAGTTGTGTTAAAGTAATGTACAATCGTTTGCAATATTAATAGTGACACACTTTCAAACGAATTTGGCTATTTATTTCGAACTGTTGACATATTAATAAATGAAATCTACTTTCAACATTCAAAATTAGTACTTAGTTACTCCATTGACTAATAAAGACCTCATGAAATTATTACTCAGAACTTCCAGTTGTTTAAAAACTGATGGAGCTAGTGTCATTATTATTGCAAAAAATAGTACAACTGATAGACATGGAGGACAATACTTAAAACAAAACAGGAGCATGTTTGCTTTTCTAAAGGGTGCAAAAAATAAAAGTTACAGGTAGATATATTTAGTTACACTATAATTAGAATTTATTTTTCTGTAGCCTCCATTGAGCCAGGAATATATACTACTTGATGAATGAAACCCTAATAATTCAAAAATAATTACGCAGATTTTATCTCACATCAATTTTAATTTTTACACTTGTTTAATTGTACACTGAATTGGGTACTATACTTGAACCTGAGCCACCTGAGAAGAATGTAGATAGTTTCTATCAAAGAAACGTCCTGCTAGAAAACAATTTTATAAGGTACATTGCAGTGTATAAAAAAAAACTGTATGTTTCTCTTAAAATACCTCTTCCAAATTATTTTTTTTTTGTTTTTCGCTATTCTAAAGTTTCTGTTTATACATATATTTAAGATTATAGTAAAATTTGAGTCTGCCAAACAGATTTAGTATAACAGTATTTTATTTTAAAATGTTCACATAAGTACGTAGAAACGGTTTCAATATATATTTATTTGTACTAAAATACATATGAATTTCAGAAGTAAACAGAAAATATGTCTGTAACACAGATATCTACTTATAACTAAATGTTTAGAATATTATTACCATTTAAATAAAGGTTTCGCCAAAAAAAAAAATGACTTCCAAATTGCCAGGTAGTTGGGGTTATATGAAACATTCATAAAAATGACTAGTTAAAGTCAATATTTTACTTAAAATTCTATTTTCCCCCACCTAATCTAATGTTGGAACATCTAAAAGATAATAAAAAATAATATTTTTTGTAAGACACAAAGAGAAGAAAAATGCCTTTACATAAATTCTTTATTTTACCTTTGGGTACAAATAACAACAAAAACAGGCAATAACATCACAGAGCAAAATAAAACCTTGTAACAAATAAATAAAATATATGAAGTTTTTTTTATTAAATAAATATATATAGGAAATATTATTATAAATCAATACAACAATCAAATGAAAATCTGCCTCTATTGTTGTTAGGCAAAGGAAGAACCAATTTTATTTGATTAAGTGTTATATTTGCTAACTCAGAAACAACAGGAAAGACAAAACAACTGTGTTGTCCCCTATATGAGCACATAAAAGACACCTGATAGGCCGATCTATATGTATTGGTAACTTAAGTTACAAACTTTTTGTGGGATTCTTTTTTAGTACCAATATCATAAATTAATTCTATTATTATAAAAGTATCTATAAAAATATTGCTAGGGATGACAGCTATATTGTTGTTTACATTTGTATTAGAATTATCATGTTTGTTAGTCAGTAGGTATCACTTGTTTCAAGGTCACTTAAAGAATTTTCCAACATTTTTATTTCCTACTGCCTTGGTTTCACTTGCCTCTGCATCATCTTGAAGTCTCACAGATTTACCGGGCTGAACGTTAATTTTTTTGCTTCATCTCGGTTGTAAATTTAATGGAGGATTTGTATTTGTTGTTTGCATTTTCTATTATTCTTGTAAAAGTTTCTAACATGGCAGTATTATTCACTTCAGTATTCAGTTTTCTATAAATTTTTTGCAATACAGCTTGCCTGTTTGTTGGAAAAATTCCACAAGCTTTAAAACCAGCTGATTATATTAACATAAGTCAATTTAAGTTTTTCCAAAGTATGTCAAAGCAACACTGGAAATTCTGCTTCAGGAATTGCCACTTTGTGGTGTTTTTTCCAATCGGCTAGAACTTTACACCAGGCAATTTTCAAGGGACAAAAATATGAAACATATAAAAGCTGGCACATATGAGTGCTATGAGGTGGTAAAAATACATATTCTATCTGGTTTTCATCACACTTCTTTATTATACTTAGATAAATGGCTGGCAAGATCGTCAACAATAATACATTTTTTCCAAGCAATTTTTTTAAATAGGGAAAAGCAATCTTAAAAAACCAATATTCATAAATTTCGCTATCGAACCAACCACTTTTAGAACGATTATATCTGGTCCCATCGGGTCCTCCTACAATCCACTCTGGATATAAATTCTTGGGTTTATATCCAACGCATGGTGGTAATACCACCCCGTCTGCTGTTACGGCAAACATAACCGATGTCGAGGCTTTAGAAAAATCTATGATTCTAGTGGCATGCTTGACACCTCTACGTACCAACACACAATCTTTGCCCTGATCATCGGTAAGATTTGTTTCATCGTAATTAATAATATTACTCGCTGTAACGTTTTTAAGTGTTTCTGTCCAAATTGTCAAAATAGTCAATAATTATATTTTCATTAAGTGTAGCTCTACTTCTTTTCATATTTTCACTGAGTCTAAATCGTAAAGCTTTGTTACGTTTTAAAAAACCTCTATCCCAATCCTTTTCTGGCATATTGTCCTTGAAAATCTTAACTCTTGTGTCCTCATGGTTAATGTAATTTTGTACAAATTCTTTGAAATATACCTCATTAAATGGATATCCATAACTAGCTGCAGTTAGTGCAGCTTCAACAATTGCAGCTTCTTCATGTTCATTTAACACAAGGGATTTTCCCAAACTGATTTCATTGTAATCTCTCTGTATTTCCGATATATTGTCGTTCTAGGGACGTTGTACTTCAATGCAGCTTGACCAAAAGAGAGTTTATCTTCAACAACTGCTTGAAGAGCATTTTCTAAATTTTGTGGATCGTACTCGCATCTGGGTTTAGTTCCAAACTTCCGAATATATTTTCGTGGCATTACTGTTCCGTTCCAAATTACCCTACAAATGCCCTCTATTGTCATTTTCTAATTGTTTTCCGACAAAAATTAAAAAATACTAACCTTATATTTAATAAATCGGTAGTTTACACTTTAAGTTAAAAAAAAACTACATGGATTTTGCATTTGAAACAATGCATTCATCATTCATCTTATGAAACAATATGATTATGACATGATGTCGAAAATAAAAATTTGTAAATTATTTAGGTAGGTATGTGACATTTGACCAGAGAAATAGAGGATAGAGGAGGGCAGAATGGAATGAACGTAAGACGCACGAACTTGCTAAAACAGGAGGCTGCCATTGTGTAAACTATACGAGGGGATTGATAATGTTATTTTACCAGGTCGTTAAAAAGTTTCTATTTAGAAACATACACATGAAATTTGAAATAAAATATGAACAATTATGTCCTTTTGAAATTTTCAGTTACATATTAATTTTCATAATATATACGCACTTCATGAAAAGTTATATTACACAAGAGCAATGACCAGAGTTGTATCATTACTGCATATTTTCGCCATTATCCTCCTTCTTGACGCTCATTCTCCCCTCTATTTCTCTGGCTTGACCAGAGACTTGACGTAAAAGTCTGACGTACATGCTTTCAAAATAGCAGCGCCCGTAGCGTCCTAGTGAAATGTGGATGGGTACTCGTCGAAGCTCGTTCTCCCCTCCTCTATTTCTCTGCATTTGACCACTCAACTTGCATAAAACAAAGGAAAGTGTTCTTTGTTTGCTTGAATGTAGCCAACTTAATTGAAAGTCGGAAATATTTCCCTACATGAATTTACAGCACCTTTTTAAAAAAAACTGCCCTGGGACTCTGTAACATATAGAATTCTACAAATCGAAATGTTTCTATGCAGTTGGTACTGAACATGATATGATAGTATTCTATTTTGTGACTTATTGAGCATAAGCAAAATATCATATTTCTATAATTTGTTATCATGTTAGCATATTAACTATCCCTTTATCTATTTAAGGAAGATCGTGTACTGCTAAATATTCTGAAAATATAATAACAAATGATAGATACTTATATTTTGTTTATGCTCATGACGTTATAAAATAGAATTATATCTTATCATGTTGAGTACCAAATGTATAGAAACATTTCGATTTGTAGAATTCGATATGTCACAAAGTCCCACTGCTGAGCTTTTGTTCCATTTAGCCCGCTGCGTTCCATGTTAGTCTATTCTACGGTATTATTCTAAAACTCATTAAGAATTAAATATGCATCATTGCATCTACTTTCTTATACACGTTATTAGTGTGACCTTAAGTATATTTTATCTAGGAGTGTGATGTCACGCCGCCATTTTGTCGCTTGGTCTCGTACCAAACAGCTAATTGCAATTTAAGTTTACTAATTGTGTTTGATAAATAGGCGATTTTTAAAGCTAAACTTTGTTTTTTAAGTAACAGTCAATATTGTGTATGTGTATAAGATTTTCATAGTTTTATTACCCATAGATTTATTGGAACCGCTTTAATATTACTTAAGAAATTCTAAGCATTTAGAAATAATCATGCAGAGAGCGCATTAAGAATCAGATTCCAGAAATGCGAGCATATTCTAAGGAATATTTAGTAAAACTCAACTGCAAGTAATAAATAAGAGAAAAGTCGAAGTATATTGATCCGTTGTTGATATTTCCGATAATTTCTGATGAAAAAGATTGTTTTCCTCTTGTCAACTCTCTCTCTTGTGTGTGTAGCAGATTCATAGTTTTATTTTTTTCCTTAGAACAAAATATTCATTGGATTGAAAAATAGGGTAAATAAACATATACTATCAATATCATTTTCAATTTAAAATATAAAATTTTAATTAGAATTTGAAAATTAAACTCAGAAAAACTAAAATTTGTTATTTGCGGCCACTTCGCAATACTCGAATCATTTGTAATTTTTGATCATTGTTTAGGAGAAGAAGAAGAGGTCCGTTTTAGCACAGTTTATACATACAGTTCATCGAGTGAAGGTTCCAGACGGTGTGGCTAAATCGCGGCTAAATGCGCAATGAACACCAATGAAATTCATTCGTACACGACGAAGTGGGAGAAAATCTATTTCTTGACAAATCATCGTGCCCCTTGAGTGCGCGAATGTGCACGGCTAAATGCGCAGTCGTCTTTTGGTCGTTTTAAAAAAAACGAAATCTGGGACCTCGACATCACAGGAGCCGACGTGAAGACGACGGACTGTATAATAGACTGTGGTTTTAGCGAGTCTACTCGCCAGGAGGCCCTCATGTACTGAGAATATCTATGTAATCAGCCAATATTTCTAAACCAAACGTATTTCAAACTTTTCTAAAAAAATAAAGTAATATTAAGTGTATATTTATTGATATTATTAAATGTCATAGTAGCGACAGCTTATTTCTATGTTTTAGTTGATAAAGTTAGTTTTAAATTTAAAAATATAAAATTTAGTCATACAGATATACGTCCTATTTCATGATTTTTTTCTCTGCAAAATTATGGTTTTTGTGGTTTCACAACGGAAATGCAGCTGTAACAATTTATTACTCATATTTAACTTCAAAAATGTTGTATATCATTTAATTTGCAAAAGTTAAAAACCATATACTTACCTATTATTTAGGTTCTAAATTCAATATGGCGGATATAAAATATAATGCCGCCTTAATACCAAATAAAGCACTTACAAGCATAAACTCACTTATACAAAATTTAATACTGAAAATTACACAAATTCGATATAATACAAATATTAAAATTTGTAAATTTCATATGAATCGTTATAACTAACGATCTCCCTATCTACTAGATATCGCCAAAACATGGCCAAAACCCATTGTTCTCTGCAGTTTACGCAATATAGCTAAGAGGGCGTTATCCAGCTCTTAAAATGTACACGACTTCAGTGACGTACGTGACTAGCGCAAGCGAGTATTTTATAACTAATTTATCCCATCCAAGTTAGCGTCTTGTCTGTATTGTGGATATTTTAATTTGACATTTCAGATAAGTACCTACGTCTTATGTATACAAAAATGTCAAGCCCTGACACATGCCTGCTTTTAAAGATTAAACTCTTTTTAAAATACATCCCAAACACAAACTGTATTATCTAATTATTATGTCACATGATACAACCATTTACGATACAGGATAAACAGTTTTCAACTAATTTACGGCAAAAATACGGAAAATACAATTCAAATATAAACGAGCTGGAAGCAGAAAAACATCAATGGGTAAAGTAGATTTTCGGAGTATGCATGCGGTATAGAAATTTATTTAGGTGTACTCTTTAGCCAACTCTGGGAAAATGTGTAGGATCATGCTAAAATGTTCTACTTTCTGAATTTGTTTCTCGTTCAAAATTAGCGTGCTGGGGTTCAAAGCTCCCATACTCTCTTAAATGTTGAACCATACTTATAAATCTTATTCGGTAAGTGTCGATCGGGATAATCCATCTGATACCGTCTTCTTGCAACCGCCGTCTTCTTTTAATAAAGAGTAAGCTTTAACCATATCAGCTCTTCTTTGTATACATGTTTTTTCCATAATATCGAATATCACACACACTTGGTAATGAAAAACACTTTTATAAGGTTATTATTATACACTTATACAGCATAACACATCTTACAAAATATCATTAAACTATTACGAAAAGTACAACACTGCACTAAATAAATCCTATTTCGACTTCAGTAAAAACTCACGCAGAAAACTCACGATATTACCCTGTTAAACATCCTCCTTCTTGTGCAATAAAAAAAACCTAAATTTTGAATCAAACAAAATGAAGTTGTGCTCACTGGCCATTTGTTATTTTGTGATTTTGCCGTTTTGGTACTGTCCATTGACAGTTGTCATTCCAGAATGTGCGTGCTAAGGGCGCCATAGACGAGACATACACGTACCTCGCAAGTTGTTCCCCAGAATGTTGTACTTCCACTTTTAACTTGCATCTCTTTCCCTCGCTCTCTCATATATGTATAATTTTTATATAAAACCATTGCTTAGAAAACCAATGATAAAACGACAAATGTTTTGTTTAATACAAGGGGGAAACCGCAGGAGTAGTTTGGTATTCAAGCTTGAGTTATTATGGGTAATATTGAGTAATATGAGTAATGTTTGGGTCATACTTAAGTACGAATAACAGCGACCGCTAGTGGTGAATATTTTCTAGCTATAATTTGTACTAATAGCTACTAGTTTCAATTTTGTGGCTTATAGAATTACCTCGCGACTAGTAGCTACTAGTTTCAATTTTGTAGCTTATAGAATTGCCTCGCGACTACAGGTGGAATTCATAGATCTCACTTAAGTTAAGTGTGCACTTAGCTTGGCAATTTATAAGATAAAAATGCAGGATAACAACTTACTAATAGTTTCGTACCACACTTTAATAAGTTTCCATTAAGTTTAGATATGAAACAAAATATTGACGGGCATCTTATTTAAGTATACCTTAAATGAAGTGCTGACTATGAATTTTACCCCACAGACCATATACAGAAATAGATGAGCCCCTCTGTATGTGATTTGACAAACTATGTTTTGAATCCCATCTATCATTTTCTCACAAAACTATCAACACTTTGTAAGTAGAGATCTATTTAAAGTTCTACCAAATCTGTGTACTTCGTTACATAAGAGTTCTGTAATGTCGGTATTTCTTTATCCCGCCATTTTTTAAAAATAGCGGGAATAAATGATTTGTTGCGTTTAAATTGCAAAACAATTTCCATTAATGTTTTATACCCGACTTCAAAAAGTAGGAATATCTAATAAATAGTTTAAATAAGGATATCCATGACTCTAAAATATTTTTCTATAAATATGTCAAACACGAAGAATTATTTTGCAATTTAAATTAGCTTAAAGTTTGAGCAAAATCGGTGCAGAAACATTTTAGAGTCAAACAAATTCTTATTTAATATTTGTATTGGACGTTCCTACTTTCCATTAATGAAAATTGTTTTGCAATTTAAACGTAACAAATCATTTATTCCCGCTATTTTTACGTAATGAGGTTATAGGTAGATATTTACCTACCTAAGTTATATTTTAAGCCACTGCCTCATTAATCACATAAATATGATGATCCTTGGAACCAGAAGTGAAGGACTTGGTAAAGAAACTCATAGATAATATAACCATAAGAAACTACTGAAAATATTTAATAGATAATTTTTAAATAAATACTCAAAACAAATGAATTACACGCTATACCTTGACATTTATCATAAATATTATAATTTACAAAATTTATTGACACAAAGCATAAATTAACTTATAATTCAATACCGTTTCTTGACTTGTAAATTGGTTTTAATTATTTTTATTTATTAATGAAATTGTTTTTATAATTGGCTTCGTTTTATTATCAATAAACTTAACAACTACCAATTATTGTTGCAATTATTAGATGATACTTTTCGATGATCACAACATAGCAAAATACATGTTTTTTTTCAAGAATTTTGGATCGTCTTTGCGAACTAACTTTGGATTTCCAATCCTCTATCCAAATATCCCTCACACGTTTTTCCACTGCGATAGCAAATCTAAGAGCATATTAGGTTATAAACTAAAATATTTTACAATATTGCTCAAATTACCTTCGAAGAATTTTATTTCCACAATCAGGTACACAGGTACTTTGAACCATATTATAATAATATTGTCTACATTAACACAATCACAAAATAAATTATTAAAATAAACACACTATCATTCACACTCTTCCAAACCAAAAACACAAACGCCACACCACCGCCATACAAACAAATGGAACAGAATAATTGACGTCACACGTGCTACCAACCTATCGCTAAAGTAATACTAAAAACCTGATAAGTTAAAAAGTACTAAAAATTGTTACGTTCAGCGCCATCTAACATTTTCTCACGTAACTTAGTCTGGTTCCAGAACAAGGACAATTCATGTGCCCACCTCCTGTTTCACCCTAAGAACGATAGCAAAGCATAGAAACATAAAATATATAGAACGCCAGAAGCCTTCACATTAGGCACTTAAAAATAGTCAAACTATGGAGGGGCTTAGAAAAGTAGCCATCTAGGAAAAACTTCATGCAAACAGTTGGTTATACTGCATTTTAATTCCAGCGTACAATTGAATCCAAAATGAAATGTTTGTAATCGGACATAGAAATCACAAATTGGACGTAAAATTTTCATATTTTGAAATTCCCGCCTATTAGTGTAAAGCTACCCCGATAGTGTAACCAACTCATGAAAGTTAAGTTACTGCATTATTACCAGACTCGCGTTTTCTCCATAGGTTGACTATTTTCGATACCTCTTTTGGCGTTCTATATATTTTATGATTTCTATGTAGCAAAGCGATTTTTGCGCCATACGTTCTTGCTCTTTTAGTACTTTCAGGTGTATAGTTTATTTCAAAAATAAAAAATTACCAAATAACTCATATATGTCAGTTAAAAATTTGTTGCAGGCCTTGCTTGTATTTCACGTGTCAACTGTATTTGAGTTTGTTTTTGCTGTTTATTTACCATTACCTTTTTTCCTAACTTCTTTTCTTTTATCAATTGGCATAATAAAATAATGATTTTAAAATTAATCCTGAAATCTCTAGTAATTTTGTTAATATTAAAATATGCTTCTTAACTATTATGTCACATTACACCATATTTTGCGCGGAAAAATGCTAAATACACAATTCAATCACATACACAGTACCGGTAAAATAGATTTCCGGAATTTGCGATGTAGAAATTGGGTTAGTTATTCCGCGGCCTACTCTCAATAAACATCTTAAAACATATAAAAGAACTTAACTTGCCTAGATTGCCTAGATCGTGACGTCATACTACTGTCTAAAATATCAAGGTTTGTGATTGATCAGCAACAGTCTTTTTTATGTATAAAGACTTGCTAGCTATATTAACAACAAGAAATAGAACATTCAAAATATTGAAATCTTATTTATTTATTTGTAAATTCATTATGATGGTGCACACTTTGTTGTTGTTCGTATATGTCTAATATATTATTTTTCTCGTCTCTTATATCGTAAATCTGTGGTGCTCTAGTTATTAGCCGTCCGTTGTCTAATGCTCAATGGCAGTGTTGTCAGGTGTACAGATTAATCTGTGTATCTAAGATTTTCTATTCTGATTTACAAACTTATGGACTTTTAACATATGTAATATTCATTCATATAACATTTTAACATATGTAATATTCAGACGAGTAATTTGTACCAACATATACTTTTTTGAAAATCGTGCCCAATTGAAATGCTTTGTGATAATGTTATTTTTACAAATTAATTTAATAAAATAAAACATAGAAATTCTATGTTGCGTATTTGAGATGGATATATTTATTTTGTTATTTATATAAGTACCTGCTTAAGCAAAAATAGGATTCACGTTAAAGTTTTATATGTCTACCTACATTTTTGTTAGACATTATATTCTATTATTTAACTATATTCATATATTTAAATAAAATGAAACCTGTTTTTACAAATCTATGGATTTGTTTGTTTTTTTCTACCTGCGGATTTCATACTTTCAATTTCTAACTAATCTGGCAACGCAGCTGTACTGTGTGTGAGTGCTGTGATCGCTGTGATTCCCGCTATTTTCTATAGATTCCCGCCTTGGTGGTTGACGTGGTTGAGGCACAGTATATTTTATCTAGGGGCACAGTGTCGAGGGTTTTGGTTACTGATAAGACTCAATTACAAAAAGAGCCTTTGGTATTTGTGTTAACAAATAATGCGCAGTAATACTAATGCTGTTAAATTGTAATACAAGTGATAATTGTTCATGTCTATCCTGATTCATCCTTGGTAAGTAAGTATACCTCTTGAAGTAAATATACGTAAAAATACGTTTTGCTTTATATATATTATCTAGTCTAGATATAATTTAGTGTTCGTGATTCTTCGTTTGACAGAGTTTTAATATAGCAGTTTTTTAATTGTGAGATAAAATATCACTTGTACACTACCTACTTTTTACTATTTTTTTTATTTTAGAAACTTTTTACAATGAATTGTGGTTTTTGTATAGTTCTCTTTGATGATGGGTTTTACTATTGTACTACAATAACGAATGTTAGGAAGAGAAATAATAATTTATGTGCTAAATGGAAAAATAGTTGGTTCAAAGCTAAATTAATATGTGTTAGCAGTAAAGAAGCATGCCAATTAGTGGCTTATTCTATGAACAACAAGATTCCTTATATTGGTAAGTTATAAGTATTATTAAGCTCACAGAATAATTTTTGCATCGTTTTATTTTGGATTGTCGATATAATCTTAGTAGGTGTTGACTTTGACTTCTGTAGAAACTATCCATTTATTCAATTTTTTATGTACCACCCGGTACAGGGTAACGCTCTCACTCGATTTGTGGCTTTAATGTCATAGTTACAAAAAAATGTCAAATACAAAAATTGTGTCATTTTTATAGATGATTCGACGTGCCTTAAAAAAAGACAATAGAACACCGAATTAAAACAATTATTTACCGAAGTTCAATTTTTTTTTAAATGCAACTATGTATT
Organism: Monochamus alternatus; assembly: GCA_037114965.1. NCBI lineage: Eukaryota > Metazoa > Arthropoda > Insecta > Coleoptera > Cerambycidae > Monochamus > Monochamus alternatus. The sequence continues at coordinate 43,514,687 of CM073428.1, read as the reverse complement.
TTTTAAATTCTGAAAAAGCATACAGTTCTGATTACATCCATATGATATACTTATATATTTGTCCCAGTGGTTACTGAGATATAAAAGAAACTGTATGCATTTAAAAAAATTGAACTTCGGTAAATAATTGTTTTAATTCGATGTTCTGCTGGTTTTTTTTCTAAAGCACGTCGAATCAGATATAAAAATAACACATTTTTTTGTAACTATGACATTAAAACCACATATCGAGTGAGAGAGTTACGCTGGACACCCTGTACAACATATCTATGTGGTACTATTTGATAATAAAGTAGGCGCTGAAATATTCTTCCATTTTTTATTTGATTCTTGTAAAGAATGTGATTGATTATTTATGTTCCATTAATTTTATTTTTAAGTTTAGAAAACAAATTAAAATGTTAAAGATAAATAGGTACCTAGATTTATTTGAGGTTTTTGAAGCTAATAGATATAAACCATTATAGAGAATGTTCACAAAAGTGGAGGAGGCTAAAATTAAGCCATTTAAAATATACGCTTTTAGAAACTGACATAAGTATTTTGTTAAATTTGGTAGGTTCTAGGTACATATTTTACGTACTGATCCAACCGTGCCCAAAATATAAATTTCTAATGTAACCTGAAGTAATTGGTATAATAGGTACTTATTTGTGGAGTAGTCAACAACCACAAAGCTTAAGTAATTACAATAATAATGGCACTATCTCAAAATAGTTTCTCAACTACTGGAAGTTCTGAATAAAAATTTAATTAAATCTCTATTGGTGAGTGAAAAATAAGAAAGTTAAAAGTAATCTTGGCAGTGCCATTTAAAATTGCATATTAACATACCAAAGACCTGTAGAGAAAAAAAGTTAGGTATATTAAATACAGTATATGAAATTTTAAGTTTAATTTTAGCATATTTCAGTTTAAAATTGACAAACTTTAGAAAACGATAGATCTTTGAAAAATAATATTATTTTGCCATATAAACTTTATGCAGAGTGACTCATTTGAAAAAGTTTTATTGGGCGATTTAAAAGAATATACAGGATGTCTACGGATAGGTGACATTATTACTTTTGTGAAACAAAAAGTGTTGGTGATGAAAAATTGTAGCAGACATTTAAAACTGAAACACCTCATATATTGCTTGAGTTATTCTAAAAACGTTCAAGTCAACCTGTTTAATTGTTATTTATTTATACAAGGCGTTAAAGATAAGCTTGGTCAAACTTCACCGATGAAAATAATTGATGTTTGTTATGCAGGGTGTTAGTAGCCGTTAACCACTAATTTGTTGGAATAAAATAATGGGACTCTTCTTATGCCACTTTTCATTTCGGAGTCTCATTTTCAAAATACCAGGTGTTAAAATTAAAATTTTGAAAAAGTTTTTCATTGATAACTCTAGTAAATTTAGATATTTATTTAAAATTTGGCACATATTTTGATCTTGAGTTTCTGTGTAATTTTGGTATATATCAAAGCACAAACGGAGGAGAGAGGGGTTGCAGTACCCATGGACCCCTCAATATTTTTTTAGTGTGCCTATGCTTTCAAAAGGAAGTTACAGGGTACAAGTTTATAATTGTTTTTCTTTTTTTATCCATAACTTAAATACAGGAAATTATTTTAGACAATATTTGGGTGCTGATAATTTTTCAACATGAACTATTTGTCTAAGCACTGATGAATTTAAAATATATTTCATTGGCATAGTAACCAGTGGGTGGGTAATGTATATTTGTTAAGAAAAAAAAGGTATGCCACTGAAATTTTTAAAATTTCAAGATGTTTTTAAATTTTCAATAAATTTTTACAAGGAAGTATTTAGTATAGAAATTTTCTCTCTCTTCATAGCATTGACAGGTCTTGAAACAATATGCTTAACATTATTAGCAATTTATAACAATACACAATAAACACATTAATTACAATAATAAAACTACAAATGAAAAGTGTGACACTTTTAACTATTTATTATCATAAACATTTACAATTTTCCCTCAACCCCCTAGCAACGGCATTATATGACATAAGTTGTCAAAACAAAGAATTATAACACCCTGTAACTTCCTTATTAAGCTTTAAATCATAAATTTGTATATAACAAACTCCAATTATTTTCATTGACAGAATCAAACTTATCTTTAACACCCTGTATATTTAGAAATAACAAAGTAATGGGGATTTAAATTTATAATAAATATCTGGTACACTATACTATTACAGATAATGACCTTTTTCAGAATATTTAAAAAAAATAAGTGACATGACTGGTAGTCGGTTTGGAAATTTTTTTTGTAGTGTTATAGGTAGCTTCTGACTAACCTGTGGTGCAAGAATTATATTTTTATTTAGTTACTTTATTAAGGTGTTTTAGTATTTTATCTAATACCTTTTTTTAGTAATACAAAATATTGATCCAGACATTTACCAAGAACAAAAGCAATTGACATTAAAAGAAAATGAGGTTGACAAAAAACGGTGTATTGAAGATGTACCTGCTAAATTAAATAATATGCACGAATTATATACTGATGAAGATGACAGTATCAATGACAAAGTTTATGTGTCTACGTCAGATTCTTCAGAATTGATAGAGACTTTAAATAATGGTAAGCAAGCAAAAAAAAAATGTCATATAGGTACTTACTTACATTTTATAACAGAATTGTTTTATTTTAACTTTTTAGAAATGATATGTAAAAAAGCAAACATAGCTGGGACTAGGTGTTAGGAATAAAACACATTTTTTTACAATTATTCTACCTAGCCAAAATACAAATATTTTGAGTAGCTTAATTTTTATACTTCATCAAAAAACATGAGTAAAATAAAATAAAGGAGGATTGATTTTATAACAATTATCTAATACCATATATAATCACCCTTTTAAAATATTTTTATAAATAAATAATAGTTTACATGATTAGCAATCAGTTTGGTAATTTATGGAAGTTTTATAGTGTAATTCTACATTAAAGTATTATATTTTATTATAAAATATGATGTTCATATAGGTATTTATTTGGGTGTTTGTCCCTTTAAAAAAAGTTGAACAATTCCCCTGGTACCACAAGGAGAAGTTGGTTTCAGTATCATATTGTTAATAAAAATAAAGGTAAAGGTAAAATAAGGATGATAAAGGATAAACTTTTACTAAAACACTGAGAATATTGGCTAAGTTTCTAAGTCGGTTGTGATTCTGTTTTATAAGCAAAAATATGTTACTGTAACCAACTTTTGACTAACCTGTGTGGCACAAGAGTTTACTTTTTAATTTTTTTTTTATTAAGGTGTAAGTATTTTGTATATCATATTTTTTTTAGTAATACCAAATATTGAAAAGGACATTTACCAAATAGAACAAAAACGATCGACATCAAAAGAGAATGATGTTGGTAAAAAACAGTGTGTTGCAGATATATCAGATACATTAAATAAGATGCATGAATTTAGTGATGGCGATGACAGTGTTCGTGACAAGGATTACATACCTTCGTCAGATTCTTCAGAATCGGTAGATTCTGTAAATAATGGTAAGAATGTTTAAAAAATATAATTTCCATACAATATTTTATAACACAATCGTTTTATTTTAATTTATTTTTTTTTATATAAGTTGCATGAAACAAAATCAAATGTATTAGGAGTAGGAAATCTACAGTTATTCTACCTAACCCAGCTACACATAACTTTGAGTAGCCTTAAATACTTCCTCAAAAAACATTATAATCAACAGGGTTCCCTCTCACCTGGAAAACCTTGAAAACCTGGAAAAGTCAGGGAATTCATTGTAAGTGTAATAAAGTCGGGGAATTGTCAGGGAATTTAAAAATATGGCGTAAAAGTCAGGGAATTTCTAAATATATTCACAACAGTCAGGGAATTTTAAAATTAATTGAAATTGACAAATATTTTTTTTTAATTTACTTTGATTTCATATCTATTTTACAATATGTTCCAAATCCAAATACTATGTATTCGTGCCAAAGAATAGTTATTTTGTTACAATATTTTGTTATTTTTTTTTATAATATGTCAGGGAAAAACTTGGAAAAGTCAGGGAATTTAACATGAATTTAAAAGAGGGAATCAAGTAAATGGAGACTGATTTTATTACAAATATCTGATACCTACATCACAATGCATCCTTGTAGAATATTTCTTAATAATAATAGTTTGTGTTGGCAATCAATTTGGTAATATGTGCAAATCTACATTAAAGTGTTATTTAGGTATTGTATTTTGTTATACAATATGATTTTCAGAAAGGTATTTATTTAGGTACTGTAGAGCGGGGTGTTGTGGGCCAATATTTCACATTTTTTTTTAGATAATTCATAATATTGTAAGGCTTTTGAATTTTATATTTCATACCTTTTTTAGTAATACCGAATATTGATATGGACCAAGTGGAACAAAAACAATTGACATCAAGAAAGAAGATTGTTGGTAAAAAACGGTGTGTTGAAGATATACCTGATATGTTAAATAAGATGCACAAACGACAACAATCAACATCCAAAGAAAATGATGTTAGTAATAAACAGTGTATTAAAAATGTACCTGATATATTAAATGAGATGCATGAATTATCAAGTGATGATGATGATGACAGTATCCGTGACAAGGATTGTATCCCTTTGTCGGATTTTTCAGATTTAGAAGACTCTTTAAATAATGGTAAGCATGTTTAAAAAAAATACAATTTGTATGGATTGTTAGATACAATATTTTATAACACAATAATTTTACTTTATTTTTTTACAATTACATCTAAAAAAGTACAACATACTTATAGCTGGCAACTCTAACAATTAAGGCTGTTAGTAAGTGTTGAGAATAAAATAAAATTTTCACACGACTATTCTACCTATACCTGAATTCCAAAATAGTAGACAGCGACTCATTTCCAGCATTTAGCGAGTAAGGGGGGTGAGGGCAGCAGAAGGCAAGATTCCATGGGAGTACGACTCGAATAGATATTAAAGGGCAGAAAATTGAATAGTAACTTTTGAGTCTACAGAACAAATTAATTCAATGATGCGTTATTATTCCAGGGAGTGATTTTACACAAAAAATTAATGCCACAAAATCTTATAACATTCTTTTGAAAACTCAAAATTAGTAGAATTACAGAATGTTAAAAAAATTTATATTTGTTTTTTTTTAATAACTATTAATTTTGTAGATGTATCAGCAGTGTTCCTTTGTGTCCACGTTCTTAATATGAGGCATATCTACAAACGCCAAAGGGCTAAACTGTCCTCGCCTTCAAATAATGACTTCAAAATTTTTGTTTAAACTTTTTTATAAATTTTGATACGTACATACATACCACCGACTCAAACTCGTTTTCAAAATTAACAAAGCATGCCTTGAAAACAAGAACGTAGATACAAAGGAACACTAGTGATGTGTAAAAAATTAGAAAAAATAGATAGTTCAAAAAAAAAATTTGAAGAAATTTGTAAAAAATGTTTTGAGTTTGAAAAAAAATATTATAGAGCTTTGTGGCATTTATTTAATAGCTACGTTCTACTATTTAGAAAGACTAATGCAATTATAATCCTGTAACTTTCATTTTGTTATATATCTCACTTTTCAGGTAATTCAGTGAAGAAACAGGAGCAAATTGTAACAGCACCTGAGATGAAGTTGGGCAATGCCAACCCACAAATATCCCATGTACCTATCTCAAAAATAACAACAAAGAAATATTTTTGCATTTATTGCCAAAAAGAATATTCCAAACTGCCAAGACATCTTCAAACTCTGCACAGTGATGTACAGGAAGTTAAGAAATTTTTAGCGTTACCAAAAGGTAGCTACCTTCTTTATTTATATATTATCAATTTCTGTTATATAATTTTATTAAGCAGTGTGGTCCATATGAAATATACATTGTGTACAGGGTGTCTGAGATTTTGCCAGAGAAAATTCAGGAAAAGGTAAATACAGGAAAAATAATGGTACTTTTCTATATAAACTCATTACAAATCTAGCCTTTTATTTACAAGCAGCCTAAAACAAAAATTAGAAAAAATATATTTTATGTCATTTAGAATAACAAAGTATACTTTCACCTGTTCTGTTTAATTATAAAGTTCCTGAATTTTACACGTCAATTGCATACTGAGAAAATTGTATACAGCATTATAAACATTCTGACCTCCGCAGATCTCTTTAAAAATTAGTAAGATGTGTGTACACATATTTATATTCTTAAGTAGATTTTTACCTTTGATTGAATTAGCTCAAATTCATTTTTCATTAAGCATTTTCAGCAGATTTTAGTAAGTCTGAAATTGTTTTGATCTTGAAAACTATCAATTTGCAAATCCATGTATATATTAATCTCTTTGGTTATAACATCCTATGTACAGTGTACTCGAGTGCCATACTCTTGTAATTTTCTAATTATAGATTTCTTGAGAAGTGTCAATCACTCACTGTAATCACTTTGTAAAATAAAAAATTTTTCTTTTCTGTTGGACAACATTGTATGATATTGTCTGCTACAATATGTATGTATGTATATATATAGGTATGTTTTGTATATAGGTTGTAACGAAAGAAGAGAAATATTGGACACAATCAGAAAAAATGGTGATTTCCTGTACAATACCAGTAGCCTGTATAATAAAGGTGAACTAAAGGTGTTAAGAAGACCTCTACAAGAAAATAATAGGACACCGGAGCATTATGTTGTATGTCCTGCTTGTAAAGGTTTTTACTCTAAATTGACAATAAGACTACATTTTCGTCATTGCTCCAAGGATTATGTAAAAGGAGACAGAAATATTTTAGTATTAGGTAGAGTAGTACGTGGCCGCATACATTCTAAAGCAAATCTTGTTTTAAGAGAAAAGGTATTTCCTGTTTTAAGAGAAACTCCGGCTGTTAGAGAAATAGCTTATGATGAACTTGCAATTATATATGCGAATAAAATGTGTTTGAAATTGCGCTACCAACATCAATATTCATTAATACGGACACATTTGCGGTGTCTTGGTAAGCTTATGCTAATACTAAAAGAAAACGATTCCAATATTGTAGACTTGGCCAGTACTTTGGAACCTAAATATTTTGATTCTGTATTAACAGCTGTTAACATTTTGGCTAAATTTGATAATGAAACTGGAAAGTATATGGCACCAACCACTGCCTTAAATATGGGTACAATTTTAAAAAAATGTTGCAACGTATATATTAGCGAATGTATAAAAAATGAGGATTTTGAAAGGAAAACCAAATGTGAAAATTTTTTGAAACTGTTGCAGGAAGATTATGGCATTTCGATTGGTAATGCAGCAACAGAAAACCAAACTGAAATTAAAAGACAAAAAATGTTATCTTTACCAACAACCAAAGAAATTTGCGAGTTTAATAACTATATAATAAGAAAACAAAAAGAAACATATATAAAAGTTAAAAAATATTTTTCGTATCGGCTTTGGAAACTTCTAGCCAGTTATTCATTAATATATTTGCAAAGCTTTAACCGTCGTAGAGCCGGTGAGATCGAAAGAATGCAATTGGCTGACTTTAAAAATTATCAATCTGGGAGTAACATTACAGGAAACGACGTTTCTTCAATTATTACAGACCCTAAAGTGGCTTCACAGTATGTAAGAGTGGAAATCAGAGGAAAACTGGGACGAACTGTACAAGTACTAATTGATTCTCTTTCGTTTAAGTGTTTAACATTTGTTATCAGATATCGGAAACAAGTGGGCGTCCCTAAAGATAACCCATTTGTATTTGGTATACCGGGGCAAGGGAAAAGATATAAATACCTACAAGCATGCGAACTTATGAGAAAATTTTCAAAAGAAAGTGGCATAAAACGTCATGATGTAATTCGGGGCACAAAGTTGAGAAAGCATATTGCTACGATAAATAAAAATGAAAATATTACTGGAGATGGTCCAAATGTAACGCATCTGGCAAACCATCTGGGACATTCTGTGTCTATTCATAAAAACATTTACCAGACCATTGATCCTAGTATAGAATTAAGTACAATGCCACGTATTCTGGAAAGAGCTAGTGGAATTTACAAAAATTACATTACAAACTCCTCATTATCTTCCGACTATAGCTCCATATTGGAAAATTCTAAAAATACTGATGAAAATTCTTTATTATCTACCGAAAGTAGTGCCACTTTGGATAATTCAACAGAAATTAATAATAGCTCCACATCTAATGGAAGTTTGGATAATAATATTGACAATAAAATTGCGAAAAAGAAGAAGCAACGTTCAGGTAAATTTGAGAGGTATTCTACGAAAAAGGAATTTTAAAAATAAGTCGAATAAAGTTAGGGGAAATATACAGGGTGTTTCATTTCCAGTGTGCCAAACAAACACATATGATAGATAAAGTAATTTTGAGCAAAAAAGTTCATATTGACGTGCCCAAAAACACGTGACCCTACTCAGCTTTAAAGGGGCCAATTTATTACAATATCTCGAAAATGCTTTGAAATATACTGATATAATTATATGCAATTTATTTCGAAGCATTTTGAAGATATTGTAATAAAATTGTGTCAATATGAACTTTTTTGCTCAAAATGACTTTTTCTATCTGTGTTCATTTGGCACACCGGAATTGAAACACTCCGTACTTTTAAAATCCGTAGGCACCGTAACTAATTTTTCTTTCTTCAATTCCTTTTTTAACCAGCACTAACAAATTTAATTTAGTTGACAGAAAATACATGTGTAAGATAAGGAATACAAATTTTTGTTACAGTATCTCCAATTGGATATGTAAAACGCAAATCATGGTCAACTCCAGAGAAAAAAGACACATTAATGTATTTTAAGAATTGTATTACAAATGAATGTATTCCAACTTCAGAAAAATGTTATAAATTCATTAAGCTCACATCATCACGTCGTACTGTTCCTCAAGTTAAAACATGGATTAGTAATCAGATACAAAAGAAAAGGCAAGGAGTTGTAGAAACGTCCACTTCTGGTAACAACTATTTTTTTTTTCAATACACTAAATTTTATGCTTATTTTACATTTTCAAGATTCATAATCACTTCAGGCAGGGGACAAAATTTAACGGTGGGTAATTTTTCAACAACTAATTGTATTCCATTTTTTCCTTTATGTATAAATATCTTTGTTTGATACTCTCATTCTTGAAATACAGGATGTTAAAAGTTTTTCAAAAAAATTTATAATTTAACATATTCCCAACATATGAAGATATTGAAACGATATTTAATGTATATAATTTATAAATAAAATGAGAATACTTTGGAAAAGTGTATTAAGAGACAAGAATAATTTTGCAATTTTGAATACAGTATTAAAAACTTTTCCTCAGTGGCACGCCATAATTATTAAGGAAAATCAGAATGGTGGGTTCAAAGTTGATGCTAGCAGACAAGTGTGAGGCTTAATATTTTCACATCGAATTTTGTTCATGTATTGTGCTCATAAAATTTCATTTAAATATCAGCGTTTATTTAGAATATAATCAGAGATATTTTTTTTCAAAGATGAAAGATTCTAGAGCAGGTGTTTAAATAAGAAAATATTTTAAATTTGAACACTCACTGTTTTATTTATTTATTTTTTTGTATATTAGTTAACTATTGGTTTGCCTCTTGCCCTAATTATTTATTTTATCATTGAATCAAGCCCTCTATTGTCCATCTAAAATTGATAAAATTGTTTTTATTTCAGTCAGAAAAACATGGACCACTGATGAAAAATCTGCTGTAAAAAGGCAGTTGTCTTCCTTTTTGACCAATCGAACACTGCCATCTATCAATGAATGTATATCGGCAATAGCCTGTGAACCTATTTTAAGAGAAAGAAAACCGATTCATGTAAAAGCGTGGATAAATAATGAGATAAAGAGAATAAGCAGACAGAATAATATATTTACGTAATCTGATATTGTAAAACATGTATTTTTTTATTAGCTTTTTCAAAAAAAAAAAATATATATATATAATATAGCAGACAAGTTTCTTAGGCTAATAATTAAGTCAGTGTTAGTCTTTACCATCTAGTAGAACTTACTAGCTAAGAAGTTACATTTTATGACATGATGTTTTAAATTATTATTTTTTTTTTGCTTTATTAAAAAGGAACTTACCAGTTCTCATGATACTTCAAAGGTCATCTTAGATGAAAATAACCCGACGTAGATCAGGTTACTTTGGTACAATTTTGTTTCTTTAAAAAACTATGAACCTTCAAAGAAATTATATAAGAACATTTTTTGAAGATTTATGACTTAAAGCAGGAAAATTGTACCAAGGTAACTTAATCTACAGCAGTTTATTGTGATCTGAGGAAGTAACTCTTAAAGTATTGTCTATTCATTTTCGGACTCCCTGTAAGTATATTAAGAAATAGAAGCTGGTTGTGTGGGACAGTCTGTTGCATTTTTCTCAAAAACTAGTTTAACAGGAATACCCTTTTAGGTAAAATTCAATTATACATTATATATACAAGATGATTCTAAAAGTAGTACCATAAATTTAACTGCATTTTCTAGACTCCAAAATAAGACAAAAAGTCTATAGAAACATGTATCCTAAAACGTTATGTTTTCAACATACAGGATGTGAAAGGTTAGTCCTGATGACAGTTTTTAATTAATATTTTCTAAACGAAATAAATTAATGAAATTGGGCATAATCCCACAATTTTATGCTCTGCTTGAAATTCTAAAAAGAAATGAACACGTTTTTCAGGAGCGTGTAAATCAAGGAGGGTAGTGCTTAATAAATATCCAAACTTTTTTGTTTATATACATTTTTTTTTAATAATTTTATAGCAAAATGAAAACTTAAGAATTTTTACATAAAAAAGGTACTTTTTTCCTGTTTAATTGGGTATTCTTACCACTAAAGGTATAAAAAAGGTACTCTTGCTGAAATCAATATTGGTAACAGAAAGAAAAAATAGAAATAGAAACAATTTTGATATTTCTTTACATATAAGTATTATTGTAAAAATTGTACCCTTTTTAAAATCCTTAATTTTAAATTTTGCTGTGAAATTATCAAAAATATACAGAAAAAGGTTTGGGTATTTTTGAAACACTACCCTTGTTTTCTTTTACCCGCAGTGGACATTTCTTTACAGATTTTCAAAAAGAACATAAAAAGTGAGGGATTGTGCCAAATTTTATTAATTTATCTCTACGTGTTTGGGAGAATAGTAATTAAAAACCGTCATTAGAAATTAACCATTTACATTCTGGATATCGAAAGTGTTTTAGAATACATGTTTATATAAACTTTTTGTCTTGTTTTGGGGTCTAGATATCAGTTAAATTTATGGTACTACTTTTAGAATCACCTTGTATATATGATGTACTTCGCTATAAAAATCTAATTTAAAAAAGTTGTCGTAAAATGTCACTCTAGTAGCTGATCCAAAACTAAACAACACTGACCTCGACCTCAAAAACTTCCTTATACCAAATATATATATATATTTTTTGAAAAAGTGCCAAAATTTGATATTTATTTAAAAACAAAAGGTGATATAAATTGTCTTATTTTTATTTGTATATAACCCCCTCATTTTTTGCATTTCTATCCGAAACCATATGCATTATATTACAAGCCACTTAAAACGGACTGAAACCGCTGGTGACTGGTGAAAATTAAAGTGGTTATATTTTCATAAAACATAAGATCCATACTGTTTTTTAGGGCATGACTTCTAAACACGGATGAAGGTTTTATGAAAAAATTGAAACGAATTTGTGAAATAAAAAATCTTGAATTGTACAACATATTTGTAAATATTTTCTTTCCATATTAAAGTAAATACACTTTTATCTTTCACAAAATTTTCATTTTATTGTCATTATGAAGTTTACAAAGTAGAATATTCATATCAAATTAATATTTAAATAAGCAGCACCACAAGAAAAAAATAATTTTGCAAAAAAACATATTTGTATCAGATCGGTTAATTTTAATTATGAAAACAATAATTTACACACCTATATAAAAATAAATGCCACAAAGCCCTCAAATTTTTTTAAATAACTTAGGAGTACCATATTCTAATTTTTTACACTTATCAATAATATTGCTTTATATCCACGTTCTTGTTTTCAAGGCTGTTAATTTTAAAAATTAGTTCCAGTTAACGGTTATTCATTGAATGTATGTGAATGTTTAGTCATTTTTCTTGAAAACGGCAAATTTTAACATGATGTAACAAAAGGATTATTTTTTAAGATTTTTTTGACGATCTTTCATTACGTTCCATTCAGTTTTATAGAGATTCAAGTAAGAAAATTCTAAGTTATTCTTTGAAGGCCAATTTAGGCCAGTGTAGGGACAGTTTAGGCCCTTTTGGTGTTGGAGGATATGCGTCAAACTGAGAATGTAGACTCGAAGGAAAACTAATGATATGTGCATAAAATTAGAAAAAAATCAGAGTCAAAAAAAGTTATTAGAAAAAATCCTTCGGAATATTGATGCATTATTTTTGGACACCCTTTATATGAATATGCATCAGGGTGTCCCGTAAAGTATGTTACAAACTTTGGATGGTGGTAGTACATAAAAAATATGACTAATAGCTGTAATAAACAATCTATTAAATGCACCGTTTTAAAATTAAAGCCCTTAATAGGTGCAATTACAACTTCGTAGGAAAAATAAAACAATAATATTTTCACAGACTTTTGCAAATAATAAAATGAGATACAACATTTTTGAGGCAAATATATGAGTAATAATCTATTACTATGACATGAATAAGCTGTAGCTATTACTATGACATTTAATAATATCAATAAATGAACACCTAATATTACTTTATTTTTTAGAAAAATTCGAAAACGTTTTATTTAGAAATATTGTTTGATTACATAGATATTCTCAATACATGAGCGCCTCCTGGCGAGTAGACTCGCTAAAAGGGACTTGGGCATCGTGCCTGATAGATTGCACCACATGACAACATTTTCTTCATCTGAATAATGATAAATCACAAATAAAATTTTATATTGAAAATGATATTAATAATATATGTTTGTTTACCCTGGTTTTCCATCCAATGAATATTTTGTTCTAAAAAAAATGAAACTAAATTTTCATTACAAATTTATACAAAAATAAATCAAGTGTACAGCTAGAAATATTTCAATTTATTTTTTTCTGAGGGTCAACCTCGATTCGGAAACAAACGACGTGTTTATATTTACTTTTTTATTCCTTTTTATCACTGATTTTTGTTTTCATGGGTTGCTATAACGTTAAATGAAATTTACGCGGCTGGTGCGCTACACTGTGACCAATTTCTTTGAATATCTCAGAAACAAGACCAAACGTCGAAACAAAAAAAAACAGGAGACGAAAAAGTTTCGAAATAAAGAAGCTTATGTAAGATCATAAGGAGTGTTTTTGTTCCGAATTTCACTTAACATAACACATAACACTTCGGATAAGTTGTTCAAAAGTTATGAGGGAAAAACGAGAAAAAAATTTCTACTTCAACGCCCTCTACATCGGAAACGATGCGTTTTATGAAATAAGTTTATATCACAAATGAACATTATTTTAACCTGTTCTATCGATTCCTGAAGTTATCAAGATTAAACCTGAATCACTCTGTATATGCACATGAAAAGTTATATTACACAAGACCAATGACGGCAATGGCGGAAATATGCAGTAATGCTACAATTCTGGTCATTGCTCTTGTGTAATATAACTTTTCATGAACTGCATATATATACAATGAAAATTAATATGTAACTGAAAAATTTCAAAAGTACATATTTGTTCATATTGCATTTCAAATGTTTCTAAATAGAAATTTTTGAACGACCTGGTAAAATAACATTATCAATCCCCCTCGTATAAATGCTTTCAAAAGTTTCAAAATGGCAGCCTCCTGTATTAACAAGTTCGCGCATCTTGACGCTCATTCTCTCATTCATTTTAACAACTTGTATTGATATTTACAATCCTTATTAATATTTATTTTCTAATTGTTGAATTTAAAGTGAACATAACAAACATAACTAAATTATAACCTGTTGATATTGTGACTTTTACAGCTAATTTCATAGTTTCTTTTTCACTTCCTTCCCGTGACAGCGTTGCCAATATATGAATACAAAATTACTGAAGAAAGATAAAATTACTTGCAATTACTGGCAAAGCTTAATATTGTTCCTGGCAATTTACTGGCAAAGTTTTTTTTAGTGATATATACTTACCATTTTTATTAAATTATGTGTATGTAATACACAATTAAGTAACGTGTCGCAGTTACTGTTTTATATATAGCAATCGAATATAAACGTTTAAGCGGAAACTCAATTATGCTGGTTCGTAAACTAAAATAAAGAGACCATAAGTACTAATATTCCTTAGATGTTACAAATAAAAATACCATCATAGTACCATTCACAGATAATGGTCATGGTACGATCCATAGAAAAATTCTTATAAGTATCTTTACTACATATGTATGTGTATATTTACAATTCTTGAAGTTTATATTTGGCTAAAACCATATGAAATAATTCCCTTATTTTTTATGGGAAATAACTACAATAAGAATGGTCTAGAATACAGACTTGCATTTTCTCATGAGAATTTTCATCACTTTCCTGCGGGATTATGTGTAAGTATTAAGGGAAAATTTCAGTCGTAAGCACAATACTGGCAAGACTGTCAACTACTGGCAAATGCCAGTAATTACTGGCAAATCGGCAACGCTGCCCGTGAATACAAACAGGCATACCAATCTATTAGTCACTTTACTGAATCCACCAATCATGAATTATATTCGATCATTAAATCTAATTGCATATTAATAATTACATTTTATAACTATTTATTTAATTTTGGGGAAATGAAAAAATATGTACATTATTATATTATTAAATTCTATTTATTGTCAATAAAATTAGTTTCTATGACTAGCGACATCTTTTGTGGAGAGTCTAAAACTCTATGCATATTATACAGGTTTCACGTTTTTTGACAAACTTAGGGGCTACTTTCCTTAGCGTAGTTCTTCTAAATAGGATTTTGAAATTCAAAAAAATAATAGGATAAAGGGGTGTCGATTATCCTTTTTGGAATCCATTATTCTTTTGGAATTGTGCCAGAGGCAGTGTTTTTCAAATTTTATGAAATCTATTCATCCATGTATGGGAGTAATTTGAATACATTCAAATGATGATGTATTGTCCTCTTGGACATTCCATGTGATCTTCTGCGGGCCATTGTTTCTCTAGTTTGAAAGACTTTTGGAAAAGAAAACCCGTTTTGAATAAGGTATGCATATTCATATAGTCTGAATCGCCTGTGTATACTTAAGTTTTGTAGTATGTGTACGTTTCTCACGTACCAGAGCGTAGCGGTGGCCGTGCGTAAGGCTATGCGTTCCACAGCCTGGAGTGAGTTTATGTGACTTTTTGCCGTGTATCCCCATGCCGCAGAGGCATAGATTAGCTGCGATTGAAGTACCATCTTGATAAGCGTTCGTTTATTTCTTAGACTAAGGGTATTGCCACCCTTGAGTAAGGGATAGAGCCTAGCCCTGATGATCCTCGCCCACGCCACCGTCTCCACGTTGTACGGTTTCCACGTGAGTTGCTGGTCCATCGTCATGCCCAGGTATCGTGTCTGTCGATCCAGAGGGCTCATGGGATAGCGTATGTCGATGGTTGATGCCTCGGAGAATTCTGCGTCTCCTAAAAAGAATAGCTGAGTTTTTGTCGGGGTTAATTTTGACTCCACCTGTTGCACCAGGTTTCAAGTTGATATAAAGAGTTTTGTAAAAGTGTAGTCGTGCGTCTTATGTCAGTGTCATGTCGGCGTATAAGTATGTGTTTGTGTTCAGAGGATGTGGTATGTCGCTGTGGTATATTGTGTAAAGGGGAATAGAACGGTACCATGGGGGACGCCTGCTTCCATGGGTCGCGTTGTGGAAAAGGTTTGTTGGATTTGGATACGGAATTTTCGGTGATGGAGGTAGGATTTGATTAGTTTGGTAAAGGATATGGGGGTAATGGTTAGTGAGCATACCCATCAGTAAGCCTTCATGCCAAACCATATCTAGGGCCTTTGCGGCATCTAAGAAGACAGCTCCAGTGAACTGCCTTCTGTTGAAGGCCGCCGTGATGTGCTCTGTCAGGCGTAGGATTTGGAGTTCTGTGGAGTCGCCGGGCGGAGGGCGAACTGTTCATCGGGAATGACCGCAGTTCCTCAGAATGGCTTTTTTAGGGGGGATAAGATAATTTTTTCTACCACTTTGCTCATAGCCGGGAGTAGGCTAATGGGCTGGTAGTTGGAAGGGATGGTGTGGTCTTTGTTAGGTTTGGGTATGAGTATGATATTTGCTGTTTTCCAGCGTGTGAGAAAGTATCTAAGTGTGAGTATTGCGTTTATGTTTAGTAGGGCCGCGATACCCTTGCGTGGTAGTCTTTTTAGTGTAGTGTTATGTATTAGGTCAGGTCCAAGGGCTTTTCTGTTACGTAAGCGTCGTATTTGTTTTTGTTCATCCGGGGTGGCACGTTACTTAAATTCCTCGTCGGGCAGTCTGCACTGCAGTTCTAGGCTGTCGGAAAAATCCTCAGCCTTTTCCTGGTCCATGTAAACTACCCCCTGCTGCCCTGGATAGGGAAAATTTTGCAACGAGCGGGTAACCGTAGGGCCTTCTGCACCTTCCAGAGGCTGTTGTCTTGTGAGTCCAGCTACTCCAAGTGTCTAGCCCATTTTTTCTGGGTCAGTTTACTCAAGACCGGTTTTACCCGTCTGTTTAGTATGTTTAGGTCATATCTATGTTAGAGGAGACGAGTGCGGATGGCAATCTGTTTTTGTCGCCGTCTGTGCCGTATTAATTGTCTAATGTCTTCGGGGAGTATTCCCCTGGGATTTGATAGTCGGGGGCTATTGTCTCTGTCGTACTTAAAGTCAGTGCGTTTTTATGTCTGTTCCTAGGGTAAGGGCTGCCGCCTCCAGGTCTTCAGTTGCTTCAATGAGTGGCAGCGCGATGTTTCTTTGCATTTCTGCTCGGAAGCGCTCCCAGTCAATGAACCTCCTAGCGAAGGTACCCTCGTTGCCTTGTCTCCGCCCTAAATCCAGCGTGACCAGATTATGAGCGGTAGATACTTTTTCGGCGAAAATTTGAGCAATTAACGGGATGGATCTTAGGATGGCAATGTCTAGTACGTCAAGGAGGCCGATGGGTCGGTAAAAACTCGGTTCTGTAGCTCCTACTATAGTCGTCGTGTATGATTAGGTAGTTCTACAGTCACCGATGGCAATCGTCTGAGGTGGAAAATATCGTGTTTAGATCGGCGTCGAGTATTGGTAGTCTGCCGTCGTCATGCCGTATCAATCTCACCATTATCGCCACGGCCTCGATATTTTGAGTTTGGACAGCGAAAGCAGTGGGACGGAGAAATCGATATTTCCATGATTGTCAGACTTTGTAAACGTCTGTTTGTTTAATTTTATATTTTTGAATATATATAGGTTGAAATGTTCTCCTAACGAATCGGCAGAATTATATAGATCCTTAACTTGTACTAAATTTTGCAACAATAAGTTGAAATATTTTTTATATTTTCATTATATAGGGTTATGTAGTTTGTCTCGACCTACATATCTCCATGTAATGATAAATATAGCAATAATATTTCAACAGTTTTATTGTTTCATAAAATTCGTTAGAAATTAAGACTTTCCCACCATTAATAAAATATAGCAATAATATTTCAACAGTTTTATTGTTTCATAAAATTCGCTAGAAATTAAGACTTTCCCGCCATTAATAAATACTTTAAATAACGAACTACTAAATTTGTAAGATTATTTAGAATTTTCTGGACACAGCTTAACAATTATATTGGAAAACCTGTACTGTTGTGATATTGTTTGATAAAGTACGCAAATAATTTGTTGGGTCCTCAAATTATACACGATGCCCCTAAACTATGCGAAGACCTCAAAGTATGCGTTAGCTAAGGTCCTTGAAGTATCACTTTCACAAATATATATATATATATATATATATATATATATATATATATATATATATATATATATATATATATATATATATATATATATATATGACATGTATGATATTGAGTATTGTCTTTTTTTTCCCTACACATCACATTTATGTCACGTTTATGTCACATTTATGTCACGTTTATTTCACATTTATGTCGCGTTTATGTCACGTCACGTTTATGTCTCATTTATGTCACGTTTATGTCACATTTATGCCACGACGTCACGTTTATGTCACATTTATGTCGCATTTATGTCACGTTTATGTCACGATGTCACGTTTATGTCACATTTATGTCACGTTTATGTCACATTTATGTCACATTTATGTCACATTTATGTCACGTTTATGTCATGTTTATGTCGCATTCATGTCACGATGTCACGTTTATGTCACATTTGTCACGTTTAGGTCACGTTTATGTCACAATTTTCCGCCTAATTTTTAAATCTCACCAGTTTGAATTTACCGCCACTTCTACCAATTTGAATTTCCCGCCTAATTTTAAATCAGTTTGAATTTATCACCACTTCTACCAATTTGAATTTCCCCGCCTAATTTTAAATCAGTTTGAATTTACCGCCTAATTTTAATATTCTACCAATTTGAATTTCTCGCCTAATTTTAAATCAGTTTGAATTTACCGCCTAATTTTCCATTTGAATTTCCCACCACTTAGATTAATTTTAAATATCCCTCCAGTTTGAATTTCCCGCCTAATTTTAAATCTCGCCAGATTAAATTTACCGCCATTATTTCCAGCACAACCCTATATATATATATATATTATACTTATCAACTATACGATACGATGGTCTAGCGCTAACGTACACGTTTTGCACTCTAGAGGTCCGTGGTTCGATTCCCAGCGCTACCAGTTCTTTTTTTTTTCATACATATTTAATATCACCTGTAAAATCTTAAATATTTCTATTTAATATCATTGTTATAGCCCAGACTGCTTGGCGGGGAACGCCTTCAAGCGCTCTCTGATTTATATATTACGCAGTTACTGTAAGCTTTTGTTAATAGTCATAGCGATCTCGCGGTAACGCGTCTGCTTTGCATGCGAGAGGTCCCGGGTTCAAGTCGCGCACAGAGTAAAGTTTTTTTCATTTAAATAACAACATCACGTGATCGGTCACCAATCAAATCAGTTTTCAAATTTAAAAAATTGTATGTGTAACATACTGCGCATGATTTTTCTGATAGGTTAGGGAGGGGCGGGACTCCCTACTTTGGCACGTGACGGTAATAACCTAATTGATAGGTCTCGATGAGGAACCAATCAAATCAGTTTTCAAATTTTAGTTATTAGCAAAAATTGTATGTGTAACCTACTGCGCATGTTTTTTCTGATAGGTTAGGTCCCTACTGCGCATGTTTTTTTCCGTTAGATTAGGTCGTTACTGCGCATGTTTTTTCTGTAACCTACTGCGCATGTTTTTTTCTGTTAGGTTAGATCCTCTTTTCTTAGTTTGAATTTCCCACCTAATTTTAAATATCCCGCCAGCTTGAACTTAGGTTAGGTCGCTACTGTCAAATTTCAAATCAGTTTGAATTTCCCGCCTAATTTTAAATATCCCACTAGTTTGAACTTAGGTTAGGTCGCTACTGTCAAATTTCAAATCAGTTTGAATTTCCCGCCATAAGGCTACAATCTGATTGGTCGAGGAGCGGGGCCTAAAAGGAAAGTGGAAGGGGTTCGCCAAACCGTCCCAATACCTACTCAGAAACCATCATAACCAGCGGGGCGAAATTTGATATACAGACACTGGATGGCGCGTAGAAGCTGATGATAAGATCAATTCTTATACAGGGTGTTCCATTTTTCAGAAATATTGATTTTTCGGTAGTAACCCCCCTAAAACTTATGTTTAAATTGAAATACAGGGTGTCAGTCATAATGTCATTAATTTTAACCACGTATTCAGAAGGCCTAAATAAAAGCAGAAAATCGAAATTTTTACTCGATCTTTAAAAAAATAAACAAATCACCCTATAAAATTCGGTAACACGACGATCATGGTACGCTACAAACTTTCTGATGACGCAGTCATATGACAATCGAGTGACGAAGGAAACATTGTTGCCACATCATGTTTACATATATAATATCGTCTAACACTTCACTTCACTTCGTGTTATTCAAATTTACCACCATTTAGTTGCACTTTCTGCATTTCCCGCATTTATTTCCCCCCAAATTTAGAGATTACACCACACATTTGAAGGGGGATGGAGAGAATACAAGCAGTAGTTTGTTTATTTCGGTCTCGTGTATTGGTTGTAAATTAACAGTGCTTAATTTTACAAATTTCGAATCTGAAATGGTAGTTTCATACGGAGAATGTTTACGAAATGCATGCCGCAGCTGCTGAATATCGGAGACGTTTGCCTAACAGTGTGCAAGTGCTTCTACGCCTTCGCGATACGGGTTCTGTGAAACCGCGTCGGGAACTTGGACATCGGCAGAATGACTTAAATGTGATAGAAACTGTTTTAAATTTAGTTGAGGAGCACCCTACTATTTCTATAAGAACCATTTCAAGGCGATTGTAGATATCCCAAAGCAAGGTTTGCAGAATATTACCTGAAAACTCACTGAACCAGTATCATTTTCAGAAAGTTAAGGCTTTAGAACCTTCTGATTTCCCCAGTCGTCTTGAATTTTGCAATTGGCTGACCCTAATTTTATTAATAAAGTGCTATGGATGGATAAGTGCAACTTTACTCGAACTAACATTTTAAACAGGTTAGTATCATACTACTTAAAAAACAATAAATTTGTAAGCTAGATGTACGTAACTACAAACAAATAATTATTTGTACTTAGAAGTAATAGTAAAAATTCATATTCAATTGTAAAACGTAGTGAAAACGTAATATCAAAATTATTAAACAATTATTATTGGCTGAACTGAGCAAGAAAAAATATGAGATTTTAAAATAGTCAGTACTAGGAAAATATTTCAATTTGGCAACGTAACATCAGGTCGACATCGAGTTGAACTGTGAGCTGTAAACGACCTAGGCTGTAAGCAGTCAGTGACAGTCTGAAAAGGAGGTTTACGGGGGGTAACGCCTCCAAGAAGTGCCCAAATTTCATTGTTGTGTCATGTAAAATGTGTGTAGCCTTGAGCCAGATTTACACAGAAGAAACTAACATCGGTAAACGTTAAAACTATGAATTGTCCAATATTAATGGCATAAAGTATTTTATTATATATAAACAACGCTAAATAATGTATTGGATGTAATTTACGTATTCACATTGGTGTTATTGAGATTTGTCGATAAAAATTTTGACTTGAGTTGAGACTTTTGGAGCATTGAGGTCGCTGCGCCAACGCAGTCTTTCAATATTATGTAACATATCTGTGGATATTTTTAAATTGTGCCATTATAATGTATAAACTTCAGTAAATTATTTTTTTATGTTACTACATAAAAATTAGGTATCCGTATTTTTTATCACAAAGTAATTTACAAAAGTTTGTAGGTAAATGTGTGTACCTAAAAAATATTCCTTTTTTCCAACTGCTGTAATAACAAAACGACTCCTAAATTTTCTTTGATTATAATCACATAATCAATAAACATTTTCTTTGAATTTATTTGTTGCTAAATAAGTAATCAATAATTATTACAGCAGTTGGAAAAAAGGAATATTCTTTAGGTACTTAGGTTACACATTTGTAAATTATTTTGTGATAAAAAATACGGGTACCTAATTATGTACAGTGTAGTAACATAAAAAAAGAATTTACTGAAGTTTTATTACATTATAATGCAACAATTTAAAAATATCCACAGATATGTTACACAATATTCATGCGAACAGAGCTGTAACGGAAGACTGGGCCTGCGCAGCGACCTCAATGCTCCAAAAGCCTCAACTAATGACTAAATTTTTATCGACAAGTCTCAATAACACCATTCTGCTTACGTAAAATGCATTCAATACATTATTGAGCGTTATTTATGTATAATAAAATACTTTATGCCATTAATATTTGATATAATTCAATGACAATTCATAGTTTGTTTAAAGCGATGTTAGTTTCTTCTATGTAAGTCTGGTTCAAGGCATTTTACATGACAAAACAATGAAATTTGGGCACTTTTTGAAGGCGTTTTTTTATGTTCAATTTTTGAATGTTTATTTTTCAGAATATGTTCATAATTAAGTATATTTCAATTTAAACATAAGTTTTAGAGGGGTTGATTACCAAAAAATCAAAATTAAAGATTTCCTGAAAAACGGAATACCCTGTATAAGAATTGATGTTATCAGCAGCGTCTACGTGCCATCTAGTGTATGTATACCAAATTTAGTCGCGCTAGCTATGATGGTTTTTGAGATATGTCTTAGACGGAACACCCGGTATATTTACCAAGAATATAACCAAAAACCCAATAACGAATTATTATCATTCTACAAAAAGATTTGTCACAAAACTCTCAAAAGTGGTCAAGCACGTTTCGAAAAAGCTAACGCTTAACAGTCAAAAAGATATGCCTGACCTCGAGAACAAGCAATTATATAGTTATATAAAATTTCATGATTACAGAAATTAATTAGCGTAAAGATACCACTCTTTTCAAGTAAAAACCCAACAAAACCAAAGCCTTGAAGGAATCACAACCCAGCGAAAAACAACTCGCCACCCATTAAGAAATATAAAAAGAGTAAGACATTTCCCTACAGACAGTTCCTCCTGAGAGGTCTGGCCATTCTCGAAGTCCCTCTACCGAAGAACCCTCTGTATCAGGCAGGGGCGGATGGGCCAAAGGGGATTTTGGGAATTTTCCCGAAGGGCCGGTTGCTTCCGGGCCGCTGCAGCCCGCGACTATTTTTTTTAGTTTGATAAGGCATTAACATAGTCGAAACAAGGAAAAGCCGTGCGTGGGACGTGCTTATTTTATTGTGCAGGTGCTGGTTAAGAAGCTTTTTTGAATATTACTAACCAATTTTTTTTATATAAGCACGAACGAGGACTGAAATAAACTAGTATTACCATAACAGTCAAATCTTGGATGTTGGGCCGGTTGGTCAGGGTCGGTCTAAGTGTGATGTGTGATAAAGTTTTTTTGTTTGATTATATTACATATTTCATTTGATTTTGACTTACTTTATAAGTTTTAATATTTATTTCGGGGTGTAACAGATGCTGATGGCCAAGCTTCAGGGGGTTATTATACAAGTAATTTTCAACAAAAAAGTATTATAAGATTTTGTTGGAAAGTTGATAGTTGCTCTTTTATTTAATTTACAAACATATCTGTTATCCACCACATCAAATTTAGACATACCATCTGAAATAGCGTTAAATTTACTACAAGACGAGCATATATGAGTGTTTAAAGGGTGGTAACCCCAAAAATTTGTTAATGAAGACATGTTTTTTTCAGCAAAACTACTGTATTTAGTAAGCTTTTCAATGATATTGTAATGAACCTAATTTATTTTGCTCACGCTGTACTTTAATTCTTTGGCGCACGCGGTACTTTAAATTGTCTAGCGCACCGGCGATTTTTGCACACGACACTACCCACCGTTCTATATAAAAGCCGGCGAAATTGCCTTCACCAGCAGTGCTTAGCAGGTTCCTTCCGCGGCACTCTACCTTCCTCTGGGTGTCCTGAGCGTTTAGCAGGTAATCTCCGCGGCGCTCCAGGTCTTGCCCGTATTCCGTCGACTCCGAGCGTTTAGCAGGTCCTCTCCGCGGCGCTCGAGGTCTTGCCCGTATTCCGTCGACTCCGAGCGTTTAGCAGGCCCTCTCCGCGGCGCTCGAGGTCTTGCCCGTATTCCGTCGACTCCGAGTATTTAGCAGGTGACACTCCGCGGTACTCGACGTCGTCCCCGTGGTCTTCGACACTGGATGTTTAGTAGGCTCTTTCCGCGGCACTCAGCGTCTGCACCGTATATTCCTTACCGCCCTATTTGTTAATTTGTTATTTTGTATTATTATTTCAGGTTTTAATTTATTTATGTTGGGGAATTATTTTAGTACTATTTGTTTATAGGGTGACATTTTATTTTATGAAATAAATATTTTATTTTGAATACCGAGTCTTATAATATTCCTGAACCTTGAACATAACTTCTCCACCGAGTGAACCCGGACTGATTAAAGTGACTGTACTAGTTCGGCATCTGCGATCGAACCTTGAAAGTACGT
Source organism: Monochamus alternatus (assembly GCA_037114965.1). Classification (NCBI taxonomy): domain Eukaryota; kingdom Metazoa; phylum Arthropoda; class Insecta; order Coleoptera; family Cerambycidae; genus Monochamus; species Monochamus alternatus. Next base: position 43,490,455 of record CM073428.1, on the reverse strand, counting down.
CACATAATTTTGGCGCCCGAGCAGGGACTAGAAAAAAAAGGACAAGATTGTAACCGAGACCGTAGTATCAAAAGCTGTGAGAGGAGAGATAAAAGAGAAAGGACCGTAATATCATCGTTTTAACCTACCAGAAAGATTACTGTGGACGTCTAGACAACGAATCCGCCATTTTCTCGAAAAAACCGAATTTACCCGAACATTTCCGAAGACACCCGAAATCAAGTGGGGTGTCGTTTTCAACATAATTGAGCCCGAGGAAGCGTTTCTGACCATTGCCGACCTGATCCGACTATTACCGACCGAGATTTTGAGTCAAAAACGCTTGCGGAAATAATTCTCGAAATCTGAAGAGAGGATTAGAAAGTAGAGGAACTTTGAAATCCGTCCTGCTAGTTTTATTACTTCTGATGCCTAAGAAGTTGCCGCTGGCCTTGAAACTGCTGATCCCAAGGTTGGATGGGTGTACAAACTAAATAAAGAAGCATTGACAGCCGAGCTTGAGCGTTTCAAGTTAGGAACAGGTGGCACAGTAGATGAGATGCGACGACGCCTAGTTAGATTCCTACGTCATGGAGTCCCCGCAGAGCGACCTGCAGCTTCCGTATCAACTAGGTTGGTTCCCGAAGCACCGAGAACATCAGGTTTCGAACTGTTAAATCAAATACGGAAACTGAACATTGTATTTGATGGCAAGACAGATCCAATATCATTTCTAGAAAGACTAGAGCAGATGCAGCACGAATATGAGATTACCGATGCAAAGTTGCTAAAAATTTTACCAGGGTTGCTTCAGAGAAAAGCATATCAGTGGTATATGAACTACAAACATAACTGGAGGACTTGTGATGACTTTGTGGGAGATTTTAAAACTTTCTTTTACCCGGCCGAATACCATGACAATTAAGAAGAAATGATAAGTTCTAAATATCAAGACAAACACGAAACTGCCCGCAATTTTATTTTAGAAATGCAGACCATGACAAGACGACATGAGGGATTTTCTGCGGAGCGGGAAGTCACTTGCATATATAAGCGTTTACGGGCCGAATACCGGCAATATATCCGAAGAACACAAGTAAAAACAATTTCCGATTTAGTACAACAAACCTACGAGTGCGAACAACTCCAAAAAGATCGAGAAAAAGAAAATAAAACAAGAAAAGTGGCCGAGCCGATCCGAAATGCTGGGATTGCAGATTCACGATCCAGTAGAACTGTCAGACCGATTTCTCGCCCCAACCACGAGACAAACAACCATTCGCAAACAACACCTAGACAGAATGCGAACATGCGAGGCCAGACCAGCGCCCGACAGTAGAGGCCTCCGAATCGTCGCCGAATTACATACCATTGACTAGTACTAATACGAGTAACTGGTCCAATAACCGAATCCGATTAAACATTGACCTATATCAGCGATCTTTTACTGCTTTAGTAGATACAGGATCAGTAAGATCTTACATTAGTCCCGTGGTTGCGGAATATTGCAAACAGATCGGAAATGTACCGAGCCCGGCGAAGCAAGAAATGCAAGCAGAATTAGCCAATGGAACTTTGGTCAGTATTACTGAGGAATATGACATTCAAGGACAACTGCTGTCAACGAATGTAGTCGCTAATTTTCTGCTCATGCCGTCACTGACCGTAGACTGTGTATTGGGAATGGATTTTCTCACCGAATATAATTGCACCATCGATATAGGAATCAAACAGATTACTATAAACCCTAAGACAGATAGGGTATATCCTACGTTAACCATAGAACCGATTAGCCCTCCATCTTCATGTTCAACCGAACTTCAGCAAAATGAAGTTACCGATGTTATAGAAGATATTATCTTATGCCCGTGGTATACAAGAAAATTTCGAGAAGTTGAACAAGATCCTGACAAAAATTCCGATTATTGTATAAAAGATGGCAAACTATACAGACACTTACTTCTTCGACAGATATGATTTCACAGAACCTGAACTGGCTGATCCTTGGAAACTGTGTATTCCTACACCAAGACGATGTGAGATTTTGCAAGAAGGCCATGATCAACCGACCGCTGGACATTTAGGTGTTGCTAAGACTATTGCTCGTATAGCGAGACACTACTATCGGCCTGGGATGTTCCGAGAAATTGTTAACTATGTCAGACGATGTCCGATATGTCAGCAATATAAATATTCCCAGTTACGACCACCAGGGAAAATGCAACCACGTCCTCAAGGAGGACCTTGGCACACTGTTAGCACCGATTTAATTGGTCCTTTACCTCGTTCTACGTCTGGAAACAGATATATTGTAGTTTTTCAGGACCAGTTCACTAAATGGATAGAATTCCAGCCGTTAAGAAAAGCTACTTCCGCTGTAGTAAGCAGAACATTACACGAAAGAATTATTGCTCGATTTGGATGTCCGAGGGTGTTAATTTCAGATAACGGGGTACAATATAAAAACCGTGAAATGCGTAAGTTCTTAACCGACTTTGGAATCCGCCAACTATTTTCTCCACCGTATACGCCGCGAACAAATCCCGTAGAAAGAGCAAATAAAGTCATAGAAACTATGATAGCCCAGTTTTGTGAAAATGACCAAAGGAAATGGGACCGATATTTGCCTGATTTTATGTTAGCTATCAATACTGCACGTCATGAGTCCACAGGATTTTCACCAGCGTACCTCAATTTCGGACGAGAATTAGAGGTGTCAAAGAGTATTTTCCAGACCGAGGAACCTGTGAATGAAAATCAAGCCAGTATAAGAGAACGTTCCGATCGTTTGAACCAGCTAAGAGACGTTTTCGAACTCGTACGAATTAATTTAGGACGAGCTTTTAGTTCTCAGAAAAAGCACTAGGACTTACGTCGAAGAGAATGGACCTGCCACTTAGGTGACCGAGTCATGGAGAGCACGTTTTATCCTCCGCTGTACGAGGATTTGCCGCTAAATTAGCACCGAAATATTCAGGTCCATACTTGATCACAAAAGTATGGTCACCGGTAGTATTCGACCTAAAGAATGAGCAGACGGGGCATACATTTAGACGAATCCACATCAAAGATCCTAAACCAGCGCATTAAGTTATCTTTTGTTACAGATATGGAACCAAAAACGCCAACCAAGATTCGTTTGTTGGAACTGTTTGGCCCCAGTCCGGAGGTGTTGCAGCTATATGCATCCCCACTACCGGACACTCCTAGCCCGGTGACACCACTACCACCTCTAGTGAGTCCGCTACCCGCCACACCACTACCGATCACTCCTGGGCGGTGGATACCTTCACCAGCAAAGCCACCGACGCCACCTCAAGGAACACTGCCTGTTCGTATTCCAAGGTGGAGACTAAGACCGCCAGGCATTCCTGGACACCAGCGATATCGTCTGCGTCTGATCACCCCGGAAGGAGCGAAATGACTGGCTGTTCCACGGCGAGATGAGGAATCCTCCGTGTTAGGAATCACAAGACTGACATGATGTGATAGCCTAGTGTTTTCTGTGTATATGTTCATTTAATTTATACTGTTTAGTTAGTTAATATTTAGTTATGTTAGGCTAGAAAAAAAATGTTTATTTTTTTACGAAGAGAGGGGGGAATGTAATGAACCTATTTTATTTTGCTCACGCTGTACTTTAATTCTTTGGCGCACGCGGTACTTTAAATTGTCTAGCGCACCGGCGATTTTTGCACACGAGACTACCCACCGTTCTCTCACTACTCAACCTTCCTCTACCCTAGGGTGCTTAGCAGGTTCCTTCCGCGGCACTCTACCCTCCTCTGGGTGTCCTGAGTGTTTAGCAGGTAATCTCCGCGGCGCTCCAGGTCTTGCCCATATTCCGTCGACTCCGAGCGTTTAGCAGGCCCTCTCCGCGGCGCTCGAGGTCTTGCCTGTATTCCGTCGACTCCGAGCGTTTAGCAGGCCCTCTCAGCGGCGCTCGAGGTCTTGCCCGTATTCCGTCGACTCCGAGTATTTAGCAGGTGATACTCCGCGGTACTCGACGTCGTCCCCGTGGTCTTCGACACTGGGTGTTTAGCAGGCTCTTTCCGCGGCACTCAGCGTCTGCACTGTATATTCCTTACCGCCCTATTTGTTAATTTGTTATTATTATTTCAGATTTTAATTTATTTATGTTGGGGAATTATTATTAGTACTATTTGTTTACAGGGTGACATTTTATTTTATGAAATAAATATTTTATTTTGAATACCGAGTCTTATAATATTCCTGAACCTTGGACATAACTTCTCCACCGAGTGAACCCGGACTGATTAAAGTGGCTGTACTAGTTCGGCATCTGCGATCGAACCTCGAAAGTACGTCACAATATATCTACTTTTGAGTTTGCTATTTTTTTGGCAACAATACCAAGGACAAAGGTAATAAAACACAAACTTGTGTGTACCTAGTTTTTGTGTCTTCAAAAAGCTGTTTTTTAACTCTTCCTCTTTCTCCTATAATCCGAAATATTGTTACAAATGAGTTGTTTAGAGTGCGTCTTTCATGGTAGATAAATGCCAAGGCGGCTATGAAAAACAATATTGACCGTCAAAGTCATAAAATTAGGTACTTTAGTGTTCTTGTTGATTACTTGAGTATCTAAATTAAGATGCCACGTTTTTTCACAAATAACGAGTATCGAGATATTTTATTTGTGTATGGTGTTTGCAATGGAAATTCTATAGCAGCAGTTGAAGAATATTCTTGCCGCTATCCTGAAAAACGCATTCCAAACAGAAAAACTTTTGTAACTACATTTCAGGTTTTGGAAGAAAATGAGAGTGTTCCAGGGCATCATCGTCTAAATCCCAATCAAGTAAAACGTCATCAAGACCAAAGTATAACAGTGCTTTTTTGAAGAAACTCCCACATTAAGTACACGCAGGGCAGCAATACAACTTGGGAGAATTTCGCATACGTTAGTTCACAGAAGTCTTAGAAGAAACAACCTTCACCATTATCATTTGACCCCTGTTTAAAGTTTACTGGATCGTGATAGGGCAGAACGTATTCAGTTTTGTCAGTGCTATAATCCAACAAACTAACAGAGATCCGCAATTTTACAAAAATATAATTTGGACTGACGAGTTATTATTTACTAGAGATGGCACATTTAATTGTTATAATGACCAGACGTGGGCAGCTGTGAATCCTCATGCTGTCAGGCCCTCCAATAATCAAAGTTAACGTATGGATGGAGATAATTAGAAATTACGTTCTTAGACCAATTATACTAGAAAATAAATTAAATGCAGAGGCATTTCTTGATCTTCTTCAGAACGAACTGCATACTATATTAGAAGAGGTTCTTTTAAATTTTCAGATTAATTCCTGGCTTCAAATGAATGGTTGTCCTACGAGCCCTAACAACTAAATGTTCGGACGACAGTTTATTTTTTCCAAATATATTCAGTTTCCATTTTGAATTCAATTAGAATTTTTTCTGCTGAAACTATACCAATTATTGTCATAAAACAAAAGTTATAATCTTTTCAGAACAATGTTTACTCCAAACATAAATTATTTCTTTAAATATCTAACAACAAACTACAAAATAAAGTGACAAGTAAATGTTCGGACAATCTTAATTAAAGAACGTTCTTAGGGAAATTAATAGGATGTAACGTCCTCTTTGGCATCTATTACCGCCTTGATCCTCTTTGGCATAGTATCCACCAAAGATTTACAATATTGTGGGGTAAATGCATTCCAAATTTCTTGGATTTTGGCCTTAAGTGCTGGAATTGATCGCTGGGGGCTATTTCTTAAGGATCTTTTCATGTGATGCCATAGTGTTTCGATGACATTTAAGTCGGGACTACTCGAGGGCCAGGACAAGACACTAATTTGATTGTCCCAAACCATTTTTTGGTACTCTTAGCTGTATGGCAGGATGCCCCCTCCTGCTGAAATATGAAATTCCCATGTTCATAAAGCTCCATCGTACTTGGCAACAAGTTTCTTTCCAAAATGCCTTGATATTTTTGGGCATTTATGGTGCCATCTACAAACTCAAGCCTGCCTACACCATTAGTGGACATGCAGCCCCAAATCATAACACCCTGTGGGAACTTTACTGTACGCTTAATACAATCTTTATGAAATGCTTCAGATTTCGTTCTTATCACCCGTTTCCGAAAATCGCCAACACAAACATCAAATTTGGATTCATCACTAAAAATAATTTTAGCCCAGTCTTCTTTGGTCCATTGTACCTTAGATTTTGCCCAAATAAGACGTTTTCTCTTTTGTATGTTAGTGAGCAGTGGCTTTTCTTTGGCCTAAAAATGTGAATTGCTTTAAAGTGCGCTGAGCTAATTATTACATTTTTTTGTATTTCAATCACAAATAATATTTACTTTATAAAATCCATATCCAGCTTTGTGTATCCACTGTCTGCAACATTCCCTTGAAACATTTAAATCTGCTTCTTCATTCCATCGTGTTTGAATATCCCGTACCGTACCCCTTCTTTGCTTGCAAATTTTAACAAGAACCCTTTTTTTCCTTTCTGTTACAATCCTTGGTCGCCCAGAACTTTTGCCGCGGACATCAAAGGATCCCGTTTCCCCATACGCTTTTATTACCTCTCCCACGGTCGATTTGGCAATATTGAGGTCTTTTGCTATTTTTCCCATAGTTTTTCCGTTGGCATATTGTCTTATTATGATTTCACGCACTTTTTTATCAGTAGCAACTCCGCGAGCCATTTTGTTCGCGAATGCACTATTGCTAATGTCATAAAAATATATTAATTTTGCCATGGTGACAGATGGCATTTTTTTTTTTCAGAGCTTGCTTGTATTTCATTGATGAAAAGAATCTTTGTCCGAACATTAAGTTGTCAGCAAATTTCGTTAAATAAACATTTAAACTATTTGCCAAAGCCAGCAAATCGATAATTATTAAAATAATGAATGATTTATTGGTCAAAACACTTGATTTAATAATTAAGTTTATGTAGATTTTTTAAATTCCAGATGTAGTACTCAAAAACAATTTTTAATTATAAATATCGTCCGAACATTTAGTTGTTAGAGCTCGTATACATAACAGCAGGGAGATTTGGGTATGGCTAAACGAGCATTATGAAGGTAGATTGATAGGACGCTTTGATACAGTAAGGTGGCCTCCTCTTTTGGATGGGGTAGATTCAAATATTTGGTATTTGAAGTACCAATTGAAACTCGAGAACAGCTCGAACAAAGGATAGGAAGAACAGTCTTAAAATAAAAATAAAGTACTGTAAAGTTCCTGTATTTTCGATTTTTACGGTTTTATTACCTATGCGTTTGATATTGTTGTCAAAAAAGTAGCAAACTCAAATGTTGATATATCGTTGAAAAGCTTACTAAATACAGTAATTTAATTAGTAATTTTTGGCGAAGTAATGAAGTAAAATTTTCATTTCTAAATAGTATTAATAAACCTATCACCGACCGCCGAAATTACCGAACGCTAGCGCGCGCACCCGCTGCCGTCCGCATCGACACCAAGCCCGTCGCAGCGCACTGGCCGGCGAGTCCTGCCCCGGCCGCCCAAACGTACAGACCTGCCGCGTGGTCCACCCACTGCCACACGAGAGCCTCGAATTTTTCAGAGTCGCTGACGAACTTAGAAAAATTCCACGCGCTGACCGCCGACTAAAATTATTCTGAGTAGCTGATCAACTTCGTGAAGACTCCGAGCTAAGGAAAGAATTTTTGAAAAGGGAGACCAGTGCGCCGCCGCCAATCTGTCTACAGCACCGAAGACTTCTAAACAGCGAGTAGACGATTCAGTTCCTGGCCCGTCGTCGTCGAGAGCAGCCCTGTCTGTCCACTACTTCAGTACCAGAGGAGCTGTTCGTGATTGATGAAGAACAAATTCTACCAGGACTACTAGCCGTAGCCGTTTGGTGAGATTTTTACAAGTCTCGTCTGAGGAGCACTGCGCAGCCGCCAACCAGTGACCAGCATTGAGGGCTTTCAAACTCCGAGGAGGCACTTCAGTTCCTGGCCAGCCGTCTACGAGAGCAGTCCTACTATGGACATACCGTGTCTTCACTGTAGCCGCCCGAGTAGTAGTGTTTCTGCACTGTAAACAGAAACTGGCGCCCGAGATTACCGCCGCCACCGCTCAGGCGTCATAGTGACACTGCGTCGTATTGCAATCACGACGTAGGTACGTCACAGCGTTACCACCAATAAGAAGACACCACTAATTTTGCTCATTTCACAATTACTACATTTAACTTTTTACAGCACCTGGTATCGTATTTTTTTAAACACTCATATATGCTAGTCTTGCAGCAATTTTAACGGTCTTTCCGATGGTATGTCTAAATTTGATATGGCTGTAAGAATAACAGATATATTTTTGTTTTTATGAAAAAAGGCACAACATTTTTTGAAATCAATAAATGTTAAATAAAAGAGCAAATATCAACTTTCCAAAACAATCTTATTATACTTTTTTTGGTTAAAATTACTTGTATAATAACCCTCTGAAGTTTGACCATCAGCATCCGTTACACCCAGTATATTTTCGATATTTTACATTCAGTTGTACTGTTTAAAATATTTTATACTTATTAAAATCTTCAAAATTAAAGTCTTCTTAGTCTTAAAAAATTAATACAGAATGTTATCGACGACCGTTACAATAAAGAAATCATACTTTTTTAATCGGATCATATTAATTATCTTTTTTCTCAACAAAATTGGGCCGGCCGATCCTACCGATTTCCCGGGCCGGTTTAATCTTCCCCGACCGCCCCTGGTATCAGGACATTCTCGGAACAGCGAAAACACTACCACCATTCATGAATTATACAACCATTTGTTTTTGAAATTAATACTCATTAAAAGTCCTACTAATAACCTCCTTTATACTCACATCAATTCAGGAGAACTTACAAACATTCGTTCCAAAACGACAAAAACCAGGACTAATCGACATACTAGGTACCGCCATAAAATTTATCACAGGTAACCCTGATATTAAGGATTTGAAAGAAATAAAAATTGCAACTCAAAACGATAGATTTGTATCCTTCGCCTCTCAACTTACTGAAAGATATAAAGCTGATATGAGAAGCACAAACATACAATAAACTATAAAAAAGTAGACAAAATTCACAAAAAGGGAGAATATAATATACTAGGCTCATTGAGAGAACAATATCGCTTTCATTCTCCGGTATAATAGATCTAGAATTGATCAAAATTTCAGAAATTATTACTACTTACAAACACTTGCAATCACTTTATGAAAACAGCAAATTACTACTTTTTAATTCGACTCATCCTGTCTCACTGTTTAAATATTTCAAGACTAATATTGTCTTACATGACAAAGCTCTAGTCTGTATATTGTAAAATTCCCATCCTAGATTCCTTCCAATATACTTATTCCCGAGTTTACCCTGTATATAATGTTCACTCAAAGATGACATTGCCTCCTGCAAAATATCACCTTGAGATTGAGAAAGGACAGACGAACTATGTGACGCCGCCATTAACTATTTTGTGTGTACCATTGCCATGAAAAGTGAAAAGTGCGCTCTAACCAATATAAGCTCGTGTAACTTAGTTTCAGTAGACAATAAGTATGAATTAATCAAAGAACTCTCTTACCACAAAATCTTAATTTTGATAAACCACTTTGTAGACTCTTGAACAATGTAACAATGTAAATCAGAAACATATGTACATAATGCAAGAAACAGCCCCAACTATAATATTACGTCTATTAGTCGCATTGGAAAACATTCACCAAACAGAAATGGACGAGCCGTAAAAGCTATATTTGATAATTCCAGTGTTGTCAAGTTTATTCTTAGAAACAAGAAGTCATTGCTAACTTCAAGCATGTTACTGTAAGTGATGATAAGACGCCTCAACAGATAGAAGAACTTACTGCACTTAGAGAGGAGTTAAAACGGCGCACTGAAGCGGGTGGAGAGGACTTAACTATTAAATATCAACGAACGGTACTCCCATCATAACCAAAACGGCAAAAAACTAAAACCTTATATGTCTCACATAAGTTTTGCCTACACCAACATAGACGAAACACTATGATTTTCAAGTGGTTTTTTTAGTGGGATAAAGACCAAAAATAAAAGAACACTATATTTATTTTCTTGCCGACGTTTCGGTGTTATTTTTACACCATCTTCAGGGCTCTACAATATAAAAGTACAAAAATGTTTTTTAAAATAAATTAATTAAACAGTTAAAATATAAAATAAAAATTTTGTCAATAAACACAATTCAATTTTTACAAGATTAAACATTTCAAAACAAACACATATAAAATATTTAGTCCTGATCCTGTCACCATTACAATAATAAAAAAACAGATTAAAAGACAAAGAAAAATTATAATAATAAAAAAAAATTGCAACCACCAAGTGGCAGCAATATGATTAATTATATGACATAAATAACTTCTATTTTTCTTTTTTTTTCAACTCACCGATATTTGAAATGTAGTGTCAAACATCAAGAAGATTATATCTAGATGCGGTTTCCCTTTTCTCACAGTAAGGTTGTTAATAAATTGCCTTGTTTAGCAGGATGAAAATTTAAAAATAAGTTCCAATATGTGTAGATAGGCATTATATTTCTTTTCTCTCTTTTTTCTTTTCAGTAAATACAAGATAAATGATAATTTCTTACTTTCCCTTTATTTATAAAATTCAAACTATCATGTTCATTAAGAACATTCAAATCTAAAGTATTGTTACAAATAAATTCTGTCAATTAAATTATAATAAACAAAATTTAAATTGTCTATATCCTTCCGATTATTAACACTGTTAATCTTTTTGATATAAATCATTTCCTCCAGTAACCTCTTAAATAGAATGTTTTGACACCCAAGAACTTTGGTTTTGTTAAATTCGAAATGGTCATTGAAATTCCTTGAATGTGGTAAAGTGCCGTTGGATGTAAAATGTTTGGTTTTTTTTAAATCCCTTTCATGTTCTGAGATGCGAGTTTTTATATATCTACCTGTTTGCCCAATATAACTCTTGTCACAACTTTCAAAAGGTATTCTATAAATAACATTAGATTTAAATTGGAATGGGGTCTTAGTTTTTTATTTATTGTAAAATCTACTGCTAATAGTATTTTCATTCTTAAACATTATCTTTTGGTTGTGTTCTGAGACTAACAACCTACGTAACTTTTTTGAAAGTTTAGGTATATAGGGTATTTTACAATAGTGTTGCTGACTTTTGTTAGCAACACTGTTATTTATAGAATACCTTGTGAAAGTTGTGACAAGTTATATTGGGCAAACGGGTAGATATATAAAAACTCGCATCTCAGAACATGAAAGGAATTTAAAAAACCAAACATTTTGTTTCCAACGACACTTGTAGAACATTCAATTAATTTCAATCACCATTTCAAATTTGACAAAACCAAAGTGTCAAAACATTCTATTTAAGAGGTTACTGGAGGAAATGATTTATATCAAAAATATTAACATGATTTTCACATATCATATTAAATTTAAGTTGAGCCACATAACCCCAAACAACATGTCAATTTTAACCATTTTGAATCCAGAACGATGAAATGACTTCGTACTATAATCAATCAAACAGATTTTAGAAATAAAGGTACACATAACAAAATAAGCAACTTGACGTATGCGTTTAATACCAAAAGAAAAAATTGTTGAGAAATATCTATAAACCTATAATCTGAAATGTGTTGTCAGTACAAATGCAAAAGTGAAGTATGCTGGACGAATTACGAAGAGGTCGATTTATTATGGGCCAAAAGGTGCATTTTGAGACAGACTTCAATAAGATGAAACACCAATGTTTAAAAAAAGGTGTCAAAGGTGTATAAAAAAGAAGCTGGTTAGAAAAACCATCAAGGTAAGTTTTCAGTAGTGATGTGCTGTGCCTACAACAGGTAGGTATCACAGGCAGTAAGCGAAACGTCCAGCAAGCAAAATTCAGGCCTAAAGCCAGTTTCAAAGAACGGCATAGTGTTGCCAGCAACAACTTTCATCCAATGAAATTAATTGTATTCATTGTCAACTGAATATGAAGTCAAATGAAGTTCAAAATTTCCAATTTCAACTATCCAGAGGAGTAACATTTGTACATAACATAACCGACAAAAACAAAACCGAATTTATAAAATCTTTATTTTACTGAAATTAAACTGATGATGGGGATGTTGCCAACAACACTACATTGTTCTCTGAAGCAGGCTTAAGGATTTACAGCCAGTGAGATTGTGATGAGGTTATGCTGATACCAGTACAAAGAACAAAAGCAAAGACAAGGTACATACAAGTGGAAAAACATGTAATATTTATAGTAAGGGATTTTATAATTCCAATACATGTAAAGCTAAGAATATTGGAAGCAATATTTATATAAATATGTTTTACAGAGCACTGACAAGACTTTGGTTTTACTGGCTCAACTATTTATCAACTAGGATAAATTAAAATTCCAATAACCTACTGTGGAGTGACTGACCAGGATGATCAAATTTAATGTGCTGAAGAGTGATAGTAGATCACCTTTATTAGAAAGGTACAAAATTGAAACTTGTGGCAGAAATTAGCAACAAGATAGTAACAAAATATCCAACTGTCCACTGTCAGATAGTACTCGAGGAGAAACAAAATTTGGTTCAAAAATCGCTTTGCTATCGTTCTTAGTTGCGGAGTAATTCCATGGTCCACTAGTGTAATATTACTCTAGCACCCATCATTTTTCTCGAAAACGGCACAAAGTACAAAATTGAAACTGGTGGTACATATTAGCAACAAAATAGTCAAAATATCCATCACTTGTTTTTGGCGGCGGTATTTTATTTTTCATTTAAGACGAGTGCAAAGCAGCAACAAATTTTTAACTGACTGTATGAGTCGAATGGACAATTCTATTTTTATTTTTATAAAACTATACACAGATAGGACTCGATGAGCAACAAAATATGGTTCAAAAAGCGCTTTACTATCGTTGTTAGTTGCGGAGTAATTCCATGGTCTGCTAGCATAGCTCCCATAATTTTTCTCAAAAACGGCAGAAGGTACAAAATTGAAACTGGTGGTACAAATTAGCAACAAAATAGTAACAAAATATCCACCATTTGTTTTTGGCAGCGGTATTTTATTTTTCATTTTAGACAAGCGCAAAGTAGCAACAAATTTTTAACTAGCAATTTTTTGTTTTTTAAAAAATTATACACTGCCAAGTACTCGACGAGCTACAAAGTATGGTGCAAAAATCACTTGGCTATCGTTCTTACTTGAGGAGTAATTTGATGGCCTGCTAACATAATATTACGCTGGCAGTCACCATTTTTCTCGAAAACGGGGCCGCTAATGTTGGCCTGCCAGGGTAATCATTTACCGATGTTAGTGAGTGAGTTACACACTTTTGTAAATTATTTTGTGTTAAAAAATAAGGGTACCTAATTATTATTTACACTGTAGTAACATAAAAAAAACAATTTACTGAAGTTTCATTGCATTATAATGGAACAATTTCAAAATATCCACAGATATTTCACACAATATTCACGCTGATGGAACTGTAACGGAAGACTGCGCCGGCCCAGCGACCTCAATGCTCCAAAAGCCTCAACTTAACTCTAAATTTTTATCAACAATTCTCAATAGCACCATTGTGCATACATAAATTACATTGAATACATTATTTAGCGTTATTTATGTCCAATAAAATACTATATGCCATTAATATTTGACAATTCAATGACAATTCATAGTTTTGACATTTACCGATGTTAGTTTCTTCTGTGTAAGTCTGTCAAGGCTGTACACATTTTACATGATAAAACAATGAAATTTGGGCACTTTTTGGTGGCGTTTTTTTATGTTAAATTTTAAAATTTTTAAATGTTTATTTTTCAGAATGTGTTCATAATTAAGTATATTTTGATGTAAACATAAGTTGTATCTGTGTACCTGAAAAATGGAACATCCTGTATAAGAATTGATGTTATCGTCAGATTGTACGCGCCATCTAGTATCTGTATACCAAATTTCGTCGTGCTGACTACGATGGTTTCTGAGATATAAGCACTGAAAGTCTTAGAGGGAAAACCCGGTATATATTTTTGAAATACATATTTGCAAAAAAAAATTAAGTAATGTTGTTAATTGAAGTTTACGTTGTCCAGACAGTGTAAATTAAGAATCAACGTATATTTGAATTAACACTGTAATGAATAAGAATCGATTGCATAGTCATTAACGCCATTTTATTACACTGCAACTTGATAAAAGGAAAATAAGTATTTATTTTGATTATGAAATTAAAAAAAGCTTCTTTTTGGTTGTGAAACAAAAATTGAAATGCATTTGCCACACTAAGAGTTCTTATACCAGTCAGGAGGATGACCCATCATTCGTATGTTAAAATATAATAATAGCTTTATTGCTCAACAGTTACCCATTTACCGAGCAATGACACTAAATTGCTTAAATATATAATAACAGTAGTGTATATTGTAACAGAAAATATGAGTAGCCAGTTACAGTTATATAACGAAAAATAAAACAATAGAAGATATTGCCACGGGTTTCTCAACCCGACTTCTTCTTTTACCAGAAAAACAAAGTTAATTAATCACTTATCTTTATTAACACTCTGTACACTACCGAATACTAATTACAACTCAACTAAACACTATTTAAATAATCGCTATCTAAATCTCTCTGAATTTCAATTTATCTCTCCGAAATTACCAACTAAACACTCCAATTCAAGACTGACTCGGCCGCTTATTCTTCTTTTATAGCCCAAACAAATATTCCAGGTATTTTCCAGCATCTCTAGATCCATTTCCAGAACGACTCTCGAACGCTTCTCGTCGATTCTCTATTTTTCCAGTTGCACCTCGATCACGGCATTATTTGTTTGTGTACCAGAATCGCGTAGGGGCGATCGGAGCAATCTCGCGTTTCGGTATACATGAAGGTCATATGGAGCGCTGTTATAGTGAATAGTGTATGTATTCTAAAGCCTTTTATCCTTTTGGATGAGAAATTTGCAAATATTTGCGCGATTTATTTAATGGAAGGAAAATCTCTACTTGTAACTTTTGTCAACTATGACATTTTTTATTTTATTTTTATTTATTTATTTATTCACAGGCAAACCCACTACTATACTGTTACTTAGTATAAAAAATGTAGAATAGTGCAAACAGTCATACTAAAAATAATAAAACAAATAAGTAGTTAAAACAAGTGAAATACAATTAAATATACAATCACACAAAGCCAGAATACAATAAAATACAGTAAACAAAAAACATACATATACTATACTAAAAACAATTACAAGAACAAAAAGACAAATTGAGAAATTTGAAAAAAATTAATAAAGAAATATAAGTAAATATTAGGAAAATGTTAACTCCAACATCAAACCTGTGTGCTTAGAAGACGCATCTTTAACCTATGCATCAAATATGTCTACATCAGTAACTGCATTTGCCATTCTAAGCATTCTAGGTATATAGCTATTTAGAGTGACATTCATTCTACAGAAAGGTACATGAAACAGATTCAATTGCCTAGTACAGCGATTAGGTACAAGGAGTTTAATTTTCGATAATAGTTCAGGACAATTACATCTGCCATTTATGATGTTTGAGAGTAGCAAAAGATCTCTGTGTTTCCTTCTGACAGATAGAGACTGCATCTTTAAATATTCTTCAACTGAATTGTAATCCCAGTTAATATGTAACTTAAATGCTATATCTAAGAAAATTATTTTGAACCGAATTAGTTTTTTGGATATGTGTTACATAATGCGGGAATCATACACAGGAACAATATTCCAAATGAGTTCTCACCAAGGTGCAGTATAGAGTTATGATGGCAAAAGTATCGGCTGTGACAGCAGAAATGTGTTGATTAAAATTAAGAGCAGTATCAAAAATAACACCAAGATCTTTAATTTGATGAACAAAGTCTAATATCTGTCCACTAATATTATAATCAAACAATATAGGCTGTCGAGTACGATTAAAACTAATTTTATGACATTTCTCAGCATTTAAATCCATATCATTATACGTGCACCAGGTTACCACGTTATTTAAATCAGATTACAATTGGAAAGCATTGGTAATACTATTTACAACTTTAAATAATTTTAGATCATATAGAATCCACCTGATAGCCTTTCTCCAAGGCTTCCGACATAGAGGTAACATAAGAGACCAGATTCAGTTCAGTAGACTTGCCAGCACAAAAATCAAACTGTTCTGGAATAATAATACTAGAGCAGTCATAGCTAAGGTAGCCAGTTATTATGTTCTCAAAAAGCTTGGGAATCATACTAATTATTGATATATGGGTCGATAATTTTTTATATTTGATTTATTTCCAGATTTATAGATGGGAGCAATAAAAGAAAGTTTCCAGCAGTCAGGAAAATCTCCTATATCGAGTGATTTGTTGAAAATATAAAACAATGGACGAGACAAGACAAAGCTACAATTCCTAAGTAACACTGGAGGAATAGCATCAGGACCTGGTCCTTTTCTGATGTCAGGTTCTGACAACTTCTCATAAATTTTGGAAATTGGAATGTGATAAGAGGAAACATCTATTTCCGTCTGAATGTGATTTTCATGTATATCTATGTTGTGACTGGTATATACTGAGAAAAAATACTTGGCAAAGAGATTGGAAATTTCAACACCAGAATAAACAACATCATCATCTAAGTGCATTTTGCCTGGAATAAAATTATTTTCTTTCTTACTTTTAACAAATATCCAAAATGCTTTAATATAACTACTAATAGAAATTTCAGTTGAACTTATGTAGTTAGAATAGCACTCAGAGGATAAAGTTTTACATGTAGATCTTAGTTGACTAAATACAGCATAACTATTGGGAGATTTGGAACTCTTATAGATATTATGAGCAATCCTTTTATCTTTAATTAATTTTCTATGTTGTGGTGTATACCAGCAAGGAAATTTCTTTATTATTATAATTTCTATATAATTTTCATCATGAAACTGCCATGGTAGATTGCCAGAAGCTCAAAACAAATGTATTAACACCACATAATAATGAAAGTAGCAATAATATTTGTAGTGTTTTACTGTTTTGCAAAATTTGTCAAAAGCCAAGATTTTCGCGCCATAAATAATTAAAAGAGAAGTTGCAAAATTCGTGCAAAAATCCATGCATTTCGCGTCCATGAGGGCAAGGCTTAAGTGTGATAACCGCGGAGGGCGCATCAGGTGTAAGTGGACGGCGTTTTAATTTGTGGAGGATGGCACACGGGGGACATTTAAAATAAACTGTTAATGTGCTAGGTTCACTAGACGTCAACTTATTTTTGATAATTTTGTGTACTTTGAACACCTCACCTTCCGGACTCATTTCTGTGCTGTGAATTAATCACTCTCTATTATTTTCGACCTTGGGTAATTGATAATACAAGATAAAAAAATTTAATTTTTAAATAACTATCATTTTTTTATCTAATGCCTCGAAATTGGCAAAAACTATTATATCACTGTTTCTACTAAAAATAATGGATGTTATGTAATACAATTATTTTTCTCATTTTTATGTATTTTTATATCTGATCGCCTTCAATCTCTAGATTTTTGGCCATTGAGTATAGATTATACCATTGAAGTATGTAACATTCGTTAGGTGACACCCTGTATATACAAATCTTGAACTCGAACATACAAGTTGTAACAGTAAGGGTATTAGCCACCTGTCCTTACTTCGGAAGGACAAGTAGATCTGTGTCCTTCCGTCCTTACTTTTATTAGAAATGTCGTTACTCGGAGAAAATGATTAAACTTATATCAAAATATAATTATCGTAACACAAAAAGACGAAATATACAGGGTGTTGTGGGAATCCACTTCGTTAAATATTATTTTGTCATATCTGTACTGCCGAATGAATAACACACTGTACAGAATATTATATACGTATTAGCACAGAAAATATAGCTACGCAACAGAACTCTCATGGGGACATATTAGGGAATAGATACTGAAGTTGTCGACAGACGGCGCAACGATACGTATTTGTTAAAATTTTAAAACTTAGAAATATGCGCTCTTCGAAAGAAGCAGCCTAGAGCGTTCGTTTCCTTGACGACCGCTGCCTCTGTTGCCATATCTTGCCGTCTTTATAAAGTGCGTTGCGTTTATGAATTTTAATAGTGGAGTAAAATTGCCTCGCTTATTTGTGGTTCATTTTTTAAAGCTATAACTAAATGGAACGTTTACCATAATTTAAAATAGACTTCTACAACTTTTTTAAGTAGGGCCGACTTAAAATCAAATTATTGATGCTTGAATTTTATTTGACAATTATGTTTTTTATTACATCGCAGTTGTAAAACAGCGATTTTACTAATGTTCATGATTTTTTCACAACCCATATAAAAAAAACTATAGAGCTTCTAATGGTACACACCAATTTTTGATAACTTAAAAGCCTTTTCGAAAAAATTAGTTTCAAAGTCGTAGCAGTAAATTTATGCATTAAAAATGTTAATATGCGACTATATTAATTATTGAAAATTGATCTATAGCTATACCTAGGCAAATGTAGACAAAATTTTAAAAATGTTTTTTTTTAAGTTTACTTTGCTATGTGCTACGGTTTTCAAGAAATTGAATTTTATGTATGTGCGACGTGTGAATAAGCTTATACTTGCGGTACAGAATATGTTTTCATATAAGCTCGTAAATAAGACGGTTCATTCATTCGGCGAATTAGAAATATCTATATTTTGGATAAAGAAAAAAAGGATTTTTATTATATATATATTATCATTGTATTAGATATATTTATGATATCGCCCTCTTCAAAATTAGAAAGAATTGTAAACAGATAATTTTTTATATAAAACAAAAAGGAGTTTTTTATGTTCATTATTTTTTAAATATGTTTAATCATATTTAATTTGCGGAAATGCTTTTTATTTATTGAAATATGAAATTGAAAACACCAGCAAAGAAAGGTGTATTGAATATATAAAAGAAAATTGAAGACGAATTCTTAATAATATAAGCAAAATATATTATCGAACAATAAATGTTAAAAATTTCACATGGCTTGTCGAAGCTCAAATTTATGAAACAGTTAATACATCTAAAATAAAGTCTAAGAGATATGTGTCTGAAAAATGCAGCTGGTAATCGTTTTTATTTAATAACTTTTAAAGTACCTACTTAATATAATTTAATAAAAATTTAATGTGATGGACACGAATAAGGAGCTCTTAAAATAGTGTCCTTAAAACATATTTAGCTTTTTTAGTTTACCAGGGATGGGCTAAACTTTACAACTTACTGCCTAAATTTTTAACACCTGTATGATAAAGACTTTAAAATAATAAATCTGGGTAGGTTCAACAAAAAAAGTACTCTCGTTTATTGTCGATAAAATGAACTGAAAAAGTTTGACCTATCGCATGTTGAACCCTCTTATGAAATTTTTCAATAATTTCGTTAAGGTGCGTTCTGGGACAACACTGCGTTTTTTTAATTTTATATTTCTTCGGATTAAGCATCTTAAAATGAAACTTTCCTGTTGTTTGAAAGACTCATATCGCACTTTGTTGTCGACAAAAAAATAGAAATAAAAAAAAATAACTTCTATACAGATACTGATTTATTTATTATATATTTTAGAGACAATAAAAAAATCAGTGAAATGTGGTAAAAATAGTAGGTATCCTCTTTCTATATACTATCGATTTCGAAATTTTTTGTAGTTCAAACTGTATTATGAATAAATAAACACATAAACAAATCAAAACAGAAATAAACATTTTAATAAATAAATAAATGGTAACAGGGTAAAATAAATCATAAATCAAATAAAAAAGTGGTAAAGATTACAATAAATCAGATCAAATTACCACATCACATAAAATCGTGGTAATAAATAAATAAAATATTTATCAAAATGCAAAAATGAAAATAACCTTCCAACCTCTTTGAATACACGGAAATCAATTGTAAACGATTGGTGAACTTTTATGTATATTTTCCATAATTTTTTTATGAATTTATCTCTTGAATACGTGTATAGATTATAGGTACCTATAACAGTGAACGTAAGCTATATTCTTATTTTGGATCAGTCACAATAAAAATTGGTGGCTATTTAAAAAATTGGATAGATTTTTTTTCTCCCTTAGCTGTGTGTAATTTAGGTAATTATTGATAAACATGTTCTTACGCTCTTACTTTGTTCGGTAAATTTAGTTTTAGAGAAAAAAAAAATCAAAATTAAATCAATGCACTCAACTTTATATTTAATTTGAATGAAATATTGACTAATTCCTATAGAATATTAAATAAGCAAGCAAGTCAATTTTAAAATTTATATTTGTTAATTTTTTTAGAGAATTATTTTTTAATCATATATTTTGTGTCTCCTAGGATAAAGACAAAGGGAAACTATTGTTATATTATACCGTTTATAAGTATAACAATCTTATGTATTATACAATCTTACATTTTTAAATTGTATTGTCTGCAAAAATTAAATTATGGATTTAAAAAATGATATTAGCAGTTTTTTTGCGTATAGGCATTTTACGCTTATCACAATGTATAAACCATTTATTACATAAATCTTCATTTTTATGTGGCAACCGAAACATTCGAACTCCCGATTTTCGAGTTTCACCACAATTAAAATATTGGCACTTATTTCTAGCCATTATTGTCGATTTATTCTAATATACTCGTATTTAATAATAATAATAATTGAAATAGCAACTTAACAAGTACACATAAACAGTAGCAAAACGAACTGACATAAAAAGATCTGCCGCTGTGTGTAAAAAATTCTATAAAAACAGTTGAATGCACGCCTTGACCATATATTAAGACAAAGATAGACGAACGGCCGCCGCTCGGCTAAAACAAACTCAAACGTCTTTGTCTTTTAGGCATTCGTCTCCAATAAATGCCGTAAACCGCGTCACATTATCATTGTAGTAAAATATACCTACCTTTCGTATACTCGCGTCAAGAATTCAGACGACTTACGTCATGCGAACAAATGAATAATTCAGTATATTTTCATCAAAATATTTAAGAAACTGCAACTGATAGTAATAAAACTTTATACTACACTAAAAGTTTGCATTATATATTGCACTAAATTGCAAAAAATTATTGTTTTTAACGCAACCAAATATCGAAAATTACGTTGACAATAAAAACAAATGTGTAACGTCAGCCGTGACGTAAGACGTCTGAATTCTTGACGCGAGTATATACAATCGATAATAATTATAAATATTCTAACTATCTGTAATCTATATGATACTGAAAACATCAGAGTAATGTAATTTGTATTTTTTGTGAAAATATAATTTTATCTATCTACTCAGAACACTATATTTAATTCAACGCATATAAATTTAAAGAAATCCCCAAAGATTATTTATTTAATCTTTTTCCGTATCACAGTTTCTGAGATAAGGGCACAAGGAATTTTTTTGGACATGTATATGTATATATGTATGTATTACGTATGTATGCATAAGCTTTTGTCCATCGTTTTAATATTTGCTTCGATTATAAAAATGTTACTTGTAATTATCGAAGTAATACAAACAAGGTATAATTCTGGATCTATACAGAAAGAAAAATCATGTCATATTATTAATCAATTAATAAAATTAGAAATATTTACGTTTTCTCAAACTGTTATTGATGTATTATTATTATTCTAACACAATTTAAAATTTTTAAATAAGTGCCTATTTATTTACATATGTGTCTACCTTATTTTTTAATTACAATTACTGTAAATTATAAAAACGTCAGTTGTCACTGATGTGTAAGAATACATATTATTATTGTTATTTAGTACTTTTTATTATTTAGGTATAATATTCTAATAACTTCCGTAAAATTTACATTTGGCAACGCTTTCTGAATTGGGCGCTAAAATCGACTCGCCTGTGGCGCGACCTACGAGCTAATAGCTAAACTTACTCTTTCTACTGTACATGCGCAGTTTGAAAGAAGCTGGCTTTTGGAGCCGGCTTCTTTTCGGGGACTACATTTAAACACTACTTGACGAGCCTTCTGTTGCGTTAGCTATATATTCTGTGGTATTAGCTATTTATCACTGCAGACTAGACAGTGATAAATACGAGAACACGGAACGAGATTCAGCGGGTAGGTAGTTGGTTTTTAAGAGTTCAGTAGGTTAGCTGGAAGACAGTGAATGTTGATAAGTGGTACATCTGTTCTAACTTTACAGGTCAGTAACTTGTTTTTGTATATTGTATTTAAAGATTGAATGTCATTGTGTTCCTTTTATTATTTTCTTGTCTATTTAATATTTTATTACAGTTTCATTATATTTTATTAAAATTTTGAGATAACACAACACTTTGTTGATTTATTGTTTAAATTATATGTACAACTTTAGTAGTAGTAGTAGTAGTATTGTCTTGCTCTCGGAAACGTGGCTTTCACCGAATATACAAGACTCCAGTTAATTTACCTGGATATTTTTCAATACGATCTGATCGAAGAGACAGAATAGGTGGAGGAGTTTGTGTTTTATTTCATACTAAACTGTTTACAGCTTCTAATGTAACTCAATTAAATTGTTTTGTTCCTAATGTAGAATGTCTGGTATTAAAAATCACATCAGATAAATTTATTTGTTTCCATATTTTAATTATTTATCGTGCTCCTGATGTCACCAGGGATGACTCCTAACTTTTATGTGAAAAAATTGAATTTTTGAGTTCACAGCTTGATAACCTTCTTATTATTGGAGATTTCAACTTTCCCAATATTCCTTGGTCTTTACTCATTCCATCAGAGAATAATAGTGCTGCTGCAGATTTTACTAATATGTTATTGTCAACAGGTCCGACTCAACATATTACAGAAAACACAAGATTTAGAGCAAATCAGCTTCCATCTCTCGTTGATCTACCTATAACTAACACTGATGATCTTTTTAGTTATCTTAGTTATTCACCCCCATTGGGCAAATCTGATCATTGTTGCATTGAATTTTCTATGTAATTTTTTGTTTATGATTACCGCAAAACTAATGTATCAAAATTCAACTTCTTCAAGGCTGATTATATATCAATGAATCATCATTTGGCTGAGGTGGATTGGTTTGAAGACTCTGTAAACAAAAATAACCCCGAAGATTTGTGGCATAGTTGGTTGAATACCTACATCTCGCGTCAAGAATTCAGACGTCTTACGTCACGGCTGACGTTACACATTTGTTTTTATTGTCAAAGTAATTTTCGATATTTGGTCGCGTTAAAAACAATCATATTTTGCAATTTAGTGCAATATATAATACTAACTTTTAGTGTAGCATATAGTTTTATTACTATCAGTTGCAGTTTCTTAAATATTTTGATAAAAATATAATGAATTATTAATTTGTTCGTATGACGTAAGTCGCCTGAATTCTTGTCGCGAGTATATTTGTAGTTTTTTCCTGATGAAGAAATAAATATAGTTTTGAAAGCTTGAAAATTTAAAAGAGTAACTTATTTTTTATTCTTTTGGTATATACAGGGTGGTCCACTTTGGAAAGCAGAAACTTTAGAGGCAGGCAGAGAACCACAAAATAATTAATATCAGTTAAATATTATAAACTACAGGTACAAAGTGTCAAAATTTTTATTAAAAGTTTGAAATTTATTAATATCTTTAAAACTGGTTTGAAGACTGTGCAAACAAAAATAACCCCGAAGATTTGTGGCATAGTTGGTTGAATACTGTCAGAAATATCATACCTACATATACTCCTGTTTGTAAATATGCATCCAATTATAAAAATCAATGGCTTAATGAAGAATTATTTAAAATGTGTCACAAAAAAAAGGCACTTTGGCAAAGATACAAACAATCCAATTCTTCAGACGACTATCACCTACACCGAAATTTCGCTAAGTTAATTGATAAAGGACCTAAAGCTTTTTATAAATATACTCGTTCTCGACTCATAAGTAAAGTTTCCACACCACTGATTAAGAATGCTTCGAGTAGTGTGTGTAGTGATAACTGTGAAGTCGCTGAGACTTTTGCTGAGACTTTCTACAATGCATTTACTTTAGATGCTAGCGATCATCTTCTGCAGTTGGATATCAACATTCGTGTACCTTCTACACTAGAGGAAATTCAAATTAGTCCTGCAATTGTTTCCGAACAACTGTGTAAACTGCGTATTGATTCACCTCCTGATGCAGATTTGATCAACCCACTATTTCTGTCAAAATGTGCAAATAGCATAAGTGGTCCACTTTGCAAAATTATGTTCAAATCCTTGGAAACTGGGATATTGCCAGCAGACTGAAAATTATCTAGTGTGACCCCTATATTAAAAAAAGATCATAAACTGTCAACTTAACTTCTGTTCCGTGTAAAGTATTGGGTAGAATTGTTTGCAAGGAACTTATCACATTTTTACTTTACAATGGTGTCATACCGCCGCATCAACATGGTTTTCTACCTGGTCGATCAGTTTTTACCAATTTACTTCAAGCTATTAATTCTTGGACCTTATGGGCAAACACTGGACAACCTATAGATGTTCTGTACTTGGACTTTTCTCGTGCTTTTGATAAAGTGCCGCATGCGCGATTATTATAAAAACTTGAACATTGTGGTGCGCGTGGTAAGCTGTTAAACTGGATAAAATCGTTTTTGGTAGATCGTGAATTTATAGTTCGTATCGCTGAGTTTTTCTGAGAGAAGACAAGTATTGAGTGGTGTTCCACAAGGTTCGGTCCTTGGACCAATTCTGTTCCTAGTATATGTTTCTGACCTAACGAATACGTGTACTTCCCAAGTGTTATCATATGCACATGATCTTAAATTATTTTCATCATCATCATCTCTTCACCTACAAGATGATCTAGATATTATTAGTAATTTGTGTTCCGACTGGTGCATACCTCTAAATCCTTCTAAATGTTGTGTACTCCATATGTCTAGAACTAATCCTAAAGTAGTATACAATATGTTTCACAACAAAATGATCTCGGAATAATTATTATGGAAAATTTGTCATGGAGTGCGCAAGTTGCCAAGGCAGTGAAAAAATGTAGTCAATTGATTTTTATGATCAGAAAATCTTTCAGTAATCTTACCTTGGATACATTTTTGAAGTTATATAAATCATATATTCACCCCCATTTGGAGTTCTCAGTGGCCATATGGTCTCCACTATTAAAGCAAGACATTGCAAGACTAGAAGGGGTTCAGAGGCAAGCCACTAAACTTGGTCTTAAATATTTTTCATATGAAGAACGTCTTCGTATTCAATCTCTAGAAAAAAGGTGTATTCGAGGTGACCTTATTACAACTTATAGGATCCTGCATGGTGAACTGTACTGCCCACACATGATGTTTGACTTAAACCCTGACTCCCGTCTTAGAGGCAATTCATTCAAACTTAAAAAGGAAAGCTTTCGTACATGGAACAGACAACATTTTCTACCCAACAGGATATTCGATCTATGGAACGATTTACCAGATAATGTGGTTACAGTACCGTCTCTAAATTCTTTTACGAATAGACTTGACCATCACTTTAATCAACATCCAATGTGATTGATCTGCTTGAATTTCTAATATTTATAGTATTCATATATATTGTACTTTGATTTCTTCTGTTTTTATTTATTAATTATTTTTACTATGTTATCAGCCATTTATAGGATGAATTTATCTTTTGTTCTTAGAGCACAACAAGCTTTTAGCTTCAGCTCTAATTATTTGTTAATAATAATAATAATAACTTTGGTTTGAGTCGAAGTTATGCTATTGCAAATGGTTATTGTCAGTTGATCATCTGCTACTTTATTACTGGAATTAGCGAGGTGTTTGCAAGAGCCTTGGTGATTCTATTAATATTTTCTCCCATGTCTGGACAAACATCTGATAAGACATATGATGCATGAGATATGAATTGAGATTTTTCTTCTCAACTACTAGCTGGGTAGTCTCCCGTATGGGACCTCAGTACTTTCTGATGTATGTTGGCTAACTAACCAAAAACACTTCAGTTTTATATGCAGAATTATGATTATATTACCATGGATTCAAATACTGAAGTACAGATACATTTTTATTATTGTTATCATTATTATTACCATTGCAATAGCGACAGCAATTCTTTGAATTGGGATCGAGGTTTCTCTTTTCCCTCGTGAATTCAAGGCTGAACACGGCACTGATAGGTGGTTAGAAAGGCTATTACACCATTGACAGAAAACTAATAAATGAGGTGTATTTAATAATTTGTTTGGTTTTATTAAAACTACTCAAATCTCCCTAATTTCGTAAATATGTAACACATTCGAGCCTTGAGTATATATACCAAGAGAGTCAGTCCTTAATAAAGACCTAAACAGTTATCATAATTCCTGTTAGATATCGTACTGTGTAACAATACGCATTTATTCAAACGAAGGAAATAAAGCGCTACTATTTTAATCTGCAAAAAACTGCGAAGGCGTTTCGAGGGCGTGGCCGCGTGACCCTTTTTCATATACCTGTCTAAGATCATAGTTTGAAACATAAGCAGTTTATTTTATTGCGTTAGAGAGAAGTAAGAATATGAACTGTTAATTAATTTAAAAACAAAAAAGAAAAATAAGATTGTAAAAAAGAGTTTTCAGCGAAATGCTAAAATTTGCAGTTTCTATTTTATTTCCTTTAAACATATTAAGATAATTCAAATGAATTCGATATACCTACTTCTATAAAAAGACATATAGAACTACGGATTATCGTGTGGGTTTCTCTTACTGCATAAGATGCAATATTATTTTGCGAAAAATCAAATATTTTTAAGAAAAATTCATTAGTAAAAATTCTAAAACAATAAGTATACAAATCTGTTTTCAATGTTTGGTCTAAGTATAATTTTGTGATGGTGTAATATAAATATTATTTTGTAGTCCTTTTGAAGAGTAATTATTAAATTAAAATTAAATTTATTTAAAAATTCAAATAATTTAATAATAATGCTAATGTTTTTAGTAAAAATAATTTGTGAACTTTACAGGCCTCATCAGAAAAGAATGTGTTTCAAAATTTATTTATTATTTTAGGTATTATATAGGGTGAACCATTAATAATGTGCCAGAGTAGGAATGACATCTTTGGAGCAAAATATGAAGATATAGCTAAATATGCCTTACTAAAATGTTGCTGTGGAAAAAGATACATGTTTACATTATTTTGTTCGTTTTTTTTATAACTCTAGGATCGCTCAATCGATTGTCATCAAATTTGGTAGGGAAACATATTTTAAGAAAAGTAATCATAATTTAGGTAGTAGGTATCTATTAAAACCGATAGACCATTAACAATGCCAGATGATGACAATTTCTCTCTTATTTTTTGTTAACGAGATTCCTACCGTTTTCCAGAAAACTGATCTAAAACAACCAAATGTATTTTTCGACATTAGGAAATCTCTTAAGCATTAGAAAATTGCATAGAATGGAAGGCCATATTGTAAATTTACTGTAATTAGCTGTAATAATTAGTTTAATTAATTAAGACATGTAGAGGTAGAGAGAGTGAGCTCAAGGGCTAAGTAGTTTTTACTGCTCTGTTGTTATTTTTGTCAATAAAAGTAAATATGTAGGTAGTGTTTTTTTTTCAAATATGAGTTTTTTTCCAAAGTTACTCTGGACATTTAAAAAAGAATAAACGACTCATTGATACCTACAAATTTTTTGGAATTAAATTTCAATAGCGTTTTTCAAATCGCGTGTAAGCAGAAACCTTTAGGGCAGTTTTTTCGAAATTGATAGGAATTATCAAGTTCTATCAAGTGTATCTTTTGACGTAGACATGATGTTCGAATACAATTTTGTAGTCAACCGAATCAAAATATTTTGTCAACAAAAAATAAGAGAAAAATTCATCATTAGGCATTGTTAGTGCTTTATTGGCAAAACTGATTTAATACTTAAATTATTTTTATTTTTCTTAAAAAATGTTTCTCTACCAAATTTGGTGACAATCAGTTTAGAGATACTCGTGTTATTACAAAAAAAGAAAACATAAATAAAAATATTACAACTTTGACACGTTGTATCTTTTTCTACAGCAATATTTTACTAAGATATATTTAGCTATATCTTCATATTTCCTCCCAATGATGTTACTCCTCCTCTATGTCCCTTTATTAATGGCCCACCCTGTATATTTTTATCGACACGTATTGAATGATTTCTTCACTTGAATTTACTAAAACTGGAGGAGTATGATAAAATGTTATCTGGTGGTTAATATATTTTAGGGGTATGGGTATTGCGGTGGCTGCATTCCTAGACATTGAAGGAGCATTTAACAATGCACTACCAGAGTCCCTCTATACAGCAGCATCTGCTAGGGGAATCAAATCTACCATATGTGGCTGGATACGGGCAATGCTGGCGAACAGGACCGTAACGACAACCCTGCAGGGGGAGGAGGTCAGGTTTAGGGCTGCAAGGGGCTGTCCGCAGGGTGGGGTTCTTTCTCCCCTGCTATGGTCACTCCTTGTGGACGACCTGCTCGCCATACTCTCTGCATGGGAGGTCCAGGTCCAGGCATATGCTGATGATCTAGTCATACTGGTAAGAAACATAAATGAAGATAGTATATCATCTATCCTTCAGGAAATTTTAAGTGAGGTACTTGACTGGTGTGAGAGGGAGCAGATGTCTGTGAATCCCCACAAAACAGTGATTGTTCCCTTCACAAAGAAACGCAAACTGGTCGACTTAAGACCCCCCATTTTACGGGGAGAGACAATACCATTTGCAGAAGAAGCAAAATATCTGGGAGTTGTTCTAGATAAAACGCTCAACTGGAACTCTCATATGGATAAAGTCATCCACAAGGCCAGAATGTCCTTATGGACGTGTCGACGAATTTGTGGAAAGTCCTGGGGCATAGGTCCTAAACAACTATACTGGCTGTATGTGATGGTTATTAGACCCATGATCACATACGGCTCAATAGTTTGGTGGTCCAAAGGTCTTCAAACGACAGCCAAAATAAAACTCTCAGGTTTGCAGAGACAAGCTAGTCTGGCGATAACTGGTGCAATCAGTACCACACCGTCAGCTGCTCTGGAAGTCCTCCTGGACTTACCACCTCTCCATATACTTTTGGAGAGAGAAGCCAGGTGGGCAGTATACAGACTAAAGCAAGCGGCTATTTGCATGCCGAAGGCTAACATAATAGAGCGTAATGGAGTGCTGGAGGACATAGAAGGACACAGCACTCTATCGATGGTCTCGGATGTTATGCCTACAAAAATCAACTATAAACTGCCTTTCGAGATCCTCTTTCCTCGGAGGGAGGAGTGGGAGCGAGGTGAAACTGACCTCCTGAAGGCGGATAGTTGCTGGTACACTGATGGCTCTAAGACCCCAGAGGGGGTTGGAGCTGGAGTGTATAGTTGCAACCCAAACACCAGGCTATCTGTAAGTCTGGGTAAATATGCGACTATATTTCAAGTTGAAATTCATGCCATTGAACTGTGTGTGTGGAAGCTGGAAAAGCTTAGACTCAAACGCAGGTCGATAAAAATCTTCTCTGATAGCCAAGCAGCTTTAAAAGCACTTGGATCCTACCGGTGTAACTCAAGAACGGTATGGAACTGTCAAAAGGCTCTGAAGCGGTTAGGTACAAGCAACAGAGTAACCCTGGTTTGGATACCTGGTCATGCGGGTATCCAGGGAAACAAGGCAGCGGACTCGTTAGCAAGGCGAGGTGCCTCTTCCAGCTTTATAGGTCCGGAACCGGCTCTTGGCTTAGCTTCGGCTACTGCCAAAGCAGTCATCGCGACCTGGGCGGAGAAAAAGATAAGGGAGTACTGGCGAGATCTGCCAAGATTAGCTCATTCGAAGGCGTTCATAGGGGGCGCTTCGACAAAGAGAGCTAAAAACTTGCTAGAGTTAAATAGGCTTGACCTAAAAACTCTGGTTGGCCTATATACTGGGCACTGCCGGTTAAGGAGTCACATGCACAAGTTGGGGCTGGCTGAGGAGGCCGAGTGCCGATTGTGTTTAGAAAGTGACGAATCGGCAGATTTTCCATATTTGGCAAAGTGCATCTCTTGCCAGAAGAATCTTGGATAGAATCTCACCCAACAAGGTTATTGGCTTCATAAAGAGGCTAAACCTGTTGAGTGAAATATAATAAGTATGTGAGCCACAATAGACCACAGGGTCGCAGTGGAGGGCTAGTTTTTGGCCCACTCATGTAGAACTAAATAACTAACTAATATATTTTAAACTTTGACTTTCATTGATACGTGAAAGTGAATATGAACTGGATAACTGCACTTCTGTAATTTGTTTGTTTTCTGTAAATATAAGAATATTTTTATTATTAAATCATGTGATGGAATTACTATAATTACTTATCATAATTCAAAATCTATCATTATAGTCGATTTTCGTCTTGTGGAAAAGTTTTATTCCTGGAATGTTTCATTTAGTTTTATTTTAAAAACTAACATTTATGTCCTCCCTGCTTCTTCATGACTAACACATTCACTTAATAATAAATTAAACAGTAATCCTATCGAATGTCATTAAAGTTATGCATTTTAAGTACATACAAGCTTTTGAAATAATAATGACACTCTCTCAAAACAGTTTTTGAACTTCTCGAAGTTCTGAGTAGAAATTTCATTAAATCTATATTGTTAACTAAAACAACTAATTCCTAATGTTAAAATTTGAAAGTAGATTACATTACAAACATCAGGAGTTCAAAAGAAATAGCAAAACTCAATTTAAAGAGTGTCATTATTATTGCAAACGATTGTACATAACATTATACATCCAAAATCATGTCATTTTAGTACCTAATATTGCGCCATCTATTAGCAAATAACCCAAGCGTAAACGTTCTTTTTGAGTTCGTTTCCCATTACGCGAGAGTTGGTTTCCCATTCAGGCCAACAAGGTTTCCCATTAGATTGACTCGTCTTAGTGTATATAGTCAAGGATTCGAGGTAAGTTAATAAATAATATAAATAAATAAAAGAACAAAAAAAATTAAATTTTAACGCCCTGTAACTCAAAAACTTAAGCATTTAGAAAAAACTGTATATGAACTTTTCTTCGTGACATTACTTGAACCCCCTGAAATATTTCAAATTACTTACGAAACACCCTGTATATTGTCACGGAATTTACCCCGCTCGCACTCAAATCGACGAATGTGGTATCACAAAACGCTAGATTGCCCCGATCGCCCCTACGCGATGGTGGTAAACAAACAAAATAACGGCGTGTATCAAGGCACGACTAGAATATGAAGAATTGACGAGAAGCGTTCGAGAGTCGTTCGAGAAATGGATCTAGATATGCTAGACAATACCTGGAATATTTGTTTGGTCTATAAAAGAAGAATAAACGGCCGAGTTAATCTTAAACTACAGTCTTGAAATAGAGAGTTATTATAAGAATATTTCGGAGAGATCAATTAGAATTCAGAGCGATTTAGAGAGTGATTAATTAAATAGTGTTTAGTTGAGTTGTAATTAGTATTCGGTAGTATACAGAGTGTTAATAAATATCAGTAAAAATTAACTGCTTGTTTTTCTGGTAAAAGAAAAAGCCGGGTTGGGAAACCCATGACAATATCTTTACATGATCTACTAAATAACATTTCTTAAATAAGTGTGGTAATTAATACAAAAATTAAATATTAAGTGTTATCTTATTGATTTTATTTTTGTCTAAGTTGTCTTTCCATAAGGTCTACAGATAAATTTTAGCGCAAATTTTCTTATAACACTTGTAACGTTGGCTGCTTACAGCTAGTGCAAATATAAAATTCCAACTCTAATTCATACATACCTTGAAACATTCAGAAAAAACATTTAATTATTCAGAAAATACCTCGGAAAATATAATATTATCTAAGTTTTAAACTTCTTAAGTACTAGAAAATTCTATTAATAACAAAACTAATTAATCAAACTCAGTATATAAAATTTTCCAGTTAGTGCAAAGCTTGGTGATACTTTAAAATACATTTAAAATGATCAAATCCAAAGGAATTAAGGAAATTAAATGGAATCAATAAAATCCACGAAATCATGCAAAATTGAGTGAAACCGGTAAAGTCTAGTCTATTCATATAAAATCTGGTAAAATCACGAGATATCAATTAAATCATGAATTCATGTGAAATCTGATTTCTTGATTTCGCTGATTTCTATTAAAATAACAGCAAGGAATCTAAAATCTGGTGTACAAAATTCTTGGAAGTATCACACTCCTCGCCATGAAATGAATTAGAGTCTGAGCCATCAAATAAAGAAGGCTATGAAATCAATTTCAATGAATACTACTCTTCAGACGTGCCTTCATTACTTAAAAATATAGAAATCATCAAGGAGGTAAACCACTGGGTTCAAAATTGTGACGAGATTCCGCAAAATAGTGATTAGCAAATATGGATTTCACGGACTTCCGAGCAATTTCAAGGAGTTTCCAAGGATTTCGCATTTGATAAAATTTACCTCGAAAATTACTAGAAGGTGTCTGTAAAAGTGTGAGAAAAACATATTCCAGGGGCCAAAATATAATGGCTTAAATCAAGGTACATTAGTCCAAAATTTGATATAATTTCCGAGATACAGGCTGCTCACCTTTTTTAGTTTTTTCTTAATAACTTTATTATAAATTGTAGAAAATAAATAAAACTTGGTTTGGTAGTAGTGAGTTCTCTAACACAAGAAATAGAAATATGGCTCAAATTTGCTGTCAATTATAAGAGTACTGTAGGTGGCGTACAGTACGTCACATGCATTTAAATCATAAATTCTGAAGTTTTGACATTTTTTCTTAAGGAAACGTCTTACACAACCATTTTTTAGATAGGATTTTAAGGTTTTGTTTCATAAACATAAACCCATTGTCTTCTTTTATACTTTTTTTCAATGAAGTACTAAATTTTGGACTAAGGTAAATTGGGTTAGGTGATCTTATCTTGGGATGTGCCACTCAGAAATAAAACGTATACCTACTTAAATTACTTAAAATTATCTAGCTACTTACCAGTAATTATTGTAATATTTGGATATAATTTTGTAATTTCAGTAACTTACAAATTTTTTCAGATATTTTTAATATAAATTCGTAATTTGAACAATTTTTCATGTACTTACAATAATTAATAGACTTATTCAAATAATTTTTGTAATTCTGTTATAATTCTTCGTTATCTATGTCATTTGATAACTTAAATATTGTTCACAAAGGTGAAAGGTACGATATATTTAAATATTTGTTTTGCGAATAGGTACTTATTGACATAATTTGTTAAAAATTCGAAAATATTGTGACGCACCTACGTCGCGATTCCGGTACGACGTAGTGGAACTATGACTATGAGTTTCGGCGTCATAGTGACACTACGTATTCAAATTTGTGGACTTGTAAAATTTTCCGGTTTGTCCACTTAGCGACTTAGTATAATTTTTAAACGGTTGACTTACTTGTCAGGAACACTGGAGACACGACTGGTTCGTCTGGCAGCTTGGCAGGTACTGATTCTGGTGTCTAGCAAGCCTTTTCTGGTGGAACGCTGTCGCTTGCGCACTAAGTTTCAATCTATCGCGCTGAACTCGGAATCGTGCGCGCCGGATCGAGCGCGCATGCTACGTCATATCTCCACAGCGGCAGGGCCCTCGATGCGCGGGGCGATGCGCGTTCGGTTCTCGCGGTTGCTCTTGCGCTGGCTGAAGTTCGAGCGTCGGCCGGCTTCCATGTACCATACGGGGCGGTGAAACATCACTTCATTACAATATTAAATAAACAATTGTATAATTCGAAAGAGACGGCGGTAGACAGTAGAAGATAACATGGAGTATATTCAACACTTTAACCTTTATGTTGCGGCAGAAGAAGAATTGTCAGAATTTGTTAGTGGTGTCATGCAAATTTTAGCAGACGTCACTTCTCTTTAACAGTTCCACCATAACAAAAAAATAATAATAATTGTACAACCTTGTCAGTGTAGTTTTTCACTGTTTCAAAATTAGAAACATTATTATTATTAGCTTACCCTGCCTCTACTGTTGTATCTATTTAATAAGGAAACTAGATTATTAACTAACATTTTTCTTTAATTTATGTTCTTATAATAAGTTCTCGAAGTGTTGTCCTTCCATTTCGACACACAAATTCATTCTTCTCAGAAAGTTGCGACGAACCCTGACGAATATGCCCTCTTTTGCTCTTATTATTGCAAAACTGTCAATAATTCGTTGCCTCAGTTCTTCCACGTTATTCACAGGCCTTCTGTATAGCAGTGACTTAACATAGCCCTAAAGGAAAAAACTACGAATCCACCACGCCCTATCCACCTCTCAGGGAAAATTTCATTGAGGTGCTCTCCCACCGTTAAACTGTAATGAGGCAGTGCACCGTCATGCAGTAGCCACATTGCACGTCGCACTCCAATAGAAACGTTACCAACAAAACTGGCTGATCATTTTGTAGAAAGTGTAGGTAAACCTCACCACCAAGCCTTTGAGGAAAGAAATGCTGCTGCGTACACTATTTACATACCGAATTATCATTGTAGAAGCCCGGCGTGAATTATAATAACTCACTATAAAAACTCACGCTATTTGTTTATTGATACTATTAATTGCTCAAAAGCAGTTGAATAATTAATATATAAATTAATAGGAGTAAATAAATACGTTACCAGTTCAAAAAAAATTGCAAAATTAATTTTAAAGAGTGTCATTATAACAAATAACATTTAGTATCAGTATTATTGCAAATGATTGTACCGATATGAGAAATATCGCACTTGTTTAAATTTGTTATGACGATGCGTTACAAATTAAAGGAAGTCTAAAATTCTACGGCTCAAATTTTCACTATAAACTCTAGACTGTGTTTTCAACAGTAGCTATAAAGTAGATTGTAGGCAAAGTAATTCAAGTTAGTCCATGTCTATAAGCTGTTTTCACGAATTCAGTAATTTTAAAAAATAATTTTAAAAATCTTTGTACTTTGTCAGGTACTGTTTGTATTTTTCATAATTTATTACGTACTTTTCGTAATTTGATATATATTTTTTGTAATATTTGTAATTTGTAATTTTTATACTTTCATAAATAATTTCTGCACTTTTAAATTATATTATTTCAACTGTACACCAAAAATTACTTGTGGCACACCTCTCGATTTTGTCCAGATCTTTTAGTAGTTGGTGCTTGTACATCCAGTCTATACTGGATGTACAAGCAACCAAAAAGTTATGACAATTTAAATGCATGTGAAGTACTGTAGGGGGCGTCTTTTACAGTTGACAGCAAATCCGCGGACATATTCCAATTTCTCGTGCTAGAAAATTCTTCTATACCAAGTTTGATTTATATTTACTACAATTTATATGAAGCTATTGAGGAAAAACTAAAATAAAATTGTAATTTCAACACCCTGTACCTCGGAAACTATAAAATTTTGGACTAAAGTAACTTAATTTAGATCAACACATTTTGGCCCTCGGAGTATGTGGTAGTATGTTTTCCCAACCCTACAGATACCCTGTACACACGAGCTTTTTGTTCTTAATAGATTTATTGAAATAGACATCTGCACATAAACAAGTTCAGTTCCAGATTGCCTGAGAGTGGGGCAGTCACAAGCAGTCCCCTCTCAGCAATGTTGCCAAATTTTACATTTTTCATTAAATTTAGGAAATTGGCCTTAACGCGAGATATATAAAAAACTTCAAAAACATCCTGATGTATTAACTCGACAAAAAAGAATCTTTCTAATACTGCTCAGAATTGTGATATTCTTGATCAAAAAACAGATTTTGATCCTAGTCACACCCTGTACAACAAGAAAGAAACCGTAAAAAAATTATCGATGCCAGTAGCAAAGATGTGAAAGATGGCGCTTTACGACATTGGCTGAAACTCTTAGATTGAGAAAAAAAATGTGAAATTGACCTCCAAATGACGCGGAATTTTGGGTGATTTCGCAAGATTTGTTGAATTGTCGTGTTCCCACTGCCAAAAAGTGAAGTTAGATTTTTAT
Organism: Monochamus alternatus; assembly: GCA_037114965.1. Taxonomy (NCBI): domain Eukaryota; kingdom Metazoa; phylum Arthropoda; class Insecta; order Coleoptera; family Cerambycidae; genus Monochamus; species Monochamus alternatus. Next base: position 43,454,364 of record CM073428.1, on the reverse strand, counting down.
AGAGTGTTGGTTTCATTAAAGCAGGTTAGTAAATTAGATGAATTTCTTCAGATAATTATTGAATATAGCTTTGTCTGTGGAATTGTTCATTAGCATACCTAGATGTTTGGTATCAGAGAACATACAAGTGAAGAGGGAACGTTCACAGAGATTTCACAAGACTTACTTGATGTGCACTTAACTCTTTATTACTTGAATCTGTTTCTATTTGGTTACAATCTGAGTTTATATAATGCTATTTTGCTATTTCAGCGATTTAATTTTACATAGGCAAGCAACTAAGTTATTATAATATTAATATTATATAAAGAGTACATAAGCGAGATAAAAATATATACAGGGTCTCATCTGGATACCAATATTACTTACATATGACTTCATTGATAGGAATTGTAGGATATTTGATTTATGTTAGCTTAAAATACCTTTCTAATACAGTAAAAAATGTAACAAAAGCTAATAATAAGGAATATATGGGTAGATATTGTGGGTGTAATTCAACGCAGGTTGGGGCTTTTGTCCACTGAGTAGTTAGTTTCACACAATATTATTAATACCTAAAAATATATAAAAACTTTTACATAAAATATGAACATTATTGAAGTAGGTATTGTCATATTTAATTCATTGACAGGCTGTCACTTTTTGTCATTGTCGATATTTAACTTCAAATAATTTTAATTTTTATAATAATATAATATATAATAATTATTAATTAGATATGCATTGGCTAATATGCTATACTGCCAATAAAAAACTATAAACTGATTAAAACGATGTATGCATAACAGCTACTCACTTAATTATTAATTTTAATGACTTGAGTTTGATGATTCTCACTTTGTTCTCACATATAGATTTTGTTTAATTGACTTGGCCATCTTCTGACTCGGGTGTTTTACTAACTACTAAACTAGAGTAGACCGCACAAAACTAATTTTATATTCGTGTTCAGCACCCTCGAAATTGTGGGGGTAGGAATTTTTTTATTACGATTGGGGAGGTTTGCGCTAATGTAAATAATTATACAGAATGCTTTTAAATACTATGACATTTTAGTCAAATCGATTTTTTTACTTTATCCTGTGCCTTACGTAACATATTTTATCTAAATTTAATGTAATGGTAATTTTGATGCGAGATAATATTGAACATTTGATATTATTATGTATAATGTAGAATAATTAATTACACCCCACACACCCCTTAAAGGTTTGGGTCGACATGCTTTGTAATTTTTATGTGCCAAATATGCAAGATACCTACAGTTTGTCGGCCAGCCCAGGCTTACCCGACTTATGCACTTGGGAAACAGACAGCCATGTATCTGCTGGTGAACTGTCGAAATATTATTACTAGCTACAAATAATAAAATACCTCGTAAAATACACAACTTACCTCTTACTTAATTTGCTAAGATTTAGACAAATTTTTCGATCTCTTCGGTTGTATACCAAACGTTGCTCTTTTGATTGAATCACTTTCTTCACTACTTATATTTATACAGTTATTTCGAAAAGTAACAAATAAATTCATTATATTTGAAATTCAGAAGTTTTTGAAAAAATCCTCTGGCACGACGATTTTGTTTTTAAAAAAGGCACTTTTTGACATACGACCCACACTCGGACCCACATGTATGACGTCATCGTTGTTCGATATATGACGTCATCGACAATTTTTTTAAATAGCAACCCCCAATTTTGACCATGTCTTTTGAAAGAGCGTGTCATTCTACATACATACATCATGAAAAATTATGGTGTTACAGAACAAAAATTTCAAGAAAATAATGTTTAAAGATTTTAAAATTTAATTTTCACAATACTGAAAATGATAATGATTATGAAAAAAATTGATTAAATTAAATGTTCAAATTGTGCACCGTTGGCTGCCTGACAGTAGCCAAGACGATTAATAAATTCTTTTTGGACATTATCAATAACTTCAGGAGATATACGATGTATCTCGTGACAAATTCTTGCTTTTAAATAGTTAATCGGTCTAGTAACGTATACTTTGCTTTTTAAGTATCCCCACAAGGAACAATCTAGGGGCGTCAAATCAGGCGATCTGGCTGGCCACTGAATCGGTCCCTTTCGCCCAATCCAACGATTCGGGAACAGCTCCTCTAAATAAGCAGGGACAGGTGTTGCATAATAGGGAGGTGCACAGCATTGTGAAAATTAAATTTTAAAATGTTCAAGCATTATTTTCTTGAAATTTTTGTTATGTAACACCATAATTTTTCATGATGTATGTATGTAGAATGACACGTTCTTTCAAATGGCATAGTCAAAATTGGGGGTTGTATTTAAAAAAATGTTTGATGACGTCACAAATGTGGGTCCGAGTGTGGGTCGTATGTCAAGAAGTGCCTTTTTTAAAAACAAAATCCTCGTGCCAGGGGATTTTTTCCAAAACTTCTGAATTTCAAAAATAATGAATTTATTTGTTACTTTTCAAAAGAACTGTATAAATATAAGTAGTGAAGAAAGTGATTCAATCAAAAAAGCAACGTTTGCTATACAACAGAAGAGATCGAAAAATTTATCTAAATCTTAGCAATTTAAGTAGAGGTAACTTGTGTATTTTACGACGTATTTTATTATTCGTAGCTAGTAATTATATTTCGACAGTTCGCCAGCAGATATATGGCTGTCTGTTTCTCAGGTGCATAGGTCGGGTAACTTATTTGTTACTTTTCGAAAGCACTGTATATAACTGCCATTATTTACTAGTTTAATGCGGCAAAACTGCAATCATTTCCGACAATTACGGTGCCACTACTGTAACTGCCTAAAGCACTGCCGACAATACCGTCTACTGCCGTTCACTACCTATTCAATACCTTCAACTACCTAATCAATGCAAACATTGCTCACAGCATTGCCTTAACTGCCGTATTCACTGCTGCTATTTTGTACACCACTGCCGATCGCGAAACACCCCTCGGTTACAATATACACTACTGTTATTATGTATTTAAGCAATTTAGTGTCACTGCTCTGTAAATGGGTAACTGTTGAGCAATAAAGCTATTATTATTATAATTAAGAGAATTTCAACATACTATCACGGAATTTGCCCCACTCACACCCAAACCGACGACTGTGCTATCGCGAAATGCTAAGATTGCCCCGATCGCCCCTACACGATTCTGTTAAACAAACAAAAAGCCGTGGATCGAGACGGGACTAGAAAATTGGGGAATCGACGAGAAGCATTCAAGTCGTTCGGGAAGATGAATCTAGAGATACTAGAATATACCTGGAATATTCGTTGGGTCTATAAAAGAAAAATAAACGGCCGATTAAGTTAGTCTTGTATAAGTCTTGTATTACAGTCTCAATTGAAGTGTTTAGTTGGAGATATCAAAGTGATTTAGATAGCGATTAATTAAATAAGTGTTTAGTTGAGTTCTAATTAGTATTCAGAGCACTGAGTATAGTTAATAAAGAAGTAATTAATTAACGGATTGTTTTTCTGGAACTAAGAAAAGTCGGATTGGGAAATCCGTGCCAATTTGGTGTCGGAAGTGGATTTAACTGGAAGTTTTAAAGAGCTTTCTGGAACCCTGTCCACAAAGTGGGATTTAAGTGGAAGTTTGAAGAACGTTCTGGAACCCTGTGCGTGGGTGGAATAAAGACCCAAGTATGACATATCACCGCACTCGTCGTGACATAAGGAGGTGAACGGTGATATTCGTGAAAGACAATCTCGAACATTCTAGAACTTTGTACGGGAGTGAGACAAGGACCCAAGTGTGACATATCACCGCACTCGTCGTGACTCAAGGAAGTGAACGGTGCTATTTGCGAAGGACATTCTCGAACATTCTAGAATTTTGTATGCGAGTGAGAAAAAGACCCAAGTGTGACATATCACCGCACTCGTCGTGACTTAAGGAAGTGAACGGTGCTATTTGCGAAGGACATTCTCGAACATTCTAGAACTTTGTACGGGAGTGAGACAAAGACCCAAGTGTGACATATCGCCGCATTCGTCGTGATTCAAGGAAGTGAACGGTGGTATTTGCGAAGGACATTCTCGAACATTCTAGAACTTTATACCGAAGTGAGACAAAGACCCAAGTGTGGCATATCACTGCACTCGTTTCATTGTAAGGAAGTCAACGGTGACATTTACAAACACATTCCTGGACATTCTAGAACATTCTAAAGAAAATAAAGTGAATGCCTGTAACTAGAAGCCAAGTCAATATGGATGCACAAATGGCAAAACTGTTAGAAATGATGCAAACAATGCAAAAGAAAATGGAAGACCAGGCGAAAACAATGCAAGAGAAATTAGAAGAACAGGGACAGACAATGCAAAAAAACTAGATGAACAAGGACATAAAATGGAAGACCAGACAAAGACAATGCAAGAAAAATTTGAAGAACAAGGGCATACAATTGAAGATCAGTCCCAGACGATGCAGGAGAAATTAGAAGAACAAGGACATAAAATTGAAGATCAGACCCAAATGATGCAAGAGAAATTAGAAAAGAAATTAGAAGATCAGATGCAGATAATACAACAGGAGATGAGAGCTCAGACGAACGAAATGCAGGTGAAGTTACAAAAATTAGAAAATACAGTAGAGGAGAAACTGTTAGAACAGAGAAAATAAATCGACGAAGAACTGTTAGCACAAAGAAAGGAAGTGGAAAAAGAAATAAACCAGGTTAGAGAAGAGCTTCGATATAAATTAGACGAGATAACAAAGGAGGGCGTAATCAAAACAGAAGGACCTGTTATCAGAACTCAGAAGATAAAACCCCCAGAATTCGACGGCAAGGTTTCCTGGAATGTATATCTGCGTCAGTTTGAAGCAGCAGCTACAGCAAACGAATGGTCTGATTGTGAAAAGGCTACTGCTCTGATAGTTGCTCTACGAGGGGAAACTCTTGACGTCCTACAAGGAGTTCCTGCTGGGCAGCAGAATAACTACGACATTCTAAAACAGCATATGGAAATGAGATATGGGGATAAGCACCTGCGGCAAGTTTACCAGGCACAATTGAAAAATCGTCACCAACAGAATGGAGATAATTTACAGCATTTTAAGACCGATGTTGCCCGACTGGTTCGATTGGCTTATCCAACAGCCCCGTCCGAATTCTAAGACCAGCTGTCCATCCAAGTTTTTACCGATGGCCTAAGAGATTGCGAAACCCAGCAGGCATTACGACTCGCCAGACCTAAAACGTTGAACGACGCTCTTTCGCATGCACTGGAATTCGAGGCAGCAAAGATGGCATCTGGTAGGCAAGTTATAGTTCGGGCGATAGTATGGAAAATGGAGACATAATAAAAACGCTAAAGGAGATTATTGATAAATTCAGTCCATCTACTAGGACAAAGAACGAACAATCTGATAGTCGAAGGGATCGCCTTCTCAAATGCTGGAACTGTGGACAGACAGGACATCTAAAAAGACAGTGTAGGGCCCCAGTCACGGATCAGCAAAAGCGCGACTCCTAGGCGGCAGCACAGGAAAACTAGGGTCAGCCGGCTTGGCGGGGCAAAAGCCGGCTGCGTCCTCCTATCATGCCCCACGAGAAGAAGTTACGTTATCATGTCTTCAGGAATCTGGCTCCTTGCTAGTAGAAGGCATTATTATTGGTCGTATGTTCCCTATGGTAATCGATACTGGAGCAACAAGAACTATTGTACGGCCGGATATTATTGGTGATTGGCGTATAAAGAACCCTGCCAAACGTTATGTCCTTACAACAGCCAATGGACAACAGCTGCCAGTCAAGGAGGAATGCGAGCTTGAAGTAGAATTAGGAGACGTCAAGTTCAAACACAGAGCCCTGGTAGCAGATATATCGGACAATGTCATACTCGGACTAGACTTATTACGAGCAAAGGGGGCGAACTTAGATTTAAATGCTGGCACGCTACGGATAATGGGTGAGGAAGTAGTGCTAACGAACACTACTGAGAATAACACTGTACGGAGACTCGTTGTTAAAGAAGATGTGGTACTACCTGCTCAGACCGAAACCTTGCTTGCCACTGTAATGGATGGGGAAATGCCTTGCAGTGTAGGAGTGGTGGAACCCAGTAATCCGGATTTGTTTAATAAATCTATAGTGACCGGCCGCACCCTGATTAAACCCGAGAAGACGACAATAGTACGGGTAGTTAACCTGAAAACCTTTCCACAGAAAATTACAAAGGGAACTGAAGTAGGAGTCTGTGAACCTGTTACCATGGTTAGAACGCTCAAAGAAAACAGCGAAATGGAGAAGACACCAAATGAGACTAGTCTACCGGAATGTCTAAGGGACATCGTGGATAGGGCTAACGAAAGATTAACAGAGGTGGAGGTGGAACAACTGGAAGAGTTGCTAAGTGAAAATGAAGATGTGTTTGCACTTAAACCAGGCGACTTTGGGAGAACCAATATAGTGAAGCATCGAATCGATACTGGTTCATCGTCTCCTATAAAGCAGCCACCACGAGGACTTCCCCTAGCCAAGCGAGAAGTTAACAAGATGTTAAGTGAGATGCAAAGCCAAGGCACCATAGAGCCATCTCAGAGTACTTGGGCTTCTCCTGTAGTCCTGGTCAAGAAGAAAGACGGCTCCACCCGATTTTGTGTGGACTACAGAAAATTAAATGACGTCACCAAGAAAGACAGTTACCCACTACCGAGGATTGACGATACTCTGGACACCTTGGCTGGTGCGCAATGGTTTTCCACTTTGGATTTAAAGAGTGGATATTGGCAAGTCGAGGTCAGCCCAGAAGATAAGGAAAAGACAGCGTTCACTACAGGAAATGGATTGTGGCATTTCAATGTAATGCCATTTGGCCTATGTAATGCCCCTGCCACTTTTGAGCGATTGATGGAAACTGTACTTCATGGCCTGCATTGGGAGACCTGCTTGATTTACTTGGACGACGTGGTGGTGCTGGGACGCTCTTTCCAGGAGCACCTGAAGAACGTGTCCGAAGTGTTCAAGAAGTTGAAAGCAGTGAATCTGAAGTTGAACCCGAAGAAGTGCAGTCTGTTCCAAAAGGAGGTTAGATACCTATTATTACTCCAAACGGTGTGAAAACAGATCCGAAGAAGACAAAGTGCATAAAGAACTGGCCGATTCCTAAAGACAAACATCAAGTTCGAAGTTTTCTCGGCCTATGCACATACTACCGACGGTTTGTCCAAGGATTCTCTGATATTGCCAAGCCTCTTCATGAACTGACAGAAGACAACATCCCGTTCGAATGGACTTGATGCCAGCAAGCCTTTGAGACGCTGAAAGAGGCTCTCTGCACTACCTCGATTTTGACATACCCAATACCTGGACAACCATTTATAGTGGACACGGACGCAAGCAACATTGGAATTGGCGGAGTTCTTTCTCAAGTACAAGATGGCCAAGAGCGAGTAGTGGGCTACTTCAGCAAAGTCCTATCAAAAGCCGAAAAGAACTATTGTGTGACTCGGAAAGAATTACTTGCCATCGTCAAGAGCCTAGAACACTTTCATAAATATCTGTATGGCCAAGAATTTCTCCTAAGAACGGATCACGCTTCCCTTAAATGGCTGCTAGTTTAAAAACCCTGAAGGACAGATGGCAAGATGGCTGGAACGGCTGCAAGAATATCACTTTGTTGTTGAACATCGAGCCGGCAGGAAACATGGAAATGCAGATGCCCTTTCTAGGAGACCCTGTCCTGTCAACTGCAAACACTGCAGTAGTCTTGAAAGGAAAGAGAACATCTCATCAGTTTCTTGCAAGGTAGTAGCAGCCCAACCTGAATACCGATGGAGTTCAGCAGCGATTCGGGAAGACCAGCAAGCTGACTGTGACATCAAGCCTTTTCTAGACTGGAAAGAAGCCAACAACCGACCGTCTTGGGCTGAAGTCAGTAGTAAAAGCCCAGCATCAAAGAGTTATTGGGCTCAATGGAATTCCCTGGTGTTGGAAGACGGTGTCCTAAAAAGAGCATGGGAGAACAATGACGGAACGGAGGTCAAGAAACAAGTACTACTCCCGAGGTCCCGGGTCAAGGACGTGCTGCAGGAAGTACATGGAGGTACTGGTGGTGGACATTTCGGTATCAATAAGACTCTACAGAAGATTAGGGAGCGTTTCTACTGGTTGAGTTGTAGGACGGATGTAGAAGATTGGTGCCGAAAATGTGACATATGTGCAGCCAGCAAGGGACCGAAGACCCGTTCCAGAGGCAAAATGCGCCAGTACATCGTAGGAGCACCGTTCGAGAGGATTGCCATTGATATCGCTGGCCCATTTCCGAAAACTCAAAGTGGGAACCGATATCTGCTAGTAGCCATGGACTACTTCAGCAAATGGCCAGAAGTATACCCCCTTCCCAATCAAGAGACCACGACCGTAGCAGAAGCTCTAGTCAACAACCTGTTCTGCAGATTTGGTGTGCCCATGGAACTACATTCAGATCAGATTTGGTATTTGGTCGTCCTGCGGAACAGCCCACAGATCCAGACACTTTTATCCATGACCTAGAACAAAGACTAGCAGCCGTACACGACCAAGTCACATCTCGAATGCGACTAGAGAGCGATCGCATGAAGACACGATACGACGTCCGGGCCAATACAGTCGGATTCCAACAAGGTGACCTGGTGTGGCTGTACAACCCCACGCGGAAGAAAGGAAAATCGCCTAAGCTACAGAACCGTTGGGAGGGCCCCTACACCGTCATTAAAAGAATCAATGATGTCGTCTACCGGATAGGAGTAAGATGAAGGTCGTCCATCTGGAGCGTCTGTCCCCGTATAGAGGTGTATCCGATCGGGACGATCAGTCCTAAGGAGGGGCAGTGTCACGGAATTTGCTCCACTCACACCCAAACCGACGACTGTGGTATCGCGAAATGTTAAGATTGCCCCTATCGTCCCTACACGATTCTGTTAAACAAACAAAAAGCCGTGGATCGAGACGGGACTAGAAAATTGGGGAATCGACGAGAAGCATTCGAGTCGTTCGGGAAGATGAATCTAGAGATACTAGAATATACCTGGAATATTCGTTGGGTCTATAAAAGAAAAATAAACGGCCGATTAAGTTAGTCTTGTATAAGTCTTGTATTACAGTCTGAATTGAAGTGTTTAGTTGGAGATATCAAAGTGATTTAGATAGCGATTAATTAAATAAGTGTTTAGTTGAGTTCTAATTAGTGTTCAGTAGTGTACTGAGTATAGTTAATAAAGAAGTAATTAATTAACGGATTGTTTTTCTGGAAGTAAGAAGTCGGATTGGAAAATCCGTGACAATACGAATGATGGGCCATCCTCCTGACTGCTATAACAACTGCTAGTGTCGCAAATGCATTTCAAATTTACGTTTCACAACCAAAAAGAAGCTTTTTTTACTTTCATAATCAAAATAAATACTTCCTTTTATCAAGTTGCAGTGTAATAAAATGGTGTTATTGACTATGCAATCATTTCTTATTCATTACAGTGTTAATTCAAATATACGTTGATTCTTAAGTTACCAGTTTACAATGTCTGGACAATGTAAACTTCAATTAACAACATTACTTAATTTTTTTTGCAAATATGTATTTCTAAAATATATACCGAGTGTTCCCTCTAAGACTTTTAGTGCTTGTATCTCAAAAACCATCATAGTCAGCATGATGAAATTTGGTATACAGACACTAAATGGCACGTAGAATCTGATGATAACATTAATTCTTATACAGAGTATTCCATTTTTCAGAAAATCGATTTAATTTTGATTTTATGGTAGTCAACCCCGCTAAAACTTATGTTTAAATTGAAATATAACTTTATTATGAACACTTTCTGAAAGTGAAGTGGGAAAATACCTCTTGGAAAAGAATTTTCAGCAGTAAAAACCAAAATCTCTTTTTTAATAAAGTAAATTCAATAAATTGGGATTATTTGTACCTTTTACCTAAGGATGACGTAGATGGGCAATAGGATTATTTTAGTACTATTTTCATTGAATTATTTGATCTATGCTTCCCAAAAAGACAAATAAGAAACAAAAGAATAAATAAAAATAAGTCATTATATGAGCAGGAGCCAGATATCCAGAAGAGTAAAAATTACTTAGATATATTATATGTAGTTAGTAATGTGGATAAAAATTATAAACTGGATTATAATAAAGTAAGAAATGAGTATAAAAGACTACTAGCTAATGCAAAAAAAAGATCGTATCAAAAAAAGAATCACCACGTCTGATAATAAATCCAAGTGTATGGAACATAATTAAAGAGATTAAAGGCACAACAAATCAGGAAAATCTTTTTTTATCCAATTTTGAAAATATGGCAAATGTATATAACAGATATGTAGCAAAGGCAGCTTTAAATTTAATAGCACAAATGTCAAATACTCCCTTTTCTTGTACGCTTGAACAATTTGATAAAAGTGCATGGTTTGAATTTGTTGCAGTGGAAGAATTAATAATTTTAAGCAAAAAATTAAAAAATAAAATGAGTAGTTGTGATGATGGCATAAGAATGCCTAGTCCTAGTCTAATAAAATCTAACATTACGAGTTTTGTCAAGCCTTTGGCGTACATAATAAATAATTCTTTAAAGTATAGTATCTTTCCCGAAACACTTAAAACTGCAATTATTATACCTATATATAAGAAAGGTGATCCCAAAAATATGTCAAATTATAGGCCAATAAGCATCATCATCATCAGCTGTCATCATTTACAAAAGTTTTTGAACTGGTGGTACATTCCAGAATAACTAGCCATTGTACAGCACACAATATAATTACTGATACTCAACATGGTTTCGTGAAGGGTAAATCAACAAACACACCAATATATCAATTTAGCAATAAAATAGTGCAATGTTTAGAGGAAGGGAGTGTGCCGCTTAGTTTGTTTCTTGTTCTTTCAAATGCGTATGATTGTGTCAATCATAATATTCTTCTGAGAAAACTTGAAAAATATGGTATAAATGAAAGTATTATCTTATTATTCAAATTTTATTTTTGTTTTAGCTGAGAAAGGGTGCATTCGAGTTATCAGTATGTAAACAGGCTCTCTGTTTAATCCATGGAATCGGCAAGAAGCGCTTAGAACTTATTGCAAGTCCTTTGACAGCCAGTGTAACCCCTGTCCAAAACAAAAGGGGTAAGCATACTAATACGCCGAACATGATTCCGGAACCTTTGAAGAAGCAAGTTCATGAGCATATTGAGAGCTTTCCTAAACAAATATCCCATTATTCTCCTGATTTAAATCTTACAATCATGTACGATCTATACCTTAAAAAATTCGAACCAGAAACTTACAAACTAAAACAAGACAAGAAATTAGCTATGATTTTTATGGTCGTTATTTTCGGGAAACTTTCAATATCAGTTTTGGTCATACAAGGAACGGCACCTGTAAGAAATGTGACACATTGGAAAACAAGATTGATTGAAGAGAAGAAAAGTTTCGAAACCCCAAAAAAAATACACATTCTCAAGTCTGAGTGGTTCTACAAGGAACTGAAAGAAAAATCGAAAAAGGCAGAAGATAATGATCATATTGAAGTTTTGTCTTTTGACTTTCAGCAGAATATGCCCCTTCCCAAGGTGCCATCTGGGATGCTTTTTATTTGCGTCAGCTATGGGTCCACAATTTTTGTATACACTTGGCGAAAAAAAAACAGGACATTTCTTCATGTATGATGAAACTATCTGTAAAAAAGAGGGCCAACGATGTTTTAAGCTTTTTACAATATTATATTGAGAACGTACTTAGTCCAGATGTAAAGATTCTATACTTATTTAGTGACAACTGTTGCGCCCAAAATAAAAACCATACCCTGGTTCGATTATTAGCAACTTTGTGTTATACAGGTAGATTAGGCACAATCGTGCATCGTTTTCCCGAGCCAGGGCATAGTTTTTTACCATGCGATAGGTTTTTCGGCATAATAGAGAAGCAGAAACGTCGTATAGATCGAATTTTTTTACCGCAAGAGTATATGGACATAGTCAAGTCATCTTGGCGGAAATTTCATGTCATTCCTGTTACTCAATCTATGGTATTTAACTACACTGATCATTTGAAAAGTTTTTTTTATCCGTCCCCAAAATCGGAAACAAAAGAAAAGTTTGCTATTTTGTCCTATCGTGTATTCAAATACACCAAAAATATACGTGCAGTAGCGCCTCGACTAGCACAGGTGCTCCTCTAACAAATTTTATATTATTGAAAAACAATGCAAACCGTATAATAACTAACGTGGAACAGGCTTATTTAGATAAGTTGGCTTTGAAAGATTCGAAATATAAAAACGTAACGGTATTGGCCAATGAATATGCAGGCAAAAGTGACATGCACTTTTACTTGTTTCTTAAATCCGATAAATGTGTAGAAAACCAAAATTCGGCGGTTAGTGACTCCGATAATAATTCTGATGTAGAATAAGAATTTATTGACCACAATGTTTTTTTTTTAAATCTTAATGTATTTTTGACATTAGAACATATACCTAAATCTACAGAAGTTGTACTCGTTCTAAAATTCGTTACTTTTGATTTATAATATTATTATATTTTTAGTTTTTATATCTTATTAGTTTCGCTTTGATGTGAAGATGTAAAGGGTTATATTTTTAGTTAAAGTAGTATTTAGAATAATAAAGATGAAGTTCCCTACAAAAGTATTGTACCTATTTGTTATTTATCCCTTTCTTGCACCTTCTTATACAGCAGAAATTAGAAAAAGGTTAACATATACCTTCTTTGCACTACAAAACTATTTTCCTAAATTTCTATTTTATTTCTGCAAGTAACTTTATCTAATATAGACAAAAATATTTAACTCCTCTATCCCTACATCGAATGATATTAAAACCAATCTAAAAAAAAAGTTTTTTTCCTCTCCTGTAAAATCTAAGAAATGTTACTTATCTCCTTCTTGCATCAGAGTCTTCACTTATATCATCAGCATTGCCAGTAACTACAGGCATCCCACAAGGTAGTATTCTGGGACCACTGTTATTCATAATTTTTGTAAATGATCTTCAAATAACTGATAGAATATCTATCGTATAATACGCTGATGACACCAGCATACTTCTCTCAGCACCAAACTTTCATGAAATAATTGTAAAAGCTAGGTATTTCTTTAACAAAATCTTAAGCTGGTCTAATAATAATAAGTTGGTTGTAAATGTAGCAAACAAATGCAGTATTATTTAAAACTGGGAGGACTGACTTTATCACGCCTACAGATTTTATGCTTGCAAATGATTTTAAATGCATTCTAAAGGAACATACAAAATTTCTTGGAGTCTCTATAGATGACACACTTAAATGGGTGCATCACATAGAAATAACTGAAAAGAAGTTAAATAGTGTCTGTTATACTCTTCAAGTTTTGAGCAAATATTTAGATTTTAAAGCTATAAAAATAATTTATCATTAAAATTTTGAATCAGTTATCAGATATGGCATTATTTTCTTTGGTCAATATTTTCAAATAAATAGACTGTTTGTTTTACAAAAAAAGAGCCCTGAGAACTATTATGAGGCTTCATTCAAGGGAGTCATGTCGTGGAAAATTTAAATCAAACAATATTCTTCAATTTTTGCAGTGTATATACAAGAAACTTTAATATTTGTTTTTAATAATAGGAAGCCTTTTAATAAATACTGTCAAAGTAGTCATTATGATACAAGAACCATAAACTTTATTTATCCAGTCCATCATCTTACATAAACTAAAAAAATGTAAACTATAGTTGCATGAAAATATTCGATAGTCTTCCACATGAAATTAAAAGGATGGAAAACTTGAACTATTTCAAAAAACATATATTTAAAATGTTAGTAGAATTAGAACCTTAGTGAATATTTAAATAGTTAAGGCATTAGGTAGTTCTTTTTTTTGTATTTCATTTTTTTCTTTTTCTTGAAAACATGTTTCAGGTTATCCAGAATGGTTGTACCAGTTTCTTTTTTTTTTCATCTGACACATATTTCATTTAATAGTGTAAATGCTGGATAAAAAAAGAAGTAGTAGTAGTAGTATTTCATATGATACAGAACTAAAATAAAGCAACTGGTTTTTGCTAGAAAGAATTACCTGAAAATTTACTTCACCCAGAAAGTACCTATCACATAGTCATTTAAAGCTAGATAGTAGCTTGTAATTATTGTTTTTATCTTGCAGGTATGTGTGTGTCACAGACATATTCTTAGAAGTAATTCTAAACATGGAATGATCAATAATATTATAAAGAAGTCCCTAACTCAGTTTAACGAGTATTTTATAAGACATTAAATTCAGTTGTTGTCTGTCGTGGGCTTTAAAATTTCTAAACAAATAAAATTAAGAAAAATAAACTAATTTCATAATTTTATTTACAGTACGAAAACATCTTGTTAGAATATCTTAAAAATGATGAAAGCTAACTGTGCTAACTGTTGTTACAATATACACAATGTAACGTAATAAGGTATCAAACAATGAAATGGCAAGATTCATTTCTAGTCATACATGCATGACCATCCCTCAGATTGAATGGTGCTCTGTAAAAGAAATTAGAATACAGAACAACTGTTTAATATAAAACCAAACATAATAATGTAGATACTTGTAATTTTATTTTATTGTTAATAAATTAAAATTTGTACCTGTTGTTTTTTATTCTACCTAAATTATTAAATAGAAATGTTTCAGAAATAATTAAAACTTTAAGATGAAGGATCAAGTTAATCAATTTAGTGACTAATAAAAAAATAAGCCACAATGTAGGTACATATTACTTTTGAATTAAAATTATGCTGATTACAACTAAATAATAGCTAAGTATAATAAAATATCAAAAATCACTAAATGTTACACAAGACTAAACGAGTCTTGTGTAACATTTTTGAAAATTTTGTTCTTGTAGAATACTCTTCAAAGTTAGTTCTTCTTCTTTATATCATTCATCATTCCGTGTTTAAATTTAATTCTAACAAAATGTCTGTATAATATTTTTCGTTCATTGTGTTTGGTGTCCTATGTTACGAATTGTTTTGTTTCAATGTAATTTGTGGCACTACACACACATACCTGAAAGAAGAAACAATAATTACTAATTACTAGCTTTAAATGACTATGTGATAGGTACCTTCTGGGTGTAGCAAATTTTCAAGTGATTCTTCCTAGCAAAAACCAATTGCTTTATTTTAGTTCTGTATCATATGAAATACAGAAATTGTAGTACATCGTTTACTATTTTACAGATGTAGAGTCTTTCTTAAACATATTTTATCCATCAGAAACATAAATCAAGTGATGAAATAATGTGGACACAACAAACATCAATAATTTCTAGGTTATGCTTTAATGATATTTATTTTGTGTGACAGGTTCAATTCAGCCCAAAGATAAACACGTTCACATTATAATCAAAAAAAGTTTTAGTCGTTTTGTTCCAATTTATTTGTTGCTAAATAAGTAGTTAATAATTATTACATCAGTTAGAAAAAAGAAATATTCTTTAGGTACTTACACACTTTTGTAAATTATTTTGTGAAAAAAAATACAGGTTCCTAATTACTATGTACACATGAAAACAGTAACATGAAAAAACAATTTACTGAAGTTTTATTACATTGTAATGAAACAATTTAAAAATATCCAAATATTTTACACAATATTCACGCTGAACGAAGCTGGAACAGAAGACTGCGCCGGCGCAGCAACTTCAATGCTCCAAATGCCTCAACTCATGTCTAAATTTGTATCAACAAGTCTCAATAACACCATTGTGCATACGTAAATTTCATTCAATACATTATTTAGCGTTATTTATGTGTAATAAAATACTTTATGCCATTAATATTTGACAATTCCATGACAATTCATAGTTTTGACGTTTACCGATGTTAATTTCTTTTGTGCAAGTCTGGCTCAAGGCTATACACATTTTACATGACAAAACAATGAAATTTGGGTACTTTTTGGAGGCGTTTTTTTCTGTTAAATTTTAAAAATTTTGAATGTTTATATTTCAGAAAGTGTTCATAATAAAGTTATATTTCAATTTAAACATAAGGTTTTAGTTGACTACCAAAAAATCAAAATTAAATCGATTTCCTGAAAAATGGAACACCCTGTATAAGAATTGATGTTATCATCAGATTCTAGGCGCCATCTAGTGTCTGTATACCAAATTTCGTTCCGCTGGCTATGACAGTTTCTAAGATATAAGCACTGAAAGTCTTAGAGGGAACACCCGGTATAACAGAATGTGTTTCTAGAGCCTCTACTTAAGTAAAAAATATGCTTGAGAAAATTTTAGGTAGGTAGGTATTTCATAAAAGAAGAGTGTTAAGGTTGGTAATTATGTACAACAGCGTAAAACTCTCCAATATTAACAAACAAATTCTTATCCCCCTATTTTCGAGGAAGCTAATCACGAATCTGAAGTCAGATTTCGGCGATCGCATGTAGTTTTCGAAAAAAAATAAAATAGTAACCTCTATGTATACATTAAGTTAGGTTGAAATTATAATATAACACCTGCACCTTCTTCATTTCATGACATCACACTGTTATCAAAATAAATAGGTGTTATAATGCAACCTAATATAATTAGGATTTTTTCGCAAGTTCCCGTTTGATCAACGGTAACAAAAAAATCAGTTACCAGTCCATTTTCGCCTAATAACGGTAACAGAGGAATACAAGAGTAAGTTGCTCTTATGACGTCAGTAATATAAAACGGGAACTGATTTACTTCCCGGTATCTACTGGTGAGTTACTAGCGGTTATTGTAAATTATATAGATAAAAAGTAAGATTAGACATTTCCACTAACAGTAATTTTGTGAATAAAACATAGGTATCATTTTCCATTTCTATTTTCAACAGTTTGTGAAATTTCTTTCTTCATACAAAATAAGTGAAAAAATACATGTTCTTGTGTTTGTAAATAAGTGCAAAATACTTTAGGGGGTGGTTGCGAAGTAATTGTGAAAAAAATTCATATAAACGTAGGTCGCTTCGCTTCAGAGATAGAGAGGTCACTTAAAGTGACCATCCGTCCCGATTTAGACGGGACAGTCCCGATTTTGAGTTTTAGCACGTTCCGCTTTTATAATCCGTATCTCGCTTTTGTCCAGCTTTTATAAAAAAATATTTTCCAAAACTAATCTTGATATAGAAACACTACACATTACTGTAAAATAACATTATGTAGTTTTCAAATCAAATCAAATCAAATCAAATTTATTCAAAGCTGATAACACACACAATAATATAACATTTGAGGTTAACATTAATTTATAATTTTGTCATATGCATATGCTCAGTAGTGCAAGCAACTCACCTGAGTTATGCGACTTGTATTGTGAAATTGTCCCCGCCACCGAACTTAATGGGAAAAGAGGACAGCGCAGATATTATATACACATATTGTACAGTTGTGCATAAAAAAAACAACAATATATAACAAGAACGAATGAGAGGCAAGCAATTTCCATATTTATAATATTTACTATTTCAGTAAATCTTGAAATTGAATATAGTTATTATTTATGAATAACTTAATTTCTCTTCTGAAAGTTTTATTGTTAAAAATCTTTTTTATTCTAAGAGGAAGTAAATTATAAAATTTTGACCCATGATAAAATACAAATCTTTGAGTATGAGATTTATCAAATAAATAAATTTGACTGAAAAATTAATTTTTCCACGTGCATAATACACACACTCATTATCTAGAGTAAGAGCTAAATGAGATTTATGCGCCCATAACATACTATTATAGACATATAGTTTCCTAATGCTGAATTTACCTGTATAAACGTAGAGTGTTTTTGTTAAATATCTTTTATCTTTCTTAAATAAAATTTTTAATAATAAATTTTGTAGTACTTGTAAATTTTTTAATTTATTTTCGAACATACCTCTCCATATGGTAATGCAATATCTTAGTAGAGATTCCGCTAAAGCGTCATAAACCATATTGATACTTGGCTTGTTGAGAACAGCACGCACCTGGTAAAAGGTAAATGTTAGTCATCCGAGTCTTTTTGTAAGATAGTCAATACCGAAATAACTTATCACGCGTACAATCTTCGGTTTTATTACAATTTACACTGAATTTTTATGGAGTGCAATGTTGGTTGGTCAGTTTCCGAAAGTGTGAAAGTTATAAATTTAGATTTACTTACATTAAGACTCAGAAGACTAACATTCAGCCAGTGCCTAACATATGACATTGATCTTTCAGCTTTACATCTCACCGAGTCCCAGGAATCATCTATAAAGGCTATCGCAGTATCTGCGTAAGACGTAAACTGACCATTTACAATTTTTAATAATGGCAAATTATTTATATAGATTAAAAACAAGATTGGGCCTAATATAGTTCCTTAAGGAACGCCTTTTATAATTGTGCGAGGTTGACTTATTGTATAATTTATTTTTACCCTTTGTACTCTGTGTGAAAGATAGTTTTTGAAAAGAAGCAATGCCTACCCTCTAATATTTATTGCTCAAATTGCTTGTATCAAAAGTCTTACTCAAATACTGTAAAACAGTTTTTGTTATTGTTCAAGGCATTGACGATTCGTTCAGTAAAATCTAATATAGCGTCCTCTGTACTCATGTTTGACCTAAACCCATACTGATTTTTTGATAGAATCTTATGTTTTTCTAAAAAAATTGTTAATCGCTCCTTCAATGATTGTTCAAAAATTTTTGCAATATTATTGATAACTGATATAGGCCTATAATTTGTTACAGTTTGTTTACTACCAGTTTTATAAACTGGTGTAGTAATTGATTCCTTCCATTGGGATGGCATGTTTCCATTTTCATAACATAAGTTAATAATGTGAGTTAATGGTTTAACGATATATTTATGTATTGTTTTGATAGTATAAACCGTAATAGTGTCCGGACCAGGTGATGTGCATTTTTTAAATTATTAATATAACTTATCACTTCATTTTCTGTTACTGGGTTTAAAAACATGTTAGTTTATATGGTTTTGATAGGGTGTAATATCAATTGTAGGTAATTCAGTCAATTTTGTCTGCTATTTTTTCCCTATATTTATAAAAAAAAATCATTAAAGTAATTTGCTTTTTGTTTGTCATCTTTTAAACACACATTATTATCATCTATTATGTCGAAGTTACCACTTTTTTTTGTCATTATTAGATGCTTCATTTACAATTTGCCATACCTTTCTATAGTTTTTTTGCACATCGCATAATTTAGTTTTATAATAGTTATTTTTAACTCGTTTTATTAAATTTGTAAGGTGATTTCTATAATTTTTGTATTCAAGCAAAATTTCCATGTTATTTCTATTTTTTACTAGTTTCTTTTTAAATTATCTCTGTGTCTAATCGACTTAATTAATCCCAAGGTAATCCATGGTTTTATTTTATGAATATTGTTACTTGATTTAATAGTTGTTAAGGTGGCATTTTTTATGAAACTATGCAATTTGTTAGTAAATGTATTATAGGCAGTTTCAGAACTGTTTGATTGGTAAACATCTTTCCATTATTCTGTTTTTAGTTTAGTGATTAATTTACTATATTTGATTTTATTAAAAATATTTTGTATTCCATTATTTTTATTCGTTTTGGAGGTATAAACAGAAAGCATAGGAGTATAGACTGACAAGTCGAATTTAAATAAAAATGACTTAAAACCATTGTATTGTAATTTAGGTGTTTTTATTTTTCGGATAAAGATATGATCAAGTGAAGTTGCGCTATGTTCCGTAACTCTAGTAGGTTTATCAATATTATAACTACTCGTGTCAAAATTCCAAATGCTTAAAAAATCAATATTAATGTCTCCAATAAATATTTCCAAGGCTTTTTTGTCTAAGTTGTTAAAATATGTGTTCAACTCATCGATGTAAAGCTGTGAATTTGTGGCAGGCGGTCTGTAGGAAGCAGTTATTCCTAAAGTTACATCATTAATTTGCAATAAGATTCTCAATAGATTCGTTTCAACAATATTTACAATTTTGGCTACATAATTAATGCTATTCTTAACATACACTATAACTCCATCATTTTGGTTTAGTTGTGACTCGTTGTAATATACAGGGTGTCCGGAAATGATGAGCAAAAAATTCAGGGGATAATTCTAGACCGAAAATAAATGCTACCTCTTTCTATAAAATTTTTTCCAAAACTGATTATTAACGAGTTACGGGGTGTTAAAGTTAAAATTTTATTTTCGATATTTGTAAATAAGTTCTTAAGAAATCCAAATATTTACATAAAATTTGTAAATTGGGGGTTTTTGTGGATGAAAAATTCAAATATGTTTCTAGTTTTGACGTTACTAGTAGAGCAATTATCACCCTATATTGTCTAATGCATTTTCGACACTGCATACTGTCGTCTCCACAATCCCATTGTACTCTTTTGCATGCTTAAAGAAAACTATTTTAATAATGCTCTTACAAACTATTTAATAACTAAATTTTAATATAACAAATTCCTAGAATTACTTGAAGAAATAAAACAACATTACATTACAATAATAAGAAAGTAAAAACCCTTCTTTGTGAATCATTAGTTCTGTCGGGATTTAATTTTTGTGACGTAATATATGGACCTTGTATCGATTACGGGGATGCTCAAAGAATTCAAACACTTCAAAATTCATGTCTTAGACTGATATTTGATATCAGGAGGGGGCAGAGTATCTCAGACAAATTAAAAGATGCTAAATGGCTAAATATGTCTGACAGGAGACTACTGCATGCTGCTTGCAAATATTTAAAAAATAATAAAATCACAAGCCCTTCAGTACTTATACAAAAAAATTATGTTTAGAAGTGATGTTCATAATATTAATGTCCGATTCAGGGGAAGACTAACACTACCTGCATATCGTACAGAATTATTTAAGTGTTCTTTCTCATATCAAATTGTTAAAATTTATAATAATCTGCCTAAGACCTTCAAATTAAAATCTGATTTACACTTTAAAAAAACTTTTAAAATGAGGCTTCTTAATAAATCCGACTAGAACGGGTCTGAGGTCTGTATTCTTGCTTCTTTTATTATTCTTTTTTCTTATTAATATTTAGTTTTTTGTTTCTGTAGGTGTAACTTATTCACTGTGCCATTCACTTTTGATTTTTTTTTATCTATTTAGTTTAAATTATTCATAATATTTATAAGATTCGGATTGATAGATATTGTGCTCTCTGCTTAAGGTTAATATCAGAGGATGTTTACACACATCCAGCTGACCTTCGGCATTTCCTATTTAATTCACAAAAATTATAATTCTTGTTCTTAATTTACTGTGTGTTAATTGTAGAGTGAATTATACAGAAATAAAGTCCTTTATTATTATTATTACAAAATAATGTAGGCACCTGTATAAAGAAAAAAGAAAAACAACAATGATAGAGCACAGCTACTCCAAACAAAAGAGATACCTACTTAATTGCAATAATAATTACTGTTGTAATACTACATTACTGTTTTAACAAATACAAACTAGGTCTATTTAACTTTCAGAGTATTTAACTATATCTTCATCACCTGTATGTCCAAACGTTTTTGTTGCCCAAGTTTTTGCATCACACAGAAATTTTTTCTGTTGGCAGTTGGCAAATATGTTTTTTCTTGTCCCTAAATGTTTTCAATATTTCAGTTTTTTGTTCAAAGTCCTTACAAACAGTTAACATTAGTTAAGTAATTAACTAATTTTAGTTCTACAGCATCATGAATAACATTTCTAGAGATAGAGAAGATAAAAAATTTTTAGTTCTTTTTTAAAAGTGGTTGCAAATCTCAAGGCTTGAATTTTATCCGGTAATAGAGCATATAACTTTGGACCAAGGTAAGTATGACTTTTTTGTTCTATTCCTTTATTTCTTTTTTGAGTTACAAATGTTTTGTTTTTGTTTCTTGTATCATATGTATGTTCCATAATTATTAATTTATTTTTATTTTTGTATATATATATATATATATATATATATATATAGTTAGAAAGTAAAAAAACAGTTGTCGCAGGTCCATTAAGCACGCTTCAGAAAAAAGGTCATCAGAAGAGTAAGTACGCATTTTTTTCAACATAATTTTAATAATTGTTTTTTGTACTATTTCAAGATTTGTTAAAATACTTTTGCTTACATTTCCCCAACCCACAATTCCATAAATTAAATTCGATTGCACTAATTCAATTGCACTCACAGAATTGGGGTCAAGTATATCCCTCAACACTTTAAACCTATGAAATAAAAATCTCACTTTCTTAGAGACATATTTAATATGTTTATCTCATTTTAAATGATTATCCAACATAATACCGAGATACTTGAATTCTGTGACTGAATTAACAGTAATATCATGTGAGATAGTTAAAAAGTGAAAAGTAGGTAAGGAACGAACATCAATATAATGCAAAAAATCGTGTTTTATCGTAATTTACTGTAAGCAACATTGAGCTAAACCACTGAAATATTATAGCTAGATCTTTTTCAGCCTTTCTTTTAACAGTTTCCCAGTCATCGTAACTGTAAAAAATGCAAGTATCGTCAGCATATGCTATGATATCTCCCAAAGTCTCTAAACAAAATAAATCATTTAGATATAAATTTTACAGTATAGACCCCAAAACGGAGCCCTGGGGCACTTCGTACTTAATCAGTTGTAATTCACTTCGATAATAATTTATTCTTACAAACTGATAACGATGCCTAAGGTAATTCTTGAAAAGATTCAGTGACACCCTTCTAACACCTGCTTTTTACAGTGTCAAACGCTTTTGATAAATCTATAAAAACACTAAGGGACTTTTTATTGTTATCCATAGCTGAATGTATATTGGAAGTTAAATGAAGAATTGCATCTTGTGTTGAAACTCCAGTTTTAAAGCCAAACTGTCTAGGTGAGAGAATACGATGTCTCCAGGTAGGTACATAATCTTTCTTTTATTATCTTTTCAAAGACCTTAGGGATAGTTGTTATCAGTGATATTGGTCAATAATTAATAACGTTAGCACGATCACCACATTTAAATATTGGTATCACCATAGAAGTTTTTAGCGCATGGGGAAAGTAACCTAACCTAACCTTGTTCAAAACATTTGTTAAACAAATACATCAGAGGTTCAGCTACAAATGGAGCTACACATTTCAATAATTCACTAGTAATACCATCTTCACCGGGCGATTTATTATTTTTAAATGATTGTATAATATTTTTTATTTCAGCTATTGTTGTTGGCTTAAGAAACATGGATTGAACATGCGTAAGATGATTGGAAGTTACATTTACTTCTGATTGATTGTTAAATTTACTAGCTAGTTTCTGCCCCACAGCAACTTAATGACTATTAAATATGCTAACTATCATTTGTTTATCTTTTATTGTTTCTTTGTTGTGGTTTACATACTGAATATCTGTCGATACCTTTCTAGATGCAGTTAATTCCTGTACCGGTTCCCACAATGCTTTATTGTTATTTGAATTTTGCGTAATTCTGTTTTTATAATAACTTACCTTAGCAGATTTTATAATGCCACTCAAACAATTTTTATAAAATATATATCGATGTTTTAAATTATTGTGAAATCTATTCAATAGCTGATGATACATTTTATCCTTTTTATTTATTGATTTAATAATACCATGCGTAATCCAGCTTTTGCGCTTTCTTTCTAATTTTCTTAGACAGCAAGTGGAATTTTGAACCTCTTTTAGAAGGTGATCTATATCCAGTCAAAATAATGATGTTTTTTTGCTGAAATTGAATGTAACTAGCTTATGCAAACATTCAATACCAGATTTCAAATATACTATAGTGATTCAGTCATTTTGATTAATTATTCCATAGTTATATACAATATTATATCCAGGTATACTAAATAAACTGATATATTCCAACTGTCTTGTCTCTGTTAATATAATACATTCTGGAATTTCCGTAAACTGCTCTAACAGCAAAATTCATTAAAATTTTTATTTATACTTCTGATATTATTATGAAGCATTTTGAAATTTGCATTACTACCATTGATTTTAAGAACTTCATTGCATTGAAATAAAGAATCTAGAGTTATCGTTTATTAGTTTTAAAATCTCTAAAATATGGATCCATAATGCGTTTAAAATTTATTACAATAATTAGTACAAAATAAATTACCTTAACTAGGAATACAAAATTTTTATAATTTCATTAATCTGGTAGATCTATAACACTAATAATACAAAGTAACTATGCTTTTATTAGATTAGTCTAGTAGATCTTTTAACCTGATTCTCTATAATTAGAGGCTGTTCCTTACTTTTGCCCGTTCTAGATTGATCATTTAATAATTCACTAAATTTTTGCTTCTTTGCTTTTCCAAGGTTGTTGCTAGTAGAACTTGTTGTGGTTTTTGCTGGACTTTCTATTTGTACTATGTTCTCATTACTCTTCTCTTTAGTTCTAAAGTCTTAATCTTTTAGGTCATCACAAGTATATACTTCTCCTTCCACTATCAAAATGTTTGTTAAGGTAATATTTTCTTTCTCCATTAAATAAATACCCGATAACGTTTTACTGTGGTTTTACTTCTAATTTCTTTATTTCGCACTTCCTCTCTTTACAACCATACAACAACACCTCTACTCTGACACACCTCTTCTTCTTCTTCTTACAACTTTTCTGATCTACATTTTACAAAACAGATTTATGCCTACTTTACTACAGTTTAAACTAAGATATTTTTATTAACAAAATAATTGTCCATGTTGTTTCTTAATGTGGCGTTTAAATTTTTCTCCCTGGCAATTTTTAGATTTTTTCGTAATATTTTCTGTTGCTCATAGTCTTCTGGGGAATAATCAGCAGATATAAAAATTTCTGTACCTTTTAGATTTTTTGCAAGCCTGAAGATCTCTTGCCTGAGCTGATAATTTACTACTCAATGGCCAATGGACCTATTCTGTGTAAATCTCTTATATCAGAAAAATTGGCGTTAATGCCAAGAATATCAGTAATGACATTTAACAGTTTATTTATTTCAGCAACTCCATCATCCTGCTCTTGTAAGCCATAAAACACCAAATTATATTTTTTAAGTTTCCGTTCTGCAACCAATAGACGAGTTTTTAAATACTGATTTTCTTTTTTAATTTCTTCTGTTTCAGATGTCAGTATTTCTAATTTTTCATTTATTTCTAAATTAATATTTCTTATTTCTTGTTTAAGTTAATTTGTATTTGTTATTAACTGTTGCTCAACAGAATCACTTTTTTTAACACACTTTGTAGTAGATCATAAATAACTTTATTGGATACATCTTTCTCTTCCACCTCCTGGAGCAGAATAGAAAAACACTAGCAGTTGCTTTGTTAGCACAATAAAATTTTAAGCTGATAAAGAATTTTACTTTTCTTAACCTTTTTATGTACAATTTAGAGTGTCACTTCAAATTGTTTATTACGATGTAATATGTGTTTATTTATATTTATACTTTTTCCAGAAAATTCACTTTGATAATGTCAACATAACAGCTTCAATTGCCACCTATCAAATTTTCACAATTTTTTAGCAAATTTTTACCACAATTTACTAAAATTATCACTTCGATACATAAAATACACGTTCTGTCGCACATCTTCTCAATAGGATCAGGATTTCCATAAATGCAGATTATATATATTTTTTCATTTTGATGTAAAACATCGATATGTTTTTCAAGAAGTGATGTTTTGCAGCCTATTTGTTCGATGCTATCTTCCAGTACCTTAACTTTTTGTTCCATTTTGTCTGATATGTGTGGAGAATGCTTACATAAGACAACATGCTACGAAGTGAATCCGTTTGAAACGGATCGTTAAGTTGTATTATTAACTATTATTGCTATTATTGTTACTATAGTTATTGTTTAATTAGTTCAGTGAGATTATTGTGTTTTGTGCTACATCGTTGTTTCTCTTCCTGATTTAAGACTATCTAGTAAGGAGTGAGCTAGCACAATATGGTTTTTGTGAGTTTATATATGAATGTATCGTCTGTTAGAAGTTCTTGAATAGTTTCCTTAATAACTGATTTTAATTGCAACTTATCTTGACTTGGCCCTCTATTCTTCATCATCTTTGTAAGTGATATTGGCAAATTCTGTTCAACCCCAAATAAAATTATACAATATGCTGATGATACCAATATTATTATGGCAAATAATCAGATTGAACAACTTATAAAAAATAGTAACAGGGCATCTCAAGAGTTTGACCAGTATTGTAGGGAAAATAGTTTAGCATTGAATGTAACAAAAACTCATTTCATGCGTTTTCTGCCGAGAAATGTTTCACCTGATCATAAACTATACTTACATATAGAGAACAAATCCATCGAATGTGTGGAAACTATAAAATTTTTAGGAATAACAATTGACTCCAAACTTACCTGGGAAGCTCATATAAATACAGTAACTAAAAAACTGATATAAGAAACTTAAGGGAAACTGTATTGTTTCATGTATTGAAACTTCTCTATTATGGATTAGTACAGTCAACCCTTCAATATGGCTTAATATTTTGGGGTGGATCACCCCATTTCGATAAAGCTTTCATAGCCCAGAAAAAAATTCTGAGGGTTATGTATGTTGTACCACCAGCAACATCGTGTAAGCCACTTTATAAGAAAGCAGAGATACTAACGTTACCTAGTCTTTTTATCTACCAAATAATCTTACACACAAAACAGAATGAGCATTCTCTTGAGAGGAACGAAGACATTCATTCATATAATACAAGAAATAAAGCAAATATTCGTCAGCCATTTTCACGCCTAGAAATAGGTCTACATTCACTAAAGTACATTGAAGTCAAGTGCTTCAACAAGTTCAGTAACATAATGGATACAGATGGGATTATACAACCTAATACCACTAATAGCTTTAGAAATAGGGTCCAATCATTCTTAGCAGACCATGCATTCTATAGTGTAGAGGATTGCTCAATTTTTAAATTTCAACAACAACAACAACAAATGCTATTTACATTACTATACATACACAAAAACATACCAACAAAAGACAATGTTTACCATGCCTTATCATTACGAATAAAATTAGTGATATTTCTAACAAATACTTTCACATTTACAGATCTTTTTATTTCCTCAGGCAAAGCATGATATAAATGTAATCCTTCATTAAAGAGAGATTTTTTCAAGGAAGTTAACTTAGTATATTCAATATTGTATTCTCCAGCAAACCTTATATTATACTTATACAAATCACATCTCTTAACTAAAAACTCTTTAAGATAATCAGGTACCTGATTTCTTTCAATTTTATATATGATCGTGTTACAATTTGCTCGACAGAAATCCATTTTAAGGTACTTAACATATAATTTATTGGCGTGTAACGATTACAGTTTAGTATAATACATTGCTTTATTTTGTAACACTTGCAATCTATTAATATGCGCTTTATTGCAGCCTATCAGTAATGAAAAACAATAATTGAAATGTGGATAAATGATCGAATTATACACTGTCATCTTGGCCCAACATGATAATTCATGCGAAATTCTTCTAAAAAAAGATATTTTCTTGCCTATTTTTTACATAAAAAATTAACATGATAATCAAATGATAATTGCTGATCCAATATTACGCCTAAGTATTTAATTTCTTTTACAAATTCAATTTGACTATTATTGATGTGTATACAGGGTGAATCTTAAATAAGTACAAATATTTTAACTGCTGATGTAGTTCGTCATATAGATCAGTCTAGTGAGAGCCATTTTTAAAAATTTCTAATATTTACGGAGATATTAATTTTTTAAAAAAATACCCACATTTTGAGGACCGCTGGCTGATTTCTAATCCAACAACCTAATGAAACATGATTTGTTGCGAGGTTGCCATATCTCCTCCAATATAAATATTACGTTTCCTTTAACGTAACAGTTCTATTTTAAAAATACTTGTTTTAAGCATAAGTACAGTAAAATTGGGTATGTAGTATGATACGTAGCAATATTAACATAAATTTTAACATCTGAACTAACCTTACTATACTTAAACGATTAAAAATGAATTTCCGCAAGTTCAATACTACCGTAAAATATTTAGGAAGATATTACGTGATATTACTATGTCCAATGTTCAAAAATTATACATAAACGTGCACACAAGCTTACCTGTTTGTTAAAAAATTAACTATTTAATCAGTAATCCACATTTCACAAGTTAAATGTCGTTGTACACTGTTAGAAAGGGACACAAAACACAATTTCCTTAAGTTATTTTATGAAGAATAACGAAAAACTATGATTTTCACATATTAAATTTAATTTTCGCCACATAACTCGAAATGAGTCAGTATTAACTATTTCGAATACAGAACCATAAGTGACTTCGCACTTTAATCAGTGAAAAAAATTTTTAAAATAAAGATACACACAATCACAATATTAAATAACAAAATAAGCAGCTTGACGTATGCGTTTAATATCAAGAAAAAATGTATAAAATCACAGATAAATTAATATACAGATAGCGCCTGAGCATATTAAAAAGTGTTAACAGCTTTGGATGCCGGCTTCCCTGAGCCGGCATCCACCGTGGAAGCAGTGTTGGTTAATTCAGCTATTTCCCCACAGATGGCCGCTCGAACGATCCCACTGCTGCCAGATATATTGTCTTGTCTTTACTATTGAAAACGGAGGATTACATTCAGCTTGAAATTTTTTTTTTTTTTCAGATTCTAATAAAAAATTTGCGCAAACTATGTACCTTTCCGTTTCATTAGATGAGTGCACATGGTATTCAACTTTTTATTTAATATGTATAATATAGCGAAAAAGATTAAACATTTTTGGCAGTAACTAATATTTTTATAAACAGTTATTTTACAGTAAGCATGTAAAGATTGCAATAAATTCATTTAAAATTCGGTAAATAGTAGATGTTTTAACATTTTCATGTAACTGGGTGTACAAGGTGTCCCAAAAAACATGGGATCAAATTTATTCTTTAATATGGGAACAGCATTTTTTTGTTTCATCGATATCAGCATATATTCCTGATTAACAAATTGTTACTATTTTCATTTTGAAATAAAAAAAAATTGTTATCATTAAAATTTATTCATAATTCATTTTTAATTAAATTTTGGTAATTTTGTTCAAATTGACGTGAATTACCATGCACGGTAACGGAACAAAATATATACCGGGTGTTCCGGTTTGTTTGGAACAAATTGAAACGGTAGACAGAATAGGCGATTTTAAGAGGAAAACTTTATATGAACATCTTCTCGATCAATAGCTGAGTTACGGAAGGCTAATGTTTCAAAAAAATAAATTTATTTTTTTTATTACCAAGTCCGTATTACACACAGCGCGTTCAAAATTGATACAGGTACTGTTCAACTAGTCTCGGATATTATACAAGTTCATTTTTTAAAATCGTTATACAGGGTGTCATTTTTTCAAGGATATGCTATCATGAAACCCTTCAGAAATTTTTTCATGTACCTCCCTGGTAAAGTTTGAAACGTTTTTTTTACTCTCTTGATTCATTATCTAAATTTCGTCTCACTTGATACACGAAAATTAACGTTTTATAAGAAAATTTAGAAGAATACATTGAAAAGTCAAGTGAGACGAAATTTAGACAATGAATCAAGCGAATAAAAAACGTTTCTGTCGCATTGTGATTATTTCGGATAGTTCGTAGTCGTTTCGTTTAAGCTTAAGTCTTACTTTCCTAGGAAACGTGAGGAAGACCGCGGAAGTTGCACATATGCAAAATACAAGAAGAGCTTTCCTCAGTAGCGAAGCGGGACGTGATACAACGGCGTCATCACGCCAGGTGTCGGTCGGTAGGTAAGTTCGATGGGACGGGATCAAACCGATACCTTATTTCAAAATTTTCACAAAAATTTTCACATTTCAAGTTTCCGAAAGAATAACCTAAATTATTAATAGATTTGGTTAACAGTGTACAATATATGGCACTAAAATTACTTCCATTCATTAAAGATAATGCATGAAAATTAGTTATCGAAACTTTACAGAAACAGGGTAACTAAAATTTTATATTTGAGAGACAAATGTATCAAAAGATGTAAAAATAAATCTTTGGATCGTGACACTTCCTAGGAAAGCACTTTTCTCAAAACTGGAATATTTCACAATGATTATTGCTATTTGCTGCCTAGATATCATCGGCTGTTAAGATAGGTATCTTAGCCTATGCAGTCTAGCAGCGCATCTTGTTTCTATGGCGTTTACCCATAATCAAACTTTTCAGCATTAGTATATTGAACCGTAATATGTTTTTTTAAAATAAAGTGCCTACAAACCTGATTACCTACCACTATACTTTACTGTTTATTTGACAATTGTACATAATATGACGTGACAAACCTACTAACCTACTAGATGTCAGATAATACCAAAGTTTACGGAATAAATTGGTTCACTCTCTGTCGGCACTGTTTTCAGAAAAAAGTCGTGCCGCCACACGTGCATACTGTCGCAAAAAACGGCCATTTATGGAAGATTTAAAAAAGTATTTAGATTGCAACTGGGAACTGTTTGTACAATTTAAACATTTAAAAAACTGGGATGTTTGTATGTTAAGAGTGATCCAAATGTGTGATGTAAGGCATATTTCAAGGTTAATGTACTAATATCTTTATTAGTTATCATATAACAGAATATTGTAGTATATAATTTATAGTTTGAGGCAAAAAATAGAGTTAGGGTGATTTAAATTATTAATTTTATTTTGATTCTAATAGTCCAATGAAAAAGAAGTCATTTATTATTATTATTATTTAACTGGAAAATTAAAATTCAGAATGTAATATCGTTTGCAATATTAATGACACTCACTAAAATAAATTTTGCGATTTCTTTTGAACTTCTGGCGTATTCATATTGAAATCTGCTTTAAATTTTTAACATTAGTTATTAGTTGTTTCACTTATCAAGAGACATTTAATGAAATTTCTATTCAGAGCTTCCAGAAGTTCAAAAACTGTTTTAAGAGAGTGTCATTGTTATTGCAAACGATTGTACCAGTCCAAAGTCACTAAAAACTCATTCAGCAGCAGTTGCACAAAGAAATTGTTATACCCAGGAACGTGTTTCTTGATTTCTAGATCACCATCAGCTTGTGACGGTCACCACTTTCTGTAAATTTTTTGTGTGAATGTGATTTTGTGTTACGCCGCTGCCTTGGCCGCACAACGGCAACTTTTGTTTTATTTCGCACTCAAAATTTAAACTTTTCCCGGAGGGTTGTCAAACTTTAGACCTGGAAAATGCAGACAACTCTATATATTCTGAAAATGCAAGCTATGAGCTTTCAATTAGTATATATTTTGTCTCATTAAACAGCCGGTGAAGTTGTACTCCAACAATATAACCATTAATGTTTAAATCACCAATGTTGAGAACCTCCTAAGGTGTGACAACTCTATATATTTTTACTTATCAGGTTGCCAATTTCCAAATTGGTACATTATTTATTTCAATAAGACTAATTTGTAGTTCACCTCCATAATTAATATTTTTAATGCATAATTAATGCCTCTAGGACCCGGCTTTGATTATTATCCAATCTAGCAAATTCGTGTTAGCATGTATATGACACACATGTTTAAATGCAATTCTCTCTATTAACATTTGGGTGAAAGTACTTTACAGTGGGATTTTGGACTAATACACATGCACGAACATGTCCGACGGATAAATTCGATACAAGCATTCGTATGTGAATATTGTCATTAGGCCTTTTTCTTCTAAACTTTAAAATTCGTTGTATTAATATTTGGGTGAATTATGCGTAAAATGTAATCGCGTATGCCATTAAATAATGTGAAATTAACGTATAATTTTTCCGAAAAACAATTTAGATGTGGATACATATACATCTTTTTTAACTTCACATCGTTAATATCTAAAAAATTATTTCGATAAATTAATGTTTATTTTAATATTAATTGGATCTAGACATATTTACTTTTATTTTACCAATAAATGATAATACAGTCAAATTTTTTAATTATATATCTGACGAAAATATTTACCACAATTCAATATCCATTTACTGCATAATAATATTTCATTTTTAGGAAACCTAAACATTTTTAATTTGGGTGTTCCTTTTTGATTCTCCACAGTTTTTGTACATACATTTATTCTAAGACATGTTCATAGAAAAAAAAATAATATTTATGCATCTAACTTGTGAATCTAGTGAGACCGAGCAAGCTCTAGGGGTGGGCGTGGGCAAGACTGAGCTGGGCTGGATGGAGCTGCCCGGCGACTGGACTAGGGTGTATGTGCCTGATATGTGTAGTGTGTACGATAACGCTGAGCTGGCCGAGCTAGATGTGACAACAATGTTAATGGGTGCTAAGATACGTATACACACTGCTAGTTGATATGACTCCGCCGAATTTAAACTTTAGCTAAATGTGATCACTGGGAACATCTGTTGACGACACAAGAAACTAAATCGTCGCCCTATCTCAGGCGCTATCTGTATAGCTAATTTATCTGTGATAAAATGCATACATTTAGACGGCAGATCCAGCAAAGTAAAATATTTTCTCTCTAATGAAATGTGTTGTGGGTTGCCGGTACAAATGGGAATGGGAAATATGCTGGACGAATTATTAAGAGGTCGATTTATTATGGGCTTTTCAAAAGGCGCATCTCGAGACAGATTTCATGAAGATGTTTAAAAAAGGTGTATATCGCATATAAAAAAAGCTAGTCAGAAAAACCATCAAGGTAAGTTTTCAGTAATGTGCCTACGCGCTGTGCCTACGACAGGTAGGTATCACGGGCAGTTGGCGGAAACGTCAAGCAAGCAAAACTATGCCTAAGAATTGACAGTCAGTGAGATTGCGATGAGGTAATGTTGACACCGATAAAAGAAACACAAGTGCAAAGACATCTAATATTTATGGTAAGTGATTTCATAATTCCACTACATGTAAAT
Organism: Monochamus alternatus; assembly: GCA_037114965.1. Taxonomy (NCBI): domain Eukaryota; kingdom Metazoa; phylum Arthropoda; class Insecta; order Coleoptera; family Cerambycidae; genus Monochamus; species Monochamus alternatus. The sequence continues at coordinate 43,421,398 of CM073428.1, read as the reverse complement.
ATAAGAATATTGGAAGCAATATTTATATAAATATATTTTACAGAGCACTGAGAAGACGTTCGATTTACTAGCTCAACTAGTTATCCACTAGGATACATTAAAATTCCAATAATCTAGTGACTTACCAGGATGATCAATGTTAATGTGCTGAAAAGTGATGGTGGATTACCCTTATTAGGAAGAAATTTTTATTATGGTTTTAAGTATTCATTCACTTCAAAATAGTTACAGTACTGACGACGATATACCAGATGTTGGTAAAATCTGAGGTAAGATTAAGTAAAGTGATGTATTATTTAAAATGTCAGTCAATATAAAAATGAATTTTTGACTAAATTAGGTGTTTTGTAGAGATATTGTATATCTGGCAGCTAAGGATACAATTGTACCCAAATTTTTTAAAGCATAGCCGTTTCCTTACGGAATTAAGGTTCAAGCAGATATGGAATTAGAGAGATTAGAGGGAGTTAATATTATTCAAATCCTAGACTATAACAAATGGAGTACGTCTGTAGTACCAATTATTAAATATGATGAAACTATAAGAATTTGGGGTGACTGTAAGGTAATAGTAAATACTATATTAAAAATTGATTCTTATTTGCTAACTAAAATAGAAGATCTATTTAGTCGGTTACAAGGTGGGTTGGAATTCACCAAACTATCTTAGGTCTATCGACAAATTTTATTAGATAGCGATTCATGTAAACTAACTGTAATAAGACAAACACAAAGGTCTGTTTAAGTACACCAGACTTTCTTATGGTTTATCGTGTATTCTTTCTAAATTTGTCTAAGAAGAGTATTAGTATTTTTAGATATACTTATTACGGAAACCATTAGAGATGAACATGGTTTTAATGTAGAAAAAAATGTAAGCAGATTTTCTGATTAACTACTTTATTAAGTAAAACTGAATTTTTTAAAGAATCGGTAGTTTATTTAGATCATAAATTTAATAGATTTGGATTAGATTAGCAATTAGTAATACTCCAATACCGATTAATCAAACACAACTTAAAGCTTTTGGTTAAGTATTATCCGAGGTATTATCATAAATTTATACCAAATAGTTTAATTATTTTGCAACCTATAAAATTTGTTAAAAAAATATATTTCTTGGAATTTGTAAGAACAATCAAACAGCTTTCATTCATATTGTTTTGTGTTCATTTCTGAGGGGGGGGGGGGGGCTGTAATTTCACATGTTAAAGGATAACTCAGAAAGGCTGATTGCCTATGCGTCTTGAAGATTTAATAAAACATAACAGCAATATTCACAAATAGGAGATACTTTAGCTATTATTTTTAGACTATTTTAACGAGATATTGATATAAAACAAATTAAAAATTAACAAAAAAATAGATGTTTTATTAAGGCAAGTAATGAAATTTGTAAATGATGGATGGCCGAAAAAGTTTTTTTAGCTTTGTTTTGTACAAAAATAATTTCTAATATTGTTAATACTGGTAAAGATTGTCTTTCTCACAAAAATAGCCCACCAAAAGCTCAATTAATACTATGAAAATTTCCTAAGATTGCTTGGGAACCTTTACATATCGATTAACTTGGACTATTTCATAGTAAGTTTATGCTAATTATAGTTGATGCCTGTAGTAACTGGATAGCAGCATTTGTGACTAACCAACTAACACTAAAACTTGTACAACCATTAATATTTTACGTAATGTTAGAACCTAGAACATACTTGGTATTAGTGCCAGAAATGCAAAAAATCTGGAAACGTCACTCAAATCAATGATCAAATCATAGATCATATGTTTGGCACTAAAATCAATATGGAAATTGAAAATGTAAATAAACCAATTGAACAAATTGACGAAAATATTTGTAAGGATAAGTTTGTAAGTAGTAGTAATAAAAAAGATGAAAATGTAATTATTATAGATAGTGACATAATAGATAAAGAACAAGTAATTGTACTGTTAAGAAACCCAATAGACTTCAAATTAAAAATTAGTTGCAAAATTTAAGGAGGGGTTGTTCCATTAGGCTTAGTAAGGGCCACTGAAATGTATGATATGGAATGCGTAAAGTCCATTGCGCATCCAAATAAAGGTACCAAACCTAGGAGCAGACAAAAGGAGGCACATGAAACTAAGCAAAGACATACTTCATTGGTTATGTATGTGGGTGCGAGAGAGACAACCATTTGCACGTACGATATGAATTGTGTTCTTAATTTCCCATTATTTTGTTTGTAAACACGTCATTGGCGTACAGTTTCTTCTTTTATCTTGTATCTCGTTAGTGTTATTCTTTCTGTATTTTTGTGGGTGTTATTGTTGGAACATGTCATGTTTTATAAGGGACTGTAAAATTAACCAGCATATAGCACGAAATAATTCTTCATATCCAGAATTCAATTTCATTTCAATTCAGAATCAGCTAAGCCCCTACTGCTCCGCCGAGGCACAAAACAAAATATGGCGCTGATCATAAATAATCCATTCGCGCAGCTTTAAGCGCATTCCAGTCATCATAATTTAAAATTACATTTCAGTGGTAAGGGCGCATGCTCCAACATGGAAGCAGTTTTTTCCGGAACATGGCTTATATTAAACTAGCTAACTTGTATGGTATTATTGTAAGAACTGATCGACTACTATTAAAGATATACCCAACAATAATTGTTTTTCATTGTGAAAACAGGACACCTGTATAGAGTTGCCTATTTGTATAATACCTTAATTAAATATAACCGCAACCAACATGACATGATTTTATTATTAATTTTTTTTTTTTTTAATTAAAAATATTTTAAATGTGCACAAAATTTGTTTAAATGTATTCAAAATTATTATGAGACAATAATTGTGTTTGTCATTGTGAAAACAGGACACCCGTATAGCTTATTATATAATTCCTTAATTACATATAACCACAACCAACATGACATGATTTTACACGAAATTCGCGAAAATGCACGCGTTTTTTATTTAAAATGGAAAAGTGGCAACTTTTAGCAAATTTTATTGCTATTTTCATGCATTATGTGGGGTTAGCAAGTTTGACTTGGGCTTGGGATAATCTGTCATGACAGTCAATGACAGTTTGATAATAAAAATAATATAAAATGTTACAGTTGACGAAATTTGCTAAAAGTTGAGATTTTTTCCCACCATCAAATAATTCGAGCGAATATTCGCAAATTTTGCGTCCATGACGACAAAACTTCCTTGAAGCAAAGACATTTGTGTAACACTGGCAACACTGTGAACCATACGTTCAGTCTGCAGCACTATGACTCATAAAAGTATGAAAGGTCTGTCTAGGCCAGCGATCCTCAACAAGTTTTCTGCTGAAAAATTACGAAATTTATTTAAAATTTCACTTTTTTTGTAAAAAAACTATTAATCATGTGTTCTTCACACAAAACTATACTGCTGGTTAAAATATTTGTACTTATTTAAGATTCACCCTGTATTTCTATTAACAGCAAAGTATCTTTCACAATTAAATTTGGTCCCAACCACCATACATTTAGTTTTATCAGTATTTAGTTTTAATTTATTTATACATAACCAATTATATAACTTATAAAGCTGATTATGAAAGATCCTTCCCTGATACAGAATCAGTGTATTATCTGCAAACAAATTTACATATGAATCATTTAAAATATTATTTATGTCGTTAATATATATATATATATATATATATATATATATATATATGTGAAGTGATTAGTTCCGGGTCATTTTTTGTACCGTAACGATCAATTCCAGGACATTTGTGTACTTCCAGGACAGGTCTGGAACTACTTTATGTGGTGTGTTGAATTTCAGGCCAGTCCTGGGACTATCATCTATATGACATTTGTTTAGTTCAGGGACATTGTTAAATATTGTATTTTTTGGTGTTATCCAGGACATTTTCTACATCATAATAATATTTATAATCGAATATTTTGGCGTACTCAAAGTTGTTAAAAACTAAACAGAATGTATTTTCTATTTTATAAGTAATTAATTAAATAAGTTTAATAAGTGACTCAAGGTAAGCAAAAATATACATAAACTATGTAATTTTTACAGAGAGTCTAATTCAAATTACAGCAAAATTGCAAAATTAAAACAACTTGTATGGGTACTTTAAATTTATTTTCAATATATAGGGAGGAAAATAATTTGCAAAACTTGCCTACTTTTGATCAGCTATATAATATACTGCATAATAATGATTCTTATGTTAAAACATATCCAAAATGTTATTTTTACGTTCTCTACATGTAAACGAGTCAAAATAAAAATGTATTGTTAAGTAGATAAATTTGGTGAAGAATATATAAGTTTACCACATATAAGTATATAATAATATAAATCATTGCTAATTAATTACAAGTTTACATTACTTTACAATATATGTATGTAAAGTGAGTAGTTCCGGATCATTTTTTATACCGTAACGATCATGTCCAGGACGTTTGTGTACTTCCAGGACAAGTCTGAAACTATTGTTGTAGGGTCTTTTCAATTTTTCTTAAGTCATATCACAGACCAGGGGTCGGCAACCTGCAGCCCTTTGCAACTTTTTGCGCGGCCCGCCAAAGCACCAATATTTTTTATTTTAATAATATTTATACTCGTATATGATATAAAAGCACTATTTAAGTTATATTTGAATGTGCGGCCCGCATAAAAATATTTATTTTGAAAATGGCCCACCGTCCGAAAAAGGTTGCCGACCCCTGTCTTAGACAATAATTGAATATCGATTTTCCGAGATATAGGCCTAACTTGAACAGTAATGGAGGGGGCAAAAGAGGGTCAATTTTTGCGAGACCACCCTCTACTAGTATAGTTTCAATTGCCAATGTATAATATGGAATAAAAAATATACCCAAAATTATTTTATTATTTTCAAATTAAATTATTATTTTCAAATCGTCCATAAATGTAAATAGCTCTAATCAAATGCAACTCTAATTGTTGCATTTTAAAAAGTTTAAGAAGTAGCTACAAGGAAATTTAGTTAAATATAGCAATACATAAATAAAAAGCATTGTACAAGTACAACGTCGGTACAATTGAAAAGTTAATTAAGGTATCTACTTATTTATTACTTATCTAGAACTCAAATTAAATTGTAATAAAATTTGACTTCATTTTAAAAACATACGCAATGTACTATTCTCCAGCAAGTAAATATTTCGGAACATTATAGTATTAGGGTTTAAAAATGTATTGTTGCATACAGGGACACTTAGTGAAGAGTAAGATATTCTACAGGGACATATACAGTGCTTTCGAAAAGTAACGAATAAATTCATTATATTTTTGAAATTGAGAAATTTTCGAAAAAATCCCCTAATTATGGTGTTACAAAATAAAAATTTCAAGAAAATAATGTTTGAAGATAAAAATGATAATGATTATGTAAAATATCGACTAAATTAAATGTTCAAATTGTACACCGTTGGCTGCCTGACAGTAGCCAAGACGATTATTAAATTCTTTTTGGACATTATTAATAACTTCAGGAGGTATACGATGTATCTCATGACGAATTCTTGCTTTTAAATCTTCTAAATTAATCGGTCTAGTAGCGCATACTTTGCTTTTTAAGTATCCCCACAAGAAATAATCTAGGGGTGTCAAATTAGGCGATCTGGCTGGCCACTCAATCGGCCCCCTTCTCCCTATCCAACGATTTGGGAACAGCCCATCTAAATAAGCACGGACAGGTGTTGCGTAATGGGGAGGTGCACAATATTGTAAAAATTAAATTTTAAAATCTTCAAACATTATTTTCTTGAAATTTTTCATGATGTATGTATGTAAAATGACACGCTCCTTCAAATGGCATGGTAAAAATTGGGGGTTGTTATTTAAAAAAATTGTCGATGACGTCATATCTCGAACAACGATGACGTCACAAATATGGGTCGTATGTCAAAAAGTGCCTTTTTTAAAACAAAATCGATGTGTCAGAGGATTCTTTCGAAAACTTTTCAATTTCAAAAATAATGAATTTATTCGTTACTTTTCGAAAGCACTGTATGTCAAAATCAATGTCATTTAATTTATATTATACAACTTAATTATTCACCTAAATTACCCACTTTAAGTACTACCGTTGACTGCACATATAACTTCACAGTCAGCAGTACTACCCTAGTATATGTTTTGTGTTACTACCCTTATTTTGTTAAGTATATAAAAAAGGGTACCTACCTACTACTACAAAAAATATCTAAGCAGTAAGTACTAGTAAGTCACAAATTTATGCACATTCGCTAAGCTTAATTAGCAAATGTTATTTTCACGTTGTGTACCTTACTTAAATGGTTCAAGATAAATATGTATTATTACGTAGATGTAAACACATAGTAACATATAAATTGCTGCAAATTGGCTACAAGATCGCTTGCATTACTTTCATATATAGGGCAATTCATCGGGAAGAAATGACCATACAATACTAGGTACTATTAATTTTAAGCAATTTCTTGTATATAAACGCGTAGGCTAAATTGACAACGGTTATTTATCAAACTTCAACAAGGATATTTTGTCTGTAAAACTAAATTTTCTAAATTTCGTGAACAGATTGATATAAATAATTGACAATTGAGGCATTTCGAAAGTGGTACAACCCTTGTTTGGGTCGCCTCTTTCGTTTTTGAGTCATCTCCAAAGATTTACCTTTCACACCCTGTAGCTCAAAAACGAAGCATTTCAAACTACCTGATATCGTTTTGTTAATTCCTCCTGAATTGCACTGTATTTACTTAAAATTATCACTAAAATTGTAATGTAAAAAGTTATAAGTATAGGACATTTTAGTGAAACGTAAAAATAACTAGGTATAAGATAGGCGTTGTTGTGTAACTTAAACTTGTTAAAATAATTATGCACTTATTTTTTCAAGGAAGTTGTGTTGTTGTTTTCGTTCCATTTTCCACTCGAGAAACTGACTATGAGGGTTCGCATCTTCTACATCGAATTGTACTACTACATATAAAACATTACAGTTACATATAAACTGTTACATATAAATCAAATATACATTTTCCAACTGGGTAGAGAAAAAGTTGAAAAAAAATATTGTGAAGTACAAGGTCGCAAGGTCGGCAAAACTGAAAAATTATTTAAAATATATAAATGTAAAGAGTAGGTAGGTACCTACTTATTTATTACATACAATCGGTACTTACGAAATTGTGATAAAAAATATGTAACTTGTAGTTATTTATCTAGTTCTTTTTAGAAGCATGTAGATGTTTACAAACTACTATATTAAATTTTAAATATGTATTATTGTGTACAGGGACATTTAGTGAAAAGTAAAGTACTCTAGTTTGCGTTTCTTAAATATTTTGATAAAAATTATAATAGCGGCAAGAATTCAAGCGTAACACGTCATACGAACAAATGAATATGTTTTTTATCAAAATATATAAGAAACTACCACTGAAAATAAAAATAAAACTATATGTTATGCTAAGTGTTTACATAATATATTACACTCAATTACAAAATGATATTGTTTTTAACGCTATAAGATATTGAAAATATACATGTCCCTGTAGAGTACTTTACTTTTCACTTTATGTCCCTGTATGCAATAATACATATTTAAAATTTAATATAGTAAAGTTTGTAAACATTTACATTCGTAGAAAGTAGAAAAATGTTGTATATTTTTAAAAAGAACTAGATATATAACTACAAGTTATATATTTTTTATCACAATTTAGTAAGTACCGATTGTATTTAATAAATAAGTAGGTACCTAGCTACTTTTTACATTTATATATTTTAAATAATTTTTCAGTTTTGCCAACCTTGCGACCTTGTACTTCACAATAGTTTTTTTTCAACTTTTTACCTACCCAGTTGGAAAATGTATATTTGATTTATATGTAACATTTTATATGTAACATGTTTTATATGTAGTAGTACAATTCGATGTAGAAGATGCGAGCCCTCATATGGCCGGTTTCTCAACTAGTAGATATCTGTTAAATAAACTTATTGATTCCATAAACTGGAGATATCCCATGAATTCGGTTTCTGAACCATTCGATAATGCTTATCTATTGCATAAGTTATCGAACAGATATCCAAAGAAAAATGGCAAGATATCTGTCCAATAAACATTAACGCACGCACGCAGCGATTTAGCTGTTGCTTGTTTACATCTTTATTGTAAGACTTAACCCAACTTTTTTGATATTTTCGTGACGATTACTTTGTGCAATGGAAAATTCTGATTCGTCTGCCTCTTCAGATGAAGAATATTTAAATATAGCCAGATATCTTGAACCGCCAAGACGTTATCGTGAAAGAGAAAATCAGTATGAAAAATTAAGCGACAGAATTTCGAGAGAGGTTTACGGGCGCCGTATTCTTGAAATAGTGTTTTCTACAAATACAAGTAATTTTAGACATTTAAGAATAATATAGAGTTTAGCAAATAACAACAATGTTATCTCATGCCACCAGCAAATATTCAAAGGTACCGAAATAAAATCAATGTATAAAGTCAGAAAGCGATTTATCCAGCAAATTTGTAGGTACTGAAAACTTTCAAAATGCGTATTTTTTAAAATTCAGCTATAGATGTAAACATTGTTATAACATAAACTTACATATTTCTGCATATAACATTGTTCACTTCTGTTTATAAGTATGTGAAAATAATTGTTAAAATGTGGGATTAGAAGAGCGAAATAATCTGTCATACAAATGCATTTTAAAAGTTATTTTATTATTTGAAGAGAGAGTTTAAATAGTAAAAGTGGATAAACAAAACATCAGGAATTTTATTTTTGATATTACTTTTGTTCTACGCGTTTTATTTTTCAAAATTTCAGTACCTAAAAAACCACAAATTTGATCATTTTATGGTGAGAAATACGGCGATCTTAACGAAAGAAACTGTAAATTTACTGATAGATTTAATAGGAGATAGTATTCAAGTCTCTAGTACTAGAACAAATTTACTATCAGTATTAGAAAAGGTTTTAATAACTTCGTTTTTATGCAACAGGTTTGTATATATTTTTATTTATTTAATGTGATGTGATATCATTAGGTAGCCGATAGTGGCGCCATCTACAATTATTTCTTGAAAGTGTCTTACTTCCATAAATGGCATCTGCAAACAGTTGTGCATTTGCTAGCTCCCTCTATGATTATTGCAGATATTAAGATATCCATTCAACTGTTATGTATTCAACAAAATTTGGAAGCCATGCGTTCAAAAACCAATATAAAGTTATCGGTCTCATAAATTTATGTACTCGATAGTTATCAAATCGATTCATAGATTGCGCCAAATGTTGAGAAACCGGCCATTTGTCAGTTCTCGAGTGGATAATGGAACGAAAACAACAACACAACTTCCTTAAAAAAATAAGTGCATAATTATTTTAACAAGTTTAAGTTACACAACAACGCCTATCTTATACCTAGTTATTTTTACGTTTCACTAAAATGTCCTATACTTATAACTTTTTACATGACAATTTTAGTGATAATTTTAAGTAAATACAGTGCAATTCAGGAGGAATTAACAAAATGATATCAGGTAGTTTGAAATGCTTCGTTTTTGAGATACAGGGTGTGAAAGGTAAAGCTTTGGAGATGACTCAAAAACGAAAGAGGCGGGCCAAACAAGGGTTGTACCACTTTCGAAATGCCTCAATTGTCAATTATTTATATCAATCTGTTCACGAAATTTAGAAAATTTAATTTTACAAACAAAATATTCTTGCTATGTGTTTACATCTTCGTAATAATACATATTTATCTTGAACCATTTAACTAAAGTACACAACGTGAAAATAACATTTGCTAATTAAGCTTAGCGAATGTGCATAAATTTGTGACTTACTAGTACTTACTGCTTAGATACTTTTTTTAGTAGTAGGTAGGTACCCTTTTTTATATACTTAACAAAATAAGGGTAGTACCACAAAACATATAATATATTCGTTACAAGAATTCAGACGACTTACGTCATACAAATAAATGAATAATTCATTATATTTTCATCAAAATATTTAAGAAACTGCAACTGATAGTAATAAAACTATATACTACATTAAAAGTTTGCATTATATATTGCACTAAATTGCAAAAATGATTGTTTTTAACGCGACCAAATATCGAAAATTAGAGCTGTTTTTTTGTGACGAACCGTATTAATGGACTGTTTCAAAACGTATTCAATGGTGACGTCACTTATGTGTTGCACATAGTTCTAAAACGTAACGTCATCAAATATTTACTTCTTTTTAGCATCACACTCAGTTTTTGATTATTGTTTATAATTTATTTATAAAACAGCTACACTAGATTTGGATTAAAATAGAACGAGTATTAGTGGTAGAAATTATTAACAATACCTATTTCCGCATGTTTTTGTACATATGTATTTTGAAAATGTGTGAAATTTGCAACAAAAACATAGAAATTGATTTTAGCAACTGCAAATCAAAAACAAATACCTAACATGTTTATATGAGTGACAGGTTTGTGAAATTTAGATAGAAAAGTAATTGGATTATGCTTTTGGATGTAATTCAGGATGTCTAAGGATACGTTTAAATTTGCAGAGGTACATACAATAGTCCACAACCAACTCCTTTTTAAATAAACAAGAATAAGAAGTATCAAAATAACAACCATTTTAAATATTGATCTAAAAATTTAAATCACACCTATTTTCAAATCTCTACTTTTTAGGCAATTGCTGCATAGACTAATAGCAAAGCATCTAAAGAGTTCAAACCGGACTCAGTGGATGTTTTAAACACGGTTTAAACAGCGACGTGTTTTGAACCGGGTTGAACACATTTCGTCGCAAAAAAACGGCTTAGATTGACAATAAAAACAAATGCGTAACGTCAGCCGTGACGTAAGACGTCTGAATTCTTGACGCGAGTATACTAGGGTAGTACCGTTGACTGAGAAGTTATATGTACAGTCAACGGTAGTTAAAGTGAGTAATTTAGGTGAACATTAAGTTGCATAATATAAATTAAATGACATTGATTTTTACATATATGACCCTGTACAATACCTTACTCTTCACTAAATGTCCCTGTATGCAACAATACATTTTTAAACCCTAATACCATAATGTTCCGAGTTATTTACATACGTAAAAAGCTGGAGAATAGTACATTGCGGTACATGTCCCTGTAGAGTACTTTACTTTTCACTAAATGTCCCTGTATATAACAATACATAGTCAATGTAGTAGAGTTTGTGAACATTTACATCCGTAGAAAGTAGAAAAAGTGTTGTATATGTTTTTAAAAAGAACTAGATTACTACGAGTTATATATTTTTTTTATCAGTAAGTACCGGTTGTATGTAATAAATAAGTAAGACCTACCTACTTTTTATATTTATATATTTTGAATAATATATCAGTTTTGCCGACCTTGCGACCTTGTACTTCACAATGGTTCTTTTCTACTTTTTACCTAGTTGAAAAATCGATATTTGATTTATATGTAACAATTTATACAGTGCTTTCGAAAAGTAACGAATAAATTCATTATATTTGAAATTGCGAGTTTTCGAAAAAATCCTCTGGCATGTCGATTTTGTTTTTAAAAAAGGCACTTTTTGACATACGACCCATTTTTGTGACGTCATCGTTGTTCGAGATATGACGTCATCGACAATTTTTTTAAATAGCATCCCCCAATTTTGACCATGCCATTTGAAAGAGCGTGTCATTCTATATACACATCATGAAAAGAATTATAATATTACATAACAAAAATTTCAAGAAAATAATGTTTGACACCCCTAGATTATTTCTTAAAATGCAAAGTATACGTTACTAGACCGGTTAATTTAGAAAATTTAAAAGCAAGAATTCGTCACGAGATACATCGTATACCTCACGAAGTTATTGATAATATCCAAAAACATTTATTAATCGTCTTGGCTACTGTCAGGTAGCCAACGGTGCACAATTTGAACATTTAATTTAGTCATAATCATTTTCAGTATTGTAAAAATTAAATTTTAAAATCTTCAAACATTATTTTCTTGAAATTTTTATGTAACACCATTTTTTTTTTTCATGCTGTGTGTGTAGAATGACACGCTCTTTCAAATCGCATAGTTAAAATTGGGGATTGCCATTTAAAAAAATTGTCGATGACGTCATATCTCGAACAACGATGACGTCACAAATGTGGGTCGTATGTCAAAAAGTGCTTTTTTAAAAACAATATCGACGTACCAGGGGATTTTTTCGAAAACTTCTCACTTTAAAAAATAATTAATTTATTCATTACTTTTCGAAAGCACTATATGTAACTGTAATGTTTTATATCTAGTGTTTCTCGAGTGGAAAATGGAACGAAAACAACAAAACTTCCTTTAAAGACAAGTTGCATTGTGTCTTGTGTTTTTTCTTGCATTATTAAAAAATAAGCAAATAAGTGCATAATTATTTAACACGTTTAAGTTTATACAACACCGCCTATCTTATACCTAGTTATTTTTACATTTCACTAAAATGTTCCTATACTTATAACTTTTTACATTACAATTTTAGTGAAATTTTTAAGTACAGTGTGATTCAGGAGGAATTAAACAAACTATATCAGGTAGTACTAATAACTGTTTCTATATAAACATATAGTCTGAAATGCTTCGTGTGAAAGATAAAACTTTAGAAATGACTCAAAAATGAAAGAGGCGGGTCAAACAAGGAGTACCACTTTCGGAATGCCTCAACTTGTCAATTATTTATATCAGTCTGACCACAAAATTTAGAAAATTTAATTTTTTAACAGATAAAATATCTTTGTTGAATTTTGATAAATGTAACCGTTGTCGAGAAAAATGGAGGTAAATTTGTTTAGCATTTTTGTTTAGACTACACGTTTATATCTATAGAAGAAATTGTTTAAAATTAATAGTATGTACCTAGTATTATATTTATATTGTCATTTCGTCCCGTTGAATCACCCTATGTATTGAAATGTAATGCAAGCGATCTTATAGCCAATTAGCAGTAATTTATATGTCACTATGTGTTTACATCTACGTAACAATACATATTTATCTTGAACCATTTAAGTATGTAGACAACGTGAAAATAACATTTGCTAATTAAGTTTAGCGAATGTGCAACAATTTGTGACTTTACTACTTACTAGATACCTAGGTACTACTGAGATTCTTTAGTAGTAGCTAAAGTCGGTAGGTAATTTAGATAAATATTTATAAGTTGTATAATATAAATTATATTACATTAATTTTTACGTATATGTCCCTGTACAATACCTTACTCTTGACTAAATGTCCCTGTATACAGCAATACATTTATGATAAAGTTCCGAAATATTTACGTACGTAGAAAGTTGGAGAGAGCTTAAATTTTACTACAATTTAATTTGAGTTTTAGAAAAGTAATGAATAAGTAGATGTCTTAATTAATTTTTCAGGTTTACTGACCCTGTACTTAACAATAGTTTTTATGTAGGTATCCCTATATGTATACATTTAACTAAATTTCCTTAACTTTTTAAAATGCTACAAGAGTGATCTAGAGTCAAAAAAGGTAACCGTCCTAGCAACATTAAGGAGGTAAGCTTTCTGAACTAAAACTGATGGAAAAAGAGATGTTGCTATCAGAAGTTAAGATATACAGTGCGTAGCAAAAAAAATGTGAACTACTAAAGTTCAAAGAGGCAGCGTAAGTGGCGCCCTCTACCCATGTCAAAAATACCGGGATACCAAATTTTGTTTGAATCCATCAATTACTTCTCACGTTATTTAAAAAAAAAAAATTGAAGATAGTAATTTGATTTTGATACCCTGTGACTCGGTTATCAACTTTTGGACTAAGGTAAGTAGGGCTAGATCGCATTATTTTGGCGTCATAAATCACTGTTACTCTATGTACACGTACTTACGGAATACTCTGTATAAACAGAAAAGTAATAAACTAGATAGATGTAAAAATTATCGTTAACTATAATTATTGCCATGAAAAATATCGGAATCTCACTAGCCAAATTTTCAAGGAGCAATTGACACTAAAACTCATACATCTAATGAAGCAATTGCGCGCAAGACCTTGTATATGGACTTATTTATGCATACAAGAAATCAATACATGGAATGATACAATAACACAGAAATTTTGTCCTCATATTTAACGTTACATTATAAACTGTTGTATACGTCAACTGTTTACAAATATATTTTGAGAAATTACGTTTAGTACCATAAATAATTGCAATGTACATAGAAAAATAATAATGTATACTGCCTTTAGTTAAGATGTATATAATATAATAGATTTTTTGTAAAATTTGTCCTTGTACTTAACATTACATTATAGATTGTTGTATATATCAACAATTTATGAATATATTTAAAAAAATTATGTTGAGAACCATGTACAATTGGGATGTATACGGAAAAATAATAATGTATACTTCCTTTAGCTAATGTCCCGGAACCGATCAACTCACATACATATATATATATATATATATATATATATATATAAGAAACAGAAGTGGTCCAAGGACACTTCCTTGTGGTACACCATACACGCTCGGAACTGCATTTGAAATGTTGTTTTTTATCTTGACCTTACGACACCTCTCCACTAAATAATGTTTAATCCAAGACAATGCCGTCACTGTCACTCCGTATTCATTTAATTTTTTAATCAATTTAAGTTGATCAATTGTTTCAAAAACACGTTTCAAATCCACAAAAACATTTAAAATTACATTACCTTCATTTATATATCTTCTCCATTTTGCACAAACTAACTGCAAACTTATTGCACATGAATGTTTTTGTCTAAAACCCGATTGAACCTCACTCAACAGTTTGTTACTTTCGAAGTAATTTCGTAATTGTTCAGCTATTATAATTTCCAATATTTTATCGACTATAGGAATTAAATTTATTGGTCTGTATTCACTTGGTTGACAGGGATGTTGCACTTTTGGAACAGGAATTATCACACTTGTTTTTAAGCCTTTTGATATTTTGCCTTGGATAATCGATATATTTTTGCCTTGGATAATCGATATATTTATTAGATTCAATAATGGATATCCTATATTATCAAATATTTGTTTTAGCAATTGACCAGTCAAAATATCATCTGCACTACTTTTATTCTTTAAACTAAAAATAAATTTTCTTAATTTATTCAAACTTATAGTACTAAACTGACTCAATTATGTCGTTCCCTTTATTCTATCTTGGGTATTTTCATCCACAGAAATATTATCTATACTATTCACAATGTCTTCGATACTACTTGCATAGAAATTATTAAAATTTTCTGCTATGGGAAGAGTGCTATTTTGAAATACTGTATTTCCTATTTCATGTTCTTTTTTATTCCCTACCAACTGTTTTATTGTCTGCCACATTTTTCTTGTATCATTCTTATGCATATCTATTTGTTGTTCCAAATATATTTTCTTTTCCCTTTTAATCATGTCTATTACGTTATTTCTATTATGTCTATAGTGTGTCCAGTCTTCTTCAGTACGTATCAACTTAAATTGCACTATCGCGTTTATTTTGCGCCTCCTTAATTTTTGAATTATACCATTTATTATTCCAGCGTACAGTCTTATTTTTTTCTGGAGCAATTTTATCTAATGCAGATGAAATTTGATTTATAAAATTATTATATAGCATATCCAAATCAGAGCATTTGTATTTCCAATCTCTTCCAATTAACTCAACTTTGATTTTGCTTATGTTATCAATGTGTAAATTTCTAAATTTAACGCTTTCATATCTATAAGAAACCTCGACATCTAATGTCCCAATGATTGAGTGATCTGTAATTTTTGGAAATATAGAAGGTAAGGGAACTAACTTGTAAATATTCTTAATTATTAGATCAATCCTCGTATATGATATATTACTAACTCTAGTATCATAATTTACAATTTGTTTAAAACCACAATGTATAAATTTCTTTGTATTATAATGATTTTTATCTTTATAATTGATGTTAAAATCACCCATTATTAATACCTCATTCCCACATATAAATTCATCCTCAATTATATTTTTAAAATACTCTAAAAATTGTTCGAAGTTTCCACTCGGTGACCGATATACCGTTCCTATCACGAATACGTTATTGTTTAATTGTATTTTTGTCAGCCTTGTGACCATACTTCCAACATTTAAAACAACGTCGAACATTTATAAATTCAAATACTCGACAACTATCCCATCCGATATAAACATACTTATTACAAATAATAGGTGTCAAGTATTGGGAATGAATCTCCAATATAACATTAAATTTTCTTTTATTTTTGGGTTTATATGTACGAACAAACTTTATTTTGTCATCTACTACATTTTTAAAAACTGAATTCTGCAATTTCATTTTGGTTAAAAATTCTTGATTATCCTGCACATTTTCTTCACTTACTCCTATCAAAAGTTAGGCATTATAGGCATTTTATGTCATAATTTAACCCAAGTTCAACAACCGCTTTATCATGAAGTTTTTCTAATGAATCTTTATCT
This sequence comes from Monochamus alternatus, assembly GCA_037114965.1. Classification (NCBI taxonomy): domain Eukaryota; kingdom Metazoa; phylum Arthropoda; class Insecta; order Coleoptera; family Cerambycidae; genus Monochamus; species Monochamus alternatus. The sequence continues at coordinate 43,404,862 of CM073428.1, read as the reverse complement.
CTACATTCTATCAAAACACTACCTTGAGAAACAGTCTTTATTTTATTTACTGAAACCGCCAACTCACTGGGATTTATTTTTTTGGTGACATCATTTTTTGTTAGTGTACTATGTTGATTGTTTTTAGGCTTGATAAGAATGGATGGGTTTTTATTTCTCTTTAAAATGTCACTACATTGTGGAACATGTACTTCATCTCCGTTACATCATCTCCGTTTGTACATCGTATATGTGCCTTAATGTAATAGTTGCTTAGCTGTTTATGACTGACATCCATCCATCCATCCATCCATCCATCCATCCATCCATCCATCCATCCATCCATCCATCCATCCATCCATCCATCCATCCATCCATCCATCCATCCATCCATCCATCCATCCATCCATCCATCCATCCATCCATCCATCCATCCATCCATCCATCCATCCATCCATCCATCCATCCATCCATCCATCCATCCATCCATCCATCCATCCATCCATCCATCCATCCATCCATCCATCCATCCATCCATCCATCCATCCATCCATCCATCCATCCATCCATCCATCCATCCATCCATCCATCCATCCATCCATCCATCCATCCATCCATCCATCCATCCATCCATCCATCCATCCATCCATCCATCCATCCATCCATCCATCCATCCATCCATCCATCCATCCATCCATCCATCCATCCATCCATCCATCCATCCATCCATCCATCCATCCATCCATCCATCCATCCATCCATCCATCCATCCATCCATCCATCCATCCATCCATCCATCCATCCATCCATCCATCCATCCATCCATCCATCCATCCATCCATCCATCCATCCATCCATCCATCCATCCATCCATCCATCCATCCATCCATCCATCCATCCATCCATCCATCCATCCATCCATCCATCCATCCATCCATCCATCCATCCATCCATCCATCCATCCATCCATCCATCCATCCATCCATCCATCCATCCATCCATCCATCCATCCATCCATCCATCCATCCATCCATCCATCCATCCATCCATCCATCCATCCATCCATCCATCCATCCATCCATCCATCCATCCATCCATCCATCCATCCATCCATCCATCCATCCATCCATCCATCCATCCATCCATCCATCCATCCATCCATCCATCCATCCATCCATCCATCCATCCATCCATCCATCCATCCATCCATCCATCCATCCATCCATCCATCCATCCATCCATCCATCCATCCATCCATCCATCCATCCATCCATCCATCCATCCATCCATCCATCCATCCATCCATCCATCCATCCATCCATCCATCCATCCATCCATCCATCCATCCATCCATCCATCCATCCATCCATCCATCCATCCATCCATCCATCCATCCATCCATCCATCCATCCATCCATCCATCCATCCATCCATCCATCCATCCATCCATCCATCCATCCATCCATCCATCCATCCATCCATCCATCCATCCATCCATCCATCCATCCATCCATCCATCCATCCATCCATCCATCCATCCATCCATCCATCCATCCATCCATCCATCCATCCATCCATCCATCCATCCATCCATCCATCCATCCATCCATCCATCCATCCATCCATCCATCCATCCATCCATCCATCCATCCATCCATCCATCCATCCATCCATCCATCCATCCATCCATCCATCCATCCATCCATCCATCCATCCATCCATCCATCCATCCATCCATCCATCCATCCATCCATCCATCCATCCATCCATCCATCCATCCATCCATCCATCCATCCATCCAAATTTGCTGAGTAAACAATGCTATTTTTGTGTTGATGTGTCAGTGTCATCAACGATTTCGAATAATAGTTGTTTAATTATGGCAAATTTTACTAACGATGAGTATGTTGATATGCTCCAAGTATTTTTTGAATGTCACAAAAATTGTGCTGCCGCAACAAGATTGTACCATGAGAGATATCCAAATCGTCCCACAGGCAAACTTTTTCAGCTGTGGAAAGAAGGTTGCGAGAAACTGACCAAATTCAACCTAAGCGTGAGGGTAATGGACAAATATGGTATATCAGAAATGTAAACCTTGAAGAAGCTACACTTATCAATTTAGAAGAAAATCCTCAAACAAGTAGAAGAAGACTGGCTACACAGTACAATGTTTTGCAAAGCCTTGTATGGAACTTGATTCATGATAACCTTTTACGCCCTTTTCATCACCAGCTAGTTCAAGAATTAACTGCAAATGATTTACCTGCAAGGATTACTTTTTGCCAGTAGTATCTTAACATGTCCAGACAGGACTTACATTTTTTATCTCATATTTTGTTCACCGATGACGCATGTTTTCAAAGACATGGCTTAGTTAACCATCGTAATAGTCATACATGGTCTGATGAAAACCCCCATGAAATATGTCCATCAAGATTTCACCACAATTTTAGTGTAAATGTATGGTCAGGAATTGTTGAAGATGCTCTAATAGGTCCTTTTATTCTTCCCCGTCGACTGACAGGTCTTGATTATATTCGATTTTTAAACGAAAATCTCCCAATATTATTGGAGGATATACCACTACGTGTACGACAAGTTATGTGGTACATGCATGACAGGGCTCCGGCACATAGTACCTTAGCTGTCAGGCAATGGTTGAATTTAAATTTTCCGTGACGTTGGATAGGTCGTGGTATTGAGCACCCGTTAGTTGGCCTGTCTGTTCATCGGACATTACCCCACTTGATTATTTCTTATGCGAACAACTGAAAAGTCTTGTTTATGCTACTTCTGTTAATACTGTTGAAGAATTGCATCAAAAAATCGTTCTCGCAGCTGACGATATTCGTAACAACCCAAAAATATTTGCAAGAGTATGTCATAATTTTAATCGTCGTGTTAGATTGTGTTTACAGAAAAATGGGAACTACTTTGAAAATATTATTTAGAAACTTTTTACTTTAAAATAACGTTATGTTCCTTAGTATTACATTCAAGATGACAGTAGGTAGTTTTAACTTAAAATTTATTATTTAATTAACACTTAAAATAACTTGATTTGTTACATAACGAATACTTACCGTTTCTATAAAATAAATTTATTAAAATGACTTTACCAGAAAAGCGTTTTCCTGTAGCTATTAATGAGTGGTGTGTTGATGTTTTTGTATTACTGCAACCTGACTGCAACCATTGGCGCTATAAAATTTCCGAAGTTTGTTTTTCGTAAATTATCTAAAAAACTATTGCGTCTATCGAAAAAATGCAGGAGGAAAAATGTCAATTTTCATACAGGGTAAAAAATTCTTTGGAGTAATATGTTGCATGTAGTCGACAGCAGCACCTCTAGTGAATATATTTAAACAAATATTAATAGAAAGTATGTGTCCGCACTGGACAAATGTCTGTACCAAATATAAATGATTTACGTCACATCGTTCAAGATAAATTGAAGGAAATATTGGTTGGCTCGACAACATTCAAGACCCTGTAATTCCTAGGAGTGCAACTTTTGTCTAAGATATATTTAGTTCATTCGCCTTATTTTTTCATCTAGATGCACTGGTAGCGTTTGTGCTACTCTATTCAAAATCACCCTGTATAAATTTTTTTCACAAAATAACTTCGACAAACACCCCCTAAAATATTTCGCACTTATTTACAAACACCCTGTATATCTGTTCTACCAAATGTGATGATGTAAATACTGTAAATTTTGTATAAAATTTTCAGCATTTACACCATCAGCAAGGTATTGCTATGCCTTATATTAATTATTTCCAATTTTCACAGAGCTATCGGAAAAGTCTTCAAAGAGTAAAAATAAAAACATTTGTCTGAAAAGTTCGAGAATAAACATAAACCTAACCTGAAAACAAAAATTAATTTAAAAAAAACAACCGCTATCGGTTACCGCCACATTTTCGCGAATTTTATTTTGACAAGCAAACAAGAATAAAGAATTTTTGCTCAACGGCAAGGGGATGAACCGCTAGTATTCTGACAGTCATGAAGGGAAACTCGCGAAAAATTCCTAATAGTAGGTAAGAGTTGGTTTATAAGGCCTATGGTATAAGTACATCATAGAGGTTACAATTTACAATTTTTTTTTCGGCAACAACATACTGACTTCAAATCAGTGATTAGCACTCTCGAAAATAGGGGGGTAGGAATTTTTTTGTTAAGATTGGAGTTTTACGTTGTTGTAAATAATTACCTTAAAGTTAAGTACTATTTTTGTGGGAATAATACCTACAATTTTTTACACTTGGTTTTGCAATACCCTATATATTACAAATAGTAAGTAACTGTAGTAACTATACTTACGAAACATAGTCAAGAACTCAACTTGGCAGTCAGTGCTCACCTAATATATTTCTTCTGTTTTCACTGAAAACGCAGAAGCACGTTTAAATAAAACATAAAAGTTCTTGCAAGTAAATATAATATTAAATTAAACAATACACGTACACAAATAGCGAAAGAAAAAATAAACAAATATAGTACAAAGTACAGGCACACAACAATAGAGTTAGACCTTGGTTAATGTACCATTTTGTACCATCAGTGTTGCCACCCGTCAAGTACTAAAAAAAATTGAAATGAGTAATAAATATGGGTCCGAGTAATAAATTTCTTCTATCAAATATCTTCTTTAAATTTATATATTGGGTACACAAACCTAGAAAAAATATAGACTGTGCCACTGTCATATTGCCGGCGACCGTTAATTCATGGCTGCCCTAATAGGTCCAGAAATTCCAGAATGGCTAAAACTTGGTTTTTATGCCAATTTACGTTGGTTGTATTGTAGCATGAAGCTCATTTGTTTACTGTGATTGGTCACATTCTTTAATGACATTTAAAATTAGTGTTGGGATCACTCGAGTGAATAATAACTTATTATTCGGTTATTGCAATAGCCGAAATCACTCGGTTCTCAGTTATATGAGTAAAAAATTGTTTATTTGATTTTTTTTAATGTTCCCTAAGTAAGGTTGCCACCTTTTCATATGCACAAATAAAAACAATCTTATCTTTTTAAATTCTCAAGTAAGGACATTTATTGCTTTGTCGAATAGCGGTGTGTGTATGTACATCAACTAACGTCGTATTTGAACTATTTATTTTTTACATATTTTGTCTGTGTCCCGATAATTATATTTTAATATAAATATAATCATTTCCTCCAATAGAAGGACACAGAGGCTATAGTAAGGGCTGTCCTTCCAAAGTAAAGAACATGTGGCAACCCTACTGTTCATTTCACATACGCGTATACTCGCGACAAGAATTCAGACGACTTACGTCATACGAACAAATGAATAATTCACAATATTTTTATCAAAATATTTAAGAAACTGCAACTGATAGTAATAAAACTATATACTACACTAAACGTTTGCATTACATATTGCACTAAATTGCAAAAAATAATTGTTTTTAACGCGACTAAATTTCGAAAATTACGTTGACAATAAAAACAAATGTGTAACGTCAACCGTGACGTAAGACGTCTGAATTCTTGACGCGAGTATAACAAGAATGACAGAACGACTAACAAACAGCGAAAAACCGAATAACCATATATATTACAATCTGGAATGCAGAACAATCATAAAATAATGTTTGAAAAATAAAATAAAATTAATAAACTCCTTTTTTGTATAGGACCTACCTTTCTAACTGCGTTGTATAATGCAACATATATTATTATTATTATATATTATAGAGATATATTTAATTTGTTGGGCGCCAATTTATACCCACTAAACAAGAGACCTTACATAACATTTTAACAAAGTTGCATTCATTTTAAATATGTAATTTTACACTGTAAAGTAACTTCACGCTTGCTAGAATATTTCATATAACTGTTTTAACTAGATAGTTTGTTATAAGTGAACCGCAAAAAGTTTCTGTGACGTTACATATTAGTACTTGCTGCAAGTTATCACATAATTTACAAAAAAAAGTTGTGATGCAACGAAAGTTTCAAGATCTCGAAACTTTTCTTTAAAAAGTCCTATCAAAATTAAAATCTAATGTTGATATAAATTGTTTTTTATAACTTGTTCAAACATTGAATACTTTAAGTTATGGCAATCTTTTACAGTAATCACCGTGTAACATATGATGTGTCCAGCTTAGTTGTCTATGTGATGGTGTCTCATATCGGAATAGTATGTGTAAATTTCAAACAATCAACAGAGGCTGCAATCTGTAAAAGAATGGTTGGTTTGAGTGTAGTTTAAATGTAGTATGTACACAGATTTGTCTATAAGACAAGAGATTTTTCATATGGTGTACAAACGGTTTTATATAATGTATTAAATATAATTTAGTCTCTTTGAATCTATAGTTACTCTCAGATAAATTATGCATCAGCTAAACGAGCGGGTTAGTTTATAAATATTCTTTAAAATTGTGGAATATGCGTTTTTTAGCAAAATAACGAAACGATTCAGTTAATTATATGTATATTAATAGCCGACAGGTGGCGCCACTGATATCTCAGTGATACTGTGTAACCGAATGTTGGTAAGATATCTACAAGATTTGGGCCCTCTCAATTGGCAATTGGCACCACGGGCAAGGAAAATAAGGGAATAATAGATCCCTAATTTATGTTTGGCCACTCACATTGGCAGAGGAAATCCTCGTCGAAGGAGTTTATCCTGGGAGGTCTGGAGACAGCTACTATTTATTTCGCATATTTAACTGATCGAAATATTTCTTGTATGTAGTTTGAAACCACCAATCTGACTGTGTGAAAACAGACGTATTTTAAACTATTTAAAGCAAATGACTATATTTATTGGTAATTTCTTAATTAACTTTGTAGGCAAGGCAAAGTGCCTGGTACAAGGCAAACACATTTCAACATTACTGCGAACTTGCTCAGAAAAGGTGTAGCAAACTTTCTAAAATAATATTTCCTTGCAAAGTTTGTGGGTGGAAATTATAACTTTGTCACAAATCCCTTGCGAACTTCCTGTAAAAGCTTTTGCAACGTTACAGCTTGGTTTGTAAATTTTGAGAAATATTGTAGCAATTTTATCTTGCTTAGTGGGTAGTGATATTTAATTTGTGTTATTTGTTGTTTTTTGTTTTTTTTTTATATTTTATGTTTTGCTCGTGTTTAGTTATTTATTTATTTTGTATTGTTTTGTGTATAGGTATGTCTCTTTGCAAAAAAAATTGTATTTATTGGGCTACAAACCTGTGTAATATCTTTTCTAGCTTATTCACCTACCCTGGCTGCTTGTAGAACATAGACTCTGATAGTCGGTTCGTTCGTCAAGTCAAATTTTATTTACACACTGTACCTTATTTTATCAAATAAATATCATTCCACAATTGACAATGTTTATTTCATAAGAGATTGTTGTCTAATACTTATTAAAGAATATTTTAAATTTTATATACATTTAATTTATAGGTAACAGATTTGCATATTGAAGGTTGCCTACCTTTAGGACTTAAAATTCTTAAAATTATAGAACAGTTTCTTAACCTTTCTTATTCTGTGGCATTCTATTTACTGATGTTCACTGATGCTGATATACGATATTGAGTGCATTCAGGGAACTCGAGCGCTAAAGCGCTTTACTGAAGCGATGTACTGAACAGTGCCATAATTTTCATGCAGCTCTTTAGCGCTTTATAAAGCCATGAAGCGTATACTTTATCCGCTTGATTGCTTTATTATTTGTAAAGCACACAAAAAATTTGTATGTTTAGGTAACCTAATCTAAAATTTGTATTTACTGTATTCATGCTGAAATAATATTGTCTCTCTGGTATGTCATTCGAAATATAGCCGAAATTTAGCATTAAACAGTTGCAGTAACACAAGAAGAAAGACAAAAAATATTAAATGGAAACGCTTAAGTCATTTTTCATCTAATACAAGTCAACGTTAATATTAATTTTGTTGCTAAATTATTCATCCCTTTTTGTAATGATTTTCAAATATAACAAAAATATATCATATTTAATAACTTCAATTCTGTTATTATATTTTTAACTCTATTATAGATAATATTGTTTGTATACATCTAATAATTTATATAAAAACCTGAAAAACAAATCATTTTAAATTTAACTTCTGCCTCTACCAATAATTAAAACTGAAATCGTAAAAGTAACTAGATAAGTAGTAAATTCGGATTAGTTCATTCAGTGTGACACATTAAACGCTTAATTCCCTGAACACAGTCATTGTAAAGCGGCCTACACACCTTGATGTATGCTGCGATGCAGGCGAAACCTGTTGCGATGCTTGAATCGATTCGATGTTTCACATCACAGGAACGGTAGGGTGAAGTTATTTTAACTACCTAGTGCGTTATTATTTGCCTGACGAATAAAATGAGGTACGTTTTACCAACACCAGTTTTATTACACGATCAAACGAACTTGTGAAGTCGATCGTAATTAAATGAAGCGCCTCGTCCTCTAGATTTACTTGTAGTACTTCCCCTAGGTACTAGATGACGCCACGTATTTGAAAGAATAAAATTTTAATATCGATCTCTACCTACTTTATCGATAGGCGCGTCATTATTTTTAAAGTATTTTAGTGTAATATTTTATTTTTTGGGTGGGTTAAAATCCGTATTATTTATGAACACATTCTCTCCAGTTGCTAATAAATAAGATTATGAAGGGTGGGCCTAGAGGACGAGGCGCTTCATATAATTACGATCGAACTTCACAAGTTCGTTTGATTGTATAATTATATTTCGCGCCTCGTCCTCTAGATTTACTTGTAGATATTTAAAGGCAGAAATATTGCACTGTTGTTTAATATGCAGTATGAAATACATTATTTTCCAGCATTCTTATTAGTAATTTTAGAAGTTATTATTAGTTATTTGTTGAAAACTGTCTTTGTAAAGTTGCTTACATTGATAATAGGCCTACAATAAAACTTGGCAAATGTATTAGAGTCTTTTGACCACCCTGCACTTGTTCTTATACTCTTCAAAGAAACACCTTTAGCATATGCCTGTAAAGTCGATGCATGTCTTGTCGAGTGTGCAGAAAAAATATTTGTATCCAGGCCGGACGCCCTCAGACAGTGTAGTATCCAATTACCAATTGTCTGTTTATTTTCCCTTCTGTAAGCTTCCTTAGAGGTGATGAATAAATAAGGATCTCCAACTGGTCGAAATTCTGAGGTTCGAGGTCGATATATTCCAACAGGGTACGTGCAGGACATATTTGATTTTCAGTTATATAAATCTTAGCCCCTTCTCTGGTGAATACGATATCCTCTGGAAAACGTATACTACCCATCCTATTGATGTAGGATATGGCTGTCGTATTATTTACCCTCAGAAGAATATTTACAGACTGTATGTTTTTTACGAAACATTTTATCCCATAGAAAATTGCTAAAAGTTCGAGAAAATTAATATGTTTCTTACTTTCGTATTCATTCCACCAGCCATGAGCATAATTTCCATTACAACATGCTCCCCATCCAGTTTTGGACGCATCTGTATATATTACATAGTGAAAAATATCTTGTTTGATCTGATTTTTACCAGAGTTGATGTTAATGGACCACCAAGTTAAGTCCTCTTTTATCCAAGAAGAAATATTCATAATCCCGTCATAATTATGAGAAGAAATATTTAATGCTAAATAGATTGCTCTTTCTAAACTTTTGACATATAACCTCCAATACTTCAGAGCTGGACAAGCAGAGACTAGTAGACCCACAAAACTACAGAAGTTACACATATTATCCTAATATAAGTACAAAAAGAATAACAAAAATTTTAAAGTACAATAAGGAAAGAAAAAATAAATAAATAAATTTAAATAAATTTAGCATCCACAGAAATTAACCTAATTGTTAAATAGATAACTGTCAATTCTATTCTTGAATAAGTACACTGTTGGCGAATCTACTATGTCCTGAGGTAATGAATTCCAAGTGTCGAAGACTCTGTTGCTCAGAAAATGTTGTATGGTACGTGTTTTGAAGTTCTCCTTAAGTTTTAAAGAATGTCCACGAAGACGAGTGTCTGTATTGAGTGAAAAAGCTGTGCCTAAGTTGCGAAAATTGAATTATAAAATACGGTAAAGTTAATATTAAATCACCACGAAGACGTCGTTGATGAAATGTCGTGAGATCTGCAGATATTAATCTATCGTGATAGGACGGCCGGACAGGACCAAGGGATAATCTAGTTGAACTTTTTCCAATATATCTTGGTCCCTGATGAGATCAGGACACCACACTGGTCCCGCGTATTCAAGTATGGGACGCACATTGCTTTTGTAGAGTCTGCAGCACGTATCAAAAGATAAATTTGAAAAAGCTTTTCGAAATAAAAACAGTTTAGTGTTCGCACGTTTACACACAGTGGCGATATGATCACTCCACGTAAGACTACTATTTATTATTACTCCAAGGTCATTATGCGATGACACACTTTTCAGTAGCCGACCATTAATAAAGTATGGAGAATTTGGATTGTTTCTACCAACATGCAGAACAACACACTTATCTACGTTCAAAGGAATAAGCCAGTCAGAACACCAAATCTGAAGGTTTTGGTAATCGGTCGTGGGATCAGCGTATATTTTAGTGTCATCAGCATAGAACGATAACGAGCTTGTGGAAAGAAATTGAATGTCACTTACATAAATAACAAATAATAGCGGGCCAAGAACCGAGCCTTGTGGGACTCCACTTGTAACTGGTCTTACCTCAGAATAATCTTGACCAACTCTAACCTTAAAAAATCTGTCATCAAGGAAGTCAGCTATCCATCTATTCAGGTTACCACTAATTCCTAAGTGATTTAACTTGTAGAGAAGTCTACGTTTGGGAACTCTGTCAAAAGCTCTATAGAAATCCAGATAAATAATGTCCGTAGAGGCTCTGTTATCTAGAGCTCTAGACCAGTCATTTACACAATGTAATAAGTTTGTTATAGTGGAACGGCCTTTTACAAAACCATGTTGTTGATGTGGAATAATGTTCAAACGCAACAAAAAATCAGACATATGTTCTTTAACAATAGACTCCATTATTTTACATACAATCGGCAGCAGACTGATTGGGCGGTAGTTATTAGCATCGAGTTTATTGCCTTTCTTGAAAATCGGTATAACAGATGCAAGTTTCCAGGCTGGCGGTATACAGCATTGAGTAAATGAGGCATTCATTATTTTGGATAAAGGATAACATAGAGTTTCGGCACATTTCTTTAAGAAGAAGGAAGATAAACCATCCAAGCCCGGTGATGAATAGCTTCTAAGAAGAGTCATTTGACGTTTTACTTTATCTGGTGGAAAATAAATGTCACTGAGTGATGACTGTACTTGATGGAGATGGGGTAGCCAATTGTGGAAATGTATCGTACTGCGGTTCGTCTGTGAAAGATTTAGAAAAGGACAGAACAAAAATTTCAGCTGAGTCATAGTTGGATGTGCAAAGACTACCATCATGTCTCTGGAGTAAGGGAATGAACATCTTAGAAGAGAGAGAGCAACGAATATATTTATATCCAAAGGTTTCTTTTATTTTTTTACTGTTTTAGAAAGGTATTTTAAGCTAATATAAATCAAATCTCCTACAATTCCTATCAATGAAGTCATATGTATGTTCTCTGATACCAAACATCTAGGTATGCTAATGAACAATTCCACAGACAAAGCTCTATTTAATAATTATCTAAAAAAATAATCTAATTTACTCACTCTATAAAAATCTAACTTCACTTTTTTGGCAGTGGGAACACGACAAATTCAACCACAATAGATGAGATCTGACCTATTTCTGCATTTTTAGGATTGCTTCTTCAGGTGGTCTCCTTTAAGTTGAATCAAATATCTGACTATAAAAATTATTATAAAAATTAAAATTATTTGAAGTTAAATATCGACAATGACAAAAAAGTGACATCCTGTCAATGAATTAAATAAGACAATACCTACTTGAAAAATGTTCACCTTTTATGTAAAAGTTTTTATATATTTTTAGGTATTAATAATATTGTGTGAAACTAACTACTCAGTGGACAAAAGCCCCAACCTGCGTTGTGACACTTCCATGGTTTTAATTTATTACGAAAAATTTTTCGCTGTCTAGTATTATCTGACAAGTAACTCTTTGTAATGTTAAGAAAATTACCCAGTTAGCCAAAATAGCTTCAGAAGTACCAATAAAGCACTTATTAATATTATCCAAATACTTGTAAAGTACAGGCAAAATTCATTTGGCAAGTACCCCAGTGTCAGCCTAGAAAGTACTCCTTAAGTAGTGGTTCACAAGCTGTATGCGCGCGCATCTTGCTGAAATTAAGTGCATTTGAAGTACATATAAGGTACTTTTAAAGCATTGTTATTTCTCACAGATTGCGCGTTTTTAGTGATTTTTTTATATGTTTATGTAGCACCATTTCTGTACTTTTTTTTTCTATAAATGAATATACTCTCTACTCTTTATATATATATATATATATATATATATATATATATATATACAGGGTGTCCGGAAAATATGCGCACAAACTTCGGGAGCCTAATCTAGATATAAAAATAGTCATATAAGGTAGTGATGTGGGAGGTTGGAACCGTACACAGTGAAGCACTTGGAGATGTTTACTTGATCGTTTATTGCTCTGAACTGGTTACAACAAATGCAAGCGCGTTTATATAATTATAATTTTTAGCTGAACATGCATAATGAAATATATAGTATAAATGTTATATAAATTACTAAAAGAACTTTGATAAAAATAATATAAAGTTATTGGGACACTAATATAACTCCTCCCGACGTAGTGATGGCTTCGTCTCCTGACGATGGAGTTAATTCTGGTTTCTTATGGTTCCTTCTAGTAAGTTGTTGTACCAGTTGGGAACATCGGGTTGATCGCCTGATGTGGAGTGCTGCAATCATTGCTATGCATATAGTGAGGGCAATGGCAATGTATATCCAGTAATTGGTGGATGTCAGTGTGTCGATGGATTCAGGGGTCAATCGTGATAATTGACTAGTTTCTCTGGCTAGGTTGGCTAGTGAGTTAATGCTTGTGGTGTCAACTTCTTTCAGTTGTAAAGGTAATGCTTTGTTTACTGTTAGATTCCAAAGTTGGGATGTCTTTATTTCAGGTAATCGAAATATTGGTAGTTGAATTTCGGTTTTGGTTGCCGAAAATCGTTGATTAGCTATTACTGTATTACAGCCTTTTGGTAATTGGAGTATGGCAGGTTGGTTGATTGTTAATATTCCATCTTCACAATTGGGGAACTGCAATGTGTCAGTGGGAATTACTAGAACATGGTTTTCTTCTAGCATAATGACAATAGGTTTTGTGGGTTGCACATGATGCACTTGGCAACGACTGGGATCAGCTTCGGATAGTAATTGCACTAAGCAGCTGTCATCTTTTGGTTGACTAGGTGAGTTGCATAGGTATACATCCTCGATTTTTGGACACGCTTGGCTGGTGGTCGTGTAGGTTTTTGTACTCATTCCAAAATAAGGGACAAGGGGAATGATTGTAAGGTTCTGAACAGGAACTGGAATTAGGTGATAGTAGGAATACTGTTCTGCAGTTAGAATTGGCATGCTAATGACAAAGACAATTAGGTTGTTCATAAAATATACTGAGGTTCCTAAGTATGAATAATAATTTTGATAATATTTTAATTCTAAGACACTTTGGCTTCCGTACAATTCTTTAGCCTTTTCTATAATGTGCATTAAATTATCTTTTGGTAGAATTGAATTATGAACCAAATTCCAAGAAGCGAATACAATAGCGTTTTCTAATTCATCTAAAAATTCATTTATATATTGCAAATTCGTAATTGATTGCATCAGTACATTTTGTATGGAAACTATAGTAAAGAGTTGAGTTATCTGATCTCCAAATCTCGAAACAACTTGATTTATAAATTGTCGAATCGTTTTTTGATTTTGTACTAAGGTCGTTATAGTATTGTTATATTCCTCAATTAATTTGGAAGTCAAGCTAATTTGTGCTTGTAATTGATAGTCAAGTTTATTATTATTCTTATTTAATTTTACAATTGCCTTATTAATTCTTTTTCGATCAGAGTCATCTAGGGTTCCGAATAGCCATTTAGAAACAGTACCAAGTCCATTAATGAGTCCTCGTTTGTGTCGCGAGTTTTGCTTGAATGTTAGATTTTCTAATTTTGACTTGGTATTAGTCACTATCTGAAGTGCTTGTGTTATTGTTACAATTAGTCCTGTATCAGTATTATTACGGTTAATTTCGTTAGCTTTTCTGCCAAGTAAATATAACTGGGATCTAGTATTGTCTAGTTCGTTTTCAATCGATTCTAAATTTATGTAATGTACAAATTTATGTTGGCTAGATTGCGTTCTCATAGTTCCTAAATTTAAGGTCAGTAGTCCGTTATTAATAGGAGTAACTTTAATTTGGCAAAGGATTCTTGGTATGGTTAAGGTTAGGATAAGTAATGAGTACGTCATCGTCATCTTTCCTAAGTTGTAGGTGTTCCTGGAACAAGGATACGTTTCTTTTTTACTCGTTTTTTATGATATGTGCCTTTAGATGTTTTGACTTTTATATTTTGATCGGCCTCTACGTTAGTCTTGATAAATCGCGGATTAGTTTTTCTGCGTGTTTGATCATTTTTTATAAATATTGTATCTCCTTGATTTAGATTTTCAGGTATGGTGGTTTTTTGATTTAAGTTCTGCGTTCGTTTTTCTTTTTCTGATGAGATTTTGTTACGGATATTCTGATATAATGTTTGAGAATTCTTAGCGTGATTATTAACGTAGTCTGTTGTTATATTTTCTTCGTTTATGTCAAATGGTATAGTTTGTTTTAGATGACCGAATAAAATTTCGAATGGGGTGTGTTTAGTGTTACTGTGAGGTGTGTTATTGTAACCCATTATTGCTAGTTTCATTAACGATTTTACATTTTCGTGGGGTTTTTCTTTGATTAGACACCGAATTTGATCTAATAGGGTCGAGTGAAGACGTTCTACGGGAGAATTAGATGTAGAATTATGTAAAGTGATGTAGTGTAATTTAATTTTGTGTAATTTGCAAAAATCTGAAATTATGTGGTTGCGGAATTCTGTACCGTTATCACAAATTATTTCATTAGGTATACCGACAAATGATATGAATGTTATAAGGGCTTCCATGACTTCGATGGCTGATTTTTGAGTGACAGGTATTGCTTGTGCGAATTTAGAAAAGGGGTCTAAGAATGTTAGAAAGGTATTGTTGTTGATGAAAAACAGGTCAATGTGAATAATTTCTAGGGGTTTTGAAGGAGTATGAGTTATTTCAAACGGTGGGTTTTGAGGTTTCCTTTCATATTTACAAGTTTGACATATATTGCAAGTGTTTATATAATTTTGAATATCTCTAACCATATAAGGCCAATAATAATTTTTTGTTAGTGACATTAATGTGGCATTTATCCCTTTATGTTGGGTTTTCCCTTCGTGGTGGTATTTAATTTTTTCATGTCTTTCTTCTTCTAATTGGATGTCGGTCACGAATGAGTTTGAAATGGTTAATTTTAGTTTTACAAAATGAGTTCGTAATGTTCGTAAAATTCTTAGTTTAAGTAGGTCATCTCGGTTAGTGCGGAAAAATAGACAGTATTGTCGTTTAGGGTCAATAACATTTTTGAAAGTTTTTATGATTTCTTCTTCGGTGGCATTTGATTTGAATGTAATTTTGTGACGAGTAATATTAAAAATTGATTCGTGTATTGCGAAGTTTGCGAGGCAATTAGTGGATTCGGTGATAATAATTTGGTTAACATATTGATTTATAGGTTTTTCTGTAATGGGGAATTCTTGAATTGGGTTTTCGTGGGAAGAATGTACAGTAGCTGTTTCGTCATTGTCTCTTGGGTTTGGATTTTCGGGGGCTGTGATGATTGCATAAGGAATTTCGTCTTCGAAGTCATTCTGTGGTGGTTCTATTATCGATTCTTCTTGCATGGGTTCTGTTAGTGTGTCTAGGATTTCTTTTAGACTTATTTCGTCTACGTCTGGTAGTTCGTCTACGTTATTTAACATTGATGACAGGTCGTCTTCTAAAGTTGTTTTCTTGCTTCTTGTTACTACATGGACTTCGTATGGTTCTTTGTTAATTTTGATTCTCGAAAGTGCGTCTGCAACATAGTTTGATTTTCCTTGTTTATATTTTATTTCGTAGTCGAATTCTTCGAGATGCAGTCTCCATCTTATTAATCTGGTGTTTGGTGATTTTAAATTAGCTAACCATTCGAGTGGTTTATGGTCAGTGTATATAGTGAATCTCTTTCCGTAGATATAAGGTCTAAAATATTTACAGCTCCATACTATAGCTAGTAGCTCTTTCTCAATTGTCGAATAGTTGGTCTCTGCAGGGTTTAAGGTCCTAGATGCGTAAGCTATTGGATGGTTGTCTTGCGATAATACAGCTCCTATGGCATAATTGGATGCGTCTGTAGTTAAATCAAAAGGTTTTTCAAAGTCTGGATATGCCAAAATGGGTTCGTTAGATAATAATGTTTTACAATGTTCGAAACATGAGACATATTCTGGTGTTAATTCAATTTTTTGGTCTTTCTTTAGACAGTTAGTCAAAGGTTTTGTTAATTTGGCAAAATCTTTAATAAATTTTCTATAGTAACCTAATAATCCGAGAAATGATTTTATTTCTTTGTGAGTCTTTGGTATGGGAAATTTCTTTATCGCTTCTATTTTAGCTGGATTTGGTCTGATTCCATCTGGGGTGACAATATGTCCTAAAAATTCAACATTCTTTCTGAGGAATTCCGATTTATCTAGTTGGATTTTGAGGTTAGCATTTCTTAGAGTTTGGAAAATTCGTTTTAAATTATTAATGTGTTCTTGTAATGAAGTCGAAAAAACAATGATATCATCTAAATATACTAAACAAGTTTTGTTGATATGTTCTCGAAGGACGTTATCTATCATGCGCTGGAAGGTGCTTGGGGCATTCTTTAATCCAAAGGGCATTCTGAGAAATTCATAATGGCCATGCTCTGTGTTGAAAGCTGTTTTCGAAATTGATTCGGGTGACATTTCTATTTGGTGGAATCCTGAAGCAAGGTCTAGAGTGGTGAAATAGCAACTTCTGCCTAATTTGTCCAATATGTCTGTTATATTTGGTATGGGGTATCTGTCTGTTATAGTCTTTTCATTCAACTTCCTATAGTCAATTACAATTCTCCATTTCTTTTTACCGGAGGCGTCAGATTTTTTAGGGACTACCCAGATAGGTGAGCTCCACGGGGATATACTTGGTCTGATGATTTGATTGGATAGCATTTTTGATAGCTGAGTTTGCACTTCGTCTTTGTAGATGTGTGGATATCTATAGGTTTTTGTATGGCAAGGATTTTCGTCGTTGGTTTTTATTTCATGTTTGATTGTATTTGTAAATGGCAATTTTTCATCAGGTTTTTGGAAAAGGTCTGAATATTCTGTGCATAGTTGTATAATGGCAGATTGTTCTTCTTCATTCATATGGTCAGTTCTAATAGAATCTTTTATATTGACATGAGAATATTTTTGATCAAGGGGAATAATTTTGTAGTTGTAAATATCATAATTTTGTTCATTAAATGGTTCTGATTTTTGAGGTGAGAAGTCTATTTAAATTTGTTAAATTGTGGACTTCTACATCTGCAAAGTAATTTTCACTAGTTGATAAAGTTTCAGGAATATAGTATAAATTTGACTGATATTCGGGTATTAGTACAGGTCCATTTTCTACGACAACAGGCATTTTTATTTTTCTAATTTCTAACGGGTTTAGATTGTAACTTCTGGAGAAAAAGTCTTCGCGAACATGTAATGGAATAAGGACAGAATCATTTTCTAAAACTTGGTCTGAAAGGTTTATGTTTAATTTAGCATTAATTAAATCTTGTAATCCGATGAGTCCATCAAAATAATCATGAAAATCGTGTAATATGCAATTTATTGGTATTTGTGAGTTAAATTCTTGAAAAGGTGGAATGGTTGCTTTGTAAAGTGTTTTGGTTTGTCCTGCACAAGTCTGTAATGTAGTGGGGTCATGATAAATTGTATTTGGATAATTTCTTTCTACTATCATAGGTCGAATTATTGTAAATGAACAGCCGGTATCAATTAAAAATTTATTAGTTCTATTTTTGAATTTAATGTTAATGTATGGTAATGCATTGATAGCATTTATGTCGGGTATTTTGTTGGCTCGGCATTGGTAAAATTTGAATCTTCAGGTTCTTCAGTTTCTTCAAAATGTTGGTCGATATTGAATTCTGGCTCTTCTTGTACGTATTGTGTGACGTCTTCGTTTCTTTCTTGTTGATATGTCAAGTTATAATGGTATTGTTCCGTTGCGTATGGTGATTCTTGTTCAATTTCTGTGTTATGCATTTGGTTTACGCCGGACATTGGTTTTGGAGTAAAACTGTTATTAGTTAATCGTGAAGTTGTTGACATTGGTGTAGGTTTGTATAAATTTTGTTTTTGATTTAGTTTCCAAACATTTTTGTTCTTAGGTTGAGTACCGAAAGCTTGGTTGTTGTTAGGAAAATTTTGTTTAAATTCGCGTGGTTGAGTGTTAAAGGGTTGTCTGAATTGCGGTGGAATTGCATTTGAATTAAAAGGTTGGTTATTTCTAAATTGTGGTGGAATTGCATTTGAATTAAAAGGTTGGTTATTTCTAAATTGTGGTGGAATTGCATTTGAGCTTGAAGGTTGATTTACAAATTTATTATTTCCAGAATTTTGAATTGGTTTAAAGATAGGTTGAGCTGGTGGCTTGTTTTGGTATAGTCTAGCAAAGCTTTGAAATTCTTCTTCTTCTAGTACCTGATTTAAAGCTTCTTCCAATGTAGCGGGATTTTTCATTCTAATAATAGTTTGAATATGGAATGGCAGATTTGTAATGAACATAGTTTTCGCGATGTTGTTATAATTTAATATCTGCAAATCTCTCATTTGAATGTCTGAGAAATCGTCATTAATTTTAATAATAATAGTGGCTCTAATTTCTTGTAGTCTAAGTCCAAAGTCATATGGTCTTTCGTTTTTGTCAGGTCTCATTGATGTTAACTGGTGAGTTAAGTATTGTAAATCACGTTTGTCGCCAAAGGTTAATTTTAATAATTGTTCAATTTGATTCCACGTTGTTAAATCAGTTCGACTTGCGATTAAATTTTGTGCCCTACCTCGTAATTTATTTTTAACGGCTTGTAAAATTAAATTGTGTGTAACATTATGTTGGTCGTCTGGAAAATTTACGAACGTACCTCGTACTGCTTCGATGTAAGAATGTAGTACTAAATTGTTTCCATCAAAAATTGGTACTGTGTCAATATATAATTTTAATAACTGAGTGTCTAAAGTACGCCGCTGTATTTGTACTGTATTTGGTTCTGAGGAATTCATAGCTGATAAATTTCGATGTGCATCTTGAGCTCTTTGTCTGCTTGTTGACATAAATTTTAAAATAAAAGTATTGAATTTAGCTTTATGTTTGTAATAAGAGCTTCGTTTTTATTCTTATCTAATTAGGTGAGCAATGTGGTGTATGAAATACGATACAATGAACAATGGATGAGTTGTGTGTTGACCTTGAATTGTGCGGTCGCCTTATATTAATGATCAAACTAGATCAGTGACTTAACTTAAATGACAAAGTGTCAGGTTTTTTTAATCTAAATGACAAAGTGTCAGGTTATGCCAATCGGGCATGCGAGAACAGAGGAAACAATGGACAAGTAAGACGGGTTGAGTACTCACTTTGTTGTTCCAGAGGGTCCTGAAGGTGACTTGAAATGCAACGATGATAGCTTTTGTGGCACCATGCACTGATAGCGATGTACGAAGCACTCTCGTTCCCCTCAGCCTTTTCGACTGCGCCAGTGATGTGAGAGGTTGGAACCGTACACAGTGAAGCACTTGGAGATGTTTACTTGATCGTTTATTGCTCTGAACTGGTTACAACAAATGCAAGCGCGTTTATATAATTATAATTTTTAGCTGAACATGCATAATGAAATATATAGTATAAATGTTATATAAATTACTAAAAGAACTTTGATAAAAATAATATAAAGTTATTGGGACACTAATATAACTAGGTTATGTACAACTTTTTCGAATTCTCAATAATAACGAAGTTATGGCCTGTCAAAAAAAATTTTTTAATTTTTATTCCTGATCACCAGATCTTAATCCCATGGATTTCTTTTTCTGGGGGTACCTCAAGACGCTTGTTTATAACGGACCAATAAACAACATTGTGGAATTAAGAGAAAAAATAATCGAAAGTTGTAATATTATTAAACAGAAGCGCGGAATATTTTTTCGAACCCGCCAGTCATTTTTACGAAGAATTAATTTATGTATAGAAGTAGCAGGGAACCACTTTGAAAGTCTTTTGTAAATATTTTTTTATTAGTTACGTATTAAATAAATCCTGTTTTCGATTCCAAAGCACGCTTTGTATTTTTTTGTAGTCCTACGTGATCTCATGAAAACTTCAATGGCATTTTTCTCGAAAACGGTTACTTTTAGTGAATTGAAACAAGAGTACCTTTTTTATAGGATATTTAATGGGATTTTATTTTGGCATATCAAAATTAGAAAATAATTATAAATAAAAAAAATTTGACCAGAATTCTTACATGGATTGGAGGTTTAAAGGTGTTGTGGTTTTTTATTTTGAATTCTTTTTCATGTTTACGGTCCACTTTAATGCGTATAACAACTGTACCGAATTTGAAGAAAATCGGTTTACTACAAAAAAAGTTATGTCAGAAATAAAAATTAAAAAAAATTTTTTTGACAGGCCATAACTTCGTTATTATTGAGAATTCGAAAATGTGTTACATAAGCTTATACGGCTATTTTTATCAGTAGATTAGGTTCCCGAAGTTTGTGCTCATATTTTCCGGACACCCTGTATATATATATATATATATATATATATATATATATATATATATAAGTATCAGCACAAAAATAAAGCAAACAAAAATATATTTTCCTATTTATTTACAAATATTTCTTATATACTTTTATAACATTTTCAATCCTTCTCTGTTGCATTTCTAGCTAATGGATTTCTTCGAACAGCAACTAAATATAAAAGAAAGGTGTTTTAATTCTTTATAATCAACTACAATTTTACAGTACAAACAAGTATTTTTTTTTTATAAAACTATATAGGTATAGCCAAATTATTTTCTAGTTCAAACAAGATAAAAATAAATTATACTCACCCAGTATTAAATTTTTTGTATTACTATATGTCAAAAAAATGTCTTTATTGTTTTATCCTGTCCGATTTATATTAATTCATTCATTTTTCAATTCCATATCCTTGTCCCTAATCACTTGAAACATTGCACACTGGAAAAAATATATACAAATTTTATGAGCAGAGACCATCGTCAGAAAGTGTATGGCAGCGATATTTTGGCAGATCAAATCTGTATCACTTATAGATAGCCAAAAAACAATTTCAGGACATTGTCTTTTTGGTAAGAAATAACTGAAAAAAAATGAATTACGAGGTTATAATTTTGAAAATTTTTTTTCGAGAACTACATGCGACCGCCGAAATTTGACTTCAGATTCGGGATCAGTACCCTCGAAAATAGAGGGATAGAATATTTTTTGTTAATATTGGAGAGTTTTACGCCGTTGTAAATAATTATCAAATGTAAAAAATGTATTTATTCAGAAACTTGGGACAATACAAAACGACACTGTCGTCGACAGTGTCTACACAGCAGTCACACCACCCTGCCTGACGCCATGCTCTCAACCATATATTTTGTGCTCTCAACTACAATGGCTACTAACCAGTAGCCGAAGACGCCATTGTTTAAATATATAATGCACCTCTAGCAAATTAATAGAATTAAATATACATACCTTCGGCTCATGTTGATCATCAGCCATTAGACCACTTTAGATTTTGATTTTATATAACTAAAGCTAGTACTTGGCGTTGCATCTGCACCATAAAATTAAATATGTAAACACTAGCACTAGTGCGAACTAAGCAAAATACAATACGACAGGATGTCGGCTGGCTACCGTTTTGAGAAAGACTGCGCCACGACTGCGTTGATTACATTCTGCGCAACATTGCCGACTGGAAGCGGGAGTTTTGCATATAATTAGCGCACCCGGAATTAATGGCTTTTAGATTGCAATTTTTAAGCAACTTTTGTGTACTTCAATATTTGTACTTATTGGTAATGCTTTTTTTGTATTTAGTAAGTATAGTAAGCCAGTATAAGAATATTTATGTGCAATAAATGTATTTCAAATGTATTCTTAAATTTAAATGCTGGAAGTGGCGTACTTAGAAAACATTTTTAAAGTACATTCATTATAATGCTTTATTTATGACCACTTTTTTCACACTATTTGTATTTCGGCGCAATATGTGCTATCTGGGTACCCACATTAATAAACAGTTATCACCTAGAGCGTTATCCCAGTCAGTTAAAGCCAAGCAATGATTTAATGTAACAAAATCAGTTACTTCGAAAATAGTATAATTGTCTCGTTTAAACATGGGCTATTCCAATAGGAGAAAAAACTTCTACGGATGAAATGAGCCGAACATCGTTAATAAAAACGAGGTCGAGTATTGACGGCTTGTTGTTTTGACGAAAGCGAGTCGGCTCATTTATTAACTGTGTTAGATTTGAGCTTTGAATGAAATCCATAAAAAGGTGCTTTATGTTAGCCAGATCAGGAATAATTGTAATTGATCATGTTATGTCCGGAAAATTAAAATCTCCAACAATAACAGAATTCTCAAGGCAAGACAATTCGTCAAGTTTTTCTAGTAAAAAAATATTTTGGAAAATTAAAAACACTGTTAACCCTACATCACGTAATGTATCAGATTTGCTACGTCCAAATATAAATGAATGTATTTTATTGAAATAATGCATTTAAGCCTCAAAACGTATTGTAACTGATCTGCTACATTTCTAATACCAGGGATATAATGGGAGCGTTCGAGTTCTATAAGAGCAGAGCGGGCACAGAGCAGAGTGTACGTTCCTCTGCTCTGTATATGAGTGTTTGGGTATGGTGAACTACTCGAACGATGGCGGGTAAAAAACAAAGAAGCTTAACCTATAAATTGTAATTATTTTGTTATAATTATAATGGATTTAATAAGATTGCACATTATTTATATTGGAGTGGAAATGTTCTTTGAAGATGATGAAGAGGAGTATTCCTCAATTTTAGAGAAAGTGTGGGCTTTGCTGAAGAAACTGTTCCCAGTTTTAGTAATAAACAGTTTCAGTCACATTTTAGATTAACCCCATCAACATTTGAAAAATTGTTACAAAATATTCATTCATTGAACATTGGAAATGGGAGGATTGGGGGAAATCCAGAGGTAACTGCTGAGAAACAGTTATTAATTTGTTTATGGTACCTGGCAAATATTGAAAGTTTTAGGTACCTAAATTTATAAATATATTTTCCTATATTTTAGAAAACTAGTGTGTTTAATAATTTGTAGGGGTGTTGCGGATCGGTTTGGGGTTAGTAAGTCGACAGCGTGGCACTGCCTCTACAAGATTTGTAAAAAATTGATAGAAGTCAATGCCAGATATAAAATTATTTATTTTCCCAATGATCCAGTTAGATTAGATAATATAATAAATTCATTTAGAAACAAAGCTGGTTTTCCAGGTCAATTAATAAGAATTATATATTATATAATTACTTACTGTGGAGATTATTGTTCCAGGAATTGTAGGAGCTATCGATGGAAGCCATTTGCCAATTATAGCTCCAAAAGACCATCAAGCTTCATATGTAAACAGAAAAGGATACCATAGGATCCTCTTACAAGGTATATGTGATGGAAAAAAACAGTTCTTAGGCTGTTATGCTGGAGAAGCTGGAAGCATACATGATGCATGTCTTTTCCGCAGATCTGAAATAGGACGTCAATTTGGCGTGTTACAATTACCACAGGATAGTCATTTAATAGGTGATTCAGCATATCCCCTAGGCACAAAACTGATGGTACTATATAAGGATAACGGACACCTTAGTAACATACAAAAAAATTATAATACTAAACATTCCAAAAGTAGAGTAATCATAGAACAGGCTTTCGCTTTATTGAAAGGCAGATTCAGACGATTAAAATTATTACAAGCACTACGCCTGGATTTAGTACCTCTTATTATCATTTCTACATGCATTTTGCATAATATATATCTATTATATGATGACATTCCAGAGGATGTTGATGTAGATGCTGAAATCGACGAGGAAAGACTAATGAACCCAGAACACATTTACATCGCCGAAGACAATCATAATGAAGCAATTATGAAAAGGAATCGTATTGCTAATAATTTATTTGTTATACAGGGTGGTCCATAATGAGTAAATTATAGAGTAAACTGTAGATTGTGCACATCAAAATAATAGAATTTAATCAAACTTGTCTCACTAAAATGTTGCTCATTTACCATGTACAGGACAGTTAAATTGGATAAATCATTAACCAGCAATATTTTACTAAAGCAGCTTTGACTACATACTGTAATTTTGATGTCTCTACAGTCACCAGTCACTCTATGATCTCATTCATTTGGACTGGTCTGTATAGTATTGTTTAAAATAGTCATAATCAACACAATGTTTTTTTTACCTTTTATTTATATAATTTATTTTGTTTAAATATAAAATATCATTTATAAACTTAATTTTTTTTTAAGTGTACATTAATCATCAATTTTTTCACCAACTTGATGTTCCACTGAAATTTTAAATAATTTTAAAAACTTATCATATCTTGCTATCGCTTCGTTATGTCGTTTCTGTACCAAATTCTCAGCTCTACGTCTCTTTCTCATGACATTTGATATACATTTAGATGTTGATGGTTCTTCATTAGGTTCCACATTAAACTCATCGTCAACTCCTAAAAACAAACACAACAGTGACTGTATATATTAAATATGTTAACATTAGCCGACATTGCTTTATGTGAATTTATAATAAAAAAGACGATTTACACTTAAATATATATCAATATACTTACTGTTACTTGAAGCCTCTTTTAGAATAGATAATCCTGCTGAACTGCTACATACAGCAACTGGGGTTATCTCAGGTTTTTTACCCAGTAAATCGTCCATGGCATTGAAGAATTCCCATTGTTTTCTATCGCTGCCACTAGTATTATTATGATCCTTTATTTTTTTATAGGTTTTTTTGAAACCCTTCCATTTATTGTCAACCTGCTCTGGTGTTATTTTTTTTCCAGTAGTCTTTGTTAGCTGTGTTGCAATTTTCATCCACACTTTTTTCTTTAAACCTGAATTTAACATTTCTTCATGACTTTCTACAAGTCTTATTAATAATAAGACCTGTTGTGGTGCCCAACGAAAACTGTCTGCACTATCGGTATGTGTATTTTCACTATTTTCTGTAAGGGCATCCTGCGTTTCTTGTTCACCTATAAGTAGGTAATTATTAATATTTGTATAAGTATTTAATTAAAGTACTTACTTATTAAGTGGACCAGTAACCCTTGCACATACTCTATGTCTTAAAATAGAATAGAATAAAATAAATTTTACATTTATTTTTTATCTTACCTGCTTCTGCTCTTACCGCATCTTCCGGAGATACCATACAGTTATACGTAACATTTGTTTCAGGATCTAATAAACTTATCGCTACTTGGTCATTCATATTTAAAATGATCCAGGTCGTTTTTAAATATTTCTTTTGTAATAGATTGAACAAGAATGTTTTTGTAATGTAGGATGTGTTTTTTTTCAGGTTATATTTTAACGGTTTTAACTGACTCCCTATGCTCAAATCTGAAAGCACCGATAAAAGCGAGCGCGCTCGGTAGGAACGCTCTGACCCGTTTCGAACGCAATAGGAACCACTCCGAGCTTCAAAAAAAACGCGCAGAGTGTACCCTGAACGTTCGGAGCGTCAACTCGAACGACCCCAATGTCTACAACAGAGAAATAGTAAATATTTTACTAGTAGAACTTAAAGCAACAGGTGGCGATACCAGTACGGTTGTTTACATGAGTGTGTACGAAACTGTGTTATGGAAACTGTCAATTTTTATTAGTTTTTCAGGCATTTAATATACAAATAAGGTAACACTGCTTTAGTATAATGTTATAACAAATTTTTTTGCTAAATATTGCATAATAGATCTTGCTTTTCTACATAAATGGTGTTTATTTCTAGGACGTATCATATCTGCTACATAACAGTTAGAGATAAGTTTAAAAACCATTGGAATGGTATGCTGAACATATCTGGGACAGTGACGACGGCTTAGATGATGACTGATCGGATTTAGAATCAGAAAGCTCAGATATAAATTTAGAAAATATAAATATTGAAAACATTCCTGTAAAATTTGAAGATGGATGAAGGTGAAGAGATAGAACCACAAGCCACAGATGAATTTTTAAAACCTCCTGAAGTAGAAAATTGCGTACAGGAAGGGGAAGAATCTGATGATCAAACATTAGCAGAAATAGCGAGGAAAATGATGCCAAAGAAAAAGTCTTCAAATATTATTTGGAAAAAGAAAAATTTAGTTATAGATGAGAATGTTAGATCTTTTAGAGGAAATGCTCAATTATCTCCTGAAATTATGAATCTGAGTACCCCATATACATTTTACAAATATTTTTTTACCGACGAAATAATGAAAAATGTTGTTGAACAATCAAATTTATTTTCTATAGAAAAAGATCCTAGTAAGCCTGCGAATATTACTGAAAATGACTTACGAAGATATTTAGGTGTATGCTTATACATGTCTATTGTACACATGCCTAATCTTAGGTCTTATTGGGGACACAATTTAGGTTTTTTACAAATCGAGGAGGCAATGAGTGAAAAAAAATTTGAAAAGGTGAGACAGTTTTTACATTACAACGACAATAGTAAGATGTTGCCTAAAGACAACACCGACTATGTATAAAATAAGGCCAGTGATAAACGCGATGTTATCACGATTTCAAACTATCCCTCTTGAGTGTCATATATATATTGATGAGCAAATGTGTGCCAGTAAAGGCAGGCATAGTCTGAAGCAGTACATGCCTGCTAAACCACATAAATGGGGAATAAAGCTATTTATCCTTGCTGGAGTGTCAGGGTTTGTTTACAACTTTGAGGTGTATACTGGTAAAAGTAAAGCAAGTGAAGAGTTTGAATATGAAGAAATAGATATCGGAGTTACAAGCAACCTGGTTCAAAGGTTATGCCGTATTATACCAGCTAATCAGAATTACATTGTTTATTTTGATAATTTCTACACAAGTTTACCTTTAGTAACCTGTTTGGCCAAAAGAGGAATACTTTCATTGGGTACAATAAGGAGAACTAGGATACCAAATTGTAAACTTTCATCGGAAAAAGATATGAATAAGAAGGAAAGGGGAAGTTCCTGTGAATATGTTTGTATAAATGATGGTGTTGATATTTCTTGTGTTTGTTGGAAAGATAACAAAACTGTTTGCCTTCTCTCGACCTACACTGGTGAACTACCTAAAACAACTCTAAATAGATTTGACAGGAAACAAAAAAAAAAAATTGATGTAAATTGTCCAAATATGATTGTAGAATATAATCGTAATATGGGTGGCGTAGATTTGATGGACAGTCTAATTGGGAAGTACAAAATAAAAATTCGATCAAAGAAATGGTATATACGCCTATTTTATCATTTGTTGGATCAAGTTGTTGTCAATTCTTGGTTACCCTACAGAAGAGTGAAACAACAAAATGGAGAAACAGATATTATGAGACTAGCAGATTTCGCTCAGAAATAGCTATATGTCTGTGCAAAATAGGGATAGAAACAAATTCTAGACGAGTAGACCTTCCGACTTGGAACGTGAAATCCAAAAGAAAAAACAGCGTTTGGTAACAACAAGTTACGTACCTCCAAAAGATGTACGGCTGGATGAAACTGGTCACTGGCCCTTATATGATGAAAATCGTCAGAGGTGTAAATTACCAGCATGCAAATCCTTCTCCTTCATTAAATGTAAAAAATGCGGACTACACTTTTGTCTCAATAAAAATAATAATTGTTTTTTAAAATTTCATACTACATAATATTTTTGTACTTTAAACACTTTGTATCAAATCTGCACAAATAAAAATTTTAAAAAATATATATGTTGTGATCATTGGAATTTTTTAAATATTTTTTGTAGTGTTCTGAGTACATTTATTGCCTGAAAATATTTTTTTTGATATAAAACAAAAAATAGCGTGATGTAGGGTTAAGGCAAATATTTTATGTAAATAAACGCCATGATTACGTTACTTTATTTTTTGGTTCACATTTATCGAATTAATACCTGATGTCTTGTATTGAAATTTATCTGATTTATATTTCTTCTTGATGAAGTCATAAGCTATTTTTTCTTTTACATAATATGCATGGCTGAATTTATTTAATGCCGATTTAACTCGCATGTCAGGCTTAACCGATGGATGTAATAGATATATTTACACTCATGTCTAGTTAATTAAATCATATAGGTGATTAATGTTCTAACTTATCAATTTCATTAGAGCTATGCACCTCATCTAGGAATGAACTACTTCTTTAAAATGTTATGAATATGCTTGTGATTCCACCATATGTCACTACTACAAAGTCACTAATAAGACACTAGAAAGTAATTAATAATCCTTTATTATAATTTTAATTACTTGTTTGACTGCAAGAAGTACTTATTTATACATATAAATTACAGAAGACAGTCAATTATACAACAGATTACAACAATGAACTTATCATATTACTTGAACTAGCTTGGGGCAAATACCCCACTCTAGAGTGATAATGAGTTAATCATCTATTATAAGCTCCGAACTGTGAATCGATTTCCTTCTTTTCACCACTTCATTCTTGACAACTCTTTCGTGCAGTACACTAGCACACTCGTTACATCTTTTCTTAACTTCAAGAACTCTTTTTCTTTACTTTCCTGTGCTTAAACTGAAATAGAAATAAAAAATGTCTGGCATATTTTATTTGTTTTAAGTAAATATAAAATATACCTATAAATGTATACAGAACGAATAAAAGTTTCTCAGTCTCTTTTGTCTCGTACTGCTGGATACTCGTATACTACCAGATGACGTATACTAGGAGGGAACTCAGCTAATACAGGTTTTCTAAAAAGTATTAAATATATAAATATTTTTATAATTTTATAGTAGTCAGTTTAATTTAGCTAAATGCAAATACAAATTATGTTACCTACATAAAACACTCTTGTTTTATGTGGTGAGCCTGAAATACTAGATGTACAGGACTGGATAGCATTTTTTCAGAGCTTGATAACTTTTCTCTGGCGAAGATAATGCTATATTACTACTAGAATTT
Source organism: Monochamus alternatus (assembly GCA_037114965.1). Taxonomy (NCBI): domain Eukaryota; kingdom Metazoa; phylum Arthropoda; class Insecta; order Coleoptera; family Cerambycidae; genus Monochamus; species Monochamus alternatus. Next base: position 43,375,422 of record CM073428.1, on the reverse strand, counting down.
TCAGGAAGTGCACTGCAATTTATTATTGACAAAATTAATAAAAATAAAGAAGTAATAAAGATTATGAAACTACCTAGTTCTAATTCTCCTCATTCTTTTTTCTGAACATTTTCATTATTATTTTTTCTTTCTAATGGATAAAAACATCAATTTCAGGGGAAACTTCTATCCTTCGTAAATTTTGATATGGAACTGCAACATTTTTTAAAGTGAATCGTTTTCCTTTATTAAAATCTGTTTAAAGAAAATGTTGTGAATAGATATATTTTCTACGATTCCACTGTAAATTTGGATGATCTATTACTCCTAAAGTACGTTAAATCGTTCACCTCTCGGAAACTTAAAAGTAAATAAATTATTCTTAGACATGGCGTCTGCAAATATTTTAAATTATTTATATATACTATATTATACATAATATAATAGTAGATTAATGTAAACAATTACTGTTCGATCTTAATGTCACAAAAAAATATGTATGCTCCAAAGTTTTACCTACGGAATGTTACTGTAGTTCCTGTATCTGTTAGATGGGAAACGTTTTTACAATTTGGGACTATCTAAAATAAATATAATTATTATTTACAAATTTATTAATATTTTACATATTCATAAAATGCAATTTATCATTATGTACCATAGACGATCTCTGTTATGTACTACATATTAAAATATACCGGGTGTTCCCTCTAAGACTTTCAGTGCGAATATTTCAGCTACTATTGCAGCCAGTGCGACGAAATTTGGTATACTGGTGTGTAGAATTCGATGATGGTATTAGTTTTTATACAGGGTGTCCAGTTTTGCAGATAATCGATTTAAGTTGTTAATTTGTATTTATATTGAAATATTCTTAATTATGAACACATTCTGATAAAAAAATCCCGAAAAAATTTAATTTTATCATAAAAAACGCCTATAAAAAGTACCCAAATTTCATTGTTTTATCATGCAAAATGTGTATAGCCTTGAGTCCAATTTACACACACGCAACAACCGCATGGACAAACGTCAAAACGTAAAGTGACAGGAACTGTCAAAGCAAGTACGACTATTTTTGTTGGAATTTTATTATAAATACGTAACACCACGAGGTACATGGAATCTGCGTACGTATTTGCAATAATGCTAGTTTTGTTAAAAAAATGGAATTTAGAGGTTATTACTGTTTGCGTACGCTGAGCTTTATTCGGCATGAATACTCTGAAAATATGTGAAACATGGTTTCTTTAATTGTATAATACGACTATTCTCGGAAATAATTGGACGATCAAACGAACTTACCTGTGAAGTTCGATCGTAATTATATCAGTGTTTATATAAGTATAGTAGTCAACCGGCCTTAGTTGTGGACCATGTCGGCTAGATGGCGGGACTATAATATGTGCAAAATCTCTTAAACGAGCCCTAGACAAGTCAGTAAACAGAGTCAGTCTAACTTTGTTTTTAAAATAAAATCAGTCTGACCCTGTTTACCGACTTCTCTAGGGCTCGTTTAAGATATTTTGCACATATCATAGTCCCGCCATCTAGCCGACATGGTTCACAACTAAGGCCGGTTGACTAACTATACTTATATAAACACTGATTATATGAAGGGCCTCGTCCGAAGAGATCACTGTAATTTACATGTAGTACCGTCTCCCGATGCTAGGTGACGCCACATAGTTGAAATGAAAATTTTAACTATCTACCTTACCTACTGCGTTCACGGTAAGCGAGTGTCACAATATTTTGCTATGGGTGGGAAACTTTAAAAATATTTTGATACGGGAAGGGAGTGATCTCTTCGGACGAGGCCCTTCATATAATTACGAACGAACTTCACAGGTAAGTTCGTTTGATCGTCCAATTATATTACAGGGCCTCGTCCTCATAGATCACTGTAATTTACATGTAGTTGTTTAGAGAACAAAAAGCAAAATATTGTAAGGTGTGGATTGTATAAAATCATTTAAAAAATATGATTTTTTTTTATTGTATTAGATATAAATACATCTACGTTCTCCTTAAAATAGATTCAGCAAAATTGGAATCATTTATTGGCCTATGATAAAATTTAGCAAACGTTTCCGATTTACTTGACCAGCCTGCCGTTTTGCGGATTAGGTCTAATGAGACTCCTTTCCTAAAAGCATTCGATGTGGATGCATGTCTGGTTGAATGAGGTGTGAAGATGTTTGTGTCCAGTCCCGCTGCCTTCAATGTGTGTGAAATCCATCTCCCTATGGTGTCTTTTGAAGCTCTTACAAACGGTTCACGAGATGTTATAAATAGATAATTCTGATCTTCAGGTCTAATCTCTGCAGAACACTCAACATATGTTAATAATGCCGATGCAGGGCACAGTCCGATATCTTGAGTGAAGAAAGGTATATCAAGACAGGGCTGTACTCTATTTACCCCTGACGATTTTATTGACTCAGAAATATAAATCTTTGCTCCCTTTTCGACAAACCATATGTTGGAAACCCTAATTAAGAAAAGGGTCTGTATTCGATGACCTGTTACAAGAGCCAGTAAGGTTGCTACCTTTTTTGAGAGATCCAACAGAGATAGCTTATCATTTGGAGCCTGCGACTTCAAATAGTCCAACACAATTTGGGGATCCCATGTTATATTATATTTCGGTCTCTGAGGCCTTATTTTTGATATTGCTTTCAAAAACCGTTTCATTCTTGGGTCATTAGCGATTTCTCCCTGTAAAATTAGCGACAATGCTGATCAGTGAGAATTGAATGTTCCATATTTGCAGGACTTTGAATCTAACTGAAACTGAAGGAACTTAATTACCTCTGAAGTATCTGCCTGAAAAGGATGAATCTTGTGTTGGTTACAATATGACCACCAAGCCTAAAAAGTTACATTATACTGTTTTATCGTGGCAGGAGATAAGGAATGCATCTGAGTGTCCACAGCACATTCGGGAAGTCCTTTTAGCAAAAACGCCTTCCGCATAATCTCGCTGCTACCAAGGTAAGGTTCGGCAGGGGTTGAACAGATCTGAAAGGAGATACTAAGTTAGAGTCTAATTTTAAGATGACCAATTCAGAAATTATTAGTCTCTTAAACAATGGGTACCAAGGCTGCGTGGGCCAGTCAGGGACCACTAAAATACCCTCTGCTTGGTCAGCTATAATTTTTCTTAAAACACGTAAAATTAACACAAATGGGGGAAAAGCATAAAATTTGATGCCGCTCCAACATATTGTGAAGGCATCAAGCGCCATAGATTCTGGATCTCTTAACCAAGAGACATATTTTTCACACTTATGGTTTGCTATAGAGGCAAATAAATCGATATCTGGTTGACCCAAGGAGTACGAAATCATTTTAAAAGCAGGGTTACTTATTTCCCACTCTGTATCTATTTGCAATACTCTTGAATCCCAGTCTGCTTTATTTGCCTTTGATTCAACATATGAGGCAAAAAGCCATAGTCTTCTACTCTCGCACCATTGCCATATCTTTTTTGATAGTAGAGCAGGTTCTGTATATTGTACACTTCCCATGCGGTTTATATAAGATAGAGCAGTGGTATTGTCCACTCTCATGAGAATATTAACTCCTCTGTAATCCTTGGCAAAACATTTCAAACCATAGAAAATTGCTAACAACTCCAAATAATTAATATGTTTCAATGCTTGTCTTGTATTCCACCAGCCATGTGTCGTTTGCCCATTACAATATGCTCCCCATCCCGTTGATGATGCATCTGTATATATGACACAATGAAATACATCTTCTTTTAACTGATTTCTACTCACCAGAATATGTGATTCCCACCAATTTGTCTGCCTTGTGTCAGGGATAGACATATTTTTATTATAATTTTGGTTCGAGTCTTTAAGAGCTAAATATCTTACCCTCTCAAGTGACTTTATGTATAGTTTGCCATATTTGACAGCTGGGCAAACCGACACAAGTAGACCGATAAACTGTGAAAACACTCTTATCTTGCAGTGTTTTAAGGTCTTTATTTTCTTTATCCATTTATTTATTTTTCTACGCTTTTCCTCAGTGAGTTCTAGAGTCATTTGAGAGCTGTTAAAAATAAAGCCTAAAAACTTACAACTTTGTGTGGGACGTAATACACTTTTTTCCCTATTTATTAAGAATCCAAGAGATTCTAAGGTCTTAATAGCCACAGATAAGCTAAGTCTACATTCCTCTTCTGTAGATGTACATTATTTTCTCTTAGGTATTTTAACACTGGCTTGATAATCTTAGTAAATACATAAGGTGCGGAACTTAAGCCAAAAGGAAGGCATGTAAAAGAGTAAAGCTTATTATGTACCTTAAATTTCAGAAACTTCCTGGAACTTCTATGAATAGGTACTAAATAGTAAGCATCCTTAAGGTCTCTTTTTGCCATGTAACTTACTTATGAGAGCCATTGCTATACGTGTGTCTTCCATCTTGAAGTGTTGTGTTTTTACCCATTCGTTAAGTCTTTTCAGGTTAAGTATAAACCTGTTTTTTCCATTAGGCTTTTTTATCAAAAAAGTAGGAGAAATAAATTGGTGCTTAGAATTTCTACATTTAACTGCAACTCCCATCTCGCAAAGCCTCTCTAACTCCTGCGAGATCCTCTTATCTTTTGAGTTAAACGTGTTGGAGGCAGCAAATTGCTGCCAAGGATTTTTTAGAAAAGGAATTTTATAACCCTGTATATAATTAAGGGTAACCTGATTGGTAGTAATTTCCTTCCACTTACTGTAAAAATTTTGTAGCCTACCTGCTACACTCACCTCTAGTCCTGGTTCTTCCTGTTCGAACGCTGTCTGTATGTCGACTCGAACTGTTTTCTGTTGCGGAGTTGCCCATAGTGTCTCGGGTCCCTCCTCCCCCTCGACGGGCCTTTTGAGTTTAAATGTGATGAGACCTTCCATTCAGACCTCTTTGTTTTATCAGTCAGAGCTGATGTTTTATTAATTTTTAAGTCTTTGCTTGACTTCTCTATATCCTTTGCTACTTTGAGCCGTTCTCCAAAATCTGAACCAAAAAGCCTTGCATCGATAGAGCTGGTCCTTGCTGTGTTCATAGCAAGCTGATTTAATTGAGGGGTTAAAAAACTTCTTCTCTGGGTGGAAAAAGTATGAAACAAGTCTGTCAGTAGCTTACCAGAATCACTGAGTATTGGTATTAGAGATTTCGCCAGGTCACTTTCGTCTACTAAAATCATACTTATGGCCCTACCTAAACCAGTTACTCCTGCACCTAACTGATTTTGCATAGCAATCTGATATTTATCTTTTTTCAGAGATATGTCTGATACAGCCTGAGCTATTTCAGGGTTTAAAGTAGGTGTCTGCAATGCAGGACAGTTAATTGGCACTGGATATTTTGCTATAAGCTCTAATTTACTTTCCTTTGATAGTCCTTTAGCCAATATGTTTTGCCATCTTGGAGATAGTGCTTTGTGGAGTTCAAAACCCTCAGTCTTACCATCTTCTGGATCTTCACCCAAGCATTTTAAAACCTCTTCATCTAAACCTGGCTCATTTACCACTAATATACTGCTGTTGATATTAAGTGGAGCATTTTCTTTATCATCACTTTTGTGTGAAGTTGGAGAAGGGGTAAAACCTTCTGAACCATTATGAGATGTTGTAGGAGGGGTAAAACCTCCTAGACCATAAGATGTCGAGTCACGAGGACTGCGAACTGGTGTCGAGCTTCTTGGTATATACCTTGAGCTTCGAACACCCCTTGGGTTGTACTTGCTCTCTTGTAGAGTGCAAACCACTGAGCCTGCTACTATATGGCTTAGACGCCCGCTCTCTTGAATCTGAAGATACATTATTGCTCCCAAAATGGCGCTCCAATGCTCTTAGCCTTTTCTCCAGCTCTCGAGTCCTATCGCGCTTTGAACGCCTCTGTGAAGGCGAGGGCGACGGGCTTCTTTTCCTCTTATGTTTCCCCATGTTTTTATGCCTAAAAATAAAGGATTATTATTAAAAAAAACTTGTAATTGTAGTGTAGATATGCGATCGCCTAGCACACAAAAAACGTAATGACGCTTACCGTGAACGCAGTAGGTAAGGTAGATAGTTAAAATTTTCATTTCAACTATGTGGCGCCACCTAGCACCGGGAGACAGTACTACATGTAAATTACAGTGATCTATGAGGACGAGGCCCTGTAATATAATAAAAGGGATAAAGGACAATCCCTACGAGCAGAAAACTAAATTTATGAACCCGTCACGCCCTTGACTCGCTGCTTTAACTGTGGCTTTACTGTTGTTTCCTGTGAATATTGCTGCAGAGCGCAGACGCAGAGCCCGAGAGTCTCGAGACCCGATCGATATGTAAACTTAACTTAGAGTTCCAAATGATGAATATAATGAATAAAGCCTCTTCAACAAGTGGTGAAAATGTTTTAAACAATCACAGACAAAAATGTAATGGATTCCTTGAGTGAAAGCTTCAGTTCCAGTATTACGAAAATATATCTGTTATAAAAATTACTCCATATCAAATGTGAGTAAAATTTCGAGCCATATACCTAGGTGTGCTAAAAATTACATTCATACAGTAAAAAGCTTGATAGTACGAGATGTGTAAGTACTAAGTATAACGATTAATAGGAACTGAAAGACGAAGGAAAAATATCAGTGTAGGTAATTATAACTTTGCATATTATTTTTCGCCTTTTTACATTGAATATGAGTTGTAGTTTCTTGTACTTATGTTTCATATTAGCTATTTCATTTCAAAGAACTATGGGGTTAACTTTATAAGAAATAGCCCAGTTACGCAAAGGCTAGGATTATATTTACCTAATTAGTTTCAGATGGAGAAGCTATTGGGGGCTTACTTTCAAGAATAGAGATGAGGAAACATATTTCAGTATTTGTAGGAGAACAGAATGAATATAAACATATTTATTTCACCTTGTGGTGTGCAGAAATTAAAAATGTCTACGAAAATGTTTCATTTCACCTCTAGGTAGGAACCTAGAAAACAAAGTGCTGTTATGGAAGCAGGTTGACATACACAACTATGTTAATCATTGATTAAAATATTCGATAAGATACTGAAGAAGCCAGATGCCAAGATTAGTTTATATTCGTGCGACAGATGAGAGACGAGGAAAATTTTGCTAGAACACATTAGACTTTACGTTTTGCCATAAATAAGAACATACCTAACTTTCTGTACTTGGTTTACTTATTTAATAAAATTAAAGTTTATGGAATGTGTAAGTTGAGTGAATTAAATAAAAAATGTAAATAATGCAAGTATGACGGAAATTAAAGTTTCTTAAATTGTTATTGTTTGTATTTATTATACACTACAGCAAATATTCCTTGTGTTTAATAATTCTATAATAAAATTAACATGTCTAAAACATAAATATCAGTGAAAACTGTTTATATTCATTTCTTAAATAAGGTAGGTATAATTTTAAGCATAAAATGATAGATAATGTAAAAAACTCACTTTGAAAAGTATTCTACAAGAAACACATTTTCAATACTAAATGAATGATTTTTTGTATTTTATCTTAATTATTATTCAGTTGTAATTAGCATAATTTCAATTAAAAAGTAATACCCTTGAGTATTTACACCAAGAGAGTCAATCCTTAATAAAGACCTAAATAGTTATCATAATTCCTGTTAGATGTCGTACTGTGTAACAATACAATACAATTATTCAAACGAAGGAAATAAAGCGCTACTATTTTAATCTGCAAAAAACTGTGAAGGCGTTTCGAGGGCGTGGCCGCGTGACCCTTTTTCATATACCTGCCTAAATAATAAGATTGTGGCAATATATTTATATTCAAACCACAGATCATAAAGTTTGAAACATAAGCAGTTTATTTTATTGCGTTAGAGAAGTATGAATATGAACTGTAAATTAATTTAAAAAAAAAAAACAGAAAAATAAGATTGTTAAAAGAGTTTTCAGCGATATGCCAAAATTTACATTTTCTGTTTTATTTACTTTAACTATATTAAGATAATTCAAATGAATTCGACATACCTACTTCTATATAGACATATAGAACTGCAGATTATCGTGTGGGTTTCTCTTACTGCATAAGATGCATTATTATTTTGCGAAAAATTCATTAGTAAAAATTCTAAAACACCAAGTATCTTTTTTCAATGTTTGATCTAAGTATAATTTTGTGATGGTGTGAAATAAATATTATTTTGCAGTCTTTTTGAAGAGTAATTTTTAAATTAAAATTAAATTAATTTAAAAATTCAAATAATTTAACATTTGCGCATGCAAATTTAAATAAATTTACATGCACTAATGTTTTTAGTAAAAATAATTTGTGAACTTTACAGGCCTCATCAGAAAAGAATGTGTTTCATGTGTAGTTTATTATTTTAAGTATTATATAAGGTGATGTGCCAGAGTAGGAATGACAGTTTTGGAGCAAAATGTGAAGATATAGCTAAATATGCCTTACTAAAATGTTGCTGTGGAAAAAGATACAGGTTTTCATATTTTTTTTCATTTTTTTTTTTAATAACTAGGATCGCTCAACCGATTGTCATCAAATTTGGTAGGGAAACATATTTTAAGAAAAGCAATCATAATTTATGTAGTAGGTACCTATTAAAACAGATATTGCCAGATGATGACAATTTCTATCTTATTTTTTGTTAACGAAATTTCTACCGTTTTCCAGAAAACTGATCTAAAACAACCAAATGTATTTTTCGACGTGAGGAAATCTCTTAGGAGCATTAGAACATTGCCATATTGAAAATTTTCTGTAATTAGCTGTAATAATTAGTTTAATTAATTAAGACATGTAGAAGTAGGGAGAGTTTGCTCAAGGGCTAAGTTGTTTTTACTGCTCTGTTGTTATTTTTGTCCATAAAAGTAAATATGTAGATAGTTTTTTTTTCAAATATGAGTTTTTTTCCAAAGTTACTCTGGACATTTAAAAAAAGTAAACGACTCATTGATACCTACTAATTTTTTTGAATTAAATTTCAATCAGTTGAGAGATACTTGCGTTAATACAAAAGAAGAAAACACAATTAAAAATATTTCAACTTTGACACCTTGTATCTTTTTCCACAGAAATATTTTACGAAGATATATTTAGCTATATCTTCATATTTCGTCCCAATGATGTTACTCCTCTTCTATGCCCCCTTATTAATGGCCCACCCTGTATATTTTTAATGACACGTATTGAATGACTTCTTCACTTGAATTTACCAAAGCTGAAGGAGTATGATAAAAGTGTTATCTGGCAGTTAATATATTTTAAGCTTTGACATTCATTGATACGCGAAAGTGAATATGAACTGGATAACTGCACTTCTGTATTTCTTTTTATTAAAAATCGTGATGAAATTACTATAATTACTTATCAGAATTCAAAATCTATCATTATAGTCGATTTTCGCCTTGCGCGGAAAAGTTTTATTCCTGGAATGTTTCATCTAGTTTTATTATATTTTAAAAATTAACATTTATTTGCTGCCTGCTTCCTCATGACTAACACATTCACTTAATAATAAAATAAACAGTAATCCCATCGAATGTCATTAAAGTTATGAATTTTAAGTACATACAAGCTTTTGAAATAACAATGACACTCTCTCAAAACAGTTTTTGAACTTCTCGAAGTTCTGAGTAGAAACTCATTAAATTTATATTGGTAAGTGAAACAACTAATTACTAATGTTAAAAGTTGAAAGCAGATTTCATTATAAATACGTCAGCAGTTCAAAAGAAATAGCAAAATTGAATTTAAAGAGTGTCAATATTATTGCAAACGATTGTACATAACATAATATGTATGAACCAATCATCTTCGATGGGAGGAGCTTTCAAAATTATATATCCAAATTCATGTCATTTTAGTACCTAATATTGCGCCATCTATTAGCAAATAGCCCAAGCGTAAACGTTCTTTTTGAGATCGTTTCCCATTACGCGAGAGTTGGTTTCCCATTCAGGCCAACAAGGTCTCCCATTAAATTGACTAGTCTTAGTGCATATAGTCAAGGTTCAAATATATTATTTAGATTATACATATGCGCGACATCTATAAAGGGTCGTCGGAACTAAAACGGAAATGTTTCTCATTTCCACCACGATTTTAGACAGGAGCGTGTGAATGCGGCCTCAAGGTTCAGCAGTTTAACACCAGTTGGCGTTGAATAGAGTGGCGTATATTTCTCGACCGTATAACCATTTTAATTATCTAAAACATTTTCAGATTGTGCGTCCACATCTTGGCAACAGTGTATTTAGTTTATTTCCTGCATGTCTCCACCAAATTGAACCAGTCCTCTCTTTCCTCTTTTACCGCGGATAACTAATTTAACGCTGTTCAACATTGTTTTCTGATGGATTTTGAAAATTCTTCATAAATTTTAGAGTTATGGCCAATTCATATTTGGCTATTAATTTTATACTATTTATCACAACAAACGATAAATTTTTAAACATTGAGTAAATTTTTTGAAATTCAATTTCAATAGTCTTTAGCCAGTTCCCTAGAGCAAATATCAATATGCTGTTGTTCTCTATATACACAGTGATTTAACTTTAAATACAGAAATTGCAGGAATAGATAAATTGCCAAAAAATATGTGTGCTCTATAAACTTTTTTCCTGAGACACTCGGTATTAGACATACAAGGTGTTAAAGTTTACAAAAAAATATATTTGCTGTAATATCTTCATAAGTAGCATGCCGCTGGTTAAAGCCACGAGGTTAATATTACATTCAGTAAAAGGTAAAATTATTTGAATACGATGTAGTAAATTTCATTCAACGTCAGCGCAATATGAAGATATTACAGTATTTAAAATCAAAATTTGTGTCACCACTATTAGCGTTATTAAACTCCTAACATTCAGTATACAAATAATTATATTAAGTGTCAGTTTTTACCTTACGTAATATCCGAATACCTAATTATAACAAACAATACTTGTAATGAAGTAATAGTAATAAAAAGTTTTATTTTGCTCTACAGGCCTCGTTTAAAATTTGCTCTGCTTGCACGTCTTCCCCTCATTTCTTCACAATCACGCAGTAGATGTTCTATCACTTCTCTTTCTTCCCAACAGGCCCTACATCTTCTCTCACTTTCATCTGTCCGTCATTTATTATTTTTTTCCTCAATTGAATCTTGCTAACATTATCCTTTCCTTCTTACTCTCCCTCTTTAATTTTGTTCTTCTTTCTTGCCTTTCTATATCTGTGTCTCTTAGCTGTAATTCTTTCCTCATCTATCTGCCTCCAGTTCTTAAGCGTACTATTTTTGTGATTGCATACCCATTTGGTCGGAAGTATATCTATCTATCTGTCCCTATATTCTCTCCTCCTTCCTTCTTCTTTTCTAACCAGCACTGTTGTAGTATCTTGCAGTATTTCCTTCTCATTATCTTTTCTTCGTATTTTGCTGTTAGGTTTCTTGCTTTCACCCTCATTTTATCTCTTTTGCTTTCTTTTCTGACAATGTAGCCCGGAGTTTCTCTGTCTGTTCCTAGTATCCACCTTAGATACTTCTCCTGTACTTTTTCTATTTCTTCAAATTATATCCATCCTCACACATCGGCCCCATACAGGAGTATGTTCCCCACAAAACTGTCGAATAATATTAGTTGTCTCTTATGTCTGAATTTTCTTTCTCTCTGTCCCCAAGCTATCCCCATTGCTTGATTTACCTTCCTTATATTTATATGTGCTGCAAATGTATTCCAAAAATCATCAGTTTTGTGTTCTCCACATTCACTTGTCTTATCATCTGTTTCATTTCGTTCTCTTCATTTGCTACTATAATGATGTCATCTGCATATTATAGAGTACCCAAAACTTTCTCTGTCCCACTACTGCTCCTCCTGCCTGAGCCATCCTCAATCTCTCCTCAATGTAGCCAATAAATGCTGCAAATGAGGAAGAGCTTAGTGGGCGCCCCTGTCTCACTCCTTTGTTTGTATAAAATTCTGTACTTTCCATCCCGTTCACTTCACTTATCAGGTGTTTATCCACTCCTCTGTCCTTTAGGTGTTTCTACAATTTTAGTCTTTGTACATTATCAAAAGCCGCTTTTAGATCTATGAATAACGCATACAACTTTCCATTTTTTTTCTGCGCTTCTTTGTTAATTAGATGATGCAATATGTATACATTGTCAATTGCACCCTTTCTATACGCTGCCTGCCTATCTAGTATAATTTCTTTTTCCTCCATTTCGCCTTTAGTTTTTTGTATAGCAGCTCTGTAACGTTTTCTTTCCTGGTTTATCCCTTTTTTTTATAAATATGGGAGATTATTCCTTCCCTCCAGCTTTTTGGTTTACTCTTCCCTCATTGATAATTTCACAGATACTGTTTACTACAGCGTCTGTGCCGTAAATCCTGGCCTCATTTTGTATTGTGTCTAGCACTTTTTCCTTTCTATACATTTTTAATTTGTTCCACTATCTCTTCCCTATCTATTCTTTGGTTTCCATCTTCTATTTGCACACTATTTCTTTCTTCATATTCTTCGTTTTCACTTAATAATTCTACAGATAACTTTTCCATTCTTCCATTTTTATCTGCTCGCTCACTTTTTCCGTTTCTTTCTTTCTTTATTAATATACTTCTACGCTTCTGTTTCCGTTTTTATTTTCTTAATATTCTTCTCTTCTTCTTTCTCCTAATTCTGTTTATTTTCCTTACAACTCTTTAGTTGTTTTTCGCTTGCATATATTCCTCTTTTGTAGTTCTGTTCTGTCTCCATTTTCTCAGTTGTCCTCTGACTTGTCGATTCAGTTCTCTGCATTCTTTATCCCACCAGCTGTTTCTTTTATCCCTTTTAAGAATTTTCTTTTTCTCTGTTGCTCCCCCTATCCATTCTGTCAATTCCCTCATCTTCTCATCGACTGCCATTCCCTTAAAGCTCATCATCTGCGTTCTTCCTCTGTACTTTACTAATTCCTCTTTTCCCCATTTTGTTATTTCTAATTCCTCTCTTATTCTTGCTTGTATCTCTGTTGCTTTTATCACGTTTTCCGGCCCCCTTAAACTTATTTCCAAAGGCATATGATCCGACTCCACCCTGTCTGCTATTTTAAACTTTCCGTTTCCTCCCAAGCATCTTCATAGATTATTGCATAATTAATTACCGATTCTCCTCTTGGTCCCAGATATGTCCAGTTTTCTTTCTCGTCTCCCTCCTTATTTCCATTCAGTACATCCCATCCATTATCTTTTATTATTTCCTCTATTAATCTCCCCATTTTATTATCTATTTTATCTTTCCGCCCTTTTCCGACTCTTCTCTTCTTTTTGCCATTTCTCTCATTCGACCATTAAAATCTTCTGCATTTTGTCCTTGGAGCGGTCATTTACTTTTTCCTTAATTTGCGACTTCAAATCTTTCATCCCTGTACTATATACCGTTATTATTCTCCACGTATTCTTTCCTATGTTTACTGTGCTACTTATCATGCCTTGTGTTTTTCATTTCCTTATTACTTCTATTCCCTCGCGTATCCCCATTATCAACCCACCCTTCGCTCTGCCTTTCGTCTTCACCCTTTCGGCTCCTTGGAGTTCCCATTTGAAGCATTTTGGTAATTTGTACTTAATTTTTTCCCACGATTTCTCTTCTGCCCATGTTTCCATCATTCCCACTATGTCAAACCCTTCCACGTATTCCCAAAAGTATGCCTCCTTATTTGTTACAACTGCTACGTTCCAATACAGTGCTCTTGTCTTTCTTCCTGATTTTTCTTCCCTCTGTCTCATCTTTTTCCCTCAGTTTGTTCCTAAAATTACTTTCCTCCTTCTTATCCATGTAATGGATTAAAAAGTTAATACTTTTACACAACAAAATGCCATCTTTTTCAAATTTGAATTTAGATCAACTTGACACGTGTACTTTAACAAATGATTATGCTTATACAGTTTTAGAGAAACGTATTTATTATGCAGTGTTTTTTGTTTTTCTACTACACAGCGCGACGATAAATAAACGATTTTATAAATAAACTATTTTTTATGGTTTAAATGTATAAATATTTTTTTAATATCACGTTTAACATAATTCAAGATTATCTAGTCTGTCCTGTATCAAATAAAATTGAAAAGTTCAATGTTACCAATAATTGGTTAGTGAGCAAATTAATTATCTCAAACATTTCTATATCGCGTCGTGTCAGACCCAGAAAAGAATACACTATGTAAATATTAAAGCTCGAAGTTGCCAAGGAAGTGGCAACTATGTCGAACGTTGAAACATTGTTACTAAGTATTATAATATACTATTGGACGCAGAAAAGATACAAACATATAAACGTATATCGGACGCAGAAATAATAGCAAAATGTAAGGACACAAAATCATTGCAAAGTAGAAATCTTCTATTATTGAAGGCAGCAAAAAGATTTTTGTTATATACTCTGTATTTGCAATTATAAAACATTTAAGACGCCACCTATGTCTAAAAATATTTCACTATACTTTAACGGACGTAGAATCATTGTAATATGAAAAGACGCAGAAAAGATAAATGCATGCTATATTATTGCCTGGACTTCGTTAATTATGAAAATAAATGAGTGAATTGTATGACTTTCAAATGCTATAATAAACTGTGCGTTTGTCTGACTTGTCAGCGTATCTAGTGAAAACCTACAAGAGCTTCAAGCCATACATAGTATAATTAAAATGGTGGACTAAACATTAACACAAAATTATGCAAATCATAAAAATCAGATTGTGGATGACCTGTTGGAACAGTACTACATATAAATTTGAAAATAAAATACAACATTTTTATGCCAAATTGAATAGTTTACTGTCTAGTAGTGAATTAAAATATCTTTTAGTTTCTAAATGCGAACAAATGCATTTGATATTTTAAGGATTTACAGTATATTTAAATTTTAATTAATAATTACAGTAAGTAAACTTCTTCACATTATTTACTAAATCTTGTCGATATCGGAAATATTACAATAATTATAATCTATTTTTGTTAAAAATACGTATGCGCTTTAATTTATTTGCTTCTTTTTGTTCCTAGCTGATATACTTTTCTTCTGCTCGGTAGCTCCAAAAGAATTATTCATTCTTTTCCTTTTTGAAATAAATTTATCTTCAATTTCTGACAAAAGACTACTATATTCTTCTCCTCGTCTCTTCATATTTTTTTCCATATCCCTTTCCAACTCTTTTACTGAAAAAAAAAACTACTTTTAATGTTGGAAATTTGAACTACGACTTTAAACTCCTAATTCCTGGTTTAAAATCGGAATGTGGAATGATGAACTTATAAAAAAATAACAGCTTTTTGGTCTATAACATACTGAAGACAATAGATTATTAAAGTGAGTGTATTCGTACTATTTATTATTTATTAACTATTATTGAAAATTAATTTATTTTTGGTCTATAAACATACTGAAGACTATTAAAGTCAGAATTCAAAATTTCAGCAGACATGAGGAAAATGCTCGTTTTGACCTTTTAAAAAAAATCATTCTTTATATTTCCTCTATTATTTTATTCATATATTGAAAATTAGTCAATCAATGACAATGTTGGTAATATAATTCTTTAATCGGATTTTCAATATTATTTTAGCAATGAACCGAGCACAAATTTTGGCCCAAATTTTCTAAGAAGAGCCATTCCGTAATTATGTATCTTGATTCATACTGCCATTAGCTCCTTTTGAATTTTTCTATATGAAAATTAAATTATATCGTTTAAGCATTTTATGATTTTTTTAATAATGCAATTTTGAAACCAAAGAAAGTATATAAAAAAATAACTTTTCTGTTAGAATCGGTAGTAATAGTAACAGGGTGACAAGAGCCTGGAAATTAGGCCATAATTGGGCTTTTTTTGCCTACATTACTATTCTATCACCTCTCCACTATCTGCCTTCGGTCCTCCTCGAACCTACCCGACACTGTAATGAATGAATGAACGGATCTTAGTCTATGATAGGCCCCTCACTTTTCCCTTTGCAGCTCGTCGATACCAAAGATGCTATATGTTACTCCGCACAATTTCCTAGAAAATAGATGGGGGGTGTTCTTCCCTTCCCTACATTCCAGGCATAAAGGATTGTCTATTCCTATTAAACTTGCCTTCTGAATCTGCAGTATCTGTCAAGACCCTCCCAGGGACTTTCGACTGAGGTTGAGCAGCCACACTGTCCTAGATTTATTATTTTTACCTTTTCTGAAGCCAAACTGAGATTCAGATAATAGCCCATATTTTTCTATATAATTAACAAGATTGGTTTGTAATTTGACACATCTTCTTTACTACCATTTTTATATATGGGTTTTACAACAGCCACCTTAAATGCAGAAGAACATTCATCCTTTATAATAGCTTTATTTTTATTATATATGCTAGTGGTTCGGCAATATACTCAGAAATTTCTTATGTAGCTATTGTAATCCCATCAACCCCAGGTGATTTTTTATTTTTCAGATCTTTAATTATTTTAATTATATCTGACTTGTCTGTTGGTTGCAAAAAAATTGAATTATTTTGTTTATTTTCAGGAAATTTATACTGTCTAGATGAAATTTGGTTTGCTAGTGTTCTGCCAATAGAAGTAAAGAAGAAATTGAAAACATTTGCCTTTTCACCATCATCTGTTATCTCAGTATTAGCATCAGAGGAATATTACCCTTAGTGTCAAATTGCCTCCAGTACTTGTCTGGGTTCGCGTGTGTGGAACGCAGCCGTACTCATATGTTATTTAGTTTATGATCTATAACGTAATAGCAGGTATATCCGGCCGGTACCTAATTCCGGACAAGACATTTATTTATTAAAAGTAACTAACCTTTCCATCAAATTTTATATTTCGCGCCTCTAAAACACTCTGTCTTTATCTATCCACCAGTAGAGATTGCATTGCCAAAGCTTATGATGTCCATTTCAGTTAAATCGGCGCATGTGTAGTGAGTTGACGTATTGCTACTTCTATAACCTTAATATTGGACATATGAATAAACTGTTATTTAACAGATTTTATCAATTATCAAGTAAGTAATCTGTTTTCACTATTTTGATAAATGGTTTAGTTAAATAATAGTGCTGACATTTTTGCAAATCTAGTTTATATTTGTACAAAAAAGCAGAAACTATGGTGGCCGGAAATACAAACACGAAAAACGGTTTTTGCACTTAATTCCGACCACTGGCCGGTACTACAAACATTTTGCATTTATTTTAGAGCAGTATATACAATTAACACATTATTATCATGAAATACTAAGCTATTTTTTTTTAAGTTTATACCTATTTCTACACTTGGTTCTATTTCCGGCCTAGTGAAATGCTGGTTTTCTTTTTATTAAATTGATGCAATGCCTTCAGTGTAACTATAAAGTGTATCTTAAACTGATAATTGTTGTTGATGTAGTAAATGTGACTTTTTAATATTATTTATCAATATTTTTTGAAAATATAAACTTTTATGAATTTAACAACTTTCAATAACTGTAATACATACATTTACTTTAAATAACTTCTATTTGTTTACCACAAAATTAAAAATAGTTTCATAGACGGTATTAGGTACAAAATTTGAACATGTTTCTAATTCCGGCTAGGCAAATTTCATACCAAGTTCTTATAACAAAATATATTTCAAAATTTACAAATAAGGCTTATCTATTTCAGTTGAATAATGTCTGAGAAAAAAAGATTAAAGTATGCACCAGAAATGTTAGAGAACGCCTTACAACTCATAAAAAATGGTGGTGTTACGATACGCGGAGTTTCGAAAATGTTGAAAATTCCGAAATCAACATTGCAAGACAAACTCAAAAATAGATATCAGAGATCTGGAAACTGCGGCGCCCCAACTGTACTAACCTCTGACGAAGAGAAGAAAGTAGTAGAATGGATAATATACCTTAGTCAGTTAGGATTTCCTGTAACTAAAATTCAGTTGATTGAGACTATAACCAAGCTGGTGGAAAATCTCAACAGATCCAGTCCATTTAAGGAAGGAATACCTGGAAGGAATTGGTATGCAGGATTTTTACGGCGCCACCCTGAAATTTCCAAACGAGTACCTCAATCACTTACGCCAGTTAGAGCCTCAATATCAGAAAAAGGCATTAGAGATTGGTTTGCCAGAGTTGATAAATATCTACAAGACAATGATTTGAATGAAATTCTCCAAGATCCTGCTCGAATTTTTAATATGGATGAGTCAGGGTTCTACTTGTCGCCTAAAGAAAAGCAAGTATTAGCAAAATGTGGTTCAAAAAAGGTGTACAGTCGAGTAGTAAATGACGAAAAGGAAATGCTCACTGTGCTTTTATCTATAAGTGCTGATGGCAATTGGCAACCGCCACTTTGTTTGTTTCCTTATAAGAAGAGAGTTCCACGATCTATTTTCGACAAAATACCAGATCCAGCTTGGGGTGTTGGCCACTCCAAAAATGGATGGATGACATCGGAGGCATTTTACGAATATATTGCTAATGTATTCATACCGTGGATTAAGCAGAAAAATGTTACATTGCCAATAATTCTTTTCCTGGATGGACATAAGTCTCATTTTAATCTGCCATTAACCGAGTTGTGTATAAAAACAGGTATAATACTTATAGCGTTGTTGCCGAACAGTACACACAGACTGCAGCCGTTAGATGTTGGTGTATTTTATCCTCTTAAAAATGCATGGCGTAATACGGTTCGTCAGTGGAGGATAGAAAATGATGGTATTAAATTACGAGAAAATTTTGCCCCGCTTTTAAAGAAAACGTTAGATAAATCTGTAGCATCAAATATTATTCAAAATGCGTTTAAAGCATGTGGCATTTACCCTTTCAACGCTGACAACATTGATTATTCAAAATTAATTAAACAAATTGCTCTTCCTTCAGTTAATGAAAAGTCTATCAATACTGTAACAAAACAACTAGAAGTAAGCATTAGTAATAATGAAGATAATATAGTAGTTACAACAGAAATTGGTAATTTAGAGTTCAAAAAAGAATTAGAACAAAGATTAGATCCTGCATTACTTCAGCAATTTTTAAATACTGAAGAAGAATGGAAAGGCGAAAAGAAATTTCAAGGTTTGTATGAATTCTGGCTAAATTTGAAATTATCGGAAGATATAACAGATAATACAGACCATAACACAACTTTAGAGAATAACGGAGTAATTTTCGAAAATGAAAGTATACGATGCAATTCTGAAAGTTTAATTTTTGATTCGGATTTGTGGTTTGGGAATAGTGATGTATTGGATGCTGTTATAGAAGATGATGGTACAATTAAAATAGTTGGAAATGAAGCAGAGCTAGAAATAACTTCAGATCATTTTGACGTATGCGATGCCCTTACAAAAAATAGTGACATAGATAAAATTGTTCAAAACAAAAAACAGGATATATATCTGAAACAGTCTCAAGTAATTTTATAAATGATAACATGTTAAATACGTCGCCAACGATCGAGGACTCCTTAAAATTACAAAATAAGATTAACACTCCAGTTAAGGAATTAACTACTGAAGACTCTATGAAACGAAAATACCCAACTCCATTTAAAAATGCCCTCTTTTGGCCAGAAAGTACCGAAAAATCGGTAAAGAAAGCGAAAAGAGTCGTTCAAATGCAACCAACGGTTGCAGTTGCTGAAGAATACGTTCAATATCAAAGACGGTTAGATAAAGAAAAGAAATTAAAAGAATAAGAGAAGAGAAAAAACAAAAACTGCAAGAAGAGAAGAAGCTAAAAGCCGAAATTAGAGCTCAAAACAGTGACAAAAAGCTAAGCAAAGAAAGAACTGATCACGAAAAAGAAAATATACCGGAAACTATATCACTAGGAGCACATGTAATTCTGACATATGAGGGTGAACTATTTCCAGGTCTGGTAAAAGAAATTGATACTGACGGAGTTACCATTAAAGCTATGACTATGAGTGGTCAGAATTGGAAATGGCCTGAAAAAGAAGACATTTTAAAGTACGCGAGGAGTGAAATTATATGCCTAATTAAACCACCTCTATTAATTAATAAAAGGGGAACATATAGCGTACCAGAAATAGAGAAGTTAAGAACCAATAATTTAACTAAATAAACTTAATATAATTATTATTACTTATCTAATATTTTGTTTTGTGAACACAAGAACTACCTTAAATATACATTATATATTAGAAAATTTTGTATTTATTTTCATATGACAATCTTAACAATAACTGTAATGATACTTTGTAAGTTCATATATCATTAGAAAAATGTTACAAACCATAATACACATTATATCCTGTATTATTAGGTTCATATTTGAATGAAGACATGAATGACCGGAGTTAAGTACTTTAGTGGCCGGTAATAAGAGCAAAACAAAAATATGGCCGGATCTCTATGTACTCAGGCTTTTGCTTATTTTAGGCCAATATATTCATTTTCCATATATAAATAATTAGATTAAAAAAAAATAAACTTACTATTAAGATATGTTACATTATTTAGTTTTGTGATATGCAGTTACCTATTAAATACAATTATTTTTCTATACGTAACACGTATTTAAAGCAAGGTGATACTTTTGTGGACGGTAATACCTGCGTTTACGTTACTATAAATTCCATGCTTTCTTGTATCATGGTTAGTCTGAGGTTCATAGGTATTCTGTGTTCTGTTCTGTTTTAATGTTCAATCTACTACCACCTAAGTCAAGATAGCGTTGTAAAAACAATTTTTATTTTAACTATAATACAAAGTATTACATATAGGAGTGGTTTTTTTTTATCAGAAGCATCCTACGAATCAACAAATCAAAGGGAATCGTGAAATCTTACAACAATAAAAGGGAAGTAAAACCACACCTGCACATTGGTCCTTCAAGAGCCTAGGATCCTGATAATACATTAATTCAGTGCTATATTGCCCAGGGTTAGCGGTTGCATATTCTACTAGGTACTTGATTTAAATTAAATTATTGTCTACCTACTTAACAAGCTATAAAGTTGTACCTATAACATAGTATAACAATGTCTCTAGAAAGTGAAGACGTAAAGAAAAACTTAATACTCAAGCGAGGTCAGTGCAAATCTAATTTAACCAGGTATACTAATTTTATAAATGACCCCAATAATCACACAAAAAAAAAACTGCTGAAATAAAAATTAGAAGTGAAAAAATCGATCTCTCGATGAGAAATTTTGTAATATTCAATCAGAACTTGAGATACTAGATATCTCAGACATTCAGGTCAATGAAAGGGTAGAATACGAACAAAAATATTTCAGTAACGCGTTGGCTAAACAAATCATTCAAAATCATGAATTGCAAATTATAGGTCAACTGCCACAGTCTGAGAACAAAGCAAACAACAATGCATCGAACAATCAGAATAACTTTAATCTACAACTAGCACCCTTACCTTTACCTGTATTTGAAGGCAATTATGATAAATGGAACACGCCGCACTTGCAACAAAAAACATAACACCTTGCTGCATTTAAATAAGCAAAATACAAGCAATACGGATAACTCCGGTGAGTCTACAACTAGTAATCAAAACATAAATGTCGGAGACAAAATGAAGGATAATACAGGTAACAAAATTAACACAACTAAAGTCAGCCTAGTGAATTTCGAGTACAATAATACTCTTGCTCTATTATCTACCGCTAAGGTGTATATTTACGATAATTGCAATAATCCTATATTATGTAGGGTTTTATTGGATAACGGCTCACAATCGTGCTTATTAACAACCGAATTATGGCACAGTTTTGCAACTACCAACTGCTAACATTAAACTACCTATAGCAGGTATAAATTCAGTGACAACAAATATTACAAAGACAGTAAAGACTACTATTAAATCAACTGTCTCAGACAACAAATTTGATATTCAGTTTTTGGTTATTGACAGAATCACCGATAACATACGCTTGTATTATTAACATATCCTCTGAGTTTAAACTTGCAGATCCTACATATAATGATTCGCAACCAATTCAAATGCTTTTAGGTTGTAATATTTTTTATGAACTTTTATTATCGGGTCAAGTTAAAATGGGACATAATCAGCCAATTTTGCAGAGCACTAAATTAGGATGGATTGTTGCGGGTCTGTTTGGAAATTTCAATAAACCGGTCAAAGCTAAGAAAATGTCAGTTCAGTATAATTTTGTTTCCCAACTTGACATACCAAGTAACTCAAAAATTGAGGAACAGTTAACTAAATTTTGGAACGTCAAAGAATGTACTCCAAAGAATACGGTATTTTCCAAGAAAGAGAGTGAGTTACCAATAACTTTCAAAGAGCAAATGATGGTAAATTTATTGTAAGGTTGCCCTTTAAAGAAAATCGTAGTCAGTTAGGCGAGTCGAGAAATATGGCAATTCAGCGTTTTCAAACTTTAGAAAGAAAATTCTCTAAGGATATGTCATTAAAGGAAAAATATTCTCAATTTATGCGAGGATATATAAATCTATGCCATATGTCACCAGTTTATAGCAATAATGAAAACAAAGCCCCTATGGAGCAAATCAACTATTTACCACATCACAGCGTTAGCAAAGAAATCTCAGCTACTACGAAGTTGCGTGTCGATGCGTTTGCGAAAACTTCAACCAATTTATTACTTAATAATGTGCTTAAAACAGGACCTTGCACTATAAGAGTCGCTCTTCGCCATTCTATTATGTTTCCTCACTCACGCGGTAGTTTTTATTTATTTATCAGTACAATATCCAATGAACAAGTCGCCCAGTTACAGGATAAGGGAAGCAACAAAATAGTACAAAAAATAAAGCAATTACAGAAACAAAAGGCGCATAAAACTTGAACAATAAAAGTAAATTACAAACATGCCTATACCTACTTGAACAAAACAAATAACTAATGTATCAAAATAGTATGTTAAAATGATGGATATGTTCAAACATTAAAAGCAACAGATAAAAGCAAGTAGGTAAATTATACATATCAGAAAGAAGCGTATATTAAAACCTAACCGAGTCAATAATATGTTAAAATAATAAATATGTCAAAATACTAAATATGTTATAATAAGAGCTAAATATAAAAATCAAAATCAAGCAGGTGCATTATCCAAACTCTTTATCTGATTAACAATCGTGCAGAGAATATCCAACCGTGACTCAATTTCGGTGTAACTACAACCATTTGAAAAACTGGGGAGGCTCTATATAGATTAGTACCATAATTTTTCATATGTAAGAGGTGTTGTTGCCACGTATTTGCTATAGGGATATGGAAACTTATCATTCCTAATAAGTCCTCGCATTTTATTATATTGCTCAAAATTTTATACAAAAATACCACAGATGCCATTTTGCGCCTGTTCAGTAGACTGCCCATATTAAATCTTTCATAATATGCCACTTGTGGAACACCTCTCGGCGGGTAATGGCCATCCAGCACAAATGCAGCTGATTTAAAAAATCGGCGTTGTACTTTTTCAATTGACATTATACTATTTGCATAGAGCGGTGCCCAAACCAAGAATGCATACTCAAGCTTAGATCTAACGAATGTATTAAATAATAAGATCAGTGTATCAGAATTTTGGAAATTCATCATATTACGAACAATAAAACCCATATTTTTATAAGCGGCTTTCAGCACTTTTTCAGTATGTTTAGCAAAGGAGAGCTTGGGATCAAAATATACTCTTTAAATAGCTCAGGTCGCTGAAGGACAAACCCATCAAGTACATAGTTATACAAAATTTTATTCATCTGCCGACTAAAAGTCATCAAATTACTTCGAGGCATTCAGAGTTAGTTTATTAACGGTGCAGCAAGATTTTACTAAATTCAAATTTTGCTGCAAATTAAGGCGTACAACAAATAACGCACATTTAAATCAGAAACCATGTCGTTAATGAAAAGTGTAAACATTAGAGGTCCCAGGACAGAATCCCGAGGTCTGGGAAATTTCAGTGGACTTGACTCCTGAAATTTGAACAAATTGCATTCTACCAGTAAGATACGAAGTCATAAGTCTCATCAATGAGGACCCCACCCCAGCAGTATTTAATTTACACAATAGTAACCCGTGGTCAAGACGGTCAAATGCCTTCGAGAAGTCTGTGTAAATGATGTCTACTTGACCACCCCGATCAATGGTCTCATTAATGTACTGTGTCAAACATACTAAATTAGTGACTGTTGATCGTCCCTCTACAAAACCATGCTGTTCTGGTAAAATGATGTTTTTAAAATGGAATGATAAGACATTATATAAAGC
Organism: Monochamus alternatus; assembly: GCA_037114965.1. Lineage (NCBI taxonomy): Eukaryota > Metazoa > Arthropoda > Insecta > Coleoptera > Cerambycidae > Monochamus > Monochamus alternatus. The sequence continues at coordinate 43,351,199 of CM073428.1, read as the reverse complement.
AATTTCAAAAACTTTACTGAAGTTGCATAATATTGTAATAGGCCGATAATTCGTGACGTCATTTTTATCATCTTTTTTGTAAACGGGACAGATTCTAGAAATTTTCCAACAATCGAGGAATGTCTGTGTAGATAATATTAAGTTAAACAAAATATGAAGAGGTTCTAACAGAACAGAAGCACAGTCTCTAATCAGAAACGCCGGTATGAGGTCCCATGGTCATTTTTTGTTTTAACTGCTTTATGGCATTAAGCACCTCTTCAGAGGAAAAGAGTATATTATTAGAGATCGTATTAGTGTTGCTACAAATGTCATCTGTAGAGTTATAGTTTTGAGAAGTTATGAACGAAGAAGCAAAAAAGTCGGCAAAACTATCGGCAACTTGTTTGGAATCATTTAAAATAATATTATTATATTTCATGATATTAGGAATGTTGTTTTGACTTTTTTTTGAATTAATAAATGACCAAAATTTGTTTGGATTATATTTTATTTCATTTTTGATATTAATAATATATGCATTATAAGCTAACCTACTACTATTTTTTACGGATAACCGAAGTCGCTTAAATAAACTGTGATCTTCATTATTTAAGGTGGAGCGATATTTATGCCAGGCCTTATTCTTTTCTTTTATGCACATAATCAGATCTTTGTTGAACCGGGGCGGATATGTTTTATTAGAAAATATTTTTTTGGGTACGTGCTTCGCTAAAACCGAATTTAAAATTTCATAGAACTTCAAAACGAGATCGTTGCCACAAGCAAATTGCTTTAGGATGGACCAGTCAATTAAAGATATCTCCTGATATAATGCAGGAAAATCCGCCTTTCTGAAGTTGAAATCTGAACTAAATATTCTACACCCTCCCCTCACGTCACGCTGAACAAAAAAGCCAGATAACAAAGCTGGATGATGCAAGTCCTCAGGTAAAGCAGTTCAGAAGCATGGAGCACAGAACACTTCACATTAGAAAGAATTAGATCAAGCACTCTGTTGTTGTGGTTTAAAATATCATTGCATTGACGAAGATCATAAAAATTTATAAAATTATTCAAAGAGATAAGTGAAGGATTTTCTGAAGTGGTATTTTGAATGTAATTAGGTAAATTAAAGTCGCCTACTATTATTATATCCGAATCATAAATCATATGCATGCATTCGAAAGCATGAAAAAGCGTTTCATAGGTTTCTGATCTTACTTTCGGAGGTATGTAGATTACAAATATATATAAACTGCGATTGTTAATTTTAACTTTTATACAGACGATATCAATAGAAAACAAACCATCAAAAAGATTACAACTCAATTTGTGATCAAACAGGCAAGCATTATATTTTCTATCAATTGCCAATAGAACACCTCCACTTTTACTAGTGTTGGTTTCAACAAAATTACGATCTGAGCGGAAAACATCATAACGAGTAGTATTAACTAATTCATCATTATAAAAGTCATCATTCAGCCAGGTTTCAGTGAGAGCAATGATATCATAATGTGAGACAGAACAGTTAATGAACAAATTGGTTGTTTTTGTGCGAGCTCCTCGAATATTTTGGTAGTATAAGTTAAAAGCAGGGTGACGAGCGGCAGTGGATTCGTACTTCTGACTATTCAATTCAGAAAAAGGTAATTGCTATTGAGCTGATATGATGTTATCTTTAAATTTTTTTAAAGACATACTATAAACATGACAGGTTTTGTCCCAAGCGGCATGGTCTGCGCTAACGGGGTCTTTATTGCCTTTATTAAAATTAAGGCAGTTAATGCAAGAGTAAGACTTTGGTCTGGGACATTCTTCGAGTTTATGATCTTTAGCACACAGTGGGCAAATATCAACACTAGATGTACACCATCTGTTCGCCAAATGGTGATATCCACAACATTTATAACATCTACGTAACTCAATAGCGTCAAAAACACTGCAGTAGCCGTAGCCAACATATATCTTTTCGTTATCTAACAACTTATTATACGTAGTTACATCTGTTTGAATCACGGCATGATAAACCCTGCTATTTTTTTTAATGGGTATAAGATATTACCTTAAGAACACTGTTTTCATGAATAATACTTTTATTTTGGGTTCTTACATAGTTAATAAAGACATCATCTTCTCGGATAATCCTACTATTTTGATTCTTGGATTCACTCAATTTGTCATCCACAAGTCGTTTAAACTTATTATAATCCTCAGAGCTCCCACAACTAACGAGTAGGCCACCATCACGCACTCCCTTTACTTTTGTAATATTTACGCTGGTTTCGACAGGATTTACAGTTTTTATCATGTCTGATTTTGTTGTTGCATCATCCTGCTTAATTTTAGGCCTAACAACAAGGGATGGCTGTTTTATAGCGGATATTGCTAAAATGTATAGATGTGTTTATATTGACGAAAACGAACGCGATATTCAAAGAATAGTTTGGCGATTTGAACCGTCCGATCCATTATTATATTATAAACTAAATACCGTCACGTACGGGACAGCACCCGCGAGTTTCTTAGCTACACGTTGTCTTAAGCTAGCCATTGAGAATTCTGCTTATTTTCCAAATGCATCCAGTTCTATCTTATCGGACTTTTATATCAATGATTGGCTCTCGGGATGACGTAACCAATGCTATTAATTTAATAAGTGAAGTAGACGCTATACTGCGGAAGGCCTGTTTTAACACTACGCCAATGGTCGTCAAATAACCCAGCAATTCTTGAACACCTCAAAATGTCTGATAATTTTATCGATGATAAATATATCGTTAGACAACGAAAATTCTAAAACTTTAGGTGTGCTTTGGCAAGGTTCTAGTGACAATTTCCGGTTTACAGTACATAAATGTCTGCACAACGGTACGTACTTCACAAAACGTATTATATTGTCTGTATCATTAGCCAGATATTTGAACCTCTGGGTCTAATTGAGCTAGTTATCATAACAGCCAAAATATTCTTACAAAGATTATGGCAGCTGAAGGAGTTGGAATGGGACGATCCTATACCCAATAAATTAATTACAGAATGGTTAAAATTTTATGAGAATCTTCAACTGTTAAATAAAATCGAATGTCCGCGTCAGATTCTAATCAAGGCACTACTACCGTTGAACTATACTGTTTTAGCGATGAGTCTGAGCGAGCCTATGGTTCCCGTATTTATTTTCGATCCGCGAATTCAGACGAGATTGTCGTACGTTTAGCACGCGCAAAGAGTCGCGTAGCACCTATTAAAACAATCACAAATTCCACGCTTAAATTCGAAAGCAAACATCCTATAATTCTGCCATCTAAGCATCATTTGACCACTTTAATTATTAGAGATGCGCATAATCGCAATTTACACGCCGGTCCTCAGTTAATATTGCCCGCGATAAGACGTCAATATTGACCTGTGAACGGTAGACGAGTAGTGCGTCATGAAATAAGAAAATGTATAAATTGTTTTCGGGTGGCACCTATAACGGTATCCCAAAAAATGGGAGATTTGCCTGTTGAAAGAGTGACTCCGCCACGGCCTTTTTCAATTTGTTCAGTAGACTTCGCTGGTCCTTACCTTATCAAAGATAGTAAGCTGCGTAATAAGAAAATGATAAAGGCTTACATATGCATTTTTGTTTGTTTTGGTACAAGGGCAGTGCATGTGGAACTCGCAACGAAATTGTCAACTGACAATTTTTTAAATGCCTTCAAAATATTTATAGGTAGACGTGGCCTATGTTCTCAGATTTGGTCGGACAACGCTACGAATTTTGTAGGGGCGGATATCACTCTAAATCAATTTATATGCAAATCCGAAGACCCTAAATTTAAACAATACTTACTAGATAATAAAATCACGTGGAAGTTCACACCACCTCGTTCTCCACATATTAATGGCCTGGGAGAGGCTGCAGTCCGCCAATTTAAATATCATTTGAAACGTATTATGAAAAATGTAATTCTAAATAATGAAGATTTTTATTCCATATTAGTTAAAATAGAATCAATCTTAAACTCTCGACCTATGTACCCCCTCTCCGAAAATCCGGACAGTCTGGATGTGTTAATGGATGTCCAGGACATTTCTTGGTTGGCGGTTCGTTAATGTCTATGCCAGAGAGTACTGTTCCTGACAATCGTCACACTTGTATAAGTGTCTACTAGCACATGAAATTGTTGATTCAGCATTTTTGGTCACGGTGGTGTCAAGATTATTTACACATATTACAACAACGTTCTAAGTGGAGATATGCAGAAGATTCTAAGTTCCTGGTAGGCAAACTCGTTCTACTAAAGGATGATAACACTATACCCTTCAATTGGAGACTCGCACGCATCGTCCAAATTCATCCTGGTGCCGATGGGAAGACTCATGTAGTGACAGTTAGAATTCGCGATGGACTCTTTAAGCGAGCTGTGAAAAAAATATGTGTCTCCCTATAGAAGCTGAATAGTGTATGATGTTGCAACGGTTGGAAGTGGTCCTTCCAAGAGTGGGAGCATGTCTGGGTTCGCGTGTGTGGAACACAGTAGTACTCAAATGTCATTTAGTTTATGTTCTATACTATGAATTTCATGCTTTCCTGTATCATGGTAAGTCAAGATGACGTTTTAAATACAATTTTTATTTTAACTATAATACAAAGTATTACATATAGGAGTGTTTTTTTATCAGAAGCATCCTACGAATCAGCAAATCAAAGGGAATTGTGGAATCTTACAACAATAAAAGGGAAGTAAAACCACACCCGCATAGTACTCATTCGTAACTTCCCGCAAGATCTTATTCAAATTTTTATTATTTTCTATTTTATTTTTATAATCATTTCTTCCATTTTTATTAAATTGTTTAACTCATCGCAAAATTTGTTATACTCCTGCTTTAATGCTATATTGTTAGAATTTTTCTTAACCTGTTTGTACATATTATCTCTTATGTTAATCTGTTTTATTATTTTATTTGTTCCATCCATTTTTTCCTTTTTATATCACTGCGCTTAATTTGAACTTATTCGGTTGTTTCATTAAATTCCAAGAGATTTTTGAAAGTGGACCTGCCTGCCATTGACTCCGTCATGGTAGTCACAGCGACGTGCCCTTCATCCGCAGTGAGTCTCCAGCAAGAGCTCTAAGCATTCGAACCTCCCTTTTTAATGAACCTATTTTCTCTCTTTTATCATAGATTAAAATTTTCATCAGCCTAGCTGTTTCTGGTAGGTACTTTAGCCCGCTATAGTTACCTTCCAGCCAGACCTTTTACTGCGTCTTAATTCACTTTTAAATTCTCTCCTTGCCACCTTGTCTTCCCAGGAGATTCCGTGCCTTCCCCTGGCGGCTCGATTGAGTGTGCGCCTGGCCCACCAGCAGAGATCTTTTAGAGACCTATTCCACCAATGGACTTTGCACTCTCTGACCGCCTTGAGGTAGGTTTCCTCATATGTTGAGACAATACAACTACTTAGCTGCTCTACCTCGTCTCTAAATACCTATGAGAGGAAATCCGTTCGTCTTTGTTGCTCTGCCTTATAGAACTCCTTAGACTATTACGATATATTGGCCTCTCTAGGATTTCTTTGAAGGGTTACTAACAGGTCATCTCGAATCCGATTATATTATACATCGAAATATAGTTGTGTATAGATGTATTTTCTCTTATAACTCTGTGAGACAACGTAATGTCGTTGTTATGTATTCAAGGAACGCCTCACCTTGTGCGTTGATATCTCGACTAGTTCATATTATACGAAGAGAGTTTGCATCATACCCAATCACTGCAGGTAGACCTATATCCTTAGCAAAATTTACTGCATTTTCTAACTCTTTAGTAGGTGGTAGCCTTTCTTGTTATATGGGAAGCATATGCTACTAACTACAACCTTACACATAACTCTGCTCACCTCAGGGCTGTAGTCTTCGTTTTTTTCGAGGAGTGTTTAGTGTAGAATTTTATTTTAGTCAAACTGACAACATAAATATTTGAAAATTCTAATAACTAAATTAACATAACTAAAAAACCAGTAACTCTGATTTTAATTTTAATAATAAATACAGAGTTAACTATCATATGCTCATTGAGGCCTAAAAGACAATAATAAAATTATTTTGGAATTCTAGCTCGATGGTTAAAACATATGGCCCTCTTTTCCTCCGGAAAATCGGCGTCTATGATAACCGTCGTCAGAGATGTCTTTGATCTGTCAACTATCATATGGTCGTTTTACAGTGTCCAAATGTGGAACGGCAAAAATTTCATTAAAAATTATAACTGATAGGCAACTGTTAATCCGATTAGCAGTATTTTGCATTTGTTTTTCATTATCTCGTTCCAAACTGTCAAAACTATATTTTCACAGGTCCACGCACGCTCCGCATAGTTAAATAAAACGTCCATTTATTCTAGAAAAATTGAACAAATAAAATACCGATAAAAGAAACTTCGCAATGAATTCGCAGCAGTCTTTAATTATAAAATGTTGAACTCCAGAAAAACTAATCGCATATAGCATAGGGCGAATTATATAGGAGAGTGTCTGTACCCGACACAAATTCCTTTATATAACGAAGTACTATAAAACGTTTTGATTTTTTTCAGAAAAATATTCACTAAAAACTGAAGGAAAACAAAATCACAAGGTAAACACACAGTGTTTCAATTTTGACAACAAATTTTATTGGTTTAGCCTTCCATCCGCTGCAATTGCAGTGCAGTGTACTTTCCAAATGTCACACGTGCGAAATAAATGACTTGACGGGTCGTCATAATCGTCGATAAATAGGGGTTCAGTATAGCTTCGAAAAAAAATTTTTCGCTTTATAAATGAGTTTGCAAATTTTTTGAAGGGTGATTCCGTTATTTAAAATTTTTCTCTATTGCCTCTTAAAATATTTGTACTTAGTAATAGTTAACCCTACATACAGGAATATTGTAATGATTATTATGTATTTATTGTACAGAATACAATAAAACTAGACACTAAATGCAAGTAATTCATTTTGAAAACAAACAGTAGAGTGTGGAATACAAAATATAATCTTACAAAATCAGACAGTTTTGATTTGTTTTAAAACATTTCTAAAATACATTGATTTTCTTGTTTATTTGTTTTTGAATGTATATGTAATTATTATGTTTGTTTTTTCCCATCCTATAAATGGTTTTAGTACTGTTGGATGGTGTAAGCTATAAATTAATAAATAATGTTTCCTTGAATAGGTACTCATCAATATTTAGTTCGACCATTTAAACGATTTGGGCTATAGGCATAGACGGTGGTGTCAAAAACGGGTGCCATAATTTTTCTTAAGATATGCAGTGAGCAACCTAAATTGTACTTCTCCATTTTGAGAGGTGTTTGAACACCCTAAACTCCCTTAAAATGGTAATGGTCTGGGATTCTTTCGACGCCATTATGCAGATTCGATATACCTCGGTTCCACTCTCCTCGCCGACTATCAGTTGATAGACTGTGCTTCAGGGGAACCCCACTACTCTATTCCTGTAAACATAGGGCTCCTGAATTAAAATCAATACTCCAGTTTTAGCTGTCAGTAGCTTTACCAGTTCCCAGTAGTAGACTGACTGTGCTGGAGATTAATTTGTCTCACTTGCAACGTATCCATGTGTTTACTTTTCCTTACCGGCCGGTTCGGGCTCTGTTGACGCTCTGGATGCCTGGCGTGAAGCTTCACTCCAAGCCAAGGCAACTAATTCAAAATAGAGCACCCACCTAGCCTCCTCTAGACGCCTGGATGTCCTGGTTTACCATAAAGTCCTCCTGTCGTCTCCAAATGCTTTCATTTTGTATATGCAGTTGTAGTCAAAACACGATCCGTAAAAAAACACTTTTTTATGTTTTTCTATTTTGATAAATATTTTGATGAATTTTGATAGTTCAACCACAGAGTTCTGGTAGCAGATATATCAGACGATGTCATACTTGGACTAGACTTACTACGAACAAAGGAGGTGAATTTAGATTTGAATGCTGGTGAGAAAGTAGTGCTAACGAACACCACTGATAATAACGCTGTACGGAGACTCGTTATTAGAGAAGATGTGATATGACCTGATCAGGCCGAAACCTTGGTTGTCACAGTTATGAATGGGGAAATGTCTTGCAGTGTAGGAGTGGTGGAACCCAGTAATCCAGATTTGTTCAGTAAGTCTATAGTCACCGGACATACCCTGATTAAACCTGAGAAAACGACAATAGTACGGGTGGTTAACCTGAAAACTTTCCCGCAGAAAATTACAAAGGGAACTGAAGTAGGAGTCTGTGAACCTGTTATCATTGTCAGGGCACTCAAAGAAATCAACGAAACGAAGAAAGAACCAAATAAGATCAGTCTACCAGAATGTCTCAGGTACATCGTGGATACAGCCAAGGAAAGATTAACAGAGGTGGAAGTGGAACAACTGGAAGAGTTGCTAAGTGAAAATGAAGAAGTGTTTGTACTTAAACCAGGCGACTTTGGGAGAACCAATGTAGTGAAGCATCGAATCGATACTAGTTTATCGTCTCCTATAAAGCAGCCACCATGAGGACTTCCACTTCCTGCAAAACCAAGGCACCATAGAGCCATCTCAGAGTCTTTGGGCTTCTCATGTAGTCCTAGTCAAGAAAAAAGACGGGTCCACCCTATTTTGTGTGGACTACAGAAAATTAAATGACGTCACTAAGAAAGACAGTTACCCATTACCGAGGATTGACAATACTCTGGACACCTTGGCTGGTGTGCAATGGTTTTCCACTTTGGATTTAAAGAGTGGATATTGGCAAGTCGAGGTCAGTTCAGAAGACAAGGAAAAGAGTGTTTTTTTACGGATTGTGTTTTGACTACAACTGCATATAGAAAATGAAAGCATTTGGAGACGACAGGAAGACTTTATGGTAAACCAGGACATCCAGGCGTCTAGAGGAGGCTAGGTGGGTGCTCTATTTTGAATTAGTTGCCTTGGCTTGGAGTGAAGCTTCACGCCAGGCATCCAGAGCGTCAACAGAGCCCGAACCGGCCGGAAAGGAAAAGTAAACACATGGATACGTTGCAAGTGAGACAAATTAATCTCCAGCACAGTCAGTCTACTACTGGGAACTAGTAAAGCTACTGACAGCTAAAACTGGAGTATTGATTTTAGTTCAGGAGCCTTATGTTTACAGGAATAGAGTAGTGGGGTTCCCCTGAAGCACAGTCTATCAACTGATAGTCGGCGAGGAGAGTGGAACCGAGGTATATCAAATCTGCATAATGACGTCGAAAGAATCCCAGACCATTACCATTTTAAGGGAGTTTAGGGTGTTCAAACACCTCCCAAAATGGAGAAGTACAATTTAGGTTGCTCACTGCATATCTTAAAAAAAATTACGGCACCCGTTTTTGACACCTATAGCCCAAATCGTTTAAATGGTCGAACTAAGTATTGATGAGTACCTATTCAAGGAAACATTATTTATTAATTTATAACTTACACCATCCAACAGTACTAAATCAATAATGTTAAACCTTTATTAATACTCTATTTGAACCCTTAAATAATTTCAACAATACAATAGCAGTTTTATTTTCAGTTCCTAAAATTGTTGTTCTTACATTTTTACACAGGTTTTGACTAATTTTTCACAGTTTTTGTAATTTTTTACTGATCAAACTTATGTAGTTCACAATAAAATATAAAAGATTTACTTGTAATATTACGAGAACGACCATAACAAACAAGTGTCGACTTTCATCTACTGCGAATAACAGTACTCAAAAAAGGTCGAATACGGTATAGCCGTGATCGTTACACATTCTTTCACCGTAAACACTTCACACATGCAAATTTACAAATTTTTATATACGACCGACTAACGCATTTAATGATCGAAAAATATACAGGGCTGGTAAAATATGTAGATATCTTCTAGATGTGTAAATACTACTTGAAGAACTTGTACCTATATACAGGGTGAACCTTAAATAAGTACAAATATTTTAACTGCTGGTGTAGTTCGTCATATAGATCAGTCTAGTGAAAGCCATTTTTAAACATTTCTAATATTTACGGAGATATTATTTTTTTTAAATACCCACATTTTGAGGACCGCTATCATAACCAACCTAATGAACCATATGATTTGTTGCGAGATTGCCATATTTCCTCTAATATAAATATTGAGTTTCCTTTAACGTAATAGTAAAGTAATACAGTTAAATTCTATTTCTAAAAATCTTGTTTGAAGCATAAGTACATTAAAGTTGGATATGTAGTATGATACGCAGTATTATTAACATAAATTTTAACTGCTTAACTGACCTTACTATAAACGATTAAAAATGAATTTCCGCAAGTTAAATACATACTACCATAAAGTATTTAGGAAAATATTACGTGATATTACTATGTTCAATGTTCAAAAATTATACATAAACGTGCACACAAGCTTACCTGTTTGTTAAAAAATTAACTATTTAATCAGTAATCCACATTTCACAAGTTAACTGTCATTGAACACTGTTAGAAAGAGACACAAGACACAATTTCCTTAAGTTATTTTATGAAGAATAACGAAAAACTATGATTTTCACACAGCATATTAAATTTAATTTTCGCCACATAACCCCAAATGAGTCAGTATTAACCATTTCGAATCCAGAACCATAAAGTGACTTCGCACTTTAATGATTGAAATACATTTTAAAAATAAAGGTACATACAATATTAAATAACAAAATAGCAGCTTGACGATGCGTTTAATATCAAGAAAAGCAAAGACATTTGTGTAACACTGGCAACACTGTGAACCACACGTTCAATCTACAGAAAAATTACAAAAATTTATTTAAAACTTCAATTTTTTATTTATGATTTTTTTGTAAAAAAAACTATTAATTATGTGTTCTACACAGTGACTGCTGGTTAAAATATTTGTACTTATTTAAGTTTCACCCTGTATATACTGCAATAAAAAATAATGAACTAAAAGAAGCAAAGTTATATGTTTCATAAATTATTTGGTTTACAGTGTGTAAAATTTAATTCTTCATGTATTTAGGATTTATGCACATCTTAAATTTTGTAGCAACTCACTTTTTGGGATTTCAATATTTTTATTTAAACGTTAAATATAGTTGTCTTATTTAAATTAATGATTTGTTTTTTTATGGGTAGTTATACAAATGCTTGAATAGGCGGTTTAAACTCTGAGTAAGCTAAAAAATTATAAATTTTTTATAATATCTATCTGCTCTCCAGTAGATTTCATATATTGTGACGGAAGTTTCTCCAGAATTGTATGAGAATAAAAACAGTTTTTTTAACATTTGAAATGTGAAAGGTTTTTATGTCAAATAGGCAGAATGTAACAGAACATTTGCGACACTTCGTATACTACAAAACAAATTTTGTTTTAAAATAATTTATCTCATTTTATTGGCAAGTGTTAGAAATCAAATAAAAATATCTTATTATGATATCCCTGTAGCAAATTTTGTAAATCCATAAATCTATGAAAATGTTTATAAAATGTCGAAAATATCTCCGGTTGAATTCAAATATAGATATGCTACATATATTATTTGTAGATTGATATTTTAAAAATAATTTAAAAAGATGTATGAGTGCGACCTGGTCTTTAACCTGCCATTAATTTAATTTGAGTAAGCACATATAATCTCCAAGTTGCCCCCAATGAAAGCATGACAGGTTAAATGCTAAAAAAAAAAATTGATCAAATTTCATGCCTGTGTTTAAAATAGAATATTTAATAAATATAATTTTTCTATGTCATCGTTTTAAAATTGGAATACTCAATACATTATTCAAATTTGCCGTCACCTAATATCCCCTGTTCAAATACAATGCGTGGCAACAGTGCTAACATTCTTCGACGACACGTTAAAGCGATTTAACTGTATGTACTGCAGATACGCCAGGTCTGAATAAAAACTATTGACATCTGGAGGCATTTAATCCAACTGAAATTGTATTAATATTCTGGGCTAATTGAAAAAGCAGTTTATACATTTAGTCTATGCTAATGGAGTGGTTAGTCATAGCGTTATAGGTACGTACCTAATTAAGTTATATTTTAGAATTTTCGTGTATTTTATTTAAACTAAAACACCGACACACATTTTTTTCTAATCAAACTAAGGTAGGATCCCAACAAAATAATACACATTTTGCTTTTTGCGTTATAGAATTTTATTGGTGGCGCAAAAATTAAAAATAGTGGCTGGGTGAAGCTGAATATAGTCAACTTTTTATAGTAAAATAATTTTGTTTACATTTACATCGAGTTTTAGAAAAAAATAGGTTAGGTAGATTTATTTCTCATTTCTATAACCCATAATTTAATATACCTATTTTTACGGTACATAATAGATACCATATTAAATATGAATAATGAAAATAAGAAACGAATGTCCAACATATTTTTCAAAACTGTGTGTATACGTAAAAAAATTATTTAGTGCAACTTTTTTTTTCACATACCACTAATGTCTACCAGTCGCGTACGTACCACTAACACTAAGAGCTGAAATTTAGTATAATATAGATTAGATTAGGATAAAAATTTCAGAATGGTAAAACAGTATAATCATTTTTAGCAGTGTCCTTTATTTATTTATATACACAAAAAATATTACAATATTCTTAATTTAGATAAGTTTAAAAATCAGTGAGAGTGTCAGGTTAGGATCAGTTACTCGGCATAGGCCGACTTTGACACAATAAAAAAATAATTAAATTGTTCATCAATTTTGAAGTTTTGCTTGACGTTAGTTTAATTTCTACCAAGGGACATAACCACAATGTATTATAGTTTATACTTTGAAGCTGAAGCTAAGTTGACTGACTTTGTAACTACATATTACAGCAGCGAGCTACATGATAAGTAAATATATATTAATGGTATCTTGTGTAGCCTGATATATTTATAAGGTGTTCTTTTACCCGGTCTTTGTTATGAAAGTAGCTGCGCATATATTTCCGTTTTATATACTTTTCAGTGATATAAACCGTAGAACGTAGAGAGGGGAAGACATTTATAATATTTTAATTCAATATTATATTTTCGATACGTTGAGTATCCCAGATATATTTTACGGTCGCAGTTTAACCAATTTTATATACCGGGTGTTCCCTCTAAGACTTTCAGTGCGAATATCTCAGAAACCATCATAGCCAGTGGGACGAAATTTGGTATACAGACACTAGATGGAGCGTAGAATCTGATGATAACATCAATTTTTATACAGGGTGCTCTATTTTCCAAGAAATCGATTTCATTTTGATTTTTTGGTTGTCAGCCCTGCTAAAACTTATGTTTAAATTGAAATATACTTAATTATGAACACATTCTGATAAATGAACATTAAAAATTTTCAAAATTTAACATAAAAAAACGCCTCCAGAAAGTACCCAAATTTCATTGTTTTGTCATGTAAAGTGTGTATAGCCTTGAGCCAGACTTACACAGAAGAAACTAACATCTGTGAACGTCAAAACTATGAATTGTCAAATATTAATGGCATGAAGTATTTTATTTTACATAAATAACGCTAAATAATGGATTTAATGCAATTTACGTATGCACAATGGTGTTATTGAGACTTGTCGATAAAAATTTAGAAGTGAGTTGAGGCTTTTAGAGCATTGGGGTCGCCGTGCCGGCGCAGTCTACCGCTACAGTTAGAGTTACAGCGTGAAGATTGTGTAAAATATCTGTGAAAATTTTTAAATTATTCCATTATAATGTAATAAAACTTCAGTAAATTGTTTTTTTATGTTACTACAGTGTACAATAATAATAAGGTACACATATTTTTTATGACAAAATAATTTACAAAATTGTGTAAGTACCTAAAGAATATCCCTGTTTTCCAACTGCTGTAATAATTATTGATTACTTATTTAGCAACAAATAAATTCAAACAAAACCATTTCTAAAACTTTTAATTATAATGTGAACGTGTTTGTCGTTGAAAGTCAGATCTGAACCTACCCTAGCCCCACAAAAGAAAATATTACGAAAGCATAACCTAGAAATGTTTGATTCTTGTATCCACATATTTCAGCACTTTACTTATGTACTTATGTTTAAGAAGAACTCTACATCTGTAAAATAGTAAACAATTAACTACAATTTCTGTATTTCATGATACAGAACTGAAATAAAGCAACTGGTTTTTGCTAGGAAGAATCACCTGAAAATGTACTATACCCAGTAGGTAGGTACCTATCAAATAGTCGTTTAAAGCTAGATAATAATTTGTAATTATTGTTTTTATCTTTCAGTTATGTGTGTGCAGTGCCACAAATTACATTAAAACAGACACCAGAAAGAATAAGCGAAAAATATTACGGACATTTTCTTGGAAATAATTCTAAACATGGAATGATGGATAATATTATAAAGGTGGTCTCCTTTAAGTTGAATCAAATATCTGACTATAAAAATTATTATAAAAATTAAAATTATTTGAAGTTAAATATTGACAATGACAAAAAAGTGACATCCTGTCAATTAATTAAATAAGACAATACCTACTTGAAAAATGTTCACCTTTTATGTAAAAGTTTTTATATATTTTTAGGTATTAATAATATTGTGTGAAACTAACTACTCAGTGGACAAAAGCCCCAACCTGCGTTGAATTACACCCACAATATCTACCCATATATTCCTTATTATTAGCTTTTGTAACATTTTTTTACTGTTTTAGAAAGGTATTTTAAGCTAATATAAATCAAATCTCCTACAATTCCTATCAATGAAGTCATATGTATGTTCTCTGATACCAAACATCTAGGTATGCTAATGAACAATTCCACAGACAAAGCTCTATTTAATAATTATCTAAAAAAATAATCTAATTTACTCACTCTATAAAAATCTAACTTCACTTTTTTGGCAGTGGGAACACGACAAATTCAACCACAATAGATGAGATCTGACCTATTTCTGCATTTTTAGGATTGCTTCTTCAGGTGGTCTCCTTTAAGTTGAATCAAATATCTGACTATAAAAATTATTATAAAAATTAAAATTATTTGAAGTTAAATATCGACAATGACAAAAAAGTGACATCCTGTCAATGAATTAAATAACACAATACTTACTTGAAAAATGTTCACCTTTTATGTAAAAGTTTTTATATATTTTTAGGTATTAATAATATTGTGTGAAACTAACTACTCAGTGGACAAAAGCCCCAACCTGCGTTGAATTACACCCATTATTTTTTTAGATAATTATTAAATAGAGCTTTGTCTGTGGAATTGTTCATTAGCATACCTAGATGTTTGGTATCAGAGAACATACATATGACTTCATTGATAGGAATTGTAGGAGATTTGATTTATATTAGCTTAAAATACCTTTCTAAAACAGTAAAAAAATGTTACAAAAGCTAATAATAAGGAATATATGGGTAGATATTGTGGGTGTAATTCAACGCAGGTTGGGGCTTTTGTCCACTGAGTAGTTAGTTTCACACAATATTATTAATACCTAAAAATATATAAAAACTTTTACATAAAAGGTGAACATTTTTCAAGTAGGTATTGTCTTATTTAATTCATTGACAGGATGTCACTTTTTTGTCATTGTCGATATTTAACTTCAAATAATTTTAATTTTTATAATAATTTTTATAGTCAGATATTTGATTCAACTTAAAGGAGGCCACCTGAAGAAGCAATCCTAAAAATGCAGAAATAGGTCAGATCTCATCTATTGTGGTTGAATTTGTCGTGTTCCCACTGCCAAAAAAGTGAAGTTAGATTTTTATAGAGTGAGTAAATTAGATTATTTTTTTAGATAATTATTAAATAGAGCTTTGTCTGTGGAATTGTTCATTAGCATACCTAGATGTTTGGTATCAGAGAACATACATATGACTTCATTGATAGGAATTGTAGGAGATTTGATTTATATTAGCTTAAAATACCTTTCTAAAACAGTAAAAAAATGTTACAAAAGCTAATAATAAGGAATATATGGGTAGATATTGTGGATGTAATTCAACGCAGGTTGGGGCTTTTGTCCACTGAGTAGTTAGTTTCACACAATATTATTAATACCTAAATATATAAAAAAACTTTTACATAAAATAGTTTATTTTTCTTAATTTTATTCGTTTAGAAATTTTAAAACCCACGACAGACAACTGAATTTAATGTCTTATAGAATACTCTTCAAAGAATGTGAGTTACAGACTTCTTTATAATATTATCCATCATTCCATGTTTAGAATTATTTCCAAGAAAATGTCCGTAATATTTTTCGCTTATTCTTTCTGGTGTCTGTTTTAATGTAATTTGTGGCACTGCACACACATAACTGAAAGATAAAAAACAACAAAATACCTACTGGGTATAGTACATTTGCAGGTGATTCTTCCTAGCAAAAACCAGTTGCTTTATTTCAGTTCTGTATCATGAAATACAGAAATTGTAGTTCATTGTTTACTATTTTACAGATGTAGAGTTCTTCTTAAACATAAGTACATAAGTAAAGTGCTGAAATATGTGGATACAAGAATCAATCATTTCTAGGTTATGCTTTCGTAATATTTTCTTTTGTGGGGCTAGGGTAGGTTCAGATCTGACTTTCAACGACAAACACGTTCACATTATAATTAAAAGTTTTAGAAATGGTTTTGTTTGAATTTATTTGTTGCTAAATAAGTAATCAATAATTATTACAGCAGTTGGAAAACAGGGATATTCTTTAGGTACTTACACAATTTTGTAAATTATTTTGTCATAAAAAATACGTATACCTAATTATTATTGTACACTGTAGTAACATAAAAAAACAATTTACTGAAGTTTTATTACATTATAATGGAATAATTTAAAAAGGTTCACAGATATTTTACACAATATTCACGCTGTAGCGGTA
Source organism: Monochamus alternatus (assembly GCA_037114965.1). Lineage (NCBI taxonomy): Eukaryota > Metazoa > Arthropoda > Insecta > Coleoptera > Cerambycidae > Monochamus > Monochamus alternatus. Next base: position 43,334,329 of record CM073428.1, on the reverse strand, counting down.
GACTGCGCCGGCACGCCGACCCCAATGCTCCAAAAGCCTCAACTCAAGTCTAAATTTTTATCGACAAGTCTCAATAACACCATTGTGCATACGTAAATTGCATTAAATCCATTATTTAGCGTTATTTATGTAAAATAAAATACTTCATGCCATTAATATTTGACAATTCATAGTTTTGACGTTCACCGATGTTAGTTTCTTCTGTGTAAGTCTGGCTCAAGGCTATACACATTTTACATGACAAAACAATGAAATTTGGGTACTTTTTGGAGGCGTTTTTTTATGTTAAATTTTGAAATTTTTTAATGTTTATTTATCAGAATGTGTTCATAATTAAGTATATTTCAATTTAAACATAAGTTTTAGCAGGGCTGACAACCAAAAAATCAAAATCAAATCGATTTTTTGGAAAATGGAACACCCTGTATAAAAATTGATGTTATCATCAGATTCTACGCGCCATCTAGTGTCTGTATACCAAATTTCGTCGCACTGGCTATGATGGTTTCTGAGATATTCGCACTGAAAGTCTTAGAGGGAACACCCGGTATATCTCAATATCATACCTTGCACAGCCTTGCGATGTTGCCAATTCAAAACAAGTGAAAAAGGTAGCGTGAAGTCGACGTAGTTTAAAAATCTAAACTCCAAGCACTTCATACGTTATTAATCCCAGTGCTTAAATGTGATAAAAATGCGTAGTTGTGGACAAATGGTGGTGCCTTTAGCCTATTCCACAAATAATATCGTGTAATAAAAAATTTTGTGAACAGTTTCTTGCATTTTACTTAATATGAGACATAACCTAGCTTTCATTACTATTTTACAATAGTAACAATAATACTAATAACAGCAATAATAATAATAATAGTTTCTACTCCTCACTCTAATCACGAGGATGAGTCCAGAAGTCGGACACTTGTCTGCGAGAAGGGACGGCATATTATTATTAAGCAGGCCGCATTTGCGCCCAGGAACGATGGTATTGGTAAGCTTTAATCACCATTCACTGTAGGAATGAGAGAAATCTGGACCTCATTAATTAGAGGGGTAGTCAAACGTCGACCGGTATCAATCTCTCATATTGACCTAAGCCAACATTCTTCCACCCATATATAACCATTGTATTCAATAAACATAAAAAACAGTTAATCTGACCGATAATCGAACCACCAAACAATAGTAACAGTAATAACAGTAACAAAAGTAATAATAATAATAATAATAATAATCTTTAGCCGTCATTCTAATTACGGCGATAAGTCCAGTTGAATAAGATTAATAATAATAAATTGATAAGTTGAAGACTTGTGTTGGAGAGAGGGCGGCATATTAAGCCGGCCGCATTTGCGTCCAGGAACGACTTACGTTGGTGGGCTCTAACCACCATTCAGTGCAGGAATGAGGGAAATCTGGACATCATTAATTAGAGGGGTGACCGTTAACATTAACAGTCATTGTAGAGCCCACTAAATATATAAACATATCTTTGTTGAGTCCAAATCATCTTTATTGAACTCGACTGCTTGCTCAAAAACGATTTATCTATTTTAAAGCTGCAATGACATCTTTGCATGCCTAGAAACATGAAAAATACATATTTAGCTGGGCTTCATATGATCGTATTTATGTATACGATATGCACGTTATAGTTCATTGCTTTTACTGTAGAGAATAATAATAATATGCTTTATTAGGCCAACAGGCCCCCATTACAGGACCAGCAGAAATAAATAAGAAACACTAAAATAAATAACAGCTATTAAAGATAAACTAATTTATAAACATAGCTACGTATAGTGGGTGCAAAAATATAAATATGTATTTAAACAACAGAATCCTCATACAAATACCGGGTGTTCCCTCTAAGACTTTCAGTGCGAATATCTCAGAAACCATCATAGCCAGTGCGACGAAATTTGGTATACAGACACTAGATGGCGCGTAGAATCTGATGATAACATCAATTTTTATACAGGGTGTTCCATTTTCCAAGAAATCGATTTAATTTTGATTTTTTGGTTGTCAGCCCTGCTAAAATTTATGTTTAAATTGAAATATACTTAATTATGAACACATTCTGATAAATAAACATTCAAAAATTTCAAAATTTAACATAAAAAAACGCCTCCAAAAAGTACCCAAATTTCATTGTTTTGTCATGTAAAATGTGTATAGCCTTGAGCCAGACTTACACACTCACAAACTAACATCGGTGAACGTCAAAACTGTTAATTGTCATTGAATTGTCAAATATTAATGGAATGAAGTTTTTTATTTTACATAAATAACGCTAAATAATGGATTTAATGCAATTTACGTATGCACAATGGTGTTATTGAGACTTGTCGATAAAAATTTAAATTTGAGTTGAGGCTTTTGGAGCATTGTGGTCGCCGTGCCGGCGCAGTCTACCGCTACAGCTAGAGTTACAGCGTGAAGATTGTATAAAATATCTGTGAAAATTTTTAAATTATTCCATTATAATGTAATAAAACTAATGTAATTTTTTTTCTATGTTACTACAGTGTACAATGATAATTAGGTACACGTATTTTTTATGACAAAATAATTTACAAAATTGTGTAAGTACTTAAAGAATATCCCTGTTTTCCAACTGCTGTAATAATTATTGATTAGTTATTTAGCAACAAATAAATTCAAACAAAACAATTTCTAAAACTTTTAATTATAATGTGAACGTGTTTGTCGTTGAAAGTCAGATCTGAACCTACCCTAGCCCTACAAAAGAAAATATTACGAAAACATAACCTAGAAATGATTGATTCTTGTATCCATATATTTCAGCACTTTACTTATGTACTTATGTTTAAGAAGAACTCTACATTTGTAAAATAGTAAACAATGAACTACAATATCTGTATTTCATGATACAGAACTGAAATAAAGCAACTGGTTTTTGCTAGGAAGAATCACCTGCAAATGTACTATACCCAGTAGGTACGTACCTATCAAATAGTCGTTTAAAGCTAGATAATAATTTGTAATTATTGTTTTTATCTTTCAGTTATGTGTGTGCTGTGCCACAAATTACATTAAAACAGACACCAGAAAGAATAAGCGAAAAATATTACGGACATTTTCTTGGAAATAATTCTAAACATGGAATGATGGATAATATTATAAAGAAGTCTGTAACTCACATTCTTTGAAGAGTATTCTATAAGACATTAAATTCAGTTGTCTGTCGTGGGTTTTAAAATTTCTAAACGAATAAAATTAAGAAAAATAAACTAATTTCATAATTCTATGTACAGTATGAAAACATCTTGTTAGAATATCTTTAAAATGTTGAAAGCTAACTGTTACAACATATACACAACATAACGTAATAAGGTAGGTATTGAACGATGAAACGGCAAGATTTGTTTCTTATCGTACATGCATGTACATTCCTCAGATTGAACGTTGCTCTGTAAATGAAATTAGAATACAGAATAAGTGTTTAATATAAAATCAAATGTAATAATGTAAATTTATTTTATTGTTAATTAATCAAGAATTCATTTAAAGCTAGACAGTAATTTGTAATTATTGTTTTTATCTTTCAGGTTGTGTGTAGTGCCACAAATTACATTGAAACAAAACGATTTGTAAAATAGGACACCAAACAGAATGAACGAAAAATATTGCACAGATATTTTGTTAGAATTAATTTTATACATGGAATGGTAGATAATATTAAGAAGTCTCCTAACTCACATTGGAGGAGAGTATTTTACAAAAGAACAAAATTTTCAAAAAAGACCAAAGGAGTGATTTTTTATATTTTATTATAGCTGTAACCAGCATAATTTTAATTAAAAAGTAATACGTACCTACATTGTGGCTTATTTTTTAAATAGTAACTAAATTGAATAACTTGATCCTTCATCTTTAAGTATTAATTAATTTTATATTATTTCTGAAACATTTCTGTTTAATAATTTGAGTAGAATAAAAAACAACAAATACAGACTTCAATTTATTAACAATAAAATAAAATTACATTAAGTATCTACACTATTACATCTGATTTTATATTAAACACTTGTTCTGTATTCTAATTTCTTTTACAGAGCAACGTTCAATCTGAGGAATGTTCATGGATGTACGATTAGAAACAAATCTTGCTGTTTCATCGTTCAATACCTACCTTACTACGTTATTGTTCTGTATATGTTGTAACAACAGTTATCTTTCAACATTTTAAAGATATTCTAACAAGATGTTTTCATACTGTACATAGAATTATGAAATTAGTTTATTTATTTTATTATTTTTATTAGTTTATTATTTATCTTAATTTTATTCGTTTAGAAATTTTAAAACTCACGACAGACAACTGAATTTAATGTCTTATAGAATACTCTTCAAAGAATGTGAGTTACAGACTTCTTTATAATATTATCCATCATTCCATGTTTAGAATTATTTCAAAGAAAATGTCCGTAATATTTTTCGCTTATTCTTTCTGGTGTCTGCTTTAATGTAATTTGTGGCACTGCACACACATAACTGAAAGATAAAAACAATAATTACAAATTATTATCTAGCTTTAAACGACTATTTGATAGGTAGATACCTACTGGGTATAGTACATTTGCAGGTGATTCTTCCTAGCAAAAACCAGTTGCTTTAATTCAGTTCTGTATCATGAAATACAGAAACTGTAGTTCATTGTTTACTATTTTACAGATGTAGAGTTCTTCTTAAACATAAGTACATAAGTAAAGTGCTGAAATATGTGGATACAAGAATCAATCATTTCTAGGTTATGCTTTCGTAATATTTTCTTTTGTGGGGCTAGGGTAGGTTCAGATCTGACTTTCAACGACAAATACGTTCACATTATAATTAAAAGTTTTAGAAATGGTTTTGTTTGAATTTATTTGTTGCTAAATAAGTAATCAATAATTATTACAGCAGTTGGAAAACAGGGATATTCTTTAGGTACTTACACAATTTTGTACATTATTTTGTCATAAAAAATACGTGTACCTAATTATTATTGTACACTGTAGTAACATAAAAAAACAATTTACTGAAGTTTTATTACATTATAATGGAATAATTTAAAAATTTTCAGATATTTTACACAATCTTCACGCTGTAACTCTAGCTGTAGCGGTAGACTGCGCCGGCACGGCGACCACAATGCTCCAAAAGCCTCAACTCAAATCTAAATTTTTATCGACAAGTCTCAATAACACCATTGTGCATACGTAAATTGCATTAAATCCATTATTTAGCGTTATTTATGTAAAATAAAATATTTCATGCCATTAATATTTGACAATTCAATGACAATTAATAGTTTTGACGTTCACCGATGTTAGTTTCTTCTGTGTAAGTCTGGCTCAAGGCTATACACATTTTACATGACAAAACAATGAAATTTGGGTACTTTTTGGAGGCGTTTTTTTATGTTAAATTTTGAAATTTTTGAATGTTTATTTATCAGAATGTGTTCATAATTAAGTATATTTCAATTTAAACATAAGTTTTAGCAGGGCTGACAACCAAAAAATCAAAATTAAATCGATTTCTTGGAAAATGGAACACCCTGTATAAAAATTGATGTTATCATCAGATTCTACGCGCCATCTAGTGTCTGTATACCAAATTTCGTCGCACTGGATATGATGGTTTCTGAGATATTCGCACTGAAAGTCTTAGAGGGAACACCCCACCATACTGCCTTCTGGAGCCCTTTACATTATTTTGACTTTGAGTAGCCCGAAATTTGGCAACGTTACCGCAAATATCTATTTGGAAATAAAATTACCACGACCTTGAAGGGGGCGCTGCAATCGCCAGTCATAAAATGAGTAATAATAAAATCAGCTGATTGCTGATTACCGAATAATTAGTGCTGATTGTGCGTATTTAAGCAGGGTCATTATATGGTTGTGTTTTAATTATTTTTCGATTTGCTTTTGAAGAAGTTATACCAAATTTATCTTTATTTTTATTAGTTTATATTAATAATGGATAAATATTTAAATAAATGTTCTTATATTAAGTATAGCATAACATATAAACGTATTTAATTTTATTTTCAGAGACTGAACTAGAAGATACTACAATGAACCATAGTGATGACAAAATAATCTTAGGACTAAATAGTGTGTTTGTATATTTAGAAGCAACCCCAAGTAGTAGATGTGTATGTGAAGGAGAAGAAGTACTAAATACTAAACATTTAATATTGTGTGATATTACAAGTGTGGAAATGGGTTTTATAAATATTTAACAAAGTAACCCTCATGAAATTAAAGGCAAATTTTGCGTGAGGGGAGATAATAATAAGGCAGATATTGTAACCTTTACATGTACTTGCAAAGCAGGGCTTTCTGGCAGATGTAAACATATTTCTGCTGTGCTTTTAAAATGTGCTAGGTTGTATTCTGATAATTTATTTAAAAGGCATATCAGCCAATTCGATTCAGTGACATGCTATTCACAAATTATTTTTATTTATATTTGCCCTGTCCAATAATGGAAACGGATTGTTTAAAAGGAAATGTGGATGTTCATGTTAGAAGTTTAAGCAATCAGGCACAGAAAAAATGCTTCAATATTTTAACAAGTTGTCCTAGTTCAGCACAGGTTGAACATCTGTAGGTATTATTTAAAATCTGACTGGTTATAGACTTTTTTATATATTTGATTTTTACAATATTGTGGCAATATTTTACAGGCATGGAAGAAGGCAGATGCCTACACAGACGATCCAAGAAATAGAGAATCCATTTCTACATGTTGATGATACTCTAAAAATTTTAATAAACAATGCTGATACATCTTTTTTTGCAAGATCTTCATTTAGAAACTATATTGAATGGGATTAAATAATGTTGCAAGCATACCTACCAATCTCTATTTCAAAACATTGATGTTATAATGATTGCAATGAAAACTGAGCAAGGTAGTGATATTTGGAATGAGATACCAAGTACGGTACCTACCTACTTAACGAGTATGAACATAGGTACGACGTATAAGAATTTTTTTCAGGTTCAATATGTTATTCTTTATATACTTATAAAGGTCCCGATTGGGTAAAACAAGCCAACAAGTACTTTTATCCTAAAGGTTTTACTAATAAATATGTAGAACATGGTTAAACATACAAACAAGAAGCTTTGTATAGTTATAAATATAGTAACAACTATAAAGTATACAAAACAGGATTGTTTGTTTGCCAGTTGTATCCATGGTTAGCATATTCCCCTGAAGGGGTAGTTTTTATGAATGTAAAACCTGTCAAATTATTGGAAATTAAATGTCCTTACAGCGGTATGTATTTATAGTTTGATATTATTTCGTTCGCATATGATTTTATGCTAAGGAAAATGTGAACCATCAATAAGTTTTCTCCATTCCTGTGATTATTTAGTGATAACAGAAGATGGCATAAAATTACAGAAGCGGCATGTACATTATGGTCAAGTACAGCTGGGAATGGCTGGAGGACGAGATAAGGATAATGAAAAATAAAAGTAAATTAGAGGTAGGAGCAGCTAAAGTCTATATTAACGATGATATGAGCAAAAAAGAAAGGAAACTAAGAATGAAAGCCAAAGAAGTAAGGATGGAAGGAAAGGTAGCAAAAGTAGGATATCAAAAACTCGTAATAGATAATGAGGTTTGGAAGTGGAACAATGATGCAAGCAGGCTAGAAAAAAAGGAAGCAAAAAACTAGATATGTCACTTAACATAAAAGAAAGATCGCTGGCAATGGACACGGTTATGAGAAAAGGAAACGACATAAATAGAATCAGGAACAGAAAGCAAAAAATACAGAACGAAGCTAGAAGGATGGAGAGGGGAAAGACAGGAAAAGATGGAAAGCAAAAAGGCACAAATCAAGAGGAAAGAGAATGGGAACATGGAATGTAAGAGGGTTAAATGAGGAAGGATCATTAAAAATCCTAGAAAGAGAAGCAAATAGATACAAAATGGACATAATAGCGATACAGGAGACGCATATAAAAGAGACGGACACATGGGAATTAGAAAATTATTTATTCTTTACGAGCGGAGGCAAAACAAAGCGATACGGAACAGCATTTTTAGTGAATAAAAATATGAGGGATAAAATGTCTAAATTTCAAGCAATTTCAGATAGGTTATGTATGATTAAAATCAGAGAAGAAATAAACATAGAGATATTAAATATATATGCGCCAACAGAAGAAAAAGATGAGTTTTATGAGAAGCTAGAAGAAAATTTCGGGAAGCTAAAACACAGTAAGAATAGTGGTAGGGGATGCAAACGCGAAAACAGGGAGAGAAAGGATGTATGAAAGTATAGTAGGGACAGAAAGTAAACACCTAGAGAGCAATGACAATGAGCGTAGGTTGATTGAATTTGCAGAAGAACAAAAAATGAAAATAATGAGCACATTCTTTAAGAGAAAAGACATACATAAGGGTACCTGGACCTCTCCAGATGGAGCATATTCGAATCAAATTGCTCATGTTTGCATAGATGAGAATCACAGAAGCATAATAAAAAATGTTGGGTCATGCAGAGGGGCAGACATAGACTCGGATCACTATCTAGTGAGAATAAATTTGAAGATAAAAAAACCTATTAAAGGATTACAAAGGAAAAAAAGACAACTAGACATTACAAAATGAGAGAACCCAAAAGAAGTATGAAGAAGAGATAAGGCAAGAAAACATACAGATATTGGAAGCAAATATAAATGACGAATGGTTAAAGATCGAAAATGTCATACAAACAGCAAGTGAGAAAGTAATACCAAAAAAAGAGTTTGCAGGGAGGAAAAGATGGTGAGATGAAGAGTGTATAAGAAAGGCGAAGAAGAGAAATAAGCTAAGAATTAAAGCACTTCAGTCAGTACAAGAGGAAGATAAGAAAAAATACAGGGAACAAAGATGAAAGACAAAGAAAGTGTTTAGACAAAAGAAGAGAGCAGAACAGGTTAAGAAAATATAGGAAATAGAGCAAATAAATAGGAGAATAATAAAAGCAAACAGAAGTTCGGCAGCAGTCAACCACTTATTGAAATCAAAAAATTTGTCCAGAGGAGTAAAATATAGAATGTATAAAACAATTTTAAGACCGACCGAAACCTGGGTTCTCAATAAGAAGTCAAGAGAAAACCTTTTAAGGTGGGAAAGGAAGATCTTAAGAAGAATTCTAGGGGGTAAGAAGACAGAGAAAGGCTATAGGAGAAATAATGAGGAAATATAAGCAATGTACCAGGCACCAACAATAGACGAATTTGTAAAAACCAGAAGAGTGCAGTGGCTAGGGCATCTAGAACGTATGCAAGAGCAAAGGGCAGTTAAGAAAATAGTAGGGAGTAAACCTAACTACAAGAAAAAAAGAAGTAGACCGAGGAAACAATGGAGAGAGGCGGTGGCAATAGATCTAAGGGAGAAAAATGTAACGGATTGGAAAAGAAAGGCGAAGAACAGAATGGAGTGGAGGAGAATAACACAACTCTGGGCCTAAAAGGCCTGTAAACAGCTTTATATATACAGCTGGGAATGGCTCATTTCAATTTACCAGAATGTGATTTTGTCATTTACTCATCATTAAGTAGAACTTACTTGAACATAATTGTTTCGTTTGATGAAGTTTTTGCTAGAGAACTTCTTTCAAATATTTCATCAAATTATTTCAGTTATATGAAACACACTTTATGTGAAAAGTAAAATATTAATGATTATGTTAAAATGCTCTATTAAAAAATAGCTTTATCACTGGCCCTACCCCCATAACATTTTGACATAAAACCAATTAAGCCACCAGGAGTAATACCCATCATAACTTTTAATGTCTGACCACCTTTATAATGTGAATAAGTTTTTATGCGACAACATAAACAGTATGGTTTCTGAAGTGGGATTTCTGTACAATCAAGAATGACTTGCCAGTTTCAATGCAAGGGGAATGTTTTGTTTACATTCCTGTGATGATGGCCATCTGATTTGAGACTGTAACACATTGGCGAGATATGACACATATGTGTTAAAAATTGTCCGAACTGTTAGTTGTGTGACTTTAAATAGAAACGCTAACACTATAAATTTAATGCCCATTTTTAATTTCATAAACACTAAAATAACTATGTCTCTAACTGAAATGTTGGAATACTCGTTAAAGAATTTAAATGTTTTTCGTCCTTGACAAGGGAAGAGAAAGTTACACTAAAATCACTACTTGTAACTTGAGTGGCTTTTGAGGGAGCTGTCACTTCAACAGTAGGATGTAGCAGTAATAAACCTTCAAAACAACATGTTCTTCAGCATTGAGGTCTTCTAGCGTAACTTTACGTGGTTGTGGAATGTTAATACCGTCTACCTTTTCCTCTACTTTCATTTGACAAATATTTTCTTCAACTAATGATCTTGACTTCCTTGCTGCTCTCATAGCATATTTCTTCTCTCCAAGCGTTCCCTACGATAGTTTTTTCTCATTTCTGTGGCTTGAAAATGTTTCGTCTGTGGTAACCTCAGTGAAGGAACGGCAGATCTTTTTAACCGTGAACTAACACTTGAAAAAAATCGAATCTATTGAATTAAATACAGTATTAAGAAATATAATCCTAACTTTTCCACGATAGTCCTCATATTTAAAGTGTAAGGAATATACACGGATAGTTGGGGTCACTGGTTTACCCATCAGTAAAGCTTTGATCCATTCCTTTCTTCTATTCACTTTTTCAACTAAGTCTAAACTGTTAGTGCTATAAAGAAAATCACCTTTCTTTGGAAAATAGTGGAAATTAATTGACCTATCAATGTTCTTCCTTGAATGGCAACCATAGACACAACAGTTCGTATTATGCACAATTTTAATGTTTTTCTAACTCACTTGAAACATTACTTTTTATATACATAAATTGCAATACACACGCACAGTACATACACAAACAATCAAGTTAGTGTTTCTACTGTGCCATAAACTTTAAAAATCCTAGCCCCCCTAACCTAGATTTTTACAAAATCTTTATATTTATAAACGTGTTATAAACTAGAATAATAAAATGTACATTTAGTTTTTAACTTTCTCGGCTTTAACTGAAGTTAACTAGGTTTTTTAAAAATTTAATACGTTATCCAGGTATGCACAAATTTTTACTGTACTGTTTATATTACGTATAAAAAGTACAAACAGAAGTCTTAGTTTTTTTAGATATATTCACAAAATATTCACTACTCGTAACAACAAAAGTATTATTATATTGTATATTTCACAAAAATAATTATAAGATGTAAGAAACCATACAAGTAAACAGTAAACAAATAAATACTCGTTTCGTTGAAATTCAAGAACAAGTCAACAGAGGTAGTCTGAACTGTTTAATTAGCCAATAAAATAGTAAAGCCGTTCTTCGCCAGTTTTATCAATGCACAGAGTAGGTTATAAGAATTAGCTCACAATAAATTTCTTAATTTTAAGTAATAATATACATTATAATAATATAAATATAACAGTTTTTTGCTCGCAACATCGTATATTGACAGCTCCTATTTCGCATTTTCTCAACCTTATTTCCCATTCCCCGAGACTCCTAGGTGATTTTTTCCGCTGAACAAGAATGGAACATGCTGGAAACGCCCCTTTCAAAAATTTTTAAAAATGTCAGGCAAATTGTATAAAGGAAAAATTCAAAAAGAATTTTGTATTCTGGTATCAGATCGGTGGTTCGATTATCGGCCAGATCAACTGTTTGTTGTTTTTTACGTTTCTTTATTGAATACTATGATTATATATGGGTGGAAGAATGTTGGCTTAGGTCAATATGAGAGATTGATACCGATCGACAATTGACCACCCCGCTAATTAATAACGTCCAGATTTCCTTCATTTCTGCACTGAATGATGGTTAGAGCCTACAACGTAAGTCGTTCCTGGACGCAAATGCGGCATACTTAATAATATGCCGCCCCCTCTTCCTCACAAGTCTTCAACTTCTGAGCTTATCGCCGTGATTAGAATGAGGGATAGAGATTATTCTTATTATTATTGTTATTTTTGTCTTATCGTTGTTCAGGTTGTCCGGGTGTCCCTCATTCCTGCACTGAATGGTGGTTAAAGCCTACCATCGTAAGTCGTTCCTGGACGCAAATACGACCTGCTTAACAATAATATGCCGCCCCCTCTTCCGCACAAGCCTTTGACTTCTGGGCTTATCCTCGTGACTACAATGAGGGATAGAGATTATTATTATTATTATTGTTACTGTTTTACTGTTGTTATTGTTATTACTGTTACTATTGTTACTATTTCTACTATTGTTCGGTGGTTCGATTATCAGTCAGATTAACTGTTTTTTATGTTTATTGAATACTATCAATATGGTAGATTGATACCGGTCGATGTTTGACCACCTCCCTAATTAATGAGGTTGTCCAGGTTTTCCTCATTGCTGCACTGAATGGTTGTTAGAGCCTACCAACATAACTCATTCCTGGGAGCAAATGCGGTCTGCTTAATACTATGCCGCCCCTTCTGGCGTACAAGTCTCCAACTTCTGAACTCATCCTCGTGATTAGAATGAGGGGTAGAAACTGTTGTTGTTGTTGTTATTACTGTATTATTATTATTGTTACTAGTGCAAAATAGTCATAAAAGCGAGGTTATGTCTCATATTAAGTAAAATGCAAAAAAACTTTTCAAAAAATTTTCTATTACACGGTATTATTTGTGGAATTGGCTAAAGTCACCATTTTTCCACTACTACCCATTTTTATCACATTTAAGCACCAGGACTAATAACGTTTAACATGGGGTTTAAATTTTAAAACAAAGTCGACTTTACGCTACCCTTTTCACTTATTCAAAATATAGAATAAGTGAAAAGGGTCATGTTGTCAATAGACAACATCGCAAGGCTACACAACGAATGTATGATATAAGATATACATAAAATTGGCTAAACTGCGACCGTAAAATATATCTGGGATACTCAACGTATGGAAAATATAATATTGAATTAAAATATTATAAATGTCTTCCCCTCTCTACGTGCTACGGTTTATATCACTGAAAAGTATATAAAACGGAAAGATATACGCAGCTACTTTCATGACAAAGATCGGGTAAAAGAACACCTTATAAATATATCGGGCTACACAAGATATCATTAATAGGTGTATATTTATATTAGGGTGTTTTCTTACCTTTTATAAAGGCTTTAAGAGCAAGTCACATTAAACCACCTAAATAAACCAACTTGTGTTGAAATACAACTGTAAAGCTAGGTTGCCAAATTTTAGAGACCGTGAGTCAGGTTTAAATAGTTTTATATGTCTATAATCTTACTTGGGTGTACAACACATACCACACTAAAAAAAAAGGGTGAAAATTTCCATATTTCGTTATGCTCTTTTTACATAATATTTACTGAAAATTTTTAATTTACATTATTATATCGTATCCTTTAAAGGGGGTGGTTAGATGGCAGAGCAACAATCATGTTGAACCTCGCCACTCCTCTAATAACATTTCGTCACTATGTATAGTTTGGATTTTAATAAAGACACATTATTCTTATTATTATTATCATTATAATATAAAGAAATAATCAAGTGTACATGTTTTTACATAATAAAATTTGGAAATTTCAGAAATAGTGTGGTAATACGACATACTACAATGAAACTATTTACTTTTACTAAATTTATTATAAATTTTGCAGCTTTCATGTGATTTCTGTTGCACATGCGCAGAGGCACATCAACATAATCTAATACGTTTTAGTCATGTTGTTAACGTGTAGTAGACAAACATACGGGATTTTATTCGTAATACAGTAAGTGTAAAATTATATTTTGTAACGTGTGCACTTGCAGCTTGTGCCAATTTATATCTACAATTCATAAATATCATAGAAACTGAAACATTATGTTGTTTAGATGTTTGCATCAAAATTACGCCATTACATATGTCTCATCATACAACATTTATTTCAAACAACATATTTATCTTTATGACAGTAAAAATAGTAATTGCTTATAACAGATATTAACATTAGTTGTAGTTACGTTAATTATAAATTTACTATAACTAAAATTCAAGCTAAAATTAGAAACGTTATAGCCAAAATACAAATTTAAAAAAATAATTTTGAGGTTACGTAGCTCCGTTAATATCGACACTTGAGAAAATGTTACATGAACTAGACACTTTATTTTTTCGAGTAGTGTCACCCCCTGAATTTTCTGTGCGGAGTATTCGGACACCCTGTATATCTTGTGCTTAATAAAACATTTATTATCAATATTTTTAAATGTAATTTATGAATTGTAATCATGTATACAAGCTGATTCAGTTGAGGTAGATATCAAAATCTGTAAAAATATATATATATATTTTTTAAATTGAACGGTAGATGTAAACATTCTTATAAATGAACTTATTTAGTACTAGATATAAAACATATATATGTATACAGGCTGTATCACATAAGAGGACCACTCCCATGTATCTCGCTTAATATGCGAGACACGTCAAAAATCTTGAATTGTTTTTTGTTGCATTTTTGGGGGCCTTTATGCTCGTAAAAATAAATTTGTGATCCATGTATATATATATATATATATATACAGGCACATAAGAGGACCATTCCCATGTATCTCGCTTAATATGCGAGACACGTCAAAAATCTTTAATTGTTTTTTGTTGCATTTTTGGGGGCCTTTATGCTCATAAAAATAAATTTGTGATCCATGAATTTGTGATCCATGTCCAATGAGTAATAACAAAAAAACCTGTAAAGTGCCCAAACTTTAAGGCTGTCTAACTTTTTTATTTTAAGAGATAGAGAAAACTTATTGCTAATAAATTTTTATTGCAAAATTGATACCTTCCACCAGATATAAACAGATTTTTGATATATCGTATGTGGTTCGCTGCGCTCTCTAGGCGGATAAATTTTTTTTTTGTTGAAGCAGGCTATGGCCACAAAAAATTGCCTGTTTTTTCGTCTTTCATGCAATATACTACATGTTGCCATTATTTTTTGTATCTATTACATTTTTTTTCAATTTTAGTTTAAAAAATTTACCTAAATATTTTCGTGTTGCTCAAGATAATGTAGAACCTGTTTTAAAGACGCCAACTGCAAAAAAATAATAAATAGAATGTACTTTTTTATGCAAAATACAGATATTCTTATTTTTATGCAATTGGTCTTTAAAATAGGTTCTACATTATCTTGAGCAACTCGAAAATATTTAGGTACATTTTTTTTTAACTAAAATTGAAAAAAATGTAATAAATACGAAAGATAAGGGCAACATGTAGTATATTGCATGATGACGAAAAAACAGACAATTTTTTGTGGCCATAGCCTGCTTCAATAAAAAAATTTTTTATCCGCCTAGAGGGCGCAGCAAACCACATACGATATTTCAAAAATCTGTTTATATCAGGTGAAAGGTATCAATTTTGCAATCAAAATTTATTACTAATAAGTTTTCTCTATCTCTCAAAATAAAAAAGTTATACAGCCTTAAAGTTTGGGCACTTTACAGGTCTTTTTGTTATTACTCATAAAGTTGGTCATGAATCTCAAATTTGTTTTTACGAGCATAACGACCTCCAAAAATGCAACAAAAAACTATTAAAAATTTTTGACGTGTCTCGCATATTAAGCGAGATACATGGGAGTGGCCCTCTTATGTGATTACATATATATATATATATATATATATATATATATATATATATATACCACTTACTTTGACTCTTTTTGGAGAAGCAGTCACAATATGAGAACCGCTGCTTTAGTGAAAAAAAATTGAATAACTATATTCAGCTCCATCCTACCAATATTATTTTAAATTTTGCCCCACTAATAGAATTTTACAATGCAAAAAGCAAAACATATAATGTTTTGTTGAGATCCCACCTTAATCTTTCACTTCATTGATAAATTCATATGTAAATATTTACTTACTGTCAATTAATTCTGTTTCTTGTTTTTCTTTTTCCCATTTTTTACGTCTTTTAATTTTTCTACTTTTAGTTTCATTAAAGAATGAGTCATATTTTTCTACTTCATCGTTATCTACCATATTTTGAACAATTTTAATTATTCTTTCTTCACTATCACAATTACTAAACGGAACCATTTCAAGAAGTTTGTCCATGTCACCTTTAGTAGAAATATATGCCTTTTTTATGTCTATTAATTCAATTTCAGAACCAATATATTCCTTTTCATAATTTTGTATATCTGTAATTTCAATCTTTTTAAACATAGATCGCCAGTAATCCATCCAATTAAATGATGCATCAATTTCTTCATCAAATTCACCTAAATCATCATATAATTTACGTTTCACTTTGTCTTGAAGAATTGAATGAATTTTTCCAAGCACTTGAAATTTTTCGGTTGCCATCTTCTTCTGATCTTCTTCAACACGATCAGGGTGGACACAAAGGGATAGTTTATGATAAGCTTTTTTAACTAAAAACAATACATATATTTTACATTGCTGTAAGATTGTAATTCTAAATATAAATATGTCTTTAAATATAAAATAAATTTAACTCTAACCTTACCATGTGATCACGGTACTTACTTTCTTTATCAGATGCAGTAGGATTAATTTTCAAAATTTCATAAAAACTATTGCTACCAAAAAACTTTTTACATAATACTTTAAATTCAGACATTTTCTTATTACACGTTTCAGACAAACCGTAATAATACAAAATCCCGAGTACTTACAATTTTTTTTATAAACTTATGACAATTTCGATTCCTATGCACAGTGTTCCCAACTCTCAAAAGGTAAAAAAAGTCCCATATATTTGATAAAAATTGGCCGTGTTTAATGTTACCAAGCGAAAGCGTTGAGTGAACAAAGTAACGTTCAGATAAACGTCAGTGCAATGGCACTGCAGTTGTACTGTTGTATTGTAATTGTATGGTGTTAAAAAATATTATTTACTCTGTTTACATAAAATTACTGTAGACTTAAGAAGTTCGGGAATTTTTCTCCTGTAAGTTGGCGACATGCAAAAACTCAAGATTCTTGACCTTCAGAGAGGTTATGTTTATGTTTCGTCAACTGCGTCCCTATCTACGGAAATTGTTGGTTTTTATCATTTGCCAAATAGTAATTAAAAGCCTACCCTAGATAAAATATACGCCTACAATCTGCAGAAATAGATGGTCTATGTGAATGTTTGGTTAAATCACAGTATACTAGTATACTGTGGGTTAAATGAGGCCCCACTAATTTCAGCAAGTCATCAAACACTGCCACTGTCATTCGGGTGAAATGAAAAAATAATCGGCATTCTCATTTCGCATTTCTTTTTATAAATTATAGAAATCACCTTGCATGTGCTATCTGCGGTTAATAGATCACACCCACCATCTCCGAGTTCTTCTTTTCATTTTTTTTTTGCATGTATAGTTTTTATACATATTGACGTCACTGCGAATAAGAGCAGCAAAAGTAACTGTTTCTAAACCAAACGGTCCTCTTCATCCATTTTTTTTATAAACAAATCACTTCTAAACTAAATATCTAAATTAGAATCTATTTTAAAAGCTTAACCTGCAAAAATGTGAATCTTCTGTTTACTGTTAAAAAGCAGTTTTCTGATTGGTCCTTGTATGATTGTTGGAAAAGGATAGGTAAAAGCTAAAATGTTTTTAACTTCTGCCATACAACTGCAGTACAAAGGCGTTACTGTTAAGTTTATCTGAACGTTACAAAAGTCACCCGTATTTCTCGCCGATTTACTTCAGTATCTTTGAATATTTGCAGGTGGCAAAATGGTGGAGTTAACATTCCTATTATTTGCTAAACCCTAGATTATTCAGTTATTAAATGTTTTAAATTATTTGTATTTTGTAGAAAACACTATTTCAAGAATACGGCGCCCTCTTTAATAACTTTTCTGCAGTACCAATGCAACCACACTAATCTTATGTGAATGAAGCTTTAGTATTATTCCATAGACAAGTATTATCCACCACATAACACTTACAAATATAATGGAAAGTCCATGGTTTATTTTGAAAGTGTTTTTGGTATGTAGCCAGAAATATACTAAATAATTAGTTAGGCACATATCCATTGTAGGGCGCTAGTATCTCAAAATTCTGTCATTTGATTGGACGTTACTAACAACAATGTTTGTATTTGATGTTTGATTCTTTTGGCGCATAAGAAGCTCGCGCTCTCAATTTTATCCATTTTAACTTATCTAGGATTTTATAGTGGTATAGTTTTATGGTGAAAAGGAAGTGTTTTGTGAATTATTTGCTTTGAAGTGTTCTTAAATGCCTGATAAAAACAATGGAATTGGAGAAAATGTACATTTACAAAGCCGATGGTAGCAAATGTAATGGCAAAATAGTTTTGAGATTTACTTTGATATTCTTATTAGCTTTGCTTTGAAACCTTAACTTTATGTACGTTTACATGTAAGAGTTATGTTAATTATGGCATTAAAAAATGTATATTTTAGTTTAGTGCTACATCATTACTACTATCAGCTTTCTACATTTATGTTTTTTTTTTAATTTCATTGATACAGGATTAGTCGGGAGGAACACGCCAAACTTCAGGAATAGATTCTACAGGTGAAAATAATAAGAAAAACTCAAATGTTACGTAATTTTTACTTGTTTTCAAGGCACTAATTCGACTTCAACTCATGCATCAACAGGTACAGGCGGCCTTCGTTGACAAAACAGAAAGTGTTTAAAGGTTAATGGTGGTGTCTTTGAACATTTAATCATTACGAATGCTATGATTAGTACGATATCAATAAATATATTTGTTTTATTGGAATGTATGTCATAACTTGAAAATGAATGGAAATCGCATGACAGCATCTGAGTTTTTTCTTATTATTTTGACGTGTAGAATTAATTCCTGGAATTTGGTGCGTTTCTTCCGACCCATCCTGTATATTTTAAAATAGTGTTGATGAGGTATAGTGTTTATCATGTAGGTGGCGTTGTGGTCAATCAAGTTAATAAAGAGATCTATAAATTGCATATTTAGTTAGGTGCATATCCGTTGGATGCCGCTGTATACAATATGCGAATTCTCCAACAAAATTTCACAAATACAGTTCCATTATATTTTAAGTGTTATGTGTTATTCACTCAACGGCGAAAGCGAGCACATGCAAGCCGCTTTTTGCTCATAATAGACAATGGCCGTGTTTAATGTTACCAAGCGAAAGCGAGCACATGCAAGCCGCTTTCTGCTCATGTTCATTAGACAATTCCGCTGGATCTCGAGCGCTAGGAAGCAAACCAAGCTTAAAATATTTCGGCTCGGTAACTTGCGCTTTATTCAAGCAAATGTTCTGCGCCTGCGCTGGAAAAATTAACAGAGAATCAATTTGAATTTAAATTTTAGGTTGTATTTATATGATTATGGTTATTGGTGGCTTGTATAGCCGTAAGATTAGTCTTCCTCGAGCGGAGAACAAAAAAACCATCGTTTAAACGAACTGCAGCGCTTGCCAGCGCTACAAACTAAGCGCTTAAAAAGCTTGGTAACATTAAACACAAGCATTTGCGCTGGATCTCAAGCGCTTGGAAATTAACAGAATCAATTTGAATTTAAATTTTAGGTTAGGTTGTATTTATATGATTGTGGTTTTTGGCAGTTTGTATAACCGTAAGATTAGTCTTCAACCTTCCTCAAGCGGAGAACAAAAAAACCATCGTTTAAACGAACCGCAGCGCTTGCCAGCGAACTATCAAAGTGCTACAAGCCAAGCCCTTAAAAAACTTGGTAACACTAACCAAATTTTAAATAAGTACTATGTCTAGAGTAAAAAACGGTATATTTTATAATTTATATTAGTTTATTAACAAAAATAAAATTATTCAAAACAAAACGATGTCTTTAGGTTCCAACCAGAAATATTGGAAAAGTAAACGGTAATTTAAAAGAACAACGGCTTCTAGATAGGCGTATTCAGACGCGGTCAGCCGCTGAGCTGCTAAGTAAGAAATTCAGTCGGAATAAAACGCTGACTAAATGCTAACTGTTAGCTGCTGAGTATTTTTGTAAGCTAAGAAACACAAACCTAGAAAAAATATAGAATGTGCCAGTGTCATATTGCCAGCGACCGCTAATTCATGGCTGCCCTAAAAGGTCCAGTATCGCTAGAACTTGGTTTTTATCATTTTTTATGCCAATTTACGTTGGTTGTATTGTAGCGTTCATTTGTTTACTGTGATTAGTCCACTGAAATGTACGATATGGAATGCGTTTAGTTCCATTGCGCATCCAAAGAAAGGTACCACACCTAGGAACAGACAAAAGGAGGCACATGAAACTCAGCAAAGAAATAAGTACTTCATTGGTTATGTATGTGGGTGCGAGAAAGACAATCATCTGCACGTACGATATGAATTATGTTCTTAATTTCCCATTATTTTGTTTGTAACACATCATTGGCATACAGTCTTCTTTTATTTTGTATCTCGTTAGTGTTATTCTTTGTGTATTTTTGTGGGTGTTATTGTTGTAACATGTCATGTTTTATAAGGGACTGTAAATTAACCAGGATATAGCACCAAATAACTTTCATATTCAGAATTCAATTTCATTTCAATTCACAATCAGCTAAATCTTTATTGCTCCACCATTGCTAGAAGGAACAAAACAAATATGGCGCTGATCATGAGTAATCCCATTCGCACAGCTTGTAGCGCATTCCAATCATCATAATAAAATTACATTTCAGTGGATTGGTCACATTCTCTAATAATTTTGTTCCTATAGTAACAATTTGCAACAGTTTGGGATTTATTTGTTGTGCGCGTCTAGTTTTGAACTAATTTCAAATCGACTCCAAATATTTGTACTAGGAACGTGACCTTACGTTTGACGTTTCGTCATTTCTAACCTTTAATAATAATAATAATAATAATAATGGTAATGATAATGATAATGATAATGATAATGATAATGATAATGATAATGATAATGAAAATGATAATGATAATGATAATGATAATGAAAATGATAATGATAATGATAATGATAATGATAATTATAATGATAATGATAATGATAATGATAATGATAATGATAATGATAATGATAATGATAATGATAATGATAATAATAATAATAATAATAATATAAGAACTACCCTCTACATTTACACTTACCTTACCTTAAATGCATGGATTGCATTAGGTGAGAGTAACGATTCCAACCTAAACTAAAACTACTACAAAGGATTAACAGCAGTCCGCGCCACACCCTGACGAAGGACTCCAGGGTGTTGGTGAAAAAGACCCAACTAAGAGTTGAGGTTGTGTTATTATTATTATTATTATTATTATTATTATTATTATTATTATTGTTATTATTGTTATTATTGTTATTATTGTTATTATTGTTATTATTGTTATTATTGTTATTATTGTTATTATTGTTATTATTGTTATTATTGTTATTATTGTTATTATTGTTATTATTGTTATTATTGTTATTATTGTTATTATTGTTTATTATTATTATTATTATTATTATTATTATTATTATTATTATTATTATTATTATTATTATTATTATTATTATTATTATTGTTATTATTATTATTATTATTATTATTATTATTATTGTTATTATTATTATTATTATTATTATTATTATTATTATTATTATTATTATTATTATTATTATTATTATTATTATTATTATTATTATTATTATTATTATTATTATTATTATTATTATTATTATTATTATTATTATTATTATTATTATTATTATTATTATTATTATTATTATTATTATTATTATTATTATTATTATTATTATTATTATTATTATTATTATTATTATTATTATTATTATTATTATTATTATTATTATTATTATTATTATTATTATTATTATTATTATTATTATTATTATTATTATTATTATTATTATTATTATTATTATTATTATTATTATTATTATTATTATTATTATTATTATTATTATTATTATTATTATTATTATTATTATTATTATTATTATTATTATTATTATTATTATTATTATTATTATTATTATTATTATTATTATTATTATTATTATTATTATTATTATTATTATTATTATTATTATTATTATTATTATTATTATTATTATTATTATTATTATTATTATTATTATTATTATTATTATTATTATTATTATTATTATTATTATTATTATTATTATTATTATTATTATTATTATTATTATTATTATTATTATTATTATTATTATTATTATTATTATTATTATTATTATTATTATTATTATTATTATTATTATTATTATTATTATTATTATTATTATTATTATTATTATTATTATTATTATTATTATTATTATTATTATTATTATTATTATTATTATTATTATTATTATTATTATTATTATTATTATTATTATTATTATTATTATTATTATTATTATTATTATTATTATTATTATTATTATTATTATTATTATTATTATTATTATTATTATTATTATTATTATTATTATTATTATTATTATTATTATTATTATTATTATTATTATTATTATTATTATTATTATTATTATTATTATTATTATTATTATTATTATTATTATTATTATTATTATTATTATTATTATTATTATTATTATTATTATTATTATTATTATTATTATTATTATTATTATTATTATTATTATTATTATTATTATTATTATTATTATTATTATTATTATTATTATTATTATTATTATTATTATTATTATTATTATTATTATTATTATTATTATTATTATTATTATTATTATTATTATTATTATTATTATTATTATTATTATTATTATTATTATTATTATTATTATTATTATTATTATTATTATTATTATTATTATTATTATTATTATTATTATTATTATTATTAATTATTAAACCCTTCGCAGTTTGGGTTTAGGAAGGGTTTTTCTACCATAAAAGCTCTTCTTCATGTAATAGAGGGCGTTCTTGAGAGTCTTGATAGTAATACTGTCTCTCATGCAACGCTCTGCGACTTAACAAAAGCATTTGATTGTGTCAATACTGACATACTGCTACAAAAATTGGAGTACTATGGTATTCGTAATAAGGAATTAAATCTTTTCCGCTCATATTTACTAAATAGACAGCAGTGCGTCAGTGTTGATAACAAATCATCTACCTTGCTTCCTATTGTTGGAGGGGTGCCGCAGGGATCCGTGTTGGGACCAATTCTCTTTTTAATTTATATCAATGACTTGCCATTAAATATCAGTAACGGCACCTGTGTACTCTTTGCGGATGACACCACTCTTATTAATCCAGGAAGCTCGGATATGAACGCTGACTGTCTGAATGAGGCTAAAACTTGGTTCTCAGCCAACATGTTGAAATTAAATACGGCAAAAACGCAGCAAATATCTTTCACTGCAGACAGAAAATGCTACAAATCCGAGCCTGTAAAGCTATTAGGTATTACATTAGATGCTAGCCTAAACTGGAGTGCTCATATCAGTAGTTTGTGTTCAAAACTTGCTACGCAAATATTTGTGAAGAGGCAGATGCGGCCTTGTGTAGATAATTCGGTTATGAGGTTAGTCTATTTTTCTCTGTTTCACAGTCATCTGACTTATGGGGTCACGTTATGGGGCAATTCAAGTCTTGCTCAAAAGCCGTTTATAATGCAGAAGGCTGCTGTACGCCTTATTGCTGCCGTTCCCAACTATACGCACAGTAAGAGCTTTTTTAGGAAATATAAAGTTTTTCCTCTTCCATGCTTGTATCTGCTCGAGTCGCTGTTTTTGGTTCACAAAAGTTTACCAAATTTACCTACACATTTCAGCGTGCATGATTATAATACTAGGCATGGTGGGGACATTATAGTTCCGTTTTCTCGACTTAATATGACAAGAAATAATAAACTAGAAATAAGATTGTATAATGACTTTGCAAGTTTCTTTGTGCAGGAAAATATTAAATTGATGTCACTAAAAGCATTTTATACTTTTACAAAAAACTTCTTGTTGACGAACTGCTTTTTCAGTAGAAATGAGTTTATCTCAGTTATATGTCCCGTTGTGACTTGATATGTACTTTTTGTATGTCTAAAAGTCAATAAAGTTCTATTTCTATTTTTATTTCTATTTCTATTATTATTATTATTATTATTATTATTATTATTATTATTATTATTATCATTATCATTATCATTATCATTATCATTATCATTATCATTATCATTATCATTATCATTATCATTATCATTATCATTATCATTATCATTATCATTATCATTATATCATTATCATTATCATTATCATGTAGTGCGCCCTAGTATACCTTGTCAATTGTATAGATAGTTAATAGTTTGTGTATGTTGTGTGGTAGTTTGGGCCACCCGGTAAGTGTCTGTGTTTCGCGCCGTAGCAAGGGCTAGGAGGGAGCTGGAGGGGAGCAGCTGAGCTTGGCCTGGCAACAAAGGGAGACAGAGTCTGGGAGAGCTGGCATACACATCGCGCTGATGGGATGCTCTATTCTCAGGTCTAGATAGGCATTTTGTGATTGAGGAAAGAACGATATTTTTTTGAAACAGTTAATAGGAAAGTGGTGCACCACGAGGTAAGATAGCCGACTGTGTAGTAACAAGTAGCTGGAATCCGAGCAAATAGCAGACGAGCCACAGTGCTTTCTCCGCTTCTCCACCTAGCCAAGGCGAACAACAAAAGCCGCCCGAACGCTGACGTCTGGAAGTGCCACTTGTGCGGGAATAACGACCAGGTGACATTGTTTGTTTCTTTTGTATTTTTCGGGGTTAAGTATCTTTCTTCTATAACCCGTAATTGTTGATTTTCTCATTTGTACCTTATTGTATGTAATACACGATATATGACTGTATTTTTCCTGTTTTTTCGAACCCCGTGAGATTATTAATATAAACCCTCGTACATGCTCACTACAATCATCATCATCATCATCATCATCATCATCATCGCCATCGCCATCGCCATCGCCATCGCCATCGCCATCGCCATCGCCATCGCCATCGCCATCGCCATCGCCATCGCCATCGCCATCGCCATCGCCATCGCCATCGCCATCGCCATCGCCATCGCCATCGCCATCGCCATCGCCATCGCCATCGCCATCGCCATCGCCATCGCCATCGCCATCGCCATCGCCATCGCCATCGCCATCGCCATCGCCATCGCCATCGCCATCGCCATCGCCATCGCCATCGCCATCGCCATCGCCATCGCCATCGCCATCGCCATCGCCATCGCCATCGCCATCGCCATCGCCATCGCCATCGCCATCGCCATCGCCATCGCCATCGCCATCGCCATCGCCATCGCCATCGCCATCGCCATCGCCATCGCCATCGCCATCGCCATCGCCATCGCCATCGCCATCGCCATCGCCATCGCCATCGCCATCGCCATCGCCATCGCCATCGCCATCGCCATCGCCATCGCCATCGCCATCGCCATCGCCATCGCCATCGCCATCGCCATCGCCATCGCCATCGCCATCGCCATCGCCATCGCCATCGCCATCGCCATCGCCATCGCCATCGCCATCGCCATCGCCATCGCCATCGCCATCGCCATCGCCATCGCCATCGCCATCGCCATCGCCATCGCCATCGCCATCGCCATCGCCATCGCCATCGCCATCGCCATCATCATCATCATCATCATCATCATCATCATCATCATCATCATCATCATCATCATCATGTTGATATCTGTACCCCTCATTCTAACCACAGGGATTAGCCCAGAAGTCGGAGACTTGTGCGGGAGAGGGGGCGGCATATTATTATTAAGCAGGCCGCATTTGCGCCCAGCAACGACTTACGTTGGTAGGCCCTAACCACTATTCAGTGCAGGAATGAGGGAAACCTGGAAAACCTCATTAACTAGGGGGGTAGTCAAATATCAACCGGTATCAATCTCTCACATTGACCCAAGCCAACATTCTTCCACCCTACCATACCCGCAGAGAGGGCGCCAAACCTCTCCACGAATATAGCTTATATACGGTCTACCGACAGCTGAGCTCGAACCAACACCGATCTAGTCACCTCGATTCAAGTACTGACACCTTAAACCGCGCTACCACTGACCGAATGAATAATTTAGGACAATCCAACCGTGTTTATTTACATCCTACATTTAATACATTTTTGATGTTTATTCTGTCCAAATTTGTGTTTAGGTTCTATTATTGTGATATTAATTAGGTGTTATTAAAGACTTTTCATTCATTTCATAGCGTAGTACCTACTTAATAATATATATATATATATATATATATATATATATATATATATATATATATATATGTTGTTTCTTTTTTTAAATCGAGGTAAATGTATGGTTTATTATTGGCATTGTTTAACTAATATTATTGTATACAAAGAATCATGTTTATTTGTTTCTAGTTTTGAGTAGAACATGGCTTTTACTGTTCCCAGATGTTAGAACGTTAACATATTAAACAGTCCGGAAAGTGGTATAACATTCCACAGGTAAAAAATTTAAACGTAGAGATTTTGTTTGTGACACATTTAATTCAGTAATAAGTACTTCTTACTGCGTGTAGTTTTATTATTAGTTAATATCAATATCACTAAATAATTGCAAATGTTTTATTTCTGAGGAAGCATGTTTAAGACTAATTTACTTTGCAGGTTTCCTAAATGTGAACGCTTGAAATTGTTTAAGGAAATAATAGGTGTTCCAAAGTTACAATGGGGCCCAAGAAAATATATTTGTTCCGACAATTTTTTTGACATCGAGTTTTACCCAAGTGAAAAACATATTTGAAAAAATTGCAATGCAGTCAAGGAGTTTAGTCCAAATGGAAATTTGTGAGGCATCAAGTGATACTTCTTATCCTTTCAAAAGTAAATATGATTTGGTTTCGAATGAAAATTACCATAAAATATTAAGAACTAGAGGTACTTTAATGTCCGTTATCATATCTTTTTTAAATTATTTTGTTTGATTTTATAATTATAAATCAGTGTAAGTACTCCTAGCAGTACTCCGACATCGTCTCTAGACAAAAAATTGACAAATTCGTCAAGTCCTACTGCATCTAGTGTCGCAAAAGCTCGCTCCATTACAAAAAGGAAACATTTAAGTAGGTATGGGTAGTTATATTTATATGCAGTTAATGTTAGGTATATGATATTACATCCTTGATATATTTTTTTAGAAAACCTGTCGTAACTGACTCATCTCCTGATACATCATCCGCTGATACATCGAACAGCACAAAACAAAAGAGAGTAGCATTAGCTTAATTTCTACATAATTATAGGTATATTTTTTTACATTTATTAAAAATAAACGATACTTTAGTGAAATAATTATATTTTATTTCTATTTTAGTTTCAAGCCCAGGAAACGAATAAAAAAGTGCCGAGTTGATTAATGCACTCGATAAAGGTCCAAAGAAATTTACAGCAAATTACAGATGACTTGAAGGTAAATGAAATGGCCGCAATTGAAGTGCAAAAGATTTGTTGACTCTGGTCTTAAAGAATACGGAAAGAGGTGAAAAATACATAATTTTCTCACTAGATGGATTGTAAGTACGAAAAAAAAAAGAAATATACAAATCTATAACATATATTTGTATTTTCATTTCAGGTAAGCAAGCGTTTGTTCGTACTTAACAAAATTGAATATACCTACATAACGGATGAATCAGTGAAGTAAAAGTAAAGCTCTAAATATAATGTGATATATGTAATAAAATATTTTTTTTCTGAAAAAGTATTTTTAATATTCGTAAAATTAATTTTTTTGTTAGCAATTTTTAAATATTAACTATTCCTGCAAAATGTTGTTATTAATTGAGTTACTGAATGTTACTTAATGAAAAAAATATATTTGAGGAGAACTCGGAAGTTATATAAAATCCAAAATCTTTTAAAATTGACTAGTAAGGAAATCAATCTCTTATATTATCGGAAAAACAACTGGTATAAATGTTTGTTTACGATTTATCCATTGAAATGTGCGATATGAAATGCGTTTAGTCCATTTGCTCATCCAAATAAAGGTACCAAATATAGGAGCAGACAAAAGGAGGCACATGAAACTCAGCAAAGACATACTTCATTGGTTATGTATGT
This sequence comes from Monochamus alternatus, assembly GCA_037114965.1. Classification (NCBI taxonomy): domain Eukaryota; kingdom Metazoa; phylum Arthropoda; class Insecta; order Coleoptera; family Cerambycidae; genus Monochamus; species Monochamus alternatus. Next base: position 43,306,175 of record CM073428.1, on the reverse strand, counting down.
GGGTGTGAGAGAGACAACCATCTGCACGTACGATATGAATTGTGTTCTTAATTTCCCATTATTTTGTTTGGAAACACGTCATTGGCGTACAATGTGGTTTCTTCTTTTATCTTGAATCTTGTTAGTGTCATTCTTTGTGTATTTTTGTGTGTGTGTTGTGTTGGTACATGTCATGTTCCGCCATTGCCAGAGGCACAATACAAAATATGGCGCTGATCATGAATAATCCATTCGCGCAGCTTTTAGCGTATTCCAGTCATCATAATATAAAATTATGGAAACGTGGCTCAAAATGGCAGCCATTATATGACGGTAGTTCGCGCATCCTCAAGCACATTCTATATTTGTCTTTATCTATGATAATAGTATATTATTTAACGAGCGGTAATGCAGGTCATAACTCACGCAGATGAAGTTTGCAGCACGAGCCGTAGGCGAGTGCTGTAATTCATCAAGTGAGTTATGACCATTACCGCAAGTTGAATACTATACTTTATCTACAACTACAACAATAAATACTAAGATACAAGTATCGAGAAAGAAAATTGATTTGAAAACGTCAAAATTATTTTGCTAAAATATCAAACGACATTAGTCCCCTCAATGATAATAATTTACAGTTCCGCCTTCTGAGAGGCGTTGGCAATTTAATAATTTTAAAATCTTTTAATTATTCATTCCTCTCCACTTGTTAAAAATTCTTTCCATTTTACACCAATGGAACGTATTCCAAGAATTTACTGCGTGTACTATTTACATACCGAATTATCATTGTAGAAGCCCAACGTGAGTTATAATAACTTACTATAAAAACACGCTATTTGTTTATTGATACTATTAATTGCTCAATAGCAGTTGAATAATTAATATATAAATTAATAGGAGTAGATAAACATACTAAACAAACATGTAACCATGGAAAAGTGGCTCAAAATGGCAATCACCAAAACATATATGGCGGCGCCTATGAAATTCCTGAAAATAATGGATACGCACTCGTCTAAACGCGTTCTGTATTTGTCTTTTTCTATGAATGCAACGAACTGTCACCTTGCTGTCAAATCTCTTTAAAAATGGCGGCTGTAGGGCAAATAACTTGACCTATGACAAGCAGAAATTTGTGCATTTGTGTAGAACTGTGTGTTTTGCTCATTATATTTTATACCTATTTCGGAATACCAAGGATAATTCAGATCATAATGGTTTTGTTGTGTTATGACTTGTGGGAGTAGAGGACAGCGAGATCAAATTAGATTTTTTAGGATTCCTGCTGCATTGAATTATAGACATACAACTGATCTCAATGAACTCTCTCATATAAGACGGCAAAAGTGGCTTAGTGCAATGAAACGGCAAGACCTAACTCAAGAAAAAATTAAATACAGTGTCGTTTGTTCAAAACATTTTGTGTCGGGTTAGTTAATAAAAAGTTATACACAACGATTTAAAAGCAGATGTTTTAGGTAAACCGGCTGCTTTAACAGATAACTTACATCTTGATTGGATTCCTACATTGCATTTAGGTTATTAAATTACCACTGCAACGTTGTCAGAGATCACGATGGGTAGATATCGAAAATGTAGTGTTGTGGTAAGGTTTTCTGAAGTTTTAAATATCTGCAATACTCCCATCACACAGCTTGGGGAAGCACCAATATTAACTGGAGAGGTGAGATATTATTTGATTATATCTTAGAGGAAGGGCTAATTGTGAATAACATTGGCACCAAACCAACCTTCATTACTAGAAATAGGAAAGAGGTACTAGACTTAACAATCAGTTCGGTTTTTCTGAGTAATAAAATTGTTAATTGGAATGTTTCCTCTGAACCATCATGTTCAGATCACGCACATATTCTATTCAATATAGAAACTGACACTAGGTCTGTGGTAAAATATAGGGACCCGAAAAGTACAGACTGGAGGGGATATAAACAGTCACTCCAGGAGCACTTTCGGGCTCCAATTACCGCAATAACGAATCGTGAAGAGATAGAGGTAGCCATGGAGCAAATCCGAAGTGCACTCATCACAGCATATCACTGTCCACTGAAAACAAAGAAAGATAATAGAGGCACATCTTGGTGGACTAGGAAATTAAGTGAAATGAGAAAAGAAGTCCGGCTCCTCTTTAATCGGGCTAAGGCTTCAGGTTGTTGGGACCAATATAGATCCGCTTTAACGGACTATAACAAAGAAATTAGAAGGGCGAAAAGGGAATCTTGGAGGAGGTTCTGCGAGAGTATTTCAGATTTACCTAGCAGTTCCAGAATCCACAAGATTCTATCTAGGGAACCTGTGAAGGAACTTGGGTCAATAAAACGACCCGATGGAACCTTTACGGATTCCAGTAGAGAAACCTTGGAGCTATTAACTCTAAACCATTTTCCCAACAGCCTGATTCTGGGTGACAATAATAATGATCCCCCAACAACATCACAAGGTATTACATTCCATCCAGCTGGTCAGTTACTAGGGTGGTCTATATACCTAAGATAGGTAGGAAAGATTTAAGCCCTAAAGCATTCAGGCCAATTAGCCTGACGTCTTTTCTGTTGAAAAGTCTGGAAAAGGCGTTGGATGGGTACGTTAGGGGGGCAACACTTAGTGTGAACCTGCTTAGTGTTCATCAGTATGCCTATCAGATTGGAAAATCGACAGAACTTACACTACATAACCTTGTTGGGAAAATCACCCAATCCTTTCAGGAGAAGGGTATTGCGGTGGCTGCATTCCTAGACATTGAAGGAGCATTTAACAATGCACTACCAGAGTCCCTCTATACAGCAGCAGCTGCTAGGGGAATCGAATCTACCATATGTGGCTGGATACGAGCAATGCTGGCGAACAGGACCGTAACGAAAACTCTGCAGGGGGAGGAGGTCAGGTTTAGGGCTGCAAGGGGCTGTCCGCAGGATGGAGTTCTTTCTCCCCTGCTATGGTCACTCCTTGTGGACGACCTGCTCGCCATACTCTCTGCATGGGAGGTCGAGGTCCAGGCATATGCTGATGATCTGGTCATACTGGTAAGAGGCATAAATGAAGATAGTATATCATCTATCCTTCAGGAAGTTTTAAGTGGGGTACTTGGCTGGTGTGAGAGGGAGCAAATGTCTGTGAATCCCAACAAAACAGTGATTGTTCCATTCACAAAGAAACGCAAACTGGTCGACTTAAGACCCCCATTTTACGGGGAGAGACAATACCATTTGCAGAGGAAGCAAAATATCTGGGAGTTGTTTTAGATAAAATGCTCAACTGGAACTCTCATATGGATAAAGTCATCCACAAGGCCAGAATGTCCTTATGGACGTGTCGACGAATTTGTGGAAAGTCCTGGGGCGTAGGTCCTAAACAACTATACTGGCTGTATGTGATGGTTATCAAACCCATGATCACATACGGCTCAATAGTTTGGTGGTCCAAAGGTATTCAAACGACAGCCAAAATAAAACTCTCAGGTTTGCAGAGACAAGCTAGTCTGGCGATAACTGGTGCAATCAGTACCACACCGTCAGCTGCTCTGGAAGTCCTCCTGGACTTACCACCTCTCCATATACTTTTGGAGAGAGAAGCCAGGTGGGCAGTATACAGACTAAAGCAAGCGGCTATTTGCATACCGAAGGCTAACATAATAGAGCGTAGTGGAGTGCTGGAGGACATAGCAGGACACAGCACTCTATCGATGGTCTCCGATGTTATGCCTACAAAAATCAACTATAAACTGCCTTTCGAGATCCTCTTTCGTCGGAGGTAGGAGTGGGAGCGAGGTGAAACTGACCTCCTGAAGGCGGATAGTTGCTGGTACACTGATGGCTCTAAGACCCCAGAGGGGGTTGGAGCTGGAGTGTATAGTTGCAACCCAAACACCAGGCTATCTGTAAGTCTGGGTAAATATGCGACTATATTTCAAGTTGAAATTCATCCCATCAAACTGTGTGTGTGGAAGCTGGAAAAGCTTAGACTGAAACGCAGGTCGATAAAAATCTTCTCTGATAGCCAAGCAGCTTTAAAAGCACTTGGATCCTACCGGTGTAACTCAAGAACGGTATGGAACTGTCAAAAGGCTCTGGAGCGGTTAGGTACAAGCAACAGAGTAACCCTGGTTAGGGAAACGAGGCAGCGGACTCGTTAGCAAGGCGGGGTGCCTCTTCCAGCTTTATAGGTCCGGAACCGGCTCTTGGCTTAGCTTCGGCTACTGCCAAAGCAGTCATCGCGACCTGGGTGGAGGAAAAGAGTACTGGCGAGATCTGTAAAGATTAGCTCATTCGAAGGCGTTCATAGGGGGCACTTCGACAAAGAGAGCTAAAAATTTGCTAGAGTTAAATAGGCTTGACCTAAAAACTCTGGTTGGCCTATATACTAGGCACTGCCGGTTAAGGAGTCACATGCACAAGTTGGGGCTGGCTGAGGAGGCCAAGTGCCGATTGTGTTTAGAAAGTGACGAATCGGCAGAACATATTTTATGTCACTGTCCGGCTGGAGAACGGACCAGATTTTCTATATTTGGCAAAGTGCATCTCTTGCCAGAAGATCTGGATAGAATCTCACCCAACAAGGTTATTGGCTTCATAAAGAGGCTAAACCTGTTGGGTGAAGTATAATAAGTATGTGAGCCACAATAGACCACAGGGTCGCAGTGGAGGGCTAGTTTTTGGCCCATTCACGTAGAATTAGAACCCACAAAAAAAGCTTATGATACGCTCATGGTCACACAACTTGAACCTGTATAATAAAAATGTTAGTCGTTATGTTTAGCTTGTGTATATTTTTATACTACTTGTATAGAAAAGTAATGTTTCCTGTTCAAGTAAGAATCAGGGTCCTCCTTTGGCCTATCTATATGAACATGTGTCCCGTCAATGGCATCTATTATGCCGGGAAAACTATTATTTCGAAAATGACTTTCAATTATAACTTTTTCTTCTGTTGATGGCCATTTTATTACTTGTGGTGATAATTCAATGGATAACATCAATTCAATGCTTATAAAATATGTGACATGACGAATAACTCTCCATAAGCAACTTATTGAGATGCAAAATCGATCTGCAACATCTCGGAAGCTTGCAGTTTCATGTCCAGCAAACCAAAGAAATATTATGTGTTCATATGCAGTTATTTTATCATATTCTCCTACATTTATAGAAAAATAATTACTGGAATTAAATTGTTGTGCCACCTCATTCGCAATTATCTTAGATACACGGAAGCGTTCTCAAAACTCATTATCAGAATATCTGAAAAACAAAAACATTAAGATGATGATTTTTAAATTAAATATGATGTACATACTTACCTACGAGAATGCGGTCCTGCCGTTGAGAAGGTAAAGACGTACATTAGTTGGCTCCGCAATTAACCTCACCTTGTGGGAGATAGCGAGTTTATTAAGGTGCGAGATTCAAGTGAAAGTAGGTAATAGTGCTAGGGAATAAAGACAATAAGGTAGGATTAGAAATAAGACAATTATCAAGTCAAAAAGACACTGAGAAGAGTATAGCCTCTGAGGAGTCGATCCAGGCAGAGCTCTTATCGCGGTGTGATAACGTATTTGTAGCTTATTGAACTATTCAAATAAAAATAAAGACAGGACTGTATTAAGAATAAAAGTGATATTCATAGGCAAAGAAAGTGATAGGAAGTAAATAAATTAAAATGGACAGTGACGATTATTCAACAGACGAGGGTAATAGGAAAAGAGATAATGGAGCACAAGGAGATATTTTCGTAAGAAGTCAACAAAAGAAACGAAGATAAATTGGATGTATTAATAGAACTGGTCAAGGAATTAAAGGCAGAAGTTCTTCAAATTAAAACTGAACAAGTAGAAACAGGAAAGGAAAATATCTTGCGGGAGATGAAGTGCTACGAAAAGAAAATGTAGAGATAAAACAAGAAAACAAAAGATTAAAGAAGAACTAATGGAGACAGAGAGAAAATGGAGTGGATAGAAAAAGATAAAAGAAAAAACAATGTAATAATAAGTGTAGTTAAAATACGTGCTGAGGATGATAAAATACTAAAGAAATGTAGGTATAGAAAGTTTAATCAAATCATATTTGAGAATAGATGTCAATGTGAGATATGCACGAAAATTAGGAGAGAGGACATGTTTGATAGAGCTTAAAGGGGAAGAAGACAAAGAGAAGATTATGAAGAATAAATATAAACTTAGAGAAATCCGAGAAGAAAAAATTGTAACGTTCCAAATCTCACTTTAGTAATAGTAGACTAAAGATTTGAAAATATTAATTTATTTTACATATTAATTATAGTATTTTATTTCGACTTCCTCCTCGTACTATATCAAACCTCCAACCTGCAACAAAAGTATAATTTTTAGATTATAAGGGTTAGTTAGAGTATATTATTTGAGTAGATTTCGTCATAAGGATTTCTGTTATAGCATACCTTGGACAGTAGTAATTTATTGTTTGTGGTTAGTTCAGTTTTCCTTTCGCGACAGTCCTATAATAGATCCAGACATAGACATTTTGACTAAATAGGATTTTGAAATTCAAAAAAAAGTAGGAGAAAGGGGTGTCGACTTTCCTTTTTGGAAGCCATTACTTTCTTTTGGAATCGCGTCAGAGGCAGAGTGTTTTCAAATTTTATGAAATCTTTATTCATCCGTGTATGGGAGTAATTTGAATACATTCGAAATTAAGTTTTCTTATTGGAAATTTGAAGTGGAATTCGTTTTGGGTGATATTTTCCAAGAAAACGTCTCTTTTGAGAATTTATTGGTCTCTTGGACATTCCATGTGATTCCTCTAGTTCGAAAGGCCTTTGGAAAAGAAAACCCTTATTGAATAAGGTATGTATATTAAATTTAGTTACTTACTTTCCTAATTTTTGGTTGTATTTCTATTAGTTTTTTTTTTTGTATGGGAGATTGCTGTGCACTCCGCACTATCTCAAGACAATAAAGTATTGTCTATGTTGACGTCTTCAGAGCCGTTGCCCCAAGGTAGCTGAGACAACCTCCTTCTGCTTTGTCTGGGTGCTCTGCCGCCTAGACTGTGAGAAGGCACCTCTCGTTCATTGTGACTCCTGAGTGACATCTCCATAGCTTCGCCCCCAGGATAGCGCAACGTTCTGCCAGACTCGTAGCCAATTTAGATACATTGAATTTGGAAATTTAGTTATTATTTATTTATTTTAATTAATATTTAATCAGTATCCTTTAACTTTTCATTGATCTTATACTGAGTGTTATTTACGTACGGAGTATTGAGCTTTCAGCTCGTATATTGCCTTGAGTGTTTAATTATATACTGAGTGTTGAATCAAGCTCGCCGCTTGTTTCCTTATTTATATACTGGGTGTTGAGCGTTAGACTCACCTAGTTGTATTACATATAGGGTGTTGAACCTTAAGTTCACACTGAATTGATTAACTAGTTGTTGAGATTTAAGCTCACATAGGTGTACTATATACAAGATGTTGAACCTTAACTTCACATTTTGAATTTACATACTGGGTGTCGAGCCCTACGCTCACATCCTATAGATTATTATTATTTCCCCCATATTTTATTTTCTATTTTTCCTACGTTTATCTTATTTTGCATTTGATGCTTTATTGACAAACGCTAGTGTGCGGAAATTTACCTAACTACAGTATATACCTATTTTATTGGATATTATTATTAGAACTGGAAACTTTGGGTTGCGCTTATTAAGCTCGCTCTTTTTTTTTGCGCTTTTTCTTGTAGCTAGCGGAGATTTCTGCGCTCGTTCAGTCTCATTCTTTTTTTTAAAGGGTTTGTGTAAACACCCATTTCTTATTTACAATATAGGGGAGAGAAATACTTTAAATACATTTTAAACATATAGTAACTTATTATAATTTTGTTGATTTTTTGTTTGTTTGATTATTTAAGATATACCACTGTATATTACTAGCCTGCTCTTACTGAACATGCATGTGTACTGAATGTGATATTTTATAGGGACAATTTGAATAAAATTGTATTGGTTTTCTTCCTTTCTTTCTTATTTGGTTCACCCCTTTGGTAAGTTTAGGGGTAGTAACGCATACAAATAAGGGTTGTATGGTTGGATAAATTTACCTGGCGCCCAAATATTAACTTTTAAAATTTTTTTCGTTCACTACATACAGAACTGCGCCCGTCTCCGCTGAAGTTAAACGGAGCCAACCCTTTTTAATGGCTGCCCTATTCCTAGTATAGAATAAGGGTGGTCGCAAAATATTTATAGACGAGGACTTAACAAAAAAAGAACTGGAAAAAGCGAAAAAATAAGGGTATTTGCAAATGAAGAAATAAATAAGGGTAGAGGAGTTAAAATAGGTAATAACAAAGTAATTGTAGATGGGGTAGAGTGGAGATGGAATAAAATAGCAGAGAAATTAGAAAATGCTTGATCAAATGTCAAACAAAACTAGCAGAAGATATTTTGGATATAGAGGGGACATACTTGGAAATGGAAAAGGATTGTGATTTAAGGAGCATGAACGCAAAAGAAAATGATACAAAATTATCGAAAATCGGAAAAGCAAACAGTGGATACAAAAGACAAAAAAAAGGTTAGGATAAGCAAGGATGTAATAATATATGTAGCTACGTGGAATGTTCGAGGCACTTACGCGAAAGGCGCGCTTATTGATGAAATGAAACGCTCTTGTTGAATTCTCAGAGCAGACTAATTTATTAAATAGGCAAAAAAGGGATGGTTTGTTACAAAATGCGCACTCTCTCCTATACCTAGAAAAGCGGTCAGACCCTATTGCCAGATGTCCTTATTATTTATTTGGGCTCATTTTAACACTCCCACTAGCACAAATATACGACAGTCTGTATGACATAAATCAGAAACCATAACACTTATAATATATTTACAATACCCAATTTCTCTAAAATACTGTAATGTTTCATAGAACACAGGCTCTTTGTAAGAAAGTCGGCAGTTCGGTTGTCTGTAAATACTTTATATTTATTAAATTCTGAGCTACAGAGTCCCTAACAAAATGATGCCGAATATCAATGTGTTTCGACCTTTCATGACTGGTGGAATTTACCGACAACTTCTGTGCGCTTTGACTGTCATTATAAAGAGTAATACAATTCAAGACACCAAATAATTCATTCAATAAATTCCTAAAATAAATTGCTTCCTTGGAAGCCTCAGAAATTGCCATGTCTGTTGCCTTATCCAGCTTCTGCGCTGGATAAGGCAACAGTCTTTTGTTTCCTAGTTTCCCAGGAGATGGCGGAACCAGAAAATTTAAAGCAAAAACCAGTATATGATTTACGATCATTTGTATCGCTGGTCCAATCAGCATCTACGAAACCTTCTAGTTCCTCATCATCCTTTATAAATTTTACGCCAAAACTTTTAGTTCCCTGCAAATATCTTAAAATGCGTTTGGTTTGTTTCCAATGGCTTTCATTGTAACAGTTATTAAACTGACTTAAATAACTAACAGAATAAGTAATATCAGGCCTAGTTAACACAGCTAAGTACATTAAACTACCCATGAGTTCCTGATATGTAACATTAATTTTTAAATCAGTTTCACTCTTAACTAATCTAGCATTTTGCTCCATAGGTGTGCTAACAACCTTGCAGCTTAACATATTAAATTGCTTTAAAACATGGTTAATATACTGTTGTCTAAGGTAATTGAATTATTTTTCTTATCTATTCCAACTTTCATGCCAAGACACTGTTTCACTTCACCGAGATCTTTAATTTTGAATTCGTTCGACAGCCGATTTTTCAAAATTTCAGTTTCATGACTATCGTTAGAAAAGACAAAGAAATCATCAACATACAATGCAATTGCCGTCATTAAACTACCATTTATTATGCTAAACAAACATGATTCTAATTTCGATCGTTTGTAGTTTAAATTTCCAAGCATCACATCAACCCTTTCATACCAAGCTCTACTGGCTTGCTTTAGGCCATAAATCGCCTTTTTTAACTTTAAAACTTTGTTGCCAGTGCAACTAACACCTTCAGGTAATCTCATATATACATCTTCCTTTAATATTCCATTTAAAAATGCTGTTTTAACATCTAAATGTGAAATGTCTAGTCCTAACTTAACAGATAAAGACATCAACAGTCTCAAAGTTGAAAATTTAACTACAGGTGAAAAAGTCTCATGAAAATCAATATCTTCTTTTTGTGTGAATCCTTTTGCTACACGTCTAGCTCTATACCTAACACATTCATCACCGTCGATTTTTCGCTTAAACACCCACTTGCACTGCACAATAGTTTTACCACTAGGAATGTCGACGAGTTCCCAATCATCATTTTCTTCAAAGGAAAGAAGTTTGTCCTGAATTGCCTCTCCCCATTTCTCCTTGTCCGGTCCTGATAAGGCGTCCTGCACCGTCTCGGGGTCACTGTCTAAATGGGGACTGTCAGAACAAATGTACGTCACAACATTTTCAAACTTCCTTGGTTTTGGAGTTCTTTCTGACCGTCTAAGTGTTCCAGTGGGCTGCTCTGGATTTTCTGGAGTGTAGTCACTATCATCACTCTCATCCGTCTCACTAAACGTTTCCGTGTTGCTGGATTCGTCACTAAAATTTGCATGGTCAACGTTCTCTGTATTCTCGCCGTCTCCGACTCCCACTGAAATTGGAACCTCTACACTTTGATCATTTTCTTTTTCAGTGATTTCTTGCACGTTTTCCATTATAATGACATCTCTGCTGATGGTTATCACATTGGACTTCATGTTACAAACCCGATAGCCTTTAGTGTTATCGCTATAACCTACTAAAATGTGTTTTTCAGCCTTTCTGTCCCACTTCAGTCTTTTTTGCTTCGGAACATGCACCATTACTGGACTGCCAAAGATCCTTAAATTGCTAATGTCGGGTTTATCTCCTGTCCACATTTCATAGGGGGTTTTCTACAACCCTGATGCAATCGATCTATTCTTCAGGAAAACTGCAGTGTTTACTGCTTGAGCCCAAAATTTCTTTTCCAAGTTTGCATAAAAAATCAGACACTTCGCTTTCTCGACAGTGGTACGATTTAGCCTTTCTGACATACCGTTCTGTTCAGGTGTGTATTGGCTCTCAGGAAACATTCAAATTCGGTGCTGCAAAACTTGCCACCATTATCTGATCTGAATGTCTTGATTTTCTTATCTCTTCTTATCTTATACACGAGACCATCTACCAATTCCTTTTTTTCATTTGGTTCAAATAATTATTGTTTATATGCCCAAATCTTCGATGCCAAATGTTCGCTGTGACTTGCTGTGCCACTGACGATGATATCAAACAATTTTCAGAGCTTGTATTGTTTATTCTATATACACCATCTTTCAAATCAGCTGTGGCTACTAACACTCCTTGCACATTATATATTTGGCAACAATCAAATTTAAAATGAACAGCATTCCCATTTTGAATTAATCGACTTACAGACAATAAATTTGTAGTAAACTCTGGTCTTTCACAGTAATTTCGTATTGGGTTTTACCAATAACAGTTTCGAGTTTCACATTTCCCGAACATACTACCGATATTTTGTCTTGATTGGTTACCATTATTTCACTGGTCTCTGTATTCGTTGATCGCTGCTCAACCCAGTGTTCATTCGCTGTTAAATGAACACTTGCACCAGAGTCCATATACCAATCAGTCTTTTTAAAATTGCCACTTAAAAACACGGCACTAAAAGCATTCGGAGACTTCTGTTGCCTAAATTCCGAAACACCAACATTTGGACATTTAGTTTTAAAGTGTCCCATCTGCTTGGATTTGTAACACTTAATATCTTTCTAGTCTTTCTTGGTTTTCATCGTGTTACCAGCCTGTTGTTTACCGCCATGTCATCTTTTGGAAACGAATGCATTAGCGGTGCTGCCAACATTTCCATCTACCTCTAACAATTTGGTTTTGATAGCATCCGCAGAAATTGGTATTCCTGAATGCTCGATCGCCATTATCATCGGTGAAAATTTGTCAGGTAAACCCGCTAATAACAATAAACCAATCCATTCATCGTCTATGTTAAACCCTGTACCACGTAACTTTTGCCCGGTTTCCACTATCTGGTTAACATAAGCACATATGGATTCGCAGTTTTCTAGTCATGCGAAAATTAAATTTCGTAACAGTCCTATTTTTCTGGCGAAACCAGAATCATCAAACAACGATTTCAACTTTTTCCACAATTTCACTGTAGTTCTCGCTTCCTTTATATGCACGTACAATGAGGCATCAATGGTGAGAATTATTTTTGCTTTTGTCTTGGCGTCATCTGCCTCCACAACTTCCGATACACATTTTGAAAGTCCTTCAAGTACCAAAAAGTTTTCAATAGTAATGAGTAATTTTCATGCCCTTTTAACTTCGGGACATTCACTATATAATTCGTGGCCATACTTGCACTAATCAAAGAAAAAACTATCAACTTGTTTCGCACAATCGCGGGACTGGGCCCATAACCTAATGAAATGAAACGCTCTTGTTGAATTCTCAGTGCAGACTAATTTATTAAATAGGCAAAAAAGGGATGGTTTGTTACAAAATGCACACTCTCTCCTATACCTACAAAAACGGTCAGACCCTATTGCCAGATGTCCTTATTATATATTTGGGCTCATTTTAACACTTATTAGATTAACGCAGCTCATGAGTAACTATGCGATAGATATTCTAGCTGTCCAGGAAACTAAGTAAAAAGGAAATTTTACGCAAGAGATTGGAAATTACATATATTTTAATAGTGGGACAGGTGATAGGATATTTGGAACAGGGTTTTTGGTGACAAATAAATAAAAATCGGAAATAGTACCAAAAACCACAAACTGTGGAAATTAAGAATGAGAAGTAAATATAGGAAAATAAGTATTATTAACGTCCACTGTCCGACAGAAGAAAAAGGAGAAGAAGAAAAAGAGGAATTTTATGAGAAAATTGAAAGATTATATGGTATACCAAGATATGATGTTAAAATGGTAATTGGAGATTTTAATGCAAAAATAGGGAAGGAAGAAATATATAAACTAATGGGAAAAAGCTTATAGAATTTGCAACAGAGAAGGACTTGCAGATAGTAACAACATATTTCCAACATAAGGATATTCATAAGGGCACATGGATTTCACCCAATGGACAGACAGTAAATCAGATAGACTACGTAACGATAGAAAGTAAGCATATTAAATACATATTATATGCAAGAAGTTATCGAGGGGCAGATTTGGATACAGGCCACATGCTAGTTAAGGCAACGATAAAATATAGAAAGCCAACAGGGGAGAACAAAAGAAAATCAAATATTAAGTATGCAGTTGAAAAACTAAAGGAAGGAAACATTGCGAATGAGTTCCACAGATGGATAAACAGAGAAATAACCGGAGATGATGTAGAGGAAAAATGGAAAGATTTTGAAAAAATAATGGTGGAATGTTTACAAATTTTGAAGAACGATGAGACACTTATTAACAGAAAGCTCTGGTTTAGTGAGGAATGTAAGGAGGCAATACTTAAAAGGGAAAAAGTGAGAATAATATTGATAAAAAATAACATGTAATAATAGAGAATATGATAAATGTAGAAAAGAGGCGAAAACAGTATGTAGAAAAAAGAAAAGGGAACACTTAGAAAAACAAATGCAGAGTCTAGAGGAAAAATATGTCAAAAAGAGAATAAGGGAGTTTTACAAGAGTGTAAAGAACGAAAGAACAAAAAACTGGCAAAGTAAAAATCTATTTTGTAAAGATAAACAAGGGCAACTTGTTGGAGAAAGTCAAGGAACTGTGAAGATAGGGGCGGAATATTTTCAAGAAGTATCTGGGGTAGAAGAAGAAGAAAGTGATGCAGTACAATTCCTAGAACTGGATGATTATGAAGAGGTGCCAGGCAAAGAAGAAATCAGGGAAATTGTTAGATCGTTAAAGAATAATAAGGCACCTGGTGAAAATGGCATAGTAGCGGAAATGTTGAAAATGGGAGAACGGGAAATGGAGGAAAATATATAGAATAATAAAAGAAGTATGGGAAAAGGAAATGATGCCTAATAGATGGAAGGAAGCGTTAATATGTCCTATACATAAAAAAGGAGATTGTACGGAGTATAGTAATTACAGAGGCATTGCGCTAATGGATACTGTGTATACGGTAATTGCAATAATAATCAAAAAAAGAATAAATTTAGTGGCAGAACAAAAAATTGGGTAGTATCAATGTCGATTTAGAGAAAATAGATCAACCATAGACCAGGTGTTTGTTTTAAAACAAATAATAGATAATAGTATAGATCAGAATCTCCCTCTAAATATGATATTCATAGATTTCAAACAGACTTATGATAAAATAAGATCAAAATTATACAGTTCTATGGAAAGTATGGGAATGCGAGGAAAATTAATAAAACTTGTACAAATGACCCTAAACGATACAGATTACAAGATAATGTTCAAACACATCAGAAAAATTTAGAGTCAAGAGAGGTTTACGCCAAGGAGATCTATTGTCAACCACAATATTTAACATAGTACTAGACTCGGCAATTAGAGAAGGCGGAATACCGAAGTAGGTATTGGGACGGTTGGGCATGGGAAAATTTGTAATTTGACACCTTATTTGAAATTTGACAGTAGCGACCTAACCTAAGTTCAAACTGACGGGATATTTAAAATTAGGCGGGAAATTCAAACTAAGAAAAAAGGATCTAACCTAACAGAAAAAACATGCGCAGTAGGTTACACATACAATTTTTGCTAATAACTAAAATTTGAAAACTGATTTGATTGATTCCTCATTCTGACCTATCACTTAGGTAATTCCTGTCACGTGCCAAAGTAGGGGGCCCCGCCCCCTCCCTAACCTATCAGAAAAATCATGCGCAGTATGTTACACATACAATTTTTAAAATTTGAAAACTGATTTGATTGGTGACCGATCACGTAACGTTGTTATTTAAATGAAAAAAACTTTACTCTGTGCGCGATTTGAACCCGGAACCTCTCGCATGCAAAGCAGACGCGTTACCACGAGACCGCTATGACTATTAACAAAATCTTACAGTAACTGCGTAATATATGAATCAGAGAGCGCTTGAAGGCGTCCCCCGCCAAGCAGTCTGAGCTATAACAATGATATTAAATAGAAATATTTAAGATCTTACAGGTGATATTAAATATGTATGAAAAAAAAAGAACTGATAGCGGTGGGAATCGAACCACGGACCTCTAGAGTGCAAAGTGTGTACGTTAGCGCTAGACCATCGTGTCGTATAGTTGATAAGTATAATATGAGATTTAAAATTAGGCGGGACATTCAAACTGGAGGGATATTTAAAATTAGTCTAAGTGGCGGGAAATTCAATTGGAAAATTAGGCGGTAAATTCAACTGATTTAAAATTAGGCGGGAAATTCAAATTGGTAGAAGTGGCGGTAATTTCAAACTGGTGAGATTTAAAAATTAGGCGGAAAATTAAACGTGACATCGTGACATTAATGTGACATAAACGTGACATGAATGCGACATAAACGTGACATAAATGTGACATAAACGTGACATCGTGACATAACTGTGACATAAACGTGACATAAATGTGATATAAACGTGACATAAACGTGACATAAATATGACATAACCGTGACAGCGTGACATAAATGTGACATAAACGTGACATAAATGTGACATAAACATGACATAAATGTGACATAAGTGTGACATAAACGTGACATAAATGTGATATAAACGTGACATAAATGTGACATCGTGACATAAATTCAAATTGGTAGAAGTGGTGATAAATTCAAACTGATTTAAAATTAGGCGGGAAATTCAAATTGGTAGAAGTGGCGGTAAATTCAAACTGGTGAGATTTAAAAATTAGGCGGAAAATTTTGACATAAACGTGACATCGTGACAAGTGTGACATAAACGTGACATAAATGTGACATAAACGTGACATATATGTGACATAAACGTTACATAAATGTGACATAAACGTGACATAAATGTGACATAACTGTGACATAAACGTGACATAAATGTGATATAAATGGGACATAAATGTAACATAAACGTGACATAAATGTGACATAAACGTGACATAAACGTGACATAAATGTGACATAAACGTGTCATCGCGACATAAATGTGACATAAACGTGACATAAATATGACATAATCGTGACATAAATGTGACATAAGTGTGACATAAATGTGATATAAACGTGACATCGTGACATAAATGTGACATAAACGTGGCATCGTGACATAAATGTGACATAAACGTGACATGAACGTGACAAACGTGACATAAACGTGACATAAATGTGACATAAACGAGACATGAACGCGACATAAATGTGACATAAACGTGACATAAATGTGATGTGTAGGGAAAAAAAAAGACAATACTCTTAACATTACATTTTATTATATATATCGGACAAAACATTAGTTTTATAAAAGTAAAGATATTCACGTAGAGCATTACTTAATATACTATCATTAGACACATCACAAAAGCTATTAATAATTTCTTCAAAATTGAAACCAATTTTATGGGAATTTATCGAATCACTTATAATAGCTAAGACATGATAATAGTAAGCACAAAATTCCAATGAATTTAACATACTTATTCTATGAGAAAGTACACAAGTATCAAGCTTTAGCAGTTCATCAACTTCGAATATGAAAAGTTCGATGTACATATTATATTTGGTGATATGTAACCTTTTAGTATCTTCGTAGACCAATTGGGTAGCTGTAGCGTAATCCCCACAGGGATGAGTTACAGGGTCATACTCATCTGGCCAACCTTGCATGGGTGCTTGGAAGAAATCTGTTTTCAAACGTTGCAGTAGGTCCAGGAGAGTGTGCCATTCATAGGTAGAAAACGATATTTTGGAACCAGTGACATAATTTCGCATAATTATTGCAGCGCTAAAAGATCTAGCCGGACTTAAACCACACTGGATTTGAATATAGTCATTGAGAGGGAAAGCACTATTTAGTAAATAATTCTGTTCCCATCGTGCAGCCTCTTCATATTTTTTGATAATTTCATCCAAAGCTTTCATACACTGTTTATTAGATTTTTCGATAATTTTATCGGCGACCTTCATATCACTATTGCTGCTAGTGCTGCTGCTGCTGTAAGCATCATCCACACTTACATAGGACATTTTTACTTAAACAATTTCACTCTTATTTTGAAGACGTACAACTTGCTCGCTCGACGATAAACTAGAACAGACTAAATGACGTTGGTGTTCGCGATCCAGCTATTATGTTTTTTATCAAGCCCCAGCCATTTAACGAAAAACTTTCCTCCCCCTTCTCCTTAATACCTTCTCGACGAGATAGATGTCGGGATTAGAGATTTTCTGTAGTTCATCTGTATAGAAGGCGCCTCTTATAGGATGCCCCTGCATATCTTCCAAGAGATATGTCGTTGGATTCGTAATTTTAACCGACGCAATTTTAAATAGTTCGGTTGTCCAATTAGGTGTGTATCCACTGTGTTTAATTTTTAAATAATAAAAAGTAATGAAATTAAGTAAGATGCTGATATTCTTTAATTAACACAGCCAGCAACAGTTACTTGGAATCACTTTTATCAAAGTAAGAACTAGGAACATGTTTTGATCCATCAGCACCCTTAAAATAATCCTTAGTTTCACATGTGAAACATTTTCTGTTTGGTAGGTCGCAATCCCCACCACATTTGATGCACTTATACTTTACCGGAACAGGCATATTGCAATTAATAACACTTGAAGTTGAAAGAAATGAGATTTTTTCTTTTTATTGATAACATTATACAGTTAGATTGCTATAGAAGCATCAAGTTTTCCATGACATAAAGTATAGAATTTTATAAACTTTCCACGATTCCAACAGACTTCCACGTGGCCACAAGGTAGGAAAATTACGTTTTGCTTGTGTCTTTGACATATTTTGCAAGTTTTAGCTTCAACCGGTCCCCAGCATTCATCCTCAGGCAAGTATCAAAGCAATTGTAGCAACTGTTATAAAGCAAATAAGTTCAGAAATTGTATGCATATCTGTTTTCGTATTCTCGGACGCTTAACGGTTGCCAAGTTTCGAAATCTTCAATCGATTTATCTTGAAAGGTTATTCTCAACTTGTAGAATTTAGAATGTTCTGGAATCGCCGCAGCAAAGGTTCTCAGCTCCCCGCCATTAACTATGTCATGAGTCATCTGTGTTAACGCATGCGGGCACGTGTTTATGTCGTTGGAATTTCTGTAGCACACACACATTTCGTGTACGTTGTGGAAGTCATGTACGTACAACATATTTTGTAGTATTGTACTCAAGATGATGAAATTGGAACATAAAACTACCATCGTTGTTACTTGGGCGACTATAAACGAATAAGCTACATAATGGTTTGTAAAGTCTTATATGGAGAGATAGAGGAAATAAAACAGACAAAGATAAATAAGCACGTATATTAAGCATATTAAAAGAAATACAATAATATTATAAAGTAATTGGTATTATAATTCTTGTAGGGGCATCCTTCGTTGCGGAAAATTGACGTGAATTCGTAACTTCCGAAACTGTTTAGTCAGTGCACACTAATTAGCGTATCGGGCTATATCGGATTTTAATTTTTGAATGTTTTGAAGATATTCATGTAAGAAAGGTTGAAGAATTTTGGCAGTCGTTTCAATTCGTCTCTTGAATCTTAGTCTGTCCACAGCGAAAAATTCCCAGTATCTACGTCGAGCTGCAGTGGACGCATACGCCCACGTTCTCATTTCGTACACTCTCGTAGATTCAGCGAAGGTAACTCTTTTCTTCATTGCGGTAATAGGTTGTACACCCAGCGGAAAAGATCCTCGCAGTTCCTCTTGCTGCATCTGATTGTTTTATTGTAACTGTGATACGAACAGCAGCGAGGCTCATCTACTATTACAAGCGGTGGGGGGTTATCCCTGAAATTATTAAATTCTTCGACGTTTATCACGTGGGGTAATTGTCGGTTGGAGGAGGAAACCAATTGTGGTAGTATCTTCTCTAAATAATCCAGCTTTAGACGACCACTTACATAAATTATATCAGCACACAGCAGATTATCGCCCAGTATAGCGTTCAACTTGCCGTATTCTATATCTCCAGACGAATAACGGATACCATTTATATTTTGTTCTGCGTATCTTACTTGTTTCTGATTCAACCGAGACAAACTGCTAAAACTCGTAGGTGGTTTCAGTAAATAATGGTTCACTTGACGCGCATCCTGAATCGTTATTTCCTTGGGATAAAATTCATAAACCCCGTTGGTACTCAGTAACATAACACCCTCGATGTCTGAAACCACAACCTTCATCTCGGACGATTATCAAACGACTAACATATTGGTTTCAACAGCATCACATTTTTATGCTAGATTCTTAACGATTTCTCTAAGTGGGAGGTGTTCCATGATACAGTCGTGTACGATTAGGCGCTGGTATTAGCGGGAAAACCTTGGGTTGCTTCAATGTCCAATCTTACGTCCACGGTAGCCGATTTCATGCTTTCTTCTCGCCTCAAGCAGTCGATGACGAAAAGAGCGTGATTCTTAAAGGTGCTGTAATCGAGCAAAGATTTCTTCTGCTGGTTATTCGTGTAACTGGGATAAAATTCTGTGTATTTGTAGTGAGCTTCGACGTAGTTGTTCTTAACAAAATTTAATTGCATCCTCTCGTTGGGGAAGCTCTCTCCGTTTAGCGTTAATCTGATGTTGGCAATATTGATGTTATCAAAGCGCGTAGGATCTGCCGTGAAGTTGTTTTGTTTAGCCGTCTGGAAACCTACGATGACGTATCTGGGGCTTTCGATCGAAGAAGTAGTCTTAACAGCCCAAATTTATTTGGTAACGCCGGCGGTGAGGGCGGGTAACATATGCAAATCCCATTGTCTATATGGTATCAGTATAGGAGTATCAGCTCTGATGGCTTTTAGTAGGCTCAGTTTTATTTCATCGCTAGGGTACAGCCGTTTAATTTTAACCTCGACGTTTTAAATGTCCAACGTCACTGTTGTGTGGTCAGTAGCAACCTTTTCCCTAACGAGGAAGCAATTGGAATCGTTACTGTTCCTTATTAACTTGATGCATTGCTTGCTGCACGTCACCACTCGGTAGTCGTTGAAAATGTTGAAAATATGCTTCAACGGAATGAGAAAATCAAAAGTTCCATCATCATTTAGGGAAGGCGCAATGGGATAGTTCCATCTGGCTATGGATAAATGTTTAGAATCCTCGGTGCAATAGCACAAATACCCGCGATCGGTGCTCACTGGACCAACTTCGCGTATACTTTCCACTTCCTTGGCGTTTATTTCATATACGGCCGATGAAAACAGCAGCTGCGTTGTTTACAAAGGCATCAAAAACATCGGCCTGATTGATGGTAATTTCAATGACGTCGTTGTTTCGAAAGGACTTTACGTAGGGGTAATACGTTCGCCACTTTTGTATGGATTCGTCCATTGCGGGCCGATGGAAAAGATCGAACGTTTGATGGGATAACATTATGACCCAGAGATTTTAGAAACAATGTGTTCGTTAGAGACAAAGGCTTCTGTTGCTTAGCGAATGTGACCTTATCGTGAGATATTTCTCGCAATACTGACTTATGCCTCGATAGCGGTTCCCTTATATGAATAGAATTTTGCAGTGTGTTCTCGAAAACTAACATTATGTGAGTTTCTTAATCTCCAAGCGAACGATGATTTCTTCGCCTCTGAAATTTACAGTGTTCCTAGTATCTTTTTCGAAAATCCCAAAGTCCTACCGATATCTTCTTTTTCAAAGTCCACCGCGTATTTGTCGCTGTATATTTCACACCCTAGAGTGTTATTATTAGGTTTTAGCGAAAATATCTGATCGGCTTTGGGGTCCTTGTCGATATTTAATCCCCTTCTAATATAATTTTCAATGTATCGAATCTCGTAGGCACCCTTGGCAAATTCTATAACGGTGTCTTTCTTCGAGTCGTTGTTCTCGTACAAATAAATCTTTTGAGATGCCTCAATGTTTGGTATGCTGTTGTATGAGTGAAAACTAAGAAGAGCCAAACCGTAACAGAATTGTGGATCCAAACGTACGACTGGAGTAAAATTGAATGTTAGAGTAGGTGTATGACTCTTTAGCGTCACCAATGTAGACATGACTGACGATGTTCATTAGATGTCGTTGCTTTTATAGAGAAACTGCAGACATAGGTGCCCGCAATTTATTTGATTATACTTTTGATAACGATCTGCGTTATAGGTTATGTTCACATCGTTGGCTCCCAAGTATCCAGCCAGTTCCTTGGGCGATTTCAAATGTCCGAAACTATCAAAGTACTCTACGTTGTTGCCGTTTTTCCTATAAGCTACCCAGTGAGTGCCCCTATTCTTATTCAAGTCTAAATTTAAAATGGCACTTTCACGTCGTCGTGGACCCGAAGATGGTAACATGTCTTGCATAAAAACTCCTCAAAAATATGGAATTCGTAGTTGTTTGGGGTATCTCATCAGGTCAGTGTCAGACAGTAGCTTATCGGGTAGCTTTATTGGTAGTTTTTTGCTTTTTCAAAATATAGACCGGATCCTTTAGCCCCTATAGCTTCCATGGCTTCGTTGTGTCGATGCTCTTCCACAAGTTTTTTTGCTGCATTCTTAGCATCGATTATGGTCTTCGCGACGGCCCCCGCACCTCCCGCTAGCGAACCGAGAGCTCCGAGGGCACCGAGTATAGGCATGAAACCTCCAGAGTATTCTCCGGCGAGCGGAATGATTCTCGGTATGCGAATGTTTTTCTTACTACCGACCTTTTTAACTGCTACTCTTGCTGCTTTTACAGCCGACAAAAAGTTTTTTCTCAACGAAGTACTGGGTTGCTGCTTTTTCAAACTGTTTGCAATTTTTGCTACTACATCTCTGCGGAAAGATGCGACTTGACGTCGTGGTCGTTGTCCTTTTCCACTCTTTTCAAGCCCATTCCGAGATTACGTTTCGCCTTCATGGCTATAGTTACGAACCAAGCGGCTGCTTTTTCTCCTAGTTTTGCGTCTTTAGATTTAACGCGTTTCTAATCTCTATTCTCCAACACCAGATTGGCCTTATGTCTATCTTCTACGGACTTATTTTGAGAGTACGCTGTCGTGCTCCCGACAAGCCGAATCCAAAGGATTGATTCCTTGATCACCTCTGACAAGTCTTTTTTCCAGTTTTGTACTGGGTCCACAAAAACTAGCGAATTTAACACACCTTCACCGTATCGCAGCGGCATTAGAAATGATTTAAACTGATAGTGGCATCTGTATTTATGGAAAGTAATTTGATAGATGTCTTCAAACCATGAAGGTAGTTCAACAAGAAGAGACGTTACCCATTGAAAACTTAGATTTCGGCGAAAATCCTGGTATTGTGGGTAAACATGGTTCGTTGCTACCGAATTCATTCAGATGTGTCGTATGCGGACCCAGCGGTTGCGGGAAGACCATCGTACTATTATTACTTCTATTTCATCCGAATGGCGCTAAATTTGAAAATGTTTATGTCTACCCAAAGTCCTTATACCAGCCTAAATATCAACTGTTGGGAGACGTCTTGAGTAAAGTGAAGGAAATCGGATATTTCCCATATGGGGCTAGCGATGAAATTATTAGTCTGACAGATGCTCGACATCATTCCATATTCATACGATGTGGCATGTGATAAACAGGAAAAGATACGTGAATACTACTCGATATGCAGACAAGAATATCGACGCCGCCTACCTATGTCAGACATATTCCAAGATACCGAAGCAACTTATTCGAGATAATTGTAATCTAATAGTTCTTTTCAAGCAAGATGAAGTAAATCTAAAACACGTCTACGAGGAACACGTATCCCCCGACATGACGTACGATCAATTCAAAAACTGCTGCTCAGAATGTTGGGCTGATAAACATGGTAATCGTAAAAGACTTTGATTTTCACAAAGGACGCTACCGAAAAGGTTTTGATCAGTATATTAAGCTGTAACTACGGTGAACGCTAACATTAATCACAATGAATCCAACGGCTGAAGACGTCATCACCAAGACAGCGCGAGGGAAAAAATCAACGAACTCGCAAAGTCGATTAAGCGAAAGTACTTGCCTCTAAAACAAGGTAAAACCGAGAAAGATAAGGAAAGTATTTAAACCCATTGTAACACCGTTAAAGGAAATAGCCAGCACATCACTCAAATTAAATGAAAGGATTGACAAGTTTAAAAACATTCCCTTCGTTAAGAAAGAGGAGGAGAAGGAATTGAAGGTAGAAGAAAAACCGTCTACATTCGACCAGACAGCCTTTTTATCATTGGAAGACGTAGCGTCGTCTTCGCCATCTAGAAGTGATGATGATGATGATGATGATGATGATGATGAGGATGGAACATTTGAAGAGGAACCAGAAACTCAACCGGCAGATATAACTCAAGAAGGGTTGGGAGAATATTTAGATCAATATCCCGGAATATCTCAAAAGTACGTAACAGTGCATTGGGTTGACAGCGATGTAATTGATAAGAATTATGGACCAGTATACGATTCCTCAACCTCATCGTGGTTACTCGGAAGCAAACGTATCGATTTTAACATTCGTACTGGTAATATAATAATCGATGGAGAACAATTCAAAGGAACACCAGGATTGTACCAATTGATTTTCTATCATGACCCGTCTTTCAATGAAGAGGATAAGAAATCTTATAAAAATATTCTTCAAATGACTAATGCACACAAAGACAAAGCAGGACGCTTAAAGAGCTCCAGTTCGTTCAAGTATAGAGAAATTATTAGACCGCTATTCATTAAAGGACCGCGTAAAACTACTGGCAGAGGCTTAGTATCTAACAAGTTAACTTACAATACAATACCGATGGAATATATTTACTGGGATGATCCCAACGAACATGTCGATCGTCTAAGACTGTTGATAGCCTCTCAGAACGCTGGAAATACATCTCACGATAACGAAATTGTAGCAATTATCGAGGAGCTAAAAGAGGCTAACATAATATCATAGGTTGTCATCGTTGTCCTTTTTCTGTCAGCGTTGTCCTTTTTTCTGTCATCGTTGTCCTTTTTTTCGTTGTTATACGTTTTTCTGTCTCATTTTTGTCACGTTTTACATCGCACACATCCTACGTAGATCAAATACTATAAAGCTGCATATCAAACAATTTCCAGTCATTCTACACGATGAGTCTCGATAAATTCGAACGTAGCTCTCATCGTCATCATCATCAAGATTTTAACGAACCTTACATACCTCATACAATTGGATTTTCATTTACTCCCGACGGAAATGTTCATATTGGTAATTTGAGGATATGTTACGTGAAACAGCCCATTCAAGCTACTGATGCCACCAATAAAGAATATGTGGATGCAATACATGATACTTTAAAGCAACTCCAACACAATGATTCCAGCAGCCTACTCAAGTCCATGAGAAACTTGGAAAAACGTCATGAAAGTGATATTAAAAGAATTACAGAGGAAAATTCACAGTTACACAAAGGTTTGGAAACTAGTATTAAAATGTACTTAATGCAGAAAGCAAACGGCTTGGAGATGCTATTAGCCGACTGAGTAAGAAGCAAGAGGGGGATGTCGAAGATATTAAAAAAATGATTGACACACTAGAGCAGCACATACTCAAAACTATTAATAAAAATCCCATTTAAGAGTATATTACATCGGGAATTGGTGGTTACGCATCAGTTCAAAATGTCTGCGATGCGAATCAAACATTCCAAGGAAAAAATTCAACTGGTAAATGAGCTTCATAAGCCTATGAGAAAAAACTATGTTCGCAGACGTACTATTATTAAGGGGCTTGATGACCTTTGGCAAATGGACTTGGCCGAAATGGGGAACTACGCTAAAATGTATAGAAATTTTAAGTACATTTTAGTAGTTATCGACTGCTTCTCGAAATTCATATGGACCAGACCTGTAAAAAGAAAGACTGGCGACGAGGTGATAAAGGCGTTCCAGGACATTCTAGAAACAAGTAAACGAACGTGTAAAAATTTACAATCTGATCAGGGTACCGAATTCTTCAACCAAAAATTCCAACAGCTCCTCAAGAAACACGATATTAATCATTACAATACGTACAGCGTGAAAGAGGCTGCCATTGCAGAACGAGTGATAAGAACTTTGAAATCAAAGCTGTACAAGTACTTTAGCCTAAGCGGTACATATAAGTGGATAGACGTTTTACAGGAAATTACTAATTCCTACAACGAAACCCGACATCGTACCACCGGATACAAACCGTCTCCAGTAAATAAGTCCAACGAGAAGAGAATTTTAAAGTCTGCATACAATCATATTAAGATAAGCGGCCCGCAAATATTCAAAGTGGGTGACGTTGTGCGCATCAACAAGAATAAGCACGTCTTCGATAAGGGATACACACCTAATTGGACGACCGAACTATTTAAAATTGCGTCGGTTAAAATTACGAATCCAACGACATATCTCTTGGAAGATATGCAGGGGCATCTTATAAGAGGCGCCTTCTATACAGAGGAACTACAGAAAATCTCTAATCCCGACATCTATCTCGTCGAGAAGGTATTAAGGAGAAGGAGGAGGAAAGTTTACGTTAAATGGTTGGGGCTTGATAAAAAACATAATAGCTGGATCGCGAACACCAACGTCATTTAGTCTGTTCTAGTTCGTCGTCGAGCGAGCAAGTTGTACGTCTTCAAAATAAAAGTGAAATTTTTTAAGTAAAAATGTCCTATATAAGTGTGGATGATGCTTACAGCAGCAGCAGCACTAGCAGCATCGAAAAATATGAAGAGGCTGCACGATGGGAACAGAATTATTTACTAAATAGTGCTTTCCCTCTCAATGACTATATTCAAATCCAGTGTGGTTTAAGTCCGGCTAGATCTTTTAGCGCTGCAATAATTATGCGAAATTATGTCACTGGTTCCAAAATATCGTTTTCTACCTATGAATGGCATACTCTCCTGGACCTACTGCAACGTTTGAAATCAGATTTCTTCCAAGCACCCATACAAGGTTGGCCAGATGAGTATGACCCTGTAACTCATCGCTGTGGGGATTACGCTAAAGTTACCCAATTGATCTACGAAGATACATATATAAATATAATATGTACATCGAACTTTTCATTTTTGAAGTTGATGAACTGCTAAAGCTTGATACTTGTGCACTTTCTGATAGAATAAGTATCTTAAATTCATTGGAATTTTGTGCTTACTATTATCATGTCTTAGCTATTATAAGGGATTCGATAAATTCCCATAAAATTAGTTTCAATTTTGAAGAAATTATTAATAGCTTTTGTGATGTGTCTAATGATAGTATATTAAGTAATGCTCTACGTGAATATCTTTACTTTTATAAAAGTAATGTTTTGTCCGATATATATAATAAAATGTAATGTTAAGAGTAGCCTTTTTTTTTCCCTACACATCACGTTTATGTCACATTTATGTCACGTTTATGTCACATTATTAACATATACATATATATATATATATATATATATATATATATATATATATATATCGTAGGCTTCCGCGGGTGTTATATGTGGTTGCAAAATTTCTCCGGGTTCTTTTCCGCGATGAATCTGCATGGTCTTCAAAAGAACAATTTGTTTGACAACGTTTCGGTAAAATCTCATTTACCATCTTCAGGTCTTCTTACTCCTGCTTCGCGTTACTACGTTCGGCTTACTGGAAGATGTTTGTCCACTTGGTGAGTAATATACTGTGCTTTCGTTCCGGTGTGTGGTTTTCTTCGCATGACTGCGCGTCAAGGGTCTTGCGTTTAATGGTGCTCTGGGTTCTTGTGTTCTGCTTGGCCTACTCTCAGCGTTGCGTATCACTGGTTTATTGATCTTCTTGGTTTCCAGGACAGGTTTCCAAGCTGTTGGTAATCTTTGGGTATCGTCACGTGTATTGAGATTTTGAGGATGTTTTTCAATTTCGATGGCTTCTCTAATTATTCTTTTTGCCTTATGCTCCATTCTTGCTAGTACCTTGGTATTATCGAAATCAATCTCGTGGCCGGTGTCTTTTACATGTTGAGCTAATGACGAAGTTTTTTTATTTTTCTGGACAGCCTTCCGATGTTCTTCTTTCCGGGTTTGAATTCTTCTGTTAGTTTGTCCAATGTACGTCTTCTCACAGACTCCGCAAGGAACTTCATATACTCCTTGGTCTTCTAGAGGAATGTTTGTTTTGGCTGATGGTAGCATATTACCAATCTTCCTGTCCGTGTTGAAGATGGTTTCTATTTTATATTTCTTTAAAACCCTGTTTATTTTGTCGGTAGTTCCTTTGACATATGGCAGGAGAGCTTTGCCTATCGGTTTATCTTCTTCCTTTTGTTCTTTGTTTCGCCTAGGTTTAAAGCCCTCTTGATGTTGTTACCGGAGAAACCATTTTGTTGTAAGGCTAATTTAACGTTTTCAATTTCCTCTTTGTGGTCGTCGTCAGAGAGTTGTTCTGACCTTGTCATTAGTGTTTTGATCACTGATTGTAGCTGCGATGGGTGGTGGTGAGATTCTGCATGTAGGTACCTATTCGTGTGCTGGTTTCCGATATACCGTATAGCTTAGACCTCCATCTTCTTTTTTATTTAAAATGTAATGAACCTATTTTATTTTGCTCACACTGTACTTTAATTCTTTGGCGCACGCGGTACTTTAAATTGTCTAGCGCATCGGTGATTTTTGCACACGACACTACCCACCGTTCTGTATAGAAGCCGGCGAAATTGCCTTCACCAGCAGTGCTTAGCAGGCTCTTTCCGCGGCACTCAACCTTCCTCTACCCCAGAGTGCTTCGCAGGTTCCTTCCGCGGCACTCTACCTTCCTCTGGGTGTCCTGAGCGTTTAGCAGGTAATCTCCGCGACGTTCCAGGTCTTGCCCGTATTCCGTCGACTCCGAGCGTTTAGCAGGCCCTCTCCGCGGCGCTCGAGGTCTTGCCCGTATTCCGTCGACTCCGAGTACTTAGCAGGTGTTACTCCGCGGTACTCGACGTCGTCCCCGTGTTCTTCGACACTGGGTGTTTAGCAGGCTCTTTCCGCGACACTCAGCGTCTGCACAGTATATTTCTTACCGCCCTATTTGTTATTTTGTATTATTATTGCAGGTTTTTGTTTATTTACATTGGGGAATTTTTATTAGTATTATTTGTTTACAGGGTGACATTTTATTTTATGAAATAAATATTTTATTTTGAATACCGAGTCTTATAATATTCCTGAACCTTGGACTTAACTTCTCCACCGAGTGAACCCGGACTGATTAATGTGGCTGTACTAGTTCGGCATCTGCGACCGAACCTCGAAAGTACGTCACATAATTTTGCTCCCCTCTCTTCGTAAAAAAAATAAACATTATTTTACATATGCCAAAATTATATGACGTACTTTCGAGGTTCGGTCGCAGATGCCGAACTAGTACAGCCACATTAATCAGTCCGGGTTCACTCGGTGGAGAAGTTAAGTCCAAGGTTCAGGAATATTATAAGACTCGGTATTCAAAATAAAATATTTATTTCATAAAATAAAATGTCACCCTGTAAACAAATAATACTAATAATAATTCCCCAATATAAATAAACTAAAACCTGAAATAATAATACAAAATAACAAATTAACAAATAGGGCGGTAAGGAATATACGGTGCAGACGCTGAGTGTCGCGGAAAGAGCCTGCTAAACACCCAGTGTCGAAGACCACGGGGACGACGTCGAGTACCGCGGAGTAACACCTGCTAAATACTCAGAGTCGACGGAATACGGGCAAGACCTCGAGCGCCGCGGAGAGGGCCTGCTAAACGCTCGGAGTCGACGGAATACGGGCAAGACCTGGAGCGCCGCGGAGATTACCTGCTAAATGCTCAGGACACCCAAAGGAAGGTAGAGTGCCGCGGAAGGAACCTGCTAAGCACCCTGGGGTAGAGGAAGGTTGAGTGCTGCGGAAAGAGCCTGTTAAGCACTCTGGGGTAGAGGAAGGTTGAGTGCCGCGGAAAGAGCCTGCTAAGCACTGCTGGTGAAGGCAATTTCGCCGGCTTTTATACAGAACGGTGGGTAGTGTCGTGTGAAAAAATCGCCGGTGCGCTAGACAATTTAAAGTACAGCGTGCGCCAAAGAATTAAAGTACAGTATGAGCAAAATAAAATAGATTTATTACAACATACATCGAAGAAAGGTAGCTGTTGGTCCTTTTCCAGTTCCATAGTGAACTTGATTTTTGGATGTCTGCTGTTCAGATGAATTAAGAATTCTCGTAATTTCTCCTCGCCATGTGTCCATATGACAAAGGTGTCATCGACATATCTCAGTCACATAGATGGTTTATATTCTGCTGTTTCTATTGCTTGTTCTTCTAATTCCTCCATGAATAGATTGGCTATGACTGGTGACAAAGGCGATCCCATGGGTGCTCCCTCTATTTGCCTATACTTTTGGTTTTTGTAGACAAACTAAGTGTTCTTTAGGCAATGTTTCGTCAATTCCATTAGATCCTCCCTTATATGGTATTTCCTCTGGATCATGTCGAGTGCTTGTTCCACTGGAATGTTTGTAAATAGCGACACTACATCAAAACTTACTAGCAGATGTTCTGGATCCACTTTTACGTTTCTAATACGCTCGATGAAGTGGCTTGCGTTCTTGACGTAAGATTTCGCTTCTTCGGCGTATGGTTGTAACTGTTTAGCCAGGAATCAGATATTGTAATGGTGATCCAATGGAACTTACAATGGGTCTCAAAGGCGCTCCTTTGTGGATTTTAGGTAATCCATAAAGTTTTGGGCATCTCGATGATTTCTCTCTTGGGATAAGTTGCAGCTGTTGCTCTTGTCTGATGTTTGACGCTTTAATTTTAGCTTTTGTGGTTTTCTCAAGGTATGTAGTAGGGTCTGTGGAGATAGGTTCGTATGCTGGGTCGGTAAGTAAAGCCATGATCTTCCTGTCATATTCTTGAGTGTCCATTATGACGGTTGCATTTTCTTTATCAGCTGGAAGGATAAGTACCTCGGTGTTCTTTTGGAGATTACGTAGGGCTTGAGTTTCTTCTCTCGTAAGATTCTTTTTTGGCGGTTTAGCTCTTCTCAGTATTTGGGACACATCCTGTCGGATAGTTTCTGCGATGTTGGTGTCCATATTCTCAATAGACGCTTCTACTCCGCATATGATGTTTTTCATTGGAATCTGTGTTGGTGTTACAGCATAATTAAAACCTTTTGACAGCACACTTTTTGAGGACCAATTTGGAGATATTGTAGACAATTTTATCCGTGTTAAGTCCTGGCATGGTTCTCTTTTTAGGGAGTTGTTCTTGTTGTAGTCTTTCAAATTTCTTCTTCTGTTTATTTCTCGTTAGTTCTGCATTGGCTTCTGCTCTAAAATCAGCGATGTTGTCTAACATGGTCCATAATGTTGGGTGGTTAGCATTATGTTGTCAAACAAATTGTTCTTTTGAAGACCATGCAGATTCTTCGCGGAAAGGAACCCGGAGAAATTTTACAACCACATATAACACCCGCGGAAGCCTTCGAACTAACATAATAAACCTCTACGGGGAGGATATTGTACCCAAATCCATGAAGTTTGAGAAGCTACGATCAAAAAGGAACAAACTACTGTGCAATCTTATATTCCTGGAACGATGCCGAGACGAAATCATCATACCAAACTGCATGAGGTTAAGGTCACAAGTTTCCATAAGAAGAACAACCAGACAAACAATATCCTAAGAAGAGCAAGCCTAGCTTTGCTCAGAGAAGCCATCCACGATACGAGAAGGGAACTAAATCAAGTTAACATGGACCTTTACGATATCCATTTGATGCTAAACAATACTCTCCACCCAACATTATGAACCATGTTAGACAGCATCGCTGAATTTAGAGCAGAAACCGATGCAGAACTAACGAGAAATAAACAGAAGAAGAAATTTGAAAGACTACAACAAGAACAACTCCCTAAAAAGAGAACCATGCCAGGACTTAACACGGATAAAATTGTCTACAATATATCCAAATTGGTCCTCAAAAAAGTGTGCTGTCAAAAGGTTTTAATTATGCTGTAACACCAACACAGATTCCAGTGGAAAACATCATATGCGGAGTAGAAGCGTCTATTGAGAATATGGACACCAATATCGCAGAAACTATCCGACAGAATGTGTCCCAAATACTGAGAAGAGCTAAACCGCCAAAAAAGAATTTTACGAGAGAAGAAACTCAAGCCCTACGTAATCTCCAAAAGAACACCGAGGTACTTATCCTTCCAGCTGATAAAGGAAATGCAACCGTCATAATGGACACTCAAGAATATGACAGGAAGATCATGGCTTTACTTACCGACCCAGCATACGAACCTATCTCCACAGACCCTACTACATACCTTGAGAAGATCACAAAAGCTAAAATTAAAGAGTCAAACATCAGACAAGAATAACAGCTGCAGCTTATCCCAAGAGAGAAATCATCGAGGTGCCCAAAACTTTATGGATTACCTAAAATCCACAAAGAAAGAGCGCCTTTGAGACCCATTGTAAGTTTCATTGGATCACCATTACAACATCTGATTCCTGGCTAAACAGTTACAACCATACGCCGAAGAAGCGAAATCTTACGTCAAGAACACAAACCACTTCATCGAGCGTATTAGAAACGTAAAAGTGGATCCAGAACATCTGCTAGTAAGTTTTGATGTAGTGTCGCTATTTACAAACATTCCAGTGGAACAAGCACTCGACATGATCCAGAGGAAATACCATGTAAGGGAGGATCTAATGGAATTGACGAAACATTACCTAAAGAACGCTTACTTTGTCTACAAAAACAAAAAGTATAGGCAAATAGAGGGAGCACCCATGGGATCGCCTTTGTCACCAGTCATAGCCAATCTATTCATGGAGGAATTAGAAGAACAAGCAATAGAAACAGCAGAATATAAACCATCTATGTGACTGAGGTATGTCGATGACACCTTTGTCATATGGACACATGGCGAGGAGAAATTACGAGAATTCTTAATTCATCTGACAGCAGACATCCAAAAATCAAGTTCACTATGGAACTGGGAAAGGACCAACAGCTACCTTTCCTCGATGTATGTATAAAGAAAAAAGAAGATGGAGGTCTAAGCTATACGGTATATCGGAAACCAACACACACGAATAGGTACCTACATGCAGAATCTCACCACCGCCCATCGCAGCTACAATCAGTGATCAAAACACTAATGACAAGGTCAGAACGACTCTCTGACGACGACCACAAAGAAGAGGAAATTAAAAACGTTAAATTAGCCTTACAACAAAATGGTTTCTCCGGTAATAACATCAAGAGGGCTTTAAGACCTAGGCGAAACAAAGAACAGAAGGAAGAAGATAAACCGATAGGCAAAGCTCTCCTGCCATATGTCAAGGTAACTACCGACAAAATAAGCAGGGTTTTAAAGAAATATAAAATAGAAACCGTCTTCAACACGGACAGGAAGATTGGTAATATGCTACCATCAGCCAAAACAAACATTCATCTAGAAGACCAAGGAGTATATGAAGTTCCTTGCGGAGACTGTAAGAAGACGTACATTGGACAAACTAACAGAAGAATTCAAACCCGGAAAGAAGAACATCGGAATGCTGTCCAGAAAAATGAAAAAACTTCGTCATTAGCTCAACATGTAAAAGACACCGGCCACGTGATTGATTTCGATAATACCAGGGTACTAGCAAGAATGGAGCATAAGGCAAAAAAAATAATTAGAGAAGCCATCGAAATTGAAAAATATTCTCAAAATCTCAATACACGTGACGCTACCCAAAGATTACCAACAGCTTGGAAACCTGTCCTGGAAACCAAGAAGATCAATAAACCAGTGATACGCAACGCTGAGAGTAGGCCAAGCAGAACACAAGAACCCACAGCACCATTAAACGCAAGACCCGTGACGCGCAGCCATGCGAAGAAAACCACACACCGGAACGAAAGCAGAGTATATAACTCACCAAGTGGACAAACATCTTCCAGTAAGCCGAACGTAGTAACGCGAAGCAGAAGTAAAAAGATCTGAAGATGGTAAATGAGATTCATCGCGGAAAGGAACCCGGAGGAATTTTACAACCATACATATATACCGGGTGTTCCCTCTAAGACTTTCAGTGCGATTATCTCAGAAACCATCATAGCCAGTGCGACGAAATTTGGTATACAGACACTAGATGGCGCTTAGAATCTGATGATAACATCAATTTTTATACAGGGTGTTCCATTTTCCAAGAAATTGATTTAATTTTGATTTTTTGGTTGTCAGCCCTGCTAAAACTTATGTTTAAATTGAAATATGCTTAATTATGAACACATTCTGATAAATAAACATTCAAAAATTTCAAAATTTAACATAGAAAAACGCCTCCAAAAAGTACCCAAATTTCATTGTTTTGTCATGTAAAATGTGTATAGCCTTGAGCCAGACTTACACAGAAGAAACTAACATCGGTGAACGTCAAAACTATTAATTGTCATTGAAGTGTCAAATATTAATGGCATGAAGTATTTTATTTTACGTAAATAACGCTAAATAATGGATTTAATGCAATTTACGTATGCACAATGGTGTTATTGAGACTTGTCGATAAAAATTTAGACTTGAGTTGAGGCTTTTGGAGCATTGTGGTCGCCGTGCCGCTACAGTTAGAGTTACAGCGTGAAGATTGTGTAAAATATCTGTGAAAATTTTTAAATTATTCCATTATAATGTAATAAAACGTCAGTAAATTGTTTTTTATGTTACTACAGTGTACAATAATAATTAGGTACACTTATTTTTTATGACAAAATAATTTACAAAATTGTGTAAGTACTTAAAGAATATCCCTGTTTTCCAACTGCTGTAATAATTATTGATTAGTTATTTAGCAACAAATAAATTCAAACAAAACCATTTCTAAAACTTTTAATTATAATGTGAACGTGCTTGTCGTTGAAAGTCAGATCTGAACCTACCCTAGCCTGACAAAAGAAAATATTACGAAAGCATAACCTAGAAATGATTGATTCTTGAATCCACATATTTCAGCACTTTACTATCTATGACTTTACTTATGTACTTATGTTTAAGAAGAACTCTACATCTGTAAAATAGTAAACGATGAACTACAATTTCTGTATTTCATGATACAGAACTGAAATAAAGCAACTGGTTTTTGCTAGGAAGAATCACCTGCAAATGTACTATACCCAGTAGGTAGGTACCTATCAAATAGTCGTTTAAAGCTAGATAATAATTTGTAATTATTGTTTTTATCTTTCAGTTATGTGTGTGCTGTGCCACAAATTACATTAAAGCAGACACCAGAAAGAATAAGCGAAAAATATTACGGACATTTTCTTGGAAATAATTCTAAACATGGAATGATGGATAATATTATAAAGAAGTCTGTAACTCACATTCTTTGAAGAGTATTCTATAAGACATTAGATTCAGTTGTCTATCATGGGTTTTAAAATTTCTAAACGAATAAAATTAAGAAAAATAAACTAATTTCATAATTCTATGTACAGTATGAAAACATCTTGTTAGAATATCTTTAAAATGTTGAAAGCTAACTGTTGTTACAACATATACACAACATAACGTAATAAGGGAGGTATTGAATGATGAAACGGCAAGATTTGTTTCTAATCGTACATACATGAACATTCCTCACATTGAACGTTGCTCTGTAAAAGAAATTAGAATACAGAACAAGTGTTTAATATAAAATCAGATGTAATAGTGTAGATACTTAATGTAATTTTATTTTATTGTTAATAAATTGAAGTCTGTATTTGTTGTTTTTTATTCTACTCAAATTATTAAACAGAAATGTTTCAGAAATAATATAAAATTAATTAATACTTAAAGATGAAGGATCAAGTTATTCAATTTAGTTACTATTTAAAAAATAAGCCACAATGTAGGTACGTATTACTGTTTAATTAAAATTATGCTGGTTACAACTGAATCATAGCTATAATAAAATATAAAAAATGACTCCTTTGGTCTTTTTTGAAAATTTTGTTCTTTTGTAAAATACTCTCCAATGTGAGTTAGGAGACTTCTTAATATTATCCACCATTCCATGTATAAAATTAATTCTAACAAAATATCTGTGCAATATTTTTCGTTCATTCTGTTTGGTGTCCTATTTTACGAATCGTTTTGTTTCAATGTAATTTGTGGCACTACACACATACCTGAAAGATAAAAACCATAATTACAAATTACTGTCTAGCTTTAAATGAATTCTTGATTAATTAACAATAAAATAAATTTACATTATTACATTTGATTTTATATTAAACACTTATTCTGTATTCTAATTTCATTTACAGAGCAACGTTCAATCTGAGGAATGTACATGCATGTACGATTAGAAACAAATCTTGCCGTTTCATCGTTCAATACCTACCTTATTACGTTATGTTGTGTATATGTTGTAACAGTTAGCTTTCAACATTTTAAAGATATTCTAACAAGATGTTTTCATACTGTACATAGAATTATGAAATTAGTTTATTTTTCTTAATTTTATTCGTTTAGAAATTTTAAAACCCACGACAGACAACTGAATTTAATGTCTTATAAAATACTCTTCAAAGAATGTGAGTTACAGACTTCTTTATAATATTATCCATCATTCCATGTTTAGAATTATTTCCAAGAAAATGTCCGTAATATTTTCGCTTATTCTTTCTGGTGTCTGTTTTAATGTAATTTGTGGCACAGCACACACATAACTGAAAGATAAAAACAATAATTACAAATTATTATCTAGCTTTAAACGACTATTTGATAGGTACCTACCTACTGGGTATAGTACATTTGCAGGTGATTCTTCCTAGCAAAAACCAGTTGCTTTATTTCAGTTCTGTATCATGAAATACAGAAATTGTAGTACATTGTTTACTATTTTACAGATGTAGAGTTCTTCTTAAACATATTTTGTCCATCAGAAAGAAGTGCTGAAATATGTGGATACAAGAATCAATCATTTCTAGGTTATGCTTTCGTAATATTTTCTTTTGTGGGGCTAGGGTAGGTTCAGATCTGACTTTCAACGACAAACACGTTCACATTATAATTAAAAGTTTTAGAAATGGTTTTGTTTGAATTTATTTGTTGCTAAATAACTAATCAATAATTATTACAGCAGTTGGAAAACAGGGATATTCTTTAAGTACTTACACAATTTTGTAAATTATTTTGTCATAAAAAATAAGTGTACCTAATTATTATTGTACACTATAGTAACATAAAAACAATTTACTGAAGTTTTATTACATTATAATGGAATAATTTAAAAATTTTCACAGATATTTTACACAATCTTCACGCTGTAACTCTAGCTGTAGCGGTAGACTGCGCCGGCACGGCGACCACAATGCTCTAAAAGCCTCAACTTAAATCTAAATTTTTATCGACAAGCCTCAATAAGACCATTGTGCATACGTAAATTGCATTAAATCCATTATTTAGCGTTATTTATGTAAAATAAAATACTTCATGCCATTAATTTTTGACAATTCAATGACAATTAATAGTTTTGACGTCCACCGATGTTAGTTTATTCTGTGTAAGTCTGGCTCAAGGCTATACACATTTTACATGACAAAACAATGAAATTTGGGTACTTTTTGGAGGCGTTTTTTTTTGTTAAATTTTGAAATTTTTGAATGTTTATTTATCAGAATGTGTTCATAATTAAGTATATTTCAATTTAAACATAAGTTTTAGCAGGGCTGACAACCAAAAAATCAAAATTAAATCGATTTCTTAGAAAATGGAACACCCTGTATAAAAATTGATGTTATCATCAGATTCTACGCGAGTTATCTTACCAACAATGTGCTGATAGTGCAACCCTTGCACATTCCTTATTCATAGTCTATATATATGGGTCAAGTTTATTGTTTAAGCAGTTATCGTCAGAGGTAAATACAGTATTCATGCCTTTGAAACTATTGTACACTTCTCTTTAACTCAAACGATACTTTTGTGTGTTTTTTAAGAATAAAAATTTGTTTTTAAAAACCAAACCCGCTCGGCACAAAAGTTATCTGGCGCAGTCGTTCGGATCTTTTTTTGGAGCTTTTCCAAGGGAATATTGGAAATCTCGTCGTACCTTCGACTAACCAAAGAAGAACCTACACAGCTGAACCGTCGCCATATCTTTGGTGAACCCCTAGGCTAAGAAAAACGAAGAATCAAGCAAAGAAGTTCAAAGTTATTCAAGAAAGAAATTAGAATCAGCAAGTAAGAAAACAACAGTGATTAGGCTGTGGAGAAATTATAGTCCAGTCAAAATTTCCACTTTTGCGAAATTACTGGCTGTAATCGCTGTATCCACCCTATCCGAAGCAACCAAGACATCGTGAGGCTTTGCACTTGTATTTTTAGGTGTCGAAGTGCTTAATTATACATAAGCCCTAGAAGCAACCAAGATCGTGTACTCTCTTTCCCAAGACTGCATGTAATCTAAATCGTGCATAGGAAAGATTGACCCAAGCAAGAAGCCATCTTTAAAGAAACCATCTCTAAAAGCACGTAGCCTTGAGCTACTTAAAGTATTTCAAGTTAGGGAATTTAGGGAAACTGACAAAGACTTTGACCTGACAAAAAGCCCTCCTGCTCGAGAAGCATATATAATCAATCAAATATAATACTGCTTATATCTTGTAATCGATTATATACACCAGAGCCTTCATGTTTTCTGCCATCAAAATTTTTCTCTTGTAAGTAATTTTCATGACTGACAATTATTCTGACGACGACACATTAGCTAATCTTTTTTCTAGAGTTTTTTTCCCCAAATCAATTTTTAATAGAACCCGCTGTTAACGAACCAAATTTAAACATGGCTCAAGCCAATATTACCATTCGCGATTATTTAGATTTAATTCCATTCTTCGACGGTGATGTTTCAAAATTACCGAATTTTATAGATTCATGTGAAAAAGTTTACGGTATGCTTATCGTAGATAATAATGCCGCGAGAATTCAATTTTTAATGTTACATTTTCGGAATAAAATAGTTGGTAAAGCCGCAGAAATATTAGCTGCCCGCGAAATTACAACTTTTCCTGAATTAAAAACACTTTTATTAAATACTTTTGGAGACCAAAGAAATGAAGAATCACTATTAAATGATTTAATGATGCTGGTACAAAACAATAATGAAACTGCCACACAATTCGCAGATAGAG
Source organism: Monochamus alternatus (assembly GCA_037114965.1). Classification (NCBI taxonomy): domain Eukaryota; kingdom Metazoa; phylum Arthropoda; class Insecta; order Coleoptera; family Cerambycidae; genus Monochamus; species Monochamus alternatus. The sequence continues at coordinate 43,267,902 of CM073428.1, read as the reverse complement.
TAATCTCCCTGAGAAGCCTTTTACTTTCAAAAATTCAAATGTCAACATTGTCAGCAGCACTACGTCAAGAAAAAATCACTCTGTATAATAAAATGGCTCTAAGAACATATCTATCAGGACTCAACTCACATTTAAGTCATCTACTACGATGCAAACAACCACAATCTCTTGAGGATGCCATAAATAAAGTGGTCGAAGAAGAAAATATGTCATACAATCGTCAACAAAAATTAGGACCAAAAAATAATTTCCAAAAAAATAATTCACCACATATAAGGACCGTACAAGGAAATTTTAAACCTGTTCAATCGCATTCCCAAAGGCCTCCACAATTCAATAGACCTATTCAGAATGTCAATTCAACTTTTCCACATCGAATTCCTAATTTTTCTAGTTCGAGATCTTCTCAACAGAGACAATTTCCAGGACCCTTTCAACGTCCCAATTTTTCAAATCTTCCTCAAAGACAAAATTTTCCACAACAATCGCATTTCCAAAATCAACCATTCCCCTCAAATAATCAAAATTCTAATCGTACCAATGTTCAAATGCCCCAGCGTCCTAGACAAACATATCCGCAACCTATGGATACTTCATCGGGAAATACCAGGCAAACAAGACCACAGCAACAACCACCACCAAGATTTACGTTCCAAGAGTTACACTTCCAAGATAATTCCCCATGTGCAGATACTGAACCTGAATATTACGAAGAAGAGCCCTACTGTGAAGAAGAATGTTTCTATCCTGAAGAATATGCTGAATATCAAGGAAACTATACAGAGGACGAAAATTTTCCTATGCCAGCCTCGGAGAACAATATGAAGAATACGAATTCCCCAAATACGACGAACCTTACCAGTTCCAAGAACCAATAGTAGACTTAGAGATCAACATCGCATCCAATAGTAAACTTCCATATATAATTATCCCAGAACTTCAGGCAAGATTTATGATAGATACAGGATCAACAAAATCATTAATTACAGAATATATGGCACATGTACATTTCGAGGATAAAATGTACTTTAACCCTTTCAAAATTAAAACACCCCATACTACATCTATACATGAATGGGCTGCAGACATTCCAATTTCAAAAATATTCAAAAATCCTGAATTAATACACACACACTTTGTATTTAATTTCAGCGATGCATATGATGGTCTAATCGGCTTAGATCTCTTACAAAAGATTGGAGCCACCCTTGACTTCAAAAATGGCTACTTGACCACAGACAGGACAAAAATTCCTTTATTTAGTGAAGGAAAAAGACTAATTCACCCCGACGCTGACGACTATAAAAAAGAAAATAAAAAATATACATATAGTATTCCAGCAAAAACTGAAATCATAGCAAAAGTACCAATAATGGAAGAAAGTGGAGAAGCAATAATTAACTCCCTGGTAATTAAAGAAAAAGTAGAAATTCCGGCTGGAATAGTTAACATAGAAAACAGAGAAGCAACAGTTTTGCTTGTAAACAACACGGATGAGCAAGTAAATTTTCAGTTAGGAGAACCCCTTGCATGCATAAATGGATGTAATTTAAATAATTTCGAACCAGAACCAATGAACACTGATGAATATTTCCAAAATTCGTTAACTGACTATGATACTTTACAAAAGAAAAATTTAGAAAATTTAGATTTGCGACATTGTAATCAAGAAGAATACGAAGCTGTAAGAAAAGTTTGTTATGACTACAGAGACATCTTTTATTGTGAAGACAGACAATATTCCAGTATATACAAAGTCATACAGATTTCCTCAAATTTACAAAGAAGAAGTTAAAAATCAGATATCTTCCATGCTAGGTCAAAATATAATCCGTGACTCAGTTTCACCATGGTCCTCACCTATATGGATTGTACCTAAAAAAATGGACAATAGTGGAAAAAGAAAATTTAGAATTGTTATCGACTACCGAAAATTGAATGAAAAAACAGTTCCAGATAAATTTCCCATACCAAATATAAATGATGTGCTTGATAAGCTAGGAAGAAGTCAATATTTTACAACATTAGATTTGGCTAGTGGATACCATCAAATAGAAATGGATCCTAAAGACATTGAGAAGACAGCATTCTCAACAGACGACGGACATTACGAATTCCTAAGAATGCCCTTTGGCCTCAAAAATGCCCCCTCCACATTCCAAAGAACAATGAACCATGTACTATCAGGTTTACATAATAAATGTCTAGTTTATATGGATGACATACTGATATTTTCAACATCATTGCAAGAACACATAGAAAGTATAAGATTAATATTTGACAGATTTAGACAGACAAATCTAAAAATACAGCTAGATAAATCAGAATTTCTGAAACAGACTGTAAAATTTTTAGGACATATTATAACACCTGAAGGAATATTACCAAATCCTGACAAAATTCAAGCAATTTTAAAATTTCCAATTCCAAAAACAAAGAAAGAAATTCAATCATTTCTCGGATTAATTGGTTACTACAGAAAATTTATTAAAGATTGTTCCAAATTGACGAAACCTTTGACCTTATGCTTAAAAAAAGGCGCAAAAATAGAACATACCGAAGAATTTATCAGAGCATTCGAAATATGTAAAAGAATTCTGACAAATAGCCCACTATTACAACATCCAGATTTTTCAAAACCGTTTATCTTAACAACAGATGCTTCACAATATGCATTAGGAGCAGTACTATCCCAAGGTGAAGTAGGCAATGATAAACCTATAGCCTATGCCTCAAGAACATTGAGTGAATCTGAGAAGAATTACTCAGTGATTGAAAAAGAACTACTCGGTTTAGTTTGGGCAACCCAGTATTTTAGACCATACCTATATGGACGAAGGTTTACAGTTTACACTGACCATAGACCATTAAGATGGTTATTCTCTCTAAAAGATGTACAAAATTCAAAATTTGCAAGATGGAGAACAAAATTACAAGACTATGATTTTACTATTGAGTATAAAAAAGGAAAACTTAATACAAACGCAGATGCATTATCCAGAATCCAAATTCATCCTATAGACACCGAATCTATGCAAGTAAACATTGATGACCCTGAATTAGATCAAATTATTCAAGACCTCGAAAGAGAATCAAACTTGAGAACACCTACTGAAGATGAAGTAGAGAGAATCCTGAATCCACCGGAAAATCTTGAAGATATACCACAAGAACATGTAGAAATGTCCACTGTTCACTCAAGCAGAGATGATGAACCACGCAATACTATTCAAATTCTAGACGATATAATAAACTCAAAACCAAAACAAATAATAATAAAATCTGTTCTTATGAATCCACAAAAGACAAAAACTTTAAAAACAGATAACAAAGTTATAGTATATGCGGAGATAACAAAAGAAGATAATGAAGATCAAATTGTCACCCTTTTGAGAGAATATACAACAGAAAACGTAACTTTCTATATGTATTTTGACACAGATAAAATGTATCAGGACTTTTGTCGAATATATGAAACATATTTTAATAATAATGGACCAAAATTGGTAAGATGCACACAACAGAGAATAGTTTTGAGAAAAAGGGATGAAATTAATGAAACTATAAAAACTTACCACGAAGGAAAAACTAATCATAGAGGATCACAAGAAACATTTGAAAAACTTAAACAAAGATATTATTGGAATAATATGTTAACAACTATACAAGAATACATTAACAATTGTAATGTATGCCAGAAAGGCAAATATGACAGACATCCTCCTCAAATTCCAATGAACTTAACACCCACTCAAAAGAAACCTTTTGAACTAATATATATGGACACATTTACATTAGAACAAAAAAATTATCTGACTCTTGTTGATAGTTTTTCAAAATTCGGACAAGCTATCCCTATTAAATGCAAAGAAGCATGTGAAGTAACAAGAGCTCTAATAGAATATTTTGAACATTATGGAACATGTTCAGCCATAATAACGGACAATGGAAAAGAATTTATAAATAATCAAGTAAAAAATTTGTTAGCTTTTCATAAAATTGACATTCACTTTACTACACCCTTTCACCCAGAGTCGAACGGAACTGTTGAAAGATTCCATTCAACAATAATTGAACATTTTAGAATATTCCGACAAAATCCAGAATTAAATAAAAAGACAGATGAAGAACTTATGAAATTGGCTATAATTGCTTATAACCATACAAACCACTCTACAACAGGACACACGCCCTTTGAGATTATTTTCGGACATACATCGAGTAAAGATATTATGGATACAAAATCTAACCAAATAATATTCGATTATTCCTTAGACGAGCATAGAAAGTCGTTATCTCATATGTATAACAATATACAAGGAAGAACAGAAAGTCGGAAAAAGACAAACGTTGAGAGAGTTAATAAAAATGTAAAAAATCCCCAAGAAAAATTCAAAATTGGTCAAAAAGTGTATATAAAAGCACCGAAAAAACGTGGATCAAAAACCGTAACTAAATTTAATGGCCCTTTCAAAATTATTCGTTTAAATGATGATAACACATGTGTCGTTAAATTACAAAATAATAAAGAAAAACGAGTACATCTATCAAACTTAAAATCTAATGTTATAGGTCCCTCTGTGGAACCCTCACCTTTACCATCACCACAACCAGGAACATCGAATTAAAAGAGATAAATGACAATCCAGGCCTTCTACCAGTACATTTAGGAGAAGCAAACAATGTCATATCAGAATGGGAATTAATCAATGTTTTCGACTTACAACCCCTATACGAAGTATTTATACAAGAAAAAGATGAAATTCTTAAAATTCTTTCAGAAATAAGCAAATCCATTTATCCAAAAATGCCCTGTAAAATAGAAGGAGTTGAACTGTCTATAATTGCAGATATATTACATCAGTTAAATAAAACTTTAATATATGAAATTCAGAGAGCCACTCTGTTATTTAATCAAGTATCACCGACACATACTAGAAGACCTAGAGGACTTTTCAACTTCATTGGAACCTTTCAAAAAGCCATCACTGGATCTTTAGATGCTAACGACGGAGAAAGATACGAAGAAAATTTTAAAAGATTATATAACAATGAGGCACAATTAAAAGTTGATGTAGAAAAACATTTATCTTTGACTAAAGAAGTCATAGAAACAACAAAAAAATCGATTGCCACACTAGTCCAAAATCAAGAAAAATTAAATGACAGAATTACTGAGCTTGGAGAGAAAATTAAAAATTTGGGTTTCTGCATTCACATTGTCACAACCCAATCATTTCTAACTGAATTGTCACATTCCATATCATTAATTGTTGATGTTTTGGAAGAAATATCAACAGCAATCTCCTTTGCCCAAATGAGAAAAATTCACCAAACCATAATTAGACCAGAAAACTTAAAAGAAGAATTAGAAAATATTCAAAAATACCTAAAAGATGAAAAACTTCCTTTCACACCAAATTTGGAGAATATTTTAAAATATGAAAGAATATGCAAAACATCTGTTTTCCAAAAAGATTTCAAAATCTACTTTATTATAGCAGTGCCCTTAATGGAAATGAACTCCTATGATTACTACAAGTTGTATCCTCTACCAGTGAGCAACAATGCTCTGTTATATACAATTATTCCAAATAGAAATTATTTGATACTAAACACAAATTGGTACTCTTTTGCTGATATACCCTGTATAGAGATAGAACTTAATAATTTTTTATGCACATATAATCCTGTGTTAAAAAGAAATACTAATGACCCGTGTGAAATACAACTTATCAGTTTTACTTCAAACCAAAATAATTGTCAACACACACAATTATACAGTGACAGCCCACAAATACAAAGAATCGAAAATTCAAATTCTTGGATAATATCAACGATATCAACTATTTTAATCGAAATGGAATGTAAGGGAAAGAAAAAGAAACTACTACAAGGAAATTACCTTATTACAATTCCAGAAACATGTTCCTGTGTGATCGACACTTACAAATTAACTCCAAATAAAAATTTTCAAGAAAATGTAGAAACTGTTAATGTGCCAACTATAAATGTACCAAATAATATTACATTTTCAAATTATCAACAAAAATTGACCCTATCAAACAAGGTCAATTTAGAAGAATTATCAGAATTATCAAGACGTACAGAGAATTTGCAAAAAGACATTGAAAACCAAAATCTTAACACTATGATAAATGAACCGATTCATTGGATTACATACATTTTAATTTTATTGATTGTGATAATTATCCTAGTTCTTTTTTGGAAGAACATAAAAAGAATTATTCGAAGAAGATCCAGATTCCAGGTTCAACCCCAAGAAGAAGTGGATGTCCAACAAAGTGCATATACTCCAGAAGTGGTAGAAGTTTCGAACTTTGGCATTTTTTGAGAAAACCCCCAAGTTCTCATCCCAGGGTGGACGAGTTATCTTACCAACAATGTGCTGATAGTGCAACCCTTGCACATTCCTTATTCATAGTCTATATATATGGGTCAAGTTTATTGTTTAAGCAGTTATCGTCAGAGGTAAATACAGTATTCATGCCTTTGAAACTATTGTACACTTCTCTTTAACTCAAACGATACTTTTGTGTGTTTTTTAAGAATAAAAATTTGTTTTTAAAAACCAAACCCGCTCGGCACAAAAGTTATCTCGCGCCATCTAGTGTCTGTATACCAAATTTCGTCGCACTGGCTATGATGGTTTCGGAGATATTCGCACTGAAAGTCTTAGAGGGAACACCCGGTATATATATATATATATATATATATATATATATATATATATATACATATATATATATATATATATATATATATATATATATATATATATATATATATATATATATATATATATATATATACATATATATATGTATGGATTCTTTTTTCTACATACTGTTTTCGCCTCTTTCCTACATTTATCATAGTCTTCCCTATTATTACATGTGTTATTTTTTATCAATACTATTCTCGCTTTCTCTCTTTTAAGTATTGCCTCCTTACATTCCTCACTGAACCAGGGCTTTCTGTTAATAGGTTTCTCATCGTGCTTAAGAATTTGTAAACCTTCCACCATTATGTTTTCAAAATCTTTCCAATTTTCCTCCACATCATCTCCGGTTATTTCTCTGTTTATCCGTCTGTGAAACTCATCCGCAATGTTTTCTTCCTTTAGTTTTTCCACTGCATACTTAATATTTGATTTTCTTTTGTTCTCTCCTGTAGTTGGCTTTCTATATTTTATCGTTGCCTTAACTAGCATGTGGTCTGTATCCAAGTCTGCCCCTCGATAACTTCTTGCATCTAATATATATTTAATATGCTTACTTTCTATCGTTACGTGGTCTATCTGGTTTACTGTCGGTCCATTGGGTGAAATCCATGTGCCCTTATGAATATCCTTATGTTGGAAATATGTTGTTACTATCTGCAAGTCCTTCTCTCTTGCAAATTCTATAAGCTTTTCCCCATTTTCATTACTTTTGTTATGTTTACTATGACTCCCTATAATCGGTTTATATATTTCTTCCTTCCCTATTTTTGCATCCAAACTTATTTATAAAGCGACAAAAAAATATTTTCAAAAACTTTTTGAGGTATATTCTGCCAAAGTCAAAGTTGTCAAAGGTAGTGACAGAGAAATTTATATTATTTAATGAGAAATACGATATGATAGCACTGAGAGTAAAACCTACCTTACTGATACTTCCAGGACTGATATTAGGAGATTTCAAGGAAGTTGAATTATTTTCTGTTTTCTAACTTGTTTACATTATAACTTGTCGTTGTAAAAATTGTTGTATTTCCTGGGGAACTCTTGATTTCCCTCCATTTAATAAATAAAAAAATACTTTTTTTCTGTAGATATATCTATTATTGTAGTTTAAAAATGCTTTATTTTTATGACACTAATTAAAAAAGAAGTTACAAGGAATTTTAAAAAGTATGAAATTGGTTCTTTTTTATTTTCAAGTTAGATACATACGTATTTAAAACTCCAGCACGTGTAAATCAACATTCGTGGACGTTGTACAATTTATACAAATGTACGAGGATATGGCATATTTTGTCTACATATTTGGAAAACGTCTTTGATATTCTGCTGCTGCACGATATGCACTTTCGTCGCGCTTCCCATAAATTAGTAGCATATCTGTAATTTCCGCGATTACACGAATTTGAATGTGCGAAAAGCAAATACTGAAAACTAATATCAAAATATTTGCAATATTTGACGGATCTTCCGATGCTGGCGCCATCTGTAGGTCACTAGCGCAAAGTGCATTTAAGCTCGTTCCATTTTTTGACTTATTATAGAATTAAATAATAATAATACTAATAATAGTAACGACATTAACAATAATCGACCATGTTTGCATATAATAATATTGTAGTATTATTATTTTAAATTTCCCGAGGCGTTTACAGTGCTCTGTAATATTACTTTTCTGACCACTACTGCTGTTTGACATTTGGAGAGTATTAGAAACAATGCAACCAACAACACAGCATAGGTTTATGTCGACTGACAAGTGCTATGTGCGTGTAAACCCGTGTCACGGAGGAAGTGTCAAAACAATACTAGGATGAAGATAACCCACGATTGTACACAAAAGAATAGAATATTGATTATATACCAGAGAAATGGAGTAGGGAGAATGATCGTCAAGATGCACAAACTTCCTAATGTAGGGCGCTGACATCTTCTAACCCAAATGTCAAATTTTATACAGGGAGTAATCAATATTTTATACTTACCAGGGCTGTTTACAATTACATCGACATTCTTTAACGCAGCAAATCGTATGAAAAATTGTTAAAAAATAAAACTATTTTTGTAACTATTCAGCAATTGATGTTGGAGTAAAAAAAAACTTATATTTTAAAAATTGGATTATTTTGAAAATTATTTTTTTTTACACAATTGTAATATTAATATCAATTATAAGAAAAATCTCCTTTAACTTGGAAGTTAAACTAATTTTTTAACAATTTATATGCAATTTGTATAAAAAAATCTATCGCTCTGTGTTACTTTTGATAGTGTAAAAATTTAGTAGATACCACTTTTCAGTTACGCCTGAAAGCGGTATGTTAATAAAATAAATATTAAACAAATTAGCTCATGACTATTTTTAAGTTATGAAAAAATTACGTAAATCTCTGTCTTGTCAATCAGTTCTTATAACTCAATTTTGACAAACGGTGGACAGCATCTCAAAGCAAAGCTCAGCAGGTAGGATGGGTAGTTTGGCTCACTTCATTCTATGACAATAAAACTCAAATTAATGAAAATATCATTGTTCTATTTTGTAAAGCAAAATAATAAAGATTACTAGAGCTACAATTAAAATTTACGTACGTCTTGTTTATTTTTTTTATTTCCTTTATTTATTAACTTACCTTGGATAGGCTAGCTATGTACAAAATTAGGGAAAAGGGGAAGATTATAAAAAGAATAAATACACCTACTTTATTTATTTTCTGTCGACAATGAAGATTATTAACAAAAACCTGACTTAACGATGAATGACTGAGTGGAATATAAATGAAAATTAGAGTGCCGTACTCAGTGTTGAATTCACAGGGGAAAAGAGCACGGCAGAGAAAACCCCGATGCAAACAAATATCTGTAATTCTGTTGTAATGATAAATTAAACTCTTTACAAAATATAGGTACTTAAATCAACAGTAACACACAAAAGATATTACAATACCACAGCCCTGGAAAAAGCCTTAACATTCAGCTATCATGATAATGGTAGGTCCCAGGCCTATATCCGTCAGCACCTAAACAAAAAGAAAAACAACAACAGCAGTGTGGCCATAACTGGTAATTTTTAGCTTTTTAACGATAGTTAATCTGCTGGTTTCGAATAGAAGAGAGGCCCAGCTAGCCCATGTCAATAAAGATTGTAATAAAAATAAAAACTTTGACATTAATTACAACTCACCAGTTAGGTTTTTTCCTTAAAGTTGCTTGCTATAAAACCTTTAAACATTCTCTGAACCTGGGCAATGAGCGGTATGTACTTCTACAATTTGGATAGGTCCAAACTATCTCAATATCAGTTTATCACAAGTTAATTCTCAAATAAATGATATTCTCTTAACCATGTCTTCAGTAATTTTAAATAGTTTTAAGTGATTTTTGTTGCTTAAATACATTTGAAATTTATTTACCTTGTTAGTATTTTACATTTTCGTCTTTTTTGTTTTAATTATATTTTAATCCGTCGATAATGTTGATTCTTGTATAATTGATGGAGAAGATTCTATTGTACTTGTCGAAGGTACTGATATATTGGTGTCAAATGCATCAATTTGAACTTTTCCAAATTTCAGTGAAGGTATCGCATTAGGCTTCAATAATCTTTTACCAGAAAGTTTTACAAAGTCTTCCTTTTTAAAATGCTCTGAACAAACAATTTTATTTTTGACCAGACAAATTTTTCCTTAGATTTACCCAATGCTTGTAGCCACTCTTTCTGCAAATCATCTTTAGGAAACCTGTAAAGAAAAAGTATTATATCGTAGTTTCAAGTTATATTAGTCTCAATTAACTTACGTATGAAAACTGATACCTTCACGTAAAAATTTTCTATTATTGAAACAACCTCTCACAGCACAACTAGCCATGGTAAAGTGTTTAAATTTACACTAACAGTCAATATTGAAACACAAAGATCAGAATAATTAAATTCAAATATTCACAAATCGAAAAAATATATTTATAAACACAACAAATCCCAAAGTAAACAAAGCTCTTTGACAGTTGGGTTAGAACATGGCTGCCCGCTTAGCGTCGGACGAGAAACCGATGCGCAGTCGTCAAAGCGCGTTCTCCCTACTCCATTTCTCTGTTATATACCGAAGACTGAACGGTTGTGTTGACATTGTAATTTTAGTTTTCCGATTTTTAGTGACAGTTTCAGTTTTAAACGTTTTATTTATTATATAATGGATAGTTGCGATATATTGGGACATGTGTAGCTTTCTACAATTTTCTTTAAACGTACGTGGACATATTTTTGTGAGTTGAGAGCAATGCAGTGGAGTTACAGTTATCGAATAAAATTTTCTAAATGAAAAACTGCCACGGGTGTATTCGAAGTTTTCTGTTAGTATTTCTTTCAATCAATGTTCTTAAAATAAAGGGGCAATGTATTACGCGAAGTGTGTATTTTGTGGCGAGTAATTCTGACGGACCTGTAATGAGTGAAAATTAAGTTTTGGCAGTTTGGAACGAAGGAACGAAAAACGAATGCAAAATACTGTAGCTAAACGGTATTATTATTAATAACAATGTTTACTTTCGTTGTTTCTACATTCGGCAACGTTGTGAGAAACGACCGCGCATGGTAGTTGACATATATAGCCATCTTGGATGATGACTGATCGACATAGGCGCCGACTTTCCGTAGGAAAAAAAGGTTTTGCCCCATTTTTAAAACATCAAGCTAGAATTCCGAAATAAATTTTTTATTGTCTTTTAGGCCTCTCTGAGCACGTGGTTACAATTTTTGTTCATAGTTAAGCCTATATATATATATATATATATATATATATATATATATATATATATATATATATATATATATATATATATATATATATATATAGGTTGGTCGCGATTTAATGGGCCAAAAATCATGACTAGATTCCTGACGTGAAAATATTGCGATTTAGACAAACTCACCTTAGTCCAAAAGTTGATACTTACAGAGATACAGGGTGTTTAATGCAAAATATTATTTTAGTTTTTTCTTATTTATTTCATAATAAATGCTCATATCGAGATGAAATTTTGGTGTTAGAGGTTTTGTGGGGCGAGAGATTGTAATATATCCATGGTTTGCTTGTAGCTCATAAAGAGCGCCACCTGCGCTAGATCGAATGCGTTGAAAACGACAGAACTTTTTTATCTTTCAAAAATCTAATTCTCAGGTAGCAAATTCTGATTTTGCAACTTCTTTTACACAAAAAAGCTATACTTTTTGATAGTCGTTATCTTGCACCGTTCTCGTAAAATTTGCGATTGAAAATTTCAATGTATTTGCATTCAATTACAAATCGGCATAAATTTTCAAGTAGGCTTATGTTAAAATCCAATTTTGACATTTTCCACTTATCTTAGTGCTGTCAGTAATATTAGAGTATTATTCGTGCCTTATTAAAAGTATTCTTTACTTTATGATCTAAATCGTAGTGCGAGATAACATGCCACGCCATAATTTATTTTCAAATAGAGAAATGCGCGATATGGTTTGCGTTTATGCGCAATCAGATTATGTTGGACGTCGAGCGCTTTGTATCCGAATAGAAGACAACCAAATCGGACACTATTTCAAGAAATTTTTAATAGACTTGGAGAAACTGGTAGTTTTCGTCCTAAAAGAGACAACAGTAGTATAGCTACTGGGGTTCTGGACCACTTTGGTATTTGTCCATCCGAGTCTGGACGGCAGCGTAGAAGGGTGGAGTTCTTGCAGAAAGTAGGTCAATGACCAGAGGGTAGTGGTCGAAGAAGTGTAGAAGAGCGTAGGGTGGTAGTAGAAGAAGTGGTCGTCAATGACCAGAGGGTGCGGAGGGTAAAAGAATGTGTTAGAGTGAGAGCGAGCCGAGCCGGCCTCGCCTCAAGCCATGTATATTTTAACTTGGATATTTGCGAGAATCAAAAATAGAAGAGATTAGTTGACCCCTGGGGTCATATTATATCTTTATCACATTAATTATGGAATAAACAAGATTAGTTGACCCTTGAGGTCGCCTAATGTTTAATTATGAGTTAAAATATTAAAATTAGTTTATACAGTGGGCCAAAGAAGAAAACAAAACGATTTGTTTAAATAATGTAATGTATTTCAAATTTATTTGTTATAAATGTTAGGTAATAATAAAACAAAGCAACGACAGACAACTACATTAACATTCAATTAGGTATTTATCTAGAATATTTTCTAATATTGCAAATAACAGTTCTGCCTTTTCCAGAGGTGTTTTGCCGTGTAAAATTTCAAATGGTGTAGATTTCTTTTTATTTTTTGTGGATGTTTTTGGTCTTATTGTTGTTGGTGTAATTCTTTTTCGTTTCTTTATTGCTGTCATTTCCTGAGATGTAGGTGAGTCTGATCCTGATGACTCAGGTGAGAGAGTAGCTGGTGGTGGTGGTGTTGATTTCCCTGGGTTTATCTCACTACTAATTTTTTCTCTGGCAAGTTTTATATGTTTTTTGAATTCTGTCTCATTCATCGACATCTTGTTGGAGTTTTTTTTTTGTTCCACTTGTTTACTGTCTAGAGTTGCACTTTAAACTGTGTGTGCAGCAGCAGAAACCAAATAATTTATTGATTAAAAACTGGAATGATTTACATAATTTTATGTTATTCATTTAAAATAATTACTAGGTATATGTTTAGCTTTATCTTCCTCTTGAAAAAACTGCTGAACTGAACATGGAAAACATATTGTATTTGGAGAATTGGTATCTCCTTTACATCTTATACATTTATATTTCACCGGAACGGGCATCTTAGGGTTATTAAGCTGTTTTAATTGTTCCTTTTCCTTTTATAGCACATTATTCTTAGAAATCCAACTATTATGTTTGTTGTTTAATCCTAGCCATTTAACAAAGACTTTGTTTTTTCTCCGTTTTAAAATTTTTTCAACCAGGTACGCATCTGAGTGTTTGACCTTTTGTAACTGTTCTTGATAGAATCCTCCTTGAAAGTCCTGTTTATTGATATCTTGTAACAGATATGTTACTGGATTAGTTAATTGTACTTTTTTAATAATAAAAATCTCAGTTGTCCAATTAGCCATATATTTTTTATCGAATACTCCTCGCACTTTTGATATTCGAACGTGATCTCCAACTTGAAATTTCACTTTGTTAGGTGCAATCTTTATATGATTGTATACTGTTTCTAAGAGTCTTTTTTCATTCTTTTTTGACACATCTATTGGTTTCATTTTAATTGTTCGATGTTTCGTATTATTATATTTTTCAACTATTTTAGGTAGCAATTCTATCCATCTATAATGACCGTTAATATTAAATTCCTTCCACATATAATTTTTCAACGTTCTGTTAACTCTTTCCACAATAGAAGCCTTCTTTTCACTAAATGTACTATAATGGTTTATATTATACTTTTTCACTAGTTGTTTAAAGTATTTGTTGTAATATTCAGTCCCGTTATCAGTTTGCAGATTTTTAATTGTTTCTGTTCTGAAAACGTTCTCCATTGCCTTACTTACTTCTTGTCCAGTTTTTGTTTTTAACGGAAAGGCCCAAACAAATTTTGAAAAACAATTAATTACAACCAATATATATCTATATCCTTTATTTTCTTTTGAAAGTTGTTGAATTTCCACAAGATCGGCCTGGTATAAATCTGTTAAAGATTTTATTATAACTCTTCGCCGTTTAAAGTTAATTCTAGCAGGTTTGTGTAGTTCTTCAACAACTTGTTTTTTAATATCAGTTACTAATTTAGTTCTGGGTGGCATCATTTATTCAATAATATTTGCTTCACGTAGTTCTTCTATTATAGAATTAATTTCATTTAAATGTCCAGTATGTCCAGCCTCTTGAGAAGCAAGCAATAAACGTAATCTCTCTACTAACTCGTTGGGGTCATCCCAATGTACTTAGTCTATTTTATTTTCTGTTGATTCCATTAACATCCCATAACCAGTTGTCACCATCGGAGCTATAATTTTTTTATATTTAGCCAACTTGCTGCCATCAACTTGTTTCGAGGATTGATAGTGACGTCTGTGAGCATTTGTTTCGAGAATAATTTCTTTATACATTCTCTTATCATTATCAGAGAAATCTTTTGGATGTTTTTTAAATAGTAATTCATATAAACCTTCGGTGCCGTTGTATTTTTTATTTTTAACTATAATATCAGAACTATCTATTTTTAATTGTGAATCGCCTATATAAAACTTTTCCAGGGTTGGATTATGTCTAACACCATATTTATGATCGAATTCATCGTTGTCAGTTGTAGTAATCATCTCACTTATGTATTTTCTAGGTAATTCATCATATTGATTTAAATAATCTGTAAATGATTCTTGAAACATTTGTTCTTGCCTATTCCTAATTAAAGGCTCACTACTACTGCTATCTTCCTCATTTTCAGAATCAAAATGTTCAATCATTTTTCGTTTTAAATTACCTCGTGGTAAATTTGGAACATTTCTTTTAGATGTAGAGGCTTTTGGTGTAGATGTACTAGGTATTATATCATAATCCATTTTATACTCATCATTTAATTTTTTAGTTTTAGGAATGTTTTTTTCTTTATTTTCTTGCTTTTCTTCTCCTTCCTCTTCCTCTTTTTCCACATCCTCATCTTTTGTTTTTCTTAAACGTCGATCTTTTGTTTCTAGTTTACTTTCAATATTTCGTAGATGTTTTGTTATAGGGAAAAATACACTGTCTTGATGTAGTTTATTTAATTTTAATAATTCCAGCTTTTGTCTGATAATATTGCGTTTAGCTACAAGTTCTTTTTTTAATTTTTCCTTATCCATGACACTTTGTTTCTTGAACAGGTTTCCTGAACTGCTTTCTGAACAGGTTTTTTTTTTGAACGGGTTTTTTTTGAACAGGTTTTAACGGATCTGTTCTAGCTTCTAAACTGATTTATTTTCTATAGAATTTATCATTTTATCGGAAATGGTGTCAGGATTTATAAAGTCATGAAATCCAATCCTATATCCTCCTTTGTTAACATCAAAATCCTTGAAGATAGACAAAAATCCATAGGGGTGCTTCCAGCATAGCGAGCAAATATATTTAAATTTTGGAAAAGTCATATCTGCACTCACATGATCCATATAAATATGTTTTAAATTTAAGTCATCTACTTTGAAAACAATTAGTGCATTAGCATTGTCTCTTATCAAATGCTTTGAAATTTTTGCATAGGATTGATGCAAATAAAAACAGTCGACGGAATTATGTCTTCCCATACAGAAATATTCTCTAATTATATTTTGTTTGGAACAGGCAACATCATCAAATATAAACACAGAATTTTGATTAGCTTTTGATGGTTCCAGAATGTCTTCACTGTTATCATAATGAAAACAACTTATACCTTTTATAGGACCTAATAATATATCTCTTAGGTACACATATTTATCTTGATTCAGAGATTTTGAATAGACATATACGTTTTCGAATTTTAGTCCATTTTCATGTTCTAATAAGGTGATGATTACATTGGTTTTACCACAATTTGATGGGCCAGTAATTATGCATCTTACTGTGTTTGGCAATAAAACGCTATGTTTTGTTTGTTGGTTTTTTCGAAACAGTAAATCATGGTTGTTGACTTGTAACTTAACTTTTTGCCTGTCTATCTTCAGTTCATTTTTATGTATTCTTTTCATTGTCATAGTTTCTCAATTTGTATTATCACAACAAATGCCATGTGAAAAATAAATATAAAATTGATGACATAAATTATATATATTCATTTAAAATGAAAAACTATGTGGGTAACGTTAAATCTGGCAGGGGTCTCATAAATTCAGCAATAAATAAATTACCCTTTGAACTTCATATCCCATCATACAACTTTTGCGGTCCTGGTAATTCTTATTTTTTAATTTGATTTTAAAAATTCAAAAAAATCTATTAATTTTCCTATTATTTTCCATGTAGGTACGAAATTGGAAAAGAGGTTAGCTCGAGGTGATAAGGGTATAAACGGATTAGATGATGCATGCAAAGAACATGATATAATTTATGCCAAAAATACGGATCTTGAAAGTCGTCATGCTGCTGATAAAACTTTAGGGAAAAATGCCTGGGCGAGATTTAAAGCAAAAGATGCATCTTGGAAGGAAAAACTGGCAGCATTAGGAGTTGCTGGGGCTATGAAAGCTAAAGTAAAACTTGGTATGGGATTTGATAATAAAGAAAACATTATGAGCAATTGTGTAAAATCAATGGAAAAAGTTAAGAAATCAACTGAGAAATCTTTAGAAAATATTAACATGTGTTTAGAACAATTTCAGCAAACCAAAAGCAAGCGAAGGAAAACAAAAAAAAATACTAAAAAGAAATACATATGTAACCAATAGTAGAATTGCAAATTTGGATACAATTTCACATTTTAATACACAACAACAACAACCTCATAACAAGATAGAATCTAATTACAAGCATAATGATAATAAGAATAATAAAAGCATTAAATTGTTCAGAAAAAGAAAATTAGATGTGGAAAATAATGCTGCTGTAAAAAAAGCACGTAAAACAAATATAAATGTGGTGAGAAGGAAAAAAAATTTGAATAAAACTGCAAAAAAAATAATGTCAATGATGATAATGAAGGGGAAAAAAAGAAAACTAGATTTTGTTGGTGTAGAACCTTTAAATAAATTGCGTAAAATAGGATCTTTTAGAAAGAGAAAATTAAATATTGAAGATGATGATGGTCCTTTAAAAAAAGTACATAAATTAAAAGATACTAGATCTAACAGGAAAAGAAAATTAGGTATTGAAGAAGAAGGCGGTGGTGATGATCCTTTAAAAAAAATGCGTAAACTGTTGGATACTAGACCTTTGAGGAAGAGAAAATTAAATGACATTAACGGTGATTTGGATGGTGATATGGTGGGTCCCATTGAAAAAATATCAAAATTAAATCATTATAATCCTCTACCGCTCCACCGGAAACGAAAACATACCAATAATGGTGAAGATAGTTTTGCTGAAAAAATATCAAAATTAGCTCATTATGAGCCCCTACCGTTACACAGAAAACGTAAATATGTCAATGATAGTAAAGATAATTTACAAATAGAACCAATAACCAAAAAACCGAAAATTATTTAAATAGCAATAATTACTAGTAATAACTTCAGTTTAAAAAAGACGTTAAACAGTAAATATCTAAAAAAAAAAAATGTGTAGAGCCAAAAGGAAAACAAAGTGTAAGAAAAGAAAATGTATCAAAAAGGGAAAAGGAAATAGTGTACATTTAAAAGAAGCAATTAAGCGAATTGGAAAAAGTATAAGTCATCATAAACCTAAAACTATTGCAGGAGCAATTCAAGTAACTATGAAGGCAGCAAAAAAGATTAAAAAAAAGATCACACCTTCTCCTCGCATCGTAAACGTACCGAAAAAGGGAGGAATATTACCATTAATACCAATATTTGCTGGACTTAGTGCATTAGGCGCTTTAAGTGGCGGTGCTGCTGGCATAGCAAAAGCTGTAAATGATGCTCGACAAGCCAAACAACAATTGGACGAATCTCAACGTCACAATAAGACAATGGAATCTATAGCTATGGGTAAAGGTGTCCACTTGAAACCTTATAAAAGTGGTTTGGGGCTTTTTTTAGCACCACGTCGAATTTCAAAGAACTTCCCCTAACACTTCCTCATCGACCCTTAACAAATATTGATATCGCTAAATTTGCTAAATCATTAAACATTCCAAATTTTAGAGGTGTATTTATGAGAAATAATTTACCTCGAAAAATACATGTATATGAAACAGGAGTAATCAACTTGGACAATATTGATGGACCGGGTACACACTGGACTGCATATAAGAAATATAAAGATCGCATAATTTATTTTGACAGTTTTGGAAATCTACGGCCTCCTGCAGAAGCAATAAAATATTTTAATTCAAATGGTCAATGTCATGTATTATATAATCACAAGGTATATCAAACCTATAATAGTTATAAGTGTGGTCATTTAAGCTTATTATTTTTATTCAATAAATAGTTGAACACTTGAAATATGTATTTATTTAATTATAACCTTTAACAAGTCAACATGTCATATACGTTTACAATATCGGGGAGGACTTCAACACTTTCAACACGAATTCATCCACCTATAATTTTACCTAAAAGTGATTATGTTTTGGGTCTTATCGATTTTGTTAGTTACAATTCAATTCCGAATGTAGATAATTCTAATAATATATTCCATTATGATGAAAATAGTGAAGTGGTTATACCTGAAGGGTCCTATGAAATAGAGGATATTGAAAAATATATAATGAATCATATAACAGATAAAGAAGAGGCGGAACCTACAGTTTTAACCTTGAAGGCCAACAATAATACATTAAAGTGTGAACTAAAGTGTAATAAAAGTGTTGACTTTACGAAAAATAGCAGCATAGGAACGTTATTAGGGTTTAAACCTCGCATACTTCAGGCTGATATTAAACATACATCAGATTTTCCAATAGACATTTTTAAGGTGAATTCAATTTGTGTGGAGTGTAATTTAGTAACAAATTCCTTCAACAATGAAAACCTCGTACACATCTTACACATGTTTTATCCGAACGTTGCACCAGGTTATAAGCTGATTGAAAATCCTTCAAATGTTATTTATTTACCAATTAACACACAATACATTGATGAAATAGTACTTAAAATCTCCGACCAAGATGGTAATCTAATCAATTTTAAACAAGAGTTGATCACGGTAAGATTGCATTTGAAAGAAGTTGTGTAACAAGATGGTGTTTAGATATATGGATAATTCGTTGCCAACCGTTTTCATGGCTCCTCCTCAGAATACAATAATAACTGATGCACGAAGAAGACAGTTTAGTATGAGACGACAAGTGAAACGATTAATACAGCGCAACAAAAAATTTTTACGACTATTGGGATTTAGCTTAAAAAAACATTAGTAAATTATTTAGAAATTTTTGGTACAGTTTCAAGTTGAGGCTTAGTGTAAATATAAGAAAGCTTATCATATTTGTAAGGTGCAACTGTCGCTATAGAAACGAAGAACAATATGAGTTTTGATATGTTAAATATTCAAGAGCAGGTGAAAGTAGATACTTCCATTACCAAATTGGAATATCATACCCATCAACCTTATGCATCAACAAGTTATAATAACAACGATGAAATACGAATACCCATCCAAACTCAGGATGTTTACACTTTACCGTCACAAAGTTTTCTGTACATTGAGGGAAAACTATTGGATCAAACCGGAAAAGCCAGTACAACTTTAAGTTTTATTAACTGTGGCATTCTCTTTCTATTTGATGAAATTCGGTACGAATTAGGTGGAACTGTTGTGGATCGTGTTCGAAATCCAGGTGTAACTGCTCTAATGAAGGGATACGTTTCCTACACCAAAAATGAATCTTTGAAACTTAATAATTCTGGATGGTCCCACTTGGCGAATCCAAAACTAGTAGACCAGAATGGAAATTTTTGTGTATGTGTACCTTTAAAAATGTTTCTTGAATTTGCTGAGGATTTCAATAAAATTATAGTTAATACACGACAAGAATTGATATTAATTAGGAGCACTTCAGATGTGAATGCTATTCACACAAACAAACCCGATGAAACCCCTAAAATAGCATTACAAAAAATATTATGGAAGGTTCCCCATGTATCTGTATCTGATACGGAAAAACTGAAAATATTAAAATGTGTCGTCAGCGGCAGAGACCTTGACATACCATTCAGATGTTGGGAATTACAAGAATATCCCCTATTGCAAGAAACAATGAGACATTCATGGGCAGTAAAAACCAGTGCGCAATTGGAAAAACCTCGATATATTATTTTCGGATTTCAAACCAATAGGAAAAATATACCAGCAAGATTTATGAGTCAGTTTGATCATTGTAATTTAACGAACATTAAACTTTATCTCAATTCTGAAACTTATCCTTATGATAACTTAAACCTCAACTTTGACAACAAACAATGGTCCATTTTATATGAAATGTACACACAGTTCCAGCAATCGTATTATTATAAAAATCAAGGTGAACCTTGTTTGTCACCAGAAAATTACCTACAACTAGCTCCTCTAGTTGTTATCGATTGCAGTCGTCAAAATGATGATGTAATAAAAGGAGGGGCAGTGGATATAAGAATTGAATTCGAGACGAATAAGAATATTCCTGCCAACACATCAGCTTACTGCTTACTACTACACGATCGTTTAGTGAAGTATAATCCTCTAACTAGTGTTGTTAGAATCGCTTAAACAAAAAAAAATGTTTGTGATCGACTTTTATGGATTTCAATATAAGAATAGTGATTTTTATATTAGAGAAATAGCTATTTTAAATATGCAAAATGGTTGTATGGCTCATAAATTTGTACGACTACCATGTATCGCCTTCTTTGGTGATGATGGATTTCGAAAATACGTTGATTGGAAAACTAGACACGTACATGGACTAAGTTGGGATAATGGATTTGGAGTGGATTCCGATCTGCATTTAGAAGATCTAAGTGACTTTATAAAAAACATTGTCGGTGAAGCAGATATAATCGTTAAAGGACTGAGTAAAAAAAGTGTTTTAAGTAAATTCATTTCCAACAACCATATAATTAATGTGGAGGAACTCAATTGTCCAAGTTTTAAAAACTTGAGGAAACAAATTTATGGATGGTTGTCTAGCGATTGGAGAGATATTAGAACCTACCATTACCATTGTAAAAATCATCTTTTTAACGATCTAGCTTGTGCTTATGAAAATGCTATTATATTAAGTATATGGTATGACAGAAATAATATTATGAATAAAAAGTAGTTAAAAAATGTGTTGTTTTATTTTTTAGTTTTAAGAGGGGGGGGGGGATTTAAAAATATATAAAAGTGATATGTTTCTTTGTTTCTGCTCATATATATGTTGACAATCTTAGTTTGGCAAACAACAACATCAACAACTCTAAAATTAAAGAAAAAAGAATGTTTTTACTACTCATTTTAGTTTTGTATGCAATAAATTGCAGTGTTTGTAGAATGCTGTACATACAAGAGGATATGAATATTGGGAATTATAATTTTCCAATTAAATTAAATGTGACTATCGATAATCCAATTTATTTACGAGATGCTGTAAAAGTTGAAAATTATTCTATTTCAATAGAAGATGGAACCTTTTATTTGTTTGAGAAATCTGAAAACAATCTGGTTTTGATGGAGTATCCTGCATTCTATTTCCCCGCTATTCAAGAAAACGGATGGAAGGAATTTACCGTTAATACAGCAATAAGAAATTTAAACAATCAAACCATTGGATTTGTAGTTGGTCATGATATGTATTATTATCCTATTGCACCGAGAAAAAATTCTGTAATGTATTGTGGTAGATATAGTTTAGAAACATTACTTGGAAATAGCACATACATTACTTTTCATAATTTAGAATTTACTTCTTATGATTTCACACAAAACTTTATAGAACTTTCCAATAGAGAAAAGACTTGTTTTATATATGTTTAGAGTATTGTGAATGTTAAATAAAAATAAACCAGGTTTTACAATTAAATTGTTTTTTAATATACCTACATTGTTACAATGGTGATTTAGAAGGGTATTAATAATGATAATAAATGTGAGAAAAAGATTTAAAAAGTAAAAAAACAAATTGTGTAAAAAAAAAGTTTGATTTATTCAAGTGCCTGTGACAATAAATCAGATATTTCATTATCGTTTATGCTTGCTGGAGGCGGAGGCGGAGGAAGAGAAGTAGTAGTAGTAGCAGCAGCAGCAGCAGCAGCAGCAGCAGATACACCTTCATAATAATAATCATCATCCCTGGTAGAATTTTGAATTGTCGGTGCTTCTAAATACAGTTTCCGTTTTTTACCACTATAACCTGGTGCTTCTATTGGAACTCTATCCACATCCTCCAACTGGTCATAAAGGAGATTAAATTTATATTTTCTAACGACGCTTTCCAAAATCTTGAAATCCCCTTCCTTTTCCAGTTTCGTCCTCATATATTTGACTGGTAAATTACCAAACTTTTTCTTCAAAGTAATCGATCGAGGAGAATAAGTTAATGATATAAATATTTTTTCTCCCCGTATAAACATTTCCTTTACACCATATCTGAAAATGAAAACATTTTTGTAAATCAAACTTGTTAAAGTTGTAGACAGAGAGAGAGAGAGAGAAATTATTGGAAATAACGAGAAGCGAGAAATTAAAAAAAAAAGCAACACTGAAATTAATTCAAATAAAAAACCAGTCACAAAAATAAAATTATAAGAAATGTAAAGAATACTTACTGAAATAATTGCTTCATCACCACTAAAGCAACCTTTGCTGGAAAGTGTATTGGGTCCTGGGTAAAGACCACAATCGTGCTGGGTGTTGTTGCCATCTTGATGATAATAACGAGTAGTAGTAATCGAAAAAAAAGCACAGTTTCAACTGATGCGGATTCAATTCAAATTTGTAAATTTATACAGCATAAAATAAAAATTATACGAGTCATATGACATGAAAATAGCTACTTTGTTAAATATTTCCATTTAATATTGCACATGCAAAGTAATTTTTTTGCTGGATAATTGAAACGTCAATAACAATTTTATGTTTACTCAATTAATTGGATTGCATGACTTGGGGGGTCAAGAGGTTATATCAGAACATTTTTATTTTTATCAATGAATTAGATTACGTGACTTGGAGGTCAAGACGTTACACCAGAACATTTTTATTTTATTTTTTCTTAATTAATTGGATTACTCGCTAATTCTGTTGTGTACCAGTTGAATAAAACGTGACTTATGACGTTAATATATTTTTTATTTGACCATATTTCAACAGTTGCTATGATCGTTGGAAATGTGAAATCGTCTTTTTTTTAATTAGCACCACCGATATATATAAGTAAGCACCAGTGAAACTTTACTGCACTACTTTCAAAACATTCGAAAATGTCTATCAACAACAACAACAACGGTCAAGTAAAAGTGTCAACAAATAGTGCTGTGTCGAAAAAAAAACCTTCCTGGGACACTGATTGGGATACAGACTACCAGAAAGAAGAAAAAATTCGTTGTGCCCAACTAGCCGAAAAACAGGCATTTCTTTATAGGAAATGGGTTTTAGGAGAAAGAAGTAACTGTGTTGCCACAAATTCTTTGCTTACTGAGGAATCGTGGGACAACGATTGGTCTGAGACCTACGATCCCTCTTCGACGATTGCTAATAAACCGGTGATTCGTACACCTCCAATTGGTAAATCGAAATCAGAAAAGAGAAAGTTTCGGGATGAGGAAAGAAGGCGATTGAGGGCGCTGTCAGATTTTAACTGGTAATTAACTTTATCGATTTTTTTTTTTGCACAATTAATTGGATTGCATGACTTGGGGGGTCAAGAGGTTATAGAACATTTTTATTTTATTTTTCTCAATTAATTAGATTGCTTGCTAATTCTGTTGTGCTCGTGACTTATGACGTTAATATATTTTTATATTGGACTATATTTAAGGAGTTGCTGTGATCGCTATGTGTTCAGTTCCAGTGTACGAAAAAACTGAAATGAATTCCCAGAAATTTGTTGATACAGTCTCCGACGAATTTGTTAGAAAAATAGAAGTGGTGAGTAGATTAGTTAGAACAAAAAATGATTTAAAACTTTTTACCAGAGAAATCAAAAAAGCTATTCGATTGTTGGATAAATGTGTTAAATATAAGTATAATTGTGTTAAAAATTTTTCAAAAATTGAGTCCAATTTGGCACTTCTTAAAGCATATCTACAAAATTTTAAAGTTAAACTAAATAATACAAAGAAATCAAAGGAACTTGTTTGGGAAAATTTGGAATCGTGTTTCAATGGGAGAATAAAGACAGGCATTATAGTTAATTTGAAAATTAAAGATCCAAAATTATTTTTGAAAAAGGCATTTAGAAGTTTTTCCATTCAAATTAAAAAACAGCTAAAGACTTGTCTGCTTAAATCAAATGTTATTTTCTTTGGATTGTTCATCAAGCCTCAGAATGGTGAAAGATCTATAAAACATTTTTCTACTAAAAGTAATATTATTGATAAAAATACTAATTTAAAGGAATGGTATCAGACTCACGTAATTGATGAAATTTTGGTAAAATTGGAAGAGTACCAAGAGCGGGACTCGGGATGGGCCTTATTGGAAATTTTACACTTAAAAGTCAATATAAATAGCTATTGCCCTTTAACCGTTGGTAGCTCAACTTACGTCGATTTACCGCAATTTATAAAAAATACAAAAAGTGTCATTAACATTCAAAATAGTGATCACCATTGCTTTCTGTGGTCAATTGTCTGTGCCTTATATCCAACTAACACTCATGTGACACGATCATCATCATATCCACACTTTAGTACAGTATTAAAATATGACAACATTAGTTTTCCTATTAAATTGAAAGATATACCCAAATTTGAAGCCTTGAATAAATTAGCAATAAATGTGTTTACTGTTATGGTTGAAAGAAAAAGGAATGAGGTTGCACCATTATTACTTAGTAAAACTGATTATTCACCTAAAATAAATTTACTCATGATTTCAACTAATAATAATTGGGATGATGAGAGTGATGATAATAGTAATACTATTTACCATTTTGCATATATAAAAAATTTGTCACGCTTAGTTAGCAAACAAATTGGCATGAAAAAAAATAAAAACTGGATTTGTGAAAGATGTCTAAATTATTTTTCCACCGAAATGCATTTAAATAAACATTTAGAAAATTGTAAAAATTTAAATATCACTCAAATTATTATGCCGAATGAAACTAATAATATAATGAAGTTTAAAAATTTTAAACATACATTATGTGTCCCCTTTGTCATCTATGCAGACATTGAGAGTTTACTAAAAAATTATGATGATGATAATGCCACACAAACGTCACAATTATGTCAGCAACACGAGGCTTTCAGTATAGCTTATTATGTAAAATCAAATTATGAAAATAAAATGTTGTCCAAATTTAGAATCCATACGGGTCCTCATTGCCAAGATTGGTTCGTAAATGAATTATTCGAAATTGCGAAAGAAATTCATGAAATTTATCAACACAAACAGGAACCCTTACAATTAACCACTGACGAACAAACGCAGTTTCGTTTGTCTTCTACTTGCTGTATTTGTCAAAAACCGTTTATTGACAATGAGTTGAAGGCCAGAGAACATTGTCATCTTTTGGGCAAATACAGGGGTGCATCTCATATGTCTTGTAACCTTTTATATCAAAAAAATTCGTACACCGTACCCGTCGTATTTCACAATTTATCGGGCTACGATGCTCACTTTATAATAAAAGCCCTTAGCAGAAACATAGAGGGAAACATCAGCTTGTTGCCATTAAATAAGGAACGTTATATTTCTTTTACAAAACACATATCGGGCACTAAGATCAGTTTTCGATTTTTAGATTCGTTTAGATTTATGCCAAGCAGTTTAGATAAATTGTCATCTTATTTGGACGATAATCAAAAACTGATAACCAAAAAATATTTTAACGATGATGATGATAATGAACATTTTAAATTAGTGACAAGGAAGGGAATATTTCCCTATGAATATCTAAATTCATGGGACAAATTAAAAGATAAATGCTTACCGTCAAAAGACAAATTTTTTAGCTCTCTGAAAAATGAGGACATTTCAGATGGTGATTATCAACATGCATTAAATGTTTGGCATTCATTTAATATACAGAGTCTTCAAGATTACGCTGAACTGTACTTAAAAACTGACGTACTGTTACTAGCTGATGTGTTTGAAAATTTTCGCAAAATGTGTATGAAGACATATGATTTAGATGCACTCCACTATTATACAACGCCCGGATTAGCTTTTGATGCCATGTTAAAAGTTACCGGCGTTGAATTGGAGTTATTAACTGACTGTGATATGGCTTTATTTATCGAAAAAGGCATCAGGGGCGGTATTTCCAATAGATACGGGGAAGCTAACAATAAATATATGGGAAGTAACTATAATCCAGAACTTCCTATTTCATATCTAATGTATTACGATGTTAACAATTTGTATGGTGCTGCAATGATGTTTCCTCTACCATATGGGGACTTTCAGTGGGTGCCTATTGAAAACATTTATCATGAAAATATTTTTGATAGTAATCACGACTCTAGTGAGTATGGGTACATATTAGAAATTGATTTATATTATCCTCGGCATCTATATGAATTACATAAAGATTTACCATTATGTCCTGAACATTTAGTACCGCCTTCTTCTGATTCTGACAAACCAAAATTGTTGACAACATTGTATGATAAACAAAAGTATGTCATACATTATACGTTACTAAGACAAGCTTTGCAATTAGGAATTGTTATTCGAAAAATTCATCGCTGTTTAAAATTCAAACAATCACCGTGGTTAAAAAAGTATATTGAACTCAATACGGAATTACGAAAAACGAGTAAAAATGAATTTGAAAATTTTTTTTTTAAATTAATGAATAATTCTCCTTACGGAAAAACCATTGAAAATGTTAGAAAATATAAAGATATAAAATTAGTTACTAAATGGACAGGACGATATGGTGCCAAATATTATATTGCGCAACCCAACTTTCATAGCTGCACCATTTTCAATAAAGACATGGTAATCATTGAGATGAACAAACTGAAGGTGACTTTAAATAAACCCATTTTTATCGGCATGTGTATACTAGATATTTCGAAAACATTCCTTTACGATTTTCACTATAATTATATCAAGAAAAGGTTTAATGACGATGCTAAATTATTATACTCCGACACAGACAGTTTAATTTATCAATTTTGCAACATTGATGACATTTACAAATACATTAAAGAAGATATTGAGAGATTTGATACTTCTGATTATCCAGAAAATAATGTTTTTGGGATTCCTTTAAAAAATAAAAAAAAAATAGGCTTGATGAAAGACGAGAATCAAGGCAATATTATGACACATTTTATTGGCTTAAGATCTAAAATGTATGCCCTAAAAGTTATGTCTAAAAATCAATACGAAAACATAATTAAAAAGGCTAAAGGTATCGAAAGGTCCGCCTTGAAGGAAATAACATTTGATGACTATTATAAGTGCCTATTTCAAAACACCAAAGTGTCAATCAATCAAAAATCTATAATTTCAAGGCATCATGATGTTTATACAATTTCCCAACAAAAAATTGCTTTGAGTCCTTTCGACGACAAACGAATTGTAAATTATATTTATACAGACACAAAACCATGGGGATTTAACGATTTCTTATAAAGTCAGAGTTTTTTTGTTCTAAATAATCTAGTTCATTCACTAAATGACGACATAGGAAGTATTCCGATCCAAAACAAGATTCGTAAACAAATTGAGGAGGAGACAACAACCGACCAGAAGAATACAACCACGAAGTATTCCGAAACCCCAATATAACAAGACATACGGAACGAATTGGTGCAGCAGTTGTCAACAGTTTTTCTGTTTTTGCAGAAATTCAATTGAACTACATTCTACCGCCACACAACAAATAGATTTATATTGCTACGAAACGATTCAAAAGTCTTAAGATGCCAAACAAAAGTCTTAAGATGCCAAATTTTAAGTTTAAATCATACACTGCCAACGTGATGGAGACGACGATTTGTTGTGTATGCGGAAAAACTATTCGGAAGCGACCTGCAACAAATAACGATTGGACTCCGAAAGTAGTCATCGCCACGTGTCCCGTATGTTTACAACCAAGACCCTGCAACAAGACGATCCAAGTTTCTTGGATTTAAACTATGATGTACGTTCTAGACTTTGAATAATTTCGTAGTACTATCTCTCTCTCTAAGTTCAAACAGTTGTTTAATAAATATATTTTTTACAGCCTCGTTTTGAACGTCCCATTCCAAGTAGTGGATCAGGGTTGCTGAAGACCAAACATGACATCATTACCAATAAAATGGACACGTGTAACAGGCTATATCAAAGCCAACCATGCAGCGAGTTCGAGTGGTCGGCGATGATCATACATTTTGATACCGCTGCAATGGAAGACTCCGTGACCAGGGACCACTGGAATTGGATCAAGCAAGACATATGGCACGACATCCAAAAATATAAATATTACAACAATGTAAACAATGCAAATTTAAAAAGGAAATTGTAATTCTTGATCTACACTCATCTAAAATAAAATTTATTACTACAATCTGTTGTCTTTTTTTTTATTACTCTAAGAAAATTTCTAAATAAAATAAATATTTAAATGATCTACACTCATCTAAAATAAAATTTATTACTACAATCTGTTGTTTTTTTTTTGTTCCTCTAAGAAAATTTCTAAATAAAATAAATATTTAAAATCTAATAATTCTATAATTAATGTGATAAAGATATAATATGACCCCAGGGGTCAACTAATCTCTTCTATTTTTGATTCTCGCAAATATCCAAGTTAAAATATACATGGCTTGAGGCGAGGCCGGCTCGGCTCTCTCTCACTCTTACACATTATTTTACCCTCCGCACCCTCTGGTCATTGACGACCACTTCTTCTACTACCACCCTACGCTCTTCTACACTTCTTCGACCACTACCCTCTGGTCATTGACCTACTTTCTGCAAGAACTCCACCCTTCTATGCTGCCGTCCAGACTCGGATGGACAGGTTACCAAAGTAGTCCAGAACCCCAGTAGCTATACTACTGACAACGCTGGGCGTACTGTTACAGTTCACCAAGAAGAAGAAATTTTAGTAAGAGTGGTAGGAAATCCAGAATTTAGCAGCAGGCAGGTAGCTAGAGAAACGGGTGTTAGTAAAACAACAGTTCTCAAAATCTTTCAGAAGGAAAATTTATATCCCTACCATTTTACACCCGTGCAAAATCTTTTAGCAGCAGACTTACCAGCTAGATTACAATTTGCTCATTTTATGCGCAATCAGCAAAACCTTGACCAGGAATTTTTTAATAATGTACTATTCACTGATGAAGTGACCTTTACTCGTCGAGGAATTTTCAATTTTAGAAACAAGCACATATGGGATAATGAAAATCCTCACGTAGTCAGTGAGCGTCACATCCAACATGAATTTAAGATAAATATTTGGTGCGGAATCATAGGAAATCACCTTTTGGGTCCACATGAGCTTCGCCGAACGTAGTAACGCGAAGCAGAAGTAAGAAGACCTGAAGATGGTAAATGAGATTTTACCGAAGCGTTGTCAAACAAATGGTTCTTTTGAAGACCATGCAGATTCATCGCGGAAAGGAACCCGGAGAAATTTTACAACCATATATATATATATATATATATTTATACTTACCTACGAACTGTGTCAACTATATAAATTTCATGTTTTGGTCTACTCCTATCTGCGTATATTAAATTGATATCTTCATCACTACTTTCACTCAATGAATCAAGTGATATGTTGCTTAAATTATCATCCGATGATAATTCATCCATCTAAAATAATATGTAACTAGCAGTTTTTAAGTAATATTTCAAAAAATATCTAAGCATACAATATATAATGAAAATCTTAGCTTTTCATAGTGTCTTGTATTCAGTATAGGTATAATGAAAATCTTTTCACAGTGTCTGACGTCTTATATATTACTTAAAATCACAACCAAACAAGTAGGGTTAACTAAACGTTTACGAATAAATTCAAAATAATGCACAATACGCATACGTTGAATTTATTGTTCTGAAATAATCCGAGAATTGTTTGGACAGTTTGCGAACTGTTGGAAATTGTCGTTTTGGCTTCTTGGAACAACAAACTAGTAGTTCAAATTCGTGATTGACGGTGCTTGGAACGCTATAATCTGTATGGGCATGCGTCTGACAGTTTGGAACTGTTTCAAACAGAAAGAATACAAAATAAAAGTAGTTATTTCTTACTATAAAGTTGGAAACAAAAGGAGGCAGCTCCCCGATGGGCATCTGTAGTAAACTAAACTAAAAAGCGGGATATTCAAATTGATTTCCTACTTACATATTTTTTCTGAAAGGAAAATATTTTACATTGTAGCAGAAATTATCAAAATAATATCACATATTTTTATAATAATTAATACAAATTATTATTTGTGATATTATTATGAGTTTCTTGTTACAATTACAAATATTACATTTATATTATTAATATACATCTTTCACAATTATTCTTTATAGGTACAGGTATAGGTATTAATAAATATAATAAACTCATGAAAGATTTATAGTTTTTTTATTAATGTTAACACATAATTACAAACAAACATAAAGAATAGAAATGCAAAATAAATAACTTTATTGTAATTAAATTTTGTGACTGCAATCTATTGCAATACTAATGGCACTCCTCAAATCAGTTTTTAAAATACTGGAAGTTCCGAATAGAAATTTCATTAGATCCTTATTAATGAGTGGAGCGATTAAGAACTAATGTTGAAAGTAGATGTCATTACGAATGCGTTAGCAGTTCTAAATAAATTGCCAAATTCCTTTTAAATAGTGCCATTATTATTGCAATAGATTATACCTGAAGCCAGTTACGGACGATGACTGACAATATATTTATATTTTTGCAATTAAAAATATATTCCTACATAGTGCTATAGAAACATAAACCTTATATAGTTAATAGTTATTATACCTATTACCTATGGCGTCAATGCGTAGCGTTCTGTACTTTTTAGTCACAAGCGATATTTTTATATAGTATATAATATATTATAATTATCGCTCACCATCCGTAACTAGCTAAATAATACTTACATATTACTCACAAAATTTAATTTATTCTTCATGAAATCTTAATTATTTAAATATGACACCTAAAATATAATAATATATTGAACATAAACTTTAATAACACGAATTACTATTTTTATCTTAGATTTACTCCAATCAGAGATAAAAAATCAAAAATAAACTTTATGCCTGCAGTACGAATTATTGCTTTGTTGTTATTATTGCTTGTGCAATTAGTAATTTGATATTTGACAATTTTGACGCGCAACCACAGATACGCGGGGGGCGCTGCTTATTAATGTTGCCATGCTTTCAAATAGTCTTATTTTAATTTGTCTATAGTTTTCATATATTTAATACTACTATATTGCGGGTTCCCTCTTGGGAAAGCATTAGCTAATATCCCATATCTCTATTTCTTATTTCTTTCTGCTTCTGCGCATGCGCCGATTAAATGTGGCCACGCCCCCAATCCCCTTCGTATTTTTATTTTGATTACAAAACTGTCAAAGTCACAAAACATTTGTCTTATAACCTTATTTTAGTGGATTTTCATACAAAATATAATCTATTTTAATTTAATGTTTTATATGTCGCTGATTTTGAATTTGCATATCCCAGTTGAAATTCCACTTTTCTGATATAATCGTTCTTGCCATCAGGAGCTCTTGAAGTAACTATAATATCTACTAAATTCTTAATGTGATGTACAATAACTAAGAATTTAGATCAATTTTGGTAATATATTAGATAGGTATGTTTATAACTGAAAATTATTTTTGTTTAAATATATATTTGTTGTGAATTTTTAGCAGATAGATCATAGATAGATAGACATTTCTGATAAAAAGCTTAAGGTACATTTACATCTGACATTTGCATCCGTACATAGATGTCAAGTATCAGACATAGGTATATCGCTAGTGACTGTTTAC
Organism: Monochamus alternatus; assembly: GCA_037114965.1. Lineage (NCBI taxonomy): Eukaryota > Metazoa > Arthropoda > Insecta > Coleoptera > Cerambycidae > Monochamus > Monochamus alternatus. Next base: position 43,235,481 of record CM073428.1, on the reverse strand, counting down.
ATTCTGATAGAAATTGCTATAAATTTGTGTCTAGAAGCTCTAAATTTACAATAAATATTGAATAGTTTACATATTTCTTAAATACACTTGTGTCATACACATCCATTCATTGTAGGAAGACAATGTTCAGTTGTGAAACAATGAGAATATTGAAACAAAAAAATGTTCCTTGTGCGATTATTGTGAAGATACAGAAAAATAGAATAAAGCGTTCACTGTGGATTCAAGAGTGAATTTTGAGATACGAAGAATTAGGTGTTCATAGTCAATTAATGTTACATTTTTTGGGGATGAAGCCATGTCAATTTGAGAAACTTGTTTGTAAAATTGGTCTAACAAGCAAGCTACCAAACCAGTTGTAATATAATATTTGGTATGCCACCGACGCAGAGGGCACTATACCATTTAGTTTGTTAAGATTGTATTTTTCAAATCTTTTTCAAAGTGAATACAAGGCACAGTTTTACTATGTATCTTTTTTCATTTAAGGGTTAGTTGTAGTACGATCGGTAAGCTTGATAATTAATAAAATATAAAAACAATGAAAACAGTGAAAGTAATCCAAACAAATTGAGTGAAAGATGTCAAGTGATGTTATGTTAAAAATTTTAATAACTTTATATATTTGCTAAAGATAGTATGGATTGTAAGGGGCTCTGGAACCCCCAAGAATTAAAATTTGTGTGAAATTATTTCTCAAGTTGATTATGTACCTAATAATTATATTTAATTTCTAAATCAACATATACAGGGCGTTGTATGACATATTGGAAAAATATAAGGTTCCAGAGGTCATTCTGAGTAAAAAAAGTTATAATATACATGGTTACGTGTCAACGTGCTTGTGCTGTTTTCAAATATTTTTGTTTCTATTTGTATTGTCATTTTGTTATTATTATTCCTGACAATCAAACATACTAAAAGTTTAAATAAAAGTGTACATATAAGTACTTATTTCTAAACTTTGAAGGCCAATTCTCATTAGATATGCCAGGCATGGTCCAGTCACAGCCAAATCATCACCATTGGGATCTCTTTATTTACTACAAAACTTTTGTTGAGCCTGGCTCATGATTTGACAGTGACTGAACTGTGCCCGGTACGTCAAGTGAGAATCGGTCTTATAAGTCTATAGATTGGTAACCATGGATAATTGACCCCATGCACATATATTTTAACAATTTTTACTCAGTTTGCCCAGTACGTCATGCAACACCTTGTATTTATATTTGAAAACTGTTTTGAAAGTATGAGTAAAAACAAAAAAATTAAATAGAAGTAAACCTGGCTTTGTGATAAAAACTTACCAAAACAATATAAATTTTATAGTCATTGTTTTTAATTTGCTATCGACACTACCACAAAAGTAGACGACTAGTCAATTACAGCAATTTCTATCTAATCGTATAGATGTCGACACGCATCGTGGACACTAAAAATGTATCTCTCTGACAGAAATTTTTCGCTGTTTCCATTAATTGCAATTTCTGTCCGACATAAATATTGTGCAATTAATATCAGATGAAAACTTACCTTTATGGATATGATGTTTGTGTTCTTTTTTAAGAGGAACAGTAAATAATATATTATGCAAAGTATATTATATAATATTGATTGAATAATAATTCATTCAACAATGGTATCATATACACCAGGCAGGATATAGCAAATTTGTTCTATTTCTTAAAAGTCGCAAAGGCATAGCACGAAAACAGATTTGTTTTAGCAATACAATCAAGTAGATATTGAAAAAGTAGATATAATCTTAGAAAACTGTTGTAGTAAAAATAATTTATTTATTAGGAGTAATTTTTATTTTATAATAATTGTATACTGTAACCAATAATAGAGATGATCAATTTTCAGAATTCAAAAAAATATTTTTACTGATTTTACAGTCCTCTGACCTGAATGGGTCATTCTATAACACTTGTGGTGCCTTTAATGTTAAATATCTTTCTAGTTTATTATTTAATTACAATATGTTTTGGGATTAACTGATGAATTTTCAGTTTATGATCAAGACGATTTCATACTCCAAATTGTTTGGTGTTGTAGTAAAATTGTTAGTAGTTTATTGAAAGAGGCACTTACTTGTGGTTTATAAATCTGACATTTTCAAGCCAACCACTTTCTTTGTTTTAAAATGGTAAGTGTGGCATTTATTTAAAATAAAATTTTTGGTTTTGGGCCAATTTATTTTCATGAATTGTATTTTAAATTTGCAGTGCTTTAGAACCGTATTTAATTTATTACAAACTATGAATATTTGAAAACAACTGAATATAATGTTAGAAACTTGAAATAAAACAGATTTTAAAAGAAAAATTACAAGCCGTATATTACTTAAAGTTGGACAGTAAATAAGCTAACAATAATCGAATGTGCTACTATGTTAGGATCTATATATCGAATGCCGTGTCTTGATCGTTGATTCCGCTATTCCTCCCGATCAAGGCTATTGTATTTCCCCTTTCGTCTCTCGTCCTGACTCTCGAGGTGCCACCAAGTAAGAGTTCCAGCATCCGTCATCATTTTTAACAATAAGTAAGATATTAATATCATTGGTTTTATAAACTTCGCTACCAGATAAGTCAAAGTAGGGATTCACTTTTGCTGACAAATTTTATTCCGTCCAAAGTTATGAGCCCGTCGAAATCCAGAGGACATTGCTATCGACATCCCCAGATCTAACAAATTAAGTATTTATTAAAATTATTTATTATATTTAGTACCTTTGTTACTCTATTATAATAGTATAAGTTACAAATTACCTCTTTTACTGGCATAGGTTCTGAGACCTGGCGATGTCTATTTCAATGCCCGACATTTCTGACATTTTGCAAACGTCAAAATTTGTGGGCAATATGAAAAATTAAACGGATCTTCTTATTCCTACAAATCGAATGATTATGCTCCTAACAAGGTGAAAATTTCAAGATTGTTTAAATTAATTGCATCCTGAAACATTTAATAAACACGCTTCGACATGTCATGTATCATAATACATATAAATATATTATTTCATCTATTTCTAGGCATTCTTGCACTGTTGAGCCTATTTTATTAAAAATAAAGTTACTTCTGTAAATATTCGTATCGAACACCATTCTTATAGTTATGTTTTCATATTCAATTCTTAATTAATTTTTTATAGGTATATTTAACACTCTCTCACTGTTTGTGCAACCAGATTCTAATTAAAACACATTTACGTCCTTGTTTTATATTTCTTTTCATTTCAAAAGATGTTTTACTAAATCAAGTAACTATTTACTGTCACTGTTAGAAATAGGTTAGTGTTTAGTTTGTATTTTTCTAGGTTAAAAATTCAAAATAAGCCGTTGACGAAGTGGATGGTAAGTGGGCGATGTCATTTTAGAATTTTAATTTCATTGGATGTGTGAATCAATTCCGAGCATGCGTATTTATCACAAGTGCATCAGACGAACAAAGAGAGCACAAAGTTCTCGGCTGAATTCGTAGGCCGAAACCCGCAATATAGTAATATTACATATATGATAGTTTCAAACTTCTAGGAAGCTAATTACATTTAAAATGACAGCAAGTTAGTTAATTTCATATTGCAATGCAACCATCATATTTGCACAACCGCCAACATAAAATAAATAAAATATTCATTTTCTGGGCCTTAGGTCCCTAGAAAACGCGGCACCTGTCACGTGACCTATATCATGAACCGACGCTGTCTATATTTTTTCTAGGTTTGTGCCAAGAAATTTTGCGTTTTCTTCGTAAGCGAAACGCTGACGTATTTGTGAGGGTATGTTATTTATTTACATGATTGTTATTCTAAGTATTTATAGTTTTCCAAGTGCTACGCTTTGGAATTTCAATGAATGTTTTGCTCTGGGTTTGCCTCTTATAGAATATAAATAAATTTGTTTATTACCTATTACATATATTTTTTTATAATTCGCCCTCATCCCTAGACAACCGACAAAAAATATGCAAGGGGCTTCTGAATCAGGCTCTAAAAAGTCATAATTCACCACTGACATTGAGCTATTATAAATTCTTGGAATCAAAATAAAAATATTAAGTTAAAATTATCAACGTAGAAAATTTTAATTTTTGTTATACCATAAAGTTAACAATATTTTCTCATATATTTTATTTTTAGAAAAGAACAAGAATATGTGATAGTTACATGTACATGGAATACTAGAACACTATACATAAGAAATATAATAATGGTCCAATTTCAATTATTTGGCTGAATGTTGTTATCAATAAAAAACAGTTACTTATTTCGGCGTTTTATTCTATGGAACATTTGATGAATTCTTAACAAATTTATTATTCTGTGTAATAGAAATTATGACTTTTTAGTATGACAATGTAAGGTTATGTTACATATATTTTTTTCTCAACTCCGCAGAGAATAATCACCACACTATTCAGTGTTGTTTAAGCGGCTGATTAATAGTCCTGTTAGCATTCTAACAGCTTTTAATTAGCAGCTGATCTCGTCTGAATACGCCCGATGGTTCCATTTTTTCTTGGGACTTGAACTTGAACTGTCAGTCACAGGGTTGCCAGATAAATTCTATTCAATATCGCCACCAGATGAGACTAAAGTCGTCAAAATGTTGCCAACTGGTTGAAGTAATATGAAACGTTAAAAAATTATCATAGATGGCACCACAATTAAATAATACTTAAAGTCCCTAGATTAACATATTAAAATCCATATGTAAATTATACAAATACTTAAAAATAAAACATGAAGTAATAAAATATAGAAAAGACTGCAAATTAAAATATATACTTTAATTATAAGATCAATCAATAAATAAATATATTTTTAGATATTTTAATATTGATCATATACTTTATTTATAGTTTTACCATTGCCGTGATTCTGTGATAATGAGCAATACCATGATTATAGTCTATAAATACTTTGTGACCATGATATCCTACATCCACAAAATAATGTATCAAACATTTGGCGAATTGTTAGGAAAAAATAGATTTTACTTAAGAAGTAATGAAGGGTAGGTACATACGTTCTTAGAGAACACCAAAATGAGTAATTCAAATAAAAACTGGTTTTTTTAAGTAGATATATACAGTATGCGCCAAAAGTATGGAATAAATTCAATAAAAACGAAACAATTATTTTTTGGGAAAAATCCTCGAACAGGTCGATTGTTTATTTAAAAAATACATATTTTAGCGTAAAATGCGATTTTCAAATGTCATTTGTTTTCGAGTAATGACGCCATCGATTTTTTTTTAAATGGCAACACCATATTTTTTTCCTTGATTCTGAAAGATCGTTTAATTCTCTATCAGACAGTACTAAAATTTTGCCCTCTTACACAGGAAAGTTTTCGAGTAAATGACGATTGAATGTTAGAAAACGTAAATTTTATCCATAAAAAAGTAACAATTCTGAGGTATGTAAAATAAAATACAATTGATTAAATTTTATACTTAAATTAAATGTTCGAATTGCCATCCACCAACTTCTTGACAATGCGCAAGTCTGTGAAGAAATTCTTCTTGCACATTATGAATCTCGTACAGGGCGCGCATAGTGCGGAGGTGCACCGTCTTGCTGAAACCATATGGTATTGTCAGGAATGTCAGGGTCATTATCGTTAGGAAAAATTACTGCAAGGGCTGGAACAAGGTCATTTTCTAGAAACTCTAAATATCTTTGTATTTTCCCGACTCCAATATCTGCAAGTTTGACGTTTTACTGTACCATTCAGACAAAATGTGGCAGTAGAGTGGATTGGAGAGATGAGCGCGAGCCGGATAAGGATAAGGAGGAGGAGCAAGGTCAATGAACTGATATATGATGAAATATGGTGAAATATGACGAAATATGATACCGAATGTAGGTCAATGAACTGAAACATGATATCGGATGCTAGCATCAGCTGTTTTTTATTTATAGACTAAGGTTAATAACCTGTAACAGACGGTGACCTTGAAGATGACACCGGATACTGTCCAGACATCACATGGTTTCTATTTTTAAACATGATCAACGACATCGGATGCTATCTAGACGAAACTCGACACTTTATTTCCTATAAAAATTCTACTCTAGTAAAGATTATTATTTGATAAATTATTTTCTTTGAAATCGTCATATCAGCTAAAACTGCAATGTAACTTGATACCTATGTGAAGGTCACAGGTTAATAATTTTATTACATCCGGTATTGCATCATTTCTAAATACCTGCATTTGTTCTGTCAGCAAAAACTTTATTTCATAATTAGCGTTATCTTTTCTTAATTTTAAAGGTATTATATAATACCATGTTAGTAATAAGTATATCATTTCTAAAAAATAAAATTCCCCTCTACCTATTTAACGTGGTGGGGGTTACTCCATAAAATAACGTTAGAAAAAAATTTGAAACAGTCGAAAACAAGCTGTGTTGTTATAATTTTTTACCACTGTGCTGTAGTTTAATTATTTTGATGTGATTATTATAATATGCCCGTCCCAGTGAAATACAAATGTATCAAATGTGGCGGCGAAACCGAACTATCAAACACTAAATGCATTTTAAGTTACCAAGGAGTAATTACAAACTATTTATATTCCTTTGATGAGTTAGAACCAATAAAGGCAGATGGTTTCACTTTTACAGTTTGAACAATTGTCATCAAATCGTGTGATTAAGATAGTGAAAGACGACAGTAACGTTTACTTGGGTTTCGAAACAATCTGTAGACTTTGGGAAATATTACCACTTGTAAAATACCAAATTGGAATATTGAGAAGTCATCAGTTTGATATATATTTCAAGGTACTGACGGATGGTTTAAGAAAACAAGAGGGGAATGTTTTTTCCAACAGCGAAAATATTGCTATGGTGTTGGAACTATTGTATATTTATCCAGAAATATTTAAAACCGAATGTGTCAGCAAGAAAGAAAGCTAGAACTGAATTCAAGCAAAATGTTTCTGTATTAGGTTTACAACATAATAGATGTAAAAATATATAATGATATATTTGTGTAACATATTTTTCTTTTATGAAATAAAAATACATTTTATAAATACAGTGTTTTATTTAAACTTAAAAATTAATTATAACAATTGGTTTTTAGTAATCCAAGAATTGTATTTTTTATCTAGACCAAGCCACTTAATGAACAGTTTATTCCCCTTTTTGAGAAGAACTTTTTCTACCAGATAGATAGATAGGGTGTTGGGCTTTCTGCAATTCTTCGGAATAAAACGCACCTTGAATGTGCTCCTTGTTTTGATCTTCCAAGAGATAAGTTGTTGGATTAGTAGCGCTAATTTTTCTTATTTTAAAGATTTCATTACTCCAAGAAGGGACATATCCTTTGGTGAATGCTTCTTTGTATTTAGATATTCTAATATGGTCACCTTTTTTAAACTTTGGTGGTGAAGGATCCACTGTTTTTATGTGACTGTAAACTGTTTGTAATAATGTTTTTGCGTTTCTACTATTTACTTGTGAAGGTTTCAGACCGTGAGTGCTATGGGGAGTGTTGTTGTACTGGCTTACGATGTCTTGTAAGATGGGTAACCATTTGTAACTTCCTTGTAGACTAAACCCTTTCCACATTATGTTTTTTAAGGTACGATTAACTCTTTCCACTATGCTAGCTTTTAAACTAGAGTAGGTACTGTAATGGTTAACTTTAAATTTTTTCATCAGCTCCTGGAACTCTTTGTTATAAAATTCCTTGCCCATATCCGTTTGACAATTTTGAGGCTTAATTTTTATTTCAAAGAGAATCTTCAACATACCATTTGCCACTTCTTTTGCAGTTTTTCGTTTAACTTGTTCTACCCATACAAACTTGCTAAATACATTTATAACTACAAGTAAGTATCGATATCCTCTGTTTATTTTAGCATATGGTATTAACTCGAATAAGTCCGCCTGTATCAGGTCATTTAGTCCCTTGACAATAACACATCGTCTTCGAAATTTCCTTCTAGCTGGTCTATGTATTTCATTTACTATCTGTTCTTTTACACTAGCCATTTTTTGTTATAGCACACTGCAAAACGATTTCTGCGTACAAAGATAGTTGTCCTGCTACAGTTGTAAAGTGTAGTTTGTCTCCTTTATTTATAGTATGTCCAACAAGATCACTCGACTTAATAGCCTTACCAAAATTAAGAAACACTTCACAGTCTGCTGGTAAAATGTCTAGATGTTCTACTTTTCCAGATACGGGGAAGGTGTACTCGTCTTTTTGATTTTCCAAAATATAACACATTTTTGATTTTTTCGTAGAACCAGTTATTTTTATAATATATTTACTGTGATGTGACGAAGGTTCACAAATGTAAAATGGAAATGACTTCGGGGAAGATGTTAAAGTTGATGAATCATAAGACGTTGGCCTATTCCTTAACATATGTCGACCAAATTTATCAATAGGCATGTTTTTCAAACAACAATTTACAACTGAATGAGGTTTAATTTAGTATAATCTCTACTTTATTATTTTCAATTCTCTTAACTGTTGAAAAACTGATTGTATTTCATTAGTATGTGAATTATTTCCAGCCATTTGTGAAGCTATTAGCAAACGTAATCTGTCAATTAACTCATTAGGGTCGTCAAAGTAGACATAATCAATTTTGTTATTACTTAAATCTAATAGTCCTCCTTTGGTGTACTGTTTCAATGACTGTGTTCTGCGCAATGGTCTGGCAGGAGGGGGAGGCTTAGCGAATGGTTTTGAATTAGAAGACATATTAGTCTTTAATATTCCTTTCTTAATCAAATAGGGTTTGATTATATTTCTATATTTGTCACTTTGCGATCCTTGTATTTGTTCTTCAGAGTTAAAGTGCCTTCGATAAGCATTGGACCGATTTAAAATATCCATATAATTATTCAAATCAGATTGTTTGTATCCCACAGGTTCTTTTTTAAAGAGTAACTCGTAAAGACCTGGTGTTCCAATATACGTTAAACCATTTACTTTAATATCATTTCCCACAATCTCTAAATTAGACCCTCCAATTTTAAATTTTTCCGTATCTATATCGTGCTTTACGCCATATTGTCTATCATTCTCAGTTTTATCACCTCTCTCAGATAAATCAATATATTGTCTTGGTAAAGGATCGTATCTAAATAATCTTCATAGGCTTTGGTTTTTGAAAGCTCTTGAAGAAAAACTCGACTTCTTTCGACATCCTCATCAATAAGACTATGACTGCTTTGCTCACTAGACTCATCAGTTCTCGGTTCGTGCTGGAAAGTATCTTCCAAGAAACTAGGTATTGTTATGGGCAGTGAAGGCAAATATTTACCATAGGGATTAATGTTTGACCTTTTTGGTGTAGAAGTTGGCGTGGAAGATGGCGTTTCGGATTTGATTTCAGTCGGTTCTTGTTTAACCACCACATCCGTTTTAATGGTGGACAATAGTTTTTGCAACGGTTCCGTTATAGGTTTGTAACCCTTTTCCAGTTGAGACTGTGATTGAGCTAGATCGGATTTTAGACTTTCATATTTTTGTCTAACGGATTTTCTAGTTTTCACCAGTTGTTTTGCCAATTTTTTATTAATGGTTGGTACACTAATGAGGTGCATATGTAACCACATGATTATTTATACTCTAAGGAATGATGAAAGTGTCAAATCCTTTTCTATAACGTCCAGATGTTACAGAGCAATCTTTATCGATAACGAGGAATCCATATTTATCTTTCCAACACTCACTACATATAACCTTGAATTGCTAAAAAGACATGTCCACATTGACGTGATCATCGTAAATATGTTTTAAATTAGTGGCGTCTTGTTTGAACAGAACTATAAAATTCGAATTGTCTCTTATTAATTGTTTTGGAATCGAGGAATATGTTTGGCATAAATAGAAGCAATCGGTGTATCTATGTCGCTCGAAGCAAAAATAATCTCTTATAATAGTCTGACTGCTGCAAACCACATCGTCAAAAATTATAACAGAATTGGGTTTTATCTCACTGGGAAGAATTACATCATTGCCATCTTGGTACTAGAAATATCCAATCTCTTTTATAGGTTCCAAAAGCTGTTTTAAATATTCGTATTTAGGCTGATACAAGGATTTTGAGTACAAGTAAACATTTTCAAATCGCAAACCATTGGGATGTTCAAGTAAAGTTATTAATACATTAGTCTTCCCGCAACCAGAAGCACCGACTATCAGCCCTCGTTTAGATAGACCTCCAAGGAGTAGACCGTGTTTTTGGTATCGACTAAAACATCATCATGATTAACAGCAGGTAGTGAAATGTTCTGTTTTTCGATCCTCAAACGAAATAAACCACATGTTAACCTTATTGACATGGCAAAACAGGCTCTGACATCAATCGGTACCCGAAATATATCTAACCCTAAAAAAAGAATAATTCCAATCCCCAAAACTGGTGGATTTCTTCCTCTTATCCCCCTATTCGCCGCATTAGGTGCACTGGGAAGCATAGAAGGTGGAGCAGCAGGAATAGTGAAAGCTGTGAATGATGCTAAAGCTGCCAAAGAAAAATTAGAAGAGGAAAAACGACATAACTTAGCATTGGAACGAACCTCTATTGGAAAAGGATTGTATTTGCGTCCTTACAAAAAGGGGATGGGATTGTGCCTGATGACAAAAAACTTTCAGTAAGGGTACCTCGCCGCGCATTGACTAACATAGATCTGATGAAATATGCCAAAAAACTACATATTCCAAATTTCCGAGGAGTGTTTATGAAAGATAATTTACCATCAAAAATTCGAAAAAATGAATGTGGTATTGTCAATTTAGATATTAGCTCTGGACCAGGTACTCACTGGACGGCATATGTAAAGAAAGACAGCAGCATTGTATATTTTGATAGTTATGGAAACTTGAGATCTCCGAATGCTCTGACAAAATATTTCTATAGCGATGGTAGCTTAAACAAAATAAGTTATAATCATGACAAATATCAGCGAGACAATGCGGTAAACTGTGGACAGCTCTCGTTGAAATTTTTATATAATATGTGCATCTAACGAAAAAGTTACTTATTGTAAAGAAAGTTTTAAACCGTGTAACATGTCTTTGACATTTTCACTATCTGGGAATACGTCCATTTTAAGCTCAGACTTCAATCCGCCTATATATCTAGATGAAGACTCTGAATATGTGATAGGGTTAACAAATTTTGAAACCTTCAATGTCATCCCAAATATTGATGAAACAAACATATTCACATATGGTAATAGGACATTAACAATTCCTATTGGTGCTTATGAGATTACCGATCTAAATAGTTATATACAGAGAAACATACCATCCACAAATCAAATTTGTATTGTCGCTAATCGAAATACCTCAACTGTTACAATTAGAACAAATGTCGATATAGATTTTACATCTGATAACTCGATAGGATCTCTTCTAGGGTTTAATAAAAGGATTCTTAAAGCCAATCAACTAAACGAGTCAGACTTCCCCGTACAAATAATCAAAGTTAATGCCATATGCATAGACTGCAACTTAGCAGTTGGTTCTTATTCTAATGGAAAGCCTGTCCACATCATTCACCAGTTTTTTCCAGTTGTTGCATCCGGTTATAAAGTGGTGGAATCACCTTTAAATATATTATATTTCCCTGTGACCGTCAGAACGATTAGTAACATCACTGTAAGAATACTTGACCAGGACGGAAATCTTATAAATTTTCTAAAGGAAACTATTACAGTTAGACTACATCTTAAACAGCTGTAAAATATGGTAGTTCGCTATAACGTTTCGCATTACTTACAAAATCTTTGGACAAAACCTCGTAATAAAAGAAGATCCAAAAACCAATGTTCAGTTAGTTAGAGAAGAAACGTTATTAAAGTAACACGTGAAAATAAGAGATTTTTAAAGGCACTTGGTTGTGAAGTACTCGTATAATGGATATCCTAAACGTTAAGCAAGAGCCTCTCGTTGACAATTCCATTGTCGACTTTGAGTATCATATTTACCAACCCTCCGTAACCGCTAAATTTGACTACAATGATGAGATTAGAATGGGAATTCAAGAACTTGATGCTTATACACTACCATGTGAGAGCATGCTGTACTTAGAGGGAGCGTTTACTAAAGAAGATGGAAAACCTGTTACTGAATTAAAACTGATAAATAATGCCTTCAGTTTTATTTTTAGAGAAATTCGATATGAAATGAATGGTGTTATTATTGATGTAGGATTAACATCAACCCTTAAGGAGTACTTATCTTACAATAAAAGCGAAAGTGTCAAACTGCAAAATGCTGGGTGGTTTCCTAATGAAAGCTTAATACCTAATACAGGCAAATTTAATGTATGCATTCCACTGAAGATGTTGATGGGCTTTTTTGAAGACTACAAAAAAGTCATATTAAACATGAAACAGGAATTGGTTCTGATTCGAAATAATAATGATGTAGATGCAGTAACGGCAAAAACCGGCACTGAGCAACCAAAAATTAATATAGAAAAGATCTACTGGAGGGTTCCCCACGTAGCTGTTGGAATTCCTCAACAACTAGAGCTGACAAAAATTTTAGATGATAATCAGGACATATTGATGCCGATAGAGTATCCTTCCCTTGCCGAAACTACCATGCATACTTAGCCTGTGAAAACTGCTGCTAAACTCGAATCCCCACGCCATATAATTGTGGCTTTGCAAACAGATAAGGAAAACAAAGTTACATCTAATATGAGTAAATTTGATAATTGTAACTTTACGAATATACGAGTTTCTTTAAATTCTGAAAGACGTCCTTACAATGACCTATTTCTTGACTTTAAAAATAATAAGTATGCAACATTATATGACATGTATGCAAAATTTAAACATTCTTATTATGAAACAGGAAATACACCAATATTTAATCCCGATGAATTCAAGGCGATTGCGCCTATTGCGCACATCGACTGCTCACATCAAAAAGAAGCCATACAGTCATCATCTGTACGGCTCGAAATGGAAACAAGGGAAAATATACCCAAAGACACTGCAGCATATTGTTTAATTTTATATGACCGTTTGTTTCGATATAATCCCCTAACCAAAATTGTCAGACAGGTCTAAGCTATTTAAGAGCGTAAGCATATAAAAGCCGTTTAGTTTATCATGAAATCCAAGTATAGAAAGGCTTTGCAAAAACATATAATAAAACTCAGACATTTAAGAAGAGTGATTGAAGCATACAGTTTAAGAATTGGTGTAACAGGAAAATCAGCAAACTTAAAAATATGCCATTAGTTATAGATATTCAAGGAATTAAGGTAGATAAACATAAGTTTATTGTTAAAGAGATGGCAGCGTATAATGGTTCCAAAATATCCCATTATGTTTTTAAACTGCCATTTCCTAAAAAGCATCTACCACCAGACTTAGAGAAGCAAGATACATGGCTAACTAATAACCATCATTGTATAAATTGGAATGAAGGATAAATTCCATATTACAATTTTGCAAACATTATTCGGGAGCTAACTACACATGAAGAGGCAATATACGTGAAAGGAGAAGAAAAGGCGGCATACTTAAGAAAATATTCATCCAACCCTGTATATGAGCTACAAGACCATCCACCAGTTCCATTTAAAGAACCAGTTTTTACCATATAAAACCAAAGTCTATTTGTTCTCTTACCAATGTATATTTTCTTTATGAAAATTTTATGTTATAATTTTTTACAAAAAAAAATAAATGTTTTTAAATGTGTTTTATTAACAGAACTTATTTAAACTAATCCCAGACCCCAACACCGGATATTATCTAGACGCCAGGTGGTTTTTGTTTCTACACGGGGTCAATCACCCAATAACCTTGAACATAACACCGGATACTGGCTAGACGCCGGGTGGTTTTAACACAGGATGCTGTCTAGACGCCAGGTGTTTTCGATAGATGTTAACATCAGAAAAGGTGGGGGATAAGGTATAAAATTGACTTGATGTGTAGTTAAATATTATTTGTAACTTTAACAATGAAGTGCGAACATTGTGAAAAGAACTTTGTCAATAAGTTTAACTTACTAAGGCATATTAGTAAGTCATGCCCAGTTCTTTAACATAAAAGTGTGCCTTCGTCGAGCAAAAAACAGTGTGAATACTGCAAAAACAGCTTTTCTAAGAAAAGCAATTTAGACCGTCATATTAAATTATGTCGAGTTCTTCAACAAAAAACTGTGCCTTCGTCGAGCAAAAAACAGTGTGAATACTGCAAAAACAGCTTTTCTAAGAAAAGCAATTTAGACCGTCATATTAAATTATGTCGAGTTCTACAACAAAAAAATGTGCCTTCGTCAATCAAGAAACAGTGCGAACACTGCAAAAACAGCTTTTATAAAAAAAGCAATTTGGACCGTCATATTAAGTCATGTCTGAAGAGGAAAAGTGTTGATATGTCTGTAGTTCCAGGTCCATTCAAAAAACAAAAAGTGTCCATTGATAAAAAACGAATTGATCGGCCGCTTACTACTATGAGAGATGGTGTGTGTAAAGTGCATAGTGCTTTTGCCAGCAGAATAGCAAGTTTTCGGTTCACAAGTCCTAAAATCCATATTAATTATAAGAACTTTTTTGAAGAAATTAAACAGAAAGTGCTCGACATTATTAATGAGCATTTACAAAAACATAAGGCTCTCAAGATAAACTTTGAGGCGTTTGGACTTTACATTATCGTTGAAAAGGAGATGATAAAATCATTTAATACCAAAAATAAAATTGCGACAGAAGCAACAGAACTACAAACAATGTTTGAAGAGTTTATAGAAGAAATGACATCTCAAGCATCCCAGTTTCAGGAGAGGCTTTCCGGATGGGCATTAAAGGAAATAACGTTTCTTGATGTGAACATAAACAAATATACACCGCTTTCGGCATCTTCCTATATTAAACTACCTACATATATTGCAAATAAAAAAGGAGGTGTATTGAATATTAAAAACAATGATAATGCTTGTTTTGCATGGTCTATTAATGCGGCAATATTTCCTCCACAAGATGATCCAACAAAAACAAGTTCGTACCCACATTACGACACTTTATTAAATTTTAATGGTATGGAGTTTCCTATGAAGCTGAAGGACATTCCTAAATTTGAAAAGCTTAATAATATTTCCATCAATGTATTTGGAATTGAATCCGAATTTAGAGATGGTAAAATTCATACTGAGGTAGTTGGACCTTTACATTTTACTTCAAACCGACAAGCTACACATATCAATTTATTACTTTTATCTGATGCAACTGCAGACATAAATCACTACTGCCTAATAACCAACTTGTCAAAACAGAAATCAAGACGAAATGGTTCTATACATATCTGTGATGGGTATCTTCAATCGTTTAGAACAATGCAGCAACTGAAAGCACATGAAGAAAACAATTGTAACCATGTTTGTACAAAGATACCAACAACCGATTTAAAAGTAAATAAGTATGGTGAATCCATTCCTGAAAATATCCTAAAATTCGAAAATTTTGAGAGACGGCTACCAATACCATTCGTTATCTATGCCGATTTTGAGAGTTTGTTAAAACCCATCGATCATAATGAGCCTTGCGATGACAAACCATTCACAGTTCAAACAAGTGAACATGTACCATACTCTTTTGCTTTCTATGTAAAGTGTAATTTTGATGACCAGTACTCAAGGTTTGAAACGTACCGAGGGCCCAATGCTGCAGAAGTATTTATTGAAAAATTGGATAAAGTAGCTATGGATTTATATAACAATCACTTAAGACATGTCAAAGAAATGCTTCCTCTTACCGATGAAGAGAAAATAGCTTATGATACAGCAACATACTGTCATATTTGCAATAAACCATTTATGCCCTGGGATATAAAAGCACTTGAACTACAAAGTTCCAAAATTCATACCAGTTTTCTTCCACAACCTCAACTATGATTCCTCGCTTTTCATTAAGAAATTGGCTACCAAGAATGAAAACATTTTTGTTATTGCTCAAAACAAAGAAAAGTACATCTCATTTTCCAAGTCTATTCTTGTGGAGAAATTTGGGGATCCAAAGAAGCCAGATATATACTTGAGATTGAAATTTGTGGATTCTTTTCGATTTCTGTCCAAGTCCCTAGACAAATTGAGTCAAACTCTGGAATCCCATCAGTGTGTTGAGACCCGAAGATATTTTCCAGACGAAGAGAAGTTTAAATTAATCCGGCGGAAAGGGGTCTTTCCTTACAGTTATGGGACCTCCTTTGAAAAGTTGGAAGAAACTATATTACCTCCGAAGAAAAATTTTATAATGATTTGACTAATGACGCTCTTTCTGATGAAGATTATAATAGAGCCAAAGATGTATGCGCAACCTTCAATTATAAAACTTTAGGAGAATATGTAGATCTTTATCTAAAATCAGGTGCCCTGCTACTAGCTGATGTATTCGAGAATTTTAGAAAAGTGTGTTTGGAGCAATACAAATTGAATCCGGCTCATTACTTGACAGCACCTTCATTGAGCTGGGATGCAATTCTGTTTTTTACTGGGGTTAGGTTAGAACTCCTTACTGATATAGATACTTTACACTTCTTTCGGAAATCAATTCGTGGAGGTGTATCTCAATGAAGTAAGAGGAAATCTGAGGCAAATAATAAATTTTTGCCTAACTATGACCCTACAAAACCAACATCATATATCATGTATCTGGATGCTACCAACAAGCAGCAATGAAAAACTATCTACCTACTGGTGATTTCAGATGGATGGAAAGCAATGAAATTGAAAACTTTGATTGTTCCACCATTGACGACCTTTCAGCTAAAGGCTTTAGAAGTAGACTTGGAATATCCATCAAACCTCCATGACAAACACAACGATCTACCTTTTTGTCCAGAACAAATGATTCCACCAAAATCTAAAATTTCAAAATGAATTCCTAACTTGTATGATAAACATAATTATGTCATACACTACAAAACGCTGAAACAGTGTTTAAAATATGGACTCAAATTGAGAAAAATACATAGGATCTTAGAATTTTCTCAATCAGCGTGGTTAGCCCTTACATAGATTTAAACACTAAACAGAAATTCTGGTAAGGGGGAATTTGAAAAGGACCTCTTCAAATTAATGGTAAATTCAATTTTTGGAAAAACGATGGAAAATGTTGACAAGAGACAAAATATTAAGATTTGCTCTTGCTGGGAGAACAAGACTAAGCGATTGGGTGCGAGGGCCTTAATAGTTCTACCACATTTCAAAACATGCTCTATATTTGATGAAAATCTGATAGCAGTGCATCTGGAGAAAGTTAAAACAGTATATGATAAACCACTTTATGTAGGCTTCTCAATTTTGGATATCTCAAAAACTATCATTTATGATTTTCTATATGGCTATGTCATACCTAAATATGGAGAGGATGTTAAAGCTTTGTACACCGATACAGATTCCCTAATTTTGGAACTTTTCACGAACAACCCATATAATGACATCAAAAACAACATTCAATATTTTGACACCTCTAACTATACTGTAGACAATATCCATAATATACCCAAGACGGAGTCAGTAGTTGGTAGATTTAAAGATGAATATGGTGGAAGGCGTATAGAGAGCTTTTATGGTACAGGTGCGAAAGCATATTGTGTTAAAGCCGACGATGTAACGAAGAAGGCAAAGGGTATATCAAAAAGTGTTATAAAAAAAGAAATAAATTTTTCGGATTATGTAGAAATCGTCGAAAAGGGTGGTAAAATATTCCGCAAAATGTATATATTTAAATCTACATTACACACCATTTACACTGAACTGAAGAACAAAGTTGCCCTGTCTTCAGATGATGACAAGAGATATGTTGAATCTAATGGGATAACGACCAGATCTTGGGGGCATTACCGTCTTAATAATGATGCCAATACAAATTTAAAACTTCTCATACAAGAAGCTGAAAAGTTATTAGTTGCTCAAGATGGTGAAGTGGAATGGGATTTTGATTTAAATTTATTAAATTTGTGAATTTGATGCAATAAAAAATTATATTAAAGTTATGTTTGTTTTAATTGTTTCATCGGTTAGGTTGTCGAATGGTCTAAGGTGTTGAAATTAAGATCTATGCTTTAACAGATTCGTGAATTCAAGTCTCGTACCCTAACATTGTTATTTTTTTAATTCTGAACTATTTATAGTTTTGTTAAAATAAAAAAGCAGAAAAGAATATTTCAAAAGTTTTATTGATTTATTTTACATATTTCATATATAATTAATATTGTTGAAGACTCCATTTACACATGTGACATTTAGGTTGTGATGGTGCAGATCCATCGACGTGTGTATGCCATTCTGGACGGTTGTAGTGTATGAAACATGGTAGCTGTACTTGCAGGCTGAAATTTTCTCTATACTCTTTCGGAAGCTTTGGCCATGAATGCAAAAGTTCAATGGGATGAGCCCTTTAAATTAGATAGTTTAGTGGAAAATGTGTGAGTTCCTCTTCAGTAAAGTCATACAACGACTTACCGTTTTGATGTTTTTTTATCAATTCTCTACTAATACATTGCACACACCACAGTTCTTCAGACATATTACTTGAAAATACGTAACAATGAGCAACAACGAAGAACAAATTGCTATATACCATATGAGAAAGGTATTTGCTCCGTATTCTCTTCCACACTCACTATTTATGGTATGACTAAAGTTATTAAAAGTGGGGGGTTTACTGTAAAGCTCCAGCCAATCAGAGTCTTGCATTACGTCATTACATCTTCTTATTCTCAACTTGTAGCTAGTACTTTTTGTAGGTATGGATGATTTGAACATTTCTTGATAATTATTTGTATCAGGTTTCATTCTTTTCCAACTATAGGACCAACTTTCATTTCGTGCCCCATTTTGATCGAAACAAATAAACACCTCTTTGGAGTTATAAGGTCGCTGTATAATTAGCGAACTTTTCAAAATTGTTTGCAGAACTATTAATTGTGAAGCGTTCATTATTGCTTCTAAAGACAAACTGATTGTTTTTTGGTAGTGATATATAATTTATAAGAAATAATAAAACCACTTTATGATAATAAAGTTTATTAAATATTGTACTAATACAGATTCATTGCTGACTCATTTCTACATCGCTTTTCTCTTGGCCATCAGATTCTTGTTCCCATTCGCGTTCAGGAATTTTATTGGCTAAATGGCTCTGCAGTAAATGTTTAATATCATGAAGCATTCCCGTCATGCCCAAGTTAATAAAACCATTAACAACATCATCTATGATGATTAATTTTGATTATGAATTTATATGAAATAATAAAACAGTTTTATGATAATAAATTTTATTAAATATTGCATTAATACAGATTCATTGCTGACTCATTTCTACACTACTATCATCTTTGTCATCAGTATCTTGTTCTCATTCGCGTTCAGGAATTTTTTTGGCTAAATGGCTCTGCAATCATGAAGCATTCCCGTCATGCCCAAGTTAATGAAACCATTGACAATATCATTTATGGTACATTGATCGTTTAAATAATCTTCACACAATACTAACGCCTTTCCATATTTCTCAACTAATTCTTCACAATATTCAAAGTTTCCCATACGATAAATGGCTTCATGATCGGCATCAAGCTTAAGATTTGAGACGGTCTGAGACGGTAGATTTTGAATGCCGCTATCAAAGTCTTTTATATCTATCTCTTTCACATAAGCTGCCCACATTATTCTGGCTTTGTTTGGTTACACACTATAACTCAATATTGTTTCACACAACACAGCTTGTTTTCGACTGTTTCAAATTTTTTTCTAACGTTATTTTATGGAGTAACCCCCACCATTTTAAATAGGTAGAGGGGAATTTTATTTTTTAGAAATGATATACTTATTACTAACATGGTATTATATCCTACCTTTAAAATTAAGAAATGATAACGCTAATTATGAAATAAAGGTTTTGCTGACATAGAACAAATGCAGGTGTTTAGAAATGATGCAATACCGGATGTAATGCAGTCGTTAACCTGTGACCTTCACATAGGTATCAAGTTACATTGCAGTTTTAGCTGATATGACGATTTCAAAGAAAATAATTTATCAAATAATAATCTTTACTAGAGTGGAATTTTTATAGGAAATAAAGTGTCGAGTTTTGTCTAGATAGTATCCGATGTCGTTGATCATGTTTAAAAATAGAAACCACGTGATGTCTGGACAGTATCCGGTGTCATCTTCAAGGTCACCGTCTGTTACAGGTTATTAACCTTAGTCTATAAATAAAAAACAGCTGATGCTAGCATCCGGTATCATGTTTCAGTTCATTAACCTACATTTGGTATCATATTTCGTCTAGACAGTATCCGGTGTCACATTTCAGTTCATTGACCTACATTAGGTATCATATTTCGTCATATTTCAGTTCATTGACCTTGCTCCTCCTCTGGCTCCGGCTCGCGCTCATCTCTCCAATCCACTCTACTTGTGGCCTTATCTGAAAAAAGTATTTGCCGGTGTAAATTTCTATTTCCTTGACATAAATCCATTAGAATTTCGCAAAAGTGTAAGCGGCGATCGGGATCATCTTCATTGAGTTCCCGCACAAGTTGAATTTTGTAGGGATGATATTTTTCCTGCCTCAAGATACGTAGCACTGTGCTCTGACTAGTGTTATTGTTTAATGCAACCAATCGTGAAGAATTATGAGGATTATCCACCATACTTATCAAAATGGTCTGTTTCTGATTTTCATTAATGCTTGGACGTCCAGGTTTTGGAATATTTACAACATTGCCAGTTTCTCTAAATTTAGACTCTACCTTACTGACTGTTGATTGGCTGATAGGGCGATCTGGATATTTTTCATTAAATAAATCGCAAACTTCCTGCTGAGTTCTAGTCATATTCCCGCATCCGATAAGAATTAAAATTTTAATTTTTTGAGTAACAGTTAAATGTGCCATAATACTTTAAATTGAATAATAATTTCTATGTCGCTTACAATACTTATTAGAAAGTCGGTGTGATAATGACACTTTGCAAAGATTTTCACCTACGTGATCCATAAAAGAACTATGGAATTCGAAAAACTAAACTTGATAACGTTTTTGCTTTATTTTAATTGATTTACGTTTTCTAACATTCAATCGTCATTTACTCGAAAACTTTCCTATGTAAGAGGGCACAATTTTAGTACTGCCTGATAGAGAATTAAACGATCTTTCAGAATCAAGGAAAAAAATATGGTGTTGCCATTAAAAAAAAATCGATGACGTCATTACTCGAAAACAAATGACATTTGAAAATCGCATTTTACGCTAAAATATGTATTTTTAAATTAAAAATCGACCTATTCGAGGATTTTTACCAAAAAATAATTGTTTCGTTTTTATTGAATTTATTCCATACTTTTGGCGCATACTGCATATATATATATATATATATATATATATATATATATATATATATTAAATTAAAAATCGACCTATTCGAGGATTTTTACCAAAAAATAATTGTTTCGTTTTTATTGAATTTATTCCATACTTTTGGCGCATACTGCATATATATATATATATCACAAAAATAATCTAAAAGAACAACATTTACATATATCTGTAAAAATACATACTTAGCATCTTAGTCAAATGTCACTTCAAACGCCAAATTGAATGCAGCTGCAGCCTCTTCAGTTCCATGTTCATTTTGTGTAACGTTGTACATACTTGCATTAAACAATTCTCCATTTCCGTTAACATCTTATGATATTTGTGAACTAGTCAGTTCATAGACTTGGATTCCGTAAAGCACAAAAAAAAACTAAATCACAGAACAACTCTAACTAAATTCAAACAATCAACAAACCTCAACCCACAGAACTGATTCAATTGTAACGGAACAATAGAGACTTAAGTCCATTGTCGATTATCATGATACGTAAAACGTAGAACGTGTAATTTTCACGTTTACGTATAGTAAGATTCGTGTTTCAAAAATGAGTTTAAGTTGGGTAAGTTATCACGGAATCATATTATTCAGAAACGATGATTATTATTTTAATCTACAAGTATTGCTCCTTCTGTTCGGTTAGTCTTTTATCAATGTGTTCTGTGCATTCAGAAGTTTTCGGCCACCTCTTCGACACGTATACATCTCTGTTTACGTTACGCTAAGACCCGTGAGCCCACGTTCATCCGTATCCTAAATAAAATATTTTTGTTTGTTTGTTTACCACCACCGCGTAGTGGCGATCGGGGCAATTTAGCGTTTTGCGATACCACAGTCGTCGATTTCGGTGCGAGAGGGGCAAATTCTGTGACACTGCCCCTTCTTTAGGACCGATCGTCCTAATCGGATGCACCCCTATACGAGACAGACGCTTCAGATGGACGACCTTCATCTTACTCCTGGGAGTCCTCTGTATCCGGTAGACGACGTCATTGATTCTTTTAATGACGGTGTAGGGGCCCTCCCAACAGTTCTGCAGTTTAGGTGATTTTCCTTTCTTCCGCGTGGGGTTGTACAGCCACACCTGGTCAGTTTGTTGGAATCCGACTGTATTGGTCCGGACGTCGTATCGAGTCTTCAAGCGATCGTTCTCTAGCCGCATTCGAGATCTGACTTGGTCGTGTACGGCCGCTAGTCTTCGTTCTAGGTCATGGGTATAAGTGTCTGGCGCTGTGGGCTGTTCCGCTGGAAGATCATCCGCAAGGGAGTCTCCCCAGTAGTTTCATGGACAGCTGAGCGGTAAGCTAAGAGAAGAGTGGAATGAGCTTATCCCAGTATGTCTGGTTCTCGTTCCAAACATCTTCAGATTGGTTTCTAGTGTGGCGTTGAAGCGTTCCACCATACCATCTGACTGAGTATGCAGTGGGGTGGTACTGGTTTTCCGGATTTCCATAGCTCGCAGACCTTTTGGAACACACCTCGAAATTTCTGTCCTGATCTGAATGTAGTTTCATGGGTACACCAAATTTGCAGAACAGGTTGTTGACTAGCGCTTCTGCTACGGTTGTGGTCTCTTGATTGGGAAGGGGGTATATTTCCGGCCATTTGCTGAAGTAGGCAATGGCTACTAGCAGATGTCGGTTCTCACTTTGTGTTTTCGGAAAGGGGTCAGCGATATCAATGGCAATCCTCTCGAACGGTGCTTCTATGATGTACTGGCGCATTTTGCTTCTAGAACGGGTTTTCAATCCCTTGCTGGCGGCACATATATCACATTTTCGGCACCAATCTTCTACATCCGCCCTACTGCTTGATGATGGAATTAGCTCAAGGCTCAAGGAAGATATAAGTAAAGCAAATAAGTAATATAAGGTAAATATGAAATATTATATATGGCGCTCAACAAAATAAACATCAAAACAAACCTAATTTTCAAACGAAATTAATTTAACATAGTATAAAATAATAATTTAAAATACGTTTCAATTAAACTAAATAAATAATATTTCAAATATTATTATATTTATCATAATTAAAATCAATCAAATACAAATAAAAATATAACAAATATCAACAATTAATCAATCATTATTAACACTAACACTCGGTGGAGAAGTTATGTTCAAGGTTCAGGAATATTATAAGACTCGGTATTCAAAATAAAATATTTATTTCATAAAATAAAGTGTCACCCTGTAAACAAATAATACTAATAATAATTCCCCAACATAAATAAATTAAATTCTGAAATAATAATACAAAATAACAAATTAACAAATAGGGCGGTAAAGAATATACGGTGCAGACGTTGAGTGTCGCGAAAAGAGCCTGCTAAACACCCAGTGTCAAAGACCACGGGTACGACGTCGAGTACCGCGGACTAACACCTGCTAAATACTCGGAGTCGACGGAATACGGACAAGACCTCGAGCGCCGCGGAGAGGGCCTGCTAAACGCTCGGAGTTGACGGAATACGGACAAGACCTGGAGAGCCGCGGAGATTACCTACTAAACGCTCAGGACACCCAGAGGAAGGTAGAGTGCCGCGGAAGGAACCTGCTAAGCACCCTGGGGTAGAGGAAGGTTGAGTGCCGCGGAAAGAGCCTGCTAAGCACTGCTGGTGAAGGCAAATCGCCGGCTTTTATACAGAACGGTGGGTAGTGTCGTGTGCTTAAATCGCCGGTGTGCTAGACAATTTAAAGTACCGCGTGCGCCAAAAAATTAAAGTACAGTGTGACCAAAATAAAATAGGTTCATTACAAGTTTTATTATATTATCATTAAATAACAATTTCCAGGCGATTCATTAATATTTGGACAGAGCTTAAGGGCAGGTTGCTGACCTTAAAATAGAGTGATTAAGCCAAAATGCCTTATCCGAATGTTGCCCCTTTTCGATCTACAGGGTGTTAAAGTTGAAAAAATATTTTCGATTTTTTTAAATATCTTGAACATCTTTGAACGGATTGTCTTGAAAGTTTGTACACCTATGTTTTCTGAGGTGGTAATTACGAAAATGGTAAGTATTTTGCAATCACATCTAGGATGCGCTAGTTGTAGTGTTCCGTCGGAGTAAAGATATGTCAAACTTTTATATCCTTCAAAAATCTGAATTTCCAATGATAAATTATTAAACTAAACTACGTTCAATTCTAAATAAAAAAAATATACCTGTTAAAAATCCATAAACTTAACCGTTTTCGAAAAAAGAACGATTTACTATTTCTTTACAAAATTAGTTTGAACTTACGCCTTTAAATGAGAAGATTTAATTACGAACTAAGACAAACACAATAACAACTGAAAATTTTATTACGCTTAAGTGTAATTACAAAAGATTCTCAAAGTGGCGACCATTGTTTTAAATACATTTTTTTATTCTCTCGTTAAAATTTTGTCTGACACTGAATAGACTTCTTTGTTGATCTCTTAACAGATTCTTGTATTTTTGCCCACAGCTTTTCTCGAGTATATATAACATCGTTATAAACTAAAGATTTAACGTTACCTCAGAAATAAAAATCAAGGGGATTTAAATCAGGGCTACGCGCAGGCCAAGGCAAATCGCTGCCGCGACCAATCCAACGGTTTCGAAAACTTATATCAAGATATTCTCTTACTGGTCGGGAGTAATGCGCGAGAGCACCGTCATGCATAAACCAAGAGGTTTGCCGTAAATTTGAGGGGATATTCACAAGAACGAGTGGCAAGTCATTTGTTAAAAAATTTAAATAATTTTCCCCAGTAAGTAGACGGGGTAACACAAATGGTCCCAAAATGTTATCGGAAAGTATTCCACACCAAATATTTATTGAGAATTCATGCTGATTTTCCAGTTCCCAGGAATGGCTATTTCTCCAATTAAATACACCGCGTCGGGTAAATGTAGCTTCGTCCGTAAACAATATTTTATTATAAAATGTAGGATCACCATTTTGTTGCTGACGAAGAAACTGTGCGAACCGAAATCTACCAGGAGGATCTTGTGGCATCAACTGTTGAACCGGACAAAAAAGGTAAGGATACAATTTTTCTTTGTGGAGTATTCTGAAGATGGAAGACTGACTTACACCAGTAGCTGATGAAATTCGGCGTGTGCTTGTTTGCGTGTTTTCGGCAACTCGCACTAAAACATCCTCTTCTTGCTCCGCCGCTAATACTTTAGGCCTTCCAACATCTCGTTCAGGCCGAAATGATCCCGTTTCTCTGAATCTGTCGTACAACATCTTGAAAAGGTTGTGGTTAGGTTGTCTGTTATTTAGATATAACTCCAAGGATCTCGCTGCTGCATGACGACCACAATAATTTTCTTCGGCATACACACATACCATGTTTCTCATTTCAACAAACGAATAATCATTATAACGCGGCATTTTAATGAAAAAAATTACAAACGAAGAACTAAACTGTCTAGTATTTATAACTTGCTTAGAATTGACATAAATAATACATGACATTTCATTGACAGCGGCCTACTTCATTTACGTCATCTTATTTAACGGCGTACGTTCAAACAAATAATTTTGTAAAGAAATAGTAAATCGTTCTTAGTTCGAAAACGGTTAAGTTTATCGATTTCTAACAGGTATATATTTTTTATTTAGAATTAAATGTAGTTTAATAATTTCTTATTGGAAATTCAGATTTGTCAAGGACAAAAAGTTTGACATATGTTTACTCCGACGGAACACTACAAATAGCGCATCCTAGATGTGATTGCAAAATAGTTAGCATTTTCGTAATTACTACCTCAGAAAACATAGGTGTACGAACTTTCAAGACAATCCGTTCAAAGATGCTCAAGATATTTAAAAAAATCTAAAATATTTTTTCAACTTTAACACCCTGTAGATCGAAAAGGAGCAACATTCGGATAAGGCATATTTGGCTTAATAGCTCTATTTTGAGGTCAACAACCTGTTCTTAAGCTCTGTCCCATTATTAATGAATCACCCTGTATATACTACGGGTTTCAATTATTTAAGTAGGTAATTATTTAATTATTTGGGTAAAAATTCTGTGAACAACCTGTATCTTGAATATTGCAAACTATTATAAATTTTCAGCATTTTTCTCAAACTTGATCTTAATCTTTGATAAAAAATTAGCGTCGTTATTAAAAATTAAGACATCAAATCAAAATTAAAATAGTCGATTTACCTCATAACTTATAATTTCAACTTAAATCTACCTCTGCTAGGGTGATGGTTAGATATAAAGGAACATTTAGCGCTCAAAATAGTGATATAGCATTAGAGCAAATTTTTGTCTCAGCCACATATTATTGTTGGTGAATATAAACTTTAAAAATTAATATTAAACTTAGATGAAGTGCACTGTCAATCCATTTAAAAAACCTTTGTATTATTCTCTGTTACACAAAGAAAACTATTTTTAACAAAGATGGAAAGATAAAAAGTGCTACGACAATCTATAATAGATTACTGCAGTACAAAAAATCTAAAAACTTGTATGTAGAAAAATATGTCTAAATATATTATATCATCATAATTCTGAAATGTATGCCTGATATGTATGCAAAATTTCAACAATCTTGCTATGAAAAGGAGAATCAACCAACTGCTGTAGGAATTAGATTTTAATGAATAAATAAGTTGTGTATCCCTACTATTGACTTGAGAGACTTCTTATACTTCATGGGAGGTTGGTTGAGTATAGTCCTAACTGGTGCTGTGTTTTTTTGTTATTATTATATACTACTAGACTTTTTTAAAACTATAGTGGATATTTATTTAACTTCATTCAATATATCAAGAGGTCTCTGATAATGATGGAAATGTGTAGGAGACTAAGGTTCTGCATCTGGTCCACAGTTCCATCCCAGGGAGGGTTTCTGGATCTTGGTCCTCGCATTATCTTGAACCCATTTGAGAACACTACTATGAAGATGATTTTTCTATGGTTGAAATTTTCAGTCTTGGATTCTTCTTGATGACAAATGTCGAAGTGTATCACTTCTAGCATAATATGCCGATTTTGTAATAGCTCCACCAATGCAATAGAGAATTGTTTTATAATTATTTGATATATTCTCCAATGGAAATGCAGTATCTGAATAATGCATATATGGATAATATTTACTGACAAAACTATCTAGTAGCAGCTCAAATAAGTAAATTTTAAATCCGATCTTAATTGAAGGATATATTGATTCCTCAACACCATTTAACTGTTTAATAATAATAATAATGATAATGATAATGATAATGGTAATGGTAATGATAATGATAGTGATAGTGATAGTGATAGTGATAGTGATAGTGATAGTGATAGTGATAGTGATAGTGATAGTGATAGTGATAGTGATAGTGATAGTGATAGTGATAGTGATAGTGATAGTGATAGTGATAATGATAATGATACTGATAATGATAATGGTAATGGTAATGGTAATGGTAATGGTAATGGTAATGGTAATGGTAATGGTAATGGTAATGGTAAAGGTAACGGTAACGGTAACGGTAACGGTAACGGTAACGGTAACGGTAACGGTAACGGTAACGGTAACGGTAACGGTAACGGTAACGGTAACGGTAACGGTAACGGTAACGGTAGCGGTAGCGGTAACGGTAACGGTAACGGTAACGGTAACGGTAACGGTAACGGTAACGGTAACGGTAACGGTAACGGTAACGGTAACGGTAACGGTAACGGTAACGGTAACGGTAACGGTAACGGTAACGGTAACGGTAACGGTAACGGTAACGGTAACGGTAACGGTAACGGTAACGGTAACGGTAACGGTAACGGTAACGGTAACGGTAACGGTAACGGTAACGGTAACGGTAACGGTAACGGTAACGGTAACGGTAACGGTAACGGTAACGGTAACGGTAACGGTAACGGTAACGGTAACGGTAACGGTAACGGTAACGGTAACGGTAACGGTAACGGTAACGGTAACGGTAACGGTAACGGTAACGGTAACGGTAACGGTAAGGGTAACGGTAACGGTAATGGTAATGGTAATGGTAATGGTAATGGTAATGGTAATGGTAATGGTAATGGTAATGGTAATGGTAATGGTAATGGTAATGGTAATGGTAATGGTAATGGTAATGGTAATGGTAATGGTAATGGTAATGGTAATGGTAATGGTAATGGTAATGGTAATGGTAATGGTAATGGTAATGGTAATGGTAATGGTAATGGTAATGGTAATGATAATGATAATGATAATGATAATGATAATGATAATGATAATGATAATGATAATGATAATGATAATGATAATGATAATGATAATGATAATGATAATGATAATGATAATGATAATGATAATGATAATGATAATGATAATGATAATGATAATGATAATGATAATGATAATGATAATGATAATGATAATGATAATGATAATGATAATGATAATGATAATGATAATGATAATGATAATGACAATGACAATGACAATGATAATGATAATGATAATAATAATAATAATAATAATAATAATAATAATGCATTTATTGCCCAACAGAAATAATCCATTTACAGGACAAAATAAAAAAAAAGTGTGAGAATATTTCTAACAAAATAAAGGAAACTTAATAAGTTACATACAATACGTCAGTGTGATAAGTGTAAGTAATACTAACAGTTTGTACAGAAATTTATACCACAACAAACAACACAACTACAGATCAAATATTAATTAACCTAAATATCACGAAAAAATTGAGATCCCACCAATAATAAATTTTTAAGAGTACAGGTATTTAAGTCACATAAGCTGGATATTTGATTAAAATTGATAGACATAACATATACTGGAGATTTCATACCTAAATTAGTTCTTACATTATGACAATAGAACATACAGTGATCCCGTGATCCAAGTCTAGGAACACGTAGGTCAAACATATTCAACATAGATGCTGAATCAATTCGGTTGTGAAATAATTTAAATAAGAGTGACAAACTCGCAAGCACTCTTCTGGTATGTAAAGAATCAAAACTAAATCTTTGCAGCAACAAACTGTGGTTATATCCCCTAGGTGGATAGTAACCATCAGTACGATAAGACAAAAACTTTAGAAAACGCCTTTGAACTGATTCCACTAAATCAATATGTGTTCTATAAAACGGGTACCAAATAATACTACAATATTCAAGTTTCAAGCGTACTAGAGAGTGATAGAGGCATTTTAAAGCAGCAACGTCATTAAAATTTGAGGAATTTCTAATAACAAAGCCCAATGTTTTATATGCAGTGTTAACCATTTGATTAATGTGATTGGAAAAAGATAATTTGTCATCCATGATAACTCCAAGGTCCTTAATACTATTGCAACGTTTAAGAACTGTAGCGTTGAGATTATAGTTAAATAAAATAGGTTGAGTTTTAAGAGTAAATGAGCATATTTTACACTTGTCAACATTAATTGGCAATTGATTTTTTGAACACCATTCCTCAACTAAATCAATACCTACCTGTAAATTTAAACAGTCACTTATAGAATGTATATTTAAGAAGAGTTTTAAATCGTCAGCAAAAAACAAATGATTAGATCTTAGTGACAGAGACAAATCGTTAACAAATAAAATAAAAAGAAGAGGTCCAAGGTTGGATCCTTGGGGTACACCCGAGGTGGCTAAGAAAGTATTAGATTTAAAACCGTTGTATGAAACATATAATTTACGTTGCGAAAGATATGATCGGAATAGTCCAAGTAAACTATTACTAAAACCCAAATGGTCAAGTTTATATATTAATAATTCATGATTAACCTTGTCGAATGCCTTAGAGAAGTCCGTGTATACCACGTCCACTTGACCTCTATTGTCAATGTTGCTTGAAACAAATTGGGTAAATTCAGCCAAATTTGTTAACGTAGAGCGTGACGTAACAAATCCATGTTGATTCGGAGAAATAAAATTTCTAACTTTATTAAAAAGAATTGTATACACAGCCATCTCAAATACCTTCGCAAAGTTGGATAGAATAGCTATAGGTCGATAATTTTTTATATCAGATGGATTACCATCTTTTAGTATTGGACAAATTCTTGATAATTTCCACTGCTCCGGAAAAGTAGCAGTAGACAGAATAAGATTAAATAAAGCACACAATGGAGCAGAAAAAATCACAGAACAGTCTTTAATAAAAAAGCTAGGTATCTGGTCATCTCCACATGTCATCTTATTTTTTAGCTTTGAAATGGCATTACGAACATCGGTTTCGGTGAAGCTAACAATATTAATAGAAGTTTGAAACCTATTTAAATCTAAATGAGGTTGAAAATTTTGACTGCTGAAAACACTTGAAAAATATTTGGAAAAACCATTAACAATTTCAGAGGGGGAATCGTAGTGAACGTCATCCATAAAGCAGTTAGATAGTATACGAGTTGAACGTTTTTTACTCTGGATATACGACCAAAATCTTTTTGGGTCAGTTATGAAGCTAGCTTGAACAGAAGTAAGGTAATTGCGGTAAGCATTTGATGTAAGTGTTTTGATTACATTTCTTAGACGTTTAAATTCATTGTAATAATAGATGGCATGAGTTTTTTAAAATTTATTATGGTAATATGACTTAAGCTTAATATTTTTAATAATATCCGATGAAAACCAAGGAGGGTATTTGCGTTTAAACTTTTTGTATAAGGGAACAAATTGATCAAGTGTATTATAAATTGTGTCATAAAAAGCTTCACAAGCAGAATTAATGTCAGTGTAATTACTTAGAAATTCCCAATTGATGCAGAGAAGTGCGTTATATAACTCATGAAAATTAGCTCTTTTAAAATTGTATGACCTATCATTAAGATTAACTGGAAAGATATCTGTACTTGATATGTTTAATTTAGCAGATATTAACAGGGAAGGATGATAAAGATCTTCAGTAACAATTGGATTATAGTCTCTGTTAACAACACATTCAAGATCTGAAATACATATATCTAAAGTTCTTCCATAAGCATTTTTGATATTGTTAAATTGATGAAAGTTATTAAATTGAATAAAATTTGTAATTACCCTTGATTTAAAATCCATAAAATCCGGCACTGTAAAGTGAGTAGAATTAAAATCCCCAATAATTAACACATTTTTCATGTCCACAAGTATAAGCCCAAATAATTCGAGAAATAATTCAACATCTATATTGTTGACCTGTGGGGGAATATAAACTAGAAATACATATAAAACTAAATTAGTTAGGGTAATCTTACAAGCTACCAGATCAATAGATGGACACTGATTGGTAATATGTTCATAATCAAGCAATACCACGTGGTAATTCGAGTTGAATGCAAGTAGAACACCTCCTCCGCGGGTTGTATGAGTTTCATTAAAATTTCTGTCTTTTCGAAAAACAGAATAGGATTCTGGGAAAAATTCACTATTGAGAATGTCAGGTTTTAGCCATGTTTCCACTAAGGCAACACAATCATAGTTCATATCACAGAGTGATATAAAAATATCTGACAATTTCGTGTTAAGTCCACGAGTATTTTGAAAATAGATGGAAAAGTCACTAATTCTGCTGGGCGTTTCTAGTTTGTTGAACTGACAATTTGAGGATATCCACGAATATACTTAATACGTAAGTTATCTTCACCGTTTGCAGTCCTCCTAGCTAGTTCATCCTTAAGTTGACGGTAATATTCTTGTTGTTTAGGAGTTTTATCTGAGGATATTTTAACATTGCCAGGATCGCGAAGATTTTTTAGTGTATATGCTTTACGAATTGCATGATGAACAAGACTTTCAGAAGGCAGCACAATTTTTAATGGTCGGGGCGTGGTTCTAGAGTTGTCGTATTTACCCAATCTTAATGGTTTAATAGGAGCTTCAAATTCAGATTCAGGCAACAAATATTGCAGAACTTTCGACGTTTGTTGCTGATCATGAAAAATTCTAATGTTACGTTCCGTTGACGAATTTTCAGCAATACCATAAAGTATAATATTATTCCTGCGATGTTGTCTTTCAGAGACTTCTTTAACCACCTCTTCAAATTCTATAGATGAATTAGGTACAGATCTAATTGTTTTGAAGTTTTCAATTTCACGCTGCATTGATACTATTAATTTTTTGAGTTCCTGAATACTATTGCCCAACGCAGAACATTTCTGACATGTCCAGGTAATGTTCTTTTTATTCTTGATAGATCTGATATTCGAAACATTCAGATCAACACACGTATGAAAATATGTATCGTTACAAATTGAACAAGATATCATTTTATGTTCTTCATTAGATTTGTCGTAGCAGGCGCACTTTAGTAAGGGCATATCGAATAATTAATTGTCTAACTAGGAATGCAATAAACCGGCAATGTGTAAGTATATAAACATATACCTGGTATATATCCGTCAGGGTTCAAAAACCATACATTCCAATACGACAATCAAAAAAGTTCCTTCACAAAAAGTATTTATCAATATTTCTTCAATCAACACAAAAAGAGCACTGTTGCCTGCAGTATAAAACTGACTTATAGCATGTAATTACAATAACCAATTAGCACACAATTAGTAGAGATTTATTAGAACACGTCTACTCACGTTCACGTTCGTAAGTTATCATCATAATGATAATGATAATGATAATGATAATGATAATGATAATGATAATGATAATGATAATGATAATGATAATGATAATGATAATGATAATGATAATGATAATGATAATGATAATGATAATGATAATGATAATGATAATGATAATGATAATGATAATGATAATGATAATGATAATGATAATGATAATGATAATGATAATGATAATGATAATGATAATGATAATGATTTATTAAACTTCCCAGGTCCTGTCACGGTCGCCAGAAAATATGTCACGTCCCACAAAACTACCCATTCTGTAGACTAATGACTGATTCGAGTAAAAATCCTTTACTTTTTTAAGAAGTTTTCCTTTAATACATTTTACAGAAGTGTTTTGACAACAACTTTTTCTTTTTTTTCAACATAATATAATATCATATTACCTATTCCAAGCCAACTCTTGCCAAAAACATCTTTTTTATCAGGTTGTATTCTGAATAGGCAACACAATATACACTGATATTAAAATACAAAATTTACATAATAGGCAACAAAATATACACTTAAATTAAATTTATCGTGTGGCTCCAACATATTCCCACCTGAGGCATGATCAGTGTCACATGAGAATGTCTCACAAAGTTGGAGGCATACCATCTCAAAATATACATTGGTTGACAAAACAACGATAGTTTTAAACTATTACAACTAATAGCTAACCGATCAAAAAGATTTACAGGACCACTACGGGACACTTTTCCTGACGATACGGGTACTCTGCTAGACACTCCCGCACTACATTGCTTGATTCAAGAATCATTTTCCATCAAAGGGGTTGGATGCTCATCTATATTTTGCGATGGAATCCTACAGGAAAGGTCGTCGTCATACTCCAGAGGATACAGACGCTGTACTGGCCTCAACAATGTACCTCTTGACGTACGTAATCTAGCAAGTCGAATTTCTTCGTCCCTACCAGGGATTAACTGAACAACACGCCCTAATGGCCAGTATAACCGCTTGTCATTGTCGTTCTCAATAAGTACTACTTCTCCCAGGGTAATCCTTCTACTAGATTTCTTTGTGCGCCATGATTTTAGCTGACCTAGATATTCGACTCGAAACCTTTGGCGAAGATCATCTCTCAACTTTTGTAAATATTTACTCTTTCTACAAAAAGATTGTCTATCGATTGCGTCACAATCTGGTATTCCCGCTTCAATTTGTTCTTGCAAAAACATCATAGGAGTGAGAGTAGCTAGCTCATTAGGGTCACCTGAGACATAAGTGAGTGGTCTGGCATTTATGACTGATTCACAGTCACATAGAAGTGTTAACATATCTTCATTTACTACGGAAGCGCGACCCAGTACCTTACGCAGCATTTGCTTAAGCACTCGTATAAGTCTCTTCCAGAAACCACTCCACCATAATGCAGTTGGTGGGTTAAATCTCCGCGTTATCTTCTAGATACTGCAATTAGCTTTTATTTTTTGCCAGTTTAGTTGGGTAAAAGCATTCGCAGACGCCAACAAAGTTAGTCCCATTGTCGCTATAGATTGTTTGGGGCCGTCCACGCGACAAATCGTCGAAGAGCCTGTATGAAACTAGAGACTGATAACGAAGAGCACAGTTCTCAGTGTACAGCCCGGAAAACAGCACATGTGAAAAGACAAACCCATGCTTTCTCCCCAGCCTTCTCGATCCAGAGGAAGCGGAGGTAATGTCGTCGCAAAGGATTTACTATTAGGTATGTCTTTTACAAATAATACATCCGGATATAGCCGACTTAATGGTTCTTCGTCCACCCAAGATCCAATGCTTCTCACGAAGAATTCTCATAAGAGCTTGAGTGCCAACGTGATTACACTTCACATGTTGATCAAAAATCAGTCGTCTCACTAAATAATGTTTCGCAGGGAGAACTAAGGGATAACGGAACTGTTCCTCATCGTCTCTTGAACATATTCTCGACTTTAGCCTCAGCAAACCTTTTTCATCTACAAATGAACTTAGAGAGGACAATTTTGGGTCACTTACTCCATTAAAACATTCCTTTTGCAGTAACTTCAAAACATGAATCTCAGCGGCATCTACTTCCTCAACTGTTAGCTCACCCTCTCGTTTAGCTAAAGGATTTGAAACATTGTACAAAAATCTAAAAACCCAAGAAATCATGCGAATGATTTTTAAAACTTTCGAAAAATATGGCACGTGCCACTCGTCTAAACCCATATCCATATCAGAGACAATTAGAGTTGTTAGCACTGTTTTCTTCTTTTCCTTAATAATATCGTCTTCATTGCATACGATGTTTTCTTTTGGCCACATATCGGGTTCTCCATGCAGCCAACTTGGCTCCTCCCACCATCGTGAATTCAGTAGTTGTTTCGGAGTACATCCTCGAGAAGGAAGGTCCGCAGGGTTTAAAACCCCTGGCACAAAGTGCCAAGATTCCCTTGACGTCTGTTTCCTTATTTCGGATACTCTATTACCGACAAAGGTACCCCAAACTTGATTTCTACGTATCCATGATATGACTGTGGAAGAATGACTCCAGAAATAAGTCTGCAATCTGGAGCCGGGATCAATTTCCTCTTTCAGAGAGACATACAATCTAGTTCCAATTAATGCGGCCAAGAGCTCCAACCGTGGAATAGATATCTGTTTTACCGGAGCTACACGCGACTTAGCAGCCAGTAGATGTACAAAAACTTGTTCTGCACAGATGGTTCTGAAAAATATAACTGCAGCGTAAGAATCCTTACTTGCATCGCAAAAAATATGTAAACTCCCCTGTTCGATATTGCCATCATTTAGGTGAATCCATCTAGGAATTTTAATTTAAGAAAAATTGTAATTCTTCAACCCAACGTCGAAAATCTCTCTGAATGTCTACATCCACAGCAACATCCCAACTCAACTTGGTTTTCCATGTTTTTTGCAGTAATAACTTTGGAAGTAGGGTAGCTGGTGCCGTAAAACCTATAGGATCAAATATCCGTTAGGCAAAAGACAATATGATTCTTTTAGTTATAGGCTTGTTATTGAATTCATCTACTTTCATACACAACTCATTGATATTCAACATATCTTCTCTAGTGTCCCAAGACAATCCAAGCACCGCTGTTTGTGAAGAAACAGGAGAGTAGGTATTGGGACGGTTTGGCGACCCCCCTCCACTTTCCTTTTAGGCCCCGCCCCTCGCGCCCCTCGACCAATCAGAGATGCGTTCAAATTGAAATTTGACAGTAGCGACCTAACCTAAGTTCAAACTGGCGGGATATTTAAAATTAGGCGGGAAATTCAAACCAAGAAATAAGGATCTAACCTAACAGAAAAAAACATGTGCAGTAGGGACCTAACCTATTAGAAAAAACATGCGCCTAACCTAAATTCAAATCTGTTTCTGTGCAAGTTCCAAATCTCGGTAAATTCAAATCTGCGCATGCTCTATTGTATTGGAGAATCCAGCATTATTTGTAGCCAATTTATTTAAATGAAAAAAAAACTTTACTCTGTGTGCGATTTGAACCCGGGACCTCTCGCCTGCAATGCAGACGCGGTACCACGAGACCACTATGACTATTACAGAAAGGTTACAGTAACTGCGTAATATCAGAGGCAAATTGAAAAGTGACGGGAAATTCAAACTAACCTAACAGAAAAAACATGGGCAGTAGCGACCTAAATTCAAGCTGATGGAATATTCAAACTAAGGAAAGAGGATCTAACCTAACAGAAAAAACATGCGTAGTAGCGACCTAACCTAACAGAAAAAAACATGCGCAGTGGGGACCTAACATATTAGAAAAAACATGCGCAGTAGGTTACAGAAAAAGAAACATGCGTAATAACAACCTAACCTAACAGAAAAAACATGCGCAGTAAACTAAAGATCTGCAGCGGTAGCGTTATAGTGACGTCACACACATACAGTTTTTTGCTAATAACTAAAATTTGAAAACTGATTTGATTGGTTCCTCTTCAAGATCTATCACGTGACGTTGTTATTTAAATGAAAAAAAAACTTTACTCAGTGTGCGATGTGAACCCGGGACCTCTCGCATGCAAAGCAAACGCGTTACCACGAGATCGCTATGACTATTAACAAAAGCTTACAGTAACTGCGTAATATATGAATCAGAGAGCGCTTGAAGGCGTCCCCCCGCCAAGCAGTTTGAGCTATAACAATGATATTAAATATTTAAAATTTTTCAGATGATATTAAATAATTAGAAATATATATGAAAAAAAAAACTGGTAGCGCTGGGAATCGAACCACGGACCTTTGTGACAGAAGTGACGGCAAATTAAAATTGGTAGAATATTTAAAATTAGGCGGGAAATTCAAACTGGTACGATATTTAAAATTAGGCGGGAAATTCAAATTGGTAGAATATTAAAATTAGGCGGTAAATTCAAATTGGTAGAAGTGGTGATAAATTCAAACTGATTTAAAATTAGGCGGGAAATTCAAAAGTGACAGAAGTGGCGGATTATTTAAAATTAGGCGGGAAATTCTGACATAAATGTGACATAAACGTGATATAAACGTGACATAAATGTGACATAAACGTGACATAGTGACATAAACGTGACATAGTGACATAAACGTGACATCATGACATAAATGTGACATAAACGTGACATAAACGTGACATTGTGACATAAATGTGACATAAACGTGACATAAATGTGACATAAACGTAGCATCGTGACATAAATGTGACATAAACGTGACATAAATGTGACATAAACGTGACATAAATGTGACATAAACGTGACATAAATGTGACATAAATGTGACATAAATGTGACATAAACGTGACATAAACGTGACACAAATGTGACATAAACGTGACATAAATGTGACATAAACGTGACATAAATGTGACATAAACGTGACATAAACGTGACATAAATGTGACATAAACGTGACATAAACGTGACATAAATGTGACATAAATGTGACATAAATGTGACATAAATGTGACATAAACGTGACATAAACGTGACGTAAATGTGACGTAAACGTGACATAAACGTGACATATACGTGACATAAATGTGACATAAATGTGACATAAACGTGACATAAACGTGACATAAATGTGACATAAACGTGACATAAACGTGACATAAACAAGACATCGTTACATAAAAGTCACGTAAACGTGACATAAATGTGACATATATGTGACATAAACGTGACATAAATGTGACATAAACGTGACATCGTGACATAAATGTGACATAAACGTGACATAAATGTGACATAAACGTAGCATCGTGACATAAATGTGACATATACGTGACATAAATGTGACATAAACGTGACATAAATGTGACATAATGTGACATAAACGTGACATAAACGTGACATAAATGTGACATAAACGTGACATCGTGACATAAATGTGACATAAACGTGACATAAATGTGACATAAACGTAGCATCGTGACATAAATGTGACATATACGTGACATAAATGTGA
This sequence comes from Monochamus alternatus, assembly GCA_037114965.1. Taxonomy (NCBI): domain Eukaryota; kingdom Metazoa; phylum Arthropoda; class Insecta; order Coleoptera; family Cerambycidae; genus Monochamus; species Monochamus alternatus. The sequence continues at coordinate 43,197,056 of CM073428.1, read as the reverse complement.
CATAAACGTGACATAAACGTGACGTAAATGTGACGTAAACGTGACATAAACGTGACATATACGTGACATAAATGTGACATAAATGTGACATAAACGTGACATAAACGTGACATAAATGTGACATAAACGTGACATAAACGTGACATGAACAAGACATCGTTACATAAAAGTCACGTAAACGTGACATAAATGTGACATATATGTGACATAAACGTGACATAAATGTGACATAAACGTGACATCGTGACATAAATGTGACATAAACGTGACATAAATGTGACATAAACGTAGCATCGTGACATAAATGTGACATATACGTGACATAAATGTGACATAAACGTGACATAAATGTGACATAATGTGACATAAACGTGACATAAACGTGACATAAATGTGACATAAACGTGACATAAATGTGCATAAACGTGACATAAATGTAACATAAACGTGACATAAATGTGACATAAACGTGACATAAACGTGACATAAATGTGACATAAATGTGACATAAATGTGACATAAATGTGACATAAACGTGACGTAAATGTGACATAAACGTGACATAAATGTGACATAAACGTGATATAAATGTGACATAAACGTGACATAAGCGTGACATAAATGTGACATAAACGTCACATAAACAAGACATCGTGACATAAATGTGACGTAAACGTGACATAAATGTGACATATATGTGACATAAACGTGACATAAATGTGACATAAACGTGACATAAATGTGACATAAACGTGACAGAAAAGTGACGTAACCGTGACATAAACGTGACATAAATGTGACGTAAACGTGGCATAAACGTGACATAAATGTGATGTGTAGGGGAAAAAAAGGCAATACTCTTAACATTACATTTTATTATATATATCGGATAAAACATTAGTTTTATAAAAGTAAAGATATTCACGTAGAGCATTACTTAATATACTATCATTAGACACATCACAAAAGCTATTAATAATTTCTTCAAAATTGAAACTAATTTTATGGGAATTTATCGAATCACTTATAATAGCTTAAACATGATAATAGTAAGCACAAAATTCCAATGAATTTAACAGCAGATATTCTTTAATTAACACAGCCAGCAACAGTTACTTGGAATCACTTTTATCAAAGTAAGAACTAGGGACATGTTTTGATCCATCAGCACCCTTAAAATAATCCTTAGTTTCACATGTGAAACATTTTCTGTTTGGTAGATCGCAATCTCCACCACATTTGATGCACTTATACTTTACCGGAACAGGCATATTGCAATTAATAACACTTCCGCTCAGGACGATTCTAATTTGATAATAATTGAAATAACTGAGCGTCACCTACTTTTATAACAGCCCATACACTAAACATTGTGGTCTCTAAAAACAGGTATCTGGCAGTAAAATTAGCGAATTTAAAATAATGTTTATTTAAAAGAAATAATTGAAGTGCGAACGCGAAAACAGGAAACCGTTAGAAAATAATTAGCTCTGGTCGGAAACTGATAACTGATAGAGTTGAAAGAAATGAAACACGAAATTGAGATTTTTTTCTTTTTATTGATAAGATTATACAGTTAGATTGCTATAGTAGCATCAAGTTTTCCATGACATAAAGTACAGAATTTTATAAACTTTCCACAAATCCAACAGACTTCCACGTGGCCACAAGGTAGGAAAATTACGTTTCGCTTGTGTCTTTGACATATTTTGCAAGTTTTAGCTTCAACCGGTCCCCAGCATTCATCCTCAGGCACTGAATTTGGCATTACTTCGATTGGCCTCATAGCAGACATTGTGCTTGTTCACAGGACCTATCGCTACACTTGACTACGATATACTAAATAATAAGAATAACATCTTATGATTAAATTCATAATACTTTCGAAAGATTTTTACTATACTCTTAAGTATCAAAGCAATTGTAGCAACTGTTATAAAGTAAATAAGTCCAGAAATTGTATGCTATTTGTTTTCGTATTCTCGGACGCTTCTAGGAGTGCATCTGCGTATAGGTCTTCATAACCAGAGCAGTTTAAGAAAGGTAACGGTCGCCAAGTTTCGAAATTTCCAATCGATTTATCTTGAAAGGTTATTCTCAACTTGTAGAATTTAGAATGTTCTGGAATCGCCGCAGCAAAGGCTCTCAGCTCCCCGCCATTAACTATGGCATGAGCCAACTGAGTTAACGCATGCGGGCACTTGTTTATGTCGTTGGAATTTCTGTAGCATACATACATTTCGTGTACGTTGTGGAAGTCATGTACGTACAACATATTTTGTAGTATTGTACTCAAGATGATGAAATTGGAACGTAAAACTACCATCGTTGTTACTTGGGCGACTATAAACGAATAAGCTACATAATGGTTTGCAAAAGTCTTATATGGAGAGAGAGAGAGGAAATAAAACAGACAAAGATAAATAAGCACGTATATTAAGCATATTAAAAGAAATACAATAATATTATAAAGTAATTGGTATTATAATTCTTGTAGGGGCATCCTTCGTTGCGGAAAATCGACGTGGATTCATAAATACATCGTCCCACTTATCTCTAATGGTCATCTTCCGAAACTGTTTAGTCAGTGTACACTGGTTAGCGTATCGGGCTATATCAGATTTTAATTTTTGAATGTTTTTAAGATGTTCATCTAAGAAAGGTTGAAGAATTTTGGCAGTCGTTTCAATTCGTCTCTTGAATCTTAGTCTGTCCACAGCGAAAAATTCCCAGTATCTACGTCGAGCTGCAGTGGAAGCATACGCCCACGTCCTCATTTCGTACACTATCGTAGATTTAGCGAACTCTTTTCTCCATTGCGGTAATAGGTTGTACACCCAGTGGAAAAGATCCTCGCAGTTCCTCTTGCTGCATCTGATTGTTTTATTGTAACTGTGATACGAACAGCAGCGAGGCTCATCTACTATTACAAGTGGTGGGGGGTTATCCCTGAAATTATTAAATTTTTCGACGTTTATCACTTGGGGTAATTGTCGGTTGGAGGAGGAAGCCAATTGTGGTAGTACCTTCTCTAAATAATCCAGCTTAAGACGACCACTTACATAAATTATATCAGCACACAGCATATTATCGCTCAGTATAGCGTTCAAATTGCCGTATTCTATATCTCCAGACGAATAACGGATGCCGTTTATATTTTGTTCTGCGTATCTTACTTGTTTCTGATTCAACCGAGACAAACTGCGAAAACTCGTAGGTGGTTTCAGTAAATAATGGTTCACTTGACGCGCATCCTGAATCGTTATTTCCTTGGGGTAAAATTCATAACCCCCGTTGGTACTCAGTAACATAAAACCCTCTATGTCTAAAACCACAACCTTCATCTCGGACGATTATCAAACGACTAACATATTAATTTCAACCGCATCACATTTTTATGCTAGATTCTTAACGATTTCGCTAAGTGGGAGGTGTTCCATGATACAGTCGTGTACGATTATGCAGTAGGCGCTGGTATTAGCGGGAAAACCTTGGGTTGCTTCAATGTCCAATCTTACGTCCACGGTAACCGATTTCATGGTTTCGTCTCGCCTCGAGTAGTCGATGACGAAAAGAGCGTGATTCTTAAAGGTGCCGTAATCGAGCAAAGATTTCTTCTGCTGGCTATTCGTGTAACTGGGATAAAACTCTGTGTATTTGTAGTGAGCTTCGACGTAGTTGTTCTTAACAAAATTTAATTGCATCCTCTCGTTGGGGACGCTCTCTCCGTTTAGCGTTAATCTGATGTTGGCAATATTGATGTTATCAAAGCGCGTAGGATCTGCCGTGAAGTTGTTTTGTTTAGTCGTCTGGAATCCTACGATGACGTATCTGGGGCTTTCGATCGAAGAAGTAGTCTTAACAGCCCAAATTTCTTTGGTAGCGCCGGCGGTGAGGGCGGGTAACATATGCAAATCCCATTGTCTATATGGTATCAGTATAGGAGTATCAGCTCTGATGGCTTTTAGTAGGCTAAGTTTTATTTCATCGCTAGGATACAGCCGTTTAATTTTAACCTCGACGTTTTGAATGTCCAGCGTCACTGTTGTGTGGTCAGTAGCGACCTTTTCCCTAATGAGGAAACAGTTGGAATCGTTACTGTTCCTTATTAATTTGATACATTGCTTGCTGCACATCACCACTCGGTAGTCGTTGAAAATGTTGAAAATATGCTTCAACGGAATGAGAAAATCAAAAGTTCCATCATCATTTAGGGTAGGCGCATTGGGATAGTTCCAACCGGCTATGGATAAATGTTTAGAATCCTCGGCGCAATAGCACAAATACCCGCGAACGGTGCTCACTAGACCAACTTCGCGTATACTTTCCACTTCCTTGGCGTTTATTTCATATACGGCCGATGAAAACATAAATGCAGCTGCGTTGTTTACAAAGGATACGTCTCCGTTGCCGCCAGCCTTTGTAATCTTTCCGCTGATACATATGTGTCCGTCGTAGGTGGCATTAAAAACATCGGCCTGATTGATGGTAATTTCAATGACGTCGTTGTTTCGAAAGGATTTTACGTAGGGGTAATACGTTCGCCACTTCACCTTTTGTATGGATTCGTCCATTGCGGGTCGACGGAAAAGATCGAACGTTTGATGGGATAACATTATAACCCAGAGATTTTAGGAACAATGTGTTCGTTAGAGACAAAGGCTTCTGTTGCTTAGCGAATGTGACCTTATCGTGAGATATTTCTCGCAATACTGACTTATGCCTCAATAGCGGTTCCCTTATATGAATAGAATTTTGCAGTGTGTTCTCGAAAACTAACATTATGTGAGTTTCTTAATCTCCAAGCGAACGATGATTTCTTCGCCTCTGAAATTTACAGGCTCAAAATTCTGGTCCAACACATCGATTGTCTGAGTGCTTATTTCAGTTCTGTTTATTGGTAGGTAGATGAGGTGGTTGGGAGCTTCGTCGATGGCAAATCTAGGGTCGACGCTTACGGGAAACTCGTATATTGTATGTGATGGCCTGTCGTTGTAGAAGGCTCCCGAAGTAATGTTACAATCCAGGTGGATGGTGTGTACTTTTATAATATCTACCGGTAAATCTGATTTGTGCCGGTTCCTAGATGCTAGTATCTTTTTCGAAAATCCCAACGTCCTACCGATACTATCTTCTTTTTCAAAGTTCACCGCATATTTGTCGCTGTATATTTCACACCTCAGAGTGTTATTATTAGGTTTTAGCGAAAATATCTGATCGACTTTGGGGTCCTTGTCGATATTTAATCTCCTTCTAATATAATTTTCAATGTCTCGAATCTCGTAGGCACCCTCGGCAAATTCTATAACGGTGTCTTTCTTCGAGTCGTTGTTCTCATACAAATAAATCTTTTGAGATGCTTCAATGTTTGGTATGCTGTTGTATGAGTGAAAACTAAGAAGAGCCAAACCGTAACTGAATTGTGGATCCAAACGTACGACGGGGGTAAAGTTGAATGTTAGAGTAGGTGTATGACTCTTTAGCGTCACCAATGTAGACATGACTGACGATGTTCATTAGATGCCGTTGCTTTTATAGAGAAAGTGCAGACATAGGTGCCCGCAATTTATTTGATTATACTTTTGATAACGATCTGCGTTATAGGTTATGTTCACATCGTTGGCTCCCAAGTATCTAGCCAGTTCCTTAGGCGGTTTCAAATGTCCGAAACTATCAAAGTACTCTACGTTGTTGCTGTTTTTCCTATAAGCTACCCAGTGAGTACCCCTATTCTTATTCAAGTCTAAATTTAAAATGGCACTTTCACGTCGTCGTGGACCCGAAGATGGTAACGTGTCTCGCATGAAAACTCCTCGAAAATATGGAATTCGTAGTTGTTTGGCGTATCTCATCAGGTCAGTGTCAGACAGTGGCTTATCGGGTAGCTTTATTGGTAGTTTTTTTTGCTTTTTCAAGAATAAGCCGTAACCTCCGTGTCGATTCTTTCTCAAATATAGACCGGATCCTTTAGCCCCTATAGCTTCCATGGCTTCGTTGTGTCGATGCTCTTCCACAAGTTTTTTTGCTGCATTCTTAGCATCGATTATGGTCTTTGCGACGGCCCCCGCACCTCCCGCTAGCGAACCGAGAGCTCCGAGGGCACCGAGTATAGCAGAGGTATGAAACCTCCAGACTGTTCTCCGGCGAGCGGAATGATTCTCGGTATGCGAATGTTTTTCTTACCACCGACCTTTTTAACTGCTACCCTTGCTGCTTTTAAAGCCGACAAAGAGTTTTTTCTCAACGAAGTACTGGGTTGCTGCTTTTTCAAACTGTTTGCAATTTTTGCTACTACATCTCTGCGGAAAGATGCGACTTGACGTTGTGGTCGTTGTCCTTTTCCACTCTTTTTCAAGCCCATTCCGAGATTACGTTTCGCCTTCATGGCTGCAGTTACGAACCAAGCGGCTGCTTTTTCTCCTAGTTTCGCGCCTTTAGATTTAACGCGTTTCCAAACTCTATTCTCCAACAACAGATCGGCCTTATGTCTATCTTCTACGGACTTATTTTGAGAGTACGCTATATCGTGCTCCCGACAAGCCGAATCCAAAGGATTGATTCCTTGATCACCTCTGGCAAGTCTTTTTTCCAGTTTTGTACCGGGTCCACAAAAACTGTAGCCTGGAATGTGTAGTTCAAATGGTAGTTTATCTATCAGCGAATTTAACACACCTTCATCGTATCGTAGCGGCATTAGAAATGATTTAAACTGATAGTGGTATCTTTATTTATGGAAAGTAATTTGATAGATGTCTTCAAACCATGAAGGTAGTTCAACAAGAGCAGACGTTACGTTATTAGTCCGACAGATGCTCGACATCATTCCATATTCATATTCGACGATGTGGCATGTGATAAACAGGAAAAGATACGTGAATACTACTCGATGTGCAGACACAAGAATATCGACGCCGCCTACCTATGTCAGACATATTCCAAGATACCGAAGCAACTTATTCGAGATAATTGGAATCTAATAGTTCTTTTCAAGCAAGATGAAGTGAATCTAAAGCACGTCTACGAGGAACACGTATCCCCCGATATGACGTACGATCAATTCAAAAACTGCTGCTCAGAATGTTGGGTTGATAAATATGGTACAATGGTAATCGTAAAAGACTTTGATTTTCACAAAGGACGCTACCGAAAAGGTTTTGATCAGTATATTAAGCTGTAACTACGGTGAACGCTAACATTAATCACAATGAATCCAACGGTTGAAGACGTCATCACCAAGATAGCGCGAAAGAAAAAAATCAACGAACTCGCAAAGTCGATTAAGCGAAAGTACTTGGCTCTAAAGCTTGGTAAAACCGAGGAAGATGAGGCACTTCAGAAAGTGTTTAAACCCATTGTAACACCGTTAAAGGAAATAGCCAGCACATCACTCAAATTAAATGAAAGAATTGACAAGTTTAAAAACATTCCCTTCGTTAAGAAAGAGGAGGAGAAGGAATTGAAGGTAGAAGAAAAACCGTCTACATTCGACCAGACAGCCTTTTTACCATTGGAAGACGTAGCGTCGTCTTCGCCATCTAGAAGTGATGATGATGATGATGAGGATGATGAAGAGGAACCAGAAACTCAGCCGGCAGATATAACTCAAGAAGCGTTGGAAGAATATTTAGATCAATATCCCGCAATATCTCAAAAGTACGTAACGGAGCATTGGGTTGACAGCGATGTAATTGATAAGAATTATGGACCAGTATACGATTTCTCAACCTCATCGTGGTTACTCGGAAGCAAACGTATCAATTTTAACATTAGTACTGGTAATATAATAATCGATGGAGAGCAATTCAAAGGAACACCAGGATTGTACCAATTGATTTTCTATCATAACCCGTCTTTCAATGAAGAGGATAAGAAATCTTATAAAAATATTCTTCAAATGACTAATGCACACAAAGACAAAGCAGGACGTTTAAAGAGCTCCAGTTCGTTCAAGTATAGAGAAATTATTAGACCGCTATTCATTAAAGGATCGCGTAAAACTACTGGCAGAGGCTTAGTATCTAACAAGTTAACTTACAATACAATACCGATGGAATATATTTACTGGGATGATCCCAACGAACTTGTCGATCGTCTAAGACTATTGGTAGCCTCTCAGAACGCTGGAAATACATCTCACGATAACGAAATTGTAGCAATTATCGAGGAGCTAAAAGAGGCTAACATAATATCATAGGTTGTCATCATTGTCCTTTTTCTGTCAGCGTTGTCCTTTTTTCTGTCATCTTTGTCATTTTTACGTCATCGTTATACGTTTTTCTGTCTCATTTTTGTCACGTTTTACATCGCACACATTCTACGTAGACCAAATACTATAAAGCTGCATATCAAACAATTTTCAGTCATTCTACACGATGAGTCTCGATAAATTTGGACGTAGCTCTCATCGTCATCATCATCAAGATTTTAACGAACCTTACATACCTCATACAATTGGATTTTCATTTACTCCCGACGGAAACGTTAATATTGGTAATTTGAGGATATGTTACGTGAAACAGCCCATTCAAGCTACTGATGCCACCAATAAAGAATATGTGGATGCAATACATGATACTTTAAAGCAACTCCAACACAATGATTCCAGCAGCCTACTCAAGTCCATGAGAAACTTGGAAAAACGTCATGAAAGTGATATTAAAAGAATTACAGAGGAAAATTCAGTTACACAAAGATTTGGAAACTAGTATTAAAGCGGAAAAAAATATTGTACTTAGTATGACTACAGATATACTCCATGTGCTTAATACAGAAGGCAAACGGCTTGGAGATGCTATTAGCCGACTGAGTAAGAAGCAAGAGGGGGATGTCGAAGATATTAAAAAAATGATTGACACACTAGAGCAGCACATACTCAAAACTATTAATAAAAAACCCATTTAAGAGTATATTACATCGGGAATTGGTGGTTACAGATCAGTTCAAAATGTCTGCGATGCGAATCAAACATTCCAAGGAAAAAATTCAACTGGTAAATGAGCTTCATAAGCCTATGAGAAAAAACTATGTTCGCAGACGTACGATTATTAAGGGGCTTGATGACCTTTGGCAAATGGACTTGGCCGAAATGGGGAACTACGCTAAAGTGAATAGAAATTTTAAGTACATTTTAGTAGTATCGACTGCTTCTCGAAATTCATATGGACTAGACCTGTAAAAAGAAAGATTGGCGACGAGGTGACAAAGACGTTCCAGGACATTCTAGAAACAAGTAAACGAACGTGTAAAAATTTACAATCTGATCAGGGTACAGAATTCTTCAATCAAAAATTTCAACAGCTCTTCAAGAAACACGATATTAATCATTACAATACGTACAGCGTGAAAAAGGCTGCTATTGCAGAACGAGTGATAAGAACTTTGAAATCAAAGCTGTACAAGTACTTTAGCCTAAGCGGTACATATAAGTGGATAGACGTTTTACAGGAAATTACTAATTCCTACAACGAAACCCGACATCGTACCACCGGATACAAACCGTCTCGAGTAAATAAGTCCAACGAGAAGAGAATTTTAAAGTCTGCATACAATCATATTAAGATAAGCAGCCCGCAGATATTCAAAGTGGGTGACGTTGTGCGCATCAGCAAGAATAAGCACGTCTTCGATAAGGGATACACACCTAATTGGACGACCGAACTATTTAAAATTGCGTCGGTTAAACTTACGAATCCAACGACATATATCTTGGAAGATATACAGGGGCATCCTATAAGAGGCGCCTTCTATACAGAGGAACTACAGAAAACCTCTAATCCCGACATCTATCTCGTCGAGAAGGTATTAAGGAGAAGGGGGAGGAAAGTTTTCGTTAAATGGCTGAGATTTGATAAAAAACATAATAGCTGGATCGCGAAAACTAACGTCATTTAGTCTGATCTAGTTCGTCGTCGAGCGAGCAAGTTGTACGTCTTCAAAATAAAAGTGAAATTTTTAAGTAAAAATGTCCTATGTAAGTGTGGATGATGCTTACAGCAGCAGCAGCACTAGCAGCAGCAATAGTGATATGAAGGTCGCCGATGAAATTATCGAAAAATCTAATAAACAGTATATGAAAGCTTTGGATGAAATTATCGAAAAATATGAAGAGGCTGCACGATGGGAACAGAATTATTTACTAAATAGTGCTTTCTCTCTAAATGACTATATTCAAATCCAGTGTGGTTTAAGTCCGGCTAGATCTTTTAGCGCTGCAATAATTATGCGAAATTATGTCACTGGTTCCAAAATATCGTTTTCTACCTATGAATGGCACACTCTCCTGGACCTACTACAACGTTTGAAAACAGATTTCTTCCAAGCTCCCATACAAGGTTGGCCAGATGAGTATGACCCTGTGACTCATCGCTGTGGGGACCCAATTGGTCTACGAAGATACTAAAAGCTTACATATCACCAAATATAAAATGTACATCGAACTTTTTATATTCGAAGTTGATAAACTGTTAAAGCTTGATACTTGTGTACTTTCTCATAGAATAAGTATGTTAAATTCATTAGAATTTTGTGCTTACTATTATCATGTCTTAGCTATTATAAGTGATGCGATAAATTCCCATAAAATTAGTTTCAATTTTGAAGAAATTATTAATAGCTTTTGTGATGTGACTAATTATAGTATATTAAGTAATGCTCTACGTGAATATCTTTACTTTTATAAAACTAATGTTTTGTCCGATATATATAATAAAATGTAATGTTAAGAGTATTGCCTTTTTTTTTCCCCTACACATCACATTTATATCATGTTTATGTCACATTTATGTCACATTTATGTCACGTTTATGTCACGTTTATGTCACATTTATGTCACGTTTATGTCACGTTTATGTCACATTTATGTCACATTTTTGTCACATTTATGTCACATTTATGTCACGTTTATGTCACATTTATGTCAGAATTTCCCGCCTAATTTTAAATCAGTTTGAATTTATCACCACTTCTACCAATTTGAATTTACCGCCTAATTTTAATATTCTACCAATTTGAATTTCCCGCCTAATTTTAAAACAGTTTGAATTTACCTCCACTTCTACCAATTTGAATTTTCCGCCTAATTTTAAATCAGTTTGAATTTACCGCCTAATTTTCCATTTGAATTTCCCACCACTTGGACTAATTTTAAATATTCCTCCAGTTTGAATTTCCCGCCTAATTTTAAATCTCACCAGATTGAATTTCTCGCTTAATTTTAAATATCGTACCAGTTTGAATTTCCCGCCTAATTTTAAATATTCTACCAATTTTAATTTGCCGTCACTTCTGTCACAAAGGTCCGTGGTTCGATTCCCAGCGCTACCAGTTTTTTTTTCATATATATTTATAATTATTTATTATCATCTGTAAAATTTTAAATATTTAATATCATTGTTATAGCTCAAACTGCTTGGCGGGGGGACGCCTTCAAGCGCTCTCTGATTCATATATTACGCAGTTACTGTAAGCTTTTGTTAATAGTCATAGCGGTCTCGTGGTAACGCGTTTGCTTTGCATGCGAGAGGTCCCGGGTTCAAATCGCACACTGAGTAAAGTTTTTTTTTTCATTTAAATAACAACGTCACGTGATAGGTCTTGAAGAGGAACCAATCAAATCAGTTTTCAAATTTTAGTTATTAGCAAAAAACTGTATGTGTGTGACGTCACTATAACGCTACCGCTGCAGATCTTTAGTTTACTGCGCATGTTTTTTCTGTTAGGTTAGGTTGTTATTACGCATGTTTCTTTTTCTGTAACCTACTGCGCATGTTTTTTCTAATATGTTAGGTCCCCACTGCGCATGTTTTTTTCTGTTAGGTTAGGTCGCTACTACGCATGTTTTTTCTGTTAGTTTAGATCCTCTTTCCTTAGTTTGAATATTCCATCAGCTTGAATTTAGGTCGCTACTGCCCATGTTTTTTCTGTTAGGTTAGTTTGAATTTCCCGTCACTTTTCAATTTGCCTCTGATATTACGCAGTTACTGTAACCTTTCTGTAATAGTCATAGTGGTCTCGTGGTACCGCGTCTGCATTGCAGGCGAGAGGTCCCGGGTTCAAATCGCACACAGAGTAAAGTTTTTTTTTTCATTTAAATAAATTGGCCACAAATAATGCTGGATTCTCCAATACAATAGAGCATGCGCAGATTTGAATTTACCGAGATTTGGAACTTGCACAGAAACAGATTTGAATTTAGGTTAGGCGCATGTTTTTTCTAATAGGTTAGGTCCCTACTGCACATGTTTTTTTCTGTTAGGTTAGATCCTTATTTCTTGGTTTGAATTTCCCGCCTAATTTTAAATATCCCGCCAGTTTGAACTTAGGTTAGGTCGCTACTGTCAAATTTCAATTTGAACGCATCTCTGATTGGTCGAGGGGCGCGAGGGGCGGGGCCTAAAAGGAAAGTGGAGGGGGGTCGCCAATCCGTCCCAATACCTACTCAGGAGAAACGCCATCCTGGACTTGCTTCGTAAACTCCCACCCTCTTAGATCGAACTTAGCTTCGTTCATAACTACAACGGCTTCTTCAATAAATTTTGCTTAAAGTGACCAGATCTGGAACGTTAGTAACGCAATTATCCACATAAAACGCTTTGGACAATTTCAAAATAGTTTCCTTGGAATATTGTGTCATTCCACTGTCACTCTCTTTCAGAGTCTTAGAGAGGTGGTGCTCTATCGTAGCTTCCAATAAGAACGGACTACTGTTGACTTCAAATACCACACGTCTGTGGCGAAAAATCTTCTCTTTGCCGTCTATATCTATCCAAAGGATACGCAAAAAATTGACATCGGCCTGATGAAGACTAATTTACAAAAAGGCATTTCTTATGTCCGATATCACCAATTTCATTTAATCTAAATCGCAATAAAATAGTCGGAATTAATTCAATTAAGTTAGGTCCTTTCTCCAAACACTGATTTAACGAAGGTTTCCCTTTCTCCCTGACTGAAGCGTCAAAAACTGGCCGAACTCTTGTGGTGCTGCCTTCTTTCACTACAGGTCGGTGTGGTAAATAATGTACCTCAATAGTAGCAGGCACCTCCTCAAAAACTTCTTCAATAATGCCCTCTTCAAGCCACTCTTTAAAAACCTGGTCATATTCCTTCAAAAGATTACCACTCTCCAATTTACCCAAAGTATTCAGTAACCTTTTCTTAGCAAGGTGGTAGGCACTTGTCAAAGGTGGATAGCCCTCAATCCAGGGCAATTTCACTACGTAACGTCCTTCTTCATTGACTCTCACCGTCTGTAAGAACAACTCTTTTGCAGCCATGGCTAGTTCATCTTGGCTTTTCCTGTCAATAGGATCCTTGATTCCAAGTACATCCAATTCCCAGAGTTGAGGAATGTTTGCTTCTTTTACAAGAAGGATGATGTCGGTCATTGCAGTACTATATGGTTTTTCGAGAGGTATTTTGCCCATCAGCACCCATCCTAACAAGGTTTCCGCTACCACTAATCCACAAGAAAGTACAAACCTCCGACCAGTATATAATTTCCCAACTACATCGGCACCAATTAAAATTTCAATTTTTTCAGAGCTAGCCGAACCATACCACTTATCAGACAACTCAATCCCCCAATTATCTAACTCAGTTGACCAGGGACCATATAACAACTGAAGGAATTTCACTGCAAATAACTGGCTAAGCTAAAGCCTCCATAACAAAACTAAATTTACCATTGGCAATTTTTATATCATAACATTCATGACAACGCTCAGACAAAGTACCTCCAAACAGACAATGTACTAACCTATCTTGACGCTTTGACTTGAATTCCTAGTCTCACTCTCAGGGTTTGCATAAAAACATGAGCGGTAGCATTATTCGTGCAACTGACAACTTCACTCGAAACTTGACAGGTATCTGACTTTGTAGATTCCTGTAGGTCCTGTTTGTAGGAAAGCTGTCCACACGTTGCCTCGCCCGGCTGCCAGGCACCGTTGCCTGGATTAATTATTCGATCTTGTGATGCTGCATCTTTGTCCTTACCCTGCACTAGATCATTGTAGCGATGATTAACCTCCAGGAACTTCTTCTGGTACGATTCGGTAGCCTCCATTTCTGCTAGTAAGTCTTCCTCCGAAACATCCTGTTCCAATAAGTAATCATAAATCTCACCACCGGATAATTTTAAGCTATCAAATTTTTCCTGAAGAATGTCCCAACACATTTTAGCATCCGACATCTTTAGCTCCTCACTCGTGCTCATCAACGTACTAAGTTCGTTCACCTTTTTTGTGAAAACAGCACGGAGAACTTTACGATGCTTCTTCTTTTATTCCATTTTTCACAAGAAAAAATACCACACGTTTGCCTAATACCAGGGCAGCCCGGGGTTACTTCTAGGAAAACGATTGATTAACAGTTCAAAACACTTCCACACAAATTGTCTCAATGGAGCCACACGTTTGCCTAAAACTAAGGTAGCCCGTTGTCAAAAAGATATCTTGAAAACAGTGATAAATCCGAGCTTTATTAAACTTCCCGGGTCCTGTCACGGTCGCCAGAAAATATGTCACGTCCCACAAAACTACCCTTTCTGTAAACTAATGACTGGTTCGAGTAAAAATCCTTTCCTTTTTTAAGAAGTTTTCCTTTAATATATTTTACAGAAGTGTTTTGACAACAAATTTTTCTTTTTTTTCAACATAATATAATATCATATTACCTATTCCAAGCCAACTCAATATACACTGATATTAAAGTACAAAATTTACATAACAGGCAACACAATATACACTTAAATTAAATTTATCGTGTGGCTCCAACAGTAATGGTAATGATACTGATGGTGATGGTGTTGGTGAAGCTGACGCTGACGCTGACGGTGACGGTGACGGTGACGATGACGATGACGATGACGATGACGATGACGATGACGATGACGATGACGATGAGGATGATAATGATGAGGACAACAACGACAACGAAAACGACATCGACCCCGACAACGGCAATGACAACGACAACGACAACCACAACACCAACAACAACAATAACACAGGGTAATTTTTATGAATAATAAGGAAAGAAACGTGCAGTGCAGTGCATGACAGGGAAGAAGCTCGAATTATTGCTAGAAAGCTAATAGGAGGAGTTTTAGGCCAGGAAATAGATGACTTGAGGAAGCTTCAAAAAGGGTACCAAGAGAAGAGTCAAAGAAAGAACCTGTAATGGATAACTTGGAAACCATCGTAAAATATTTAAGGGTGAGTATTGGCTATTCAGAGGAGGAAAAGATGAAAATAATATATTTTAATCAAAAGTGCCGTTTAAAGGGGGAAGATGAGTTCACTGGTACAGTGGATAAGGTACGTTTTTACATAAGAGAAGTAACAAGAAAGGCATTAATAAGGAAAGCAACGTCAATAATAATATCGCATAACCACCCAGAAGGAAGGTTAAAGCCATCTGATGAGGATCAAGCTATAACTGAAGGCTTGACTGAAGCTTGTCAGATTATAGGGATTAGGTTACTGGATCACATTGTCATCACAAGTGTTGGGTATTTTAGTTTTAAAGAGCAAGGACTATCAAGATAAACTTAAGAGTGATTATGAGAAAACTGTAAAAGAATACACTATAGACTTCACTGAGTGTCGGTATTACACATAATCAAAATGGTACTTTAAATTCGATAGACACCAACACCAACACCAACAGCACGAGCACGAACATGAGCACGAGCACGCGCACGAGAACGCGCACAAGCACGCGCACGAGCACGCGCACAAGCACGCGCACGAGCACGAGCACGCGCACGGGCATGAGCAAGGGCAAGGGCCATGACCATGACCATGACCATGGCCATGACAATGACAATGACAATAATGATAATCAAGAAAATCTTAATAATCATAAAACTAATCATAATGTTAAGAAAGTACTTATCACCTGATGACAGGTAAAGGGTCCAGCCGCCTAGACGATCGAACCAGACCCATAAATAGCAATATAAGTGTGTGAACTGTTATTCTTAGCGAAAGTGTTGGTTTTAAGGTAAATATTCATTACTATTTTATTATATTTAGTTATTTGTTGGAGATAGATGCTTGCCAGTTAAGTTATATGTTTAATTGCAATTTAAATAATAAATTGTATAATAAAGTATTAAAGTGCTTCAATACATCTCAGAAGAGGGATTGGTAACCGTGAGATTTTCAAATAAGTGAAAAGGTGTATAAATAACTAGTTTGTGTGAAAATGGCTTCATCTTTTAATGAAGAAGAACAGGCGATCGAAACTTCTGAGCTATACCAACGTCTGCTCGAAGAACAAATCGAGAGGAAAAGAAATGATGCAATTCAAAGGTCCTTTCGTGAAATATCTTTAAATCCGGAAAAAGATGCCGATGGATAGAGTGAGCCGGTGGGACCGACCATTGTGACATGCAGTGTTATTGGAAGAATTGGTTACTTGTCATAAAGAGCCTAATTATATGCCCATTGCGAAATGAGCGTTAGCGCAGCAGTGCCAGTTAGAAAGTGCGGTGATAATAGCTCTTTTCCAACAAGGCACCTGACTATTTTGAAACCTGTCCGAAGCCGTCAGTCAGTTTAATATTAGATACAACTCCGCTGCAGTAAGTCGGTGAACGATTTGGCTATCCACTTGGGACAGGTTTCCAACCAGTCAGGTGCCGTGTTGGAAGAGCTAATTTCGTGCATTATACGGGAGCTACCGAGAGTTGCAAGAAAAACGCGCTTGCTTTTCAATGTGACAAGCCCGATGAGTTGTGTGCAGATTTTATTGCACCGATGGACAATTACCAGACTCCCTCGTCCAGTATTTTTGCTAAAATCCCTCGCGCCAAGGAACAGTCAAAATCGAGACATCGAGAGCAATTGAACACACATCATAGTGTCCGTTGTTACAATTGCGAAAAAATTGAGCTTGTTTCGCGTGAATGCCAGCGTCGCGATATTCTATATTCCAAATGTAACGAAAGAGGACACATTAGTACAGCTTGCAGTTATAATAAGGACACAGACAAAAAAACATAAATCAGTGAAAAATTTGAAGACAGTGATTGGCTGCAAGGTGGTCAACGACCTTTAAAAAAGTTTGTAAAATTAGTGGCAACAACATAGTTGGATTTATCGACACTGGCAGTGAAGTTAACATAATTGCTGCAAGTGTTGCTTCGGAATTAGTCCTGCATCTTGAAAGTGAACAGGCAGGAATTCGGAGGTAGTCAAATTTTATGTGACTTTCTCGTCAAATTTCGACTATTTGTCGACAATGTGTTTGTCGATACGTCTGCCGTGGTATGTGAAATGTTTATTGATGAAGTTGATTTGATCGTGGGACAGTCGGTGTTAAACAAGGATGAAGTATCTTTGGTAGTCAAGGACGATGTTCCGAGAAGCATTGCGGAGAATTTGCGCAAATATTTGCAAAGTATTTCACTCAATGAAGTTGAAGAACGGCTACGAATGATTTTAAATGGGGACGTAGCGATATCGGCTGGCGGTGTGAAGTTAGTGTCTGTGGTGATTGAAGGAGTACCTGAAGGAACGTGTGTATACCAGGAGGGCAAGTGTCATCCATTGGGAGAATCAATTTTACAGAATCCTGCTAAAGTAAATTGTGTCAATTTATCGTTTCGAAAAGGGCAGTTACTGGCCTGAGGTGAAAAATGCTCGCAGATATCAGCAGATGAGGAGAAAGACACTACTATAATTTTAAGTAAAGATAATCTTGATGAATCATTGAACTCGGATCCACTGGAGAAGTTGAGTATATTGTTAGAAAATACACTTTTGCAGTGAGTAAATATGATGTTGCATGTGACACTACTATAATTTTGAGTAAAGATAATGTTGATGAGTCATTGAACTCGGATGCACTGGAGAAGTTGAGTATATTGTTAGATAAGTGGAGCCACTGTTTTGCTAATACTACAAGACAGTTGGGTGTTGCGAGAGCTGTAGTAATGTCAGCAGGGATCATTCGTGAATCGAGTTCAGAGTTTGCTAGGTCCGTAATTTTGGTAGGTGATTATCGAGCTTTAAGTAAACAAACTGTTAAAGATGTTTTTCCGACAACACACACATTACACACAACATTGAACAAAAATTAAATTGCTTAGCTGATCAAAAATATTTTGTTAGTTTAGGTTGCAGTGAGGGATTTCATCAAATACCTGTTGTACCCGATTCAATATCTAAAACAGTTTTCATAACTACTGATGGACATTATGAATATTTAAGGGCTCCTTATGGACTGATGAATTGTCCTTCTGTTTTTCAAAGGTAGCTTAAAACACAAAAACATTCTCGTGTACATGGACGATATTTCAATAATCAAAAACTGTTGAAGAAGAATTGCAATTATTAGAACAGACATTGGATCGTTTAACCGAGTTTAATCTTAAACTTAATTTTGAAAAATGTTGTAGACCTGTCTTAACGCCATTAAGTGTCAATTTGGAAATCGAAATCCATACGGACGTTAACATTAGAGGATTAGGGAGTATATTAATTCAGAAACAAACAAACGGTGACAAAAAGCCGTAGCTTATTTTATTAGAGTAACAACAAATACGGAAAAAGTAGTAGTTATGAACTGGAAACAATGGCAGTCATTGTGTCATTAAAACGTTTTCGAGTTTACTTACTGGGTAACTATTTTGGTATTAAACATCCTGGTATTAAAAAGTGTGACACATTCATTAAGAGAAAGTTTTGGTTTGCTAGATTTATAAAAAATATGATTTTGTTTGTTTAAATTGTGCTTAGAACAAAATAAATACTAGTAAAGCGGAAGGGATACTATACCCTATTAACAAATGTAGCACGCACATGGAGACCGTTCACATCGAAAATGTGGGTCCTTTTCCTAAAAGTTTAACCACTCATATGTACATACTCACAATGATTGATGCGTTTACTAAATATTTTGTAATAGTGCTTTGTAAGAAGTTAGGTTCCAGAGAATACATAAAACATCTACATCAAATATTTGAAGTTTTTCTTGGAAAACGCGTAATTTCAGACAGGGGAGCGGCCTATACTAGCCGAAGCTTTCTGAATTTGTAAACGGAAAACAAATCAAATGTTTTAAACGCTGTTACTACACCTCGAGCTTACGAACAGGTAGAGCGATTTCACAGAACATTTATTAATGCTATCAGACCTTCAAAGAAATCAAGTCAAAGAAAAACAGTGGGATGAGAAAATTGTTAACGTAGTCTGAAGTTTAAATAATACGATACATTCTAGTGCAAATCGCACTGCATTTGAATGAATGTAGTTATAAAGGGCATTTTTCAATAATTTAGAGTTCAGTCAAGGAGACAGGCTGCTGCGGCGGAAATGGAAAAGATAGCAATTCAAATGAAAGACAGGTACAATAAAAGACACAGAGCTCCAAGAAATTATGCAAAGGGTGACTTAGTGTTGTGGAAAGATTCGATACCTTGTAGACAGGCTGGAATTAGTAGAAAGCTCAATTCACGTTACTCTGCTCCGTATATAATTATAAAAGTGTTAGGCAACGACAGATACAAAATTCGGAGTATCAAAGGGTTAAGAGGATATAGAAAGTTTGAAATAGTTGTAGCTGCCGATGATTTACAGCGATATTGTAGTGCTTCAGGTGCATCCAGTACCGAGTCGAATAGTACCGACGATGATAATGTAGATTTTGTTGAGTAATCAGTGCATGAAATGTATGATGTTTAAAAAAAAGTAAATGGTGAAGCATCATGAATTCTGATGTTTTTTTTAGCCAAATAAATTAAGTTGGCAGGTTGCTGTTGGAGAAGTAAGTATTGTAGCAAGTTGCTCCTTGAGTTAACAGATTGCTGCCGGAGAAGTGAGTTTTGTAGCAGGTTGCTGTTTGAGTTAGCAGATTGCTGCCGGAGAAATGAGTTTGTAGCAGGTTGCTGCTTGAGTTGGCAGATTGCTGCCGGAGAAGTGAGTTTGTAGCAGGTTGCTGCTTGAATTGACAGATTGTTGTCGGGGAGATGAGTTTTGCAATAAGTATTGTGTAAGTTGGCAGGTTGCTGTTGGAGAGATGATTTTTTTTGTAGCAGGTTGCTGCTTGAGTTGGCAGATTGCTACCGGATGGAAAACTGTTATATTGCAACTTACTTCTTGAGTTGGTTGGCAGATTGCTGCCAGATAAATATTGGTTTCAGTGTGCTAATCTTATGTTCGCGTGTGTTGGCTTTCATGTTCTGGCCAAGCACGGAAGTCTGCATATATGATCAAACCGTTGCACTGGTGTTTTGTTATAAAAGAGCTTTCAGAATTCGTTAGTGTATTAACCGAAGTTGAAATACAATCGATGCTGTAGTAAATTTTAATTGCAGATAAAATAAATACTACCTTTGCGAGGGCGGGAAGGAGCGTTCATTTCCATGACCACCGCTACCACTGTTGCCATATGTTGCTGTCTTAATAAAGTGCTTTGCGATCTTAATACTGAAGTAAAATCTCTTCGCTAACTCGCTTATTTCTGGTAGATGTTTTTAAACTATAACTAAATTAAAGGTTTACCATTTTGTAGAACATTAAAATAGACTTCTAACAACTTTTTTCAGTAGAGCCGAACAATCAAATTTTCGATACTCGGCTGTATTTGACAATTGTGTTTTTCCTTACATCGCGCTTCTAAAACAACGATTTTACTTATGTTCATATTTTTTTACAACTTCTATAAAAATTACAGCGCTTATAATGGTAGTTCCAAAGTCGACACCAGTAAATTTGTGTACTTCAGTAAAAACTTCAGTATGCGGCTATATTAATTATTGAAAATATATAGCTATGTCCAGGCAAATGTACTCAACATTATAAAAATGTTTTTTTAAGTTTACTTTGCTAGGTTTCAAGAAATTGATTTTTAATGTACGACGTGTAAATAACTAAACTTTTACGTGTGGTGAGAAATATGTTTTCATACATAAGACAGTGCATCAATTCGGCGAAATATCTATATTTTACATAAAGACAAAAAATGATTTTTAATATATATATATATATATATTATCATTGTATATATATATATATATATATATATATATATATATATATATATATATATATATATATATATATATATATATATATATATATATATATTATCATTGTATTAGATATATTTATGATATCGCCCTCTTTAAAATTAGAAAGGTTTGTGACAGGTAACTTTTTATTTAAAACAAAATTTATTATTTTTTTTTAATGTGGAATTTTCATGTTTAATTTGCGGAAATGCCTTGGGTTTGTCGAAATTTAAAATCCTAAAAAACAACAGACAAAAGTTTATCGAATATAATAAAGACAGTTTAGTCAAAAAAAGATGAAAATTCAAGACGAATTCTA
This sequence comes from Monochamus alternatus, assembly GCA_037114965.1. NCBI lineage: Eukaryota > Metazoa > Arthropoda > Insecta > Coleoptera > Cerambycidae > Monochamus > Monochamus alternatus. Next base: position 43,175,718 of record CM073428.1, on the reverse strand, counting down.
AATAATATAAGCAAAATATATTATGGAGCAATAAATATTAAAAATGTCAGAGGCTTGTCGAAGCTCAAATTGGTGAAATAAATATTACATCTAAATTAAAATTTAAATCACCTGTTTCACCAAACACTAAAACCAGTGCCAGAACTGCCACACACATTGCAAATACCCACAAGTAGAGGCACTTGCGATATGTGTGACAGGACAGGAGATATTGGTACTCGCCAGGCAGTCCTGTCGTACTTGCTTTTGCCAATCATTGGTCTACTGTCGGTAAATTTGCTCAAGCCAAAGGAAATATATATTCGTTCAACTTCGTGAATGAACCTGTTAAGATGTGATTTTCTAGCGACATCCAGCGTTCGCGGTCCGCCGCAGCATCCAACCGTGGATCACTTGGACAATAGATTTCAATGGCAATGATTTCCTAGACGCAGCACGTCTCGACTATGCAACGGCCGACCGTTGACGGCTACTGCTCGACTGCTCAAAAACATGTCGGGATGCGGACGCCAACCACAGCACTATTTAATGTATGCGCAATAATATAAAAGTAACCTTATTTGTGCATATATTTTTTTAAATTAATATCTAGAGTAAAGCAACCGAAATGAAAATAACCACAGACTCTATTCAATAATTATCTAAAAAAAATAATCTAATTTACTAACCTGCTAATGAAATGGAATTGTTCATTAGCATATCTAGATGTTTGGTATCAGAGAACATATATATGACTTCATTGATAGGAATTGTAGGAGATTTGATTTATATTAGCTTAAAATACCTTTCTAAAACAGTAAAAAACTCCACAAGAAACATTTATTAAAAAAATATTAGGATTAAAGTCTTCCTATTGGATTGCAACTTTAAATGAAATAGTAAGAAAAAAATTCAATAAAATAAAAGCTGTACCTACTGTTTGCAGAAATTAAGATGTTTTAGTCCTAGTTCCAATGAAAATAATATTTGGAAAATAACAATTAATTTCTAAAATTAACTAGATACATTTTTGTCAAGACAGCTATGATTAAAACAAATGAAATATTCATAGGCGTATATTTTCTTTTTAAAACTCGTCTAAACCCCATATCTATGCCCATGTGATTGATAATGGGCAAATTTATTCATCAGTTTGTGCTCTTTTCAATAAGTTTTCAATAATATAAATTAAAAAATATACATATATTTTTATTTATATTTTGAAATTTTATATTATAAAACCAAAAAAAAAACATAAACAAGAATAAAGTTTTAAGAGAAATTGAGGAAAAAAGTAGGTATCCTTTTTCATGTACTATCGATTCCAAAATTTAAAACTGATACACCCTGTATTTTATAAATAAATAGATTGTATACTTCAGATTGTATACAATACACCGAATTCAAATGTAAACAATTGGTGAACTTTTAAGTATATTCTCCATATTTTTTTATGAATCTATTGAATGTTAAAACACGTGTTAAAACAAGTGAACGCAAACTATATCTTATATATATTTTAGAGAAAAAAAATAAATCGGTAGGTACACACAACTTTTATACTTAGTTTCAATGAAATATTAACTAATTCCTATAGAATATTAAATTGACTTTTTAGAGAATTCTTTTTTAAATCATATATTTTATATGTCCACTGTATCAAACCCATATAAGAAAGTAAAATACAAATAAATTAATATCTGCAAAATTATTATTAAGGACAATGGTGTTATACAATCTTACATTTTTAAATTATATTGTTTGCAAAAATTACATTTTGGGTTAAAAAATGCTATTAGTAGTTTTATTTGCTTGATCTTTATATGGAAAATATTACACTTATTTCCAGCCATTATTATTGTCAATGTATTCTAATGTAATTTTTAACAATAATTGAAAGAACAACTAAAATTTTAATTTTTAACGAGTGCACATAAACAGTACAAAACAAACTGACATAAAGAGATCTGCCACTGTGTGAAAAAAATTCTTTAAAAACAGTTGAATGCACGTTCTAGTCACATCTTAGACGCTGGTCTCCAATAAACACCGTAGACCACGGACACTGCGGGCAGCATCATGGTGTACTCAGCGTTCTTATCCTACAATTAAAATGTATAAGCCACGTGCCGTAATTGAACGTTGCGTCGCCTTCAGCGTTAAAGCGATACCACATCTTTACATTTCGTATACAGTTAATACAAATTAAAAACATTCTAACTACCTATACGTAACTAAAAACATCAAAGGAATGTAATTTGTATATTTTGCGAAAATATAATTTTATCTATCTATACAGAATGCATATTTAACCCACTAGACAAATTTAAAGACATCTACAAAGATTATCTGTTTAAACTTTTTTCGTATCACAGTGTCTGAGATAAGGGCAAAGGAATTTTTTTTGGACACGTTGTATATGTATGTATTCGTCGTTTCGATATTTGCTTCGTGGACATTTGTAGAAATAATACAATCGGAGATACAATTTTGGACTTATACAGAAAGAAAAATTAAAAAATCAATGAATAAAATTTGAATAATCTACGTTTTCCGAAATTTATATTTTCTTATTATTATTATGATTAATTATTCTAACAAAATTTAAAATTTTAAATAAATATTTATTTACGTTTGTGTCTATTGACTTATTTTTAATTACAATTTAATCGTAAATTATAAAAATATCAGTTGCCCCTGGTGTATAAAAATACTATTATTGTTATTTAATACTTTGTATTATTTATTATTTATCAGCAAAATTTACATTTGGCAACGCTTCTGAACTGGGCTCTGAAACCGACCCGCCTGTGGCGTGACCTACGAGCCAGTAGCTAAACTTACTCTAAATTGTATAATAAAGTATTAAAGTGCTTCACTGCAATAATAATCATAATCATAATAATCATAATCATTAGTTTGATATTTCTACGGAAAACGTCTATTTAAAATTACCGGCACATAACAGTTATCAAACAGATATTGAATAGAGATGCTGATAATTGTGCAGTTGAGTAACACACGACAACACCTATCTTTACTTGCTTAATTCGTTTTGATATAATTTAATAGTAACAAGTTTTTTTTTTAGTGAAAATCAGTACTGTTTCCAATGTAAGTGTTTTTTGTTAGTATCCTGGAGTGGCCAACTCAGGAAGTGCTTTTTTATCGTTAATAATCGCCGTGTAGTTAACAACTGATTGAATCTTATCAGTGGTTTTTAGTGGTTGGACTGTCTGCACAGAATATCAACTTTTTAGTCTTTATATTTTCTCAAACATGCCGGAGAAGAATGTTTGTAGCTGTTGCCAAAAAACTGTTGTTAAGGGTCAAGCTGTATCCTGTTCAACTTGTAAGAATATTTTTTATCATGAATGTGTGGATTTAACAGTTGCTGGCGCTAAAGCTTTAAATACCAAAAATAAAAGGCTCCACTGGACATGTTCTGATTGTAAATCTCTGGGTAATGAGCTAAACCAATTGAAAATCTTAATTGTTGAGTTGCAAAAAGAGTTACGTGAACTCAAGGCCAGTACATCTAAACCGGATTTTAATGATTCCTTGAGGAAATACTTCAAGAACTCAATGAGCGACAGAATCGTAAACGCAATCTAGTGGTTTTTGGAATAGCTGAGCAAAATTCTAGCCTTCAGAAGGATGAGAGAATTGCTAATGAAAAATCTTCTGTTTGTAATCTACTAAATAAAATTTCCAACAATGTGTCTACTGATACTATCAACTTTCATCGCCTGGGTAGATATAATCCTGACAGAACTAATCCGCGACCTTTCAAAGCTGTTCTTAAGGATTCTGAAGAGGTTAGTGATGTAATAAAAAAGTTTTCAAACTTAAAGAAATCTAAAAATCAATTTAGAAATATCTCTCTCACTTTCGATAGAACTCCAAGACAGCTAAATCTGTATAAGAAAGTTAAGTCAGAGTTAATGGAGAGGAAAAATGCTGGTGCAACTAACATCCGAATTAAATATATAAATGGCTTACCAAATATTATTTCGGAAAACTAATATTGTCCAACAGTAACACTGACGTCTCTTGCTACTATCAAAATGTGAACGGATTAAATTCTAAAGTGGATATTTTCTATCCGAATATTAGTGATGTGCATTTTGATATCATTGCTCTAACTGAATCTGGTTTTAACGATAATGTGCTGTCTAGTGAATTCTTTCCTGAGGCGTATGCTGTCTACAGATGTGACAGGAATCTACAGGCGACTGGTTTATCGCGTGGTGGTGGTGTGGTGCTTGCCCTGAACCATTCTAGTTTTCGTGGTGTGGAAGTATTGGACTTATCTCAATTTAAATCTAACTTTAGTGATATTGACATTATTGGGTGCAAATGTCATCTTATTGCAACAGTATTTTTAATTTTTGTTATTTATATTCCACCTAATACACTTGTATCTATGTACAATTCATTTCTTGAGGAACTTGAGCTGTATTTTACCAAGTTTAGCAATTTATTGATCTTGGGTGATTTTAATATACCGCATTTATATGACAACGTTCAGGATCCTAAAGCTTCATTAATAAGAAACTTTATTCAATTTTTAAATTTTACACAATTTAACAATGTCAGTAATGATAATGATAGGATTTTGGATTTAGTATTATTTAGTCATAATTGTAAAGTATTTCATGAAGATTTCCCTCTTGTACCAGAAGATAGACATCATCCTGCTATATCTGTGCATACATCGTGGCAGCGATCTAGTGCAAGAAACTTTGCTTTTAATTCTGTTGATAAACGATATAATTTCAGTAAGGCTAATTTTCCAGCTTTGTATAACTGTCTGCTGTCGACTGATTGGTCATTTCTTGAAACCTGTGTTGATGTCGATTCAGCATGTGATGCTTTCTACCAGAAAATCTATTGCATATTTGATACGTTTGTACCGCTTTATCCCAATAATAGAAGTAAATCTAATTATCCAAAATGGTATACTAGTGAAATTATTTGTAATTTGAAACTAAAACAATATGAGCTCAAATTATATAAGAAACATGATTCAGATACAAATTTACAAAACTTCAAACGTCTTAGACAACATAGCAAGACATTAATCAATGCAGCTTACAAAGAATTCTTACGAAAAGCTGAAAATTCAATTTCACGTGACAGCAAAAACTTCTGGTCTTTCATACATAATAAAAAAGGTTGCACTCGTATACCAGGGGTTATACATTTAGACGATCTTGTAATCTCTGACCCTCAGTTAATAGTAGACAGTTTTAGTCGACATTTCGAAAGTGTTTTTCTTGGGCAAGAAGTGCACATAAACAGTACAAAACAAACTGACATAAAGAGATCTGCCACTGTGTGAAAAAAATTCTTTAAAAACAGTTGAATGCACGTTCTAGTCACATCTTAGACGCTGGTCTCCAATAAACACCGTAGACCACGGACACTGCGGGCAGCATCATGGTGTACTCAGCGTTCTTATCCTACAATTAAAATGTATAAGCCACGTGCCGTAATTGAACGTTGCGTCGCCTTCAGCGTTAAAGCGAGACCACATCTTTACATTTCGTATACAGTTAATACAAATTAAAAACATTCTAACTACCTATACGTAACTAAAAACATCAAAGGAATGTAATTTGTATATTTTGCGAAAATATAATTTTATCTATCTATACAGAATGCATATTTAACCCACTAGACAAATTTAAAGACATCTACAAAGATTATCTGTTTAAACTTTTTTCGTATCACAGTGTCTGAGATAAGGGCAAAGGAATTTTTTTTGGACACGTTGTATATGTATGTATTCGTCGTTTCGATATTTGCTTCGTGGACATTTGTAGAAATAATACAATCGGAGATACAATTTTGGACTTATACAGAAAGAAAAATTAAAAAATCAATGAATAAAATTTGAATAATCTACGTTTTCCGAAATTTATATTTTCTTATTATTATTATGATTAATTATTCTAACAAAATTTAAAATTTTAAATAAATATTTATTTACGTTTGTGTCTATTGACTTATTTTTAATTACAATTTAATCGTAAATTATAAAAATATCAGTTGCCCCTGGTGTATAAAAATACTATTATTGTTATTTAATACTTTGTATTATTTATTATTTATCAGCAAAATTTACATTTGGCAACGCTTCTGAACTGGGCTCTGAAACCGACCCGCCTGTGGCGTGACCTACGAGCCAGTAGCTAAACTTACTCTAAATTGTATAATAAAGTATTAAAGTGCTTCACTGCAATAATAATCATAATCATAATAATCATAATCATTAGTTTGATATTTCTACGGAAAACGTCTATTTAAAATTACCGGCACATAACAGTTATCAAACAGATATTGAATAGAGATGCTGATAATTGTGCAGTTGAGTAACACACGACAACACCTATCTTTACTTGCTTAATTCGTTTTGATATAATTTAATAGTAACAAGTTTTTTTTTTAGTGAAAATCAGTACTGTTTCCAATGTAAGTGTTTTTTGTTAGTATCCTGGAGTGGCCAACTCAGGAAGTGCTTTTTTATCGTTAATAATCGCCGTGTAGTTAACAACTGATTGAATCTTATCAGTGGTTTTTAGTGGTTGGACTGTCTGCACAGAATATCAACTTTTTAGTCTTTATATTTTCTCAAACATGCCGGAGAAGAATGTTTGTAGCTGTTGCCAAAAAACTGTTGTTAAGGGTCAAGCTGTATCCTGTTCAACTTGTAAGAATATTTTTTATCATGAATGTGTGGATTTAACAGTTGCTGGCGCTAAAGCTTTAAATACCAAAAATAAAAGGCTCCACTGGACATGTTCTGATTGTAAATCTCTGGGTAATGAGCTAAACCAATTGAAAATCTTAATTGTTGAGTTGCAAAAAGAGTTACGTGAACTCAAGGCCAGTACATCTAAACCGGATTTTAATGATTCCTTGAGGAAATACTTCAAGAACTCAATGAGCGACAGAATCGTAAACGCAATCTAGTGGTTTTTGGAATAGCTGAGCAAAATTCTAGCCTTCAGAAGGATGAGAGAATTGCTAATGAAAAATCTTCTGTTTGTAATCTACTAAATAAAATTTCCAACAATGTGTCTACTGATACTATCAACTTTCATCGCCTGGGTAGATATAATCCTGACAGAACTAATCCGCGACCTTTCAAAGCTGTTCTTAAGGATTCTGAAGAGGTTAGTGATGTAATAAAAAAGTTTTCAAACTTAAAGAAATCTAAAAATCAATTTAGAAATATCTCTCTCACTTTCGATAGAACTCCAAGACAGCTTAATCTGTATAAGAAAGTTAAGTCAGAGTTAATGGAGAGGAAAAATGCTGGTGCAACTAACATCCGAATTAAATATATAAATGGCTTACCAAATATTATTTCGGAAAACTAATATTGTCCAACAGTAACACTGACGTCTCTTGCTACTATCAAAATGTGAACGGATTAAATTCTAAAGTGGATATTTTCTATCCGAATATTAGTGATGTGCATTTTGATATCATTGCTCTAACTGAATCTGGTTTTAACGATAATGTGCTGTCTAGTGAATTCTTTCCTGAGGCGTATGCTGTCTACAGATGTGACAGGAATCTACAGGCGACTGGTTTATCGCGTGGTGGTGGTGTGGTGCTTGCCCTGAACCATTCTAGTTTTCGTGGTGTGGAAGTATTGGACTTATCTCAATTTAAATCTAACTTTAGTGATATTGACATTATTGGGTGCAAATGTCATCTTATTGCAACAGTATTTTTAATTTTTGTTATTTATATTCCACCTAATACACTTGTATCTATGTACAATTCATTTCTTGAGGAACTTGAGCTGTATTTTACCAAGTTTAGCAATTTATTGATCTTGGGTGATTTTAATATACCGCATTTATATGACAACGTTCAGGATCCTAAAGCTTCATTAATAAGAAACTTTATTCAATTTTTAAATTTTACACAATTTAACAATGTCAGTAATGATAATGATAGGATTTTGGATTTAGTATTATTTAGTCATAATTGTAAAGTATTTCATGAAGATTTCCCTCTTGTACCAGAAGATAGACATCATCCTGCTATATCTGTGCATACATCGTGGCAGCGATCTAGTGCAAGAAACTTTGCTTTTAATTCTGTTGATAAACGATATAATTTCAGTAAGGCTAATTTTCCAGCTTTGTATAACTGTCTGCTGTCGACTGATTGGTCATTTCTTGAAACCTGTGTTGATGTCGATTCAGCATGTGATGCTTTCTACCAGAAAATCTATTGCATATTTGATACGTTTGTACCGCTTTATCCCAATAATAGAAGTAAATCTAATTATCCAAAATGGTATACTAGTGAAATTATTTGTAATTTGAAACTAAAACAATATGAGCTCAAATTATATAAGAAACATGATTCAGATACAAATTTACAAAACTTCAAACGTCTTAGACAACATAGCAAGACATTAATCAATGCAGCTTACAAAGAATTCTTACGAAAAGCTGAAAATTCAATTTCACGTGACAGCAAAAACTTCTGGTCTTTCATACATAATAAAAAAGGTTGCACTCGTATACCAGGGGTTATACATTTAGACGATCTTGTAATCTCTGACCCTCAGTTAATAGTAGACAGTTTTAGTCGACATTTCGAAAGTGTTTTTCTTGGGCAAGATCTAATTGCCAATGATGACAGTATCATTAATCTGAAGAGGAAATAATATTGGCATTAAAACGTTTAAAGAGCAAACCGACTTGTGGCCCAGACCTTGTGCCTAGCTATCTGGTAAGGGATTGTGCTTATGTGCTGTGTTATCCACTTTGTATTTTATTCAATCTATCTCTAAAGAGTTCTAGATTCCCTTCTTTGTGGAAGAGGGCTAGTGTGTGCCCGATTTTGAAGTCGGGGGATCCTTCTGATGTAGCAAATTATCGTCCTATTACCATATTAAACAATTTTGCCAAGGTTTTTGAGATTTCACTGTACAACCCCATCTACTTTTCTGTAAAGAATTTACTTTCAATAAATCAACATGGTTTTATATCTCACAGATCCACCACCTCCAACCTGGTTTGTTTTACACAATATATTTCTAATATTCTAGATAACCATGGTCAAGTTGATGTACTGTGCACTGACTTCTCTAAAGCTTTTGATAGTATAGTCAGTTTTACTGCAAAAACTCAACACATTTGGCTTTAGTGATGAATTGCTTATATTTTTTGTTCCTACCTCCACAATAGGATGCAATATGTTACATTCAATGGCTTTAAATCTAAGACTTATGTCGCTACATCGGGGGTTCCTCAGGGTTCGAATTTGGGTCCGTTACTGTTTCTTCTATTCATTAATGACCTTCACAGTGTGTTGGATTGTGGGAAGCTTTTGTACGCTGATGACGTTAAAATTTTTACTTGCATTTCTTCAGCAGACCAGGCCCATAATCTTCAGGTAGACTTAAATAAACTTGTAGCTTGGTCTATTAATAACAAACTTAGCCTAAATGTTAATAAATGCAAAGTTGCCACCTACACTCGTAAATCCAATCCTGTTGTATATGATTACCATATTAATTTGCAATTACTTAGTCGTCACAGTTGTACAAAGGATTTGGGTATTATATTTGATAGTACTTTAAGCTTCTCGCAACATATTGAATATATTGTCAAGGGGGCCTCAAAAGCATTAGGATTTATTATTAGAAACAGTAAATCATTTAGAAACCCAAATACATTAAAATTATTATATTATGCTTTTGTAAGATCCAAGCTGGAATACTGTTCTTTAGTTTGGAATCCTTATTACACTTGTTATATCAATAATATTGAATCTGTCCAGAGAAAATTTCTTAAATATCTTTCATTTAAATGTGATGGTATTTATCCAGCACAAGATTTTGATGACAACTTATTAAGAATATTAAGATCTTCATTCTTTAAAAAAAAGGAGATTTATATACTCTATCAGATTTCTATACAATATCTTGCACAATTCAATTGACTCTCCATATATTTTATCACAACTTAATTTTTTGGTGCCACATCCTTCGATTAGATCTCATATGACGTTTTACTGCCAATCTGCTAGAACTAATCTCATGTTAAAGTCTCCTGTATACACTATGACATCGAATTTTAATTTATTATGTTATATTTGTGATGTTAATAATATCAGTTTAAACCAGCTGTTAAGGATTGCCCATGACGTGCAGTTATAATTTTTTCTCATACTTAGTTACTGAATTATTTTTATTACTTTTGACAACTACTTATTGTTGTGTTTTTTTTTATTGCTAGATCATGTTTTTAACAGTACTTTTTCATACTTTTATATTTTTTACTTGTCTTACCTATACATTAATTTTTTTTGTGTTAGACTAGTTTGGTTGTTTTAACTTTATTTTAGTAACTTTTATGTAATTGGGATTTTGTTCCTGTTGGACTATTAAATACTATTATTATTATTATTATTATTTTATATTATCTAAATATATAAATTTCGGAAACATTTAGACCAGCGGTTCTCATACTTTTTTCACGTGTCACTCATGTGTACTATACTCAGTTGAATACCTATCTGTAACAGTTCATTGTCATATCTCGTGTCAACGTTGTTCCATTCGCATTCTCCACGTACCATCTTAAGAAGATTACCACTCCAAATTTTGCATCATAATTTACTGAATAGGAAAGTTTACTCCAAGCATTATCAACAACAACTATAATAATAAGAGGATATACCATCTTTGTTTACTTCACCCAGATTCTTTGTCATCTATGGTTCCTCTCTTCCAGCATCTTCTATGGTCTTCCAAGTTACGGTATAAACTGCAACTGCATCAGTTTCTTGATGTCTATAAAATGTCGGTGCTACAAATGGTATGTTCATGGCAGTAAAGAGTCTCTCGCTGCCAGAATATCTGGATCCAGTAGCTATGTTATGCAAAAGAAGTTGTAATGAACCTATTTTATTTTGCTCACACTGTACTTTAATTCTTTGGCGCACGCTGTACTTGAAATTGCTTGGCGCACCGCGATTTTTGCACACGACACTACCCACCGTTTTGTATAAAAGTCGATGAAATCGCCTTCACTAGCAGTGCTTAGTAGGCTCTCTCCGCGGCACTCAACGTTCCTCTACCCCAGGGTGCTTAGCAGGTAACTTCCGCGGCACTCTACCTTCCTCTGGGTGTCCTGAGCGTTTAGCAGGTAATCTCCGCGGCGTTCCAGGTCTTGCCCGTATTCCGTCGACTCCGAGCGTTTAGCAGGCCCTCTCCGCGGCGCTCGAGGTCTTGCCCGTATTCCGTCGACTCCGAGTACTTAGCAGGTGTTACTCCGCGGTAGTCGACGTCGTCCCCGTGGTCTTCGACACTGGGTGTTTATCAGGCTCTTTCCGCGACACTCGGCGTCTGCATCGTATATTCCTTACCGTTCTATTTGTTATTTTGTAATTTTGTATTATTATTTTAGGATTTATTTTATTTATGTTGGGGAATTATTATTAGTATTATTTGTTTACAGGGTGACGTTTTATTTTATGAAATAAATATTTTATTTTGGATACCGAATCTTATAATATTCCTGAACCTTGTACATAACTTCTCCACCGAGTGAACCCGGATTAATTGAAGTGGCTGTACTAGTTCGACATCTGCGACCGAACACCGAAAGTACGTTACAAAGTGCGTTACAAAGTGCGTTATTGTTATCTACATCATTCGTTGTTATCACAGGTTGATCGACACATTCTGCATTTCAATGATATTGTAGAATTTAGGGCTGTGCGCTTTTCCTTGATTGGGTACATGTCTTCGAAAGAATAGTCAAAAGGTAGATGTTTTCTAATTTTTGCCAATTTCTTGAATAAATACTACTCTTTGACGTCCCAGTTATATTTCACCGTGCTAAAGATGCCTCACATTTGATGCATTTTGAACTATTGCTTCTACTTGTAATTCTGGCAGTGACCTATAATAATTAAAAACAAAAATTTGCACTACAAAAAAGAAAAGTGTGAATTAGAAAATCTTTTTTTAAAACAGATTTGGATGTTTCTTCCGTCATTTATATATATTGAAAATATCAATCCACACACTAGTTAACAACTTTAGCTTTCAGAAAGATCTCTTATGGCACTGATGGCATAAGTATTTCTTAAAAATATTTTTTCTTGGCCAGTATTATAGTATTCTTATTCTTCTTCAGTTATCTGTTCATTTCCAGCATATTTGACCTCGTCTTCTGTCATTGCTCCAATTTTACCATAACTTCATCTCTTATCATGTTTTCATTTCCACCATATTTGACCACGTTCGAGCTTAAATGGCTGAAATTTATAAATGAATTGTAGTATTTCAAGTAATTTTTATGAGAAACTTACTCTTGTGGATGGGGAAGGTAGTCATGATCATGATAAAGATTACAAAGACTGACGGTAAGTGCCTTACTAAAATTAATAATTATGGTTAATAAAGAAAAATAAATGCAAATTACTTAAAAACCCAAAAATGCATCACCATAGTAGAAGAAACAAAATTTTGTAAGAGTTTCTTCTAATAAATTTTTTGTTGACTGTACCGATGGATACAACGAAACACTTGTGTTACATATACAAAATTAGAAAAAATTAGTAGACAGTAAAATTCTTTTTTTTGACACCCTGTAACTTTGCTACTTCTGAGTTTTCGAGAAAACGTTATAAAGCTTTGTGCTTTTAATTTTTTGCGTAGAATCACCCTCCGGAACATTGACACATTATTTCCCGGACATCCCGGAAATAATGCGTCCCCAATTACAAAATCAGCTCCAGAAGAACCATCAACCGAAGAGAGTTGTTGATAGACAGCTCCAGAGTTCTTCAGAACCATCCCAAGAAGTACCAACCGAGCCAGCAGTGCCCAGGAAATAAGTAAGCAATCCTACCTTCCTCTGAATCCTATCCTTGTCACGCCGTTTTGGGTGTTTTGAACTCATACGGGCTGGCCTGCACTTTTGACGAACGAGGTAGTTTGGCTATGCATAACACCGCTACCTGACCGAGCTGTCAACTGTCTGTCGTTCCACGACGTTGTCCTGACTTGGTTTGGCTGTGAATAACATCTGTAATGAACCTATTTTATTTTGCTCACACTGTACTTTAATTATTTGGCGCACGCGGTACTTTAAATTGCCTAGCGCACCGGCGATTTTTGCACACGACACTACCCACCGTTCTGTATAAAAGCCGGCGAAATCGCCTTCATTGGCAGTGCTTAGCAGGCTCTCTCCGCGGCACTCAACCTTCCTCCGGCAGTTCTTAGCAGGCTCTCTCCGCGGCACTCAACCTTCCTCTACCCTAGGGTGCTTAGCAGGTAACTTCCGCGGCACTCTACCTTCCTCTGGGTGTCCTGAGCGTTTAGCAGGTAATCTCCGCGGCACTCGAGGTCTTGCCCGTATTCCGTCGACTCCGAGCGTTTAGCAGGTAATCTCTGCGGCGCTCGAGGTCTTGCCTGTATTCCGCCGACTCCGAGTACTTAGCAGGTGTTACTCCGCGGTACTCGACGTCGTTCCCGTGGTCTCCGACCCTGGATGTTTAGCAGGCTCTTTCCGCGACACTCAGCGTCTGCACCGTATATTCCTTACCGCCCTATTTGTTATTTTGTATTATTATTTCAGGATTTATTTTATTTATGTTGGGGAATTATTATTAGTATTATTTGTTTACAGGGTGACATTTTATTTTATGGAATAAATATTCTATTTTGGATACCGACTCTTTTAATATTCCTGAACCTTGGACATAACTTCTCCACCGAGTGAATCCGGACTGATTAAAGTGGCTGTACTAGTTCGGCATCTGCGACCGAAAACTGAGAGTACGTCACATACCGCCGGCGTGTGATAAACGCTAGTGAGCCCAACGACGTTTTATGTTGTCAGTTTGGCTGTGAATAACACCGCCGACGACTAATATACGCCGTTTCGGTACACTGAACGTACACCGAGGTGTTTGGCTGTGAATAGTTTCCCTTAGACCAAAAACCGTCCTGTTTGTTGCTTACTTGTTTTGGTAATAACAATTGCTGTATATTGTTACTCTGCATTGCTTGCGTTTTCTCCTTGGCTAGAGTTAATTAAGAACCGCTTTTAACTAATGCTTTCTATTCGCATTTATATATACCGGGTGTTCCCTCTAAGACTTTCAGTGCGAATATCTCAGCTACTATTGCAGCCAGTGCGTCGAAATTCGGTATACTAGCACTAGATGGCGTGTCGAATTTGATGATGGCATTAGTTTCTATACAGGGTGTTCAGTTTTGCAGATAATCGATTTAAGTTCGATTTTTTGGTAGTCAACTTCGGTAAAATTTGTATTTAAATTGAAATATTCTTAATTATGAACACATTCTGATAAAAAAAGTCCCGAAAAATTGTAATTTTATCATAAAAAACGCCTATGAAAAGTACTCAAATTTCATTGTTTTGTCATGTAAAATCTGTATAGTCTTGAGTCCAACTTACACACACGCAACAACCGCATGGATAGACGTCAAAACGTAGTGACGGGAACTGTCAAAGCAAGTATGACTATTTTTGTAGGAATTTTATTATAAATACGTAACACCACGAGGTACATTGAATCTGCGTACGTATTTGCAATAATGCTAGTTTTGTTAAAAAAAATGGAATTTAGAGGTTATTAGCTGTTCGCACACGCTGAGCTTTATTCGGCATGAATACTCTGAAAATATATGAAACATTGTTTTTTTAATTGTATAATACGACTATTCTCGGAAATAATAAAAGTGATAAAAGACAATCTCTACGAACAGAAAACTAAATTTATGAACACGTCACGCTCTTGACTCGCTGCGGCTTTACTATTGTTTACTGTGAATATTGCTGCAGGCTGCAGAGCGCAGACGCAGACAGAGCCCGAGAGTCTCGAGACCCGAACACCCGAACGATATGTATGTAAACTTAACCTAGAGTTCCAAATAATGAATAAAGTCTCTTCAACAAGTGGTAAAAATGTTTTAAAGCCTAGAAACAATCATAGGTAAAAATGTAATGGATTCCTTGACTGAAAGCTTCAGTTCCAGTATTACAAAAATATATCTGTTATAAAAACTACTCATCAAATGTGAGTAAAATTTCGATCCATACCTATACCTAGGTGTGCTAAAAATTACATTCATATAATAAAAAGCTTGATAGTACGAGATGTGTAAGTATTAAGTATAACGATTAATGGGAATTGAGAGGAAAGACGAAGGAAAAATATCAGTGTCCTTAGTAGGTAATTATAACTTGCATATTATTTTTCACCTTTTGCATTGAATATACGAGTTGTAGTTTCTTGTACTTATGTTTCATATTAGCTACTTCATTTCAAAGAACTATGAGGTTAAATTTATAAGAAATAGCCCAGTTATCTAAAGGCTAGGATTATCTTTACCTAATTAGTTTCAGATAGAGAAGCTATTGGGGGCTTACTTTCAAGAACAGAGATGAGGAAACATATTTCAGTATTTATAGGAGAACAGAATGAATATAAACATATTCATTTCACCTTGTGGTGTGCAGAAATAAAAAATGTCTACGAAAATGTTTCGTCTCACCTCTAGGTAAGAACCTAGAAAACAAAGTGCTGTTATGGAAGCAGGTTGACATACACAATTACGTTAATCATTGATTAAAAGATTCGATAAGATACTGAAGAAGCCAGATGCCAAGATTAGTTTATATTCGTACGACAGATAGATGAGAGACGAGGAAAATTGTGCTAGAACACATTAGACTTTACGTTTTGCCATAAATAAGAACATACCTAACTTTATGTACTTGGTTTAATTATTTAATAAAATTAAAGTTCATGGAATGTGTAAGTTAATGAGTGAATTAAATAAAAAATGTAAATAATGCAAGTATGACGGAAATTAAAGTTTATTAAATTGTTATTGTTTGTATTTATTATACACTACAGCAAATATTCCTTGTGTTTAATAATTCTATAACAAAAAAAACATTAACATGTCTAAAACATAAATATCAGTGAGAACTGTTAATATTCAGTTCTTAAATAAAGTAGGTATAATTTTAAGCATAAAATGATAGATAATAATATAAAAAACTCACATTGAAAAGTATTCTACAAGGAACACATTAAGACTAAATGAATGATTTTTTGTATTTTATTTTAGTTATTATTCAGTTGTAATTAGCATAATTTCAATTAAAAAGTAATACGTACCTAAAGTGGTTTATTTTTTTCATTAGTGGCTAAATTGATTAACTACTTACCCTTCATCTTTAAGTATTCATTATTTCTTAATCATCTGTGTTTAATAATTCAGGTAAATTAAACAAAGACAAATACAAATTTTATTTTATTAACAATAAAATAAAATTACAATAAATTAAACGTATCTAAGTACTTACATACATTTAATCGATTTTATGTTAAACAGTTGTTCTGTATTCTAATTTACAGAGCATAGTTCAATCTAAGGGATGGTCATGCATGTACGATTAGAAACGAATTTTGCCATTTCATTGTTCGATACCTTATTACGTTACGTTGTGTATATTATAACAACAGTTAGCTTTCATCATTTTTAAGAAATTCTGACAAGATGTTTTTGTAGTGTACGTAGAATTATGAAATTAGTTTTTCTTAATTTTATTTGTTTAGAAATTTTAAATCCCACGACAGACAACAACTGAATTTAATGTCTTATAGAATCCTCTTCAAAGTGAGTTAGGGGCTTCTTTATAACCACCATTCCATGTTTATAATTAATTCTAAGAAAATGTTTGTGTGATATTTTTCGTTTAATCTTTTTGGTGTCCTATGTTCTAAATTATTTCAATATAGTTTTTGGTACTACTGAAAGATAAAAACAATAACTTCAAATTACTAACTAGCTTTAAATGACTATGTGATAGGTACCTTCTCAGTCTAGTAAATATTCAGGTGATTCTTCCTAGAAAACCAGTTGCTTTATTTTAGTTCTGTATCATATACACAATAAACATCAACCATTTCTAGGTTATGCTTTAGTGATATTTCTTTAATTTCTTTTGCGAGGCAAGTTCAGTTCATGATACTATAAAGTATCATGAGTTCAGTTCAAGGACAAACACGTTCACGTTATAATCAAAACAATTTTAGGAGTCGTTTTGTTCGAATTTATTTGTTGCCAAATACCTAAGTAATCAATAAAAAAGGAATATTCATTAGGTACTTCGTACTTGTACACTGTAGTAACAAAATAAAACTATTTACTGAAGTCTTATTACATTATAATGGAACAATTTAAAAATATCCACAAATATTTTACAGAATGATATTCACTGAACGGGGCTGTAACAGAAGACTTCGCCAGCGCAGCGATCCCAATGCTCCAAAAAGCCTCAACTAAGTCTAAATTTTTATCGACAAATCTCAATAACACCATTGTGCATACGTAAATTGCATTCAATACATTATTTACCGTTATTTATGTGCAATTAAATATTTTATGGCATTAATATTTGACAATTCATAGTTTTGACGTTTAGCGATGTTAGTTTCTTCTGTGTAAGTGTGGTTCAAGGCTATACACATTTTACATGACACAACAATGAAATTTGGGCACTTTTTGGAGGCGTTTTTTTATGTTAAATTTTAACATTTTTAAATGCTTATTTTTCAGAATGTGTTCATAATTAGGTATATTTCAATTTAAACATAAGTTTTAGCGGGGTTGACTACTAAAATATCAAAATTAAATCGATCTCTTGGAAAATGGAACACCCTGTATAAGAATTGATGTTATTATCAGATTCTACGCGCCATCTAGTGTCTGTATACCAAATTTCATCGCGCTGGCTGTGATAGTTTCTGAGATATAAGCACTGAAAGTCTTAGAGGGAACACCCGGTATATATATGGAATGGTCATGCATGTACGATTAGAAACAAATCTTGCCATTTCATTGTTCGATACCTACCTTATTACGTTATGTTGTGTATATTATAACAATAGTTAGCTTTCAACATTTTTAAGATATTCTAACGAGATGTTTTCGTACTGTACATAGATTATGAAATTAGTTTATTTTTCTTAATTTTATTCGTTTAGAAATTTTAAAACCCACGACAGACAACTGAATTTAATATCTTATAGAATACTCTTCAAAGACAGTAAGTTAGAGACTTCTTTATAACATTTTCTATCATTCCATGTTTAGAATTATTTCCAAGAAAATGTCCGTAATATTTTTCGCTTATTCTTTCTGGTGTTTGTTTTAATGTAATTTGTGGCACTGCACACACATAACTGAGAGATAAAAACAATAATTACAAATTATTATCTAGCTTATTTAAATGACTATTTGATAGGTACCTACTGGGTATGGTACATTTGCAGGTGATTCTTCCTAGCAAAAACTAGTTGCTTTATTTTAGTTCTGTATCATGAAATAACAGAAATTGTAGTTCATTGTTTACTATTTTACGGATGTAGAGTTCTTCTTAAACATATTTTGTCCATCAGAAAGAAGTGCTGAAATATGTGGATACAAGAATCAATCATTTCTAGGTTATGTTTTCGTATCATTTCTTTTGTGGGGCTGGGGTAGGTTCAGATCTGACTTTCAACGACAAACACGTTCACATTATAATAAAAAAAGTTTTAGGAATCGTTTTGTTCGAATTTATTTGTTGCTAATTAAGTAATCAATAAATACAGCAGTTGGAAAAGAGGAATATTCTTTAGGTACTTACACAATTTTGTAAATTATTTTGTGATAAAGAGTACGGGCACCTAATTATTATGTACACTGTAGTAACATAAAAAAACAATTTACTGAAGTTTTATTACATTATAATGGAACAATTTAAAAATATCCAGATATTTTACGCAATATTCACGCTGTAACCCTAGCTGTAGAGGTAGACTGCGCCGGCACAGCGACTCCAATGCTCCAAAAGGCTCAACTTAAGTCTAAATTTTTATCGACAAGTCTCAATAACACCATTGTGCATACGTAAATTGCATTAAATACACTATTTAGCGTTATTTATGTAAAATAAATTACTTTATGCCATTAATATTTGACAATTCATAGTTTTGACGTTCACCGATGTTACTTTCTTCTGTGTAAGTCTGGCTCATGGCTATACACATTTTACATGACAAAACAATGAAATTTGGGTACTTTTTGGAGGCATTTTTTTATGTTAAATTTTGAAATTTTTTAATGTGTATTTATCAGAATGTGTTTGTAATTAAGTATATTTCAATTTAAACATAAGTTTTAGTAGGGCTGACAATCAAAAAATCAAAATTAAATCGATTTTTTGGAAAATGGAACACCCTGTATAAGAATTGATGTTATCATCAGATTCTACGCGCCGTTTAGTATCTGTATACCAAATTTCGTCGCACTGGCTATGATGGTTTCTGAGATATTCGTACTGAAAGTCTTAGAGGGAACACCCGGTATATATATATATACAGTGTCCCACTTAAGAATGAACGGTCCATAGCTTCCTTATGAGTCACTTTAGAAAAAATATTCTTAGACAAAAGTTGCTTCTATTTTTATTGTGCATCTCTGTAAAATATTTTCAATTTTACAGGGTGTTCAGTTTAGCCTGAGCGTTGACCAACTTTAGTTTTTAAAATGGAACACCCTGTATATTATTTCATTTTTAGAATCTTCGTTAAATTTTAGGTTAACTTTGTATACCATACCATAGGTCTAGAACGCTTCGGTTCCGAGTTATTCAACTTTTTTAGAAAATTTTTCCGATTGCATTATTGTCTTTAAAATTAAATATCTTCTAAGCTATTGAAAATACAAATTCATGGTTTTCACTATTCGATTTATCATCACCGAAGTCTTACTGATACCAGTAGTCCTACTAATTTTGCGTATACTACATTGTGGATTTTCTTGTACGTTTAATAACACCAGAAATTTATTTTCTTCGTTAATTACATTATCCACTCGATTACGTTTTGTATATCTCATGGATCCAGTGTTTCCAAATCGATCGAGTAATGAACTAAAAGCAGTTTTTTTTGGGATGGTTTCTATCAGGGTATCGTTGCGCATAAACTCGCTAATAAAGTGTTTTTATTACATTCTCCAAGAACAAATATCATGTCTATCAATTCTTCTTGAGTTAACATATTGAAAATTACTTGGTTAGCAAACTTATTTCAAATAATTTATACGCAAGACAAACAATGACGGCTGGGTAAACTAAATGACGCTCAAAACCCTGCTATAGTGCCTACTTTGTTTTTTAATGAACGTTTATTTGCCGATTTTTGGAGAAATTCAAATAAAAGAAAATTAATCAAAACCTGATAGAGATAAGTACTAACAATGTTATATCAGTCGAAAGGGAATTTAAATCTGCGTTTAATGATAAGAAGAAAAACTAATAGTTCCATTGGAAAAAAATGAGTTGTACGAGTTTGAACATTTTGAAGTTTAATGTGACGTACAATCTGGGTCTTGTAAGAATAATTTTCTTTCCTTAGCTCAAATGATAGAGAATTTTATGATAAATCGAATGGTGAAAACCGTGAATCTGTATTATCAATAGCTTAGAAGATATTTAATTTTAAAGACAATAATGCAATCGGAAAAATTTTCTAAAAAAGTTGAGTAACTCGGAAAATGAAATAATGGGACACACACACTGTATATATATATATATATATATATATATATGTATATATTTACAGACCTTTTAGGCCCAGAGCTGTGTTATTCTCCTCCACTCCGTTCTGTTCTTCGCCTAAATCTTCTAATTTAAATTTTACTCCTCTGGACAAATCTTTTGATTTCATTAAGTGGTTAACTGCTGCCGAACTTCTGTTTGCTTTTATTATTCTTCTATTAATTTCTTGCTCCTCATCACAGTTCGCTGTTATTAGCGCCTCCAAATACACGTATTCTTGAACTTCTTCAAACTCCATCTCTCCATGCTGAGTTCTCAAATTAAAATTAGTATCTTTTTTTGTTCTCCTATTCTCAAAAGCTTACTTTTTGCTTGATTTATCTGCAATCCCACTTTACGTGCTTCCACCACAATTTTTTTCGTTACTTCTTCTAATTCCTTACTATCTCTAGCAATAATGACCACATCATCTGCATAACTTACTATTTGGTGACTTTTAAACAATATGTGTCCTTCTTTGTTCAACTGACTATCTCTTATGACCCGTTCTAGTATTAAAAAGAAGCGTTGAGAGTGGGTCTCCTTGCCTCAGTTCTGTGTCAATAGTAAAACCTTCCGAACATTCACCTTTTATTCGTACTTCGGATTTAGAATTTTCAGGTCATTTTCAATAACATATTCAGTTTGGTTGGTATCCCAAATTGTTTCAAAATTTTACTTAGTTTATTCCTTTTGACCTCATCATATGCTTTCTTGAAGTCCACAAATAAAACCATCGCTTTAATCCCATACTCATAGCATGTAGTCAGGATTTCCTTCACCATGAAGATTTGGTTCGTTGTTGACCTCCCCTTTCTAAAACCTGCTTGATACTTCCCTATCTGTAGTTCTGCTATAGGTTCTATTCTCTGTTTTATTAACGTTGCCATAATTTTATACCCTATATCTATTGATGATATACCCTATAGTTTCTGTAGTCTGTTGCATCTTCCTTTTTTAAGATTGGTATAATCATAGCATCTCTCCAATCTTCAGGCATAGATTCTCTTCTCTAGATCATTCGGATCATTTCGTATATTCTTTGTCTTAAATCCTCTCCTGCGTACTTAATGTTCTCTGCTGTTATTCCGTTTTTGCCTGGACTTTTGTTATTCTTTAAAGCTTCTATAAATATGTCTATTTCCTTTTTTGTAGGTTCTTCTACTTCCACTTCCTCTTTCTTGACCGGTATCATCTCCTCCTAATCCTCTCCTTCGCTTTCGCTCTCTTCATTCAACATATCTGCAAAGTATTACCTCCATCTTTCTCTCACTTCTGTTTCCTCTCCATTTAAATTGCCACTTTCATCCTTCACAAATATTACTTCCTCCTTTCTTTTTTCCCTCTCTGTACAAGTTTCTTTTCTCTTATAATGATGTTCTATTTCATCTATTTTCTTAACCTGTTCCGCTCTCTTCTTTTGTCTAAACACTTTCTTTGCCTTTCGTCTTTGTTCCCTGCATTTTTCCTTATTTTCCTTCTGTACAGACTGAAGTGCTTTAATCCTTAGCTTATTTCTCTTCTCCACCTCTCTGATACACTCCTCATCCCACCATCTTTTCCTCCCTGCAAACTCTTTTTTTGGTATTACTTTCTCACTTGCTATTTGTATGACATTTTCGATCATTATCCATTCCTCATTTATATTTTCTTCGAATATCTGTATGTTTTCTTGCAAACCTTTCCTTATCTCTTCTTCATACTTCATGTCTGCCCCTCTGCATGACCTAACATTTTTTATTATGCTTCTGTGATTCTCATCTATGCAAACATGATCAATTTGATTCGAATATGCTTCATCTGGAGAGGTCCAGGTACCCTTCTGTATGTCTTTTCTCTTAAAGAATATGCTCATAATTTTCATTTTTTGTTCTTCTGCAAATTCAATCAACCTACGCCCATTGTCATTGCTCTCTAGGTGTTTACTTTCTGTCCCTACTATACTTTCATACATCCTTTCTCCCTCTCCCTATTTTCGCGTTTGCATCCCCTACCACCATTCTTACTGTGTCTTTATTCAGCTTTCCGTAATTTTCTTCTAGCTTCTCATAAAACTCATCTTTTTCTTCTTCAGTTTTTTCTTCTGTTGGCGCATATATATTTAATATCTCTATATTTATTTCTTCTCTAATTTTAATCACACATAGCCTATCAGAAATCGCTTCAAATTTAGAAATTTTATCTTTCATATTTTTATTTACTAAAAATGCTGTTCCGTATCTCCTTGCTTTGCCTCCGCTCGTAAAGAATAAATAATTTTCCAATTCCCATGTGTCTGTCTCCTTTATATGCGTCTACTGTATCGCTATTATGTCCATTTTGTATCTATTTGCTTCTCTTTCTAGGATTTTTAACGATCCTTTCTCGTTTAACCCTCTTACATTCCATGTTCCCATTCTCATTTCTTTTTCTTGTTTCGTGCCGTTTCGTGCCGTTTTGCTTTCCGTATTTTTCTGTCTTCCCCCTCTCCGTCCTTCTAGCTTGTTTCTGTATTTTTTGCTTTCTGTTCCTGGTTCTATTTATGTTGTTTCCTTTTCTCATAACCTTGTCCATTGCCAGCGATCTTTCTTTTATGTTTTCTAGTTTTTTTCTTCATTTTTTTCTAGCCTGCTTGTATCATTATTCCACTTCCAAACCTCATTATCTATTACGAGCTTTTGATATCCTATTTTGTTACCTTTCCTTCCATCCTTACTTCTTTGAATATCATTCTTAGTTTTCTTTGAATTTCCCTCTCTTTTTTGCTCATATCATCGTTAATATAGACTTTGACTGCTCCTACTGCCTATGCCTATTCGCATTTACAGGGCCGAAATAAATTCAAAATAGATTTTTCTAAATCCATATATTTTGTTTTTATTTTCAGAACCTCGCTGCAACCGTCCTCTAGGTACAGTTTAATCCGTTTTTGATTGTAAGAATTTTCTGCTAATAAAAGTATTTCATGCCGCATGTTTTACTTTAAGGATTTTTCGTAGATAATTTATATTTTATTTCAGCACCGAAGCTGACCGTTTTGTATTCTGTTTGAAAATTGTATGGAAATATATTTATTTAGCGTTTTGATTTTTAGGACCGTTTATTTTATTTGTAAATTATTGTACATCCGTTTTAAAGACGAATTTATATAGTCTTTATTACTACAGTTTGACTGAGTATTATTTGTTTTCATTTACCAAATAAATTTGTTATAGAAAGAGGGTGTTGTATTCATTCATATCAGTGACTTTGATAAAATTCTGATCTAGTAAAAAAGAACTTAAAAGATTTTTACCGTTCTACTCTGACAATTCTATTTAAAAAGTAAACTATTACTACACCAATACAACTAGTTCTGTTGTTCTCTGGAATAAAAGAAATATAACAGGCCCCTGAAATTTAACTTTCTTCACTTTAGCTGCCCGAGGACTTACTCTAACCGAGGAGTTTACGTGGAGTATCTCCACCGTTAAACATAGAGAAACTGGCGTCCGAGACTAACCGAAAGTTGAAGTTAAACTGTTTTTCATATTTAATAAAACGGGAAACTCAAAATTATTTTATTTCATTTTTTACAAATCATGTTTTTAAAATTAATCAGAGATAATAAAGAAATAGTCGGCTAGCATATACCGGGTGTTCCCTCTAAGACTTTCAGTGCGAATATCTCAGAAACCATCATAGCCAGTGCGACGAAATTTGGTATACAGACAATAGATGGCGCGTAGAATCTGATGATAACATCAATTTTTATACAGGGTGTTCCATTTTCCAAGAAATCGATTTAATTTTGATTTTTTGGTCGTCAGCCCTGCTAAAACTTATGTTTAAATTTAAATATACTTAATTATGAACACATTCTGATAAATAAACATTCAAAAATTTCAAAATTTAATATAAAAAAACGCCTCCAAAAAGTACCCAAATTTCATTGTTTTGTCATGTAAAATGTGTATAGCCTTGAGCCAGACTTACACAGAAGAAACTAACATCGGTGAACGTCAAAACTATGAATTGTCATTGAATTGTCAAATATTAATGGCATGAATTATTTTATTTTACATAAATAACGCTAAATAATGGATTTAATGCAATTTACGTATGCACAATGGTGTTATTGAGACTTGTTGATAAAAATTTAGACTTGAGTTGAGGCTTTTGGAGCATTGGGGTCGCCGTGCCGGCGCAGTTTACCGCCACAGCTAGAGTTACAGCGTGAATATTGTGTAAAATATCTTTGAAAATTTTTAAATTATTCCATTATAATGTAATAAAACTTCAGTAAATTGTTTTTTTATGTTACTACAGTGTACAATAATAATTAGGTACACGTATTTTTTATGACAAAGTAATTTACAAAATTGTGTAAGTACCTAAAGAATATCCCTGTTTTCCAACTGCTGTAATAATTATTGATTACTTATTTAGCAACAAATAAATTCAAACAAAACCATTTCTAAAACTTTTAATTATGATGTGAACGTGTTGTAGTTGAAAGTCAGATCTGAACCTACCCTAGCCCCACAAAAGAAAATATTACGAAAGCATAACCTAGAAATGATTGATTCTTGTATCCACATATTTCAGCACTTTACTTATGTACTTATGTTTAAAAGAACTACAGAAATTGTAGTTCATTGTTTACTATTTTACAGATGTAGAGTTCTTCTTAAACATAAGTACATAAGTAAAGTGCTGAAATATGTGGATACTAGAATCAATCATTTCTAGGTTATGCTTTCGTAATATTTTCTTTTGTGGGGCTAGGGTAGGTTCAGATCTGACTTTCAACGACAAACACGTTCACATTATAATTAAAAGTTTTAGAAATTGTTTTGTTTGAATTGATTTGTTGCTAAATAAGTAATCAATAATTATTACAGCAGTTGGAAAACAGGGATATTCTTTAGGTACTTTTTGTAAATTATTTTGTCATAACAAATACGTG
Source organism: Monochamus alternatus (assembly GCA_037114965.1). Lineage (NCBI taxonomy): Eukaryota > Metazoa > Arthropoda > Insecta > Coleoptera > Cerambycidae > Monochamus > Monochamus alternatus. The sequence goes on along the minus strand of CM073428.1, from coordinate 43,150,134 downwards.
TACCTAATTATTATTGTACACTGTAGTAACATAAAAAAACAATTTACTGAAGTTTTATTACATTATAATGGAATAATTTAAAAATTTTCACAGATATTTTACACAATCTTCACGCTGTAACTCTAGCGTAGCGGTAGACTGCGCCGGCACGGCGACCACAATGCTGCAAAAGCCTCAACTCAAATCTAAATTTTTATCGACAAGTCTCAATAACACCATTGTGCATACGCAAATTGCATTAAATCCATTATTTAGCGTTATTTATGTAAAATAAAATACTTCATGCCATTAATATTTGACAACTCAATGACAATTCATAGTTTTGACGTTCACCGATGTTAGTTTCTTCTGTGTAAGTCTGGCTCAAGGCTATACACATTTTACATGACAACACAATGAAATTTGGGTACTTTTTGGAGGCGTTTTTTTATGTTAAATTTTGAAATTTTTGAATGTTTATTTATCAGAATGTGTTCATAATTAAGTATATTTCAATTTAAACATAAGTTTTAGCAGGACTGAGAACCAAAAAATCAAAATTAAATCGATTTCTTGGAAAATGGAACACCCTGTATAAAAATTGATGTTATCATCAGATTCTACGCGCCATCTAGTGTCTGTATACCAAATTTCGTCGCACTGGCTATTATGGTTTCTGAGATATTTGCACTGAAAGTCTTAGAGGGAACACCCGGTATATATATATATATATATATATATATATATATATATATATATATATGCCACTAAGCTCTTTCCTTTATATATATATATATATACATCTTCTTATCTTTTCTGCGTCTTTTCATATTACAACGATTCTACGTCCGTTAACGTATAGTGAAATATTTTTAGACATAGGTGGCGTCTTAAATGTTTTATAATTGAAAATAGCACTAGTAGCAATAGTATATAACAGAAATCTTTTTGCTGCCTTCAATAATAGAAGATTTCTACTTTGCAATGATTTTGCGTCCTTACATTTTACTATTATTTCCGCGTCCGATATACGTTTATATGTTTGTATCTTTTCTGCGTCCAATAGTATATTATAATACTTAGTAACAATGTTTCAGCGTCCGACATAGTTGCCACTTCCTTGACAACTTCGAGCTTTAATATTTATATAGTATATTCTTTCCTTGGTCTGACACGACGAGATATAGAAATGTTTGAGATAATTAATTTGCTCACTAACAAATTATTGGTAACATTGAACTTTTCAATTTTATTTGATACAGGACAGACTAGATAATCTTTAATTATGTTAAACGTGATATTAAAAAAATATTTATACATTTAAAACATAAAAAATAGTTTATTTATAAAATTGTTGTTTATTTATCGTCGCGCTGTGTGTGAAAAACAAAAAACAAGTTTCTTATCCACGCAAAAATAAACAATAGAAGTCACACCTACTGAAACACATTTGAGAAAAATGCAAACAACTAATGATTATCTAATTACTGCTTAATAAATACGTTTCTCTAAAAGTGTATAAGCATAATCATTTGTTAGTACACGTGTCACGTTGATCTAAATTCAAATTTGGAAAAGATGGCATTTTGTTGTGTAAAAGTATTAACTTTTTAATCCATTACATGGATAAGAAGGAGGAAAGTAATTTTAGGAACAAACTGAGGGAAAAAGATGGGAAAAAACATAGGTAGACAGAGGGAAGAAGAAATCAGGAAGAAAGGCGCTGTATTGGAACGTAGCAGGTGTAACAAATAAGGAGGCAGACTTCTGGGAATACGTGGAAGGGTTTGACATAGTGGGAATGATGGAAACATGAGCAGAAGAGAAATCGTGGGAAAAAATTAAGTACAGATTATCAAAATGCTTCAAATGGTAACTCCAAGGGGCCGAAAGGGTGAAGACGAAAGGCAGAGCGAAGGGTGGGTTGATAATGGGGATACGCGAGGGAATAGAAGTAATAAGGAAATGAAAAACACAAGAGCATGATAAGTAGCAGAGTAAACATAGGAAAGAATACATGGAGAATAATAACGGTATATAGTACAGGGATGAAAGATTTGAAGTCGCAAATTAAGGAAAAAGTAAATGACCGCTCCAAAGGACCAAATGCAGAAGATTTTAATGGTCTAATGGGAGAAATTGCAAAAAGAAGAGAAGAGTCGGAAAAGGGAGAAAAGATAAAATAGATAATAAAATGGGGAGATTAATAGAGGAAATAATAAAAGATTATGGATGGAATGTACTGAATGGAAGTAAGGAGGGAGACGAGAAAGGAAACTGGACATATCTGGGACCAAGAGGAGAGTCGGTAATTGATTATGCAATAGTCTATGAAGATGCTTGGGAGGAAGTGGAAAGTTTAAAATAGCAGACAGGGTGGAGTCGGATCATATGCCTTTGGAAATAACTTTAAGGGGACCGGAAAACCTGATAGAAGCAACAGAGAGACAAGCAAAAATAAGAGAGGAATTACAAATAACGAAATGGGGAAAAGAGGAAATAGTAAAGTACAGAGGAAGAACGCAGATGATGAGCTTTAAGGGAAAGGCAGTCGATGAGAAGATGAGAGAATTGACAGAATGGATAGGGGGATAAACAGAGAAAAAGAAAATACTTAATAGGGATAAAAGAAACAGCTGGTGGGATAAAGAATGCAGAGAACTGAATCGACAAGCCAGAGGACAACTGAGAAAATGGAGACAGAACAAAACTACAAAAGAGGAATATATGCAAGCGAAAAACAACTATAGAGTTGTAAGGAAAAGAAACAGAGTTAGGAGAAAGAAGAAGAGAAGAATATTAAGAAAATAAAAACGGAAACAGAAGCGTGGAAGTATATTAATAAAGAGAGAAAGAAGCGGAAAAAGTGAGTGAGCAGATAAAAATGGAAGAATGGAAAAGTTATCTGCAGAATTATTAAGTGGAAACGAAGAATATGAAGGAAAAAATAGTGTGCAAATAGAAGATGGAAACCAAAGAATAGACAGGGAAGAGATTAAAAATTTATAGAAAGGAAAAAATGCTAGAAAGGACACAATACAAAATGAGGCCAGGATTTACGGCACAGACGCTGTAGTAAACAGTCTCTGTCAAATTATCAATGAGGAGTAAACCAAAAAGCTGGAGGGAAGGAATAATCTCCCATATTTATAAAAAGGGATAAACCAGGAAACAAAACGTTACAGAGCTGCTATACAAAAAACTAAAGGCGGAATGGAGGGAAAAGAAATTATACCAGACGGGCAGGCAGCGTACAGAAAGAGTGCAATTGACAATGTATACATATTGCATCATCTAATTAACAAAGAAGCGCAGAAGAAAAATGGAAAGTTGTATGCGTTATTCATAGATCTAAAAGCGGCTTTTGATAATGTAAAAGACTAAAATTGTAGGAACACCTAAAGGACAGAGGAGTGGATAAACACCTGATAAGAAAACTTAAAGATATATATATTATATAAAACAACGTTGAATAGAGTGAAAGTGAACGGGATGGAAAGTACAGAATTTTATACAAACAAAGGAGTGAGACAGGGGTGCCCACTAAGCTCTTCCTTATTTGCAGCATTTATTGGCGACATTGAGGAGAGATTGAGGATGGCTCAGGCAGGAGGAGCAGTAGTGGGACAGAGAAAGGTTTGGGTACTCTATAATATGCAGATGACATCATTATAGTAGCAAATGAAGAGAGCGAAATGAAACAGATGATAAGACAAGTGAATGTGGAAAACAGAAAACTGATGATTTTTGGAATACATTTGCAGCACATATAAATATAAGGAAGGTAAATCAAGCAATGGGGATAGCTTGGGGGACAGAGAGAAAGAAAATTCAGACATAAGAGACAACTAATATTATTCGACAGTTTAGTGGGGAACATACTCCTGTATGGGGCCGATGTGTGAGGATGGATAGAATTTGAATAGAAAAAGTACAGGAGAAGTATTTAAGGTGGATACTAGGAACAGACAGAGAAACTCCGGGCTACATTGTCAGAGAAGAAAGCAAAAGAGATAAAATGAGGGTGAAAGCAAGAAACCTAACAGTAAAATACAAAGAAAAGATAATGAGAAGGAAATACTGCAAGATACTACAACAGTGTGGGTTAGAAAAGAAGAAGGAAGGAGGAGAGAATATAGGGACAGATAGAGCGATATACTTCCAACGAAATGGGTATGCAATCACAGAAATAGAACGCTTAAGAACTGGAGGCAGACAGATGAGGAAAGAATTTCAGCTAAGAGACACAGATATAGAAAGGCAAGAAAGAAGAACAAAATTAAAGAGGGAGAGTAAGAAGGAAAGGATAATGTTAGCAAGATTCAGTTGAGGAAAAAAATAATACTTGTCGGACAGATGAAAGTGACAGAAGATGTAGGGCCTGTTGGGAAGAGAGAGAAGTGGTAGAACATCTACTGCGTGATTGTGAAGAAATGAGGGGAAGACATGCAAGCAGAGCAAAGTAAACGAGGTCTGTAGAGCAAAATAAAACTTATTATTACTATTACTCTATTACAAGTATTGTTTGTTATAATTAGGTATTCGGATATTATGTAACGTAAAAACTGACACTTAATATAATTATTTGTATACTGAATGTTAGGAGTTTTATAACGCTGATTGTGGTGATACAAATTTTGTTTTTAAATACGAATATCACAAAATAGTGACGGAAATAAATTAATATTAGCTTTCTTAAGAAAACAATTGCTCAACAAAACAAGGAACATATAGTTCTAATTAAAAATCATGAAAAAATAACCAACAAAAATTGCAATTACTAATAAAAATTGCTTGTATTTGTTTGCTTCATTATTTTTGCTGCTAAAACATAGGAAATGCCAGTAAGGGAATTTTCTAACAAATTCACAAATTTTATATAAATCTGTGTACAAAAGTTAACGTTGACTGTTTAGAAGGCAATTATGTCCCATATAAATTTTGTCTTGGTCTTAACTCTCGCGAATTAATATGGAGTTCAAACATAAACAAACCTGTCCAAAAAATAAAAATTCAGTTCACAAAATATTTTACTCCCAACATGAAACGTTTATTCCGAAATAGGAACAAAAGTATTTTGAGACTGATCTAGTATCTTCTATCGCAAAAAAGATGCCATCATTTGTGCGTTAGAGGCAAGGTATTTTAATATACAGGGTGATTTCACTTTAAATACAGAAAAAGCAGAAACACATTAATTGCCAAAAAATAAGTAGAGTTTGCTCTATAAACTTCTTTCTTGGGGAAGCGGTATTCGAGATAGAGTGTTAAAGTTTACAATAAAATATATATATTTTCTGTAATATCTTCACATTGCGCTGACGTTGAATGAAATTTACTACATCGTATTCAAATAATTTTACCTTTTACTGAATGTAATATTAACCTCGTGGTTTTAACCAGTGGCATGCTACTTATGAAGATATTACAGAAAATATATTTTTTTGTAAACTTTAACACCTTGTATGTCTAATACCGCGTCTCCCAGAACAAAAGTTTATAGAGCACACTTATTTTTGGCAATTTATCTATTGCTGCAATTTCTGTATTTAAAGTTAAATCACTGTGTATATAGAGAACAACAGCATATTGATATTTGCTACAGGGAACTGACTAAAGTCTATTTAAATTGAATTTCAAAAAATTTACTCAATGTTTCAAAATTTATCGTTGTTTGTTGTGATAAATAGTATAAAATTAATAGACAAATATGAATTGGCCTCAACTCTAAAATTTATGAAAAATTTTCAGAATCCATCAGAAAAAAATGTTGTTAAAACAGCGTTAAATTAGTTATCCGCGGTAAAAGAGGAAAGAGAGGACTGATTTGGTGGAGACATGCAGGAAATAAACTAAATACATTGTTGCCAAGATGTGGACGCACAATCATCTGAAAATGTTTTAGATAATTAAAATGGTTATACGGTCGGGAAATATACGCCACTCTATTCAACGCCAGCTGGTGTTAAACTGCTGAACCTTAAAATGTATATTATTTTACATATTACTAATATTTCTGCGTCCGACCAGAAATTGTGTACAGCTACACAAAATAACTTACAGAATACTTTTTCGGTAGATATTAAATTAGGTATGAAACTGCATCATTTCTGTTGTACCACATCATCCAGCGATGATTGTCGATTGCAATAAAGACGAATGTTTTTTCTGCGTCCGTATATGGACGTAGAAAGGTGGTGGACGCTGAATGATATGTAAATTTAAAATGTATGGACGCAGAATAGATAGTAAGATATATATATATATATATATATATAGTATATATATATATATACATATATATATATATATATATATATATATATATATATATATATATATATATATATATATATATATGCTACTAAGCTCTTTCCTTTATATATATATATATATATATATATAAAGGAAAGAGCTTAGTGGCATATATATATATATATATATATATATATATATGCATCAACAGTTATTTCGCTTTAGCAAAAGAAAGTATATTTTTTTGTAATTTTGATTATTCTTAATATTAATGATCTTATAACAATATTTATTTTAAATATTTAATTTAACATAGTCTTTTCATTTACTGAATAAATCAGCGGTACTTACCTTTTTCTGCGTTTTTGCAGCAACTTATTTTTTCTTTTGGATGATAAATACTTCTTTTTGACATTCTAATTCTGAATCCTTCCTGATCTTTCACATCTTGAATCAATTTAGAATTCATAACCTTTTTTGACAATATTAGATATTTAAAAACTTTAACTAGCACTTGCATATACCTAACACAAAGGTAAAAATATGTAAACCTCAAATACTCAACTTGAGAATACTCAAATTATCAAGATGCGAAAAACAAAAAATAAAACGCAGATGTTTGGATTTTTCTATGTATATGCTACCGAAACCCAATCCCGTAAATGGTATCTGAAACATGTTATAATGTTCACCCTTAAACATAAATTACATTAGTTCATTCATAGGGTCAAATATTAATTTATATTTGGTTTCCTTTGTCAGATGTATATTTGGTTGCATATTTAAAACCACAGTTTTTGTTTGGTTGTATTAAAGTTTATTGTTAGATGGCAGCCATTTTTCATTTTTAGAAAAAATAAAACTTTTCGGATAAAATATTCAGGAAATTTATGTTTGTATTTCTATATACAATAGTGGACGGTTCATTATTTTCAACTTGGATGAAATTTTTTTCTTTTTACTGATTTTTTCCTAAAGTTGGAGTCCGCCCACCATTTATATAATAATTTTATAATTCCTTACAAAAAATAAGCCGAAATTTGAAAAATTATAATTTACAAGATGGCGTCCTCTGAAGAGCATTTTTTACAATAATATTCTAGGTGCAGTCTTTCGTAGTTCCGTACTCGTGGCATAGAAACCGAATATTTGATAATTCGAAAAAAATACACACAAATTTAATTTGAGTGACAATCAACCATATATGTAATACTACTCTATTGCGGGTTTCGTCCTACGAATTCAGTCGAGAACTTTGTACTCTCTTTGTTCGTCTGATGCACTTGTGAGAACTGCGCATACGCGGAATCGATTCACACAACCAAAGAAATTAAACTTCTAAAATGACACCACCCACCTACCATCCACTTCGTCAACGGCTTATTTTGAATTTTTAACCTAGAAAAACACAAACCTATTTGTAACAGTGACAGTGAATACATAAGTTATTTCATTTAGTAAAACATCTTTTGAAATGAAAAGAAATACAAAACAAGGAAGTAAATGTGTTTTAATATTACCTATAAAAAAAATTAATTAAGAATATGAAAACATAACTATAAGAATAGTGTTCGATACGAATATTTACAGAAATAACTTTATTTTTAATACAATAGGCTCAACAGTGCAAGAATCCCTAGAAATAGATGAAATAATATATATTTATCTACTCCTATTAATTTATATATTAATTATTCAACTGCTTTTGAGCAATTAATAATATCAATAAACAAATAGCGTGAGTTTTTATAGTGAGTTATTATAATTCACGCTGGACTTCTACAATGATAACTCGGTATGTAAATAGTGTACGCAGTAAATTCTTGGAAATTTTTAAGCCGATAAATACGTTCCATTGGTGTAAAATGGAAAGAGTTTTTAACAAGTGGAAAGGAATGAATAATTAAAAGATTTTAAAATTATTAAATTGCCAACGCCTCTCAGTAGGCGGAACTGTCAATTATTATCATTAAGGGGACTAATGTCATTTGATATTTTAACAAAATAATTTTTACGTTTTCAAATCAATTGCTAATAATACAGTTTTGAATTGTATAGTCGTAGATAAAGTATAGTATTCAACTTGCGGTAATGGTCATAACTCACTTGATGAATTACTTACAAACTTCATCTGCGTGAGTTATGACCTGCATTACCGCTCGTTAAATAATATACTATTATATGTATTATGATACATGATATGTCAAAGCGTATTAAATGTTTCAGGATGCAATTAATTTAAATAATTTTGAAATTTTCACCTTGTTAGGAGCAGAATCATTCGATTTATAGGAATAAGGATCTCCGTTTAATTTTTTATATTGCCCACAACTTTTGACGTTTGTAAATGTCAGAAATGTCGAGCATTGAAATAATTACCCGTAAGAGGTAATTTGTAACTTATACTATTATAACAGCGTAACAATGGTACTAAATATAATAAATAATTTTAATAAATACTTAATTTGTTAGATCTCGATAGCAATGTTCTCTGGATTTGGAGGGGCTCATAACTTTGGACGGAATAAAATTTGTCAGCAAAAGTGAATCTCTACTTTGACTTATCTGGTAGCAAACCAATGATATTAATATCTTACTTATTGTTAAAAATGATGACGAGTGTTGGAACTCTTACTTGGTGGCACCTCGAGAGCTGGGACTAGAGACAAAGAGGGAAATACAATAGCTCCTTTATCGGGAGGAATAGCGGAATCAGCGATCAAGACACGGCATTCAATATATAGATCCTAACGTAGTAGCACATTCGATTATTGTTAGCTTATTTACTGCCCAACTTTGAGTAATATACGCCTTGTAAATTTTTTTCTAAAATCTGTTTTATTTAAAGATTCTAACATTACATTCAGTTATTTTCAAATATTCATATTAGTTTGTAATAAATTAAATACGGTTTTAAAGCACTACAAATTTAAAGTACAATACATGAAAATAAATCGGCTCAAAAACAGAAATTTTATTTCAAATAAATGCCACACTTAGTTTAAAACAAGGAAAGTGGTTGGCTTGAAAATATCAGATTTATAAGCCACAAGTAAGTGTCTCTTTAGCAACACTTCTTTCAATAAACTACTAGTAATTTCATTACAACACAAAACAATTTGGGGATGTTAATGTCAAAATGAAATCTTCTTGATCATAAACTGAAAATTCATCAGTTATTCTCAAAAAATATTGCAATTAAATAATAAACTAGAAAGATATTTAACATTAAAGGCATCACAAGTGTTATAGAATGACCCATTCAGGTCACAGCACTCTAAAATCAGTAAAAAATTTTGTTTAAATTTTGAAAATTGATCCTCTATAATTGGTTACTGTATACAAATATTATAAAAGAAAAATTACTCCTCATAAATAATCTTACTACAACAGTTTTCCATTTGGTTTCTTTTTAGATTATGTCTACTTTTTCAGTTTCTACTTGATTGTATTGCTAAAACATATCTGTTTTCGTGATATGCCTTTGTGACTTTTAAGAAATAGAACACATTTGTTATATCCTGCCTGGTGTATATGATTACCATCGTTGAATGAATTATTATTCAATAAGCATTATACAATAATATACTTATAGGATAAAAGAACACAAATATCATGTCCATAAAGGTAAGTTTTCATCTGACATTAATTGCACAATATTTATATCAGACAGAAATTGCTGTAATAATGTAAAATATTTAGCAAATAAATGAATCTTAACTTATTTTTTTAATTCACCAAGTTATTAAAATTTTTAACATAACATCACTTGACATCTTTCACTACATTTGTTTGGATTACCTTCACACACACCTTTTCTATTTTATTAATTTTCAAGCTTGCCAATCATACTACAACTAAGCTTTGAATGAAAAAAGATGCATAGTGAAACTGTGGTTTGTATTCGCTTTGAAAAAGATTTGAGAAATACAATCTTAAAAAACTAAATGGCATTAGTTACAAATAGAGCCTTCTGCGTCATTTGGTGGCATACCAAATTATACTAAAACTGGTTTCGTAGCTTGCTTGTTATATACCAATTTTAAAAACAAGTTTCTCAAATTGAGCTGGCTTCATCCCCAAAAAATGTGACATTAATTGACTATAAGCACCTAATTCTTCGTATCTCAAAATTTACTCTTGAATCCACAGTGAACGTTTTATTCTATTTTTCTGTATCTTCACAATAATCACACTATGAGCATTTTTTTGTTTCAATATTCTCATCGTTTCACAACTGAACATTGTCTTCCTACAATGAATGGATGTGTATGACACAAGTGTATTTAAGAAATATGAAAACGATTCACATATTTATTATAAATTTAAAGCTTCTAGACACAAATTTATAGCAATATATTGTTAGAAATTACCCAAAGTTAACTATTATAAATATATTTTATTAAGCTCTGCTGCAGTAGAATTTGTATTCTCAAAATTGGGTGACACTTCATACAACAAAAACATCTCCATGCCGCCTTATCCTTTTGGCTCCCCGACCTCGCGACGGACGGTAGCCTAGGTCACGGTTTCACTCTAGCATGTCCGCTCATACTCTTAGTCAGCATATTTCTTACACGGCCTTTCCTGACTTCTAGAGTGTCCCCACTCTTAACAGCGTTTGCTACTTTGAAACCAAATTCCAGCTACCTAAACCAAAAGGATAGACAAGTTACTTGAGGACTAGGACAAGAAAATAAATAAAACAATTAAACATGTACTGGCATGTAACTTTGTCGACTCACTCCGCTTGAAGAACATTTTCTATAAATATTACCTGATCAAAGATAAATAATAAAAGTGTATGCATACACAGAGGAAATTAAATGGAAAAACACGTAAATACCCAAACTCAATTAAACATAAAACTTAAACTACCGGAAAGACCAAAAGTACCAGGAATTTCACCTGGAATTAATCATTCTACCCAGGTAGGACTACCTGCAGTTAGTCCTCCTGACCAGAGCAAAAATTCCATGCTCTGTCCAGAACGAAGTACCAGACGCTTTCGTCCTGCAGTGTTCTCCTGACCAGAGCAAAAATGCCATGCTCTGTCCAGAACAAAGTACCAGGCGCTTTCGTCATGCAATGTTCTGCCTACTTACGGTATACCACCAGCCCTCTACTATTCCTCTGCATACCAAATCCATGGTTTTATATTCTCGATTCCAGAAATGCCCTTATACGGTATCCAGGAGCGGACTGCACCCTGGACTTCGTACCTGTCATTCTCCAGCACCTTCGCTACTCTAAACGGACCTCGCCATTTTGGCAATAATTTCCTGCTGGTTCCTGTATTCGGTGAAGCAGTAAGTCGTAGGAGCACCAAGTCGCCCTGAAAGTATTGTCGGCCCGGGACGCGATTTTTATCAAATCGCCGTTTCTCTTCAGCTTGATGTTTGGTGGCTAACGTCTGCATATGCTCTCGTATAGCTGTAATATGCCAGCTGTCCGATTACCCACCATCCTGTCAATTCCAGACACCGTGACACCTCCAATCTGAGCGACTTCGGTTGGCTCCTGTAGAACAAGTCTGTCTTTCAGGATCCCTTCGCCTCCCATGGTTCTTTCGTGAGCGTCTTGTCCGAGACACTCCAGCGTAACTGCTCCCGATCTCTACAAGACTACCACGCCTACGATGTACCAAAGCTCTAGCGCTATGAACTTCCTCAAGGAACCCCATTCGATTGTAAGACATGTCACTTTTTGTGAAAGTCCACAAATCACACGTTTCCTTTTCTTTCACTTAAAGCGCACAACAAATATATATTTCAACAAAAACAATTTTCAGTTATAAACACACCTATTTAATATATTCCTAAATTGATTTAAATACTTAGTTATACATCACATTTAGAATTTAGTAGATAATATAGGTATTAAGTATGGGGCTCTTGATGGCAAGAACGATGAAATCAGAAAAGAGGAATTTCAACTGGCATATCCAAATTCAGAATCAGCAACACATTATAAAACATTAAATTAAAATAGATTAATATTTTATATGAAAAGCCACTAAAATAAGGTTATAAAACAAATATCTTGTGACTTTGACAGTTTTGTAATCAAAATAATAAAATATGAAGGAGGTTGGGGGCGTGGCCACATGAATCGAATCGACGCATGCGCAGAAGCAACAAGTGCACTAGAAAAAAGCGATAGAGATATAGGATATTTGCAAACGCTTTCCCAAGAGGGAACCCGCAAAATAGTAGTATTACATATATGCAATCAGCAATCTAATCAGATAGCTAACATTCTAGATTTCAACAAATTTTCTTATCTAATTTTGTAATTAATTTATCCCAGTCTATCGATGATGTCACTCCTTGGCGTGCATCTCGATTGGACGTGGTGTTTCTCGTAGGTATTCCGCTCTAGGTTTGTCCCTGTCTTATGCCAACGTATTCCTTAACTTGCTCGTTACTTCGATAGCTTCGCAGTAACCTCCAATTTATTCTGATAGTTCAGTCTTTGTTCATTGTTCATTTGTATTTCGTAGCACTATTTGTTTATTTCACTTTTTGTTTTTATTTTCCAGCTGGAATGACTTTTTTCCAAACTGGATTTGTTTGGACACCTGCATTTTGTCAAGTCAAACTTTTCTAGAAAACAGTGTGAAGTCGCGCAGGTAAATATTCTAGAAAATCAATGTCGACGTATGCTTTCGGTGAAATCTGCATATTCATTGTCACAAATAAAATAACCCTATATCCATATACATGTTTTGCTTATACATTTTTGGAACAGGTAAATACTTCCACTTTATTTATTTTCTTTTAATAAAAGTTGACTTCAAAAAATATCAAACTTTTACCAAAGTATTTGCATTACTATGTCAATACCAGTTTTCTTTCGTTCTGATTAAACTGATGTAACTTATATGATTAAAGTGATTTGCTTGATCTGATAAAATCAATTGCACTGAGTTGAGTGGTGGGATGTGATGCAAAAGAACAAAACATTTTTACATTTGACAGTTGACGTGGACGTCAACGTTATGTAACCGTATGCTTCCTTTTAGAATTCAGAAATTGAATGAACATATTTTAAAGGCATTTATGGATGCACTTATTAAGTCTTGTTCTCATGGATGCAAAAATTCTCTCGAATTTTGCAGATTTTGATATAAATTATTAATGGCGGAAGAGTGTCAACTTTTCGCGAATTACGCAAAACTAAAATATTATCGGTATTTTCATCATTATGTGGGAATAGTAAGTTTAACTTAAGATTCTGACAACCTACCGTGACAGTCAATCAGGTCTATGATTGAACATTCATGTTAACGTAACCGATAGCAGTTAAGTTACGATAACTGGGTGGACATAACTGAGCTCTTAACCGACATGGAAAGATTGCTATGATCGAACAATCAGTTATCCATGTCTGTTATTATGGCCAGATCTCATGGCAGTTAATTTTTTCCCATACGTCATCTGTTATCACTCGTATGTCAAAAATTGTCAATTAACGCAATTAAAATTTAAATCATAGGTAATACTTAGCAGTGGGTACAAGTGGCAAGGAGATTAGGGCATACGACCCAACGCCAATATGAAGAAATGCTAAATTTCGTTAAATGTAAGAAAATATTGTTGGGAAGCAAAGTAAACCCAACGCATATTAACATAGGTACTTTGGTAAAATTTTGAAGTACTTTGGTAAAATTTTGAAGTACATATAAATTCTTTAGTGTATGGACCTCAAACAAATCCCCAACAGTGGTGGTAGGTAAGTGAAATATTTCATATTAACTTATTGATCCAATTATGTAAATTATTTTAGATTCATGCAGAGTGGAAGCAGAATGTAAAAAGGAAGAGCAGAAAACTTCATCAGGATCAAAAACTAGTAAAACATGGATGCTTATATTCAATATTTATACACAGTTTACGTGGATAATCAAAAATGTACCTTTAAGCATGTGATCTGTGCTACTGTGCTAATTACAATTTACTACGCCTTGGTGGAGTCAATGTTGCAATATATTATAATTATAGCAGGATAGTATAGGATGCAACCTATCAGTGTTACTGTAATCCATTATAAATTATTGTCAAAAACACATACTTACCTAATAAAAATAATATTTAAAAAAGATAAAATGTATTATTCATATCTACTCTTTATAGAATCTAAATTATTGCCAATAATTAAAAACTAGGTACCTAACTATTTCCATTGTGCCTTCGTCCTGTTCATAAATTAATTATTATATTAGGTAATAAAATATATTTCTTTTTATTTGTTAATATTCATTTATGTATCACTATCATACTCAGAATAGCAATCTTAATTGTATAAAATTGTAATCCCACTTAGAACAAACTTTTGTTTTTTTTAGGTTGTATTTACTGTCAAACTATTAATACCGTATATTACTAATTATGTAAAACTATGATATGGCAATAAATTGACACTGAATTGTGCTATAGACAAATAATAATAAAATTATACATTATATTAATGCCAAATGTCATACGTCAATCACCAGAAATAAAATTAAAATTTCTGACCAATAAAAAGCTCCGGTTACATTTAACGGCAGGGTAAGCAATTTCATAACTGGGTCACGTGATCATTGTTAAGTTAAGTAACTGGGAAAAATAAACTTGACTTGAGTGTCAATCATACGAATTTTTGATTATCCTCCCAGTTAGTTACCTTTAACAGGCCCGTTAATGATAACTGGATGTGATCAATCATAGACCCAATGGCAGTTTTATGATGAAAATTATAGAAAATATTACAATATTAATAAAAGTTGAAACTTTTCCCGTCATTAAATAATAATTTGAAGACACTGTTGTGTCATATTCTGTGGGCGATTTTAAGTAATTTTAGAATATCTCTAAATTCAGTAGTGAATTTGTTCCATTTAATAAATTTGGAAAAATGAAGTGGATGTGACTGGTGGATGGTTTGTTTGTTATATTGTTACTGTGATTTTTTTACTTGCCGTCCTCACATATCCTTACTTATACATAACAAACTGCCTTTCGGCATCATATAGTTCTCTATCTTACATTTTTGACAAGCAAAAAGTTTGGTTATAGCAAATTGGTTTTATTCAAATTATTGAAGAAAATGTATGTACTTGAGGGGTGCGAGGAATTCGCATCTCAATAATTACTTTTTGAGTTGAAGTGCGATAACTTATTGTAAACGCAACAAAATTATCATGTCAAATCATTTTGTGTCACTAAAATAAGTTCATTCAATTTAATCAGAACGAAAGAAAATTAGTAATATTATATTTAAAATCAGTTATGAGAAAATTTAGTACCTATATGCGTTTTCTTGGCTTTGACTGCTTACGTGCATATATTAACGGAAGCCACTTTCACAGTGACGTTATGCGCGGCACGAGCGCAAACTCGTTCACGGGAATATCTTACCTTCAGAAGAAATCTATGACTTGCTCTGGTTTTGCTTTATGCTGCAAATAGGAATCACTATATCCTAAATAGATTTTCTTTGTGATCCTTATCTTAATAAAAGTGCGATTCCTTTTCATAAAACGCCAACTTTAAAAGGTTTACAATTTATTACGCACATTTGTGTAGCATATAATTTGATTTAAGTAATACAATGACATCTTGTTTTACTATAAAATTGTATAAAATATCGTAAATAGTTGCAAATGGTGCATTGAAAGAACTCTCTGTATAAGTAATAGGTGCTTCGAGAAAATACTTAAAAATATCAATAACATACTGGCGTGTTTTTCAATTTACAACTTTAATTGACAATCAGTATCAATAAAATCTGTTTTGCGATAGTACCTATTTGTCTATAGCAGTACAAATACGATAACATAATTAGCTATATTGGGTTGTTCAATAAGTGTAACTTTTAGCATAAAGCTACTTTATTCCGTATTAAAATAATTGTAAAGTTTGTAACTTTTTTCTATGTAATATTAATTCTACTGATTTGCAATGTTCATCTGTCTTCACCTGTGGACTCCGCCCGCTAACCAATGGGCGAACAGCCTACCAGAAGATGGCCAGAATCTCAGAGTGGGGCCGTTAGTTTCTGTTTCACCTATGACAAGTGCAAATACTTACCTGTACTGATAAGGAGTGCAGATGGTGCGAGTGTACAAGTGCGGTGCCGGTACCGGATGAATGTGTTCAGGAGATGAAGTGGTGCGCTACGGCAACCCTTCTATTTGCTCTCGTTTTGGGGACGCACAGCTGTGGTCCTGGCCGCGGAGCCGGTCGTCGAAGAAGTCCAAGAAAATTAACTCCTTTGGTTTTTAAACAACATGTTCCTAACGTACCAGAAAATACCTTAACAGCTAGTGGTCTTACCGAAGGTCGAATTGGAAGAAATGATACACGATTTAAGGATCTTGTTCCCAATTATAATCGCGATATAATATTTAAGGATGAAGAAGGAACAGGAGCTGATCGTCTTATGACACAGGTAGGAGTGAATATCAGAGTAATAATTTTACTAGAGATAACATACATTTCTTATCGTGTTACTTGTAAAATGTTAGTCCAAATGCCATTAGTTTTACATGAATTGCGTTATTGTTTGCGGTTTCATATATACTATGAACGTCTTTATGTATTGATCATCTGAATGTAGAATATCTCGATCGATATATATATATATATATATATATATATATATATATATATATATATATATATATATATATATATATATATATATATATATATATATATATATATATATATATATATATATATATATATATATGTGTACTATTTCTTATTCCTACATGAATGTGAAGATAAAAATCAACCAACTCGTCAACTTCTTAGTAGGTATTTTGTAAATATTTATTATATACCTCATTTTATAAAATTGTATATCAACTTCATTAAAAATTGTTATAATTTATCCTGAAATAATACCTAACAAAAGTTTGCATATACACCTCCATTTAGAATTATTAATAACAAATAAAAATAATGTCAAAATGTATATAAATGGAATGGTAACTGTTATACTTAGTTCAAGCGTATTAGCTAAGCGTGAGAAACGAAATATTAATATAAACATTGGACTGTTTGTTTGAAGAACTCTGTAAACCTGTCCCCTTGCCAGACAAAAGATAATAATGTTTACATATTGAGATATAAAATGTACGGCATTGCCCGAATAAAACAATCTTATTAACAAATATTTATGTATATTTCATATCCACCTTCAATAATATGTAATTCTTTTACATCATTTTATGCTTATTTAGTTAACATTAAGCAAAATATATGTGTTTAATATAAACATTTCCCATTCTATTTTCTATGGGAATCAGAATCTCTGAGAAACTACTATGGATAAGTGAAAACCCATTTTTATCGGTTCGATTTTCAAGACAATTTCAACTAAGTATTAAATATAACTTTATACTATGACAACCTTTGCACAATTATTTCTACAAGTATGTTTGTGCATAGGGTATTTTATAAATAAATAAGGAGTATTTAAATGTTTTTACAGAAAAATAATAATTTTCACTTATAGGCATAATGTCGAAAAAGTTTAACTTTTTTAGTTAGAAATCAATTAATAAATATTTTTCGGCATTAGTTAAAAAATATATAAAGGAAATATGAAATTAAATTAAAAAATAAATTAAAAATATTAAAATAAAGGCTATTAAAATAAAGTATAATATATATAAAAATTGTTTGTTAAGCGTGATAATAAAACAATCGAAAAATCTTCAATTTTTCTAATGAAACATCAACACTAATTGAATACCTACTAAGCTTATTATTTCTATAAAAAATAAAATATATTTACTTACCTACTATTTTGATATAGAAAACTGAATATTTAGCATTTTTGTTGATATAACTGACATATGTCATCAGAAAGCACTAAAAAATGTTCTATCTTTCCATATTGTCAATTGCAAAACATTTAAACAAAAACCAATTCATTTTAATTTCGTAACCACAAAATCTACTAAAAACTGAATATTTAACAGTTTGTATATGGCAACTCTTCTCTTAGTTCTTATTGGTTGAATAGAAAATTAACGCCACCCTTTATGTCGAATACAAATAACGTTATCTATTTTCTAATTTGTTAGTTAAATTAATTTAAAAAGTACTTAGGTACTACTCTGAATTCCTATAGCAAATGGAACACTTTGTACATTACAATAATATAATAAATAAGTACAAGGATCCCTTTTTATTAATTTAATACCTTTACATCTGTATTAATGGAATACTCGAAAATAAACATATTTTTTATATTTGATTTTTTAAAAAGAGTTGTATAAAAATTTTTGTTTAATAAAACAATCGCATTACTGTAGATACATTTAGATTTTGATATAGGTACAGATGTTCGTAAAATAAGAAAGTGTGAAATGTGCGGAGCAAAATGCTTTGATTTTACAAAAAATGCTATATTAAAGAGTTATCACCAGTAGCTGACATATTTTGGTTGTGTGGATAGCTAGAATTAAATTTTTTTGAGATACTGTAGTAAGTAAGAATGAGGATTAAAAGTTGACCTGTAATATGCAGGAGGCAAAAAAAACTTGTCAAGTGTGACAACAACAACAAAATCCTTGACTGCATTTCTGTGGACCCTACAATTTTCCAAAAGTTTTGCCTATACTTACGTTCATAGTTAGAAAAGCTATTTTGTAAAAGACACCGAATTTGCGCTCCTGTCGTTGTCGGAATAAACATAGTAAGAGTGTTTCCTTCAAATTTACTAAGTACCAATCTAGATTCCTTAAATATGAATTTTAAAAACTGCAAAAGTCAAGTAGTTTAATGAATAAGCTATTATGAAAAGTATTTGTTTATTTGCATATAAAAGAAAAACAACCAAAATCATTAGAAACGAATAAATTATAGTGAATACTCTACACTTAGCTATTATTTATCAACAACTTGTAATTTCAAGGAACTCCAGATTTACAGATTCCCTTCTACTTACTGCCAGTAATGCGTAAATTAAAGTTTTAAAAGAATAGCACATGCAAATTATGAAAAATTACTAGGCGATTTAGCAAAGTTAGCAAATAAGGCAATCAGTTCAATATTATGAAAGTTGTTGTAGAACATCTCAACGGTAGAGTTAAGAAAATTAATAGTGAAATTGTAGATTTAAGAAGTTTAACGAATAGAGTAAGTAATGAGAAAACGAATCTCGGAGTCGCATGGGCGAAGTTTGGTCATCAAATCTGGCGGGGGCTAAAGCCCCGGGTGGACTGTATTTTAATTTCGGTTTTCGGCTGAAAATGTGTGTGAGTTGTTCGATGTTCAAAATGTTTGTTGTTTTCTATGCAAGCACTAATATAAGCTGAAAATTTATGTGATCGCTTCTCAGCATGGGAGGCGTTATAATCAGATTTGATAAGAATTTTGAAGCCACAGGAAACAAAACATGAAAAAGTTTGTTTTTTTTTTTTGATATGCTGCGACCAGTGGCAAAACTGTATACAGTTTTGGAAATCTTGAGGTGAAAGTACTTGGTGATTTTCAATATTATACGTAAGAAACTATATATCTATTTTTCTCAAATATTTTAATTACTAAGCTTTTGGGAACTTCCAAGGTCACTACTAATTTTCCTGGCACAAATATTTGGGTTTTCAACTACAGATGCCACAATATTAAACGGATCGTTATTATTTTCATGTCTCCTGATAGTTTTTTTATAATTCGCATTTATTGTCCTTTTAAATACTTCTACAAATAAATACAGTCAGTACTAAATAATCTCGTAGATTTGGATGATTTGCCTTGTAAATATAAGCTTCTCGTAAATAATTGCCATGAGCTTCTCCTATAGCAAACACTATATTTACCAATTCTTCTTTTGAATAGTTAATTAAAGTAATACATTCTGTAATTTCACATGTAAATATCAGTTAGAGGATATGACATGTAGACTTATTGTGACAAATTATTTTATTATCACCTGGTAGACACTAAAATAATAATTACAAGGTTAATTAAATGTATATTGATTTTATTTGTAGGTTATGGCTCTGGGTCTGGGGGGGGGGGGGCAATTATTCCAATTACTCCCCCTCCTTTGAAGCGCCTATGGTTATGCAGGTTATTAATCAGCTTATGCGAGAAATATTTATAATACTGCTGTGTGTATTAACATTTGTACACAATATTTCTTATCTCCTTTCAATCTGTATTAGGCATACAGTTTATGAAAATGAATAAGTTTATAATAATTAAAATATGCCATTGAAAGTATTTGGATCTTTTATAGCTAATATCGAGCACATTAATAAAGATATAAGCAACTAAATTTTATTAAAATGTGAAAATAAGTGAAAATTAGATTTACAATTGTCTTTTCTGTGAGATTTTATTTCCGTATTAACAACTTTTTATATATCATGTCTCACGAATCCATAACTAAATTTTAATCAAATTGGACCCGTGTGTACATTAATCTTTCAACTGATGTAACTGTAGTTAAACTAAATCGACCAGCGTGGCGTGGAACTGGGCAGTATAACTCTTTTTCATAAAAAATGTATGCCACTGAGTTATTCCATGAAAATATTAATAAACTTAGATTCTGTTATACAAAATCAATACAATTTCTGAAATTATGCACCGTTTACGAGATATTGCTTTGTGGTTCAGACGATTCCATATTTACGTAAGTGAAGTTATAAGTGTGGCAATGCTATCGAGTTTAAATATATTCATTTTCCAAGCCAATGAGAAGCATTATTATGAGAAGTACTTTTCTTAAAAGTACATTTTGTCGTATTTCTAAGGCTTAGTTAATTTTACGGATTTATTCATTTCATTTACAAATAAGCACTGATGAATCTTAGAGGTCATAATTCAACACTAACCGTTTTTTGTTTCGTACACAAGTTCTTTTACCTATCCGGAGATACCCTATATATAATATTTTGTTGCACATTCATATTTTTTCTACTCTTATTTTATTAATGTCGTTAAACTATTTTTTAAATTTATTAGTGACGTTCCTGACTTCGCACATAAATTCTAAACTGTAATTATCTATTATTAAATCTATTCAGTCAGAGAAACGGTCGAAATATTTCTTTATTTTTTGGAAGCGCCAGCGTTATTCTCCGAGTGATGTTTTTTTTGTTAATGTGAATATTATTTACTCTTGCTTAGAATGAAAAAGTGTTAATTAAGTATATGCATAAAGTTTAGGGAAATAATCTTTGACTGATTTTAAGTCAAAAAGTTACTATTCTTATTTCAAATACAGCGTGTAGAAAAATTTGGAAAAATACTAAAGAAATTGTTGTATACCTACTTTCCGAATAGTAAAACCTAAGAACATCATAATATATTTCTAAGGACTAGATACATATTGCAAATATTATACTATTTTTATTTTAACCATGAGTTTAGGAATGAGTAACCTATAATTTTTCCAGAAAAAACTGCACACCACTGATTTTTTTAAAATTTGTTAACTTATTAAGTCAACAAAGATTATTACAAATACAAAGTATTTAACACGAAAATAAATTTTAAAAATGTATAAACATGCGTTAGGAAACGTTTAATTTACGAGATATATAATATTGAAACAACGACAAAGAGACAATTTTAATTACAATAACACACTTAAGCAATCATATTTTTATTTTTTTACATATTTTTATTTGCCTTCTGTCAAAACAAATTGTTAAGAACTTATAGGTAGGTATACTATTTGAGATTTGTTTGGAGTGATAAATGTCGAATAACTTATTGACGAAGTAGGAACGTATCCGCTATTGTATAATCGAAGAGATGGACGTTGCAGAAATTACAAAGAAATAATTTGGAAAATGCATTGAGAGCATTTGAGATGTAGGCTCTATGGTAAATTCTTAGACTAACAGACTTTATTTAGTACATCATGTTAAAAAAACAAATTACGAAAAAAAAAAACGAAAATTAACCAGTAGAAAGCATAATTCAAGGTGATTCAGAACTCTTTAGAGAACTAACCACAGGTCACAGGAGGAAAAAAGAAATTTGGAAACAATAGGTCTGTCCACAAAATTTCGATATTAACTGAAAAAGGTAGGCTTAATTTGTAGTATTCTTATTCTCTTAATTATTGGTAGAAGAGCGAAGCTAGAAAACGTTCCCTCAGTTAGAGATTAGACGTTTAACGTTACATGCTCGCTGAGATGGTAGCCGAGGCTACCTTTTAGTTTACAAAATTGTAGTAAATGAGTTGAGTTAAATTTGTAGTATATTGCGAGTTACAGGCTGATTATATTAGTAGATAGGCATAAAACAAAAGTGCAAAGCAAATAATAAATAGGTTTGCGGCCGTACGGCAATATATTAAAAAGGTCTCTGCATTATCTATCTACATTTTACAGATGTGAAAAGATCATTGAAAGTAAATAATGCCTAATGCAATTTACATTTTTGTAATTAAAATGAGATATAAAAAATTTTTGGAATATAAATTACGTAACAATACAGAACTATAAATTCACTTTGATTTTCAGTGCATCACGTAAATCACGGGTTCACTCTAAATACAAGTAGGGAAAGCAAGCATATGACGTCAAGCCAGTGACTAAGTATTTATCTTATTCAAATGGAACAAGAAATTCTCGGATCTCTGCTGTATTTGTAATTGACTTTATTCCTAGATAAACTTCATATTTTGTTTATAATGGGTTCTAGGCATAATTTTAACCAATTTTTATATTAATTTTTTGGTGGACATTTCTATTGCATCGATAAAAGCTACTGGTCAGCACAAATTTTAAAATACCAGAAGTCCTAAAGATCTGTGAATGAGCAATTGCTCATTTGTCTTGCGCTTAATAGATCCGCAAAAGTGCGGTTTTAAAATAAGTAAGCCGAGAGATGACCACAAATACGACCGAGCCCGGTGCGGTCATGTGTGTCATGATGTGTGAAATACAAAACTGTTATAATAGTTAGTGAAATAACGATTCCGAGGGTCCGTAGTGTTGGTAAGTGCTGCTGCTGATTCAAGTATGTTATAGCATATTGTTAAATACGGCTCATATTTCCAAACCAGCACATAATACCGAATAATATGAAATTTACTTCATATTATTCAGTTAATTTGTTCCTTCTGAACGAAATTCTTCATTTCTATAAAAGTAATAGTTTTGTTGTGAGAATAGCAAATTTACATATAAAATTAAAATTTAGACATTGTTTATATCTTCACAATTATCTTCTTTATCGTTTTTTAAGGGTATAATCGTCTACTCATTTTCAAATGCCGCAAAATGTAAACAAAATTAAACAATATATAATGAAGAGTTTTGCAAGCAATTTAAAATATATGATACGCACCTACCTTTTTAGTTTGTTAATTATGTTCTTGATTGCTTTTAAATTCATAATTTCATAATTGCTTTTAAATTCATTTCATAATTTGTGTAACGCCTTTATTTTAACGTTTTCTAGAACATTCCTGGTTATATTCAATTTGGCTTCATGAGTGCTCGAGAAACGGGGGAAGCTTCGAGAACCCAAAAAAATATGTATAAGCGGATCGGCTCCGCCTCTACCGTCAGTTTATGCTTTTTGAAGTCTATTTGTAATCAGTTAGTGACAGTAAAGTTTCTTTTTCTACGTGAATTAATTAAAGGTTAAGATGAAGACTTTCTTACCCAAGATGATAGTTTTGAGTGTGCTGGTTATTTGTTCTACTAAATAACAGGTGCCGTTGAATTATACTACTTGTCTCCTCATTATCCAGTGTAGTACATATTTTGGAAATGTAAATATAATGTTTATTTGTTGTGTGTAATCAATTAGTGACAATAAAGTTTGTTTTTCCATATTTGTAGCCCAAAATAGTGGAAAACCGATGTAATTTTAAAGTTAGGAATTTTAAATCACGTTAAAGTTACCAAAAATAATTATACATTATTGGATACTAGAAAGTTTAACTTAGGTCGTGTTAGTATTTATATTGCTAAAATGTAGTTATTTTATACTTAAAATATTTATTGAAAGGAGTTTGTACATACACTTCAACAATTAATTTTCACATTTTAAAGCCAAAGTAAGAAAAATTAATACAAACCTTTCCTAAGTTCATCCTTTATGGGTATTTTGCTAAAGTCAAAAAAGTGTGACCTTTTTTGTAGAAGGCAAAGGTAAACTTAAAATAAATAATATAATAATAGTATAATATATAATAATAAAATATGTCGATATGCACGTCGTTTTGATTATCGCCATATTTAACTATAGTATGATTACGTAATATACAGTTATCGGTATTTTTTTGTGATAGCAGTATGTGTCAAGGGTTTAAAATCTTACTGTCTTGAAGACTACTCTGCTAATACACGGTGACGGTGCCCTTAAGATGAAGACTTTCTTACCCAACGCAGCAGTTTTGAGTATGCTGGTTATTTGTTCTACTAAATAAGATACTTGAACTGATTAACTTGTACCATCTATTACTATATTTAGTTCTAGGATCCCGTCTCCAATATCCATCACTTTTGGTTTATTTTTTTCAGTTGTATTTCCGCATCTTTAATTTAATCATAAATTTTTTTTGCAAGTCTTGTTCATTATCCGGTTAAAAGCACATTTGTTTATTCCTAACTCCTTCTTGTATTAAACCTTCCGTCATTCTGAACATAGTCGACCTCATATTTTTATTAATTACATAATTCTTATTATTACTATACAAATTGCGCATCGATCTTGTCAACTTCGGTTCGACACTTCTCTTTTCTAAGCTTTTCCATATTTTTCCTCTCGATACTCTGTCGAAGAATTTTTCTATGTCCATAAATGGGTCTCCTTTCATGTCTAATTACTTTTTCTGCTATCTGTTTAATGGCAGATATATGGTCCTGTTTACTTCCGAAAACCACTTTGAAAGTGGTCCAATATTCTTCCAAACAGTTTCAACTCTGTATTAAGTAGCGTAATGGCTCTATAATTATTACAATCTTTATTGTCCCCTTTTTGAAAATCGAGAGTACCTATTACTAATATTTCCCAATTCTCTGGTATTCTTTCGTGCTTATACATATTAAATAATTCTAAAAGCTTATTTGTCGCACTTTGCCCCATGTATTTCAGCATCTCTGTTGTGATTTTCAATTTCTTCATAACTTCTTTGAGTTCTGTGATTTACTGATATTCAGTATTTATAATTTCACTTCCTTTATCATTTGTTTTGTCTTTATCGTTACCTGCTTCACAGTTTAACAGTGATTTAAACTATTGTATCCATTTCTCCATTACTTCCTGCTCTTCTGTTGTTATTTCCCATCTGTTACTTTTTTTGCTATGGTTTGTTGTATCTTTTCTTTCCGTAATGATTTATAAACCCTATAAAATAGTTTGTGGTTTTCTTTGCTAATATTTTAATTGTCTCCAAAATCTCAAACAAATCGATGTTATGGCATTAGGTCCTTGACATCTACCGCGACGTTGTCGAACGTCAAACTAATTGGAAAAAACTAAATAATATCAATGACACAACGACATATCACCACAGACATATTGATGACGTTCTTTTAAAGAAAAATAAACATTTATTTAGTCACAAACCCGACAGTAATTTCCAGGTGGTAGACTAAATTGCATACAATAATCAAATTAAGTGCATAACTGTTGTCAATATAAGCTACCAATTAACTCTACAAGTATTTCCATTTGGCAAAGAGCAAAAAACGGCTAAATAGCGCAACTAATAAAATTATGAGTAGCTGTCACGTTACTAAATTTAAATTCTGAAGATTGAAAATGTGCTGATGATTTATTTACCTATTGTTTTATGATCGAGTGTAAAAATACGTAATTGCATCACGAATATATTTATTTTGTTTTATACATGGCGGAAACTCATTTGAGTTGGAAAAAGAGTATTTAGGATTCAGTTTGTGGAACTTTTTAAATAGACTTAAAAAATCTTTATTATATAGAATGTTCCAGAACCGTGACGGGGTATGATGCAGAGAAGCAGCCGCATCAGCCGGCACCGTAAATGCAATTTGAACCATTCAATAACTAAAAGTCTTATTAACAACACTTTTTTTTTGTATAGACATATGTGAAGTTTTTCGCAAACTTAAAGTAAAAGTTAGACAAGTGCATATCTGCACAAAATTGTTGGACGTGGTAGTTGCTAATATGAGGTGGCATTTTGACAAATTACAACTAAAGTATCTAGACCCCTCTAGTACTTTCGGTTATACCGGAAGTTGACACCAATTTCGTTTTTCTTTTAAATGGAACACCCCTATATTATTGCATTTTCAGATTCTGCAAAAGATTTTATGGGTCATTATAAAAAAATTGATATATGTTAGGGTGCGCGAAGATATCTGCAAATAGATATCAAGTTGATTTTTGGTATTTTTAAAGAACTTGGACGACGATAAATTATGGTATATCCGCAAGTTTTAAAATATTAAACCAAGCGTTTTACTCTTGCCGTTATATTTCGTCAACTTCAAACAGATTTAAATTTTTCATCTCAAATGGAACATTTGAAAACAAAAGATACATACAACATACAAAAATTTGAATTAGCATAATTGTATTTATTGGTTAATTTATCTGTTATTTATTATTGCTTGTAATTTTAAACTATAATTAAATGATATGTCTGCTAAAGCTTAACTATTACAATTATATAAAAATTTATTATATATTTTTATTATCGCCTTTTAATCTACCCGTAGCTAAAGTTATGTAGTGTTCTTATCTTTTTATAAAAAATATGTGTAGTCAGTACATCCAACTTCTATTATATATTCCACTGGATGCGCTGAACAGTCAGTCTGATTTTATACTTAGCCTGAATAAACTTGCTTATATTCTGAGTGGTATTTTTATTTTTAAAATTTCAAAAGTACCTAATACATTTAATTGGCGCAGTCGGTAGGATTGGCTAACCCTTCATTAAACAAGTGAAATATTTTTTTTAAATAGAGAAGCCAAACTAAAGAACACTGTGTTGGGACTCTAAGATTAAAATAAAGAATAGTCGTCGCGGTCGGAATTTCTACATGGAAATAGTAGTGGGCTGAATTGAGTAGGCCACGTGTGCTACCACATTTAAGGATTACAGTATCCTCTGTTGCATCTTGAAAGGATCCTGTTTGGAACCTGGACCCAGAACTGTGGGGTGAGTACTAGTTTTTTTCCTGACTCCCTATCCTAAAATCCAATTGTAAATTGGGAGATAGGTTTAGTTTTAGCAGTGAGTAACAAGTTGAGTAGCGACCGCAAAAATGTAACAGTCATATTTTCAATATAGGTTGTTTTCACATTCGAAAGTTTAATTTCAATATAGTAACTTCTATAATAAAAATAATTGAATAGAATAGTTGTGTTTTTGTGCAGTCACTTTGATGAGTAAGCATAGTAGTAAGCCTTATCGTATACTTATAACACAAGTGATAGTTAGGAAGATTTAGTAGTTGAGCCACAGTTACTAAGTAAAATGGCACTTTCATCCACACCTCCGCAACTTGACTCGCAGAAATTAAATTATTTAAGTTTCACTATTCCTAATTTCGGTGGTTCTGAGATCGAACTAACCCAGTTTATTGAATCGGTGGATACATTTCTTGTCGCGTTAGATTTATCTCAACCCACCGGACTTCAGTGGCGTCTGTTACTAAACGTAATAAAAAATAAATTAAAAGATTCAGCTCGATCCCTTGTTCTAGGTCGCCCTGAGCTGCAAAGTTGGCCTTCAATTAGAAACTTGTTAATTCAGAACTATTCTGACCATAAATCTCTACAGACGTTGCAAAATGAGATATGTTTGCTTCAGTATAATTTTAGGTAACCTATTTCATCTTTTTGCAACCGTATTTTGGCAATGCGGTCAAAAATTGTGCAAAAAATTAAATTACAGTATAACGACCCAATAGAAAGAAATTCACTACAGTCTATATGTTCGTCTCTGTTATTGAACAAACTTAAAAGCAATTTACCGCATAATTATGAATCTCTTATCTCGGCCAGATCTTGATACCACAAGTAGTACAAGCTATCTTAGAATTAGAAACTTTTTTCGAATTTAAAAATTCTAGTCGCCGTTTACTAGTATCTCAATCTATGAAAACTTTTCAACTACTGACGAGACCGCCACCAGTTGTTCCCCGACCATATTTGCGAAATGATTTATCCCTCAGCCCCCCAAGACAAAACTTTTATCAGCCCAGACCACAACAAAATTTCTATCAATTCGCAATTACTGCCTAGAAAATTTAATTCTGTTATGCAACCTCCAAATACTCAAATTTCTAGCCGAAACCAACAATAAGCCAGAGCCTATGGATACTTCTAGTACGACGGTAACAAAATATCAAAATGTACCATCTAAAATTTTTCAAAACTATCACCATGACCTAGACCCATCTTGCCAAGAGGACAGTACATTAAAGACAAGACAATTCACAATTATCTGAACACGCTATTACGAGACTCGCGAATTGGACGAAAATCAAACTGAAAATTTTCAGATGATAGCCTCGGAAGCCTCGATAGATAGATAATTTACGAAATAAATTCTGTTCTTGGAGCTCCCTTGTCCTATATTAATATTTCTAACCCACCTTTAAAACTACTAGTTGATTCGGGTTACACATAAACAATAATTCGTCCTGACATTATCGAAAAATTTTATCCTGAATATATCATTCTACCAATATAATTACGATTTGTATGGGACAGAATACGACATTTTGAGCATATTCCTGCCTTTGACGAATTTCAAAGTAAAGAATCTATAGATATCCTATTACATGATTTTCTTGATTTTTATGATAGTCTTATTGAACTAGATACTATAAAACAATTTAATCTTTTATTCGATTACCAAAATGAAGTAGCTTTTAACGACAAAATTAAAATACCTCTTTTTTATAGAGATCCTTTAGAAACTTCTAAAAGAGTAACCATTAATACGAACGAAATTTTTAAAACACAAATCCCTGTATCTATAAACAACGATGAAATTATAATAAGACCATATAATTATAACAGACACTATATCTTGCGCCGAAAAAGGCTTAGCTTTTGTTGAAATACATAATTACACGGATCTTTGGAAAATTTCGTTCCTGCAAAATTAAAAACTTCTCCCGTGTAAGAAACTAATGCTGACATAAAGACGTTTCTTAGAACTGACCATATGAATGCGGAAGAAAAAAAGGAAATCTTTAAACTCTGTAACAAGTATAGACAACTTTTTCATACCGATGACTAACAAATTACTTTCATAAACGATGTGAAACGTACTATAAAAGCAAAATTATTCGACCTTCGCAATGTCCGTGGTCCAGTCCCGTTTTAATTATCGATAAAAAACCTGATGTATCTGAAAAAGTTAAATATAGAATGTGTATTAACTATCGTAATGTAAATAATGTTACAATCAATGATAGGTACCCAATACCAAACATCACGGACAGACTTGATAAATTGGGCAGATGCAACTACCCTACCACCTTGGATCTAATTAGCGGATTTCACCAAATTGAGATGGATCCTAGTAGTATTCGAAAAACAGCTTTCACTACAGAAAGAGATCACTATGAATTTCTCAGGAAAAGACCTGCAAAATCGAATATGATTGGTATATATAGACGATATCATCGTCTTTTTCAGTTATTTGACCGAACATATTCAAAACCTTGAACTTGTTTTTAAAGCCCTTGACAAAGCTATTCTCAAAATCCAAATCGATAAATCCGAATTTTTACGAAAGGAAACATTTTTAGGACACGTGATAACGTCGGACGGACTTAGACCTAATCCGGATAAAATCTTGACAATTAAAAATTTTCTTATCCCAAAAACGGCTAAGGAAATATAATCTCTCCTTGGACTAGTGGGCTGTAAGTTTATTAACAATTTCGCCAAAATCACGAAATCACTTACGTCCTGTCTAAAAAAGATCCAAAGGATCACACATACCAAAGAGTTTAAAGAAGCATTCAATAAATGTAAAACGTTAATGACTAACAGTCCTATTTTTTTTCTCGACTTCAATTTGCCATTTGAAGTTACAACCGATGTATCAAATTTTGCCTTAGGTGATGTCTTGCAAAACGAAAAGCCTATTTCTTACGCTTCACGTACACTTAATCCCGCTGAAATACTGTAGAATTTCTAGACATGGTTTTTGAAACAGCCTGAATGATACAGGAAATCAGTGACTGATCAGAACGGCCAATAGGGGAAAGATAATCAATTTTTCAAATTAAGTTCGGGTTATTTGTTAAACTCAAGTCCAACGTGGATGGATTCTGAATAGCTCGAAATCTAGTATCACTATCTAGTAGTAGTAACATTTTTTATTATTATTGTGCAATTTTTTTAATGTATAAAGTCGTGTCAAGAATTCAGACGTCTTACGTCACGGCTGACGTTACACATTTGTTTTTATTGTCAACGTAATTTTCGATATTTCGTCGCGTTAAAAACAATCTTTTTTTCAATTTAGTGCAACATATAATGCAAACTTTTAGTGTAGTATATAGTTTTATTACTATCAGTTGCAGTTTCTTAAATATTTTAATGAAAATATAATGAATCATTCATTTGTTCGTATGACGTAAGTCGTCTGAATTTTTGTCGTGAGTATATTTGTAGTTTTTTCCTGATGAAGAAATAAATATAGTTTTGAAAGCTTGAAAATTTAATAGAGTAACTTATTTTTTATTCTTTTGGTATATACAGGGTGGTCCACTTTGGAAGGCGGAAACTTTAGAGGCAGGCAGAGAACCACAAAATAATATCAGTTAAATATTATAAATTACAGATACAGAGTGTCAAAATTTTTATCAAAAGTTTGAAATTTATTAATATCTTTAAAACTTCTTCAGATATTTAAATGAAATTTGGAACCTTTGAATAGGTAATCTAGATACATATTTTTACGTAAAAAATATTATTTTTCTTCCATCAGTGGCGTGCGTACGGACAGTACGGAAATTTTAATGAAAACAATGGTACGCCAATGTTTTTTTAGAAACAAAAACTATTTCTAGAATCCTTGTTGGATTTATAACAGAAAAAGGCTCCTTACTTTTTTCGTTTGGCACACCGTTTGTCAGTAAAAAATTAAATTACCTAATGATTTCTGAAAAACAATTAAGTAAACAAAAACGAAAATGAGAAATTTAATTAGTAGCTTTCAACAATAACAAATAGAAAGAAAATTAAGAGTAAAATCACAAAAATTGCTCGAAATGTAGTCCACCCACCTCAATACATTGTCGACATCTTCTCACTAACGCATTTATTGCAGCAAATACTTCATGCGGATCTCGCCTCATATCATTGCAGGCTTGTTGAATTCTTAAAATTAAATTTCCCTTATTAATACGGGATTAGCGCAGACTTTATCTTTAATAGTGCCCCAAATGTAAAATTCTAACGAATTAAGATCCGGTGACCTGAGTGGCCAGGCCACTGGTCCAATAACATTAACCACATCATTATTCATGTCATTCCTCCCTAGCCGGCCAATCCATCGTTGAGGATTGGTATTGAGCCCTTTTCTTACAGCTATTCCAAAATGTGGGAGAGCTCCATCCAGTTCCAACTCTCATATCTTAAATTAATGGGTAAATCCCTAGGTAATCCTGCAGATTACTGGTAAGAAACTCCATAAACAGTTCCGAGTTCAACCTTGGGGGTAGGAAATATGACTACAAACATTACTATCAATAACGCCCAACCAAACATATACGGAAAATTCATTTTGAAATGAATTTCTCGAGGATTCTGATGTGCCCAAATATGGATATTATGGTAATTTTTTACCCCACGTCTGGTAAAAGATGACTCGTCCGTCCAGGGAATCTTATGTAAAAAGTCAGGATTTTCTTCCGTCGAGTCACTGGCAAAATCGTATTCTTTTTTCATCATCACCAGGGTGCAAATCTTGAACAGGCTGTAGGTGATATGCATGTCTGTGGACATCGTGTAGTGTTCGTATATTTTAGACTTAGGAATGTGAAGATGCTGAGGTGCCTTCCGAGAGCTCAAACTCGGATTGTTGTTAAAAGTACGTAGTATACGATTATTCTGAATATTATGTCGACGGTTTCTGTTCCTTTCATTTTTAACACGCAGGCCAAAGTTACGTAAATTCTGATGTGTTCTGAAGAAAACGCGATCATCTGGAACTCTTCTATTTAGATAACGTCTATGATATTCACGAACTGCCGCTTCTGCATTTCCATCACAAAATCCGTAGCAAAAATGAATATCTGCGTATTCGTCGTTAGAAAAAAGCATTTTTCAGATTAATATTTACACAACACTCTAATAACAATGTTAACAATAACTCGAAATTAAATTATCTGACACAATCCAATTAACTGTCATTATAAAATGCAAAAACACTGACAGTAGTAGTCTTTTTTGTTTCATGGCCTACTACGACAGATTAAAATTTGTTTGAATTCCAGAATTTTAATTTTTTACTGGCAAACGGTGTGTCAAACGAAAAAAGTAAGGAGCCTTTTTTTGTTGCAAATTGAACAAGGACTCTAGAAATAGTTTTTGTTTCTAAAAAAACATTGGCGTTCCATTTTTTTCATTTAAATTTCTATAAGATCTGTCCATAAGGGTGTCCGGAAAAGACGTGTACAACGGAAGACCACAGACGCCTGGGTTCAAAATAAGCCGATTTAGCCTAAGTTACTTATTTCCAAAAGCCAAAGTTCGCGAAATATTTTTGTTTATTCCAAATATCTCGAAAATGACTTGATCGATTTTAACCATTTTTGGGCTACGCAGTTATAAGTCCAACCGACACTTTTTGACATTATTTAAAATCTTTTGCAGTCATTAGAAATATAAGAAAAAATTATGTATCATGTAAATATAAGCACATATTTTCTTTAACTAAGGAGTCTGTGGTCTTCCGTTGTACACGTCCGGGCACTCTGTATATATACAGGGTGTCCCTAAAAGGTCTTTACAACGCTCTACCAGATAAAGTGCGGCTCAAAATAAGTCGATTCAGCTAAACTTAACTTAGTTCAAAGTTGCCCCGTTTAGGGGCTATACGACCTTGACGTTGCAATTTTGAAATCTTTTTTTTTTATAAATTTAAAACGCCTTATGCAATTTTGCTAAAATTTGGTAAGATGACACCGTTCTATAGGTCAATAAACCCCATATCAAAATTAAGAGTAGTATCATTCTATTGGCGTGGAACTTGGGTTTTTTAGTAATTACACCTTCAATAATTCTGCGCCAATGGAAGAAACGAATTTTCAGTATAAAATTTAGATTAAGTAAATTATTTCCTACAAAAAGGTACTCTTGATACTCGATTACTCTCGTGGTTTATTCGAAATTAGTAATTAGTAATTTTAATCAATGGCAGCAATTTTGACATAAAAATTAAATTAGGAAAACATGGATGCAAATAAATAAAGATGTCACAGTAGTTGCTCAAAGTGGTCACCATTTACACGCATACAAAGATTTACATGACGAAGAAAATTGAAATGTACTCTTTGCATAATTTCTTCGTCGCCTCTAAGAGTATTTGTAGCATCTTGAAAAGGTTGCCATAGTTGTTCTTCGTTTTCTACCGATGTCATATAAACCACGGACTTAAGATGACCCCATAAAAATAATCTAATGAATGTAAATCTGGAGGACGTGGTGGCCGTTTACAGGAGCGTCATTATCTCTACCTATCCATTTGTTGGGGTACTGTTGATTTAAGTGGTTACGAACATGTAATGATAAATGTGGTGGACCCCATCATGCATAAACCACATATCTCTCTGAAGTTGTAGAGGTATATCTTTTAACAAGTCTGGCAACGTATTTTATAAATGCTCCAAATAAATTTCTCCTATTAATCTCTGTGGTAAAATAACAGAACCAACAGTGATAGTTAGACATTTTCAACATGTTAGAAATTTTCAATTAATATGTGGGCGGGAATAATTGGAAATTTTATTGTTGGTCTTGTCATTTTACCACAGATTAATGGGAGAAATTTATCTATAAAATACGTTGCCAGACTTGTTTGAAGATATACTTCTACAACTTCAGAGAGATATATGTGGTTTATGCGTGATGGCGTTCCACCACATTTTTCATTAACTGTTCGTAACCACTTAAATCAACAGTACCCATACAAATGGATAGGTAGAGGTAATGACGCTCCTTTAAATTGGCCACCACGTTCTCCAGACTTAAATCCATTAGATTATTTTTTATGGGGTCATCTTAAGTCCGTGGTTTATATGACATCGGTAGAAAACGAAGAACAACTATGGCAACATCTTCAAGATATAACAAATACTCTTAGAGGCGACGAAGAAATTATGCAAAGAGTATATTTCATTTTTTTTCGTTGTGTAAATCTTTGTATGCGTATAAATGGTGAACTTTGAACAGCTACTGTGACATCTTTATTTATTTGCATTCGTGTTTTCCTAATTTAATTTTTGTGTAAAAATTGCTGCCAATAATTTAAATTACAAATTTCGAATAAACTAGGAGAGTAATCGAATCTTATCAAGAGTACCTCTTATGTAGTAAATAATTTTCTTAATCTAAATTTTATACTGAAAATTCTTTTCTTCCATTGGCGTAGAATTATCGAAATCTCAAGTTCCACGCCAATAGAATGATACTAATCATAATTTTGATAAGGGATTTATTGTCCTATAAAAAGGTGTCAACTTACCAAATTTTATCAAAATCGCATAAGGCGTTTCAAATTTATAAAAAAAAACGATTTCAAAATTGCAAAATCAGGATCGTATAGCGCCTAAACGGAGCAACTTTGAACTAAGGTAAGTTTAGCTAAACCGACTTATTTTGAGCCGCACTGTTTCTGGTGGAGCGTTGTAAAGACCTTTTAGGGACACCCTGTATATAGTCGACTAACGTATCTTGCAACATCCAGCAAAAATTCCGTCTATGTGATATCCCTATTAATTACTGTGTTATATACACAGGAATTTAAAAATATGCGTTATTAAAAATGAAAGACAGATGCTTCTTCTATAAAAAAATATCACCAATACACGAAATAATAAATTAAAATCTTTGTGAACTTCAGAGTATACTGAATATACAGGGTTAACACTGAATTTACATACTCATAAAGTTATCGAGAGAGAATCTTGACCTACCACATTATTAGGTCAATAACCTACTTACCTAGTTTTTATACTGTTATTTAACGACAAGGAGTAAAGCTAACTTTTTTTTATCTAGATACATAAATGAATTTTCCTTAAAGATTAATAATTAATTAAAACAAATTTAGATAATAAATAAATATTTTCGAATGTTAAGTTATTACAGTTTAATAATTTTGATATTACTCTTTCACTACGTTTTACAATTGAATATGAATTTTTAGTATTACCCGTAAGTACAATTAATTATTTAGTTTGTAGTTACGTACATCTAGCCTACAAATTTATTGTTTTTTAAGTATGGTACTAACCTGTTTAACATGCCAGTTCGAGTAAAGTTGCACTCATCCATCCATAGCACTTTATTATTAAAACTAGGGTCGCCAAGTGCAAAATTCAAGACGGTTGGGGAAATCAGAAGGTTCTAAAGCCTGAACTTTTTGAAAATAATACGGGTTCAGTGAGTTTTCACGTAATATTCTGCAGACCTTGCTTTGGAATATCTCCAATAGCCTTGAAATGGTTCTTATAGAAATAGTAGGTTGCTCCTCAACTAAATTTAAAACAGTTTCTATCATATCGATGTCCAGCAAGTTCCCGACGTTGTTTCACATAACCCGTATCGCGAAGGCATAGAAGCACTTGCACACTGTTAGGAAAACTTCTCTTATATTCAGTAGCTGCGGCATGCATTTCGTAAACATTCTCCGTATAATACTACCATTTCCGCATATACGAAATTTGTAACATTAGACATTGTGAATTTACAAGCAAGACATGAGACCAAAATAAACAAACTACTGCTTGTATTCATCTCCATCCCCCCTTCCAAATGTGTGGTGTGATCTCCAAATTTGGAGGGAAAGAAATGCGGGAAATGCAGAAAGTGCTACTAAATGGTGGTAAATTTGAATAACACGCTGAAGTGTTAGACGATATTATGTATGTAAACATGATGCAACGATGTTTCCTTCGTCACTCGATTGTCATATGGCTGCTCCATCAGAAAGTTTGTAGCGTACCAGGAGCGTCGTGTTACCGAATTTTATAGGGTGATTTGTTTATTTTTTTAAAGATCGAGTAAAATTTTTTTTTTCGATTTTATGCCTTTATTAGGCCTTCCGAATATGTGGTTAAAATTAATGACATTATGACTGACTTGCCTGTATAGTTCATACTCAAATGTTTTTATGACATCCATAAACATATTTCTTACTTTGAAGCATCCTTCCACAATTGCCAATTTTAATGGACCACTCTAGGCTTCATTAAAGATGTTTTATAAAAGATCAAGCTATTCATCTTCATATGCATCAGATTTAATCAAAGTCACAAGAAAATGATATGATAGATGAAGGTGGTTGAATTATAGATGAAAGATAAGGTAAAATAAAATGAGTAATATATAT
The DNA here is from genome assembly GCA_037114965.1 of Monochamus alternatus. Classification (NCBI taxonomy): domain Eukaryota; kingdom Metazoa; phylum Arthropoda; class Insecta; order Coleoptera; family Cerambycidae; genus Monochamus; species Monochamus alternatus. The sequence goes on along the minus strand of CM073428.1, from coordinate 43,113,345 downwards.
TTTTTCTCTTACTTTTTACTAATATTTATTTACAATATACAGAGTATTTAGTGAGTCGATGGATTCGTTGCAGGAGTTTATAACACAAGTAATTTGTGTAGATAATTTCCTATATACAGGGTGTTAAAATTTTATTAAAAAAATTTAAATTTATTGATATTGTGGAAACTATACAGAATGAAACTTTACAGATTTATATGTTAACAATAATACATGTTTTACAATAAATAGTTATTTATGTATTAAGCGCGAGAAGTGATACATAATTGCTCAAGAGTGACAGTAATAACGTGAGAGCAGTAATGTCACATTTTGCTCGTAATGCATACAATGTTTTATCTACTATAACTCAACAAAATTCGGATTCCATGTCGGATTATTGAGATATGACACACCAGAAGTCTCACCGGACGCCGCTGCTGAATATTATTAAAGAAAAAAATGATCCAACACTGATTTTTAATAAAATAAAAATTATTTTTTAATTCATTGTTTAATTTAGAAGTGAAAAGGTCTCTCGATTTTTTTCTTACACCATTTTCCAGGAAAAAAATTATAATCAATTTAAAATCCGGTTTCAATAATTTTAAAAATAGCTGAACTTACACTTACACTTAGTTATGATTATGACTTAGTAATGATGTTTACTGCGAGTAGTAATAATTTTTTGTAATAAAATTGGTACAAAAAAACTAAGTGCATAATTTCTGATATTTTTCAAACCACTGAAACAGGACTTCCATGCCATGGAATAAATCAAATTTAATTTTTTTAAATGGCGAGTCGTAAGAAAAAAGGAGACATTATTTATGTTCCAAATTGAACAAGAAATTCGAAAATAATTTTATTATAAGAAAAATCAGTGACTACATTTCATATAAACTATTTTGTTTGCATATTCCACTATGTACGTATGTGGATTTTATTTTTTTAAAAGAAAACGCGTGTCTGCATAAAAATACTAAGAGGGAGAAAATTTTGTAAATTGATGTTCTATTTACTGTCATTTTTTCATATTGAGAAATGTTTAGAATAAAAAGTTCTAATTAAAAAACAACAGCGGTTGGTGGTTGCCACCCTTGTAGACATTTGGTAAAAACAAACATCGTACGTATTCAACAATGTCACTTAATTAACTAAATGTATTCACCGATTTTCAGATTTATAAGTTTAAATGTTTTTGGAAACAAAAATGAAAACCGAAATTTTTTCAATTTTTTAGAAGCCCTTATCTCGTAAAGTCTTAAATCGAAACATTTTATAGAAAGTACCCCCCCTAAAATGACCCAAGGAACACACCCTCCAAAGGAGCGCACATCATTATGGGACACCCTGTATATAACGCGGATGAAATCTGATTTTCGACTGTATCGATTGATGTACTTAAACGTTTTTTATTAGAAATAAAAACTTTTTCCAGTGGAGTTGATCAGTTGAATCTTGAAATGATTCTTATGTGCTGTCCCAGAATTTTGCCTTTTCTTACTAACATCGTGAATTCATGTGTTCTTGATTCTGAGTTTCCTAATATTTGGAAAGTATCTTGCATAAAACCTTTGCCAAAAAAGAAAGTTGTTGATGATCTTCGACCCATAAGCATAAGCATATTACCAATATTATCTAAAATATTTGAAAAAATTATGAATACTCAAATACGAGAACATTTAAACTATTATAATATTCTGCCGGAGAAACAGTCTGGGTTTAGATCTGGTTACAGTTGTACAACTGCTTTGACAGATATAAATAATAAGAGCGTCTGATAAGGGTGAGACTACAGCGGTAATTTTTCAAAAGCCTTCGACACTAACCATGAAATTTTATTATCGATTTTACACTTTATTGGATTTTCACAAAGTGCAATTAAATTTGTTCATAGTTATTTATCAGATAGATTCCAGTACGTCCAAACAGATAGAGGTAGTTCATCTAATAAAAGTGTTTTATGTGGTGTACCGTAAGGATCTATGCTAGGACCTCTACTGTTTAGTGTTTACACGTGTAATTTAACGACTTGCTTAAAATACTGTAGTGTTCATCTTTACGCAGATGATACTCCACTTTATTACTCATTTCATCCTGATAAGGTGGATGAAGCAAAATAAGTTATAAATGAGGATCTGCAGCGATTAGTATCTTTTTCTGAACGTCATCAGTTAACTTTATCCGGCAAAGTCATTTATTATGATATTTGGTAATTCGCATACCCGAATAGAATCAGAATTTGAAGTTAATATAGGAAACGTAAGTTTGCGGTGTGTAAGGGAAAGTCTGGATTTAATTTTAGATACAGATTTACGTTTTAAAATTGACATTAATAAAAGAATTCAAAAAATTTTAAAATGTTGTATCCAAGTCGTCATTTGTTATCTCAATCACTTAAAATAAAACTTACCCATACTCTCGTTCTAAGTCATTTTAATTATTGTGATGTGGTTTATGGGCCATGTTTGCACAAAGTGGATGGTGATAGAATTGAAAAGGTCCAGAAGTCGTGCTTTCGTTTTATATATGGTATCAGAAAGTTTCAGCCTATCTCATATAAATTAAATGACGCCAAGTGGCTATGTATGCAAAAAAGGCGTAAACTTCATGCTGCATCTTTTTTTCATCATATTATTATAAGTCATCGGCCTCCTTATTTGTATATTAAAATTACATATAGGAGTGATGTTCATACTTTAAATAAGATTTCAGGGACTCATTTCAATTCCAATATACAAAAGTGCAATGTTTAAAAGGTGCTTCACTTATAACGTCTATAAATTATACAATAACATTCCCTTATTATTCAAACAATTTAACCTTCTGTCCTTCAAGTATAGTCTTAAGAAATACTTTCTAAATTTATCATATCAAATGTAAGTGTATGATAATGATTATCTATATTCTCCTATTATGGTTTTTTATCTACTGTTTTTTTTGTTGTTTTGTAGTTTAATTTTTTGTATTACATGGGTAAATTGCTTATTACTTTTTCCTGATATGTTTCTTTTATATATATTGTATATGTACTCCTTGAGGAATATATCTGTACCATTTTATTTTACTTATAAAATCTAAAATCTAATTTTACTAGGGACTGAGCCTTGATATTTTTATATTGTTCTCAGTTCCTTTTTGCTCTTTTATTAACAAACACCAAATTTATACTAACATTTTGTTAAAATATTAATGGACAAATAAATATTATTATTATTATTAGCCCGAAATCTAGTAGTACCATTTTTAATTAATATTGTGCAAGTTCTTTAATGTATATTTGTTTGTAGTTTTTTTTCTGATGAAGAAACAAATATAGCTTTGAAAGTTTGAAAATTTAAAAGTGTAACTTTTTTATTTTTATTCTTATACAGGGTGAGACTGTCATAATGTCATTAATTTTAACCACGTATTCGGAAAGCCTAATAGACAGAAAATCGAAAAAAAATTTTTTACTCGACCTTTAAAAAAATAAACAAATCACTATAATATTCGGTACCACGACTCTCCGGGTACGCTACAAACTTTCTGATGACGCAGCCATAGGACAATAGAATGCCGGAGGAAACATCGTTGCCACATCATGTTTACATACATAATATCGTCTTAACACTTCAGCGTGTTATTTATTAAATTTACCACCATTTATTCGCACATTCTACATTTCCCGCATTTCTTTCCCCCCAGATTTGGAGATCACACCACACATTCGGTGGGGAGATGGAGAGAATACAAGCACAAGCAGTAGTTTGTATATTTCGGTCTCGTGTATTGGTTGTAAATCCAAAATATCTAATTATACAAATTTCTAATATGCGGAAATTGTAGTTTTTTACGGAGAATGCGGGAATGTTTGCGAAATGCATAAAAGAAAAAATACGAGATTCTAAAAGAGTCAGTACTAGGAAAATATTTCAATTTGGTAACGTAGCATCAGGTCGACATCGAGTTGGACTGTGAGCTGTAAACGACCAAGGCTGTGAGCGGTCAGTGACAGTCTGAAAAGGGGGTTTACATAATAATTTGAAAATATTTATTTTCGGCATAAATATGCATTTAGAATTTTTTTAATCGCGTATTCGTATTATACTCATTATTCCTTATCTCCTCTTAAAATTAATGATATTATGACTGAGTCACTCTATATACACTGTATATATATATATATATATATATATATATATATATATATATATATATATATAATCTGAAATTAGTTTTTTAAATCAAATAAATAGCCGAGTTATAAGTAATTTTTTAAACTGCACCCAAATTGCTATACACGCCGCCCCTGTACAGCGTCCGAGTTTCACCACAGTTTATACAGTTCGTCAAGTGAAGGTTCCAGAGGGTGTGGCTAAATCGCGGCTAAATGTACACGACGAAGTGGGAGGAAATCTATTTCTTGACAAATCACCGTGCCCTTGAGCGCGCGAATGTGCGCGGCTAAATGCGCAGTCGTCTTTTGGTCGTCTAAAAAAACGAAATCTGGGACCTCAACATCAAAGGAGCCGACGTGAAGACGCCGGACTGTATAATAGACTGTGGTTTCACTGCAGAACCATATCTACGGTGTTGCCAGTTAGTTGTTACCAGTCTAGACGTCGGAACTTGTCCCGTCATTTCAGGGTCGTATTCCACGCAGCGCAGCGCGACCGAAGCTGATATTTTATAATGAATTCAGTACATATGTAGCTTTGATGATGTGCACTACGTGTTATTTATTTACATTACGTTCACGAGTACAAGATAACTGTACACAATGTCATGACGGACACCGTGCAGAAAAATGGATTCACGATTTGCCAGAATTAGTATTTAATGGTACTGAATTACAATGTACTATATGTAATATTTTACTTGACTGCAAACGAAAATCAACAGTAAAAGACAGTATTCGCTCCGATTTAAAAGACAGGTATGTATGGTTAAGTGGCCAAAAGTGCTGGACAAAACAGTTACTGCTGGTGGATGGAAAGTAACACGTTATTAACAGATGCATTGGAAGAAAATTTTGCCACAATATCTCAAATCATCGCATCAAAAGTACTAGAACACGCAAATGCAGAAGCTATAACAAAAATAGTGACATAGTTTGGCATAATTGTGGGGCTGTGAAATGTGAAAATGAGGATTTTTTAGTGAGGTAATGTGAATGCAGAAGACAATAGCCTGGATATGCAAAACAACAGCTTCCAATTTATTGTGATGAGATTTTGGCGATGCTAGTCACTAGAAATAACATAACACCAATTCAATGTAAATACCTATGTTTAACATATTTTTGCATGTATACACCTCAGTCTGATCCTAATCAACCGCTAATGATACGACAAGTTCCGACGTCTAGATGTTAAGTAACGGAGATACAAAAAAGAAAAAACTGCAATGAATAATCTTGTAAATATGCTTTTTTATAACATTGCGACTTATCAGTCATTATACTTTTCTGTCAATTCTGATGAAGTATGGATCCTAAAAACATTTTCGAGTGTTGTAAAAAAGTACGTAATGTAAAAGTACGTAAAAAATACAATTCTTTACTGATCTATTAACTAATTATTATTATTAAATAATAGTATTCATAGGTGGATTTTAATACGTTACCTAGTAATTATTGCCAGTAAAACTTAATGTTTTAAAATAATTGTTGCTGTTTTATAAAATGTACGTAATTAAAAATAAGCAAATTATTAATCTGATAGCTTTAAAATGTTTTAAAAAAACAGTTTCAGTACAAAGGATTTGATCGAGGATTTGATATTATTTTTAAGGGTTTTATCAATGTGCCTTCAATAACAGTGACATTGACTTAGTTTATAAAATAAAAATATCGCGTAAATAATGCACACAATACATGAAACCATACTAGGTCGTTTTATATAAAAAATATACAGATATGAGAGAGAGAAAGCAAGTTATCTGCGTGATTTTTTACTGAAATCGAATTAGAATTTGTTTAATGCAGGGTTGTATTTTGCCAAGTTTAATTTCGTATTAATTTAAAGTGGTATTTTGTGGAATGTGTTATTCTGTACAACTGTATAATAACCTTATAAAGGTCAGTTTTTATTACCAAGTGTGTGTGATGTTACGAAAAAAATATGTATACAAATTAAGAAAGAGTTAATATGTCTAAAGCTTCGTTTTTTATCAAAATTAGACGGCGGCTGCAAGAAAACGATATCAGATGGATTACCGCGGTAGACACTTACTACATAAGAAAATGTCTATAAGATTAGTTCAACATTTAAGAGATTATGGGAGTTATGAACGTCAATACTCTTATGTTGAGTAAAAACAAACTCGGAAAGTAATAATCTTGAACCAAATATTTTAAATGCCGTAGAAGAAGACTCTAAGAGCCTTTTCACACGGGCCACCGTGCAACGCTTCTCGGAAACGCCGTAGAGTGGTCCGTTTTAAAGAAACATTATTTTATAAAGACTTACTCACACGGGCGCGACCAAAGATTTAGCAGCGCCACGGTGACGTGTAGTCGCCGACTCCCACCGAAACGTCAACCATAAGTTAGTGGCTCCACTCAGCAGCGCTGCATAGTGGCCCGTGTGAAAAGACTCCAGTCCGAGGACATTACTTTTGTTTACCATGTAGTTCGCCTGTTCCGAACTTCCAGCCACGACATTTTAAAGACCAAGGCAACGCGTCCCCACTCTTTCCCCCGATTCGTCCGGACTGCCACGGTCCCTTGACCGACGCAGAGCTCACTCGCCTTTTCGTGCTTCTGGCGTGCGCTCGACTAGTTCTGTGACGGTGCGGCATGACACGTAGGTAGGTACAGTTAACAGATTTAATGTAAATCCTCTTTCAGCAATGGGAAAATCTAAAAAAAGGCAACGCTAGCGTAGTCGAAGCCCGAGTGGCGACAACATATCAGCAGATCGCAGATGCTGGCGGAGAAAACCACAGAGGTCGGTGTCAGGCTTCACGCTAAGCGCGGATCGCCGGAATGCAGCCGCAGAAGCCGCTCTCGCTCTAGTCCTCGCGCGTTGTCTCGAAGGTCGTCATCTCGTGACCACCGGAGGTAGCACAGGAGCGGAGATGACTAGTTTTTTAGGGGTCTCTTTGGACGCCCGTAGAATAACTTCTTCAAGTTTAGTCAGGCCGTCAGCTTCTTTAAGCAGGCCAGGAACCTCGTTAGGTTCCCCCGATGTTGGGCATTCATTAAGCCCTGATCCGATTGAAATTGAGAAGAATCTTTATTCTCCAGGGGTGGCTGACTATGAGGATCCACCCCTCGTGCTACAGGAGGATGTCCAGTTAACAGATAACCTTTCTAATATTTTAGGGGACGATGTAACAGACAATCCGACTTTAGGTGGCGTATTACATGAGGCAGTTGCAAGACATTGGAGCCATATTATTAAGTACGGTTTGCAAAAGCAGTTGGTGATGTCTCTCCTAGATCGTCATTCGATACCACAGAACTGTGGACAACTAAAACCTCCCCTGCTGAATCCGGAAATAAAAGCAACTCTGGGGAACGATAGACTGGCAAGGGACAACTTTTATTTTGAAATTCAAACGAATATCGGAGGAGCGCTTTCCGCAATGGGTAAAGCCATGTCTATGTTACTAGAACAAACCCAAAACATACCAATGGAAACCAGGAACGAGGTGTTGGCTCCTTTGGGCGACGCTGGGAGAATTCTCTCGAATATAATTAATAACATTTCGGTAATTAGGAAGAAGCTTATAGTTCCATGTCGTAACAGGAGCATAAAAGAGGTAATGGAAAAATCAGTGCCTTCTGAATTCTTATTTGGCTCCGACGTATCAGAGAGGATAAAAGTGGCAAAAGCACTAGAGACCACGATAAATGAATTAAAAGTAACCCCTTCGGTGTTACCTCAAACGAGCCGTATCGTTAGAAAAGGAGGGGGGAGCCAAATGCGTAGACCCCTTGTATACCATCAGACTTCTAGAAGCCTACAGCCTTTAAACCGGCAAGGCCCGACTCGTCGCAGTGGGGAGACGAAGTCAAAAGGACACCCCATGAAGAATCAACGAGGAGGGACATACAAGGGAAGACGTTACTCAGGTAGGTAACATTTCTGGTAGACTTAACTTACTTGTTGACAAGTGGAGACTAATAACCCAGAATCCAGTTATTTTGGAGTGGGTTAGGGGCTATAAATTACCATTTGTTAATATGCCTCGATAGAGTCGACTTCCCGCTCGCAGAACTTTTTCCCCGAGCGAAGATAGAGCTATGTCTGCGGCGGTTGCGGAATTAATAGAGCAAGGTGCCGTAACGAAGTGCGTCGTATGTCGGAGTCAGTTTATTTCTCGCATATTTTTGGCTAGTAAGCCAAATTGTCAAAAGAGATTCATTTTAAACCTTAAACAGCTCAATGCTTACATTGACACCCCTCATTTTAAGATGGAGGGCATTAGGACAGCCTTAAGGCTCGTTCAAAAAAACTACTATCTTGCGTCTATCGATTTGAAAGACGCCTATTTTCACGTACCCATTGACCCGGAACATAGAAAATTTTTAAGGTTCAAATTTAAGGGCAATATTCTAGAATTTTCCTGCTTACCTTTCGGCCTGGCTTCAGCGCCGTACGTATTCACTAAATTAATAAAGCCCATTATACAAAATCTTCATTTACAGGATGTTATGTGCATTAATTATCTTGACGACTTTTTGGTGATAAATAACTCATACGAAGGTTGTCACAACAACGTAAAAACATTGGTAAACCTTTTGCAAGATTTAGGATTTTCCATTAATACAGAAAAGAGCAGGCTTGCTCCTGCTAAAACGTGCAAATTTTTAGGGTTCTGGCTTGACACAAGCACCTTAAGAATTTCATTACAAAACGAGAAAAGGGAAAAAATTAAGAAATGGTGCCTCCATTTCATAAATAGACCCCATTGTAAAATTTTACAATTCGCACAATTTATCGGTTTTTTAGTATCCACCTGTCCGGTGGTGAAGTACGGTTCGATGTACTTAAAAAATTTCGAACGTCAAAAATTTCTTGCACTCAGGCGGAATAACATGAATTATGACGCTTACATGACGCTACCTCCGAGTCTTAACTCGGATCTTCAATGGTGGCTACGCTCTATTGACACCGCCTACAATGACATCAAGCACGACAGTTTTCAAATTGACATTTTTTCGGACGCTTCTTTGTCCGGCTGGGGGGCCTGCTGCGAGCGAGAGCGAGCTCACGTTTGATGGAATAAGGAGGAAAGGCGTCACCATATAAATTATTTAGAGCTGCAGGCCATATTTTATGCCCTGAAATGCTTTGTTTCGTCCTTAATAAATTGTAACATCTTAATCAGATGTGATAATACTACTGCATTATTTTACGTCAATAAGATGGGCAGTATACAACATTGTAAGCTATCAGCATTGTCAAAACAAATTTGGGGCTGGTGTGAGGTAAGAAATATATGGCTCTTTGCGTCCTACATCAGCTCATCCAAGAACTGAAAAGCCGACCGAGAATCTCGAATTCTTCCTCCAGAAACAGAGTGGGCACTAGCAGGAGCTGCTTTTGACCATATCATAGAGACCTTAGGTAGGCCAGATGTAGACGTGTTCGCGTCAAAAGACAATCATATATGTCGCAAATACGTCTCTTGGCGTCAGGACCCGTATGCTTTTGCTATAGATGCGTTCATGGTAGAATGGAGCAACATTTTTTTCTACGCCTTTCCTCCATTTTCCTTAGTATTAAGGGTTTTACAGAAAATAGTAAACGAAAAAGCCGAGGGTATTTTAATAGTACCTCTATTTACTAAGTTAATTGTCAACGGACCTATTTACCTGGGACCTAATAAGCGCCTTCTCTATTCTCCTTACAGCTCGAATCCGCATCCCCTAGCTGCCAAGATTACCCTGGTAGCCGCGAGACTATCAGGGAAGCTTTCCGCATGAAGCAGGTGCCTGAGACCGCAATCGAGACGATTTTGCAGTCGTTATCGGAGGGAACTATCAACCAATATAGGTCAACATACAAACAATGGTGGATATTTTGTACAGAAACTGGCATTTCACCATACGCAGGAGATGTGAGGCACGTTATCACTTTCTTACAAAAGCTTTTTGATAGTGGTAATAATGGCTTCGGCACGTTTAATTCACACAGATCGGCGCTATCTCTAATTCTATTTACGGATCTCGGAAGTAACCCAGTTATGAAAAGGTTTATAAAAGGTATTTCTAGAATGCGACCACCGAAACCTAGATACAATTCTGTGTGGGAACCTCAACAAGTCTTAGAGTACTTTGAGAAAACGAACCTAAACACTTTTAGCTCTCACAACTGCACATCGAATGCAGACGTTGGCGTTGATAAAAATCCCCAACATTATCAACTCGGGATTAGGATTCCAAATACTTATTACAGAGCCCATCAAGACGTCCGGAGTTAATAAGACACAACCTTGTCTACATATACCCGTATTCCCGGAAAACCCCAAGCTTTGTGTCGCTTCAACCCTAAAGGAGTACCTTCTCAGGACAAGGGAGAAGCGCCCTAAGGACTGCGAGTCTTTATTTATTACCACCCAAAAGCCATTCCGAGCAGCAAATAAGCAGTCGTTAAGTCGTTGGGTGAGGCAAACTATCGAATCGGCGGGAGTTGATACCCGCATCGTCAAGGCCCACTCAACACGACATGCTTCTACATCGGCGGCTCTAAGAAAAGGAGTTTCAGTAGACGTGATACGTCAAACGGCAGGATGGTCTCAGCAATCAGCGGTATTTGTCAGATTCTACAACAGACCACTTTCACAAGCACATGCGTTGGCTGATGCAATAATTCTTAGTTAATATGGATTTACAACAGCATTGTATCTTAGTTGAATCATGTAGAATACCGAAGAATTTAGTTTAGTTTTTTTATATATGTATATAAGCATTAACTCGATTTTATTTTGATTTATCTATCGTTTCGAGTAGGTATTGCAGATGAATACAAAATGGATTAGTTTTCTATATTTTTTCAATAAAGATTATCAAAGGTTATCTTTATTTTTGGTTTTATATCCTTTATTAGGCAACAGTAATTGGAAATCAGTCTTAATTGAGTTTTATCGGAATGGATGAGAATCTTTAAACATCTACATGGTAAACAAAAGTAATGTCCTCGGACTGGATAACGAAATATAATTAAACGATCAAACGAACTTACCTGTGAAGTTCGATCGTAATTATATGAGGCATCCAGTCCGAGGACATTACTTCCCACCCCCACCTGCCCAGATTCCGATAAAACTGGTTCGTTAAACAAAATAAGCTCTGCGTCGGTCAAGGGACCGTGGCAGTCCGGACGGATCGGGGGAAAGAGTGGGGACACGTTGCCTTGGTCTTTAAAATGTCGTGGCTGGAAGTTCGAAACAGGCGAACTACATGGTAAACAAAAGTAATGTCCTCGGACTGGATGCCTCATATAATTACGATCGAACTGCACAGGTAAGTTCGTTTGATCGTTTAAGTAAAAAAGATTCAGTATGTATTTTTTTATTATTGAGTTTTCTGTTAGTTAACTTGTTTCTGTTTTATAGTGTGTTATCCGTAAAAGAATAAATTTTTTAATTTTTTGTTTATATGGAATAATAAAGCGAACGCCCACTACAAACAAATGTATGTGTCAAAAAGCTGTGCCTCACGAGTGGCGTGGGCCTTTTGCATTCTAATAGAACTTCTTTTCCCATCTTCCACTTCAATAATTAAATATGGCAACAATGCTGGTGACGCTGCAACTAGATTATGCTCAGCGCTTGTCTGTCCAGTGGCATACTATGAAAATTGTGAAAAAAGGCAACAAAAAAATCAGTTTTTGTGACAGAATTTAAGAAAACAAATTTATGATATGTGTTTGTAAAGTTTGGAAAATAAGCAAGGAAGGGATAAAATATTATTTTGTAAGTATTACGTGTCTGTCAAAATTACATGTTTGGTTATATTCAAGTGTTTTTGAGAAACAATGAAAAACAGATTGTACCCCCCACCTTTTTAGGGGAAGTTCCAAATAAAAATTTTTATATGAAAAACATTGCTAAGGAAGCTACCTCTGAATTTTTTAGTCATTTATGCAACATATACCGTTCTCAAAAAACATCATTATATAATTTTATAATCATTCCACTACTTTATTTTCCGACAATGTGTCAAAACAATATGTTTTCGAAAAACGCGGGGATCTTGTAATTAAATTTTGCGTCAAATGAATCCAGTTGGCTTTTAAAGATAGAATTACTACTTTTGTCGCAAGGAGCACTTGTTCGAATTTTTATCGACGGTAAATCTCAAAGTAAGCAATCATTATTTTGGTTGCCTTATTTGAATTTTCCTGTGAATCACCTTCCTCCTTCAAAAGCTAATTATCCAAGAGTTAAAAGCTTCTTTTAAAAAATGAATTTGATTTCATTTATGTAAAATATAATTATCTGTAAGATTTATTAGATGTTTTTTGAAAAAAAAAAACATTTTTTACACATTCATGGTTTTTCATATTTAAATCAATAAGAAAGTGTTTGCGGCTCTATATTCATATGAAATGTTTGTTTAGCGTAAAATTTCTTATACAATCCTAACGTTTCGTACGAAGACATCATGATTATTCATCAAATTTGCATTTGATATAGGCATATTTGATTTTTTACTTCAATATTTTTTACATGACAGTTGAAAGCGACTTTACTGAAATATTTATAAAAAAAATATAAATACATACAATGACCAATACGTGCCAACAAATAATTCAGATATAATATTTATTATTTTATTGTGTTCAAGTACATGACTGCTTAACAATGGACTGTATTGTTAAACGCCAGGAAAATAATTTTGTTGGAACAGCAATACTAATACAATAGGACTGCTATCATATGCTAATGAAATTACATACCAGTGTAAAATAATATGTTCATAAAATCCCCAAAAATTATTTTAAGACTTTTGTTTTTTTAAGGCGAAATTTAATATATTAATTCACAAATTAAAATTGTTATTATAATATAATTAAAAATATTTTCCAAAACTACATATTTATGCACAATATTAGTAGTTTATTTATAGTTGGGCATTTCACTATAATAAATTTTTAGAAATATGATTTATATCAATATTTACATCCCATATACTTTCAAAAGAAAACATTATTTGTTAAACATTTCCTAAGGTTTATTTTCTTGTAAACGTATAAGGTATCTCAGAAATGTTGGGCCACTAGAAATATCTTGGATTAAAATAAGACGATTTAGATCATTTTGTATATATTCAAAAGCCAACGCATGTTATGTAACACACGGAATAAGCTACAAAATATATTTTTTATGTTATTCTAAAACTGTTTTATTTAGCAAATATTTTTGTTTATTTAAGTTCAATACGTGTTTTACAAGAAAAATATGACCAAAGGGTTATTCTTTTAAATGTTTACTCGGTTGATCAGCTTATAACTGTTTTATTATATGTCAGTGCTAACTAATTCAAATTTTCTATTCAGTTATGGTATTATTGATTCAATAATAAAATCGCTTTTATTTGCTGTAAAGATGCTGGTAGGGTATTACGCTCACAATGCTCTGTATTTTTTTTTATGGTATACATTATGTGACAACTAAATTCTCACTAAGAAACAAGATATGCAACTTTCCTTTTTGCCGACAGGTTGCTTATAGTGGCAGAGATATACGAAATAACATTTAAAATATTTCATTATGTGATAGATAGGGCAACAGAAACACACATCTCGTAGATACTGTCACCTCTTTTTGAGATTTCACTGGCCCGGTCTGAGATGTTATATAGTGGTTCGGAATAAATGTATAAAAATTTTTTATAAATTTTATTTAGATGTTAATTGTTAAGCCACCAACCGTTAAAATAATGTCTCAGTTATCAAATTGTGGCTGGCCAAAAAAATAACTACCACTCGGACATTAATATTCATCTTAACAAATTTTAAATATTCTAACAAGCATCTAATATTTTTAGAAAAAAATAACTATTTTGTCCTGTACACTGTTTTAAATAATAAAATTAAATAGTTAATTACTAGTGGTTTTACATATGGCTCTTAGTCTCAAAAAAACAATAATATTATAATGACCAAAACGTAATGATGGTTGCAGATTTTCAATATGGCTCAAAGCCGAAAAACAAATAAATTCTTATCTAAAGAAAATCTGCCTGTCGAATAAATTAAATAATCATAAGGAAAATTTAAGTGTCTCTACTGTGTCGATCTCACCAAACGGAAACCACCTTGTCTCTATCCTTGAATGTTACTGCCTCGGCCACCATAAATTGCTTCCGTAGCCCTCGGAAGAAACCTTGACCTCCACTATCAGCCGCCTTATTGGTTCCTCAGAGTTGTTTTTCAACTTAGACCGAAAGCCCAATTTGAACCAGTTTAACTAATGTGCCCAGCATTAAAACTCCAAAATCTGAAATTATACCCTACTTACAATTTATTTCACACTTGCTGGATAAACCTCCCCGTTTGAACTTTTTAATTAATATTCAACAAAAATATTGATATTAACTCGATTTCCTTAAATTGGCAATTAACTATGAACATAAAAAACTTGACCTTATTAATAAAATTTAATACATACAATGTTTTTTTTCACCCTGTAACCTATAACGCATGAAATTCTTTATTTTAATTAAAATTCCAAAAATATGTTTGAAATCTGAAAGTAATTATTATTTTATAAATTAAATAATCAAAAAAATATATTGTTTATGGATGACCCATATAAAATGTGATTACATGTTTAGTTTTACCTCGTGGTTTTGGAGTTCTCGAGTCGCGCTATAGAGCAAAAGGGCTTAGAGTCTTCGCTCTTTTGAACAGGTGTACCCATGGGTATGCAAGTGGTCCAGATTCGCAGCAGGAAGAGGGGGTGGTGGGGATGGAGCTTTTCCCGACGCATGAAGAAAGGCGTAAGGAAAAGGAAGTAACTTTTTGTTTGTTACTAGTTTTTCCTCGCTGGTAAAATTTACTAAATCTGGTGTTTTTAGGTTTATTACTAATTTCGTAATTTTTCCACACTGTCATTGTTAACTTTTAACGAATTGACTTCTTAGTTATTTGATGATTATAATAAAAAAAATAAAAATTAGAAATACCGGCTAAAAAAAAGGTAAGTAAAGATTTATTGTCCATATAAATGCAGAGGTAAATATACTAATGAATGTAATTAAAATTATTGCAAATTTACTTTTAGTCACATATGTACGAAGAAAGTGTAAATTATTTTATAATAAATGCTTGCAGTATTTTATACATGATGATTATATTATATTATTTTTTATATAGAATAAATACTCGTTCAGAATCAGAACATCCAGTTAAAATGATTTTTAAATGATCGTCACAAAATAGAATATACAGAGCCGTTTCTAGAAACCACATTCATAATCATTCTATTTTGTGGATGTAGGTATTTTAATTATTTTATTTACAATTGTAGGTACAGAGAAAATGTAACGAAGACTTGCCACCAGATGCGATCTAAAGATTATATTATATGAACTACTGAATACCAGATATATACAAAGAACAGGTCTGTTATATTTATTATGATTTTGAATGAAATTTATATATGATCTATTATTGATAAGTTATGCTCTTGCAAATATCCATCGGGTAGAAGTTTATATCGCCTGTGGAAAATTCATCAAACCGTATAGTTTTATATTGCATAACGGAATTCTATTCATAGTGCAAATATGGAAATCTTGTTGTATTTTTTAAATTTGGATTATAACATTTGTTTGTATGTCGTCTTTTTATAGATTCCGACTTTCTGTATCCTAAAATTTGTAATCGCATCCTTGTGAAAACTTTTCCTATTCGTACAGTAGATTTAATAATGAATCATTGAATAATGAAGTTTCTGAACAAGAGGTAAGACGAAATGAATTAATTTCATGTAATGCAAATTCTTTACCGATTGGAGACAGACGATGTTGTTCAAGTACCTACCGTAATAATCATGATGAAGTAATAATGAGATATTCCAAGCGTTGATAAACAATATCCAGCTATATTTATTATGAAACGATATTCAAAAATGACGTGAAATATTCAAAACCAATGGATCATTCTGATAAATATTCATTTCTATTAGAGCGTTGAGTGAATAAAACTTATTCACTCAACGATTAGAGTAAATAAAATAATGTGTCACACTTTAAATGTACATGTACAATATTATTAAAACATCTCTATATTTATAAATATTAATTAATAATAAGATTTTGTTAATAATTTATTGTTATCGTTTTGTCCTTAATAAATTTTTCTTTCGCTTCGCTTTCTTTTTTTATGAATTTGCAGTAATATTTAATTGAGTATATTGCAGCAGATCATGCAAGGACAGCAGTCACAACACCAACAGCAGCAGACAACACTGAAACTGCCATTGCAGCTGCAACAGCAATCAACGTGCCATCAACCAACAAACACCAGCACTCAGTAACTTCGCAGTCTGCGTCATCATACTTCGAAACATTTTCATTCGACAAAGATAATCATAATTAGGGCATTTAAGCAATATGTATATAGTCAGAGTTATATTAGGTAAACAATAAAGATTTACTTACCTTAAGCAAACGCAGAGTTTCTGTTTTGGTGTTAACGCACAGTGTGAATAATCTGAGAATATATGTAATGGTTACGGAACGGATATAGTATGGAAACGGAATGTATAGTGAGAATCATCCTTTACTCTAATAAAATTATCCAACTGATATGTCAGAATTTGACCCGTAATACGGTTTTAAGTCTGAGACAATATTTTCAAATTATATTGATTTGTTTTAATTTGTCAAATAAAAGTTTACCAACAATTTATGTCAAAATAACAATTGTAAAAAGTATATAACTGAACTATCAATGCAAAAAACGCCAAATTCATTTTTGTGTTTCACAAGCTGATTCGGATTTAGTATTTTGCAACTTTTTACTTGAGTACTCGCAGTAGCAGCGTTAGGGTTAGGCGCGGTTGGGCGATTGCCCAGGGCGCCGGAAAAAAAGAGCGCCGCAGGCGCCCCTTTGTAGCCCATCGCTCATAGTTCGAGGTCTTACTAATAAATAATATACTATAAAAAAGCTCAGTTACACACGTTAGGAAGCAAGAATAAGCAGTGTTAAAGCAGTCCGTTATCAAATTAGTGCCATCCATGATGCTTTAATTACTTTGGCTTTTGAAACTCAGAAAACTGATGTTCAAGTGTCTCATGAGGCCACTACTCTAGCCGAACAGCTAAAAGATTTCAGCTTCATAGTTTCATTGGTTGTTTGGTATGACATACTTTTTCAAATATATATCGTAAGTAAATCTCTACAATTAACAGAAATGGATCTCGATAAATGTACAGAAATGTTGAAAAAATGCTGCAATTTCTTGGAAATCTATAGAAATACAGGCTTTAAAAGCGCTATTTTAACTGCGAAGGAATTGGCCGAAGAACTAGAAATTGAACCTGTGTTTAGAGCTACAACAACAATTCGACGTGTTAAGCGTCAAGCTGGTGAAATTACACGCGATGACCCCATAACTTCTCCAGAAAAAAAAATGAGGTTTATTTTTTCTTCTTTTGGACACTATATTAATTTCAGCCATTAACTGTAGACTCTAAATCAGACATAAATGGTTGTATGTTGTGTGATGAACTCGTAAGTCTAAAATCCTTTTTGTCTGATCAGAATGTGGTTACTCCTATTTTTGTTTTAAATTTTATCAAAGATCGCAACTTTGCAACTCGACAAGAACTGTAGGTATCCAAATGTATGGATAGCATTGCGAATATTATTGACTGTAACGGTTGCTAGTGGGGAGAGGAGTTTTTCAAAGCTGAAGCTGATAAAAACCTATCTTCGATCAACAATATCTCAATCTAGATTGATAAACTTAGCAACTTGTCAATTGAAAACAGAATTGCTGAAAACATCGACTTTGGTAACCTAACCTTATAAAAGAGTTCGCTGATAGAAAGGCCAGAAAAGTAAAATTTTATTAGTTTTTTCTAATAAACGGTTATTTTTTTATAATAAATAATTATTTCTTATATTAAATGGTTATTTTATTATATCCTTTCCCTTTTTTCGTATGGATTTGAACTGCAGTTGGGGGGCGCCGTAGAAATCTCGCCCAGGGCGCTGGTAGTGTTAAAACCGGCACTGAGTACTCGTTGCCGCCTCCTCATATGCTAGCACGAGCGCCATCTCAGATATGTTATGAGTAAGGAGCGGAAAACATGCAAGCGAAAAACCCCAATATATGCACATTTAAATGCATGCACAAGTTTTCAGAATATATGTATCAAAATGAACAAAAAATGCAAATATGCATTTTTATTATTTGAAAAATTATGAACATTAATGTTATTTTAAATAAAGCCAGAACTATTTCTTTATAATTAAACCCGTTCTTCAGAAACCCTATAATTTTGTACCTATACCACAGACCTATTTGAATATAAATGAAACAAAAAAAAAATCGGTATAAAAGTTTTTTATTCATAGATACACATATTGATACTTACATAACAAATTGAAAAACATAAAATGTAAAACATAAAAATCTTACAGTGATAAAATATTATTTGCGATTATAAAAAAAATTATTAATACAATTAATAATTCAACAATATCATTGATACATTCAGATAATAGCAACTTGCGCAACATACAATTCGTAAATTAACAAACTATTCTTTGCAGTTATAAAAACAATTGATAACTAAATGTTTTACAAAATTTTCCAAAAGAAAATTGTGTCTTTTATATGTAAACATATGTTTAAAAATGGAAAAACTTCGCTCAACTTTTACAGAAGTTATCGGACAGTATTTTAGTTTTGGAATTAAGTGTTTCTAATTTATACAAATCCAGTTCTCTTTCGAAATTAGTGAAATTGCCTATAAAAACTTCTGAAATATTTTTTAGGATTTTGAAGCCTGTGTTATTTTCAATTACTGACATAAATTTTTTTATAACCGCAGCCCCAACAGTACCTGAAACTTTTTTGCAATCTATCTCAAATTGATTTATTAAAGCCACTGAATCTGTCAAAGAAACAGAGGTAGGCTCCAATTTCGTGAGTGCTATAGGCACAAAAGAATAATTTGTTTTTATAAATATTAAATTTTCTTTCACTGTTGGGTTAGAAAAAATAGTTTTTGCTTTTATTAGAGCGGCTGAAGACGAGTCGTTTAGATCTTCGATAACTTTTTAGACTAATTCAAAGTTCCATCCGTATTCAGTTTTATTACTTAGTTTATTCCATTTTAGTGTTTCTTTTATTAGTCGACGGCTACTTTCATTATTAATCGACTGTTACCTCTAGTTTTAACTTGGCTAGTGGTGGCTGGTACTTGTTATTAGTATGTCTGTTAGTACTATTATTGCCAGTAATACTACTTTTAAATTAGTTGTTAGTTGGAATTAGTAACGTTGTTGATTGTGTTTATTGCACACGCCGAATATGTTGGTTTCCTGAAGATGTTGTTGGTGACCTTTTGGTAGACGTCTCTGGAAAGTAGAGTTGGCTAACAAATATATGTTTCGAATCAGAGTCGACTCCAGAAATATATAAGGGTCAACTCCCGCGATTGAATTCAATGCTAAACTGTACCGGACTATCGAAACCGGGAGCCAGGTGGTGGTACACACTAAATGATTTAAACGATTGTTTTACGATGACGAAGAATCAGATTTTGCAATTCTGGATCTGACCTCGATGTACCTTTGAGTAGAGAATGTAGGCAAGATTATAGTTTGCTGGCTTGCGGAATCGTAAATTGATAGCTGGGTTTTGGTTAGGTTAGGTTAGGTTTACAATGGCAAATACTGAAAAATTAATTCAAACTAATTACCTATCGTATACGATATCTTATTTTTGACAGAATCTGGTCATAGACTTCTAAGGTGTATGAATCTGATGCCACAGTCAATAAACTGTTGATGCAGTCTACAGTCGGCATCTGTAGGCCACTAATGGAAAATGTACTCGACATTGATAAATTTTTAACTTTCTGTGTTAATTAAATTCTGTTAATATTAATAATAGTAAGTAATTAGTATTATATTAAACTATAACATCCTGAGATGTTTACAGTTTTCTAAAAAAATACCTCAAACTATGCCTTTTAAAATTTGATTAGTGTTCTTTGATGTTTGGAGAGTATGCAACTAGCAATGCAAAATGTCAAATTGTCATAATCAAAACCTGGTTCAATACTAGTGCCTAATTTTTAGAGTTTTAAAAGTTTTCCTACCTTGTCACATCAAGTTAGAACTCATGAAATAATATGTAAATGCTCTTAAGAAAGAAGGTGATTGCTAACTGTATTTATGAACAGTTTTTCTTAATACTTTGGATGCAAAACTACGAGATGAAATTTCCGATGGACCTCAGGTTCGTAGAATAATGGGAGACGATATTTTTGCGACCAAAATAAGAGAAGACGAAACGGCATGGTTGAGTTTCAAATGGGTTATCGAAAATTTCTTGGGAAACCATAAAAATATATATATATATATTACAGGGGAAAAAGTAACGCAAATGGTTGGAAAGTATAGGAAACTGGGTTGTTTGATGAATCTAAAATTGCATTTCATGAATTTTCTTATTGACTACCTACTTCCCACAAAATCTTTGTAATTGCTATGAAAAACAATGTGAAAGATTTCATCAAGACTTGAAAGTGACATTACCAAGGCAAGTGGGATAAACATATAACTGACTACTACTGAATGCTCGCAGGAGATGTACCAGAAAGAAACGTAAAAAATAGGCATTGCACAGATCTTTTGATAATAAGAGAGCTAGATATCATAAATAAAGAGAATGAATAGCACATGTTATCTAGTTACAAGACTTAAAACTTTCATTCTCTTAAGATGAATCTTACTGTATAAAATTCTTCATCCTCAAAACTTGTGATTTTTAGCGTTTCTATACATTGGTTACAGGGTTTCAGGTTAAGTTGACCTGATGAGGTTAAATGAACTCCAAATTCGGATCCAGCGACACCAAAAATATAAATATACGATGATTTGGCGATTTTCATATCTCTCTTTTGTTGCAAAGTTTATTATTTGATACTATTTGCAATAGTTAACTTGTTTCTTTCTTCCCAGATGTTCCTGGTGATTTATATATCAAAATTCCTACCTAATAACCGTTCATTATCTGTTATTAAGTAATTAAGGGGAATTGCGAATTAAAAGCAAAATTAAGAGACATAAAGTTTAGACACATGACAATGTTATAGTTGGACTAGTAGTTATATAAAATGTCTTGCAGCGTAGATGGAACCCAGTAATCCAAAGTTATTCAGTATATCTGAAGTAGAACGTACTCGCATTATACCCCAGAAAACGGCAATGACCGTGGTTTATTTAAAAATTTTAGATCACAAAATATACCGAAGTAGGAGTTATGAACCAGTTACCATTATTGTCACCAAGGTTCGTCGAAACGCATAAAACAGAGAACACAAAGCAAAATATAGTATACCAGAGTGCCTTGGGTCATCGTGGGTAGAACTTGCGACTTTAGAAGAACATATTTATTCAAATAACTGATCATCGCATTTATGTATTGCCTTGTCTACAGGCAGCAACAGTTCCAACCGTAGCAGCCGTAATACCAACAACATGAGCCGAAATCGATAATGGATCCAGGGATACTGAACAGGATTAAAAGATATATTTTCAGTTTTTGACCTTCCAGTACAGGTTGCATCGGATATTAGATTATCATTTAACTCCATAGAATTTGTAAATTTTTGAAATATTGTCTGTTAAATCACTCTTGTGCCACCCTCAAAGTAAAGGATTCACGGAAAGACGAGTGCAAACTATAAATAAATAGAGAACAAATTTTTGTTGGTTATTAATAAAAAACATAATACTATTAACCACCACCCCGAAGACTTCCACTAACTATGCAAAAAGATGTCAGCAAGATGTTAAATGAGATGCAGAATCAAGGTATGGTACCTGGTGTGTTCTAAAAGATCTGCAAGTTGATGGAAATCCGACAAAACTGGTCCAACTCCACTACATCCCAAGTTAGATAGTATGGGTAGAAACCAATCTGGGGATGTTTGCAAATGACAAAAGGTGGACTGAGAAAAGCTAATTCCATTCTTCGTTATGGTGTACAGCATGTGTGGATGAGACAATTGGAAAGACTCCCACACAGATCATCTTCGAACGGAAGATTCACTTTCCAACAGATTTGGTATTTGGTCACTCTGCTGTGCAGCCCATAGAGAGTGCACGAGCAAGACCGATGCCGTATACGACTAGAGACTGATTGTACAAACACTCGAAAAATTGACCTAGTGTGACAATGCGAAGGAAAGAAACATCGCCTAAGCTACGTGCATGCGTGTGTGAGAGTGCGCGATGTGAGTGATAGGACTTTCTTCTTCCCTTTGAATTTTACAATAGATTCACATGTATCAATTCTGAATAGGAATTTACTTCAGTTATGAACATTAGAAGGTGTAAACTTAATGAAATGGAAGAACACAATATTTTAATTGCTTAAATGGGTTCAAAAGCTTTTATTATTTCCTCAATACTGCACATGACGCTGTTGCTGCAGCCAAAGAGTGGATTGTGCTGTATATAAAATAGTAGGTAGCGATTTTCTGCTGTTTTTTAAAATTAATTTGTTTACGTATGGTGTCAAACAAAAAGTAAGATACGTATATAATACGACGCTCCTGGTACGCTACAAATTTTCTGATGACGCGTACGAATATTGAAGCTATATATAAGTCCAGCAGCGTTGCCAGAACCATATGCATATAATAACAGCATGTTTGGTGAGTGGACTGATATATTTTTTTAATGACGAACTTCTTGCTTGCAATATAAAATGTATCCATTTTGTACATTCTTTGAAGTATCTTTAAAAATTGTTGCATTTTTAAGGTATTCGTTTTGTCAAGTTCTCACGTAAAATTCATTCATCATGCCCTCGTAATGCAAGGTCAAAAGCTCCGTAAAACTTTATACACTAAATAATTTTGGATAAAACATTAAAAACATATCTATTTTGTGTCACCTTTTCGTTATGTTCTTGAAAGCAGAATCAAGTTGAGCTCATACGTTGATATTCCCAAATAATTCAAATTAAATTATGAATATGAATAAGAATCAAATCCATTACTCATGATCAGTACGAATAACAGACGCACAAGGAAAGTACAGATGCACATGCCTATTAAAATGTCGTTTATAAATTTATCCAAGGCTCTGTTCAGAAGAGGGCAACCGCGGTCTTTCATTACTTTACTTTACCCAATTTGAATCGCATTTTTATTTAGACAAATATCAAATTTTATTAATAATTATAAACTACACTAGCAACACAAACACACGAAATTCACCAACCTCTAACCACGCGAAAATAATGACTGATGGATAAAGAAGGGAGTCGGGCCGGGTGCATCCGTTCTATATCGCAGGCGCGCTCGCCTCAGTAAAACGGACCGAACGAAATTTGATTTATTCCGCCGGAAACGTATTAAACGGGAATTTGAACTGACAATTTTTTAACTGTGCCGAGTGTGCTGATTACAGCCTATCTGATGACGCTGTTTACTGCGGTTGGCATTTATCATAAAATTTTCATAATTTCTTATTGATTACTCCGGGTGTTTATAAAAATGCAAATTTAATTAGTGTTTGTTTCTGTTATTATTTGACGGTTCGGCAGCTCTGCAGTGCTTGTCATTGAGTCGACATAAATACGATTGGTCGAGACTTGGATTGCAGGATTGTTGATCACTGAATGAAGGTATGTTTCGGACTGTTTTTTGTATACAGTACGAGGGTTTTTTATTACTGTCTGTATTTAAATACAGAAAACGTTTCAGTCTCTCTTAATAATATAGCCTAGTGAGTATTGGACTTTGTTTCACTACTTATGTAATGAAATGTGAATGGTTTACTTTGATGCATTAGAGTTTTGGAATTTCATTATTAAATATGTTTTATGTTGAAACTTAATATGTTAATTGCGTGCTTTAAAAAAATAATTTATAGTATTAATTACAATAAGTAGGTACTATAAAAAAATATTTAAATTTGGCAACGTCGCATCAGGCCGACACCGAGTTGAATTGCCGCTAGTGGTCAATAACAGTCGGAAAAGGGGGTTTAAATAATGATTTGAAAAAATTTTTTTCGACGTAAATATGCATTTTTTTTTTAAATCGCATATTTGTATTACACTCATTTTTCCCTATCTTCTTTTAAAATTAATTACATTATAATTGAATCACCCTGTATACTTTTTTAATTGAATCCTTTCTTAAAAAGTTACCAGCTCTTCAAAGATGAGAGTATTAAATGAATTTTGACAGATTTGCTATGAAAGGGTAAAATAAACCACTCGTTATGTTTATTTTCCAAAGAAAGATAACTCTTTTCCTCTTGCAAAATTTACATAGTTTTTGAAAAATAAAATATTTTTTGGAGCAATGCAAAAAATCAGCAACGTATGTAAATAAGCAAATTATGATTCTGAACTAAATAAAATTAGCATACTTAAATCAATAAATATTGACTGAACACGGGTTTTTTAATTCAAAATTTAGTAATAGTTAAACAGGCACTTGGTATGTATGTACAAATACAAAATATTAACATATTTACAATTGTGTTTTTCTTTATTTATGTAAAAAATTAATGTGTGTTCTATATATATATAATATATTCTAAGTATGTTGAAAATAAAACAAATATAATGTAGCTATTGCAATTCTACATCTGCTTGCAAATATGTATTACAGGAAAGTGATAATTTATTAGAAAATTTGTATATGTGTGATTATTAAATGCCCATTTTACTATAGACCTTGGCAATAACCCTGATAGCATGCGCTGACTAACTTGAGATAGGTCGGCATTCCTTACCAAAGTAGTTATTGTTTCAGTGAATCAGTTTTATACAAATATAGTAGTAGATTATACGCTTTTTCATTAATTATACCCACTACCCCTTTTTACATAGCTTGGTGTCTGTCGGCAAATTCAAGTATTTTAATATGACTGTGTTCTCTTGGAGTTTTATAAAAACAGTGATGTGTATGAAAACACAAGCCGCAATATTTCATGTCTACGTAAACTTACCACCCGCCCCTTTTCATTTTTATTTATTGTCTGATTTTATCAAATCTGTTTGTTTGCTAGACATATCGAGAATATTTTTAAATTTGTTATACAGAGTGTCCGGAAAAGACGTGTACAATGGAAGACCACAGACTCCTGGGTTCAAAATAAGCCGATTTAGCCCTATTTACTTATTTCCAAAACTGCTTCGTTTAGCCGCTAGAGAGCGCCAAAGTTTGCGAAAAGTTTTTGTGTATTCCGAATGTCTCAAAAATTACTTGAATGATTTTAACCATTTTTGGGCTACGCAGTTATAAGCCTAATCGACACTTTTTAACATTATTTAAAATCTTTTTCAGTTATTAGAAATATAAGAAAAATGATGTATCATGCAAATATAAGCACACATTTTTCTAACCTCCTGTACAATTTCTCTCAATTTTTTTTCTATTAGTAGCTGACTTTATTTAGAAACTTTTTTTATACTTTCAGAATTTTGAATAGATGACTAGTTTAGACAGAAAAAATATTTTTCGTATGTCAACAATATCAGCATTCGTTCTGTAACAAATAATGAAGTACCAGAAGTTGGCTCTGATATTTTAAGTGTCAGTTGTGTGTCAAATCTAATCAGTTACTGAAATAAGTCTCTCGGTTTATTCTTCTTGCTCAATTACTTAGTTACCTTAGATCTTACTTTATTTGTTGTCGTTATTGTTGTGTTTGTTTATGTTCCTCATTTTTCATTATTTCATCATGGATACATATACATATTCCGAACAAGTAGATATGCTTTTGGTTTATGCATTTTGTCAAGTGCAAAAGTGTTAGGGTCTATATGGACAGATTCCCTCATCGACGAGTACCAAATTATCAAACTTTTGCCAACATCGAAAGGCGACTTCGCGACTTTGGTTACTTCCACCAAATGAATACGGCTCAAGGGCATTAACGTACTACGAAAACTATAGAGATGGAGGAACAAATCCTAGATAAGATAGAAGAGAACCCAAAAATTAGTGCAAGACGCATTGGACCTGAAATAGGGATACCAAAAACCATACTTCATGATGTTTTGAAGGAGCAGTTCCGTACCACATTCAATCGGTACATGAATTGCTACCCATTGACCCTAACAAACGTTTAGCATTTTGTAATTTTATACAAGATCAAAGAGCCCATGATATCAACTTCAGCAAAAAACATTTTATTTACAGATGAAGCATGTTTCACTAGGTCAGGCATTATTAATAACCATAATAAACATGTTTATGCTGATGAAAATCCGTGTAAACGTGTGGGCGGGAATTATCGACAACTTTATTATTGGCCCGGTTGTGCTTCCACATCAACTATTTAAATTTTTTATAGCAAGTATTACCTAATTTATTGGACGATTTACCGTTACTACTTCGTCATAACATGTGGTTTATGCACGATGCTGCACCCTCGATTTTACAATATCCGTTCGGCAATATTTACATAATCTATCCCAACAGATGGATCGGAAGAGGAAATGATGCTACTATAAAATGACTACCTAGAGCACCAGACTTAACCCCTTGCGATTATTTTTTGTGGGGTGCAGTAAAAACTAAAGTATATGCCTCTGCAGTTAATAATGAAGAGAAATTGTTTAGGCGAATCCAAGACGCAGTTAAAATTTTACAAGGTAATACAGGAATCATGGAGAGGCTGCACTACAAGTTTGTAAAACGGATTACTTGTTGCGTATGAGAAAACGGTGGTCACTTTGAGCATTTATTGTAAAGAGATCATAACTATTTTCATTTGTTATATCTTATTATCTTTATATAGTATTTCATAAAATATAAATGAGTTTTGGAATTTTCGTTATTTGTTGCAGAACGAATGCTGATATTATTGACATACGAAAATATTTTTTCTGCCTAAACTACTCATCTATTCAAAATTCTGAAAGTATAAAAAAGTTTCTAAATAAAGTCAGCTACTAATAGAAAAAAAACTGAGAGTAATTGTACAGGAGGTTAAAAAAATATGTGTTTATATTTGCATGATACATGATTTTTTTTATATTTCTAATAACTCCCTACTAAGTAATTGAGCAAGAAGTATAAACCGAGAGACAACTGACCCTTAAAATATCAGAGCCAACTTCTGGTACTTCATTATTTCTTACAGAACGAATGCTGATATTGTTGACATACGAAAAATATTTTTTGTGTCTAAACTAGTCATCTATTCAAAATTCTGAAAGTATAAAAAAGTTTCTAAATAAAGTCAGCTACTAATAGAAAAAAAACTGAGAGAAATTGTACAGGAGGTTAAAAAAATATGTGCTTATATTTGCATGATACATGATTTTTTTATATTTCTAATAACTGCAAAAGATTCTAAATAATGTCAAAAAGTGTCGGTTAGACTTATAACTGCGTAGCCCAAAAATGGTTAAAATCGATTAAGTTGTTTTCGAGATATTCGGAATAAACAAAAATTTTTCGCACACTTTGGCGCTTTCTAGCGGCTAAACGAAGCAATTTTGGAAATAAGTAAATTGGGCTAAATCGGCTTATTTTGAACCCAGGAGTCTGTGGTCTTCCGTTGTACACGTCTTTTCCGGACACCTTGTATATTTTAGATTTCCTATATTCTCTGAGTATATGATTATTGCTAAAATAAGTTACAAATCAAGTGAAAACTGCAAATATACAGTAGGTAGCTAAAAGTTGTGTTTCAAGGCACCTTCAGTCCGTTTATTCCTATTAGATAACATTTTTCTAATTATTACACAAAAAATAGTATAAGTTATCCGTGAATTTTACAATGATTGAAACATCTTTCAACATGCTTTCACGAAATCTATTTATCAAAAAAGTTCAGAACCATTTATTATATTGATTTTAAGGTTATCTAGACTACTACTCACTTAAAAACAGATATTGTGAATAATTGTGAGTCTTTTATCATCATTTTAAAAAATAACCGATCACGTTAAGGAAATGCGTAATGTATTTATTTTTCGGCATATACAGGGTGTCCGGAAAGTATGGGACCCAGCTTAAACAAAGCTTCCTGTGATCAAATAGAACTGATTTAGACAAACTTAGCTTAGTTCAAAAGTGCCTCGTTTAGAAGTTACAGGGCTTCAAAGAAAAAAAATTGTTTTCTTGTTATGGGCATAATTAATAAACGAAACGGCTAATTACGTTCAAATTTGGTACAGTTATGTTTTAGATAAGTACAAGCATTGTGAAGTAGTACGTAGTGCCGTATATCGTAGAGGGCGCTCTTGGCAGTTTTTTGCAATTAATTTTTATCGTATCTTTTTTGCTGGTCCTAATCTGATACACTTGACTGAAAATTATGATGGAGAAATTAATTTTGTGTAGAAAAGCTATACTCGTTCCATGTTGATAAAAAGTACCGTTTTTGGTAAAAACGCATTTGAAAAGTACCGCACATTAAAATAGAAATAAATTTTTTAATTAGATCAAGTTACCACTTGTCAAACTGACGTTGATACGCTTAAATTAGATAAAATTTGATCAAAACCGTTTCAGATTAATATTAATTATTGTACTGAGTTAGTAATTATTGTTGTGTAGTTGTATAAAGTGTAAATGTAATGCGCAAATAATTTCAAATTATTAGTATTATTTTATCAAATTTTGAACACATACCTCGACATAAACAGTTTTGCAACATAAAACGGCAAATATGATTACTGTTTACTGTTAAAATCAATTTAAGGCTAACGGTGAAATACGTAATCAAGTTTTGTTAAAACCAGATATATCGCTGCGCAGAGTAAGACTATGTTGACGTGTTGTGATAAAACGCTGAAATATGTGCTGCCTAGAGGCTAATTCAAAGGGATCAAAACTCTATTAGTGGAGTAAAATCGTTTTTTTTTTAAATAAAGATATAACTAAATTAAACATTTACCATTTTGTAGAGGAACATTTTGGCCATCCGAAATGGACTTCTATAACTTTTTTCAGTAGGGCCTAACTTTATAAAATCAAATTTTCGGTGCTTCGGACGTTATTTGACAATTATGTTTTTCGAAACATAAATCGCGTTTGTAAATCAGCGATTCTAGTTATGTTCATAATTATTTCACAACATATATAAAAAAACTACAGCGCTTCTATTGATACACACCAATTTTTGATAACATAAAGCCTTTTCGAAAAAAATTGACCAGCAAATTTGTGCATTAAAAACTTTACTATGCGGAGAGCTACATTAATTATTGAAGATAGAACTATATTATATGCAGACAAATATAGTCGAAAGTATGAAAAAGTTTTTTAAAAAAAGTTTACTTCGCCACGTATTACAGTTTTCAAGAAATTGAATTTTACATATGCTCGTGTTTCGCGTGCTAGCTAAGTTTGCGGTGTAGTATATGTTTTCAGAATAGGACAATGCATTCACTTGGAAAGTCAGAAACAACTATATTTTCCATAATTTTTGTTGTATATCTTGTCATTATGTTAGATATATACATGATACCGCCCTCCTTAAAATTAGAAAATCAAAGATTTGAAAACAGGTACCTAAATCGTTATATACATAAAACAAAAAGTATGTCGAATAAGATTAAATTTTAGTTTTTCATGCTCATAGTTTTTTAATACATAAAACTTCATAAAGAGATATTAAACATAAATGTATATTTATGTCCAAAATGTAAGATATAAAGACTATGTATGGATTATTGAAGATAAGTATGATAAATTAAAGTATAAACAGGCCAATTAGATTAGATCAAATATTGAAACATATACCTTTGTTTTGTTAACATTTGTACAAAATACATATGTGGCGTACTTGATATAAAGTTTTGCTTATATCGAAATGCCATAAGCAACTAGCTTAAGATTAAATATGTATTCTTGAAACAATGTCTTCTAAAGACATATAATTTTAAATAATTAATAACTGGATAATATAGGTATTAGCAAATAATAGGAATGTTTTCTCTTGATACCTGGGTATTTTCAAAGACACCGAAGTAAAACAAACAAACAGCTGCAAAAAGCTGTCTAAGATTTTAGATATATAGATCTACCAAAATACTTACTTATTTATATATATAAATATTTTTATAACATAAATTTACTTCATAATAAAAATTGTTCACTATTTATAATTAAGTGTATGAAAATAATTGTTAAATGTGTGTTAGGATAGCTACAAATGCGTGCCTTACAGACGCTTTTTAAAAATTATTATTTTATTTGAGTAAAATTTAAACAGTAACTGTGAATAAAGACAACGTCAATAATTTTACTTTTGCGGTTACCTTTGTTGTATATGTTATATTTTTCGAGATTTTGCTTTGTATATGCTTGTAAACAGTGTTTTTTTATATTTCTTTGGTTTTGGGACAACTATGTTGATTGACATTTTTCACAAAACAATAAAGGTAAAAAATTTGAATTTTTTTTACTTTCGAACACCATATGTTATCATAAGTTGGACTACAGCTTGTAATATCTCAAGACAAGCAACATTACACTGTATAACACTTTCTAACAAATTTCTTGCGGTAGAATCCAAAATAGTTCCACTAATTGCGATGCTTATTTTTTTATTCCATTTACACTAAAATATAAATACTTTCACGTGACATAGGGCTCAACTAATACTACAAAAATAAAATTAAATAAACAAAACCATATTTCAATAACATTTTGTTCTTTATATATTCCACAAATCTCAACTACCCGTTTGCATTCCACATTTTTTTAATATTTATTAAAAATATTAATTATATTTTAATGAATACGTCTATTTCGCTGATGTCTATTTCTGTATCTGAAAAACATTATATTTATAGTTTCAAGAAGAGATACAAATTCGTAATTATAATAAAACTATTAAACTACAATACAATAATTTCTCTTAGTCTTATAAAATCTGTCGCGTGTGGTAGTACTTTTATTTTATTTTTTCGGTTTACGTTCGGTAACTATATATATATATATATATATATATATATATATATATATATATATATATATATATATATATATATATATATATATATATATATATATATAGTACAATATGTCATTCGATTTTTTATATTATTTTACATCGAGTGAAAAATTTGAAATAAAAAAATATTTTATATTATTTCAAAATTAAAAAAACCGAATATATATATATATATATATATATATATATATATATATATATATATATATATTCGGTTTTTTTAATTTTGAAATAATATAAAATATTTTTTTATTTCAAATTTTTCACTCGATGTAAAATAATATAAAAAATCGAATGACATATTGTACTATATATATATAGTTACCGAACGTAAACCGAAAAAATAAAATAAAAGTACTACCACACGCGACAGATTTTATAAGACTAAGAGAAATTATTGTATTGTAGTTTAATAGTTTTATTATAATTACGAATTTGTATCTCTTCTTGAAACTATAAATATAATGTTTTTCAGATACAGAAATAGATATATATATATATATATATATATATATATATATATATATATATATATATATAATATATATATATATAACCGTATATTTTTTTGAGGAGTTACTGAGCGAAAACTCAATCTCTTTTGATCGAGCCCTCACCGTAAGCCTTAATCACTTCTCTCAGTGTTGCACATTTCGCATCTACTGTGATCGTCTCTTTTTGAAATCCACCGCATGGTGGCAGCATTTTATTGCTACGAAATATTTTTTCAGTTTTCGCTCAGTAACTCCTCAACGGAAAATGATAAAAAATATGCGGTTTTTTTATAATTCATTTAAAAAAATGTATTTTACAATTTTTCAAAATTTCAAAACACAGCGTCGATGTAAAATAATATTTATAGTCTATTAAAAAAAACCGCATATTTTTATCATTATCCGTTAAGGAGTTACTGAGCGAAAACTATTTATCGTAACAAAAAAGATACGATAAAAATGAGTTACAAAAAAACTGCCAAGAGCTCCCCCTACGATATGCAGCACTACTGATTTCTTCGCAATGCTTGTACTTATTTAAAACACAACTGTACCACATTTCAACATGATTGGACGTTTCGTTTCTTAATTATGCCCATAACAAGAAAACAATTTTTTTAAGCTCTGTAACTTCTAAATGAACCACTTTTTGACTAAGCTAAATTTGTCTAAATCGGTTCTATTTGATCACAGGAAGCTATTTTTAAGCTGGGTCTCATTACTTATATACATATATACAGGGTGGCCAGATGAAAACGAAACAGAGCCATTTTCAGGAACTGCGTCAAGACTGTAGAAAAACATCACCCCAAAATATTTAAATGGCATTGGGGGTTCAGTAATATTTATTTCGAAAGCTCTTATAATTCTCCTTACAACAGACTTTACATTTTATAATTCCGCCCAATACTTAATAAGAATTTTCATTTTAAAATTGAAACTTATGTACAAACAATTAGTAACGGTAAAAATGTCGAGTTAATCGAAAACTTTCCTATGTAAGAGGGCAAAATTTTAGTACTGTTTGATAGAGAATTAAACGATTTTTCAGAATCAAGGAAAAAAATATGGTGTTGCCATTTAAAAAAAAATCGATGACGTCATTACTCGAAAACAAATGACATTTGAAAATCGCATTTTACGCTAAAATATGTATTTTTTAAATTAAAAATCGACCTGTTCAAGGATTTTTTCCAAAAAATAATTGTTTCGTTTTTATTGAATTTATTCCATACTTTTGGCGCATACTGTATACTCGTATGTAGATATATATGTATGCGTATGTATGTTGACATATGTGTATATACGCAAATATAGCAATGAAGAAAAAAACGTAATTGAAGGTTACGCGGTTATCCCATTAATAGAAAAGTGTTTTCTTTCTTTTGCCATGCAGTTAACATTAAGGGAACTGTTACCCTGTTACAGGGCAGTCCAAGAGTTGGAAGTTGGAGACAAAATAGAGAGAACTGTTACTCTTTAAAATATTAGAGCAGTTCAAGTGAAAGAAAAGCACTGTTACCCTCAAAATAGAGCAGGCCCAAATTGACAGGAGAAGTGATTACCTGAAAAAAATTAGGTATGCTGTACTGTTACTCTGTTCCAGAGCAGTTTGACGAATTATTTTAATTGGTGGAGGAGCTGTGTTGGCAATAAAAAAACCTTTATAGACAGTAATTGGATCTTGGAGTTTTCCAGTTGTTTACTTGAATAATAATAATAATAGTAATAATAATAATTGATAATTGATAAATGATAAATGATAAACGATAAACGATAAACGATAAACGATAAACGATAAACGATAAACGATAAACGATAAACGATAAACGATAAACGATAAACGATAAACGATAAACGATAAACGATAAACGATAAACGATAAACGATAAACGATAAACGATAAACGATAAACGATAAACGATAAACGATAAACGATAAACGATAAACGATAAACGATAAACGATAAACGATAAACGATAAACGATAAACGATAAACGATAAACGATAAACGATAAACGATAAACGATAAACGATAAACGATAAACGATAAACGATAAACGATAAACGATAAACGATAAACGATAAACGATAAACGATAAACGATAAACGATAAACGATAAAGGATAAACGATAAACGATAAACGATAAGCGATAAACGATAAACGATAAATGATAAAAATAATAATAATTTTATTGTTCATCAGATCATTACAGTGATATAGGACACGTTAAAATAATTACAAAGTAATAAGAAACAAGTTGACAATATCTAACATTACCAGGAGATAAAAAGAATTATAAAAATAAAACACAAAAGTGCAATCAAATTAGACACACACTAGATAAATGTTCACTTACAGAATAAAAACAATGATTAATTAATAAAATTTCTACTTCACACATAAAAGTTTTCGAGCTAGTTATTAGTTGTATTCTACTGGGTAACTTATATATTAAAATACTCATGTACTCCGCACTTTTCTCAAAAAATGTTAGACTATGAAAAGGAACCACAAGATCTCGTTGGGTAATTATGGTGAAAGCTATTCATTTTGAAAACACTAATATTAGTTTTAACATAAGATAACAACTCCATAATATAAATACATGGAAGTGGCATCAACTTTAATTCCTTAAACTTAGATCTACATGACATTTTTGTACCCATTGATAACATATTTCTAACAACCCCCTTTTGCATATTAAAAGCTCTAACTGCATGACTAGATGACCCCCAGAAAACTATCTCATATTTAAGTCGAGAATAAGAACACGCATAATAGTAAGACAAAAGAACATATTTGTTTACAATATTTCTCAGTCTGTACAAAGCAAAACAAACAGTTGCAAGTTTTTTGCAAAGGATATTTATATGTACTTCCCAAGTCAAGGTGTTATCTAAATACACTCCCAAAAATTTAGTTTCCTGTACATGTCTTACAGATATCCGGTCGATTCTAAACAAGTGACTGAAACAATTCCTATTGCTTATATCAGGAGTGAAATTCATTATGGCCGTTTTATCTTTATTCACAATAAGATTATTGAATTTAAACCAATTGCAAAGGTCCTCCAATCTCGATTCTCATGCTGTAATTCTCAAATTAATGGCATCATTCTCAGACGCCAAATATGATGTGCCATCGGCAAACAATATAAGATTTCCACTATCAACAATAGATGTTAAATCATTCATGAATATTATAAACAATAACGGTTCCAATACTGATCCCTGGGGGACTCCACGTGTGATCATTTGCGTCCCTGAGCATACATTATTTATTTCTGTCAGTTGCCTCCTCTCAAATAAATTATTTATATTTAAGATTCAATAAACTCATTGCTGCTGAGTGGATCTACCGTTTCTGAAACCGTATTGATTATGAAGTAACTTGAATTTATTTGCAAATGCCATCATTTTTTTATGGACAATCTTTTCTAACATTTTTGATAGAGTAGATAACATAGAAATTGGCCTATAATTATCAACCGAACAACGATTACCCTTTTTGTAAATTGGCTTAACTTTTGCAGTCTTTAAAACCTCAGGGAAAATACCCTGCTGCAGCGACAAATTTACAAGATATG
Organism: Monochamus alternatus; assembly: GCA_037114965.1. Taxonomy (NCBI): domain Eukaryota; kingdom Metazoa; phylum Arthropoda; class Insecta; order Coleoptera; family Cerambycidae; genus Monochamus; species Monochamus alternatus. Next base: position 43,078,145 of record CM073428.1, on the reverse strand, counting down.
CTAAAGGTTTAACAACAAATAGTATCTTATGTTTTATAACATACTAGAACTAATTTCGTCTATGCCATAACTATTTGAGTTTTTCAGTTCAGTTATAACATTATAAATCTCACTTTCGGTGACATATTCCACAAATATTGTGGACATATTATAATTTATATTAGGTACATCAGCCACATTATTAGCTGTATTATTAAGATCTATAGCTAAGTTAACAAAATATTCATTGAAGAAATTTGCCAATTGCTGAGAATCGTTAACTTTGTTATCTTTTATATTATTTACCGTACTTGACCTTTAAACCCTACCTCATTATTTAGAATCGACGAAACAGCCTTAGACCTGTTTGTATGTGACATATATACTATCATTCTTAAGTTTTTTTGCAGCACTACACACCTTTTTATAAACTTTTTTATAAGAACAATAATAAAATTCATGTTCAGGATTGCCACTATGCGATTTAATATTATACAGTAATTTAAGTTTCTCAGAAGATACACGAATAGATCGTTATCCAAGAAGATTTAGGACCATATTTATTTTTAACTGTAATTAATGGAAAGCTTAGTTCAATGTAATAGAGCATTTTCAAGAAACTTTTAAATGTACCATCAACTATTTGCAAAATAAAAACTTCATTCCACTCCTCAGTTGCAAGAATTTGAGAAAATCGTTGAAAATTTACGTCACTGAATATACGTTTTTTTATAGGATAATGGATTATACCAACTTCTGTCAATCGACATTCGATCAACTGGGCTGCATGGTCTGATAGTCCGTTGTTCAAAACTGCAGCTTTTGTTATTAAGCCATCTTACATACATTGCTATAAATATAGTCCAAGCCACTATTGAACCTGGTTGGTTCAGAAATATGACTTATTATATTGTAAGAATTTAAAATATCAAACAGTTGATGTTTAGCTACATCATTCGACAAAAAATCAATATTAAGATCTCCACATAATATTATCATGCTTTTAGAGTCCACAATTTTTTTAATATAGCATCCAACAGCTCAAAGAAAATACCCAAGTCTCCATCAGGTGAACGATACAATGAAATTATTTTTAATTTGTTCAAGTTATTATTCACATTAAGTTGAACACCAGTAATCTCTAAATGTTTTTCAATAGTCATATCCTATAGAGATGGCATTTCCCTTACACTATCTAGAATTGACAATTTACAGCAAATCAAAACACCGCCATTTTTTTAAACAGATCTACAGAAAACAGTTGCAATTTCATAGTCCTGAATGTTTACAAATTCCATTTCAAAATCCTTACACCATGAATGACCGGCTAGCGGTTAAAAGAAAAGTTATGGAATCATTTTTTGATTGGGATGATTCATCTTTTAAATGTGCTCGACAAAGAACACGACTGTGTTACTACATGTGTTATCTAATTGGACGAGGATATCGAAATATGATTAATATTTTTAATGCTTAATTAATTACTCCAGGACGCGGCTTTGATTAGCCAATCTAACCAATTCGTGTTAGGACGTACATACAACATATGTTTAAATGTGATTCGTTCCACATTTGGGTGAAAGTACTTTGCAAGGGAATCTTGGACTAAATTATCAAATTTAAGAAAATTACTAAATAAGTTGGATAATCCTTGTTTTATAATAGCAATCTTGTTATATTAAATATGTAAAAATTCTAAAAAATCACGTTAAGAAGGTGGCTTAACCTACGTTCATGTTAATGCATACCGTTTTAACATAAGTAATTCCATAGCACACACTTGGCTCATGTAACGCCTTTATTTTACTCAACATTAATGTCATATATATGAAAATGATCTTTTTGTTCAAATTTCACACGTGTTTTGAAGTTCCTGATTCACACCACCGTATCAAATTTAAAAAATTAAAATATATTTGTTGCATTCTCTTATAGAATAAAGTTTTTATACAAAAACAGCATTGATATCATGTAAAAAGAAATCACTGTGTCCTGATTGACCCCGCCTTATTACATTTTAAATAAAAAATCACTAAACGTTTACATTTTTATTGAAGTTCGGGGGTATAAAAACATCACAGCAGTCTTGCATCGCCATCTTTAAAGCCGTGGTAGAATCAAAAGCAGCAGGTTTCGATATAATTTAAAAGAAAAAAATATTAGTTCAATTATCTTGAAAAATAAAGTTTTTACGGATTTATATGCAAATAAAACTAGACGCACTGTATATATGTGCTAATAAAATGTATAATTGAAATTTAAAATCCAGTCGAATATAAATATTTGGATAGTTCAAAAACAATAATTAATAATTTAAGCTAAATTTTTTGTTAGGTTAGTTATGTCTTATATTTATAGAACTATTTATTTTTTTCAATATTTATTATTTATAATTACTAATAATATTGTGGAACGCAAGTACTCCAACCAGCGTTACCCACGTTATCCAGTAAACAGCCAGTAAACGCATTATTCGATCTTGTTTAAGTGGAGAACATCTTTCGGTGTATATTAAATATTTATAGCGGTAACTTCCTAAGCGGGGCATGCATCCCTTCCAAAATTTTAAATAGGAAGGTTGGTCGAGTTGGATACAACTGAAAACCCTTCTATTCTTTATAGTTTACACAACCTATGTAGTAGTTCAAATACATAAAATTTCATATTTCTTCTACAAAAATTCTTTAGTTATATCTCGATATCATCTTTATATAATTAATGTCACAAAACATACCAAAGTGTCTGGAAATGTTTACCAGCAATTTCCATCCAATAATAAAGGTTTTATTTGGACTATTTTCGTTACTTATTCAAATGTGTAGATTATTTTTATACATTCAACTAAAAATAGTCTCTCTAAGAGACCAATCAGCGATTTTGACGTGAAGTGGAGTAGCTAAACAGTGCTGTAAGTACTGTAAGTTCTTAAAGGTTATTCCCGTCGGCAAATAAATAAATATTAAAATGTTCAGTGCTATATGCAAAATCTCTAGTGATTCCATTCGTGAAACCATATCAGTTTTAAGTGAACCACAAATATAAATGATATTGACATTGTGTTGGAGCAATATAGACCCAGAGAAGTTGTGAAACTTAAAGTGGACAAAGTTAGTTTGCCTGAGAGGTTCATCAATATTATCAAAGTTTCTGTTATCCCAAAACTAACAAATACTGTTCAAGAGAAATCTGTTTATCTCGTAAGAAAGTGTATGGCAGGCAGTACTACGAAGTTTGTGGAATAGACAAAGGCTGGTGTCCAATATTTCGAAATTGTAACAATCAAGTCGACATCAAACACATTCTTCATTGGGCTTACGCCAACAGAGCAGCTAGATCTTGGATTTCAAGAAAGAATATCAAAATTATCTTATATTATTGAATCTAAACTTGTTAAAAAATTAACTCAAATTTCAAAATAATCACCTCTTTTAGATATTCTACATATATTATTTCATTTAGTAAGTAAAAATAAATACAAACTTAATAATTAATAAAACATTAATAATAATAATAAAAATGATAACGAAAACGATAAAGATAACGATGATGATGACGATAACGGTAACGGTAACGATAACGATAACGATAACGATAAAGATAACGATAACGATAATGATAACGATGAGGTTGAGGATGAGGAGGGGCTGAACTTTGAGACCGAAGGATGGTGTAATTAACACTCTCGTCTATCGTAGTCGTGTCTTGGGTATCGAGTCACCTGATACCAGTTGCAGGACCTGCCGCCAGGAGCCGGAGACGTTAATGCAGCTCCTGTCAGCCTGTCCAATATATGCGGCTACTGTGTATTTCCAAAGGCACGATCAGCCTTACGGGTGTACTAGCATCTGCGACACTCGTATGAGATAGACGAGGCACCAGTGCTACCTTATGCTCCGTTGTGGAGAATGAGAAGTGCCGAATATATTAGAACTACTCGTTCCCCACCCTCAGCAAAATTCAAGCTCATAGGCCTGATGTAGTCCTCGTCGACTACCTTCTTAGGATAATGTTTGTGACTGAGTTCTTGGCTTTTACGTAGAACAATATTGTCCTAAAAGAGGAGGAGGAAGATCATACCGGCTTGCTGAAATTCGGCAGAAATCTTAGTCGGCAGAATGCAGAAAGCAATCGTCCTGGTTCATTACGTCTACTCAGAATACACGATTTACGGACTCAATGATAACTGACTCCACGGAGTGGAGAGTGGTCATTGTTTGATTTCAAAACACCTTCGAAAGTGTCGGAGCTTCGGAGGGTGTGACTGGACAATAAAAAAATAATAATAAACAAATCCTCACCATTTCACGAACATTTTATCCTATCCTCCTTCCGTCTCAGAACCTCTCTACGTAGGTATACATCAGGATGTTTCCCTCTGCAGCTTTTCTGTAGCAGCCCTTTATTTGCTTCCCTTAGCATCAGGCCGTAAATAGGTATGTCATGGGATCGGTGCTCTAAATGATATGGTGAATAATTTCATTAGATCAGGTAGGGGTATAACCCTTATCAAATGCACCCCTATGCTTACTTATCCTCACTTTCTCACCTACTTTGAACTTGGACAAAATCAAATATTTAACTGTTGGATAACTATATACAGATCTAAGAAGCACCATTACTCTTGTTCTTGTGTTACACAGATGCTAGCTTCATACCCATAGTTTAATGCTTATTATTGTTATATTTTTTCACAATCTTTTCTAATACGTCATATCAGCGGAAGTACGACGAATTTTGCAGGGACCATGATATTCAATATACGAAAGTGTCTGATGTGGCGGGAAGAAACGTCGCTGACAGAAAATTAGCCCATGACGCTCCCAAGTGGATCTTTGCTCCTCATTGACGGAGAAGGCGGCTGCCGCGGATGTAGCCGGAACCATGGCTGCTAATCGAAATTGGACAGAGGCATGTTAAAACCCAAGAGGAAGACGGGATGAAAATAAAAGTCAAAGGAATCTGGAGGGGTTCTAACATTTCGCAAAGTCTCCACTAAAATTAAAAGAATTATGCGTCGGGCGAATACAGTTGAGGATGCCGTGAAGAAGGCAGTTTGAGTAGCCGAACGAACGGGTGTGTGCCGTCACAGACGGAGATGCAGGCATCGCCAAAACTATAAACGATACTCGATCGGTCGCCACCAAGCAGAAGGAATTTCAACCTTATAACGAAAACATGAAGGCCATAACTCTCAAAGGCCTATACTTGCGTCCATATCGAAAAGGACTGGAACTCTACATGAATAAAATGTGTTGCCCAAGTAACACATAGAAAAACTACGTAAACGAGCTCTCACCGATTACGATTTACATAAGTATGTAAAATTGTTGAAAATTACCTACTTTTGAGGGGATCGATTAGCTAAATATGTCTATAAAATCGAGTGTGAGATAATAAATTTGGATAGTAATAGCGCACTCGGTAAAAAACTATATATCGCGCACTTACACTAACTCCTGTAACATTCACTCATCTAGTCGATTTTTAAACACATTTATGGAAGGTGTTGATAGAACTGATGAAGGTAGGTTGTTCCAGTGAGAAAACGATCTATTTGGAAAGAAATGTCGTACAGAAGTTTTAAAATTTTCTTTGGATAATTTAAATTCATGACGCCGTAGACACAGATCTGAATTTAAATGGAACAAATTAGAAAAATCACTGTTATAAATACTACCATATAGTATCCAATAACCCTGAATAAGGTCGCCTTGAAGTCAGCTGTTTAAATCAGAAATGTCAAATTCATGGAGACGGTCGTGATAGGGTAAGTTACTAAGGACAAGTATCCATTTTGTGAATCTTCTGTGAAGGTATGTCCTTAATGAGAGAAGGAGACCATATATTTCCACAGTATTCCAACAGAGGGCGAATATACATCTTATATACCTTCAATGATACTTGTTTGCTTGGATATCGGAAGAAATTTCTTATTACATACGAGGCACTGTTTTCTTTTTTCACAACGTGACTGATGTGTTCTGATCAAGAAAAAGTGCTGTTTATAGTTACTCCTAAATCATTTTGACTACAACAGATGTAACTGGCTCCTCGTCACTAAATGTGTATAGGTGTCTCGGATTGTTTTTACCTAGTTGGGTGCGGTTTTTATGCGTGTCTGTTGATATGTCATATAGGTTTACGTTATCTCGTGCTGACTACGCAATTGGATTTGTGAACTTTGAAGCCTACAATTCCATACCGAACATCGATTCTTCGAATAATAAATTTTATTTTGACGATGACGATAAGGTTCTGGAATTTATGTTTTTTTCCATAAGATCGAATAAAAACACGTTGAACTGTGACGTCAAGTCTAATACGAGAAATTTTGAGAAGGCTAATAACATAGGGAGACTGTTGGGATTTAATAGTCGTAAATTAGTGGCAAACAAGTTTCATATATCTGATAGTCCTATAAAAACTCAAAAGGTTAACGTCTTATGCGTGGAGTGTAACCTCGTTTCGAACAGCGGTAGTTCGGTTCGCGTCATCACGAGTTTTTTTCTTAGCGTTCCTCCAGGTTATAAAATAATAGACAGCCGTGTCGTAATGTAATCCATCCTCTAATTAACAAGCGGCATATCAAAAGTATATCAGTTAAAATAGTAGACGAGGACGGTTATCTAGTCAATTTCCATGGAACAGTCATCACGATAAGGTTGTACCGGAAGAAGAACAGCATGCATGGGATTTAGGATTAACGGTCGAAGAGGCGGCCGCAGTGACTTCAGGAAAAAACCTAAGGAGCTCCCGTGCTTCAGTTAATTAATCTACCTATGTCCGTTAAAGAGTTCACATCGCATAACATACAGATTTAGCACTCTCTGGAATACAAAGTACTGCCTCGCATTGAACTCTAATATTTTAAACGTACTCGAAAAGCAGCTCTTCGATAACGCTATACAGCTCCACATTATAGTGCGTAGTGATAGTACGGTTTCGGCGACGGCTAAGTTCGATAATATGGGCATTTTACTGCTTTTCGATGAAATACGATACGAGCTGAATGGCATACCAGTTGACAGAACGCTCATCATGAAGAACTATTGTCTGTTAATCAGATCGATAGCAGCAAGTTGCAGAATGCCGGTTGCAGTATCGACCATCACTTTACCGATGCCCACGGTAATTTCGACGTATAAGTCCTTCTGAGGATATGCATGGGATTCGTCGAAGACTTAAAAAAATATTAATTTGAGGCAGGAATTGGTACTTGTTTGTAGCTTTGCCGATACCAACGAAAACGTAAGAAACCGACAGTGATGATGATGACGTCAGGGTAGCTACACAGTGTGCTGTGGAAAGTGAAATTGCTAAAATGCATAGACAGAAACGCTGAATTTACTGTACCTTTCCGTTGCTGGGAACTGCACGAGTATCATTTAATTTCTTCACAGTTTCAGACTGCAGAAGCATCAATTCATCATATTGGGGTTTCACATGGCTCGTAGGAATAATATTACTAAAGCGACGAGTCAATGCAATCTAACTTGTTTCAAGGTTTTTCTAAATTCCAACTCATACCCATATGATAACTTGAACGTGGATTTTTCAAAGAATTACTGAGTCACGCTGTATGATATGTATGCTCAATTTCACCAGACTATCAGAAGAAGAACGAGCCTTTTCTAAGTGAATATACCTTCAAACACATTGTCCCATTAATAGTCGTTGACTGTTCGTGTAAGAATGAGGTACTAAAATCGCGAATCGCTGGAATTCAATACTAGCAGGAATATCTCTAAGAGGCCTGCCAAATAGTCCGGAATAGTCAGGAATCACTATTTTATTTAAAATTTTGTAAGCTAACTGATAATCATATCGAAAATAGCTTTTTGAAGGAAATTCTTGTATGTATCTCGAGTATTTTTAACAAGTTCATATTGTATTTAACAAGAGTTAAAAGACGAATGATGTTATCCTATACTGTAGGTAGTTATTTATAGATGATTCAATATTCCATTGATATCACTGAATAAGTCGATGCTTCTTGGATTTCATATTGGAAATGGTGTCTGTGGTGATGTAATTTATTATTCTCTTGTTATTGTATGGAATGGAAGCCAAGTTATTTTGTTTTATTGTTAAGGTCATGTTTTTAGATCTCGTTAGACTCTGTTCCTGGGTCTTAACATTTTAATTGAATAAACAGTCTGTAAAGTCTTATTTAATCATCATATTAGACGGCTTCCTATGAATACATTTTCCTGTAAATTCCGTCATTATTTAACCGTTGTTCTCGTCTATCATAAAACCGACTATTTTTTAGTTTACAGTGTTTACACGGAGCATACCAAATATGTTATCTTCAAGGTAGTCAAATGTATCAAAGCAATGGATGTCTTTCCTCATTTCATTATATATGCCCACGCCAGTAAACTCGTATATCAAACTGTCATTGTTTGTTTAATGTTGTCATAGTGGAAGTCATATAGAATAATATTAGAAAGGTCCCGTGTAAATCGGCTTGTTGAATTCAATTTTAAGTCTGGTCATCTAAATGATAACCACATTCTAACAAAATATAGTTGTAGTCTCAAACTGTTGAAATTTGGTTTACTTATAAGATCTTTTGCACCATATCGTCTCATATCGTCCCTCCCAACGAGTAACTAACTTATCATCTTTATATTTTCGAACATTTTCGATAACTTTACCATATGGAGAGTTATTCATTAATTTATAGAAATTTTTCTTAAATTCATTAGTTGTTTGTTTTCATAATTCCGTATTCAAATTAATATATTCTTTAAGTCAAGACGATTGATTAAATTTTACAATTTTAGTAACTTTAATAATTTTCAGTCAGCGTTGGATACATCGTTTACAGCTGTCTGTAATGGATAACGTAGCCTGCCTTTGAAAAAAGTGTAGTCAGTAATTTTGGATGTTCATGAAGTTCGGGATATCTACCTCCAAAATGTAACCGATATCAGTCATCCGGTAAATCAAGTATATTTAGACTACAGAACTGATCAATGGTATTCACTCGAAATCCCCAGTTGGAAGGTGAAGAGACATCACCGTTGATAGAGAACTGTATACATCACAGTACAAGAGATACCCATCTGACTCACTGGGATTGTATGAATGTCCATTTATTTGTTGTTAGCATTTGTGTATTGATTCAATACTTGGGCTATACCTTAATATCAATTAATAAGATCATGTCAATATCAGTGAGCAGTTCCAATGTCTGTTTAGTAATTTTTAACACAGCATTGAATGCCAACTTAGGTGATGTCTAGTAATGGAGGGGATCCAGTCCATACGTTTTTTTCCCGTCAGTTTTTAGGTACAATTGTCCAAATTTTGAATATTAATGGTATTATAAACGTTTATAGCATGTTCATAATCTACATTGGAATCATGCATCACCGCCCCTTTTTCTTTTTTTCTTACTTTGACAGCCTCCCACGTTTACCCTTCTTCAGATACGACATTCTAACCACTGTGACGAATCCCCTATCCTAAAGTCATGCATCGCCATCCCCTCTGACATCACCGCCCCAAGCAACAACCATCTTTTTTTTCTCACTCTGATACCCCCTTCTACACCAATCCTCTTCGACAACGACATGATGACATCATCTCCTTCTTCACCACCGTTTGATCATTGACGGCGGGGATAACCTCCAAGAACTTCTTTAGGAACTTCAAGAAGATTAATTTGACCGCCTGCTACAATTCTGTGAGGTCATGAGGGAACGACCGATGCATAATTCAAATTTCCTTTACACCTTTTTCCGAAAAGTGCTTATATTTCTTAAATGGCACGATATGTAACTTAACCACTCTTCCCTTTTATAATTTTGGAGGGGATGCATACCCCGCTTAAGGGGTGGCAGTTAGAACTATTTAAAGTGCTCCGAAAGATGATCCCCCACACAAAATCGAAAAATCCGAAAAAATATTCCTAGAGATATGGACTCTATATTACGTTTTCATTGGACCGCCCTGTATACTACTTATTAGAATTCTAGATCACAATATTAGTAATTATGAAAGCAAATTTCATAATTACTAATATTGTGAGAAACATAATTTTGCAAATTAATTAAAATAATTAAAAGACTAGTTTTATAGTAGTAGGAAACATTTAAAGTAGTTTTTAAAAAACTGGTAAAGTTAAGATAACGTACATTTTCTTCAATTCTATACATGTAATATCCTTAACAGATAAATATAACCAAGGTTATACTAAATGAAATTTAATGAAACTTCAAAACAACTTTATTGTCAATAATTAATGTTCAACCAACAATGCAAAATAATTTTGTTTTTTTCATAAGTTACCTAATACAAATGCGACACACGCGTGCACACATGCACACATACATATGCATTTACAAGGTGTTACAAAAATACATCACTCATTTATCAGATACAGTGTAAGATAAATTTTGAGAATCAAACTGGATATCATTTTTAAAGCACATCATATTTCATGGAAATCTGACACAGCATTCTCTGTATTTAGTAGTATTTATTTATCAAGTGTATATGTGACAAACTCCGAACTCTTCCATTGATGTCATATTTAGTACAACGGAAATTACAGTATATTGTTTATTCTCTGATTTGAATAGAACTTTGCTCTTGCAAACATTGTAAATTTGTTAAAATTTTATTCTGCTGTTTGTTACTCGCTACTACATAATAATAATAGGTTGCTATAGGCGTTCTGTGACACCAACTCCACATTAAAAACCCATAAGAGAAAAATTGGGTTGTGCTGACCTTCAGCTTCAGGACCTGAACCTTCCGATAAATTTCTAATATTGCAACATAGATGACATCATTATTACTTGCGAATTAAATTTAATTAAAAAAATTTGTACTGCTAGCGTGGACAATCGGACATCGGACCTTTGGACTGCCAAGCAAGAATCTTAGCGCTAGTCCATCGAATCGTGTAGCTGATGTAATATAAGTATCTAATATATGGCTAGTACCTATAATGCTGCATGCTGCTATGGAGTACTTCAGAGTATTGCCGTCAACATCGATGCGAGGTGCTAGGATTTATGTGCGTAAATATTGTGCTGATTCGGATAGCAACAGAATAATTTTAAATTTAATTACTTTGATTTCGGGTGGGGGTTCTTTTCTAGTAAAAAAAAAGAAAAGGACTGCCTAGTAACCTGAAGATTTACAGATTTATTTAAATAGCTGTATAAACAACGGTGAAATAAATTGACCTAATAGGCAATGTCAATATAGATATATTAATTGCAAATGGGGTGAATCACTGAATCGATTGTTAAAGTACTCACACTGTGTGTGTGGGGGGGAAGGGGAGGGTAGTAACACTTCCTTAAGTCTGTGGGCACTAGAGAAAGCTGTCCATCGACGTTTTACTAGGATGGAAAACCTTTGTAGTCGTAGCTTCACAAATTTACGTAGAAGCCAATACTATTGTTAATAGTCGTAGATTATAATTGTTGGTACCAATTTGCATAAATTTGGTAATCCAATGTCTAGTAAAATTAAAAATTATGACGAACAACAGTTTAGAACTTGTCTAAACTTGTCCTAAAGACTAAGTCGTTCACCCAGCCGCCTTGCTGCTTCTTTCTCCCTTCGCGGACCTCCAATTCCCCGCACACTGGTTTCACTCACCGCAACACGCACAACACCCCATCACACCACAATGCATATGGTAAATGTCTTTAGATTTTAACAAAATAAATATCGGATGGCACAAAGAACCTGGTCTGGTTCATTATATTGTTAGAGATTTTTTTTATAGTCTTGAAATAAATAGAAGATTCTAGGAAGGGGCATATTATGAGGGTAGTAATAATCTTGCGTTGAAATTATATAGATGTGAATATTTGGTTAATAAATATAAAAATACATGTGCATTGATGCAAACTATGTTATATATGGATGGTGGCTTGAAACTATTTGCTACAAACAATGTTATTATAAATAAAATAGTTGAATTAGTTCAAAAGCGGTGCTGTTGCTTTTTAAGGGGAACTGATTTACAGTTAAAAGTTAATATCATTTGTTTGATATACTCGCGACAAGAATTCAGACGACTTACGTCATACGAACAAATGAATAATTCACTATATTTTCATCAAAATATTTAAGAAACTGCAACTGATAGTAATAAAATTATATACTACACTAAAAGTTTGCATTATATATTGCACTAAATTGCAAAAAAAGATTGTTTTTAACGCGACCAAATATTGAAAATTACGTTGACAATAAAAACAAATGTGTAACGTCAGCCGTGACGTAAGACGTCTGAATTCTTGACGCGAGTATACAAGTGTCTGTTAGCACTAAAATTAAAATTATTTCGCTTTAAAGTATATAGTATATAAGTTGTATAGCATACAGTGTGTGCTTGTTAAGAGATGTTTATATCTTTCATGGTATATTAACATCATTCATGACCGTTTTTTTGCAATCAGGGGATTACGTAAAACAAGAATTGAATTATTGTTATATTTTTTTACAATCGTATATTATGCCGTTTACATGTCTGTCTTTAATGTATGTACCCCTTGTATGCATACATCAGCTAGATACTTTCTAGGTCAAAAATTGTTGATTTTTTAAATTCTTTTCAAACAGCATTGCACATAATTCATTAACAAGCCTATATTTACAGTTTGTTTATATAAAGTGTATCAGAAGATAGATAGGTACGTTATAATATATATTTCATCAACTGATATGTAAGTATGAATATTTTATGTGTCTGTTATTGTTTGATACAAGCCACTTAGCCACTTTGGGGTCGTAAATCCCAAAGTTTAAAATGTCACTTTTAATAGCTTGGTATATAACTCGGTAAATGACAAGAAATAACCTTAAAAATAAATGGATTTATTCAGGATATTCACAATGGCAATGCTAATAATACAATATATTAACTAAAATAATGATTTGGTGTCTTCTGTTGTCCGAGAGCTAGAGCTACAGGAAAGAATAATGTAAATTCTGATAGTAAATAGATGGAAGTAAGTGCAGTACTTTGATGTTATGCAGCGAGAACAGAAGTTCTAGTTTCACTCGACCCTGTCTGATAGCTGTTGATTTTAGGTAGACTGCTTGGCGGTTAGCCTTTGTAGAAATTTGTAGCGTACGACGGGCAACAGAGAATCTATCCGGTGCATCGTCGAGGTGTAGTTGTTGGCTACTTGAGAGTCACTTTTGTTGGAATTATGTAGCACTAACAGGACGTCAGAGAAGCTTGACGTGAAGTTGTTGGATACTAGAAATTCACTGTTCTTTTCGTCAGCATGACCTTCCTAGATACTATACAGAGCGACAGGGGTATGAGGACGGTTTGTTTAAGGTACAAGGTCATGGAACGTGACGTAGTTTTTAAGCGGGAATGTATGACCTGTGTATTATTTATATACGGACTATGTTATATATGCAATTTTCAATTAATATATGAGCTGTAAGTCGAGCCGTTTAGGCCGAGCAGAAAGTAGCAGACCACTTATATCTCACCTGGTTTATATGTGAACATACATATGAAGGAACAGCCAGTTCAATTGTCGGTCATCTCACCTATGGCATACTGATGAGGAATAACAAGCCCGAAACCGGTCTATGCCTGGTGGGGTAGCCGACAAGGGTTCTTGGCTGTTCACACACATACTGCAGGTGTAATTCAATGCCGGTCGGGCCCAGGGTGAGAGGTCTGCATTTAAGTACCTGCTACAATGTAGGTCGCTTCCTGCAAGTCGAGCCGCTTAGGCCGAGCAGGAAATAGCAGACCACTTAAATCTCACCAATTAATTTATGAATTGCATTTAAAAATATTAGATCAGTTTAGTTTTGTATTTACTATAGTCTACTTGAATAATACTAAAATACAATATTTATATTGAAAGGAAACTAACATTATGATGACATTATTTTTCACTTATTCTTGGAACTTATATATAAAAAATTTTATTTGATCATTTACTTATGCAACTGAGTAGAATGCCAGGATATCTTACTTATGAGTCATGCATTTTCCGAGAATTTTAAACAGTTTTAACTCTGTGGACTTGTCAGGTAGTGTAATAATAATAATATTTTATTCATGTAAGCCCAATTACAGGATATGAACGTCAAAATGGAAGGAAAAATAGTCTAAAATACAATTAAATAGTCTACATTACACTTGCAACTACAAACATGTATAACACAGTACAGAAATATAAAAGAACAGTTATGTAAAAGTTGTCCTGCATAAAATTCTTGTACGGAATAAAACAATTTTCTACTAGAAACGAAATAATTTAAACAATTTTATACTAGTATGGTGCTTAATTTTTACGGGCAGTTTATTGAAAACTGTTCCACATAAGTAGAGAGGCCCCTTTTGGTATATGGTTAAATTGTGACTATTTAAGTAAATCAAATTATTACCTCTTGTATTATGAAAATGTATCGTGTTGTGTCGTCGAAAAAGGCTAAAGGAAAATTTTTATTTTCTTTAAATGCTGACCGGCAAGGTTCCAGTGGATTTAGAGACATAATTAATCTCAGAATTTTTGTCAAATAAAAACTGTCAAATTCTGAACTAATACCCGAATAAATTATTAGATACTTTAGATGGGAATATGTCAATGCAAAATAAACATTTAAAAGATAGTGTTTACTCATTATATTTCTCAAGTTTCTGATAGCATAGTAGACGGTATTTAATTTCTTTACAAGTTGTTCAATATGAGTGGACCAAGTGAGTTGCTCATCAATGAAAAGACATACAAAATTTTTTACTATGTACTTACTTAATTACCATGCCATTTAGTGTGACTGCAATATTAGGGCATATTCGTTTTTTAAAATATGTAGTATAATGAGTTTTTGTTGGGTTAATAATAACTTTATTTTTAAAACATCACGTATAAAATTGATCAAGAGTGGCGTTAACTTTAGTTTGAAGCTCATCGGCAGACAAAGCACTAACACAGATTGTACTGTCATCTGCATAAAGAATTAAGTTTATCACTTCGACAGTTATATGCTGCTCCAAATCGTTCATAAAAGGTATGAACAATAAGCAGACAAAAAACTACCTTGAGTAACACCTAATGGTGTTTTACATGGGTGTGAAATATCAATACCAATTTTCTCTGTCACTCAAAATAGAGTAGATGTGCATTTGTCGATTAGATTTCTGAGCATAAAATCTTTATGAATATAGTCAAAAGCTCTTGTTAGATCTAAGAAAAAAACCGAGACAAAATTACCCTTGTAAATGGAACCTACTATACTATTTACCAAAAAAAATGATGCCATATTTGTTGAAAATTTTTATATGAAGCCATGTTGGCAATTGGCTAGTAGGTTTTGTTTATCTATGAAACTGGACATACCACTGTGGTAAATTTTTTCAAATAATTTACAAAACTTAAATAACAAAGCTATAGATCTATAATTTCAACTCAATCGACGTCACTTTATATAAAGGAATGATATTGGCCAGTTTAAAAGCCTCTGGAAAAACCCCAGAATTAATTGATAAATTAAAAATGTGATATAATGGATTCACAAGAAACCGAGAAATATATTTTATGATCCTAATGTCCCACTTTCTGATTTAGTGATATCAGAGAAAAAAATTGATGATGGACGTTCCACTTCGGTAGAGCAATTTTCGCTTGATATTGAATATGCAACATGTAAGGATTTTATAGCCATTTTTGAGAAATAGGAACAGAAAACGTTTCCTATCTCTGTTGGATCTGTTATTGTTTGATTATAATAAGTTATATAAGATATATTTGTATTGGGTTTCGTTTTACCCGTGCCCGAGTTTACAATAGCCCATACTTCTTTAGTTACATTAGAGGCGCTACTGAGTCTATATGCATAAAATTGACTTTTTTTTCAAAATTAAATTACTAGAAAATTTACTTTTCAAAAGTTTATTATTTTTGGTAAATTTATTGGAAATAGTTTGCTTTTGAGCCGTCGCTATAGCCGTTGCCACTTGCTCGCTGGATATAAATTGGTTTTGATAATTGCTAACTTTACTAGATTCCTGCAGAATTTGTGAATCTACAGGTTTTGAGTTTGTTCCATTAGCAATATAGAGGGCAGGGCTTGGCTATGAAATAACATTTTTGGATGATATATTGCCACAATTTGACACAACCAAATCAATTTTTTTACTATGCTCTTGAAGTTTGTTGCAATTTTGCTTTACCAAATTTAAAATGGAATCCAGATATTGCATTATTGGGGCTTGCTCAGCTATTTTTTAACAGCACACGAGACATATCCAACCATAACCTGCTTCATTTTTACTGTTTATTATACGAACATCACAGTCCTTTAGGTTTGCACCCTGAGAGTGATACGATTTATTACGAAATCCGTTGCATTTATCGCACGCCCAAGACATTGAATTGTCTGTTGCTACGGGCGCCATGATGATGAATAATCTCACTCAAACGTTAGAATGTGTAAAAAATGTGAATCAGAAAATTACTATGTGGATACGTGGATGGAAGTTGTATAAAAAAATAAAAATAAATCCATCAAGTGCGTCGGCTATCTACCTAGAAGTTTAAAGCAATCGAAAATAATCACTAAAGTGATATAATTTAGAATTAAATTTTAGATTAATTTTTATATATCTGTTATTTGAATTGTACTGTCTGGGAATTAACAGAATTTGTTATAACGTAGAATTTAATTAAAAGATATACTGCAAGATGTTTACTGTTTCAAAAATATAATAATATTAATTATTATAGTAAAAATTATTATTATGAATGTATAAAATAAAGAATATACTTACTTTATAAATCATCATAATGTATACGCTTATTTTTTAATCTATTATTTCTGGCACTTCTACTATACGATTAAAGACACTTGATTTTTTTACTATTTTATAATAATATATAAATATATAAGACTAAAGCTATAAAATTTAAAAAAATATAAAATACTTCGCAATATGTATCATTTCAAAGACATAAGTATATAATTTATATTCACTACATTAATAAATATCTTTCATATCGTTCGTCACGTCAACATCAAGTTAAAGACTAGTGGATATATTGAGTGTTATCTATACACATAACTGATAAATTTGAGATTCATTTATTTAGGATTAAGTGCTTTAGTTAATACTTACTCTGGTGCAGTTGAATACATTCATGTGTCATTTGGTGAAACGATTTCCTGCGATGGTTTCTGTGGAGATCAATTTCACCTGTCTTGTTGTGATATACCCGTTGACGGTGTCAAATTAATAGAGAAAATAAAGGCTTAATCTGGTACTGCGAAAAATGCAGATATATCTGTAAAAATGCAGTCCAGATATTATTAATGAAATATTTGAGTCTTAAGTTCGCTTCTATTATTAATAAGATTGATAGTTTCTTTGTTGATATCAAGGCAGAAATATCTCGGATGGCTACTTCGAAGTTGGATGAGTTTATATTCCTCAGTCAATAAGAATGCTTGAATATTTCCCAGATTCAAAATGCTGATAATTTTGCCTGTGCTAGTGGTGGCAAACCGTGCACTCTATACTCTACAGTTTTAGATGTATCAATTGTTTGAAATACCTCGATAAAAATCCTGATTTGAATATTGACAAAAAGCATCCTAGATGTTATGTTTACTGTCGTGGAGTTAATGAACGTAAATCTAATTTTTATGTAGCATAGCAATCAAATTATATTTCAACTGATGTTGGTACAAGTCCCAGCCCTAATCGGCCGATTGCTTGCTCGGAAGATTTTAGTTCCGTTTTGTATCTACAGGGTTAACTATGACTAAGTACAAAAATTTTAACCCCGTGCTCAGGAAGGTCTAAAAGACAATAAAAAAATTATTTCGGAATTCTAGCTCGATAATTAAAAAATGGGGCAAAACCCTCTTTCCCATGGAAAGTCGACGCCTATGACTATCATCATCCGTCATGGCTAGATATGTCAACTACTGGTCGTTTTTCAACATTGTCAAGTGTAGAAACGACGAAACGAAACATTTGTATTAATAATAATAATGTCTAAGTACCTGGTAGATAACAGCTAATCCGGTTAGCTGCAGTATTTTGTATTCGTTTTTTCGTTGCACACTGCCAAACTACATTTTTATTCCTTGCAGATTCATCATAATTATCCACTAACATATCCGACATAAAATACTTTATTTAATTACTATAACACGTTTAAAATTAGTTACTTAGCTGATTTAAAGTAACAGTAAGCAACAGTAAGTTCTCCATGCTCCAAACCATCCAGAATGCGAAGTTAGTTCTTCTTTTTCTTGTGGTCTTCGTCCCATGGACATTTAACCAGTTTCACATTTGTTTATTTTCTGATGATAAGGAAATGCACCGTAAAGTGCATTTGAGATCTGCTGGCTGTTCATATTTCCTTACAACAAAGGTTATTCACTCTTCTTGCTCAGGGCAAAAACCGAGCTTTCATACACCGAAAAGTTTCCTCGGAAGATAGAAAAAGCACCCAAGGTTAAAATAGTAGATTTCTAGTTGAAATATATTTTTAGTTACAAGTTGATACTGTTTATTTTTAAAAATTTTATTAACATATTTATTACTTTAGAATTTAAATTTTCTATTAAAGTTTCGATTGACATTGGATTTACACCAATACCAATTGCTTTTGTTAATTCATGATATATGTCCAGGCCAGGTAAAATGTTTATTGGACATTCCAGTAGTATGTGATTTAAGTCACCTATTTGACCACATTCACAGTATGGATGCTCTAATATACCTATTCTATATAAATGTTTGTTTGTTAAGGTATGTCCTGTTCTGATTCTAATTATTGTTGATATGTGTCTTTATATGGAAATTTAGAAAACCAGGGACTGTATGGAAACTCATTACTTATTATTTATATATATTTCGATTTCGTAAAATTTAATCTGTTTTTCCATTTTAGATTCCAATCAGTTTTAATTTGGTTTCTTATTATTGGAAGAATGTCATTTTTGTCTGCTTTTATTTCCAGTGAAATGTTCAGGTTTCTTCCAATGTTTGCTAAGGTATCTGCCATTTCATTTCCTTTTATGCCTGTGTGACCCGGTCTCCAAGCCAATTTTATGTCGAATCCACTTTGACATGCTTCTATTAGGAGCCTTTTTGTTTTGAGTGAAATTGCATCGTTGTCCTTGTGGATTCTGGTGTTTGTTATCTTCAACAGTGCCGATTTTGAATCTGAGAATATTATTGCTTCATTCAAGTTTTTTTCCAAGCATACTGTTATTCCTGTGTTTATTGCTATGATCTCAGCGGTACAAATTTGTATTTCTTTTGGAAGTCTTGACAAGAATTTGAAGTTTATACTTGGGATGTAAACACCGAAACCCGATGTTTGTTTTCTTTTGTCCAATTATCCATCTGTGAATATCCATCTGTATTTGGAATATTCATCAAACTTTTCTTGAAATTCCTGATTTCCTTTTATTACCGTTTTGTTTATGTGGATGTTTAGGATTTCAATTGGTTCTGTTTGATACTTTAATTCAATATTGTGACAAGGAAGAATTTTATGTGAGTCTATCTTTTGTGTGAATGGATCAATTATGTCCAGTGCCTTATGGTGTGTCTCTTCTACGCCAGTACCCCTGTTTAGTTTGGCAGACTTGATCTAGTTGTGTTATTATTTCTGTTATTGGGTGATCTTCTTCTGTTATAACCTTAGGATGAATTTTCCGGCTAACCATTTTCTTCTATATTCTAACGACATTTCTGCACATTCTGCGAGAAGTGAATTCGTGGGTGTAGATTTCATGCATCCAGTAATTATTCTTTGTGCTTGATATTGTGTTCTATCTAATTTTGTAATGATTTGTTTTGCAGACGGATTTATAAATTGTGTTCCATAATCGAGATGGGTTCGCACTATCCCTTTGTATAACAGTAAAAGAGTGGCAGGGTCTGCTCCCCACCAGGTGCCACACACTGACCTCATTATTTTTATTCCTCTTAAGGCTTTTTTTATTATGTGTTCCACGTGTTCATTCCAGTTTAATGTTTGTGTTATAATCTAAGGGTCATTTTTACAGAACACTGTAAACATCTTGGGATGTTATAGTTTAAAATATTACTAATTATTTTATGCAAACATCGTCGATTACTGTTAATATTGTTGCTATTATTAGTATTAACATAATTTAATTACACATGAAGTTTAAAAATTTATCGGCGTGAGTGCACCTTGTATTAGTGACAGATGTCGTCTGTAGATGTCAAATAACGTAAATTTACGGTTACGGTACTCTGATTAGTTTGAAATAATTTTTCAGTACTTGATTTTCGCAAATTTAATTTTTCGCGTATTTTATGTGTATTTACAAACATGTCGTATTCAAATGCCTAGATGACGGATAAGGTGCTGATTTATGGGAGTGTGACAAGTGCATATTATCGTGCCTCAAAGACGTTTCCCGAGTATACAAAATATTTTGCTGAATACTTTTTGAACCACATCGAACAGCTGTTTTATGCCGTGGCGGTAAACGTGTGGTAGTGTTTTATGTATTTGTGTACATTTACGTGTATTTTGTTGCTATCCTTTGTGCTTTTTCCCGACGTAAGTAATCGACCTGGTCAAGACCGCCAAACCAAGTAGGTACCCCGCTTTACACAAAAAGAACGATCGAGGGAAGGAGAGGTCCACAGGAAGTACAAAAATCTTTAATTTAAACAAGTAAGAACACAGAAGATGATTCAACATTCTTAATATCTCTCCAAGTATCAATCCTGGAAATAAATATTAGTAAGGTAGGTGCTGTCTCTCTGTGCTACCATACCGTATTTCTCATTAAATATTAAATAATAATCTACATTTTGTAAAGATTTTTTTTGTTTCAAAGCGGCTTAAATTGATACACGTGTCAATGGACCTGCCACTATATTTGACACCTTTGACTGGCAGAATATACATAACCTCGCGGCTGACAGAAGGTCAGTGACAGCGATAAATAGAGATTTAATATAGTTTTGAAAATATTTTTTTTGGCTTTATAAATAAGTTTGGAATTTTTTTGAAGGGTGATTCCATTAATTCTTATTTTTCCCTATTCCCTCTTAAAATATTTGTAGTTAACCCTGTATACTATCAGAATGTTTGTGGATTGAATACTAAAACACATGATTTACTTAAATCATCTGCGACCTGCCATCACGATGCACTTGCGCTAACAGAGACCTGGCTGCATTCAGATGTATCCAATGCTGATTTGTTTACGAATCACTTTGATGTTTTTAGAACCGACGGATTTCGGATTGATGCACAGCGTGGCGGCGGTGTACTTATTGCAATTAACAGTAATTTCAATACTCATAAGTTAGATCTTCAAATTTTTCGTGAATTTGTACCGTTAATTGATATTGCCACGGAATTTGCCCCACTCACACCCAAACCGACGACTGTGGTATCGCGAAATGCTAAGATTGCCTCGATCGCCCCTACACGATTCTGTTAATCAAACAAAAAGCCGTGGATCGAGACGGGATTAGAAAATTGGGGAATCGACGAGAAGCATTCGAGTCGTTCGGGAAGATGAATCTAGAGATACTAGAATATACCAGGAACATTCGTTGGGTCTATAAAAAACAAATAAACGGCCGATTAAGTTAGTCTTGTATAAGTCTTGTATTACAGTCTGAATTGAAGTGTTTAGTTGGAGATATCAAAGTGATTTAGATAGCGATTAATTAAATAAGTGTTTAGTTGAGTTCTAATTAGTGTTCAGTAGTGCACTGAGTATAGTTAATAAAGAAGTATTTCATTAACGGATTGTTTTTCTGGCAGTAATTTGGTGTCGGAAGTGGATTTAACTGGAAGTTTTAAAGAGCTTTCTGGAACCCTGTCCACAAAGTGGGATTTAGCTGGCAGTTTGAAGAACTTTCTGGAACCCTGTGCGTGAATGGGTTTAAGTGGAAGTTGGAAGAACTTTCTGGAACCCTGTGCGTGGGTGGAATAAAGACCCAAGTGTGACATATCACCGCACTCGTTGTGACTTGAGGAAGTGAACGGTGGTATTCACGAAGGACAATCTCGAACATTCTAGAACTTTGTACGGGAGTGAAACAAAGACCCAAGTGTGACATATCACCGCACTCGTCGTGACTTAAGGAAGTGAACGGTGCTACTTGTGAAGGACATTCTCGAACATTCTAGAACTTTGTACGGGAGTGAGACAAAGACCCAAGTGTGACATATCACTGCACTCGTCGTGACTCAAGGAAGTGAACAGTGGTATTTGCGAAGGACATTCTCCAACATTCTAGAACTTTAAACCGAAGTGAGACAAAGACCCAAGTGTAACATATCACCGCACTTGTTTTGACGTAAGGAAGTGAACGGTGGTATTCGCGAAGGACAATCTCGAACATTCTAGAACTTTATACAGGAGTGAGACAAAGACCCAAGTGTGACATATCACCGCACTCGTTGTGACTCAAGGAAGTGAACGGTGCTATTTGCGAAGGACATTCTCGAACATTCTAGAACTTTGTACGCGAGTGAGACAAAGACCCAAGTGTGACATATCACCGCACTCGTCGTGACTTAAGGAAGTGAACGGTGCTATTTGCGAAGGACATTCTCGAACATTCTAGAACTTTGTACGGGAGTGAGATAAAGACCCAAGTGTGACATATCGCCGCACTCGTAGTGATTCAAGGAAGTGAACGATGGTATTTGCGAAGGACATTCTCGAACATTCTAGAAGTTTATACCGAAGTGAGACAAAGACCTATGTGTGGCATATCACTGCACTCGTTTCTTGTAAGGAAGTCAACGGTGACATTTACAAACACATTCCTGGACATTCTAGAACATTCTAAAGAAAATAAAGTGAATGCCTGTAACTAGAAGCCAAGTTAATATGGATGCACAACAGGCGAAACTGTTAGAAATGATGCAAAGGATGCAAGAACAGGGACGGATGATGCAGGAGAAATTAGAGGAACAGGGACGGACACACAAGAAAAATTAGAAGAATAAGGGCATAAAATAGAAGACCAGACGAAAACACTGCAAGAAAAATTTGAAGAACAAGGGCATACAATGAAAGATCAGATACAAACAATACAACAGAAAATGAGAGACCAGACGAAAGAAATGCAGGAGAAATTAGAAAATAAACTAGAAGATCAAGGGTATATAATGAAAGAACAGATACAGACAATACAACAGGAAATGAGAGATCGGACGAAAGAATTGCAGGCAAAGTTGGAGAATACACTAGAAGAAAAACTAGAGGAGCAGTCACATAGAGTTGAGACACAAGTAGAAGAGAAACTGTTAGCACAAAAAAAGGAGATAGATGAAGAATTAAATTTGGTTAGAGAAACCTGCGAAGAGCTTAGACATAAGCTGAACAAAATAAGAAAGGAGGGCGTAATCAAATCAGAAGGACCTGTTATCCGAACTCAGAAGACGAAACCCCCTGAATTCGACGGCAAGGTCTCCTGGAATGTATATCTGCGTCAGTTTGAAGCAGCAGCTGCGGCAAACGAATGGCTTGATTGTGAGAAAGCTACTGCTCTGATAGTTGCTCTACGACGGGAAGCTCTTGACGTCCTGTAAGGAGTTCCTGCTGGGCAGCAGAATAACTACGACATTCTAAAACAGCATATGGAAATGAGATATGGGGATAAGCACCTGCAGCAAGTTTACCAGGTACAATTGAAAAATCGTCACCAGCAGAGTGGAGAGAATTTACAACATTTTGAGACCGATGTCGCCCGACTGGTTCGATTGGCTTATCCAACAGCCCCGTCCGAATTTGTAGACCAGCTCTCCATTCAAGTTTTTATCGACGGCCTAAGAGATTGCGAAACTCAGCAGGCACTACGACTCGCCAGACCTAAAACACTGAACGACGCTCTTTCGCATGCACTGGAATTTGAGGCAGCAAAGATGGCATCCGGTAGACATGTTAAAGTTCGGGCCATCAGTGATAACAGCGATAGTATGGCAAATGGAGGCATAATAAAAACGCTGAAGGAGATTATTGATAAATTCAGCCCATCTACTAGGCCAAAGAAAGAACAATCTGATAGTCGAAGGGATCGCCCTCTCAAATGCTGGAACTGTGGACAGACAGGACATCTAAAAAGACAGTGTAGGGTCCCAGTCACAGATCAGCAAAAGCGCGACTCCCAGCCGGCAGCACAGGAAAACTAAGGTCAGCCGGCTTGGCGGGGCAAAAGCCGGCTGCGTCCTCCTACCATGCCCCACGAGAAGAAGTTACGTTATCATGTCTCCAGGACTCGGCTCCTTGCTAGTAGAAGGCATTATTTTTGGTCGTATGTTCCCTATGGTAATCGACACTGGAGCAACAAGAACTATTGTACGGCCGGATATTATTGGTGATTGGCGTATTAAGAACCCTGCCAAACGTTACGTCCTTACAACAGCCAATGGACAGCAACTGCCAGTCAAGGGGGAATGCGAGCTTGAAGTAGAATTAGGAGACGTCAAGTTCAAACACAGAGCCCTGGTAGCAGATATATCGGACAATGTCATACTCGGACTAGACTTATTGCGATCAAAGGGGGTGAACTTAGATTTGAATGCTGGCACGCTACGGATAATGGGTGAGGAAGTAGTGCTAACAACCACCACTGAGAATAACGCTGCACGGAGACTCGTTGTTAAAGAAGATGTGGTACTACCTGCTCAGACCGAAACCTTGGTTGCCACTCTAATGGATGGGGAAATGTCTTGCAGTGTAGGAGTGGTGGAACCCAGTAATCCGGATTTGTTTAATAAATCTATAGTCACCGGCCGCACCCTGATTAAACCGGAGAAGACAACAATAGTACGGGTAGTTAACCTGAAAACCTTTCCACAGAAAATTACAAAGGGAACTGAAGTAGGAGTCTGTGAACCTGTTACCATGGTCAGAACACTCAAAGAAAACAGCGAAATAGAGAAGAAACCAAATAAGACTAGTCTACCGGAATGTCTAAGGGACATCGTGGATAGGGCTAAGGAAAGATTAACAGAGGTGGAGGTGGAACAACTGGAAGAGTTGCTAAGTGAAAATGAAGATGTGTTTGCACTTAAACCAGGCGACTTTGGGAGAACCAATGTAGTGAAGCATCGAATCGATACTGGTTCATCGTCTCCTATAAAGCAGCCACCACGAGGACTTCCCCTATCCAAGCGAGAAGAAGTTAACAAGATGTTAAGTGAGATGCAAAGCCAAGGCACCATAGAGCCATCTCAGAGTCCTTGGGCTTCTCCTGTAGTCCTGGTCAAGAAGAAAGACGGCTCCTCCCGATTTTGTGTGGACTACAGAAAATTAAATGACGTCACCAAGAAAGACAGTTACCCACTACCGAGGATTGACGATACTCTGGACATCTGGGCTGGTGCGCAGAGGTTTTCCACTTTGGATTTAAAGAGTGGATATTGGCAAGTCGAGGTCAGCCCAGAAGACAAGGAAAAGATAGCGTTCACTACCGGAAATGGATTGTGGCATTTCAATGTAATGCCATTTGGCCTATGTAATGCCCCTGCCACTTTTGAGCGACTGATGGAAACTGTACTTCATGGCCTGCATTGGGAGACCTGCTTGATTTACTTAGACGACGTGGTGGTGCTGGGATGCTCTTTCCAGGAACACCTAAAGAACGTATCCGAAGTGTTCAAGAAGTTGAAAGCAGCGAACCTGAAGTTGAACCCGAAGAAGTGCAGTTTGTTCTAAAAGGAGGTTAGATACCTAGGCCACATTATTACTCCAAACGGTGTGAAATCAGACCCGGAAAAGACAGAGTGCATAAAGAACTGGCCGATTCCTAAAGACAAACATCAAGTTCGAAGTTTTCTCGGCCTATGCACATACTACCGACGGTTTGTTCAAGGATTCTTTGACATTCCCAAGCCTCTTCATAAATTGACAGAAGACAACATCCCGTTCGAATGGACTACGAGATGCCAGCAAGCCTTTGAGACGCTGAAAGAGGCGCTCTGCACTACCCCGATTTTGACACCCAATACCTGGACAACCATTTATAGTGGACACGGACGCAAGCAACATTGGCGGAGTTCTTTCCCAAGTACAAGATGGTCAGGAGCGAGTAGTGGGCTACTTTAGCAAAGTTCTATCAAAAACCGAAAAGAACTATTGTGTGACTCGGAAAGAATTGCTTGCCATCGTGAAGAGTCTAGAACACTTTCATAAATACCTGTATGGCCAAGAATTCCTCCTAAGAATGGATCACGCTTCCCTTAAATGGCTGCTACAATTTAAAAACCCTGAAGGACAGATGGCCAGGTGGCTGGAACGGCTGCAAGAATATCACTTTGTTGTTGAACATCGAGCCGGAAGGAAACATGGAAATGTAGATGCCCTTTCTAGGAGATCCTGTCCTGTCAACTACAAACACTGTAGTAGTCTTGAAAGGAAAGAGGACATCTCATCAGTTCCTTGCAAGGTGGTAGCAGCCCAACCTGAAGACAGGTGGAGTTCAGCTGCGATTCGGGTAGACCAGCAAGCTGACTGTGACATCAAGCCGTTATTAGACTGGAAAGAAGCCAACAACCGACCGTCTTGGGCTGAAGTCAGTAGTAAAAGCCCAGCATTAAAGAGCTATTGGGATCAATGAAATTCTCTGGTATTGGAAGACGGTGTTCTAAAAAGAGCATGGGAGAACAATGACGGAACGGAGATCAAGAAACAAGTACTACTCCCGAGGTCCCGGGTCAAGGAAGTGCTGCAGGAAGTACATGGAGGTACTGGGGGTGGACATTTCGGTATCAATAGGACTCTACAGACGATTAGGGAGCGTTTCTACTGGTTGAGCTGTAGGACGGATGTAGAAGACTGGTGACGAAAATGTGACATATGTGCAGCTAGCAAGAGACCGAAGACCCATTCCAGAGGCAAAATGTGTCAGTACATCGTAGGAGCACCGTTTGATTGCCATTGATATCGCTGGCCCCTTTCCGAAAACCCAAGGTGGGAACCGATATCTGCTAGTAGCCATGGATTACTTCAGCAAATGGCCAGAAGTATACCCCCTTCCCAATCAAGAGACCACAACCGTAGCAGAAGCGTTAGTCAACAACCTGTTCTGCAGATTTGGTGTGCCCATGGAACTACATTCAGATCAGGGCAGAAATTTCGAATCAGGCGTGTTCCGAAAGGTCTGCGAGCTTATGGGAATCCGAAAAACCAGGACCACCCC
The DNA here is from genome assembly GCA_037114965.1 of Monochamus alternatus. Taxonomy (NCBI): domain Eukaryota; kingdom Metazoa; phylum Arthropoda; class Insecta; order Coleoptera; family Cerambycidae; genus Monochamus; species Monochamus alternatus. The sequence continues at coordinate 43,050,985 of CM073428.1, read as the reverse complement.
ACTGCATCCCCAGTCAGATGGTATGGTGGAACGCTTCAACGCCACACTAGAAACCAATCTGAGGATGTTTGTGAACGAGAACCCGACAGACTGGGACAAGCTAATTCCACTCTTCCTGTTAGCTTACCGCTCAGCTGTCCATGAAACTACTGGGAAGACTCCCGCAAGGATCATCTTTGGAAGAGAGCTTCGCCTTCCAGCAGATTTAGTATTTGGTCGTCCTGCGGAACAGCCCACAGATCCAGACACTTATATCCATGACCTAGAACAAAGACGTACACGACCAAGTCAGATCTCGAATGCGACTAGAGAGCGATCGCATGAAGACTCGATACGACGCCCGGGCCAATACAGTCGGATTCCAACAAGGTGACCTGGTGTGGCTGTACAACCCCACGCGGAAGAAAGGAAAATCGCCTAAGCTACAGAACCGTTGGGAGGGCCCCTATACCGTCATTAAAAGAATCAATGATGTCGTCTACCGGATACAGAGGACTCCTTACTAGGCTTACTCCTAGCTAGGCTTACTCCTAGGAGTAAGATGAAGGTCGTCCATCTGGAGCGTCTGTCCCCGTATAGAGGTGTATCCGATCGGGACGATCGGTCCTAAGGAGGGGGCAGTGTCACGGAATTTGCCCCACTCACACCCAAACCGACGACTCTGGTATCGCGAAATGCTAAGATTGCCCCGATCGCCCCTACACGATTCTGTTAAATAAACAAAAAGCCGTGGATCGAGACGGGATTAGAAAATTGGGGAATCAACGAGAAGCATTCGAGTCGTTCGGGAAGCTGAATCTAGAGATACTAGAATATACCTGGAATATTCGTTGGGTCTATAAAAGACAAATAAACGGCCGATTAAGTTAGTCTTGTATAAGTCTTGTATTACAGTCTGAATTGAAGTGTTTAGTTGGAGATATCAAAGTGATTTAGATAGCGATTAATTAAATAAGTGTTTAGTTGAGTTCTAATTAGTGTTCAGTAGTGTACTGAGTATAGGTTATAAAGAAGTAATTAATTAACGGATTGTTTTTCTGGCAGTAGGGAAATTCGGATTAGGAAATCCGTGACAATATTGTTGGTATCAGATTTCGACAAAGCGTTCGTAATATATTTATCTTTGTTGTTTACATTTCACCTAACTTTAACTCTACCTAACTACTATAAGCAATTTTTATATTTGTTTTTTTACATATAATATTCATTGTCTAGTTGTTATAGTATCTTTTTAATAATATTTAAAAGAAATTAATGTGTTCATTTATTTACTAAATTTGTGTAATTTAAAATTAAATGTACATTTGCTGATTGTTGATTTGGTGATTAATAGAAGTTTTAATTGATTTACACTAATATTTAATTATATTTTCTTGATCATTTTACACATTTTATTAATATCTAGTTATGTAATAATTTTCAGAAAAATGAATGTTATATTTTGTTTTCAGGAATATTTAAAATAAATTGTATTCAGGAACATATATTGAACGTTTTTTCTACTGCTCTGTTACTAATAAACTTCATTGAATCGAATATATTTGTTTTATTTCAAGATCTGTTATGTAAGAAAGAACATCCTGTATGGAAAGTTCTTCTTTTTTACTTATAAACTCGATATAATCGAGTAGTAGAATAGCTATGCCGATCCTGCTCCACAATTCAAGATGGCGACTGGAGCAGAATCGGCATAGCGTTCAGCCGTCTACGTCACAGCAGTTGGTACCTGCGCGGTAGAAGTTGAGGACCGTTTGTGCTGATCGGAAGTTTATAGTTAGTTTCTGTCGACTACGTTAGCTGGGTTGATGACCTGCTTATCATTATTATGTAACTAATAGGGTTAATTATTAAAATAAAAAATCGAAAATAGAATGTATATCATTTATTATAATTCTTATACAATATAACATGTTACAATACATTATTTTTATCAATCCAAGAATTATGTTTGTCATCGTAACCTAACCATTTGACAAAAACTTTATTTCCTTTTTTTCGTAACACCTTTTCAACTAAGTGAGCGTCAGGATGTTTTGCTCTTTGTAATTCCAATTCATAGAAGCCTCCTGTTATTTCTTTACACTCTCATCTTTTAATAAATATGTTGTAGGGTTGGTTAATCTTATTTTCCTAATGATAAAAATCTCGTTAGACCAGTTTGGAGTGTATCCTTTCTTAAAAGCTTCTCTATATTTGCTAATTCTCACATGGTCGCCTACTTTAAATTTTGTTATTTTATTAGCAATTTTTAAATGAGTATATGTTGATTTTAATAATGATTTCTCATTCCTTGATGTAACTTTAATTGGTTTCATCCTTGTTGTAGAATGAACTGTATTGTTGTATTTGTCAAGAATTTAATCTAAAATATGATTCCACTTATATTCTTCTCCTAAGCTGAAAGTACGCCAAAGCATATTCTTTATAGTTGTAACGGAGCGTTCCACAAACGAAGTCTTTTTTGTACTATAAACGCTGTAATGGGTAATGTTATATTTTTTCATCAGTTTCTTGAAATTTTCATTATAGAAGCAATTAATAACGATTAGTACATACTTATATCCATTATTTTCCTTGGAATATGGTATCAAGTCAATAAATCAGCTTGTATTAAATCATTCAGACCTTTTATTACGGTTTGTGTAATTCATTGACAATATCTTCTTTTACATTTGTTGCATATTTGTTAAAGTTGTTGAGATATTTCATATTGGATTCCAATTAAAATTACAGTATGTAAAACTAATTTCTATATATTTAACCCCACAGGAACTCGTATAACGATTTCTACAAATAAATGTTTGTTTTCTGTTTCCGGATCTTTTTCTCGAAATGAAATATTATCGTTGCGACGTAGCGTAACGTTGACTAGTTCTGCCAAAGTAAATTCCTTTTCATTTATAATTGTTATGATATCAGTAGGGTAACCAGTAGCATGTTCAACCGTAGTTGCTTCGTAGAAGAAAACTTGACATGTTTTTATATCAGATATTAAATAGTTCTTACTGTTCTCATGAAAGGTTGTAGACTTAAATGTTAAAACAATATTATAATATAATTCCTTCACTATGTTTCCTGAGATGCTTGTTAACGTTACTTCAAAATCTTCATGATCCGCAGATGAATGCTTTGGTTGACTTATTGTCTACCAAATTTATCGACTGTCATTTTTTAAGTTAGCTGTAAGTTTTTGCTTACTACCCAATAATTTTAGATTCACGCAATTCTTCGATAATAGAGACGATCTCGTTAGAGTGATCTGTATGGCTAGCGGTTTGAGAGGCAACTAAAAGCCTTAATCTATCAGCAAGCTCATTAGGATCGTCCCAGTATACGTAGTCGATTGGATTATTCGAGGCTTCCATTAACATACCAAGACCTAACCTCTTTCGAGTTGAGGGTGCTATGATGCGAGGTCTTCGTGATGTTAGTGGTTGTATACTCAATGCGGAGATGATTTTTTTATATTTGTAAGATGCATTACCCAGAATTTGCTCATTTTCAGAGTAGTTTCTTTTATGAGCATTCGTTCGTTTAAAAATATCTAAGTAGGTTTTTTATCACCTTCTGTGAAACCTTTTGGATGTTTCTTAAAAATTAATTCGTAGAGTCCAGGAGTCCCCGTATAATTTAACCCTCCTATAATTAAATTATTACCATCGAGCTGTAGAGATGCATTACCAATTTTTAGTTCATTATGCTCGGGATCATATCTAACACCATACCTAAAGTCAAACTCATTATGAACATCACCAATCATTTTATGAACATATTTTCTAGGTAAGGGACCAAGGTGATTTAAATAGTACATCATATCTGGCGAATTACTAAAGTCTTGAATATATTGTTTTGCATCTCTAACACTTTCATCTAGTTCCTCGTTGTTTTCCTCATTATCTCTATCAGCAATGTCATTATCATTTGAAGTTCCTTCTGTGACAACTGATGTATCTAGGAAACTTGGTGCATCAGAAGTCGTCGATCTATTATGTTTCGCTATGCTTTTCTTTGGTGAGCTAAACCTTAATTTCACTTCCTTCGTGATAGGGAGAAACAATTGTTCTTGAATTATATTTCCTTCTTTCAGAGCATTCAGCCTTTGCTTTCCTATTTTCCTCCTTTGTATTAACAATTTTTTTACTTCAACTTCCTTTCTATTCATATCGAAAGCATCAAATCTAGTACTTAATATAGATTCTCAATAAGCAGTAAAAAACAGGTAGCTGGCAGTAAAAAATAGGTAGCTGGCAGTAAAAAGTAGGTAGCTGGCAGTAAAAAACAGGTAGCTGGCAGTAAAAAAACAGGTAACTGGCAGCAAAAAACAGGTAGCTGGCAGTAAAAAACAGGTCCCAGGCAGTAAAAAGTAGGTATCTGGCAGTTAAAAACAGATACTTAACAGTTAAAACAGCGTAGTGTTAAGAGCAGTTCAGTATGAATACTAAAAATGATGAATACAGTTAGCAGAGCTTATTTCTCTTTATATATGTATGTAATGATCAAATGTCTTTCTATATCTACCATTATTAATGTCACTGTCTTTTTCTTAAGTTTTATTGGGTTTTTGCCACACTTCTGAAAAATAATAAAAATTAATTAAATAAGCCCTTGCGCCAAACGGAACAGTCAAGGGTTATTTTTGAAACTAAGTTTGCCTAACCAAAAAATCTCACACTGAAAAAAGCAGATAAGTAAAAAATAACAAAAATCACATCACTATCGCGCACTTCCGTAATATTGACGTTTCGAAACCATAAAACTATTTTGTTTTTGTCTTTCCAGCACAGTAAGCAAATTTCCTTAAACTTATTAAAACTCATATCGCTATTTATGTGATCTTCATACATATGCTTCAAATTTAAATCATCTTTTTTGAAGACTACCAACATTTTTGCGTTATCACGTATTAGATGTTTTGGAATACGTGTATAAGTTTGGCAAAGGTAAAAGCAACATCAATTTTATTTACTTGAGTCATTCTGAGCCTAGAAAAAGAAGGTATAAGATTCCATCGCAGCCTAGTGTTGTAGTTATGCCTATCTGCGTGTGACGATAAGATGTTTAAATTTTTATGTGTCAGAAGTAGGCTTTCAAATATAAATAAACTAGGCAACGGCAAAATCCCATACTTTCTAAATAATGGTTTGCAATGCGTGCCGTAAGGAGCAGAGTCTATAATCCTAACCGCCGACTTCTGCAAGCGAAATATTTTGAATGACGTCGATGCATTGCCCCATAGGACAATAGCATACGATAATAAACTGTGAACTAAAGCAAAATATACTATTTTCATAGTGCTACTACTCAAACATGATCTCAGTTGACGCATTACAAAAATCTGGGTGGATAATTTTGCACAGAGACTGTCAATCTGCGCCGACCAACACAGACCAGTGTCAAGAAAAACTCCTAAAAGCCGTACTGGCTCAGATTTATCTTCCCAGCGGTCAGAGCTAAATATTATATTTTTTCTTTTACTTTCATTTAGTTTTAATTTATTTGTGTTAAACCAAATTTTAGCTCTATTGAAACCCTCCTGAATGAGACTTGGATCCCCCTTAGCAAACAATGTTGCATCATCAGCAAATAGGACAGAATTAATATCACCCAATGACGATGGAAGGTCATTGACGTAAATCAGAAATAATATAGGTCCCAACACAGAACCCTGTGGGACCCCGCATGATACATTTCTCATATCAGAAACATTACCGTTAAAACTAACAAATTGACACCGATTGGATAGATAGGATTTAAACAAATTTGCGACATTTCCCCGTATACCATAATGTTGTAATTTCAGCAAAAGTATATCCACATTGACACAATCAAACGCTTTAGTCAGATCACAAAGTACTGTATGTGTAAGTACTCCCCCATCTAAACCATCAACTATGCTGTCTATAAGCGATAACAATGTCTTAACTGTGGAGGAACTCCTGCGGAAACCAAATTGTTGAGCGGAAATAATATTATTACTATCCAAGTAAACGGTAAGTCTCTCTTTAATAATATTTTCAAAAATTTTTGCAATAATAGGTACGATTGCAATAGGTCTGTAATTGTCCGCTATATCCACATCCTCCTTTTTAAATATCGGAACGATTTTACTAATTTTTAAGTTATTAGGCCAAATCCCATCCATAAGACACTTATTGAAGAGTATGGCAAGAGGCATAACAAGATGGTCAACCGAAGCCTTGATAATATAGCTATTGAGCTCATAGAAATCCAAACTACTAGTGTTTTTTAACTTCAAAATTGCCTGCCTTACATCGGAATAATAATAATAATAATAATAATAATAATAATAATAATAATAATAATAATAATAATAATAATAATAATAATAATAATAATAATAATAATAATAATAATAATAATAATAATAATAATAATAATAATAATAATAATAATAATAATAATAATAATAATAATAATAATAATAATAATAATAATAATAATAATAATAATAATAATAATAATAATAATAATAATAATAATAATAATAATAATAATAATAATAATAATAATAATAATAATAATAATAATAATAATAATAATAATAATAATAATAATAATAATAATAATAATAATAATAATAATAATAATAATAATAATAATAATAATAATAATAATAATAATAATAATAATAATAATAATAATAATAATAATAATAATAATAATAATAATAATAATAATAATAATAATAATAATAATAATAATAATAATAATAATAATAATAATAATAATAATAATAATAATAATAATAATAATAATAATAATAATAATAATAATAATAATAATAATAATAATAATAATAATAATAATAATAATAATAATAATAATAATAATAATAATAATAATAATAATAATAATAATAATAATAATAATAATAATAATAATAATAATAATAATAATAATAATAATAATAATAATAATAATAATAATAATAATAATAATAATAATAATAATAATAATAATAATAATAATAATAATAATAATAATAATAATAATAATAATAATAATAATAATAATAATAATAATAATAATAATAATAATAATAATAATAATAATAATAATAATAATAATAATAATAATAATAATAATAATAATAATAATAATAATAATAATAATAATAATAATAATAATAATAATAATAATAATAATAATAATAATAATAATAATAATAATAATAATAATAATAATAATAATAATAATAATAATAATAATAATAATAATAATAATAATAATAATAATAATAATAATAATAATAATAATAATAATAATAATAATAATAATAATAATAATAATAATAATAATAATAATAATAATAATAATAATAATAATAATAATAATAATAATAATAATAATAATAATAATAATAATAATAATAATAATAATAATAATAATAATAATAATAATAATAATAATAATAATAATAATAATAATAATAATAATAATAATAATAATAATAATAATAATAATAATAATAATGTAAATTGTAAAACATCAATCATCATCATCAATTAAAAAAGACAAGAGAACAAATAAATATAATCAAACCCTCAGAAGAGCAAGTCTGTTCGAGAGTGTACAAGTTAAGTAATTCTATAGAACTAAAGTGAATACGCCCAAAAAACAAAATAAGTAAAATATGTAAAATATCACAGTGACAAACAAGTGTTAATAATAAGTGCACGAAAAAAGTATATGAATTTTCTTTTTTCCTTTAAAAACTAAGGTAAGTATGTATTTCTGATGCAGACAACTGACATCCATTTTCTAATATATTTTTTAAACATCGCTTTAGAATTAATTTGTTTCAGTTCAAAGGGGATAAGGTTGTAATATTTAGGTCCTAAATACAAATAAGTCTTTTTAGTAATACTTTTTATTAGGTTTAAAAACGGCATATACCTCATTAGACTTATATCTTGTGTTATATTTGTGTTCAACTGGTTTAAGTTGAAATCTGTTAGAGTGTTGGTATATAACAGTCTTCAAGAAATACAATTGCATGATATCCAGTATTTGGCTCTCTTCGTACCGTTTATTTGTAGAATACATTTTTGGTTTTTTAAATATAACTTTTAAAGCATACTGTTGGATTACTTCTAAGTTCGTTATACCCGTCTGAAATGCCGCTCCCTATACAATAATACCATATGTTAAATGACTTTCTATTAATGCGTAATATAAAATTTTCAATTGGTTTGTATTGTAGTATTTTGCTAAGTATTTAAGTTTGTATATGACAAAATGCAACTTTTTAACAACCTTAATTATATGTGTATCCCATTTTAAGTGTGGGTCAACGTGGACTCCAAGATATTTTATTGTGGATGCTTGGTGGATTTCAACAATTCTTCCATCGACATCTATGGAAAGAAATTTGTATTGAGGTAAGTTAGAGGAGTAAGAGGTAAAGGGAAGATAATGTGTCTTGTTAGTGTTCACGGTTAACTGTCAAACCATTGTATAATACTTGAGAAATCCATTTGCGCATTTATTTTAAGATTTTCCTAATTATCTGCCTGATATATAACTGCAGTATCATCCGCAAAGCTCACTATATTCCCAGTTGTTTCTATTTGATATTTAAATACAAATTGAACAGCACTGGACCCAGTACTGTCCCTTGTGGAACTCCATATTTGATCATCAGAAAGTCACTCATTGTATCATCTATTTTTACACATTGTTTCCTGTTACTTAGATAACTTTTCAACAGCTTATATGACATTCCTCTGAAACCAATCCCCTCCAACACCTCCATAAGTTGCGTATGACTAACGGTGTCAAAAGCCTTCTTTAGGTCGACAAAAATGCAAAGAGTTGATATGCTTGAGTTAATATTTTGACTAATGATATTTATTAATGGTAAAATTGCATCCTGTGTAGACTTTCCCTCGGTAAAACCAAATTGCTTGGTAGAAATTATTTTATATCGGGTGGCATAATTTACAATTTTTTCTTTAAGTGACTTTTCAAAAATTTTTGCAAGATTCGACATTTAAGATATAGGTGTATAGGTTCGCTACATCAGATGCGCTTCCTGTTTTAAATATGGGGGTTACCATTGCCACTTTAAATGCGTTCGGACATATACCATTCTCAAAGGACATGTTAATGATGTATACAATAGGAGCTGATATTTCATAGGCAATATATTTCAAGTGCTCAGTTCTTATTCCATCCAGCCCAGGAGATCTTTTTGGTTTCAAATTTAAAATGATGTTGTTAATTTGCCTTTCTGTAACCTTTTCTAAGTATAAAGAATTTTTTAAATTTATTTTGGGGCAGCTGCTTGTTGGATTTCTTTTTTGGATATCTTTTGCCATTTTTTCTTCGATATTAGTGAAAAACTCATTAAACGTATTGACTATTTTTTTCTTTTCTCTAATTATGATATCCTTTTCATTTAATATCTCAGTAATAGTTGTTTTATTTTTAGTTTTATTAGTAATTTCATGTATTGATTTCCAAAGATCAGTTGAATTAGTTTTATTTTTTCTATCTCTTTTTGATAATATTTTTTTTGGCTTCATCAACAAGTTTTCCAAAAATATTTCTATATCTATTATATTTTCTTTTATTTTCTTCTGTATTATTATTTTTCATTTTAATATATAGTAATTGTTTTGTTTCTACTGACTTCATCAAAGTGTTGGTCATTCACGGATTTCTTTTAATTTCTTTCTTATGGATTTTTATTTTATTAGTGCTGATTTTTATTGCATTTTGAATTTTTTCTATTAGTACATTTGTAGCCTCGTTCACATCATTTGATGAATATACATCTAACCAAGTTTCCCTTTTAATATTCTGTAATAATTTATTTTTGTCTACATATAATTTGTACTTACTTCATTATGATGAACATGTTTTTTTTCTATTTCAGGTACTATCTGTATAACTGTTGAAAAATGATCCGTTACATCCGATTCCAATACTATGGACTTGTATTGCCACGCATTAATAGCATCTTTGATAAAACAATGATCGAGGCATGTCTTTGAATCACCACAAACTCTTGTATATTTATTAATATATGAAATATAACCGTAGGCACTCATTAAATTTAAATATAGGTTAGTAATATCAGAATTATCATTTTTTATATCAATATTGAAATCTCCTACGAATATATGAACTTCATTTTTAGGTTTGCAGCAAATTAAGTAGTCCTCCAGATAATCAAGAAATTCATTTTCGTCAGAATTAGGTGACCTGTACAATGAGGAAATAACAAGGCTCTTATTTCCCAACTTAATCCTCAGCTCAATGATTTTAATGTTATGTCGTAGAGTTACTATTTTATTTGTAAATGGAAGATTGTCTTACCAGCACACCATCACACATATTATAATTTCCGAAATTATATATTTCTTTATAACCTCTAATACTGAATAAAGATAAATCCAATAGCTGTCTAGTTTCAGTCAATATAATCACATCAAAGACGTGACACGTCTGTTGAAGTAGCAATTTAAGTGAATCTAAATTTTTACGTACACTTCTTATGTTCATATGAAACAGTTTTAAGTTTAAGTTCATGCAATCTAATAAAGTATTTAGTTCATTGGGCATACTGACTAACTCTGTATCAACATTATCTAATTCGAACTGATTAATATAAGTATTCATTCTATTACACAAAAAAATTAATTTACATTAACAAAATAATACAATATTGTTACGTATACAAAATCGATTAAAATATAACTGACAAACAAAACAAAATACTAACTTAATGTGTATAAAGCAAGGAAGGTGACTAGTTATTTTTACGGCGATTTGTGGTCTCAATATTTTCCTTTTCTTGGTGGGATTTTTCTTAGCTCCACCTTCAACTGGTTGTTCGTCAGCGTCACTATCGCTGGTATTATTAGACATATTATTGTCCTTAGGAAGATTTAATTCAGGTGTTCCCAATTTTAATTCACTCACTGTAAAAGGTTTGTCCTCTATATATAATTTATTCCTATAAATATGAGCTTTCAGGTTCTGTTCTTTAGCTTACTTCAGATAAATGCGTAAGTTTCTATTTTCCTCCTGTTCCGGTTTAGATAATACCTCAGAAATTCTGATGGACGTTCCTTTTAAATTTTTACAGTTTTTAATGACGCTGTGTTTAACTAAATATCTAGTGAACTGTATAATTACTGGTTTATTTTCAGACTTCCCTACGGTATAAATGTCGCTAATGTCCGCTTCAATCAATGCGTTTGGTAATTTTAAAAGTGCATTAAGTTTTAATAAGGTAGAATTTAATAAGTCACCTTCAGTGTATTCCAGGTTAAATATTATAATTTTATTTTTATTTAGTTGTTTCTCCAAGAAAGTATTCTTTTCTTTAACCTGCTGTAGTTTAAGTTCTAGTTGTTCATTTCTTTCTGTTTGCTGAATTTACAAAATCTATCAGTTTATCAGTTTGTAAGCTATTTTGTTCTAAAATGAATTGTTTCAATTTTCCCAACGCTTCGTCATCTAAACTCATGTCCAAAATATTAAAATTATGCTGTCGTATCTTTTACGTTTTGTTGCAAGTTTTTGTGCTCTCTGATACAGATAAGCACTATTTATTCCCAATTGATTATTGAAATTTCGTATTATATTCCTTATATACACACATATGGTTTACCTTATGTCAAAATCTGCTTCAGGTAACTATTTTCACCAGCATTCATAATATCACTGTAACACTACATTAATTTTTATCGAATTATAAACCACTTTTCTTGTGTTTTTTTGTTAGAGACGTGCGTTTGTGCGTACTCACTTCATGACGTGGATGTATAACATATGGAAAGGAAAATGAACCTATTTATACACGTGCAGAGTTTAAGAAATATGCACCTTTAATTGTTATAGATTGGTCTCATCAAAATGAAAGTCTTAAATCTGGTTCAGTTGATATTCGACTAGAATTCGAAACTAATAAAAATATTCCTTCAAATACAAGTTGTTACGCTCTTATACTTCATGATAGATTAGTTAAATATAGTCCTCTAACTAGTACTGTAAGGATTTTATAAAACATATAATTAATCATTGTTATTGTTTGTTATTATGGTATATTACTTAATAAATAAAAATAAGTCTTAAAGTGTTTTAAATCATTTTATTCCTTAATTTTATTTAATATACAAAGAGTTCTATTATAATCATACAAATGTGTAGAAGGCCATGGGGCGGAATCGAGACCACAGCTCCATCCTAAAAAAGCATCTAAATATTGTTCAGCTTTTTGTATATTATCCTCAATCCATTTAAGAATATTACCATGATGAAAATTTGTAGATGGCTGAAATTTCCAGTGCAACTTTTTAGACTCTTGTAGCGTGCACAATTTGCGAAGTGTACGGCTTTTGGCATAGTATGCCGCTTTACACATGGCTTCATCGATCGTTTTGTCAATGGTTTTATAGTTACCTAATATATTTCTTAGTGGAAAAGTGGTATTGTCAAGATATGGATAATATTTGTCATCTAGTAACAATTGAAATAAGTATATTTTGAATGATATTTTAATTGAGGGATGTAATATTTGTATAATATTCAATCGTTTAACGGATACGTATTCATATCCTTCTTTGTGACACACCGCCAACACGCTGTGAATAAACTCATCAAGTTCCATTTTCTTGTCCATCAACAATTCAATGAATTGTAAAGGAGGTTCTATATCATATTCCGATAACCACTTAAAGGTTTCCTCTGGAATTACCACTTCTTCCAAGATACTCTTTAATAACTTGTATCTTTCTTCACTGTAACAGCACTCGATAATGCAACGTTCGATAAATTTATTGTAAACTTCAACGGTTGCATAATGCAAAGCAATATGCATCTCACTACACAGATTCTTCATAGTCATGTTATTCGTTGTACAGATGAAAAACAAACTGATTTTGATCTGTTAGCTTACAACTTATATACCAGTAATTTGCTGACTCACGAGCACACTATCCAGTTTATAGTAGACATTGCCACATATAATTTTATCGAATACAAATTCTTTTGTTTGGAATATTATCATTGTCATCTGAAATTCTTTCGTAACTCCAGGGCTTCGTATCTGTGCTCTTAGAATTTAAAATTCTTTTATCATCGTAAGGGTTAAGAATCATCTTATGTTGTCGAATTGTATAAACACAATGCTTTTTAGATATAATTAGGTGCTGTGGCTTGTAAATAATTTCATGATCGAACAGAGTTCTTTTGTAATCTGCAAATGTAATTTTCTTAACACTTGCTGATGTAGAACCCTTTGCCTTTTTAACTATCTTGTTATTATGAACTTTATAAGCATACATTTTTGCTCGAAGGCCTACAAATTCTAGTATGATTTTTCCATTATTTTCATCTTTCATCATAATCAGATGTATCAAACCTCTGACTGTCTTCTTTAATATACTCATAAATATCAGGCACATTCAATTGATAAATTAGGCTATCGGTATCTGTGTACAGGAGTTTTGCTTTATTTTTAAATTTTTGCAAGATATAATCATAGTGAAATTTATACAGAAAGGTTTTAGATATATCTAGAACACAGAATCCTGCGTATATAGGTTTATTAAATAAAATTTCTAATTTATTCATTTCTACAATAATCATATCATCATCAAAAATGCTCCAACTGTGGAAATTAGGTTTTGCAATATAATTTTGAGCGCCATAACGGCCGTCCTATTTAGTGGTCATACGGACATCTCTGTATTTCCGTACGTTTTCCATTAATTTGCCGTACACAGCATTTATCATTAATTTATAAAAATTCTTATCAAAATCATTTTTTGCTTGCTGACGCAACGTGGTGTTTAAATCAATATACTTTTTCAACCACGCAGCTTGTTTGAATATGAGAACCCTGTTAATTTTCTTTAAATGTAATCCATGCTTCAAATACAGCTTTAAATTTCTATAATGAACAATATAATTACTTTTTGGATACAATGTTAGTAATAATTTCTTTAATTTTGATCTTGAAGGTACTGGTGGTGTCATGTGTTGTGGAGCTAAAGGTAGATCACTATGAATTTGATGTCGATAAGTGGGATATTCTAAGTCACAATCGAAAATATAGCCAACATCTGCATTATCTGGAATATTTATTATATCTAAATTTTCAATTTCATTCTCTTTCAGAAATTCAAATTCTCCATATGGTAAATATTCAGACATTACAGCCCCATATAAATTGTTTATATCAAAATACATTACATATACAGATTCTTGACTTGAATCATAGAGATCTCCCATATATTTATTATTTGCCTTTGCATATCTATTGGAACACTGAGACACTCCACCACGAATACCTCTCTCAATAAACATAAGTTTTTCGATATCCGTTAAAAGTTCTAAGTGTACTCCAGTCGTTTTAAGCATAGCATCGAACGCTAAACCTGGAGCAGTATAAAAATGTAATGGATCCAATTCATATGTTAATAAACAAGTTCGTCGAAAATTTTCGAATATATCAGCAAGAAGGAGAACATCACTTTTCAAGTATAAATCAGAATAATCACCTAACGTTTTTATGTTAAATGTTTTCCAAACATTAAGGGCATGCTGATAATCTTCATCTTTAATACATTCATCATGCAATTGACTATAGAAATTCGCTTTTGGTAGTAAACATGTCTCAGTGAGTTTTTCCCACGAATCAATATAATCGTAAGCAAAAATACCCTTTCTTATTAATAAATTAAATTCTTGGTCAGTGTTATAATAAGCCTTAACAATGGTTTTCTTTTCATTTTCGAAATAGGAAGATAATTTATCAAGACTACTAGACATAAAGCGGAATGAGTCGATGAATCGCAAGTGTACAGCAGTACCTTCAACCGTTTTAGTAAATGAAATATATTTTTCTTTATTAACTGGTAGCAACCGAACTGGACCTGCAAAACCGGTAGCCAATTGTTTCATTATAAAATTTGCATCATAACCGCTTAAATTATGAAAAACAACAAGTATATTAAATGAGTTTTGATAATTTAGATTACAATCTTGATGAGCAGCACCTCTGTATTTAGAGCTGAGGTGACAATGATTACGAACTTTGATATCACTCGATATAAATGGTTTGGTACATATGTGACAGTGTGTTGCGGTAGCATAATTTATTTCTTGTTCGAATGATAGTTTCCATTTCTTTTGAATTTTTAAGGATACTATCAATATTCAATGCAATATCTTGTAGTTCTTAAATAAACCATTTTATACAGTCATCACCTCGATATAGTTTAAGTCTTGATAAATTATTATCATATGAACATTTCAAATAATATGCTACACTGAATGGTGTATGCTTTTAATAATTAACTGAATCGCACTTTTCCACTCCTAAGGTTTCACACGGTTCAAGAATACTTTCAAGATCGGCATATATCACAAAAGGTACTCTTTCTTTGTAACTGAAATGCTTGAAATTTAAAATTTTATCTTACTCCTTTGGTAATTTAAGGGCACGCTTATTCATGTTATTGTAGTAAACTAAATGTCCTTTAAGTAAATCATCAAAACTAAAATGATTTAAGCACCTATAGCATATGAAAGTTTTATGTCCATGAGAAGATAGTTGTTTTGAAAATAGTGCTGACATTCTCTTTATCCTTGCGAAGTGGAAAAATGTCTTATCGTTTGAGAATCCTGTAAAATTATTATTATTTTCAGTCGATTGCGCTAATAAATTAATGGGTTCTCTGTTACTATTTCTATAATCGCTTAAAGAAAGTGGCAGAACGTTTTTATTTTCTATACAATACAAATTAATAGACAAGTTATTCAATTTTTCAAACTTCTTTATATGATTAAGTTTTATTGGAAACTCGATGGAATCATATTTTAGAACATCTTTAAAATGAGGATAACTTGTTATTTTTTCAGGATGTTTATTTTTAGCTAGATATAGAGCGGAGATTACAGCCCACAGAAAACAAAATGAATCGTTATTTTCTACATTTATTACAGCTTTTTTTCGTGATATAAAACCTGGTAAACTCACATAAGTTGATGTTCCCCCTTTTAAAGGTGAAAATTTGTTAATATTGACTTTTAAGTGCAAAACCTCTGAAAGAGCCCACCCCGAATCTTTTTCACTAAATTCTTCTAATTTATTTGTTAAAGTATGGATTACGTTATCTCTGTACCAAGTTTTTAAATTAGTATTTATATCGATTATATGATTTTTTGTAGAAAACGTTTTCATATCGATATCACCACTTTGAGGTTTAATAAAATTACATACTAATACAACATTAACTTTAAGCATTGATTTTTGACGATATAATCTAATTTTTCTTTGAAAATTATTAAATACCTTATTTAAGAAGCATAATGGATCTTTGATACTTAAATTTGCAATTAATCCTGTACACACTCGTCCGTCGAAGCAAGAATCAATCGAATGCCAAACTAAATTTCGACTACGCTTTTTTCAGCAGTATGGTTCTCCAAACCTGCTCCAACTTTACTAGAAGTATATCGTAAGTGCTGCAATGTAGCTAAATAGTATTTCAATAATGCTAAGTTTCCTTCTAACTTAAAAGGATTTTCAGTATCCTCTTGTCGGTTAATTCTATTTTTAATCGCCGTCTCCAACAATTTCACATTACCTTTTATTAACTTTATTTGCCTTATTATCTCTTCTTTAGTTTTTACCAATTTTACGGCTTCTTCAGTAGTTTTCACAATTGTAGAACTAATAGAGGTTACGGTTTCAGGATTCATGTCACTGTACGGTAGCACTGAATCAAGGAAAATGACAAGAACAGCAGCAGCAGAAAGTATACCAGATTAGTATGAGAAGTGTAAATATAAACTGTGTGATTTCTTAAAGAGTACGACTCATTTATATGCGCAATCCTGCTGGAGCTTGCGCAGATCTGCATTTTTGCATTTGCTATTGTTAAACGTAACACCTCAACCGCTTAATAAATATATAACTTATTCCTTCACATTTATTTTGAACAAGACATGTTCTTAACTATAACACCACAACTCTATTACAGGTAACCTAATAAAACATATAAACTTTATAAATTATTTGTATATTTTGATTCAGAGTTTGAACAAGATATGTTCTTAAAAAATATACTGCAGCAACTATATTACAAGGAAAACAATAAAACAAAAAAAAAATATAATTTATTTCTTTATTTTGCAAATTCTAAATAAAAATTATATAAACTGTAAACATTTGCTAACAACGCACATGCGCAATGCTGCAGCATTGTTTGTGGTGCCAACATTCCGGAACCATGGGCTTCAATTTCGGACGTTCCAGAAGCTCAACCACCGGTTTGTCTACATATTTCCTGAGGAATTCAGCCTTCTGATTCCCCTTCACATATATTATTCCAGCTGTCTGGGTTGCTGCCTTAAGAATTTCTGGAAGATCCTCGAGGGATTCGTCGCCATTATTCCATGGAATACCTTGATGGAAGTTGACTACTCAATACGCCTCTTTTTGTAGCTCCCGTGACAGCTGATTAAAGGGGAAAGGGGGTTTAAATATATAATGGTAAAAGATTTTACCATTATAAACCCCCAATTCCTTCACAGCCCATCTGATGTCACCCTTCTTGTTACTAATTTTGAAACACTGAATGTCTACCACGCAGTCGGAAGTCATCTTTTTCGAAGGATCTTTAAATATAATGTTCTATTTAATTCAGATACTAATATCTGTAATATGGTTGCAAACTCTAGGATACTGCTTTATATACTTTCCAAATGATCAAGTCAGCGCTTATAATGATTGTGGTGGGAGGAATAACGAGTCTGTGAAACATTAAGCATTATTGAATACGTCTTGGTGGAACACTTTACATAACTTTATAAGATTTTAAGTCATCTTAAATACATAGAAGATATGAAAAAATTTGTTTGCCTAACTTAAAGTACGAATCTAAAAAAATTTTAAATTTCAAAGTTATTTGCATAGAAAAGGTGAAAATATGAAACTGTGTATCTTTATGTTGTCGAGGGTGATCTTTCAGAATATGTCATCAGAAAAAACCTGTCTCGAAAAAAAACATGATTTTTTAAAAAATTTTGGGTTTTGAAAATTTTTTTGATTTTTTTTTTAAACATGAAACGAAAGTATATAGCATATAGTATGAAGTAAAATAGATTAGATGAATTTGGCCAATACTATTTTCTGGAAATCGTAATAGGTAGTATGTCAAGGTCACGTATTTTTTTGCTTAATATAGAAAAATCTTACATGATTTGACATTCCCTAATTGACCCTGTATCAGATTTTCCCAAAAATAAACCTATAACAGAGATCCTACGCACATCTAAAATTTTGGACATTTTCAAAGAAATTTCTGAAATCTGAAAATGAAACCAATCGTAGAATTTTTTAAAAATTCTAGCAAGTCATATTAGAGGTTGAGTAGAGAAAAAAAAATTATACAAACTTCATCTTCAAGCGTCACGTTTAAGGGCTAGGGGTGAAAAAAACAAAATACCCTTAAACAGTTATAACTTGATTACTGTAAGAGATAGAAAGTTGTTTTTTTTATTATGAAGAGGAAAGAGAAAGCTATCGAACGATGATATAATTTTGGTTTCACAACTAGTATGAAACTCGGGGGCGGGGGTAGCGCAAAGTTTTACATAAGGATGAGGGGTTGCAATGTTGCTTTTTGAATTGTAGAACAAAAGTATTTTCCAAAAATGCAATAAAAAAAATAAGCGACAAAAAAAAAGGAAACTAAAATTCATAATTTTATATGTATGCTGTTGGTGTTGTTTAAATAGATATCAAATTACATAACACGGTGTCAAATTTCAAAACAAAGGTGTCAAATTCCAAAGCAGGGTGTCAAATTTCAAAACGCGGTGTCAAATTTCAAAACAAAGGCGTCAAATTACAAAGCAGGGTGTCAAATTTCAAAACGCGGTATCAAAATACAAAACACGGTGTTAAATTACAAAACAAAGGTGTCAAATTTCAAGATAAGGTGTCAAATTTCAACACAAAGGTGTCAAATTTCAAAATAAGGTGTCAAATTTTAAAACGCGGTGTCAAATTTCAAAACAAAGGGTTCAAATTTCAAAATAAGGTGTCAAATTTCAAAACGCGGTATCAAATTACAAAACGCGGTGTCAAATTTCAAAACAATGGTATCAAATTTCAAAATAAGGTGTCAACTTTCAAAACAAAGGTGTCAAATTTCAAAATAAGGTGTCAAGTTTCAAAACGCGGTATCAAATTACAAAACGCGGTGTCAACTTTCAAAACAAAGGTGTCAAATTTCAAAATAAGGTGTCAAATTTCAAAACGCGGTATCAAATTACAAAACTCCATGTCAAATTTCAAAACGCGGTGTCAAATTTCAAAATAAGGTGTCAAATTTCAAAATAAGATGTCAATTACTAAACGCGGTGTCAAATTTCAAAATAAGGTGTCAAATTTCAAAACGCGGTATCAAATTACAAAACGCGGTGTCAAAATTCAAAACGCGATGGCAAATTTCAAAACAAAGATGTCAAATTTCAAAACAAAGATATCAAATTTCAAAATAAGGTGTGATTTTTCAAAATGCGATATCAAATTATAAAACGCCATGTCAAATTTCAAAACGCGGTATCAAATTTCAAAATAAGGTGTCAAATTTCAAAATAAGGTGTCAAATTACTAAACGCGGTGTCAAATTTTAAAATAAGGTGTCAAATTTCAAAACGCGGTATCAAATTACAAAACGCGGTGTCAAATTTCAAAACGCGGTGTCAAATTTCAAAACAAAGATGTCAAATTTCAAAACAAAGGTGTCAAATTTCAAAATAAGGTGTCAAATTTCAAAACGCGGTATCAAATTACAAAACGCGGTGTCAAATTTCAAAATAAGGTGTCAAATTACAAAACGCGGTGTCAAATTTCAAAACCAGGTGTCACATTTCAAAACGTGGTGTCAAATTACATATTTTGTTAACTCAGCAGGAAATGGTGTCGGATTACAATTCTCAAAGAATAAGTATGAAACTGAATTTTATCTGACACCAGAAAGTTAGTGATCTGTACAGTTCAACGGAATTCAACGGATGTTCATATTACTGTGTAAGTTGCAACAATTTGATATATAAGCATACTGCATTCGTTGAGTATATTCATTATTATACTAACCTATTAGTAGGTAACAGTGTTAACTTCGATTCACAAATAATTTTTATACCGTTCTAAAAATGACTTTATTTTTATCTGAAGAGGCCCGTCTCGAGCTGCAGGAGACCTATCAGCAACAAATGCAGAATCTTAATTTGGATGAAGCCATAAATGAGGCGTAAGTTTTTTCTAATGCTTTTCTACGTTTTGTTAAACTATTTTCTCGTTTTTTACAGAATACCAGAGGAACTCAATTTGGCGGTGAAGGCGATTACCTCCTTGGAAGCTTCGACCAAGCCAAGCCCAAGTTCATCGAAGGTGGCTGCTGCCAAAAGAAAGTGTTTTGAACAAGAGGTAAATATTCAAAAAATAATTTAAAAAAAGTCTAAAGACATCATCGAAAAATGTATGAATTATTATTATTGTTATTTTTCGTTGCAGAGGCAAAAATTTGGGTTTGGTTCGGAAAAATATTAGACGGCCCTCATCTTCCATTCGCTCACTGTCGCCTACGCCCTCGACCTGCTCCTCCTCCTCGGATTCCGAAGATTGGATAGGAGCAATTAACGAAGAACTGCAGCGGAGGGCAGAATTCCGTCAGCGGATGGATGGAAAGATGACTGCTATAAAAAAGAAGATTAAAAACAGCGATGACCTCATATCGCGGCTAAAAGGAGAAAGAAAATCACTGAGGGTACACAGAGAGACCCTGAGTGATTAATAATAGTAATGAATAATTAATTATTAATTTCATTAAATTACTGCTATTTTTAATCTTCTTTTTTGTATATATTTTGTTGTTTTGTATATATTTATATTATATTTTGTTTGTTTTAATTATAAATATTGTAGTATAGTTTTTAAAGAATATATAGTATTATTATTTATTCATTTGTTTTCTTTACCACTTCAAACCTGAATATCTACTAAATAATAAAGCATATTTTAAAATCATTTAGTTTTTGATTACAAGTAAAATAACAAATTTATTTGTTTTTTTTTAATTATAAATATATTTTCTTGTCAACATTAAAGTAAAGTATGTGCTACATAGCAGCTTTTCAGAATCATATAAAATATTATTAATGCAATGGATTATAGTTTATATTTCAAATATTAAAAAATTTAAAAATATATGTTACCTAGTAAAAAATTTTAAACTAAATGAGATGCCAAAATGTTAGGGTGGTTATTGTTGTAGTGTGTTATAGATTGTTTAAGTAACCAATGCTAAACGCAATTGTCTTGTTTAAGTCTATGGTCATGCTTGCAACAAAAACGGTCCTATAGAAACGTTATGATCCATTTCCAGTAATGTGTTACATTTTTTATATAAAATAATAATAATAATATATGTGTAAAATGTTAAATTCTGCCTATATACAAGGTTCGATCAAGTTTCAGGAAAAAAAACTATGACACAATATTTTAAATATTTATAGTATATGTACGGGGTAGAATAATAAAATTGCTAATTCAATATAAATATTTTTATTTTCTAACTAGGTACAATAAAACATTCACCTGAAATATAAGACTTGTAGATAAAGGTTAACTTCAAATGTATATCAATATAAAATAATAATTTTGTTTTATGAATTTTTCATGCTTCGATAATACACTGGAGCAGAAGATATAGTATTATAGGATTTATTTATAGTATATGTACGAGGTAGAATAATAAAATTGTTAATTCGCAATTCGCAAACGTTGAAGTTTTCAATACCTTCTTTCTCAAAATGCATGTAAAATCTTGGCAAATAGCAGAAAAAGTTTTCAGTTTCAGCCACAACACTATCACCATATTTGGTTTTACTAAACCTCAGCTTCACTATTTTAAACTTTTGATTTATTTCTAAATCTTTTGCGTTCTTAATTTCTTTATATGAAGTTGCCTTGTTCAACTTTTGCAGATACATGTTGAATATAAATGAATATAGTAGACTGACTGTTCAAATAAGTCTCATATATTATTGTTATTATTATTATTATTATTATTATTACTATTACTATTACTATTACTATTACTATTACTATTACTATTACTATTACTATTACTATTACTATTACTATTACTATTACTATTACTATTACTATTACTATTACTATTATTATTATTATTATTATTATTATTATTCGGTCGATGGTGGTTGAGGTCTACACCTATAAATCTGCCTGTGATCGATTGTTCTATTTTATACCTGTGTAATTGTGCAATTAATTTGTGAAAAGTTGTGATCCAGTTACCTGGTACCTTGTGAGTACTGCATCGTATTTGTAGTGCTCTTAATTGTGCTGCTGTATTGCATTCACTATATGTCTGTTTGTACCTCATATTCGTCTATCGTCTGTTTACTTTTTTTGTCTAAACTTTCTTTTCTATCTGGTGGGCGGAATTCTATACCACCAAAGGTAGCTAGTTGAGGGTATTTTTCAACTCATTTGTAATGTCAAAAGGAAATTCTGCTGGTTCCTGTTCTTCTAATAAGTGTAAAAGATGCAAAAATTCAGTCACCAGTGGCCTAAAGTGCGTAGTTTGTGGAACAGTATCCCATAAAAGCTGTTTGAATGCCCTCAAATCAGTTAAATTTATTGATGATGTGACGGTTAATTGTTGTTTGGATGTTATGGATGGGGAAACTGTTGATGACCAATCATTGCATCTATCTGCGAAAGCTCCGACCATAGAGGAAATAAAAATTAAATATCTTGAAGAAATTTTAAAACAGAAGGATCTAATTATTGAAAACCAAGCAATTGCTATTAAGTCTCTCCAGGACCAATTATCTTTAATACGTAATATACCCTCGAGGCATAACTCAATTGAACCCACTCCTACGTTAGAGATGACTTCTACAGCTGGAAGCTATGCTGGTGCTGTTGCTAAAAATCAGACTAAGTCTTCAAAATCTCTTGGTAAAGTCAACCCCAGTGGTACTCCTAAACAAATTAGTTCTGCTGCTGTATCGCATGCTTTACATGTTGCTCAATCATCTAAAATATGTCGAGATATTATTCATCTTGATAATATGGATTCCACGCCTCCTCCTTCAGTTACTAAACCGGAGGCAGCATCGGGTCCTAGGAAAAGGTCCAGAAATATCTTGATTGGTGATGCCAAGGATCTGCCTAGTACTACATCTCTGAAGTCGGCTAACGAATCGGCTCGTAGGCATTTTCATACCACGAACTGGGATTCTAACACAAGAGAGGAGGTACTTCTTAGCTATTTAAAGAGTTTTTCGCCTCAAGTGTCTGTGGAGAAGCTGAACTCTCGCGATCCAGAAAGGTATGCATCCTTCAAAGTGTCTGTGCCAATATCAGATGTGCCTGCCATCACTAAGCCAGAAATTTGGCCTAGCGGAGTACGTGTCAACCAGTTTTTTCGAGCAAGAAGTCAGGTGTCAGCCTCTTGAACGAAATTTATATGATTATAGGTTATCTGTATTGCACATCAACGTCCAAAGTATTACTAACAAAGTTTGTGATTTGGCAACGTCTTTGAGTACTCATCCGCATGATATATTATGCGTTTCTGAGCATTGGCTGCAGACTGAGTGCCTGGAGACTGTTTGCATACCCAATTTTCATCTAGTAACTAGTTTTTGCCGGAAAGGTTTGAATAAGCATGGTGGTGTTGCCATATTTTCGACTTCTAATGTTTGCTTAAAAGCTGTTGATGTTTCTGCCTTCTGCAGTCAGGTGAATGCTGAATTCTGTGCAGCTGAAATTATTGGTATGAGCTGTATACTTATAACAGTATATCGGTCGTCTTCTCATGGCGATCTTTCGATATTTAAAACCTGCTTAATTAATATTATACACTATTGCTTTCGCAAATTTAAATCTACTATAATTATGGGCGACTTTAACTTGGACCTTGATGTGCAGGCAGAGTATGCCAGTGATCTAAGAAATATTTTTACCATGTATGGATTGCGGTATTTCATTAAAGAACCTACTAGGATTACAGTTGGTGGCAATTCGTGTCTAAACAATATTGTTACCAATCTGGATCCTGCGATTTTAGCCACTGATGTAATTGAGATGCACATTGCTGATCACCTCGCAGTGTCCTTGTGTATTAATGGTCAGAATATTTGTAAGGATAGCCCAGTTGCTTACCGCACACGTCCAATTAGTATTTCCAACTGCCAAAAATTTGTGCAGGATTTGCAGTTGGGTTGTCTATGGGACCTATCTTGTGATTTATTTAATTCTAATGAATCTGCCGACCTATTTTTAAAGTCTTTCGTCAGTATTGTAAATAATAGTTTTCCTTTTAAGACTAAAATTCAATCCAAATCTACTGGTGTCAGATGGTTTAACAGTGAGCTTAAGTCTATGCGGCGTAGACTCAATCAAGCTAAAAAGAAGTTTAATGTATCTAGCTCTGAAACTGATTGGATTTCATACTGTGAATTGCGTAAATTTTATAGAAAGGCCTTAAGAACTTCAAAGCGTGCCTGTTATAATAATTTTATCTGTAATTCTGATAATAAATGTAGAGCTGTTTGGCGAATTGTCAATAGTGAGAAATCTTCTGGTAACAAAAGTATACCCTCTTTATCTCCTGAGGAATTTAATAACTTTTTTGTTAATGTTGCAGATCTTATCGTTAAGTCAATTGGCGTCCCTAATAATTTTAATCCTGCCATTTTCTTGAATAAAATTCCTAAGCCTGCTTCATCGTTCTTCCTCTCAGCGGTTCTTGAATCTGACGTTCGCCAAGCAATTTTAAGCTTGAAGAATTCTAAGTGTTTTGATTACTATTATCTGGATAGTGACTTATTAAAAATAGCTATTAAGTCCATTGTTAAGCCTCTGACAACTCTTTTTAATAGATGCGTTGAAGAATCAACTTGGCCTGACTGTTTTAAAATCACTAGGGTTCTTCCACTCCATAAAAAAGGAGATAATAATTTACTAGACAATTTTAGACCCATTGCAATTATACCTGTCATATCAAAAGTTTTTGAGATTTTGCTAAAAGAGAAACTATTATTATATTTTGAAAGCAAGTCTTTGTTGTCACCTTGTCAATTTGGTTTCCGGAATAACCACTCGACAATTGGAGCCCTACTAGCCGTCTTGGATGACCTAGTCGAAGGTCTGGACTATGGGATGAATACTCATGCCACATTATGTGATCTCTCCAAGGCCTTCGATTGTGTCGATGTTAATGTTCTTTTGTACAAGTTGGAGTATTATGGCATTCGTTCCAAAAAGCTTAATCTTTTTCGGGCTTATCTATCCGATCGTAAACAGTATGTATCCCTTGGTGGCGCTGACTCTGAAATTCTGTCCGTAACTGCTGGTGTACCTCAAGGATCGGTTCTAGGACCAATTCTATTTTTAATTTACATCAATGACCTGCCTGTTAACATCCAAAAGTCTACATGCATTCTGTTTGCTGACGACACCACCTTGTTAACGCATGGTGGTGTTGATGCGAGCAGAGACGATCTTAATAATGCCAGTTTATGGTTTGCTGCTAATAAACTTAAATTGAATATCGATAAGACTCGTGATATTATCTTTACTGCCAGCAAAGTTACTGGAAATAATGATTCTGTTAAATTATTGGGAATTCATTTGGACACACGTTTAACTTGGTCTACTCATATAGATCTCCTCTGCTCCAAACTGGCACAACAGGTTTTCATTCTGAGGCAGCTCCGACCATACGTTGACAATTGTATTTTAAAAATGTTATATTTTTCTTTGTTTCACAGCCATCTTACGTATGGTATAGCTCTTTGGGGCAATGCTACTAGTGCTCATAGAGCATTTACTATGCAGAAGGCAGCTATTCGCCTCATCAGTAACTCCAGTAGTAGGCACCATTGTCGTGAACTGTATATTAAATACAAAATTTTGCCTTTACCTTCCTTATATATATATGAAGCTTTATCATTGGTTCATAAGAATGCTGTCCGGCTGCAAACCCACTCTGATATCCATGATTATAATACGAGACATGCTGGAAATCTATTACTTCCGTACTCTCGAATTAACGCTTCTAAGAACAAGTTAGAAATTAAATTGTACAACTCATTTGACAACTTCTGTAAAGCAAAACATATTAGTCAGCTATCTTATGCAAATTTTCGTAGATTCATGAAATCTTTTCTGTTAGTCCATTGTTTTTACAGTGTGGAGGAATTTGTCGAATACTGTTCTACTAACACAGGCTTATTTTAAATTTTAAATTGTGACGATAAATGTACTTTATGTATATATAAAAGTCAATAAATTATTCTATTCTATTCTATTCTATTCTATTATTATTATTATTATTATTATTATTATTATTATTATTATTATTATTATTATTATTATTATTATTATTATTATTATTATTATTATTATTATTATTATTATTATTATTATTATTATTATTAAATTATTATTATTATTATATATGCATATATATACCTTACCCATCCACCCATATTTCTCTTGTACCCCCTCCATCTTATATTTTGAATTATAATTTACTCTCCTACTTTTTATAGTAGAGAGGCTAATAAGTTGTATCTGTTAGTTGTATATATCCCCCATCAAATAAATAACTGTATCATTATTTTGAGCGGGAAAATATCGCTGATAGACAACAGACCACTGTTTACAAGAAGAGAAACCACACCAACTGCAGATGTGGAAGAGAAAGAGGCTAAATTGAATTGTATTCAATTGTTTTAATAAATAACATATTTTAAAACCTCACTGTGTTTAATTTTTAAATAATAGAAAGTAATGAAATTAAGTAAGATGCACATATTCTTTAATTAACAATCAGCAACAGTTACTTGGAATCACTTTTATTTTGATAAAAGTCAAAACATGTTCCTAGTTCTTACTTTGGTAAGAACTAGGAACATGTTTTGATCCATCAGCACCCTCAAAATAATCCTTAGTTTCACATGTGAAACATTTTCTGTTTCGCTGGTCGCAATCTCCACCACATTTGATGCACTTATACTTTACTGGAACAGGAATATTGCAATTAGTAACACTTCCGCTCAGCACGATTCTAATTTGATAATAATTGAAATAACTGAGCGTCACATACTTTTATAACAGCCCTTACACTAAACAGGTTAGGTATCCACAAAATAATATACAGAGTGATGAAAATAAAACTTTATTTTATAGTAATAGACATGCAACAAAACCTTTCATAGTAAATACGTGATCGATGATTATTATCTAAAACACTACTTATAATAAATGAGACATCATTGATTCTTCTTTGAAAACGAGCTCTATCTCTACCCATCTGCATCCAATCTGATTTTCTTGCTTTTTCAAACCAACCGTCAGGATCCATAATTATAATGGTTTTATTATTGTCTAAGTTAAACACAACCCGTTTTTGACCACTCATTGTATCAGAAGAAAATCGATTAAACAATAAACTTCAAGTGTCACTTTCGCTCAGCACGAGTATAATACGATTATCTACACATTTGTAACCCCTCCCAAACATTGTGACGTAGACGGCTGAAAGCTATTCCACAATTCAAGATGGCGACTGGAGCAGGAGCATAGCTATTCTACTTCGAGTGTATTTGTTTCAATTCAATATCTGTTATATTAGAGGAAACAAACACCCTGTAAATTAAGTTTTACGGAAAATAGATGACAGATAATGAGTCAAACTGTAATACTTTTTGTTATTAAATATATAATGGAAAAGAGTACTTATATTACCATCTCAGTGGGCTTAGCGGGTCTTGCGTACAAGACTAAAACAGACATTACACTCCATTTAGATACAGAAACTGGATTTAAATTCCTATGCTCTACATATGTAGGAAATTAACTTTTCTTCATTACTACTAGAGATATACAGAAAACAGATACATAAACACTGGCCAAATGTAAATATTTATTATTTAAGAAATACATTACAATAAAGACAATACTTTGTCATTTTACAACTAAATAAATTGATTTCACATACTTGAGAAAAAAACATTTTCTCCGCAATATCAGGTATATAGCTTGTCAGATGTTGGCAGGTTTCCTAGCAAGGTACAGCATAATCCAAATTGTTGATAATATTTATCAGACAATTAAAGCAAAAGGGTCTATTTGCACTGTTAGATATACCAGGTAGGGTAATATAACTTTGGTGAAGACGAATAAAATCCGAAATTAAATTTTCCGTAATGGTGTGGCTATTTACCAGAAATAGCCGTTTGTTATGACCCTCACAATCGAGTTCTATTTCATCATCCAACATGTGATACAACTGAATAAAGTTTCACGTTGGAAACGTTTATATAACGTTGTTTCTAAAAATATACAAGGTAATGCCTGGTTCTAACTGAGAAGTTTAACCTAATAACGGTATTATTAGTTAGTATAACCACTTGTTTGAAGAGCAAGAGAGACCGGTCAATACAACCGGTTTTAAGAACCAAATTCTAACAATGGAGTTTAACCAGCTTTAACGGTATTATTAGTTCAGTATAGATACCTGTTTGAGGTGCAATGATTATAGTCAGTTATAGTCAATAAAACCGGTTCTAGGAACTAGATTCTAGCAATGGAGTTTAACCAGCTTTAATAACGGTATTATTAGTTCAGTATAGACACCTGTTTAAGGAGCAATGATCGGTCAACTGACGGGATTTACATCTGTTTGGTAGATAGGAGGGGTAATTTAAGAAAAAAATAAAATTGCTATATATGTAGTAAGAACTCTCCTATAAGAGCAGTAACATGTCAGACAATCCTAAAGAACTTGAAATACTACAGTGCAGTGTTTGTCGCAGTATAATAGGACAACGATTTATTAACGAAGTTTGGTTTCATAAACCGAAAAAAATTTACGTTTCTGCAATAAACAGTATCTACAAATTAGACCAGTTTTGAAGTATAACATTTACGAATCAAAACAGTGAAAAAATGTGATTCGTAAAAAATATCGACGTAATTAATATTCAAACGGGTGTTGAAAGCTTGCATCAAAACTTTTCTAATATAAAATTCGATGCGGAGCATGAATCCATTTACGGAAATGGATTTTTTACACCTGAATATTGTAAAGAGCGTACCGAAGTGGATGGACAAGCTGTTGAAATTTGTGATAATTTTTTGGAGGATCATTCCACCAGATATAGACCGGTTGTGGGCTTGTTAGCCGGTTAAGCCGAGCAGGAAGTAAGCAGACCACTTATATCTCACCTGCACTCAGTTTATATGTGAACATATATATGAAGGAACAGCCAGTTCAATTGTCGGTCATCTCACCTATGGCATACTGATGAGGGTTAACAAGCCCGAAACCGGTCTATGTCTGGTGGTGTGTCCGACAAGGGTTCTTGGCTGTTCACACAGATACTGCAGAAGTAATTTAATGACAGTCGAGGCATTAGTCCGCGGAGTAGTTGTTTCCTGCTGTATCATTTACAGTATCATTTACAATGTCTAAATGTTGTATACCCACTAACAGTACCATTTATAAAGTAAGAATAAAGAACGAAGATGGGGTAATGCAAAACTCGGATTCGCTAGATCTCTACCCTACTCAGATAAGAAATTGTACAAATAATGATCGCAGAAGAGTAGATGATTCAAATTTCAATTTTGTTTAGGTATATTACTGTCTGTATTTCGTTAGTGTTGATTTTATTAACTGTTCGATAATGTTTGAAGATATGCATTGTTTGACATGTGCACGCAGAGAATTAATCAGAAAACGGGGATAAAAATTTATTTGACTTTACGGAAATGGAACTACAATACTTTCCTCTATATTATCTTATTGATAATGTGCGCCCTATGGAGCTTTTAGCAGCCTGGCAAAAGCTTCCCCTAGTACAGAGAGAGAATTATGTCCAAGTGCAACTACCATGTTTTATACATCATAACCGCCCAGAATGGCAAACCCACGTAGACTGTGGTCCACCATTCCAAGCCACGTGTCATCTTTGTAATTGGAGTCTTCAACAATGTGTTTAATGTTATGTAAAACAAAAAAGAAAATAAAAACAATCGAGTGTACTTTTGTGTTTTATTTTAAACAAATATTACAAATCTAATAAATTGGGATTCAAATAAAAATCATCTTCACTTCCTTCTTCCATTGCCTGTAGCAACCTTTTTTAATTTTTTTCTGGATTGGCAATTCGATAGTGCCCTAGCGCCAGGGTCTGAACATCACCAGGTGCAATATATCTTTTATCATTCGCTGCAGAAAAGGCAATTTTATTTATTAGCTCTGTGTTCATAGTAGTAGTAGTCCCCGTTGTACCACATTTATATAATCTGTCAAGTCCAATTTATATTTAATTAATTATTTAACACTTTTAGAAACACCTTTAGCCTTCTTCATTATGCCATCTGCCGCTTTTACACAGTAGGCTTTACCAGCATTTTCATCCTTCATACGTCCTATTCTGGATGGGGTTTTGGGAATATCATAGATATTATTCTCTTGATAATTAGAAGTGTCGAAATATTCGATAGTGTTCTTGAGATCTTCGCATGGGTTTTTGGTAAAAATCTCTAAAATTAATGAGTCTGTATCGGTGTAGAGCACATTTGCTGAATTGCCATAAACAGATTTAATGTAGCCATATAAAAATTCGTAAACAATAGTTTTGGAAATGTCTAAAATTGCAAAGCCTTGTAACAGTTCAAATCATAAAACAATAATGTTGACGTATAGTCAACTCATTTTACTCATGTATGCTAAAAAGGTTGCCTATTTCTAGAAATATTTTTGAAATTAACAAATATTAAACAATGTTTGTGGAGTAATTTTATTGAGACCCATTATTTGAATTTACATTGCTTACTATTATTGTTTATTATTATACATATAATGAGGAAGAAGTAAATATATTTCAAATATTCATTTAATTTTTGTATCTATAAAATCCTAAAATTCAAAGCGAAACTCGTGAATTTTTGCTCGACGACAAAAAAAGGCGAAGAGACAGAACTAACGGACGGAATAAGTGTGGTGTTGAGAAGTCTCACTGGGAGAAATTTGTAAATCTAAGGAAAACCTAAAAATATCTAAGGTCAGGATCAAAATTTTATATTATTATTTTGTTAAATTTTACATATGTTTTCTATTTGACATTTAGATGAATTAATTATTTCAGGTTTTACCTGGTGATTGATTGTATAATCAGTTTTGTTAATTTTGTCGATAGTATTGACAATTTGATATTGGTCCACATCACAGAATGTTATCTGGTTGTGCAAATAATATACATTGTTAGTTGCCGAGCATTCCTGAAGATATTTCTGGTCACGCCCTTATGTCATAACCGCTCGTATTCCGTACCACGGTGCTAAAAAAGTATGTAGGATTGAAGTACCTGAATGCTAAGTAAATTCATCAGCCCAATGTAATTAAATATTTACCTTATCATATACCAGGATGTCAAAGTAGCAATCTTCATAACTGTGAGTAACTTTCCTTTTTTGTTATGACCACTGCCTGCCTGAAATCAAGAAAATATATTAGTGATATAATTCACACCAATTAATGAAGATATTAAGAATATTGTTCGTTCTATATACTTACCTTTAATGTTGTTATTTTTATTACATGTTTATTTGTAACTTCAAGACAGCTGTCTCGAGGACTTTAAGAGATATATCTCAAAAGTAGATTATTTACCATATTTGATATCACACACATATTCTCGAAAATTTAAACAAAAATTCTTATTAGAATACTTCATTATATCAATCGTTGATTTATTATTGTACTGTGGGTATTCCTTTTTATTTTGTAATTTTTACTTGCATACTTGCATTCATTAGTCATTACACTACATACTGAGTATTATGTAGGACCTTAGTATGAATAACTTACATAACTATAAAGCACCATAGTACATACCGTTCGTTTTCCATACATGTTTTATGTAAAACTTTTTGATGTTAATGAAATTGTTATATTCCTTTTCCTTACACTATTTGTTATATACACTAACATTTTTTGTAGTAAATAGTACTTTATTCATTATTTTTCTTTTTGTTCATTCTGCACTTTTATCCCCTTTCCTTGTCAACAAAATCTGTTGACTGGAGCCCAAAACATATAGCTTGCACTTTATTAACAAAAAAATACACTCAAACAGTGATTATAAAATCTATTCACATTTTTTTAACAGAGATCTACGCCCATTGCCCCTAACCTTTGAAGCTGCCGTGCAGTAATTGTTGAAACTGCATAAAAAATATATTTTTTTTATTTAGCAACCAGTTTAGACGTTACAGCCTACATATAAAGGGTTATCATATACCACTTTTTACTTGTTCAAATGCACAGCCACTAAATTTTCGTCAAACACAGAACAAGATCTAAAGTGCGGCATCAGCGCTCTAGCACCATGAAAACCGCATATTCCATTGCGGTTTTCCCAAGTCGAACAGAGTTTAATATTTTTTCTCTTGTCAACATTTTCCATTGTTTTTCCAAAAATTGAATTTACCATCAGTTTGAACAGATCTTTTTCAAATTCGTTCTTGGCAGAATTTCGGAGATTTGTTTTCAAATCAATGTATGAAGCGAGCCACGCCGACTGAGAAAATTCCAGCGCTATATGTATTTTCGTCAATTTTAACCCATATTTCAGACATTGCTTCAAATTTCTATAGTAAACAACATAATGACTCTTATTATATAAATTCGGAATTAATTTGGAAAATTTTGAATGTGATGAAGTTATGTTCTCTAGGCAGAAGGGTAAATCGTTATGAAAGTCATGTAAATTTGCTGGATATTCCAAATCAACTTCCAATGCATAACCTTTAGGTGCCCTGCTACTAATCGTAAAACAGTCAAAACTTTCAAGTTCTTCTTTCTCTAGAAAACGGAAAAATTCTTTCATCACAGCTCCGTAAAGATTTGTGGCATCCAGGTACATGATATACGAAGTCGATTTATTAGGATTGAAATTTGGTAAAAATTTATTATTCGCCCTTGAACGTTTGAAGAAGTGGCTTCTCCAAGTTGAATGGTAGATGCTTTTTAGGAAATGGAGATTTAAAACCGTAGTGGGATACGTCATACTTTAAAGCCTTAAATATCTAGCACTAATGGCATTTTTTAAACTTTTTTTCAAATTATATATTTCAATTCAATTCCTTAAACTTTATCATCATCTAAATCGATTTCATACGTTTCAGGTCCTTAAATAGCTTAGATTTGTCTAACAATTTTAGTAAGGGGGTTGTACCGGAATACACGATTATGTAAAATTAAATAGTAAGCTGTAGTGTCTTTGGAAATATTCTCGCTTGTTTCCATTTCAATCCGTACACTACAGATGATGATTCTATTGTTTCCTTTTGGCGAGAATAGTCAATGTATGCAATAGGCGCAATAGTATGGAATTCTTTTGGATTAAATATCGGATTATTCCCATAGTCACATAGTAGGATTGTTGGAAATTTGAAAACGTTTCGTATAACGTGGCATACCTGTGAGTTCAGAAATAGGTCGTTGTACGGGTATCTCTCCGAATTTAAAAATACGCGTATATTATTAACATGTACTCATATTAGAGTTCACTTTATTTTTTTTATCTGACTTAAAAGCCACAATTATATGACGCGTGGTTTCCAATTTAGTAGTAGTTTTCACTGGCCAGGTGTGCCTTGTTGTTTCAGGAAGCACTGGATACGCTACGAGTTCCCAGCTCCTAAACGCTACCAAAACATCTTCGTTTGAATCTAAAATTTGTGTTAAAGCCAACTGTTGAGGAATACTCACGGATACGTGTGGCATTTGCCAATAAAGTTTTTTTATAGAAATTTTCGGTTGCTCAGTACCGGTTTTCACCGTTACGACATCTACGTCCTGTTTCTGTTTTATGTTTAATATAATTTTTTTATAGTCTTCGAAAAAGCCCATCAATATTTTCAGTGGAATGCATACATTAAATTTGCCAGTGTAAGGTAGCATTTTTTCTTTAGGGAACCACCCTGCATTTTGAAGTTTGACGCTTTCACTCTCGTTGTAAGAAAGGTATCCATGTTAATCCGACGTTGCGAACTGAATCAATAAGGACACCATTCAGTTCATATCAAATTTCTCTAAAGAGAAAACTAAATGCATTATTTATCAGCTTTAAGTGAGTAACTGCTTTTCCATCGTGCGTGGTTAACGTTCCCTCCAAATACAACATATTTACAGGGTAAGGCCGTTCTTGAATGGCAATTCTAATTTCATCATTGTAATCAAACTTGGAGATTACAAAGAGTTGATAATTGTAATACTCCATGTTGACAATGGAATTATCAACAAGAGGTTGCTGCATTATGTTTACGATATCAATTATACGAGCACTTCAAAACCAAGAGACTTAAGAAACTTCTTGTTTTCCGTGTGACCTTCTATTTGGACTAATTGATACTTTCTTCTGGGGTCTCCTTTTATAACTGTGTTTAGTCAAAGTAGTTGGTGGGTAACATGGTGCGTTGTAACGAATGACCATTGCTTACAGTTTCTTAAGATGTAGTCTAACCGTAATGGTTTCCTCTCGAAAATTAACAAGATTTCCGTCCTGTATTTTAACAGTTAAGGTGTTGATCGACTTGACAGACACGGGGAAATATAAGCTATTCAGAGGCGATTCTGTAATTTTATACCCTGGTGCCGCAGAAGGAAAAAAATCGTAAATAATGTGAACCGGTTTTCCGTCGGAATACGAACCGACTGCTAAATTATAATCGATACATATAGCGTTGACTTTAAGTATTTGTACAGGAAAATCTGATTCATTTATTACTCCAGCATGTAGGATCCTCTTTTTAAATCTTAAAAGACGTACCATGGAGCGTTCAGATGTAAAATCAATTTCGGCATTTGTTCTAATTGTAATAGTTGATGTATTTAGGTTAGGGGTAATACTAACTATATCTGTCAATTGTAAGTTCTTCTGTATATAATTGTCTATATCTGTAATTCCATAAGCTCCAACTGGAATTCTTAATGTCCTATTACCATACGTAAATGTGTTGTTGGGTTCATCGATATTGGGAATAACATTGAAAGTTTCAAAATCGGATAACCTAATAGCATACTCAGAGGATTAAAGTCTGCAGTTAAAACAGATGTATTTCCGGATAATGGAAAAGTCAGAAACATGTTGCAGAGAGTAGAACTTTATTTATAATAAACACATTCTTTTCATAAGCACATTTATATAAAAATTTCAAACAAAGGTGACGCAGTTAATGTCATTGTCATGCTGATATTTATCGTGATTATAACTAATTCTGTTTATGCTACCGTCGCTATGAAAATATTTAATTTAATTTTTCGGAGGTCTCAATTTTCCATAACTATGAAGGTACATAATACTATTATTTTTCTTTCTGTATGCTGTTCAGTGTATACCCGATCCAGAAAAAATATCAAGGTTAACGATACTGCATTCGTTTTTCTTATTTTTTTTTTGGTAAATTGTCTTTCATAAATACTCCTCGAAAATGTGGAATACGCAACTTTTTTATAAATTTTCTTAAATCTATATTTGTCAATGCATGACGCGGTAGTTTTATTGGAAGTTTTTTGCCATTAGGTATAACCCCATACCTTTTCTGTAAGGGCGTAAATATAATCCTTTGCCGATAGTCGTCTGCTCCATTGCCAAGTCATGTCTTTTCTCCTCTTCCAACCTTTCCTTTGCAGCTTTCGCATCGTTCACAGCTTTTGCTATACCCGCAGCTCCACCTCCTATACTCCCCAGTACACCTGACGCAGCGAATAAAGGGATGAGAGGAAGAAATCCTCCAGTTTTTGGAATTGGAATTATCCGAGTTTTAGGGCTAGCTAAGTTTTTAGTTCCGATGGATATTAGAGCTTGTTTCGCCATGGCGATGAGACTACTAGACGGCTTCTTTCGAATTCCTTATCGAGCACTTTGTACGGCTTGACTAAAACTGAGAGCACTTTTACGAATGCCACGACCCTGTTTACGTTTAGTTGATTTTTTTCTGCGCAATCCCATTCCCAGTTTAGTTTTAGCTTTCATTGCTACAATAACACCTAATGCAGCTATTCTTTCTCCTAGACTTGCGTCAGAAGCCTTAAACCTCTGATATGCTTTTTCCGCTAATTCTTTATCTGCCTCTTGTTGATGTTTTAAATCTGTGTAGATACTATACGTCTTGTTATGAGTAAGGCAGCAGTATCAAGAGGATTGATTTCTCGATCACCTCTAGCAAGTCTTTTTTTCCAGTTTCGTGCCAGGTCCACAAAAGTTATAATCTGGAATGTGTAATTCGAATGGAAGCTTATTTACAAGCTTATTAAGAATCCCGGAACCACTCTTTCTATTTCGGAAATATTGAAGCATTTATATCTGTTTCTTTGCGATATCATAAAGTAACTGAGTTCATTAAGAGACTCCTTCCTTATAAATACATTCCAAGGTGATTAGGTGTTCACTACTTATACTTTGTCGGAAGGATGAGGATCGAAAAACAAAACATATCTTTACCCGTTGCTAATCACGATGATGTGTCTGTAAATTCATTTAAAAAACATGGTCCTCTTCTGAGAGGTCTTTCAAAGAGGAGAATAATTATTGGAGTTTCGGGCTCTGGAAAAATTAATGTTCTAATTAACATCCAAACGGATTACGATTTGAAAATGTTTATGTGTGCTCAAATTCCTTGTATCAGGCAAAATACGAATACTTAAAACAATTTTTGGAGCCTATAGAAGATATCGGATATTACGAGTACCAAGACGGTAACGATATAATTCCTCCCAGTGAAATAAAGCCCAATTATGTTAAAATTTTTGATGACGTGGTGTGCAGTAGCCAGAGCATCATAAGGGACTATTTCTGCTTTGGACGCAATAAAAATACCGATTGTTTTTACTTATGTCAAACATATTCCTCGATTCCCAAACAGTTAAAAAGAGATAATTCCAATTTTATAGTTGTATTTAAACAAGATACTACAAATTTAAAACACATTTACGATGATCACGTAAACGTCGATATGTCCTTCCAAAAATTTAAGGATATGTGTAGTACTTGCTGGAAAGATAAATACGGATTTCTTGTTATCGACAAAGATTGTTCCTTGACTAACGGTTATTACAGAAAACGATTTGATGCTTTCATCTTTCCTTAAACTATAAATAAACCTGTAGTCACAGATACACCTCATTAGTATACTAGACATGAATAAAAATCTGGCGGAACAGCTGGTGAAAACCAGAAAATCAGTATAACGAAAATTTCAGTTTAAAATCGGAACTAGCTCAATCCCAATCTCAATTGGAAAAAGTTATAAGCCTATTACGCAACCACTGCAGAAACTGTTATCCAACATCAAAACCGATGTGGGAGTAAAACAGGAACCTGCTGAAATTAAATTTGAGAAACCTCCCTCTACATCTAGAAGGAGTGATGATAATGCCTATAGCAAATACTTACCTACACTGCCCGTGACAATGCCTAGCTTCCTTGAGGATACCCTTCAGTATGATTCGCGAGTTATGAGAACACACTGTATATATATTTTCTTATCGCTTCCGTTTCGTTTCATAATAATAACATTAAGTAATAAGACTATCAGAGTCAGCTTAGATAAGCACATGTTAATTGAAACAACGCTTCTTTATTCTTATTCTAATAAATATACCGGCAAATACTAGAATAGAACAATATTGTACTTGGTAGTCTCATAAAACGTTTTGTGCTCCGAAAAAGTGTTTTTTTCAAATCAAGTCCAAAACTGTCGACGAGGATGGGATTGGATGCCGAAAAACATTGAAAATCGACCTGCATTTTGTAAACTTTTCGAGGAACATTCCGAAGCACTCGCCTAGAACCAAAGAAGCCTGATTTTGAAAAATTCCCAGGACACAGAAAAAAGTGAGTACCGAGTATTTTATTCACTTTCCTATTATTTCCTTGTTTCGGATTAGAATTGGAACTGTCTACTGCAGACTTAGTTTTAAGAAAACAAAGAAAGCAGAGAGGCATTTCTCTCGACAATTTGATTTTAAACAATTTTAAAGGAAAATTAATTTAATCTTTCGAAATGGCAACCAACTATCAATTATTAAGACTGCATGTAGATGTTATTCCAAATTATGATGGAAACCCTTTTGGCCTAAATATATTTTTGCAAGGTTGTGATACTCTTGTAAATAATTTTAAAAGTGAGACTCAACCCGAATTAAATAAATTTGTGGTCCAGGCAATACTAAGTAAAATTAACTAGCAGGACACAAATGCTTTTAGGCTCTCGTTTATAATTAAATACTTGGGACAGAATTAGAAAAGTTTTAACTGATAGTTTTGGAGACCAAAGAGATGTTAAATGTTTAGAAAAAGATTTATTACAATTGAAACGGAATTGTGGCGAAGCTTTACATAGTTTTGGTACTAGATGTCAAGATGATGCGAAGTCTACTTATGACAAAGTTAGTCCAGTCCAATAAAACGGTTGAAGAAAAAACTTTACTTGCAAATCATTATGAACAATTAACTTTAGACACATTTACTCGCGAACTACAGAGTGTCTTGCAATTAATGATTCGGTTACGAAAACCTATCGGTTTAGAAGTCGCATTAGCAATCGTGACTAATAAACCCCAAATTAAAACATGCACTGGTACAGATGCCATTCGCTACAAATCAACTCTTCCAAGTTTTCCAGAATTCTATTCAAATGATACCATAGATGTCCTTTTATATGATTTTCATGATTTCTATGATGGCCTAATAGGTTTCGAAGACCTTCAGAAATTTAACCTTACCATAAATCCTTCAGAACGAATTCTTTTTAATTCTCTAATTAAAATTCTTGTTTATTTTCGATAACCCTATGAAACTTCCAGAAAGTTTAGTATCAATGCTCATGAAATCTTAGTTAAATCAATTCCTGTAGACGCTGCAGATGGAGAAATTTTTGTCCCTAGTGCATGAACTAAAGACGTTATTATCCCGGACATAATTACTACTTGTAAAGATGGTCTTGCTCTAGTTAGGCATAACATTTAGAGTCAAAATTGTATTGTTAATTTTTCAGAACCCCTTTATGCAGAACCTTCATAAAATTATGATTTTTTTGAATATAATATTAAACCTTTCAACAATCTCAAAATTTATCCAATACCCAAATTTCAAATCTTTTAAGAACTGATCATTTTAACGAGGAGGAACGTAAATCCCTATTAAAATTGTGTGACGAATTTCAAGACATTTTTATGAAACCTGACGATATACTAACTTTAACTAATACCGTGAAACACGAAATTAAAACTAAGGATGATGAAGTAGTATACACTAAATCCTACCGCTATCCCCATGTGCATAAAGAAGAAATACGGAAACAAATACATCACTTACTCGATGAAGGCATCATAAGACCTAGCTTTAGCCC
This sequence comes from Monochamus alternatus, assembly GCA_037114965.1. Lineage (NCBI taxonomy): Eukaryota > Metazoa > Arthropoda > Insecta > Coleoptera > Cerambycidae > Monochamus > Monochamus alternatus. The sequence continues at coordinate 43,011,462 of CM073428.1, read as the reverse complement.
ATGGAGTTCCCCTATTTGGATAGTTCCAAAGAAAATAGATGCAAGTGGACAACAGAAATGGAGAATAGTTGTCGACTATAGGAAGGTAAATGAAAAAACCATCGACGATCGCTACCAATGGGTTGGCAGTGACATTTTGGACAAATTAGAAAGATGTCAATACTTTACTACCCTTGATCTTTCTGCAGGATTCCACCAGATAGAGATGCATCCCGACTCTATAAACAAAACTGCATTTAACGTAGAGAACGACCACTACGAATATACAAGAATGCCGTTTGGTTTAAAAAACGCGCCAGCGATCTTCCAGCGAGTCATGGACAATGTCTTAAAATACCTTCATCATAAAGTGTGTCTAGTTTATATGGATGATGTAATAATTTTTTCTACATCACTCCAGGAACACATTCTTAATCTTCGCCTTATTTTCCAAGCTTTCCGACAAACCCGTTTAAAAATCCAACTTGATAAATCTGAATTTTATATAAATCTGTTGAATTCCTAGGTCACGTAATCACTCCCGAAGGTATACGCCCTAACCCAAAAAAGATAGAAGCTATTAAAAACACCAAAGGATATCAAATCATGTTTAGGACTAGGTTATTATCGTAAATTTATTAAAGATTTTGCTCGTATAACAAAACCTCTCACAAAGTGCCTTAAAAAATGTGAAAAAATCGTTCACATCCCATTTCATTTTGCATTTTCTTCAAACCTTTGAAAAATGCAAAACTCTTCTTTATAATGAACCCGTTCTTGTTTACCCTGATTTTTCAAAACCATTCACTCTCACAACAGATGCTTCAAACTATGCTATAGGTTCTGTCCTTGCACAAAACGACCACCCTGTAAGTTATGCATCTAGAACGTTAAACCCAGCCGAATGTAATTACTCAACCATCGAAAAGGAACTACTAGCGATAGTTTGGGCTACCAAATATTTTCGGTCTTATCTTGATGGTAGAAAGTTTATTATATACACGGCCCATAAACCACTTCAGTGGCTATTTTCCCTGAAAGAACCTAAATCACGCCTCGTGCGATAGAGACTCAAACTCGAAGAGTATGAATATGAAATTAAAAATAAGAAGGGAAAACGTAACTGTAAGGCGGATGCCTTATCTCGAATTGAATTGGAAGAAATTAACCCCATCGAAAATCAGAAAGATAATCAATCTATCATAGCCAACATAGGAGACGCTTCCGAAGACATAGACTAATTTATGAATGACCTAAACCCTTTGACCCAATTGACACACCTAACCAGGACCAACTCGAACAAATTATATCTGACTTAAAACACTACTCACTTAGCTAATGAAAATCCTATCTTAACAATTCCAATTTCTGATTATCCTTTAAATCACTATTCGTATCAACTTACGATTAAAGAAAGTAGTAACGCCGTATTAGATGTCGCGGTACATGAAACAGTTTTTGATAAGATTAGAAGTAACATAACATTTAGATCACACGCTAGTGATGTAGATGTAACTAACTTTTTCAAAGATTTACTTGATCCATCTAAAACCTATTGCTTATACTTCTACTCCCCTGAAATTGAATCTAAAATCGTACGAATCTTGCAACAAAATTTTGACTCGTCTTTAAAATTACGCATTTCTCGCAAATTCTTGCAAGACGTAACTTCGGAAGAAGAAGAACAACAACATCAAATAAAATATCATCACGAAGGAAAAACGTGCCATAGAGGCATAAACGAAGTAAGAACTAAAAAACGTTATTAGTCGCAAATGATAACCGACATTACTAAATATATAAATACTTGTAATATTTGTCAAACCGGAAAATATGAAAGACACCCCAGAATGCAGAATATGCAGAAAAATAATTCCTATGAAATTATATATAGAAAGAAAAGAATGTTTCTAACAGTTTTCGATTCATTTTCCAAATTTGGTCAAGTCTACTCCCTTCAAACAAAAAATGCTGGAGATGTTTATAACGCTCTTTTAATATTTATATCACACTTCGGTATACCAAGGAAAATAATTTGTGATGCCGGCCCAGAATTTAAAAATCATTTGATTACAGAATATTGTCAACTTCACAAAATTGATTTACATCTAACAACCCCTCAAAATTCAAATTCGAATTCTCCCGTAGAACGATTTCATTCTACGATACTCGACCAATTAAGAAGAAGAAAAGCCGATAATCCTGGAAAAACTTTACAAACCCTTATGAAACTTGCTATAATAGGTTATAATAATGCTATTCATGGAGTAACGAAACTCACTCCTTTTGAAGTAATCAGAATACATACAACAACATAAAGACAATACTAAACAAATATAACAATTATCAAATGAACGTATTGAAAAAATCTAAGGAAACTGTTATTGGAAGTTAAAATACTAAGCGCGACAATCCTGTTCCGAGTGAACGAGACTAAACGGTTTACGTAAAGGAAGTTACTAAACGATCAAAAACAAAACCGTGATTTAAAAAGATTAAAGTCGTCCAAGACAAAGGAAAAATTTTACAAACTAAAGTCGGAACATACCATAAAAATATAATAAAGAACCCACGAAAATTGACACCTTGTTACAGGACTCAACTACGAAGAATGACCATACTTAACCACCTGATCCTCCTGATCCTTCCACTAGTCATGACTAAGGAAATTAAAATCGAATCCCTTCGAAACCAACTACTACCCTTACAAATAAGAAATACGAAAATCATAGCTTCCCATTTATTCATTACGTTGATTTAAATTTAGAACCTATATATAGGGTGATTCAGGTTTAATCTTGATAACTTTAGAAATCGATAGAACAGGTTAAAATAATGTTCATTTGTGATATAAACTTATTTCCTAAAACGCATCGTTTCCGAGATAGAGGGCGTTGAAGTAGGAATTTTTTTCTCGTTTTTCCCTAATAACTTTTGAACCACTTATCCGATTTAAGTGAAATTCGGAACACAAACACTCCTTATGATCTTACATAAGCTTCTTAATTTTGAATTTCCTACCCCTCTTAGAAGTGTATTTTGTATGCTACTCCCCTCTTACTTTATTTCAAAACTACAAAAAAAAATTAATTTCAATAAAACATCTACACACCACTTTGACCTGATTAATTGCGAAACATTTTCGTCTCTTGTTTTTTTTTCGCCGTTTGGTCTTGTTTCTGAGATATTCAAAGAAATTGGTGACAGTGTAGCGCACCAGCCGCGTAAATTTCATTTAACATTATAGCAACCCATGAAAACAAAACTCAATAATTTGTGTAAACTGACGTTTTGGGCGGTGCGATAGCCGAGTTGGCTGGGAGACGACTGCTCGTGGAACCAGTCTGGATTGGCTATTTCGGTGTGGGTTCGAATCCCACTGTAGTACCATGGATGTTTGTGCTCGTCATTGTCAAAAGTATTATTTAAAGAGTGTTCTTACTGTTAAGAAAAAATGCCAATAACCTCAAACATAAATTTAGTAACAACTACTTATTACAAGATTTACAACAAACTTATCAACTACTTAAAAAATTACAATAATTGTTCAAAGTGCATTCCTCCAGCCTCAATACATTTTTGGCATCGACGAACTAGTGTATTAGCCGCAGCTGCTATTTGAACAGGATTGTTTTTTATGTCACCACAAACATGTCTTATCCTTTGGATCAATTCCTCACGGGTATGTACTGGCGTATCATACACAATTGCTATTAGATGGCCCAAACGAAATAATCCAGAGGATTCAGATTTGGCGAGCGCGGAGGCCAAGCCACTGGTCCTTCGCTTGGAATCCACATATTTGGGTGGTTGCTGGGTTGCCGTCCAATCCATCGACGAGGATAATTCTCATCCAACCACTGCCGTACTTGCCTTCCGTAATGTGCAGGGGCACCATCCAACTGCATCCAGTTCCCTTGGCGCAAATTTAAGGGGACATCGTCAAGAACGTCGGAGAGAGTGTTTTGCAGAAACTCATAAAATAAATCCCCATTTAAACGAGGAGGCAAAATATGCGGCCCACAGAGGTTATTACTTAAAACACCTATCCACACATTTACACTGAACTGTTGCTGAAATGAAGATTGTCTGACACATCGAGGATTGACTTCACTCCAAACGTGAATGTTGTGGTAATTCACAATTCCAGCTTTTGTGAAATTAGATTCGTCGGTCCATAAAACCTTATGCAGAAATTCTGGATTCATTTCTGTTCAATCTAAAACCCATTTAAAAAAATTTAAACGTTTTTCAGCATCTCCTGGCAACAAACCTTGAACTGGTTGGAGATGGAAAGTACTTCGATGATCTTGTTTGAGTGCTCTCAGTACTTTTGATTGAGATAAATGGAGTTGCCGAACTGCTCGGCGTGTACTTAAAGTTCTATCGATATCAAAAAGATTAACAATTCGCTGATTATTTCTTGGCGGTACATTACGATTATGATCATTGGAGCAGCGCAAACCATATTCCGAAAATCGACGATGTACATCTACAAAAACTTGTGCATTTGGAATTCTTCTATTAGGGAAGCGTGTTCGGTACTCTCGAACTGACACGTTGGAATTTCCGTCACAGAAACCATAAACATAATGTATATCGGCATATTCAGCATTTGTAAACGTTCTTGGCATTTTTTCTTACCACTAAAAATGCTCTTTAAATAATACTTTTGACACTGATTTTCACAAACGTTTTGTTTTCATGGGTTGCTATAACGTTAAATGAAATTTACGCGGCTGGTGCGCTACACTGTCACCAATTTCTTTGAATATCTGAGAAACAAGACCAAACGTCGAAAAAACAAGAGACGAAAAAGTTTCGAAATTAATGAGGTCAAAGTGGTGTGTAGATGTTTTATTGAAATTAATAATATTTTTTGCAGTTTTGATATAAGTAAGAGGGGGTAGCATACAAAATACACTTCTAAGAGGGGTAGGTAGTTCAAACTCAAGAAAATTATGTAAAATCATAAGGAGTGTTTGAGATCCGAATTTCACTTAAATCGGATAAGTGGTTCAAAAGTTATGAGGGAACAACGAGAAAAAAATTCGTACTTCAACGCCCTCTGTCTCGGAAACGATGCGTTTTAGGAACTAAGTTTGTATCACAAATGAACATTATTTTAACCTGTTCTATCGATTCTTGAAGTTATCAAGATTAAACCTGAATCACCCTGTATATGGAAACTACTAAACTTCAAAATTTAATATATGAACTAGATAAAGTTAATACTAGTTAATTACCTATTCCTCAACAACTTATACAACATGCTCAAATTATGGTCGCTAAGACACATCAAAAGAAAAAATTTTTGTTATCACATGTTAATGAACTGGAAAATAAAGTTACCTATTGGACTTAAGGATCTTATATACTTTATATATCTCAACAGATTATTAATAACTGTAACGTAATTTTGGAATTTTTGGACGAACTAGAAAATGCAATTACTTTTGCTTCATTGAATGTCCTACATAATTCTCCTTTAAGTTTAGAAAATTTACAAAATATCCTTCACGAACTGAATAAGATATATCCTGAAAATAAATTAATGAAATTAAAAAAATTACAATTACAACTATTTGGAGTTAAAGTCATTTTTGAAAACAAAAATGTAATATTTGCAATATATGTTCCAATATTACAATCTGAATCCTTTACCAGTTATCACCTCTATCCAATTCAGTTAACAACCAAACTATTATACCTGCCAAACCTATCCTTATACTCTGTCTCAACGATCATCTAATGAGGGATGAAGTATGTCCACAAACTGAAGATCAATTCCTATGTCGAGGAGATCTTAGACCAAACCACTAATATTGCAACAAGTCCCATTAGACGAAATCCATGACGTCCAGATGAAAATGAATCATGTTCCTATTATTTCGATTGATGACGTCGATCCACATTCCACATAATCATCGTTTATGCCTGTGCCCTGATGATAATCTTCTGGAAACCCATCGTGAGACTTTCTTCCCGTTGTCCAATCTAGAAGAAGAATTTGAGATCCATACAACTCAATGAAACCGAACTATGTTCCATTCCGTCGGTTCCATTCTAAGGAGGAAGGTGTTATGTGAACACACTGTATATATATTTTCTTATCGCTTCCGTTTCGTTTCGTAATAATAACATTAAGTAATAAGACTATCAGAGTCAGCTTAGATAAGCACGTGTTAATTAAAACAAAGCTTCTTTATTCTTAATCTAATAAATATACCCGCAAATACTAGAATAGAACAATGTTGTACTGGGTTTTCTCATTAAACGTTTTGTGCTCCTAAAAAGTGTTTTTTTCAAATCATCGCGGGCTGAAAAATCTAACTAGCAAGTCAGTAGTGACCTGATAGACCAGGAAGTGGAAAGAAGCCTAAGACTTTTCAAAAACTGCAGCTTATGAACATTATTTATATTCCTACCAAGACAATATATCGATCCATGTGTGAGAGGTGATAAAACAGAGAACGATAGACAATATGGAGTAAAGCACGATATAGATACGGAAAAATTTAAAATTGGAGCGTCCGATTTAGAGATTGTGGGAAAATACAGTAAAGTAAATGGGATACCCTATAACCTGCGGGCTACAAACAATCTGATTTGGATAATTGTATGGATATTTTAAATTGGTCCAATGCTTATCGAAGGCACTTTAACTCTGGAGAACAAATACAAGGATCTCAAAGTGATAAATATTGTTACGGAAGCCCACCTACCTTGTTAGTTTGTTAATTATGTTCCTGTTTTGCGTTAGAATTGATAATTTTTGTAATACCTTTATTTTGACGTTTTCTAGAATAACCCAGGCTATATTCTATATGATTCTCGACACGTTCTAGATGTTGCTGAAACTTCGAGAATCCGAAAAACATATATATATATATATATATATATATATATATATATATATATATATATATATAAGCGGTTCGGTTTCGCCGCTACAGAAACGTCAAATTAAAGCTTTGACAGTTGTGAAATTGGTTTGAAGAATATTTCTTGTGTAATCAAGAGTGACAATAAAGTTTGTTTGTCTACGTGACGTGTTTACACGCTAACCCAATTTAGAGGTTACAATATAGAATTATAATCAAAGACTAAGAAGGGAATATTAAAGACTACTTCCAAAACCATTCGCCAAGCCTCCTCCTCCCACTAGACCCTTGTACAGAATACAATCGTTGAAACATTATACGCAGGGTGGACTGTTGGAATTAAATAAAAAAAAATCAATTACATTTATTTTGATGATCCCAATGAGTTAATTGATAGATTACGCTTATTGGTCGCTTCACAATTGGCAGGAAATAATTCTCATACCAATGAAATGCAGTCGATTTTCCAACAGTTAAGGGAACTGAAAATTATAAAGTAAAATTTCTTAAAAATCAAACTTCATTCAGTCTCAAACTGTTGTTTGGGAAATATGCCCATTGACAAATTCGGCTGACATATTTTACAAACATATTGACATCTGTTCCATATTTTTTAATTAATTCTTCCCCTCAATCACCTCCCATTTACATTTGCAAACGTTCGTTACATCATAGTAAATGTATAATAAAAATTACGGGTACTGTAACGACATCATCTTCGGATACATATGTTTTGGCAAATTCGAAAACAGAGTATATCTTCCCCATATCTGGAAAAATTGAACATGTAGATATAACACCAACTGATTGTGAAATGTTTCATAATTTTGGTATGGCCATAAAGTCGAGTGGTCTTATTGGGCGAAGTATAAATAAAGAATATGTATTAATTTTTAACGCAGAATCAGGGCACTATATGCACAAATTGTTTTGCAGTGTCCTGTAGCAAAAAATGCCTAGTATAAAAGAAGAAATAATAAAAGAAATACATAAACCTTATCCAAGGTGATCTCGTCGAAGTTATACCATATGCATATACCGGGTGTTCCTTCTAAGACTTTCAGTGCGAATATCTCAGAAACCATCATAGCCAGTACGACGAAATTTGGTATACAGACACTAGATGGCGCGTAGAATCTGATGATAACATCAATTCTTATACAGGGTGTTCCATTTTCCAAGAAATCGATTTAATTTTGTTTTTTTGCTTGTCAGCCCTGCTAAAACTTATGTTTAAATTGAAATATATTTAATTATGAACACATTCTGATAAATAAACATTCACAAATTTCAAAATTTAACATAAAAAAACGCTTCCAAAAAGTACCCAAATTTCATTGTTTTGTCATGTAAAATGTGTATAGCCTTGAGCCAGACTTACACAGAAGAAACTAACATCGGTGAACGTCAAAACTATGAACTGTCATTGAATTGTCAAATATTAATGGCATAAAGTATTTTATTTTACATAAATAACGCTAAATAATGGATTTGATGCAATTTACGTCCAATGGTGTTATTGAAACTTGTCGATAAAAATTTAGACTTGAGTTGAGGCTTTTGGAGCATTGGGGTTGCCGTGCCGGCGCAGTCTACCGCTACAGCGTCAATATTGTGTATTTAAATTGTTCCATATAATGTAATAAAACTTCAGTAAATTGTTTTTTTATGTTATTACAGTGTACAATAATAATTAGGTACACGTATTTTTTATGACAAAATAATTTACAAAATTGTGTAAGTACCTACCTAAAGAATATCCCTGTTTTCCAACTGCTGTAATAATTATTAATTACTTATTTAGCAACAAATAAATTAAAACAAAACGATTTCTAAAACTTTTAATTAATGTGAACGTATTTGTCGTTGAAAGTCAGATCTGAACCTACCCTAGCCCCACAAAAGGAAATATTACGAAAGCATAACCTAGAAATGATTGATAATTGTATCCACATATTTCAGCATTTTACTTATGTACTTATGTTTAAGAAGAACTCTACATCTGTAAAATAGTAAACAATGAACTACAATTTCTGTATTTCATTATACAAAACTAAAATAAAGCAACTGGTTTTTGCTAGGAAGAATCACCTGCAAATGTACAATACGCAGTAGGTAGGTACCTATCAAAATAGTCATTTAAACCTATATAATAATTTGTAATTATTGTTTTTATCTTTCAGTTATGTGTGCAGTGCCACAAATTACATTAAAACAGACACCAGAAAGAATAAGCGAAAAATATTACACATATATTTTCTTGGAAATAATTCTAAACATGGAATGATGGATAATATTATAAAGAAGTCTCTAACTCACATTCTTTGAAGAGTATTCTATAAGACATTAAATTCAGTTGTCTGTCGTAGGTTTTAAAATTTCTAAACGAATAAAATTAAGAAAAATAAACTAATTTCATAATTCTATGTACAGTATGAAAACATCTCGTTAGAATGTCTTTAAAATGTTGAAAGCTAACTGTTGTTACAATATACAAAACATAACGTAATAAGGTAGGTATTGAACGATGAAACAACCAAATTTGTTTCTAATCGTACATGCATGAACATTCCTCAGATTGAACATTGCTCTGTAAAAGAAATTAGAATACAGAACAAGTGTTTAATATAAAATCAGATGTAATAATGTAGATACTTAATGTAATTTTATTTTATTGTTAATAAATTAAAGTCTGTATTTGTTGTTTTTTATTCTACCCAAATTATTAAACAGAAATGTTTCATAAATAATATAATATTAATTAATACTTAAAGATGAAGGATCAAGTTATTCAATTTAGTTACTAATTAAAAAGTAAGCCACAATGTAGGTACGTATTACTTTTTAATTAAAATTATGCTGATTACAACTGAATCATAGCTAGGTGTAATAAAATATAAAAAATCAGATGTTTAGTCTTTTTTGAAAATTTTGTTCTTTTGTAAAATATGTACTCTCCAATGTGAGTTAGGGGACTTCTTTATATTATCCACCATTCCATGTATAAAATTAATTCTAACAAAATATCTGTGCGATATTTTTCGTTCATTCTGTTTGGTGTCCTATTTTACGAATTGTTTTGTTTCAATGTAATTTGTAGCACTACACACATACCTGAAAGATAAAAACAATAATTACAAATTACTGCCTAGCTTTAAATGACTATGCGATTCTTGATTAATTAACAATAAAATAAATTTACATTATTACATCTGATTTTATATTAAACACTTATTCTGTATTCTAATTCTTTTACAGAGCAACGTTCAATCTGAGGGATGGTCATGTATCTAAGATTAGAAACAAATCTTGCCATTTCATTGTTCGATACCTACCTTATTACGTTATGTTGCATATATTGTAACAACAGTTAGCTTTCAACATTTTTAAGATATTCTAACGAGATGTTTTCATACTGTACATAGAATTATGAAATTAGTTTATTTTTCTTAAATTTATTCGTTTAGAAATTTTAAAACCCACGACAGACAACTGAATTTAATGTCTTATAGAATACTCTTCAAAGAATGTGAGTTAGAGACTTCTTTGTAATATTATCCATCATTTCATGTTAAGAATTATTTCCAAGAAAATATCTGTGTAATATTTTTCGCTTATTCTTTCTGGTGTCTGTTTTAATGTAATTTGTGGCACTGCACACACATAACTGAAAGATAAAAACAATAATTACAAATTATTATCTAGCTTTAAATGACTATTTGATAGGTACCTACCTACTGCGTATAGTACATTTGCAGGTGATTCGTCCTAGCAAAAACCTGTTGCTTTATTTTAGTTCTGTATCAGGAAATACAGAAATTGTAGTTCATTGTTTACTATTTTACAAATGTAGAGTTCTTCTTAAACATAAGTACATAAGTAAAGTGCTGAAATATGTGGATACAAGAATCAATCATTTCTAGGTTATGCTTTCGTAATATTTCCTTTTGTGGGGCTAGGATAGGTTCAGATCTGACTTTCAACGACAAATACGTTCACATTAATTAAAAGTTTTAGAAATCGTTTTATTTGAATTTATTTGTTGCTAAATAAGTAATCAATAACTATTACAGCAGTTGGAAAACAGGGATATTCTTTAGGTAGGTACTTACACAATTTTGTAAATTATTTTGTTATAAAAAATACATGTACCTAATCATTATTGTACACTGTAATAACATAAAAAAACAATTTACTGAAGTTTTATTACATTATATGGAATAATTTAAATACACAATATTGATGCCGTAACTTTAGCTGTAGCGGTAGACTGCGCCGGCAGGGCAACCCCAATGCTCCAAAAGCCTCAACTCAAGTCTAAATTTTTATCGACAAGTCTCAATAACACCATTGGGCATACGTAAATTGCATCAAATCCATTATTTAGCGTTATTTATGTAAAATAAAATACTTTATGCCATTAATATTTGACAATTCAATGACAGTTCATAGTTTTGACGTTCACCGATGTTAGTTTTTTTATGTTAAATTTTGAAATTTGTGAATGTTTATTTATCAGAATGTGTTCATAATTAAGTATATTTCAATTTAAACATAAGTTTTAGCAGGGCTAACAACAAAAAAATCAAAATTAAATCGATTTCTTGGAAAATAGAACACCCTGTATAAGAATCGATGTTATCATCAGATTCTACGCGCCATCTAGTGTCTGTATACCAAATTTCGTCGCACTGGCTATGATGGTTTCTGAAATATTCGCACTGAAAGTCTTAGAGGGAACACCCGGTATAAGTGAACAAAGGGTATCGATACTTACTTGTAGTTATAAACGTATTTAGCAACTTTGAATAGGTAGAACCAGTTAAACGAAAAATTGCCAAAGAAGTGACAAATAGCATGCGTAAAATTAGTGAAAATTAAACCTATTAAACCTTGTAATTGTCAAACGGACATGGGAAAAGAATTTTATAACAAATAGTTTCGAGAACTGATGCAAAAATTTAACATAGTAGAAAGTAAAAAAATTAATGTGGAAACGATTTAGTTTGCAAGGAAACTATAAATGGCTGCCCATTTTACAAGATAACGTAAAGCAGTACAACAATACTCCACATAGAACTCATGTACCAAGTCAAGTCAACAGCAGAAACGCTAAGCAAATTCTAAATACAGTATTTAGTCACTTAAAAACAGTTGATCCGAGACCACCAAAGTTTTAAAAAGGGACCTATGTAAGGATTAGAAAACATCGAGTTTTGCTAAAGGTTATACACCTAATTTTTCAAATGAGGTTTTATTAATAAAAAAAGTTCAGTCCACTAATCCGACTACGTATTTACTACAAGACCAAAACAAAGAAGTTATTTAAGGCGCATTTTACACCGAAGAACTACAAAAAGTATCCAGATGTTTATCTCGTCGAAAAAGTGTTGCGCAAACGTGGAAACAAGGTTTTCGTCAAGTGGGTTGGTATGGACAAAACCCACAACTCCAGGATTAATAAAAATGAGGTTATTGTGTAAAGTTTAAAATAAAAAGAAATATTAAATCAAATTGTTTTATTTCATAAATCTTTCCTAATATATTTTACATATATGTTCTTTATTTAAAATAACATCTATTACCAACACACACAGCTTATATATTTTATCTTTTCCAAACGTTACTTTCTTTCCTGACATTCTTGTTTAAATTCCTCAGGATGGAGGTACAAAAATTCAATTACCATGGATATATCCTCGCTGTTTGGATTTTTCTTGAATGTAATTAAATTTACTGCATTGTTCAACACATCATCTGACATTCTGAAGTCCCTTTTGCAGAACTTTGAAATGCTGAGTCTTCAACATTTGGATTCTATAATTTATTAGCGGTAGTAGATACCATAAGGTACATACGGTATCATAGGTCAGATACACGCTTGAATTATCTTTGGTTATTTTAACCACAGTAGCATATGATAGACATTTATACTCCAGTGTGAATTTTCCTGGAACCGGTGCTACACCCTCATTGATATACAGATAATTGCATATGCTTCCTTGATACGTTAGAAAATGTTCCTAACTCTTTTTCGTCGAATTTAACACTGTCACTTTGTCTCCACAAATTTTAATACACAGTATAAATCCATATGTATAAGACAGTCCCACAGATACGAATTTACTCTTAATTATTTAAACAAAATCTTCGTTCCCCTAATGTCACTAGAGGTTCTTTTTTAAACAGGTTATTATTGCACAAATTGTAGTCGATCTGATTCATGGCTACTGATCATCTTACTAGAGCAGATGCGGTATATAAAGTCCCCCTCTAATAACCGGTTTTAGTTGCAGATCCGTCAGGGTCAGATAAAACAGTCACTAGAGGTCAATGTCCGGGGTCAATAACCTGAAACGCATCAGAGAAAAAATATTTTTTTGAGGTCAATAACCGGTCACTAGAGGTCAATGCCCGGGATCAATGACCTGAAACGCTACAGAGAAAAAATGTTCCTTTGAGGTCAAGGACCGGTCACTCCGGGTCAATGTCCGGAGTCAATTACCGTTATTGATCTAGATCCTTTTAGCGCTCTCATTACCTTACTAGTCTGCTCGTTCTCATTTCTCAGCTTGTGGAGCTCATCTTCATTGCTGAGCAGAATTCGCACAGCGTCTGATAGCGAGCTATTACACCGACTTTCATCAGTAATTACTCCACTACTTTCACTGGGGACCGACGTTGGCGATCTGGACCGCATTTTGTCGTCCTTCTCGACGTTATATCCTGAAACAGCCTCTGCCTAGGCTGAGTTAATTCAAACTGTACGAATTCTTTATTAGCCTTAAAAAAGATTAGAGTTTGTCTTAAACAAAACAAATGTTTTGTGCGGCGTCCACTTCACACTGCTCACTCACTTGCTTGCACTACTTTCCACGAACTCACTTAGTCTGCAGGTGTACTGCACCACGTCGCTGCTTGAGGAATACTTGTGCTGATCGCGCGCGCGCTAATATTCAGCCTGCCTCTGCGAGCCACGTAGTCGACGTGCGGCGTTCAAGTCAGCGTCCTATCTAGGGTCACCTCTAGATATTTCGCTGTGGTCACCCACTGGATGTCTTCTCCGTTGAACTGCAAGTGACCTGTATCTACGCGAAAACAACATACCTGTACTTTTCTCAGGATTGATGGCTACTTTCCATCGGTTGCACCAGGTCTCCAGTCGGCTGACTGTCGAAGCCCTGGGCGACGTCCAAGAAGACTACCCCTGTCGATTCTCTGGCGTTGAAGCCTGCAGAAACAAGTTTTACTAACCTGAGAATCTGCTGCTCCGTCGAGTGGCCGCAGCCGTACGGAAACTGTTCGTCCGGAGGAACGAACCGTGGTCCCATGCAGTTGGATCAGGATTAACCTCTCAGCTACTTTACTGATCATGGGCAGAAGATCACGTCGGCTTGCTTCAATCTAGTCGGAAAACTTCATAATTTCAGGATGGCATTGCACATGTTGAGCAGAGCCATAACTCCCTCGTGGGGAGTTTTCTGATAATCCTGTTCCCTATCACGTCGCAACCGGGCGCTTTGCGGGGGTTCAAGCGACTCAGAATTTCCTTCACTTCCTCCGAAGTCACAGGTCTGCTGTCATCGACATCGTGTAGGTGTCCTAGGTGCCGCGATCGGCATTTCACCGCGTCGATGTGCTCTTCGTCCTCGTCGACGGGAAGGTTTTCTCTAAGGCTGTCGGCAAATGCCTTGACTTTTTCATACTTTGTATAGACGGTCCCATACTCTCCGTGAATGGGAGAGATTTGACATCAGGGTGCTCTCAGCGCCTTCTGCATCTTCCAGAGACAGCGATCTTCCGAGTTCAGTTACTAGGTGACGCTGTCATTGTTCTTGGTAGTCTTCATCGAGGGCGACCTTTACTCATCAATTAAGCTGGTTGGTGGGCTGCTTGTCTCTCAGATGAGCCTTTCTCGTGGTACGCCGCTTAATCACACGTCTCTCCCTAATTAGCTCCTGCAACATAAGAGATAACTCACCTGCATAGTTCGCTTGTCTCCTTTTCGTCCTCTCGGTGGTACTGGCTCCCAGGGCGGTGCGAATATCCGTCTCAAGGCTCACGACAGCCGCCTCGAGGTCCACTTTGTCCTAGATGACAGGAAAAGAGTTGGCAAATCCCCAATCGGTCTGCCTCCTGACGCCGGTTTCCTCGTCGCGATGTTCCTGCCCTAGTTCGAGCAGGATGGGCGAGTGGTTTGTGGATCCCTCGTAATACGTCGTCAGTTAGGTAGCCATCGGTGTTGCCCTGAGTAAGGCGATATTCAACACGTCTGGTCTGCCAATCTCTCCATGAAAGGTGGGTTCATCGGATCCGTACGTGAATACGTCGTCGTGGTTTTGCAGGTATCGCAGAAGGAGGTCGTTTTTCCTACTCCGAAATCCGTCCACATTCCAGGAGGCGACTCTCAGAGGAGCTGCCATCTACTCCTGTAACAGAGATGGCGTCTTGGTGAAGAAAGCCCTCATTGCAGACTACATTTCCTCTATCCTCGCTAGCGCGCTGACGAAATCGGAAGATGCATTCTGCGGGACTTGCGGTTGCTTATTTGCAGCCCCCCTGGTGGCGGCGGCGGGAACTTGCTTCGGCTTCGATGCGTCAGCATAGCTTCTCGTCGCGGTCGTCCTAGTGGGCTGCGTGTACTTAGCCTGGGCCTTGTTTGCGGCTGGTTCCTTCGTTGCCGTCTTCTTGGCGGTGACTTTCTTAGGAGCGCTAGGGCAGCCCTTATATATGACGGGGTCGGGTCCTCCATAATTTGCACACGTCGCAGGGATGTCTCGCGCGACTTGGTGCAATCCGCCGAGTGGTGTTCTCCTTTGCACTTGACCGCCGCCGTGCAGCGGCTTTGTGCGTGACCGAAGCGCTGGCAACGGTGGCACTGGGACGGTTCCGTCTTCGCCCTCTGGAGCTTGGTGCGAACGACCAGGTTGCAACACCTTGTAATTTTTAGGATGCCATATTGATCCTGAGGAACCTGTACCAGGACAAATGGCATCGTTGCCTTGATCCGGCGATTCTTCATAATGTAAACAGAGATGATATTATAGCCTTGTTCTGTGAGAACAAATTGGATATCAGCATCCGATATCCCGTCTGGCAGTCCTATGATAACCGCTCTCAACCTTTTCTTGTTGGGAAGGCAGTATGTGTGGTACTCTTTGCCCTCGTCAGCGAGCGTCCGCGTGAGGCGGTGGTAATTATCAGGCGTTTGCGGGTGGATGGCGATGCCCTCCCCCGTTAACTTGGCCTTGACGTAGTTTATTTTTTTATTTTAAGGCTTCTTTCCACAATCGTCCACTGTTTCTAATTCCATAGGATCACAGGCGGCACTTTATTTTAGGTACGGCCGCCGTCGCGGTTGCTATAGTCCGGATAGCCGCAGGGGGGGTAGTAGTTTCGTCGGTTTTGGCTATTTTTAATGGCTCCTCATCTGATGCTGAGGAGTCACCTGGCGACGTCGGTTTCTTCCTCTTGCCCTTTGTTACCGCTCCCTTGGTGGCGACGGGGGCGGTGGTAGCAGCTACCGGTGGGATGGCTGCTGGTAGCCTACTCAGCATCTCTTGTTGGAGATGCAGTATCTCCTGGTGGCGGGATTCTGCTGCTGCTTCCATCTGCTTAATTTTGTCCGCTTGTTCACGGAGTGACGAGACATATTCTCCACAAAGACACGGAGTTCCCTATTCTTTTTTTCTAGCCTGGCGTTCTCCGTGGCTAGTTCCTCTTCACTCAAGGGAGATCTGACATACGGAGTTAACTTGCTCTCCGCGGAGGATGCAGGGCTGCTAGGCCTACTGTTGCCTTCTTCGCTTCCATTCACGACGTCATTTTCCATGGGGATGGGCGACCGCTACATCTTAACGTCGTACTCTTCGACTTCACTATAAAATAAGTATTGGAGTCCTTTCCGCTTTTGCTGAAAAATCCTCGAACGGTTAATTCTAACGAATTATTTTTATTAGTTTTGAAAAAGACTTAATATATTTGTCTTCTAAAGGACAATTTTTTTGGGGCCTCCACTTCACAGAATTGTAGAGGTGCACTTCACTAGGGTCGCTGAACTTCACTTGCTATATACCTAAATAGTATACCTGCTCGTTCGGCTGCTCGGGGACTTTTTACCCCTCGCGCCAATATCCTTGGCAGGATAAAGGTCTGTTTACACACATCAGTGCCGTATCAGTTCCGTATCAGTATCAGTATCAGTGAAACATAAAAAATCGTTGCTTAGATTTTAAAATGCCGTGTTTATACACATCCGTCACAGTGCCGTATCAGTACTGTCAGTGCTACTTCAGTGTCCGTTCAGTGGCTTTTAAATACGTCGGCGACGATATTTTTGTAATTCTTCTGTCGACTGACCAGATTTTTTTACTGTTTCGAATGGATGAAAAGCTTATCAAGCTGGTACGAAATTTTGATCAATTGCATGATAAATATATTCAGATCACTTTATTTGAACGTTTACTAACTCCTTTTTACGGACTACGAACGGATATGTGTAAACTAGCATCAGTGATCGACCACAAATAACACTGATACTGAACTGACACTGAACTGATACGTCACTGATGTGTGTAAATGGACCTTAAATAACCTCGGATGTACGGGGTCGAGAGGGACTATCTTTATTTACCCACATCATTGCTGTAGGCCTGGACACCTCGTAGAGGTGGGTTCTTTTCTCCGATCAACCTCGACTGCAATTGCAGCCGATGCCGGCGGCTCGGGGAACCTCCTCCAGTCCTGGCAAACCCTGTCGGCGAGGGCTTATCCTCTGGCGCTCTACGGTCTTGTTTTCTTTCTTCGCTGACTCGCAAAGTAGAACTATTGTTCAAGTTTTAGATGTCTCTATTTAATATTCACTGTCCTCCGTAGATATCATTAATAATCAAATTGTCTATTTTCATACATAATTACCTTATTTCCCAGGAGTCATTCGAAATTGTTAGGCATCAGGTCAGCCTTTACAATATTTGAGTGAATTAAAACAAATTTACTGTATACAAAAGGATTATATTCCTTACCTGACTTTTGCCTTTTTTTCATTCCTCATTTTTACAATATTATTCATAATTTCTTATACAGTACAGGGCGTACTTCGACACGCTTGGTAGTACTGGTTACATAAGTTTTATAGATTATTCATCCTGTTATTAAAATAATTGAATCGGTAGAACCTGATTCTGAAATTTGCCCATCACTATAAAGATGTTAAACGATGTATACCTATATTAATTAAATATTTTATTGCATCAGAATTACATACAGTCTTATAAAATGGATGATAATGGATAAGATGGATGTTATGAAAATTGATTCTTCACTTACAACTATTAATGACAGAATTGCCCAGCTGACTTCTCCTGTTGAAAGAAAATTTACCGAACTTTCAACATTTTTTCAAAGCTCTCTTGAGGCAAAAATGTCTGAATTAAATACGGATATTCATGACCTAAAGCAAGATTTGTTGAAAACTAATGTCAACACCCAACTTCCTTCTGGTTCTAGTGTGTCTAAACTGTCTTATTCTGCTGTTGTTGAGAGTAAAGCTAGCGTGATTGTAAAGCCTAAAGCTAAGCAAAATGTGGGTGAGACGAAGAGTGATGTATTGAAATTCATTAACCCGGTTGCATCCAATATTAATGTTACCAATGTTAAAAGTGCTAGAGATGGTAGCATTATTGTCAGTTGTTCTACTTCCGATGATTGTGACAAGTTCAAGAATTTACCTGGGGATACATTATCCAATAAGTATGATGTCAAAGAAATTGCTGCCTTACACCCTCGGATCAAAATTTCCGAATGTTTCGATGACAATGCATTGACAAATTTTATCAAAAGCCAGAATAGTCATGTTTTTAATGTAAATTGTGTATTCAACTTATTAAATGTTGCTTCCTTAAGGAAAAATAAAAAATGTACCAAGCTTCTTATCAAGTCGATCGAATTACTTATGGTAGGATTATGGATGAAGGTAAGTTACTGGTTGGATATGATTATTGCACTGTATTCGATGCTATTGAGCTTGCGCCGATGCTTTAAATGCAGTGGATTTCACCATTTTGCTGATAAATGTAAGTCTAAAGAGTACGTATGTCCTCGCTGTGCTCAAAATCATCTGCTAAAAGATTGTAAATCAGAAGTTCTTTGTTGTGTCAATTGTTATAATTTAAGAAAAAGAAAGGACGCTAAATATTCCGGTATTGATATACATCATGCAGTGTGGGACAGTCAATGTGTAGCCTACAAACAAACCTTAGATACATTTAGATCCAACGTATTGAGAACGTAGTAGCAATTAATGTGACCAACCCAATTAAAAGGTCGTACTACTCAAAATCTTACATGTTATTACCAAAATGTACGTGGACTGCGTACCAAAACTGAACGTCTATTTATGTCATCGACCGCTGCTATTGAATACGACATTATTGCTTTTACTGAATCATGGTTAAATGACAGTTTTGTGGATTCGGAGCTTTTTGATGTTACTGTATATGATGTGTTTCGTTGTGATAGGCGATATGTTCGTACTAATACTAGTAGGGAAGGGGGTGTAATTCTAGCGGTTAATAAAACTCTAAAGCCAGTTATTGTTGATCTCAGCTCAATCTGTGATATGTTTCCTGAACTAGTCATTGTAGATATTTTGTGTGTAAAATTAAGCTTTTTAGGTAATGTTTAATATGTTTTACTCGTATACGTTCCTCCTAGTATAAGTGCTAACGTTTATGAAATGTTATTTGACGCCATCGAATCACTTTATTATATTTTTGTTTCTAATATTTTGATTATTGGTGACTTTAATATACCCAGCTTAATAACTAATAGTCACAGTCCTGTTGTGAATTCGCTGAATAACTTTTCAAAATGTTTTAATCTTCTTCAGCACAATCATATCTTAAATGTAAATAATAGAGTTTTAGATCTTGTTTATAGTAATTATGATGAATGTTTAGTATCTAAAGCTGATGATCTTCTTCTAAATGAAGATTTCCACCATCCTGCCCTAATAATTACTTCAAAATTCCCTATTAACGCTAATATGGTATTTCTTCTTCCCTCTAATGAGTCTAAATATAATTTTAATTTTAAAAAGTGTAATTTTAATTTGTTGTACCATGAAATAACTAATGTTGACTGGGCACCACTTTCTAACTTGGGAAACATAAATTATCGATGAGTTTTGCAGCATATTAAATACATTGCTTGTGCAGCATGTACCTGAAAAGCGGAATGCTTGTGGCCATTTTCCGGTTTGGTTTAACGGTAACATCATTAAGAAACTGAGATTGAAAAACAGACTTTGGTGCAATTACAAACTGTCTTGTATTGTGGATGATTATAATAAATTCAAGGAATTAAGATCTGAACTCAAATCCTTGATTAATTTGGCCTATAAAGACTATTTGGTATCAATTGAAGAAGACTTATCAACTCCAAAGCAAATACTACGTCTATTCCCTCATACATAAGTTACAATGACGTAACATTAAATGAACCCTCGGATATCGTTGACGCATTCGCTGACTATTTTTCGAAAGCTTTTTCTAATAGTTCTACTCCTTCGTCCAACAATGATACCATTGTAAATCATGACTTACTGTATATTCCTGAAATATCGGAAGATGATATAATATATGCTATTAAGAAAATTAAAGGCAATTTTACAATGGGACCAGACTTAATACCAGCTTTCTTAGTAAAAGATTGTGCAATAGTTTTTGCCAAACCTTTAAAAATTATATTTAATGCCATACTTAAATCTAGTGTCTTGGAAACTTTCTAGGATTTGTTCTGTTTATAAAAAGGCCCCAAAAATAATGTAACTAATTACAGGCCTATTGCAATTATAAGCAATTTTTCAAAAATTTTTGAAATAGTTATCCACAATCACCTTTACTCTCATGTCGAGAAATATATCTCCCAACATCAACACGGATTTGTAAAAGGACGTTCTACAACAACAAACCTAGTCTACAAAGTACAATATATTTCCGAGGTATTAGATAGGGGCAGTCAGGTAGACGTAATATACACCGATTTTTCTAAGACGATTGATCGTCTTAACCATGATCTATTGATTGATAAACTGCATTCTGCGGGTATATCGGGTGCTCTATTAACCTTGTTTCGCTCATACCTTACAAACCGTTTCCAATATGTTCATTATCGTGGCTTTCAGTCAAATACATTTTCTCAATTTTCAGGTGTTCCTCAGGGATCTATTTTGGGGCCCTTATTCTTCATTATATTTATTAATGACTTAACTCAATTATTAAATATAATTTTTTTATTGTATGCGGATGACCTTAAATTATTTGTTGAGATAAAGTCACTATCTGATTGTTATAGATTACAAGATAACTTAACAAAAGTACACCGTTGGTGTGAAGATAACTATTTACCATTAAATATCAGTAAATGCAATATTATGTCGTATAGCCGCCGGAGACTGATTCAAGATTTTGATTATCTTTTGGATGATACTATTTTAAATAGAGTGTCGCAGTTCAAGGACCTTGGTGTAACATTTTGCGATAATCTGTCTTTTGACATGCATATTCATTTAATAACTGAATCTGTATTTAAAAGCCTGTTTTATTTTGCGTATTTCTAAGGCTTTTCGCAACACGGTGACATTGAAAACACTGTTTAATTGTTTTGTTCGCTGCAAACTTGAATATGCCTCTATTGTTTGGTGTCCGATTTATAACACCCATATAAACCTATTGGAAAAAGTACAGCGTAGATATTTAAAGACACTGCATTTTATCAAATTTGATGTTTATCCGGTTCGTGGCATTCCAGAAGATATTTTGTTATCAACATTTGACTTAATTAGATTGCAGCGAAGGCGTATTATGTACTCTAATGTTTCTACACAAAATTGTTAATAATTTTCTAAATGCCCCTTCTTTGGTATCTAGAATTTTTTATCGAGTTCCTAGATTAAATTCTAGATCTAGTTCTGTTTTGCAGTTGCCAACTGCTCGTACTAATATACTTACGGCATCCCCTCTTCATCAAATGATTACTAACTACCAATTGTATGAAGATCGACTTGATATATTTTTTCACTCAATTAATTTTATTAAATCTCTATTTGTTTAGCTGTTTTTTGTTTAAAAAGACATTTTTGTGATTTTATTGCTTGTTTTTTTTATTATTGCTTATGTTATATTTTTACTAATTATTTTTTGTTCGTTATTTGATATTTTGTTTTTATTCGAGTTATTTCTGTCATTGTTTATTTTGTATTTTGAATTGTTGTTTTCCTTGTCGTGTAACTGGGAATCGTCCCGTTGGACACTGTATTTAAATAAATAAATAAATAAATAAAATAATTTGCTCCGTTTTAAGAATGGTGTTTTTATTTTGTTCATTACATATCAAGAACTCTCTTTTATTACTTTACATTATCCTGTATTTGAGATTTCTTGCAGCTTATACTATAATAAATGGATATTATTTATGAATATTTTTGATAAATAGTTACCCTTTCAGTCGTTTTTAGGCTTTCACAGCCGGTGGTATTATTTGATATACAGGGTATCCGGAATATGAATGCCTTAATTTTGCCATATGTTAAGTTGTACTACTCAAAACAATTTTTTTTCTCTAACTAACGGTAACAGAATTATGACAGCAAACAGGTTTGGATATGTGACAACGTCGTTCACATACTATATCTTATGATTGTTATGTATTTATACATAATAATTACATCTAAACATAAGTACTTACTGTGAATGGTTGCCTTAGAGCTCTCTTTCCTAGAGCACAATACAAGTGTTTAAAATGACTTCTGTTTCTTGTAAGATACGTTTACCGTACAAACGTCTTGTAGTCAGAGAGGTTTGCCTAGGTTCGTCGTAAATTAACATGCCATGCAGCTGGTTATGGTTGCTATAAATTGTTCTATTTTTGTTTATGTACACTCACAAACAGATTTAACCCCTGTGATGACGCACGTCCAGTCACGGTCCCAAATTGCCTCAGTCATGGCAAAGCTTTTGCGGAGTCACCACTGAAGATGCCGACAAAGAAGAACGGCGAAACGTTTGGAAACATGAATGCGACTAGTTACATAGGCGGCTACAGGACATCTCGGAAGATTACCATCATCCGAGGAACGTCTCCGACCGTACCAGCCTTAATACCAACAACAAGAGTCGAAATCAATATATGAGCTGGCCCAGAGATACCGATAACGGGCCTGTCCCCACAGAGCTTAGTCTGAGAATAATCAGGGCAGGTCAAAGAATCCCAACTAAAGCTTGGGATATGTACTTTAAATCTGTTACTGGCAGCGACCAGTTATCGAGGTCACGGCATAACAACCCGGAAAATCACTATATATCAAATAGTTACCCTTTCATATATTCCGTTCGCTTAATATCTCAATATAATTTATATTAATAAAATAAATATGAATAAATATAAATTTAGAGTTAGATTATTACATTTCATATATTCAACATTTCAGCGCGTGAATACTGTCGGGAAATCTAAAGATTCTGGATATAATTGACTCTTTGAAAATGCTTAACTGCACATTACTGGGACTAATGTATAGATACCCTTATGAAGTATTGAAATTTATATAATGGTTTTCTTTTATAACTTTTCGATACGGAGTAGGAAAAATAAACAATATTCTTAATAAAACTATGTTACGTTAGTATTTTAGCACATTTACAAAATGTCCATGGCGTGGCGATGTAAGTCATTAAATTATTTTTTTATTAAGTGTATGGTTACTAATATGGTTTTTATATTTTTCAGTTGAATAATTGTGGACCAGGTGGTAGACTATCTGCCACCTAGAATAAACGTAAGTTCAAAATGTTATTCGAATTCAAATACTATTAAATTTATTATTTTAGGAGTTTATGATTATACACACAGAGGACAACATTTCTTTGAAATATTGCCACCACACTCTCTAAATTCTGTAGAATGTGGTTTGTGGTGGATGATCCGCCAGGGTATGTGCCCTAGATCACTCTTTGGGTGGGTGAGTAAAATATATATTTTGAAATTTACTATATTTATTTGTTTTTATTTTTATATTCCTTCATGGAACGCTGAATCATTAATACAGCAATTTGTTAAACATTCTACTACTGCATATATATAAAAACTGCATAAAAATTATATACAGGGTGTCCGGAATATAAGTGTCTTAATTCTGACACATGATTAGTTGTAGGTCGCTATCATGTTTAAATTCACTGACAGGTTAATCACTTTTGACATTGTCGATATTTAATTTTAAATAACTTTAATTTATTGGTATAATAATTTTTATAGTTAGATATTTGACTCAACTTAAAGGAACCCACCTAAAGAAGCAATCCTAAAAATGCAGAAATAGGTCAGATCTCATCTAATGTGGTTGAATTTTTAAGTTCCCACATTTTCACAAGTGAACTTAGACAATTATAGAATGTTCTCATTAAACCAGGTTAGTAAATTTAGCTAGATTAATTTTTTTACATAATTATTGAATAGAGCTTTGTCTGTGGAATTGTTCATTAGCATACCTAGATGTTTGGTATCAGAGAGCATACATATGACTTCATTGACAGGAACTGTAGGAGATTTGATATATATTAGCTTAAAATACCTTTCTAATACAGTAAAAAATGCGACAACGTCGCTCACATACCATCTTCGGATTGTTATGTTTTATACATAATTACAAATAGGTACACCTAAACATGTATTTACTGTGAATAGTTTTCTTAGAGCTCTTTTCATACACAGGATAATAGTTACAAGTGTTTAAAATTACTTCTGTTTCTTGCAAGCAGCGTTTACCGTACAAACGTCTCGTAGCCAGACAGTTTTGCCTAGATTTGCCGCAAATTAACATGCGATGGTTATGGATAGTGTAATTGTTCAATTTTTGTTTATGTACACTCGCAAACAGAGAAAAACTAGATAAAAATGAATCGCACTAGCTGTATGCACCATTATGACTAATATTACTTTATTACGTTACAGGCGCTTTTACTTAACCTAAAATAGTTTTGCATATTATTGCAGTTGTATTTTTATTTTTGAAATGTATTTGTGGACAAACTATTCGTTTTAGACATTTTTTTCATAATAGTTTCTTATTGCTTTTAGTCAGATATATAAGTTCTTAAAATTACGGCACTCATATTCCGGACATTCTGTATAGTCACCCCTTAACTCGAGAGGTATTGTGAGACGAGGACTAAAGAAAAAAAACAAATTCCTCGGGATAGGGTAGAGGAGACAACGAAGCGACATTCGACTGCAGACAGCCTGATTAACTGGAAGTATCGACTTATATAAACACCTTGTATCTCAATATTAAAAATTGTAATTTAATTTAATAGATTTTATAATTTCCTTGAAGTGTATTTCTAATATATATATATATTTTATTTTCGATATTTGTAAATATTTGGATTTCTTAAGAAGTTATTTACAAATATCGAAAATAAAATTTTAATTTTAACACTCTGTATCCCCGTTAATATTTAGTTTTCGAAAAATTGTTATAGGACTTCGTGACCCTAATTTCTTGTAAGGAATCACCTCCTGAAGTCTTGACGCATAATTTCCGGACACTCTGTATATATATATATATATATATATATATATATATATATATATATATATATATATATATATATATATATATATATATATATATAATTATTATAATAAACATTGTTATATTTTCGAGACAGTAAACAGCAGTATATTTTTAAGTTAAATTCTACATTATAACCAAGATCTAGTAATTCCTGGACTGTACAATTCAAATAATAGGTATATAAAAATTAATTTAAAATGTAATTCTATTTTTATATCATTTTAGTGATTATTATTTTCGATTGCTAGGTGGCCCTAGATAGCCAACATACTTGACAGAATCCTGTAGATTTTTTTTTTTTACATCTTCAATCCAGGTAACCATCTGATTATTTCCGGATTCATATTTTTTACATATTCTAATATTTGAGTAAGATTATTACTCTACCTGACAAGCTTACAAGCTATACAAAACGTCATAAATCAATGGAAAAGTTCGAAGTTTTACTTTATTACAGAATTTGACTGGTTGGTTCAGTTTACAACACTTTTTGCACTCGTGCTTTACCACAGTTTTTTTCACTCGTGTGTTGTAATGCGAAAAAATTTATTTATTTGTTAATATACGGTTAGTTTTAAAGCAAAAAAGTGAGAGAGGTAAAAGTTTAAAAATAAACCACGCTACATGTTTTTGAATACTCAGTTTTTCTCAAACAAACAGTGACTTAGAAGCAGGGCTCGGAATGGACCGGAACGCTGTTCCGGTTCGTAAAATATTTATTTTATTTGTTCCGGTTCGTGAAAAATTACCGGAACACTGTTCCGGTCCATAAAATATTTGTTTTAAATATGAAATTTGAAATAATACATTATTATGTATTACTCTGAAATGTGTAGAAATTCATAAAAATTGCTTATTTTAGCAACATCGTTTTTCTTTTCTGGCTCAGAAGTCGCGATCGCGGCTCTGGTCAGTATACTAGAACTTTTGAGCGTACTGTTTTGCTGAAACAAGCGAAATGTCACTATATACCTATATCCATATTCTATATCCTATAAAACAATACTATGATCTTCACAAGACCATTGGTTCCGATCGTTTTTTTACAAACCAGGAATGTCAAGATTATAAATCAGCGTTGTGGCCACAATACTATTGGAGGTTTTCCCAAAAAAATTGTGGCTGTTTTAAAATTAGAAAATGCTCCCGGGTTTATGGGGCATTGTTTTCGACGTACTTCAGCTACAGTGTTAGCAAATACAGGTGGAGACATCATACAGTTAAAACAATTAGGAAATACAGAAAATCCGGGAACGTCGGCCTCTTTGTCAACTTCCGAAACCCAATACAATGTTAAGCAACAACATGGGCTTACATTAACGGTTCACAGTAATGAGATTTCAAATCTTACAATTAATATTTACAATAATTCAAATTAGTTTTGGTTCTTAATATTTTTCTTTATGTTATAATTTAATAAAATAAATACCAGTTGTTTATATTAACTTATTTCCATCCTTATATCCATTTTTTTTCTTTAACCTACATCTATGTATGTTCATAATCAAATATATTATATTTTATACTTTTATTTCTTTTGTTTCTCTAAATACAATAGAAACACAATAATATGAAAATTTTGTTTATTATACATAATACATATATACAAACATTTATTGGTTCGGAATTATAAAATAACCAAATAATTGAGTAATATTTCTACTTTTTATAAAATCTGAATTCAAATCTTTCTAGCAAACATCAGTTTTTCGATAATATTGCAAGTGCAGCTAAAAATTTCAAGATTAATTTAAAATTGTTTGACCTTGAAAATTTAAAAATTTTCGCCTGAGCGGCTATTTTTTTTTCTTTACTGCCCACCCAGTCAAAAATTGGTAAACTGCAACTGGTTCCGGGTCGTAATCAAGTCCATTTCGAGCACTGCTTAGAAGACGCTTATTTCAATCCCTTCCAAGGGCCAGACATTTTCGAAAAATTGTTGAGACGTTGCACGTGCACACTTTCGCGACAAATTTTTGATATCTGATAATGAAATTACGGTCTAATTAAATGAAAACATTTTGTGAAAATTAAGTCTTTATCCTTACATAAACTATCCCTTCTGAACGAATGCGGCTGTTTAAGGGCCGATTCAATAATCCAAGGATATAGCAGGTAATAAGTTATATGTTTGAGTCTTGGCGCGAGGAGCTGAAATATGCTTAGAAATGAGCAACATCCACTGTAAATTTGTTAAAAATAATTTTATGAATTGCTAAATGTTTTCTGAATTGTAATAATTTCCTCTTAATTTAAACGAAACTCTCTGTTTTACAAATCTTAATGAATAGTAGGTATTTATTCTAGTATTTAATAAAGAGTACCATATTCACTTAAAAAATGTGAATGTTAAGCCCTTTTCTTTGCATAAATTATCCTTTCTGAATAGATGTTTAAGGAACCAATCAACA
This sequence comes from Monochamus alternatus, assembly GCA_037114965.1. Lineage (NCBI taxonomy): Eukaryota > Metazoa > Arthropoda > Insecta > Coleoptera > Cerambycidae > Monochamus > Monochamus alternatus. The sequence goes on along the minus strand of CM073428.1, from coordinate 42,983,551 downwards.
ATCAACAATCTACAATCCAAGAATATAGGTGGCAGGTATAAAGTTATATTAGAATATTTCTAGCAAACTACGTTCTTCAGTTCTACAGTGGCTTTATGTTACAATTTTATGACGACGTCCAAAAGTTATTAAAAAACAGTGTTTTCTAAAAATCGACTTTAATTTAAAAGTTATTATGCAATTTGACAGACCAAACTGTATAATACTGAGGAATATGTTGAGTTATAATTTTACGTATATCTATTTCATCTCTTGCAGAAATTTTGCACCTTTTTTTAGTAAAAATTTAAATAATAGTGATTTTCCAATTTATGAGATACAAGGTGAAATTTTAAAACCTGTTTTTAAAAGATTTTGTATCTCAGACAATAGCTGCAATATCGGAATGGTGAAAATTGTTTCTGATAAAAAATTTTACGTAGAGTTTATTGGCGTACTTGTAATTTGTCAACAGGGTGTCTCCCAAACATACAAATGGAACTCCCTGTATATTTGTATGCCATGCAATTGCATTATTTTTTCTCTTCATAATGATATATAATAATTGTTGCTATTTTATATTTTGGAAATTGTCACAAAATGTTAAATTGATAAAACTGATGAGTTATACAAAACTGGTTCATGAGCTATACGTTAGTGATTTAAAGAAAAATATATGCAAAATAAACAGTTCAAACAATTAAGTTAAATAATAAATAGTCAATATTTTTATGCTATATATAGCGGATCTTTAGCACTATAATTAACAATACTAATATACTAATAATAATACGACATTCCAAAATATAAAGCAGCAACTATTATTATTATGAAGGAAAAAATTAATGCAACTGAATGACATAAAAATACATAGGGTGATTTATTAAAAAATGTATGTTTAGGTCATATTTTAAATGAGTCACGCTGTACAGAAATTACAAGTACGCCACTGAATACTACGTAAAAATTCCATCAGAATTTTCACCATTAAGATATCTCAGCTATTCTCTAAGAAAAAACGAATCCGTTAAAAGCAGTTTTTTAAATTTCGCCCTGTATCTCAAAAACAAAAAAGAGGTCTATGAAAGTTTTGATTACATCATCTTAGGTTTCTCGAAAAAGTAGTTCAATGTTGCGAAAATGCTTCTTTCTATCTCATGTAGTTTCCAAGATACCCTATAATTACAACGAAATTGGGGTACACTGTAGATGTCTGCCTCATTATTGTTTATGCAGTGTATTAAACAAAAAGCCATTATTTTTCCTTTGTCAAATGGCTATAATTTATTAATAGAATAACGCTAAAAATGTTACTCAATCATGAAAAAAAAATACAAGCGTTTATAATGAGATTAAATAATTTTTATAGGTTTATAAATTTGATTGAACATGCAGCATTTTTTCCACAGTAGAGATAGGGGAAAAGTGCCATGAATGGGACAGGTGTTGAATGGAACGCTAGGCCTGTAGTTCAAATTGGCGCTATTTTTACTTCAATATCCTGATGTTAGATGGCGGAATATAGATCAGAAACGACCGCTTTGACTTGTTTTCATATCTATCCAATTCTCTGGTTATTACTCACATGTAAACATTTCGCCGATGAGAAACAACGTGTTGAAAAATTAAGTGTATGTGTTACAAATCGAGTTATTCATTTTACATCATTCCAGAAACATTTGTACAAGGTAAGACTGGTTTTCTTTTTCTATTACTGTAAAAAAGTATGTAGGAAGTTATCTATTATTTTTGGCGGCCATATTTATCTCGATCCTTCGTATGCCATGAATAATAATAATAATAATATCAGGCTTTGAATGGGACAGGGCAGATTTTTTCTACGACTTTTACTTCTTTTAAATAGTCGAAATTTATTATAAAAAATATTTTGGCTCCCGGCGAAACGAAAATACAGTCTTTTTAGATAGGTTAATATGAAGAACATTCACTTTTTCAATGTTTGAATGCATTCGAAAATGTAGCCCCTGGTTTTGAATGAGACAGTGAATTAAAGCTTTTTTGCAGATGAATCAACCAAATGCCAAAATAAGAGATCGAGTGCCAGCGAATAGAAAGGAGTGGGCTGTTAAATATTGTATTGCAAATAATATTTCGGTCCGTGATGGTGGTGAAATGTTTTCCATTTCAAATTCGGCGCTTCATCGTAATATGCAGGCAGCCAAACGACTGAATGACTTTCAGGATTTTAAACACGAGCCAAACATAGGCAATAGAAGGGTCTTCAGCATCGAAAACGAGCATCAATTGGTGGAATACTTACTGCATCGAAAATGTGCTACAGCTTAAGTTCCAAAGCTGCGTTGTCTGGTCTTAAGTATGCAAAAGAACTAAATCTAAACTATCCGCCGAAATAGGACGACGATCAATGCGCCAGTGAAGATTGGCTGAAAGGATTTAAAGCTCGTCATAAGCAACTTTTAAGTTTACGCAAACCGGAAAAAAAAAACAAGTTTAAGTAGAGCTACGTCATTTAACCCCACTAATATTAATACATTTTTAATTTAGAAAGAATCTTGTGCAAGCATCACTTTACCCCCGACAGGATATTCAACGCTGATGAGACAGGAGTCACAACAGTTACAGACGAATTTTAAAAACTTCATGTTAAAAGGTGCTCCTATTGGAAGTCTTGGCCTAGCGAATAAATCAGGATGGATGACCGAGTCAAATTTTCGTAAAAGTCTTGAGCATTTCGTGAAACATACAAAACCCTCTAAAGAAGCACCTGTTTTATTGATTATTGACAATCACGAATCACACATAAGTCTGGGAGTTGTTAATTTTGCTAAAGAAAATCACGTAATTCTGCTTACGTTTCCGTCTCATTGTAGCCATAGGCTACAACCTTAAGACGTAGCTGTCTACGGTCTTTTTAAAGCTCATGTAAAGGTCGCTCAAAATGAATGGATGTTGCCAAACCCTGGTCAAACATTAACCATTTATGAAGTTGCAGCAATTGTTAATAAAGCGTTTCTGAATTCTTTTACTCCTAAAAATATTGTTTTTGCATTTGCTTCTAGTGAAATATATCCACTTAATCGTAGTGTGTTCAGTCATGATGACTTTTTATGTTCATTTGTCACTGATCATGCAGATCCCACAAACATCATGCAAGCAGATAACGCAGTGGATCTTTCTACAAGTAGTTGGACCGAAATTAATATTCCCACAACATCCAAACAGGATGCAGTTGATCCTGTTACTACACTACAAGGAATAAGGCCATTTCCAAAAGCACCTGAAAGGAAAAAAGGTAAGAGAGGAAGAAAACGTGGATCAACGAAAATTCTTACGGACACACCTGAAATGACTAATTTACAAGAGAGGAAGTAGAAAAATTGGAAAAATAAGGCAAAAAGAAACAAGAAAAAGAAAAGAGGTGAAACGAGTATTCCAAGAAAGTAGCAGTGACCCAAGACTCTGACAATACCGACGAGTTTTATGAAGAATTATTAACAAACGCCAAGAAATTGAGATATTCGAAAATTTGGATACTTTTTCATTGCAAAACAATGATTTTGCACTTGCCGACTTTTATACGGAAAAAAATAAGATAGTCTATATTGGAAGTGTTTAAGAAAATCTTCAGAATGGTGAATTCAGAATTAAATTTTTAAGGCGCTTTGGGAACTCGGAAAAGTTTGTGCAACCCGACCAGGATGATATTTGTGAGGTGCACCGAACCCGAATTTTAAGAAAGCTTCCTCAACCATTATTTAACTCGGCAACAGCTAGAACTCAATCAACTCTCAGATTTTGTATTTCCTTTTCCCAATATTTTATTTTTTTGTTTATTAAGTTAGTAAGGTCTTCCTTACATTGTTTACAACTTTCTTACACCAAACTGTAACTTGTTTTTGATTATTTTAAGAATATACTTATTGCCATACTTATTTTATTTAATGTCCCATCCATAACCAGTACGTGTCCCGTTCAAAATTTATGGGTTTTGATTGGAACATTTGTTTTTATTTTTTTAATCCTTTCTATCCTATATTTTTATTTAAAATTGTAACTATTTACCAAAAATATATATCACTATGAAGATGTGTTTCAAATTAACGGACAGAGCCAAGTGTTTTATATGAAAATTAAAATAATATTAGAAAATCAGATTTATTTAAAGTTTTACTTTAAATTTATGTCACATTAAGGGCCAGTCCTACAATACAGGTATAAAGATCGGCATTTACTTTGTGCGCGACATCAGCGTTCACAACTTTCTAGGCTGTCAGGGCTGTCATGTAATTCTGATAAAATTTATATTAAATTTGTACGTGAATCGAAATTGAAGTCAGTCAGATAACATGCAATTATGTAGTGAAAACAAGATTTCACTGGAAAAGATGTAAGCAATTTAATATAGATTTTATGTAATGTTAAATTAATAAAATAAATATAAATGAATACAGCATTTTTTTATAAAGAATTAATGTTGATTATTCATAATAAACGTTTATTTTTAATAGTAAAAGATTTATTTGGCTTTACATGATCGGTTTTCTTATCATTCCCAACAGACCGTCAACGAATTTGGAAAATTACTGAAGGCAATAATGAACTCTCCCAAAAAATACATCACGGGCTATATCATCTTCTCAATGGTAGCGGTAATTATTGCTAAGTTAATCATTTCTATAGTATACTAGAAAATAGTAACGTAGTAGCAAAATTTCAGTGAGGATTTCCGGGGATTCAGCATGCACTGAGTTTTATACATCTGAGGTTTGAGAACAACGTAAATTAAGTATCTGCGTAACGGGGATGTTGCAAATAACTCAATACATTTATAAGAACGGTTGATATTTATTAACTAAGTAAGCGGCACAAAGGTTTAGTTCACACTGAAGTTAAGCTGGTTTTGGAATTCTATACATAAGGAAATAAGCGCAAATCTAAGCAGAAGATAACATGACTAAATTGGTAACTACAGGGTGTCCGGAATATGAGTGCCTTAATTTTGCCATCTGGTAAGTTGTACTAAACAAAACAAATTTTACTTAACAATTTTTTTTTCTCTGGCCCACGGTAACAGAATTATAACAGCAAACAGATGTTGAATATATGACAACGTCGCTCACATACTGTCTTAGGATTATTATGTATTTATACATAATAATTACAAATAGGTACACATAAACATAGGTACTTACTGTGAATGGTTTTCTTAGAGCTCTTTTCACGACACAGAATAATAGTTACAAGTGTTTAAAATGTATGTCTATTTCTTGTAAGAAACGTTTACCCATACAAACGTCTCGTAACCAGAGAGGTTTGCCTAGATTCGTTGCAAATGCCATGCAGCTGGCTATGGTTACTATAAATTGTTCCATTTTTGTTTATGTACACTCACAAACATCAAAGAAAAACTAGACGAAAATGAATTACACTAGCTGTACGCACCATTATGATTAATATTAGTTTCAGGTTTATCACCAGCAGTCTGACACTGCAATGTTGTCGAATTTTACAATACGTTACAGTTTTAACGAGTTTCTCAGAAACTTCAATTGTCGACTTCATTAATACTGATCAAAAAATCAAATTATGAACAAATTACGTAACAGGAGCTTCTACTTAACCTTAATTGTACCTTAGTTTGTAATTTTGTAACATAGTTTTGCATATTATTGCAGTTGTATTTTTATTTCTTAAATGAATTTGTAGGCAAACTATTCGTTTTAGACCTTTTTTTCATAAGAGTTTTTTTTATCGCTTTTAGTCAGATATACGAGCCTTTAAAATTACGGCCCTCATATTTCGGACACCCTGTCTGTTACAGCACGGAACTACACGACAAGCAAAGATATATTAAACTTATCAAATGTTTTTTGTTTAGTTACCTACTTCAATTTTGTTTTATACATTCTCGCATAATTTGGAATATATTTGTTTTTATGTTTTTATAAAATTTGTAATTATTTCGTCTATTTCTATGTTTTGTGGTGAACCTAATATTATTTCTAAGGGTGTTTTCTGAGTTACTGAATGTACGGAATTATTATATTCAATTGTCGCTAATTTAATTAGAGTTTCTTGATTTAAAGTAGGGTTATATAATTTCAGAGCTCTGATGGAGTCTAAAATTATCGAGTGGAAGCGCTCGACTGGACTATTAGAATTTGAATTACTAATGCTAGTGAAATGTAAAATTATTTTATGTAATTGGCAAAATTATCTAAATATTTTATTATTAAATTCACTGAGTTGATCACAGAGTATTTTAACTGGTTTTGTTATAGCATTTCTACTAGGTATAGGATAGGCTTATCCTAATTTTGAAAATGTGTCAAAAACAGTTGAAAAATTATTTTTGTCAAAGAATAATATAATGTCGAAAGGTTTAGTGAGCGTTTCCGTCTTTTGGATTGGTAGGTGTTTATCATATTTTGCACGATTACATGTTTCACAATTATTTATATAGGTAATTATGATTTCTTTCATATAGTATAGTAAGTTGCTGAATAATTAAACAGTGTCAATGCCTCAATATATTGGATTTATTTCATGTTGTTTCATTATTAATCTGATTTGAGATTCTAGTTTTTCTACGTCTTGAGTTTTTAGTGTGGAGATTCTAAATTTAATTGTATTATTAAAGAATTTTGATATTAAACGTTCGAAACATTGTCTAGCTTTTTTATCATAAAAATATGAACGGTTTATTTCATTTGGTTTTAGAAAGTTTCGATAAATTTTAGCTTTATTTTCGTCTGAAAGTTGAATATTAGATACTATAAAAATTGAATTTTTATCAAAAGGCCTGGTTAGTCTATGCCAATAAGGTTGAACAAGATTTGGATTTAGAGGAGAGAGTTCTGGAATGTGAAATACTGGAGGAGAAGTTGTTGAAAAATATCGTTAAGTAATTCTTCGTCTATAGGTGTGTTAGGTCTATCCACGTTTATTAACATAGAGAGAGTGTCGTCATCTAGAATAGGTAAGTCTAAGGCTTGAGAAGTAGAGGGTTGAATTTGATGAATATTAATGTCTGGAGGGAACTGGGAGAGTGCGTCTGCAACATTGTTTTCTTTTGTCTTAATATATTTTACTTCATATTCAAATTCTTCTAATTTTAGTCTCCAACGGGCTAATCTAGACTAAAGGTCTTTTAAGGAGAAGAGCCACTGAAGGGGTTTATGGTCTATGTCTATTATAAATTTTCTTCCATATAAATAAGGCATAAAATATTTTTTTTTAAACAATCGCTAATAACTCTTTTTCAATTGTTGAATAATTTATTTCTGGTGAGTTTAAAGTTCTACTGGCGTATAAAATTAGATGACCGTTTTGAGATAAGACAGCTGCGATCGCAAAGGTAGATGCGTCGGTGGTTAATACAAAAGTTTTTGAAAAATCTGGTAAAGCTAAAAGGGGTCGTTAGATAAAATATTTTTACATAAATTTACTGATTCCAAAAATTCAGGCGAGTGTTCAATTTTATTTCCTTTTTTTAAACATCGAGTGAGAGGTTTTGTTATTTTTGCAAGAAATGATTTTGTCACTAGGCGTTTTAGGATGCTTTTATTTTTTCTGGGTTTGGTTTTATTCCTGAAGGGGTAAAAATTCAATTTTTCTTGAAGGGAAGTACTAAAAATTACAATGTCGTCCATATAGACAAGACACATTTTATGTTGTAAATCTTTAAGAATATTGTCTATGACACTTTGAAAAGTGGCAGGTGCATTCTTTAGGCCAAAAGGAACTGGGAGAAATTCGTAATGACCATTGTTAGTGTTAAAAGCGGTTTTGATTCTACGGACACTTATATTTGATGGAAACCGTATACTAGGTCAAGGGTAGTGAAATATCGTGTCCTAGTTTGCATAATATGTCTGTAATATTTGAAATAGGATATCTGTCAGTAACTTTTTTTCGTTATATTTTCTGTAATCTACTACGAGTCTCCATTTTTCGTTTCCGGAAGCATCTAATTTTTTGGGTACAATCCATATTGGGCTGGCCAGGGCGAATCTGAAGGTCGAATAATGTTATTTTGTAACATAAGTCAACTTGTATCCTTATTTCTTGTTTATGAACTTCTGGATGTTTATATGCCTTTGTGTAAAAAGGAATTTCATCTTCAGTTTTTATTTGACGTTTAACTCGATTAGTAAAAGTCAAAGGATCGCCAGGAAAATAAATAATTTAATAATTTTTGCAAAGGGGTATTAAATGTTGTTTTTCTTTAGATAAATGTTCTGTTCTTAATAAACTTGGAATTTGTTCTTTTTTACATTTGTTTGTATTTAAAGAAATTTGGAAATTGTTTAATTCAAAATTTTTTATATTTTGAAAAGGAATAGATTTTTGAAAATAAAAAGTTTTTGTTTCACTAGAGGGATCCAAAAGTTCTACCGGGGCATATCCGTCTTCACTGGTTGTTATTGTCTCTCTAATTATTAAATCATTTAAATTTTGAAAAGGTATTAAAACATCGCCAAAATTTGCTTCTACAGGAATTGTTGTGAGGTTGTTTTTAAATATTCATTTGGGGCAAGAGTTACTCGTCCTATTATGTCTTAATGTAAATAAAGAAGGATATTGAAATTTTATCATATAAGTCTGTTGTTAGGTAAGTCAATTATCATATTAAATTTTTCCATGTCATGGTAGCCAATGAGTCCGTCGAAATGTTATGAAAATCATAAGATAATACTTCTAAATTTTGATTTGAATTAAATTCTGAAAATGCAGGTAGATGAGCTGTTTTTTTAATGGTACATTTTCCTAAAATAGTTTTTACTTGAGTCGAAAAATTAAAAATTTGATTTGGACAGATTTTTTCTATCATGTCAGGTGGTAACATATAATATGAAGCTCCTGTATCTATTAAAAGTTTTAAAGAGGGATAAGGATGTTGTGAAATTTTTATATATGTTAGTTGGGCAGCTAACTGAATATTATTTTCTACTACGTTTGGTTGTCTTGAGGAGGGGTTAAAGACAAGAAAGGTTTGGTTATTTTCAGTCGTAAAAATCTTGCTTACAATTTTGATTAAAATCTTCATTGTTATAGTCTGTTCATAATTTTGTTCGAAAGTTATGTTTCTATTCTGACATTCCTGGCTAGGGTTGAAATTTGGATCAAAATTTTGTTCTTTAATATTAAAATTTTCGTTAGTTCTTGAAAAATTTTGCCTATTTGGATTCTGTCTAAAATTTTGTTTTGCCTGAACTTTTGTTGATTGTTTCTAGTATTGTGAGTATGATTTACAAATGATAGAACCTCTGACATCGAAGTGGGATAATTTGGTTTATAATTGTGATAGGTTCCCGAAGCTTGTTGATTTCGGTTATGATTTTGATTGAAATTTTGATTAAAATTTGGTGGAAGTGGTGGTCCTAAAAAATTTTAATTTTGGAAATTCGGTTTAAAATTTTGATTAGATTGTGATTTCGTTGGGAAATTTTAGGTGCGACTGATGGCCATTGGGAATAAGATATAATTTTTTAAGTTGATCTTTGTACTGATTAAATTGTAGTTGTCGGTTTACAAAAGATATCGTGTCTTCTAGTGTACTTTTATCCTCTGTACGTATCATTGACTGTCTAGCGTAAATGTCTTAATAAACTTGTTTTTCAACAGCTGTAATGTTTAGTAACTTTTGAGATAAGATTGATCTAAGGTTTTGAATTCTTGCATTTTAATTTTTCGGATTATACCGCATGTGAATTAAATCTTGCTGAAGGTATGGAAAATCTCTATAATCTCCGAAATTTTTGCTGTAATAAATTATTAATTTGCGTCCAAGTTTGAATTTCTAAACGTTGATTTCAGCTTATCCTGTAATTTTCGATCTAATTCCCGCAAGTAAATATAGCATACGGTCGGGTCTTTCAGGGACATTTAAAATCCTAATTAATTCATCACATAATTTATAAAAAGTTTGAAGTTTAGTTTGTGAACCATCAAAAATTGGTATCACATCTAAAAAAAGCTTTAGCTTCGTTAATATTTGTATTAGTGGTCATATTTTCCATACTGTTAAATGTACTTGATAACTGATAAATGTACTTGATAACTGGTTTACTAAATCTATTTCCTTTTGATTTATGGAGAGTCCAATACCGACAAGGACCTGGTATGGATTTTCTACTCGTAATCTAGTTTGAGAATTACTATCTTTTGGCATCTGAACAATCACTTCGTTTTCAGTCAAGTTGACTCATAAACAAATTGTTCGAATAGTCACTCAACAGAAGAAGTACTTTGAACAGAGAAAAAATAATAAAATGATCTGAAAACAGTCACTCTAATCGTAGAAGAATTGACTCACGGACAATTAAAATCACTTTTTAAAATCTAATCCTAACTAACTTTGATTATACGCAGGCAAGTGTAAACCAAAATGTCTTTTCGCCGCAAAAGTATATAAAAAATCAGGTTATATCAATCTAGCGAGGAAAGGAATATGAAGATACAAAAAGGAACTTACCTTTAAATCGTCGTCAACGGTTCAGGAATCTCGGTGTCAAGTTAACCAACCACTTGAAATTCCGCTTCCAATAAATTTCACCTGAAAGCTGCATCTAACTTCCTATCGTCTCGACATCGTATCGTTTGAGACGATAGAAGTAATTCTAAGTTCATTCGAGTATCGTTTATTTGACGTTTCGTCGATACGTATGAGACGATAACGAAAACGGTCTCGTCTAGGCTATTCGATAGATATTTCTCTCTCTAATTCACTATCCATTTTTGTCAATTAACCATACAAAACCATAGATAAATGTAAAAACATAAACAAAACATACGTATTTATAGGTTATATTTATTTTCTCTTTTATTAAAAATCTTATTGATTAATAGACATTTATTATTTTAAAATCACCTAATTCTGTGGATCGTATTATAATTTGTGCAAGTAAGATTAGTAGGTATAATAAAATAAATTAAAATTTCATAGTTGCCGTTTTAGGATGCTTCCCATTTTCCATCAACAGCTCTTACAGGGTAATCGTAGAAATATCCGATCAAGAGCTGCTAGAACTAAAATAAGAACTTCAACAAATCCTTTTAATTTACCTAATAGAAGTTTGTTGAACTTTATAGATTAAGCAAAGGCCTTGTTAGAAGATTAATAAACATAGTGTCTCCCTTTTTAAGAGATCCTGTTGTCGGTGGTGGTATCTCAAAGAAAACAAAAGTTTTATGTATGGTAATGGAGCTCCAGCTTTTTATTTTACTAGGGCCTGGTTGAGGTTCCTCAAAATCTTGAGTAGCTTCCGTAGGTATTTTAGGCAGGTCACATTCAGGCTCATCTAATCCGATAAAATTATCTCCCAGAATATCAAGTATTCTTAAATCAAAATCCGATAGATTGCTCTCATCGGATCGTATGTCGAGACGATACGAGTTAGAATCCTACTGCTGGACAGGTTCTGGATCTTCAACAAAGTACAGGAGTATACCAAGGATCTCAATCTTCGCACACGAGACTTGTTTTTAATGTTCTAGTACGAGTATAACTTTATCCCTGCTCTCTATATCCATAGATTGTAGAACCAGCAGCCGTATCCGTTCAAAAGGGATAGTTTATGCATGGATAAGAGCTTAATATTCACAAAATGTTTTCATTTAGTTAGAGACGGTATTTTTAATATCAGATAACAAAAATGTTGAGTGAATAAGGTACTTTTATTAAACACTAAAATTAATACTATTTACGTTTAAGATTTGTAAAACGGAGAGTTTTGATTAAATTAAGAGGAAATTATTACATTTCAGAAAACGTTTAGGAATAATTAAAATTATAACAAATTTACAGTAGATGTTGCCTCATTCATTTCTAAGCAGATTTCAGTTTTTCGTGCCAAGGTTCAAACGCGCTGGAAAATTCCAGCTGAATTTTTTTTTATTAGATTTCAAAATTGTTTTAAGCCCATTGTAATTACAACTCATCAACAGCTGGTGCCAAATCCACGAATAATTTAAAATGGGGACCATTTAGAAGTAGAAATTTAGTGGACTTAGTCCAAAGACTTTATGGAAAGTAATCTAAAAAAATAAATAGTGGTATATGTTTCGGCGGGGAAACATATATTGTAGGTGTAATAATATTTATCTGTTAGATAAACAAGCGGTTCAATTAATCTGTCCCGTTGATGAGTTCCTGATAGCATGATCCGACCACTGCTTAGAGATGATTAGATTAGATATTATGAAAGCTAGTCACACAATTAGAGGGCATGCTCTATTAAAGCTATTTTTCAAAAACAGTAACATTTCAAGCCATTGGTGAATTCGGATAAACATGCGGAAGTGGGAAATCTTCGTTTGAATAAAGTGCCGAATACAGGTATCAAGACACTCAGATGTTTTCATTCATAAAAGGCATATATGTAATTTTGGTAATTGTATAATTGAGGCTTACGATGATAATGATAAAAATAATGATAACGATAACGATGACCATGACGATGACGATGACAATGATGATGACGACAACTATAACGATAATGACAATAGAATAAGAGCTTATTAACAATACACATTCACAAATACATTTATAGTCATGACACAAAATATTAAAATAACATTACGTCAACACATAAGCTATATAATTGTTAATAGAGGGAAAACAGTGTTAATAAAAATGTTTTAAAAGGTTTTGCAGGACATGTGATTGATTTTAGTGAGCTTGAAGTGTGTTACAGCTGTTATAGTCTAATCTGTAATTTATTATTTTTAGAAATATTAATTCTAGAAAATGGAACCACAATATTCCTAAATGTATATGTACCGAAAGCAAAAATTCGTAAATAAAAAGGAATGGAGCGGTAAAATTTCAAACATATATAAATCCCTATTAGGAGAAGTTCTTGAAACTCCAACAATGAAGCGGACTGCAGCCTGGAAAATGAAGGTTTTGCGGACAGTACTAAAATTTCGTCAGAGTGTACCATACCATAACTGAGATGCCTATGTAGTAAAGAGTAGGTTTTATCATATTGTTGTCAACTGAAAGCCGCTGAATAATCGTCTTTATTGTATAAAAAAATACAAAATGGCAAAGTTGTAGCTTAAGACTATTCTTCCATATAAACCTTAAGAAGATCAAATAATACAATCTTTATAATTAAACACACACACACATATATATTTATGAAACACAAAACAATAGAAACACATATATACTGCACATATATAAAGCAATCAAAAACAGAAATAAAAAAGTATAATTAGCGCGAGATAGTCATTTTATAAGAACACTTGATTAAGTATAGATTTATAAGTGGCCTGTTGGGAAACTATACGCCTTATGTATATTGGCATCGTGGATTTTATTCCAAGTTTATTTTTTAAAATGGATGATCAAGGAGGCTATCATTACCTTATGTGTAACTGCTAACTGTTCGTGGTTAAAATATTCATTAAATTTTAACCATTTGAGTTCTTTCTATTTATCCGTTACGTGATCAAATTGACAAAGTTTGAAAATGTACCGGCAACGATTTTAAAAACGGATAATACATTGCTAAGTAGTAGTAGAAGGCAATACAACTATTTTCTATATTGTTTTCTTAACTGAAGTTTATGATATGTTTTCTAGCGGAAATGAACGTAAACATAAGATTTCCTGACTAAAGCCTATATAGCCTGTGAATTAAGTTAATTGTTAAAAATTATTCCTAAATTTCTTGATTCTTGGAGGAAGGTATCGTTTACATTTATTTTAATATTGGAAGTGAGTTCTTCGTAACGAGTAGGTGAATAATATAGTAAAGCCACCGATTTGTCACCATTTAATTTAAGGTTATGATTTTTGCTGTATCAACTAAGTAACTCAAGATCTTTATTAATGTTTTCATTTACTTGTGCGTGGAGCAACATTTCATAGGTGTACTAAATTTGAATGCGATCAGATATAAAAAATATACAAAAATGACAAAAATAATTGCATTACATAACATCCATTATTTTTAGTAGAAACAGTGATATAACAGTTTTTGCCAATTTCCAGGCTTAGATAATAAAAATTATTAGAATTATTTCAAAGTTTTTCTCTAGTATTATCAATTACCCAAGGTCGAAAATAATAGAGAGTGTCTAATTCACAATACAGAGATGAGTACGGAAGATACGGGTGGCATGATAATCTAAGCGTGCCACTTGAGAAGTGTTAAAGCACACAAAATTATCAAAAATAAGTTGACGTCTACTGAACCAAGCACATTAACAATTTACTTTAAATGTGCCACCTATACCATCCTCTCAACAAATTAGAATGCCGTCACTTTTGAATGGCGATTGCCCACCACTACCCACTTACACCTACCTGATGCGCATTCCGCGGATATCACACTTAAGCATCATCTCAACTTTTGACGAAATTTGCGAAACTGTAAATCACTACAAATATTATTGCTCCTTTCATTATTATGTGGTGTTAATAAATTTGTTTTGAGCTTCTGACAATCTACCATGCCAGTTTCATTATGAAAATGATAGAAAATGTTATAGTTGACAAAATTGGTTACAAATGGAGATTTTCCCACCATTAAATAAATCGCGCAAATATTTGCTAATTCCGCATTCAAAGGACAAAAGGCTTTAGAATACATACACACTATTTACTATTGGTTACTAGCACTGTCACTATAACGGTCACACATTAACACTTATTATATCATATCGTACCGCTTTCCGTATGACCTTCATACATAAATGTTTCATCAACATTTAATATATTCTTCGATCCAGATTCTGATTTTTTAATATTTATTTTAAATAGTTTCTTCGTCATATCACTATTTCGTCTTGTTCTATCAGTATATTCTTTTCGATTTCATTTATACGAACTAAGTTTTATCTTGTAAATAGCAATCGAATTTTTTTTATATATATTTTTAGGTATTAACAATATTGTGTGAAACTAACTACTCTGTGGGTTAAAACCCCAACCAGCGTTGAATTACACCCACAATATCTACCCATATATTCTTTATTATTAGCTCTTGTAACATGTGTTACTGTATTAATAATATTGTGTGAAACTAACTACTCTGTGGACTAAAGCTCCAACCAGCGTTAAATTATACCCACAATATCTACCCATATATTCTTTATTATTAGCTTTTGTAACATTTTTTACTGTATTAGAAAGGTATTTTAAGCTAATATAAATCAAAAATCCTACAATTCCTATCAATCAAGTCATATGTATGCTCTCTGATACCAAACATCTAGGTATGCTAATGAACAATTCCACAGACAAAGCTCTATTCAATAATTATCTAAAGAAATTAATCTAACTAAATTTACTAACCTGGTTTAATGAAAACACTCTATAAATAACTTCACTTTTGAAACAGTGGGAACAAATAATTTTAATTTATATAATAATTTTTATAGTTAGATATTTGACTCAACTTAAAGGAGGCCACCTGAAGAAGCAATCCTAAAAATGCAGAAATAGGTCAGATCTCATCTATTGTGGTTGAATTTTTGAAGCTGGAAATTGAACAGGTGAATCCGACAATTCGTCGCAGCCAATCAAAAGCTGCAACGCATGCATACTTACTGCAGCAGAAGCTGTGTAATCGGATATGCTCTCAGGGATATGCGGCACACGATTTTATAGGAAAAATATACGGGCTGCATGTATATTTTTTTGTGTTGACTACTATAAATTGTGAGCAGATTTATAACATTAGTCACTCTCTAGATTTTTGGCTGTCAACTATTGGAAGTATTGAAACGACCGCCTTATTAGAATTAGTTGCACGAACAACAGTACTATGATTAAATCAGAAACCGAACTGGTAATGAGGCAGAAGACTATGTTTAGATACATATTTTCAAGCTGCGCATAAACCACATATTCCAAAATGTTGCCAATAACAAGTAGACAAATAGGACGTATATTAGTTTTAGAAATAGGACATACAAGTGATTCTTTCCATGCAGATATAAAGAACCAATTTACATATATAATTTGATCATATTTAACTAAATACTGTATCAATCGGTACAGTCCAATTTCATATTATTTAAAATTTTTTCTGAATCCATGAGTCTGAACGAAAAGGACAAATCATTGTTAAGTTTAATGTTACTATAGAAGTCAAGCGTCAAACCACTTATAGCTGTGCTATTTATAGAGAGAAAATATTTGTTGAATTCAGAGCTATTATTCTGGTATAGAATTAGAGTCATTTAGGGGCAGTATCATCATCAAGTTGTGCAAATCCTTATAATGATTCCAATTATTTTCTATTTTTTTTTTCAGAATTTGAGAAAGCTTTGTCTCATTCCGTCATAATAGGCTTAAAATTATTTGTTATCCACAGATAAAGAGTCTATTCATACGTAATGTTTTTAAAGGCGAATGCTTATCACATAATACAGTTATATATATTTGTTTTTAAAAATTCAACCTCTATTACAGCTATGTATAAAAATTGTCTCACTAAATATTTATAAGTCCACTGTGAAACCAGCCTGACTATAGTCTTACAGACAAGTTCGTGTACAATTAGACGATGTTTTGAGATGTGAACTACAGTAATGACATTCAACGAAATAATTATATTGGTATTATTAATAAAACCTGGATCGATCAATGGAATAGAGTGTGAGATAGATAAAATGTGTTGACTCATTAAATATCTATAAGCAGACACTGACTTAGATTATTAATATTTAAATATATCATATCAATATTGACGTCACCTGCTAACAAAATAGTTTTGTATATATGCACTTAGAGACGTCTCTACATATACACAGGGCGTAAACAATTCCACTGGACGTAATTGATTATATGTTGTTGTCTTGCAAATAACACTATATAAATACACAATAACAAAAACAATTACTGAGCTCATGTTAGTATATAGTTGCCGACAGGATCGCTCGCTGGCATGGAGCTCTTGCAATAAGTTCAGACTCTTTTAACAAAATAAAAAAACACGAGTAACTAACCATACACACTGACCAGACAACGTCTGCAGAGATAGTTTATAGCAAGATTAAGTCTGTAACTAGGATCAGACTGCATCACATGGAGTTAGGCAGGCTGCACGCAGCTAACGGCCTTTGCCAATAATACACTGTCATTCATTATCTCAAAATAACTTATTAATCAAATACTAAATTAGGCAATAATAACCATGCCAAAATTCATCTAATAATCTATACAATACAGGCCACTAAAACTGCAACTGTCTAGTCCACCATACTACGTTCTACGTTCATGCAAAAAAACAAAACTTTATTGAACTATATTTAGTGGAAAAAGTGGTTCTTTATTGCACTAGTGCAATAAAATTTTTAATGCATTCATCTGTCATTCTACTACAGCGTTTTGTCATCATGACAAACATAAATGGTCAAACCGATGTCATATTTTCCTATACTTGGTGTCATCTAAATAAAACATTTTTTTATTTTTGCATGAACGTAGAAAAAATATTGTATGCAACTCGTACAAAAAGTGTTTATTGCACTCGACGTGTCGTCCTACTCGGCCATAAACACTTTTTGTACTTTTTGCATAACTAACTATGTAAGGGTAGGAAAAATACCAATATCGAGGGTAGTAACCCTCAGCCTTACAAACGGGTAAAGTTAAAGTTTAATAGGTGGCAAAGGAACTGGAAGGGAAACTCGCAGTGGGCAACGTCATTCCTAGGTGGATGGGGTTGGCCGCTAACTCGGTGGAGATGGGCGTGGGTAAACTGTAGAAAACGTGAAAATCTAAATTAAAATAAGGCGCCACCCGTTTTTCAACTCCCTGGTGGTAATGTACCCTTTTTGAGCTAGAAACGGCGTTACTCGCGACAAAACGAGAAAAGGGCAATGACCACTAGTATTTCATTCAAAACAATATATTTTTGTTGTCCTATACACAACACATACCTATGCAATAGTAATTATGACAATAATGATTGACAACTGACAAGCAGTCAATGCACTGAATACAAAGAAGCGTAGAGTAGTGTTGAGTGATTCGATCAGTGGAACTATCTGCCGTATTATAAGTCTTAGAGTTCCGTGTTCCACGGCACCTCAGACAAGGAATGATAATTATTATGATTGTTCTTAGCTAAGCTTATCTGAGATCCGAACTGCTCTTCGTTGGTTCGTATTGTCAGAGGCTCACTGGAGCGTCTGGTTGACTGGCAGGGTGCCGAAGTAGCGGGTTGTCGAGTCGGAGTGCAGTCAATCGATGCTAGTCGTGCAAGTCAATAATCGGTGCTCATCGTGCAAGGAATGCTGGTACTGGTTAAGCACTGTAGTAAGTAGCAAGCTTGATGGAAGAAGTATAAGGGAAAAAACAACCTTTTTAAATTTATGGCCAACCTGAATACAAATGACAATGACAGAGGACAGAACCGTCAAGAAAATGAAAATACAATAAATTTAACCCTACATATTTGAATATTGAGAAACGATAATAAAGTGCTATTGGCTATGTTTTGAAGTGATTTTAGCTACTTTTTAACCCATGTTTTTCATATGTGTGTGCCGAACAAAACAATAATAACAAGACAAAACAAGCACGTAACAACTATAATACACCCGCGCACATACAACCTTCCATAAAAAACTATAAAAATGAAGTTATTCACCACTGTAAGAAAGAAAATGAAAATACAATAAATTTAACCTTACATATTTGAATATTTAGAAACGATAATAAAGTGCTATTGGCTATGTGTTGAAGTAATTTTAGCTACCTTTTAACCCATGTTTTTCATATGTGTGTGCCGAACAAAACAATAATAACAAGACAAAACAAGCACGTAACAACTATGATACACCCGCGCACATACAACCTTCCATAAAAAACTATAAAAATGAAGATATTCACCACTGTAAAAATCATTTGGGATTTAACTAAAAACTTAAGGCAACGTCCTCTTTCATTTTTATCAATGTTTATTTTAACATCACACCTACATAAGCCGGTCAGTAACCTCGTCGGCTAAATAGATTCGCTTATTAAAAATCTACATAATAATAATAATATCTCTACCCCTCATTCTAATCACAGGGATTAGCCCAGAAGTCGGAGACTTGTGCGGGAGAGGGGGCGGCATATTATTATTAAGCAGGCCACATTTGCGCCCAGGAACGACTTACGTTGGTAGGCCCTAACCACTATTCAGTGCAGGAATGAGGGAAACCTGGAAAACCTCATTAATTAGGGGGGTAGTCAAATATCAACCGGTATCAATCTCTCACATTGACCCAAGCTAACATTATTCCACCCTACCATACCCGCAGAGAGGGTGCCAATCCTCTCCACGAATATAGCTTATATACGGTCTACCGGCAGCTGGGCTCGAACCAACTCCGATCTAGTCACCTCGATTCAAGTACTGACGCCTTAAACCGCGCGACCACTGACCGACATCTAACAATAAACTGTGGAATATTACACTGTGCAGGCCTATAGATACAGAATATAATAGTTTCTGCATTACTTTTTATTTTTAGCTATAAGTGCTCAACACAACTATCAATATATAAAATTGCATATTTACTATGTAACTAAATTTAATTAAGAAATAAAAACAGACTCAGATAGCGCAACAGAAGAAAATCTGGCCTCGGTAATACAGAAAACATGTAATTTATTTCTTGTCATCTGACATCTGACACGTCTATCAATACTAGCAGCTAGGGAACATACATTTAAATTACCATGTTTAACATATGCCAGTTTTGTTAACCATAATAGGGTCATTCAGTATTTTTTTAACCATTTACTTGCTTTTAGAATACGAAGCGCAAGGAGGCAGTCGGTGTTGTTAGGATTGCAGTGTTTATTTCAAATATTGACTTTAAATATTGCATTGCAGCCAAATGTCCCAGTACAACGATAAAATGCCCAGATAAATTGTTTATTACTGTATTGTAACGGTATTTAAGCTGATATAAATTTTCTGCAATTCATATCAGTATTAGCTTACAATACAGTAAAAAAATCTACAAAAAGTAATAATAAAGAATATATAGGTAGAAATTGTGTATTTAACGCTGGTTGAGACTTTAGTCCGCATAGTAGCTAATTTTACGTAATATTGTTAATACTAATAATAATAATAAAAATCAATTTAATAATAATATTTATAACACTTATACGTATACTTATGTAAAATTCTTAATTTAAATTCTTACGTACCTTTAAAACTTAACGTACCCATTATTATTAGTAAGCACCTTTACTTAATAATAATACCGTATGCTATTTTAATACTGAGTTATTTTTTAGTTGGTTTTACAAGATTACCCAATAAAATAATCATACAAAATTCTAATAAGGCTACTGAAATTAATATGTAATTTAAAATCGAATAATAAGCTAAATGTCACTCTGCTTAATTATTTTTTTAATTAGTGTGGAAGTATTTTTTTAAATTAGAAAACACTCAAACTTCTCATTTATTTTGATGAAAAACCACTGCATTGTATCCGCAGCTCCCTCTTCAAGATCTTAAATACATTAATTTGTTAGTAATTATATATTTTCATATACAATTTTAAATATTTAAACCAAAACATTCAATTTTATTGTTAATTTTGTAACAATAAATACATATTTTTTAATTACTTTATATCTAATTTATTTGAAAAAACTAACTGCTATTAACAATTTTTTTATAACTTGCCGTTACATTTTTACACCTCTCATTGCAGTACTTACAAATTGATGATGTTAAAATAGTCCATTCATCATAAGTAAATCTAGCATTGATAGATTAGACAAATATGCGGTTAAATAACATGTTGTGAATTTTAAAAAGAAGTTAGCTTTTACTAATCTGTTTCAATTTAACATAGAAAGATTCTAGCTCGAGTTCGAAACGGATGAGTACCGAGAAGCTGTAGGAGACATCATGCTTCGCAATCTGGGTCGAGCGTTTAATTCTAATTTGACCATATTTGAAAAACTACTTATCAGATCGACTCCAAATTTTCTGAGTTGACCATACATGCTTAATAAAAATTAGACAAATAGTGTAATTTAAGGGGACTAAATTATTCTATTCATTCTAATTTTAAGAACTTTATTTTATGTAGGTCGGCCGGCGACCAAGCAGTTGAAGGCATCAATACTTGAATCGATGTTTGCCATTCGCCGGAATTCGAATTTCGCTTATTTATACTTACGGAGAGAAAAAAATGACACTCCCTCTGCGTGCATGATAGGGTGGGCCAACGCTGGCTTGAATCAATATGAGCACTTAATGCTTATCTTTACCCATACGCTTACCTTACCATTACACTTACCTTTCCCCTACTCCTAACCTTTATCCTTATTTATCCCTATCCTCATCCTCATCCTCTTCCTCATTTTCATTCTCATCTTCATCCTTATCCTCGTTCTCATCCTCATCCTCATCCTCATCCCCATCCTCACCCTCATCCTCACCCTCACCCTTACCCTCACCCTCACCCTCACCCTCACCCTCACCCTCACCCTCACCCTCACCCTCATCCTCATTCTCATCCTCACCCTCACCCTCACCCTCACTCTCATCCTCAACGTCATGTAAACATAGGCCATCGTCCCCCCAACACAGATTCTCTTGATGACGAGACAGCAGTACACTCACAGAGTGGATGAAAGACTATATCTTCTTTCTGTTTGCAATCCCCGTAACAAAGTATTTCACGCTTCCTCATATAGTAAAGATACTTGGCCAGGAGTCTAGGTACTGTTTGGATGTGTCCTTACAGGGAACTGCTTAGTAAATTGACAGTTGTTTGTTTCTTTGTGGATGTTTTCTTTAATAGTTTCACCAAATGCTGACAATGGAAGCATAATTGAGGGACCAGGTCCAATTATATTGAGACTCGATGCACTCCTTGCCAACTTCTTTATTGCCATATTATACTGTTGCCGGTTGAGGCCGCTACCGGTGATTAATGACGTTCTCATACTGATCTACTCATTATCTTATGATAACGATAAGTACTGCTAATTCCGTTTGCACCACGGTAACATTACCCACTTACATATATGCAGGGACCTGGAATAGATCCCACATCCTGCATCTTCTTTCTTTTTTATTCGTCTGTGAAAATATTGATAACATCCTCACTGGCAGTCTCCTCCACATTCCTGATGAGTACTGAGGTATGTTAAATGCAAACTTGGGAGAGATTTTTTCAGTGTCTCCCTCCAAGCGACTGACGATCCCATTCCAAGCGACTCCTAACTTATCTGCATCCTACATCTGGTTTAATGCAAACGTTCGTGAGGTGTAGCATGGTTGTCGAGGCGATTTTTTTTTGATAGATATTTTGGATATTGGTGGCAGACATAGCATTACCTCCTTTGGTGTTGTTCGCATAGTTCTAGTTATGTTCAGACTTGGCTGAGCTTTTATTTAACTGTCGTCTGCTATCGGTCATCAGACGGCGGTCCCATAGGCTAATATTAATCTCACATGACCACTTTTGGTATAATTTCCCAAGTTTTATTAACGATCTTGGGGCAATGCTAAAAGAATATGTACGCCTTTTCTTTCGGTTCTTCTTATTACTATTGCTATTGTTATTGTTATTATTAATGGAGTCAGAAACATTGCTTGGCATCTTAGCTGTTTCCGACACAGAATTAATAAATTCAGTTAAAATCAGTTTCTCTCGGTGTTTGTGATCATTCTTTTGTCTCATGTTATATGTCCCATGCTAAATGTAAATATTCAGTAAAATTTGTTACAGAGATTTTAAATATTTGAATTAAGACTTATTTCCGAGTGCTTCAAGATTAAATAACTGAGATTATATATATATATATATATACCTCAAAGTCTGTCTTTTCTGTCTTGGTTGAATATTTAAACTTTAACATAAATGAGGTTTTTAATAAGCACGCACCTCTTCACACTGTAAAAATAACTAGAAAGCCCACTCCACAGATACCATCAGAGAAATGATGAAGTTGAGGGATATGGCTTATTCTCGGTACAAGAAGTCACGGCTGGGAAGAAACTGGACATTTTTTAAGGAACCTAAAAATAGAAGGCATACTTGGAATATGTCATAAAAAATAAAAATGGTAAATCCACATGGAATACTCTGAGATCTCTTGATATTTTGTCTGATTCTCGAACATTCGACTTTCCCGATAACTAATGCTTTCAATAATTTTTTTTAACAATATTTCAGCACTATTTTCTTCACCCGAACAGAGTAAGCTTATGGAAAAATATAATTTGGCTTCACCTTCTGCTTTCATATTATTAGTACTAAGAATGTTATCAAATATGTTTGCATGATCAAACATCACACATCTGATAATATTCCCCTAAATATGCTCAAGCTCTTTATATCTGATCTTATAAATATTACCTACCTTAATTATTCATATATCAATTTTGACATCTACTTTTTCCTGTGTTTGGAAAAATGCTAATGTTCTTCCTTTACTTAAATTATCTAATCCATCTGAACTGGAACATTTTCGTCTAATAAGCATTTTAATGACTATTTTCAAAGTGATAGAATTAGTATTAAAATCACAAATATCGCCATATGTTCTGGATAATAAGATAATTCCCCCTCTCCAGTCTGGGACCTTTACGCAGCTACTGCCTAATCTTCAAAGCTACAGACAAAGATCTAGTTACATGTATCATCTTTCTAGATTATAGTAAGGCATTTGATACTTTGGATTACTAATGCGACAAACTTATTTTTGACATCACCGCTTCTTCCTACATTCGCAGCTATTTTATCGAAAGGAAATATGTCTGACATCTTGCCGGTGACTCACGGGGTACCTCAGGAATCTATATTGCAGCCTCTGCTGTTTTCTATACACAGGGTGTCCCAAAATAGAAGGCCATACCATTAACCACATATTCTTTGGATAAATATAATGCGACTTTCCTTATGCCATTTTTTATTTGGACGTCCCTGTTTCAATATACAGGGTGTTAAAGTTGCATTTTAAAAAACTATTTTTGTTAATAATTCCATTGATTTATAAGATACAGACTTGAAATTTTGCACGTACTTTTATCTTATTACATTATTCCAGCTTACTTATCATGTAATTTTGGTGAAAAAAATCGAACGGCGAATGAAGGTAACTGAGGGATGCAGTACCCTTTATCCCCTCCAATTATTTCTTAGTACGCCTATGCAGCTTTTTCTTGAAATATCAAACGGAGAAATTTCTTCTGATCATTTTATCTCTTTTGTAACAAAAATAGTTTTTTATGTAACTTTAACACCCTGTATATTGAAACAGGGACGCCCAAATAAAAAGTGGCATAAGAAAAGTCGCATTATTTTTGTCCAAAGAATATGTGGTTAATGGTATGGCCTTCTATTTTGGGACACCCTGTATACCGGGTGTTCCCTCTAAGACTTTCAGTGCGAATATCTCAGCAGCCATCATAGCGAGTGCGACGAAATTTGGTATACAGACACTAGATGGCACGTAGAATCTGATGATAACATCAATTCTTATACAGGGTGTTCCATTTTCCAAGAAATTGATTTAATTTTGATTTTTTGGTTGTCAGTCCTGCTAAAACTTATGTTTAAATTGAAATTTACTTAATTATGAACATATTCTGATAAATAAACATTCAAAAATTTCAAAATTTAACATAAAAAACGCCTCCAAAAAGTGCCCAAATTTCATTGTTTTGTCATGTAAAATGTGTATAGCCTTGAGCCAGATTTACACAGAAGAAACTAACATCGGTGAACGTCAAAACTATGAATTGTCATTGAATTGTCAAATATTAATGGCATAAAGTATTTTATTTTACATAAATAACGCTAAATAAAGGATTTAATGCAATTTACGTATGCACAATGGTGTTATTGAGACTTGTCGATAAAAATTTAGACTTGAGTAGAGGCTTTTGGAGCATTGGAGTCGCCGTGCCGGCGCAGTCTACCGCTACAGCTAGAGTTACAGCGTGAATATTGTGTAAAATATCTGTGGATATTTTTAAATTATTCCATTATAATGTAATAAAACTTCAGTAAATTGTTTTTTTATGTTACTACAGCGTACAATAATAATTAGGTATACGTATTTTAATGACAAAATAATTTACAAAATTGTGTAAGTACCGAAAGAATATCCGTGTTTTCCGACTGCTGTAATAATTATTGATTACTTATTTAGCAACAAACAAATTCAAACAAAACCATTTCTAAAACTTTTAATTATAATGTGAACGTGTTTGTCGTTGAAAGTCAAATCTGCACCTACCCTAGCCCCACAAAAGAAAATATTACGAAAGCATAACCTAGAAATGATTGATTCTTGTATCCACATATTTCAGTACTTTACTTATGTATTTATGTTTAAGAAGAACTCTACATCTGTAAAATAGTAAACAATGAACTACAATTTCTGTATTTCATGATACAAAACTAAAATAAAGCAACTGATTTTTGCTAGGAGGAATCGCCTGCAAATGTACTATACCCAGTAGATAGGTACCTATCAAATAGTCATTTAAAGCTAGATAATAATTTGTAATTATTGTTTTTATCTTTCAGTTGTGTGTGTGCAGTGCCACAAATTACATTAAAACAGACACCTGAAAGAATAAGCGACAAATATTACGGACATTTTCTTGGAAATAACTCTAAACATGGAATGATGGATAATATTATAAAAAAGACATTCAATTCAGTTGTCTGTCGTGGGTTTTAAAATTTCTAAACGAATAAAATTAAGAAAAATAAACTAATTTTATAATTCTATGTACAGTATGAAAACATCTCGTTAGAATATCTTTAAAATGTTGAAAGGTAACTGTTGTTACAATATACACAACATAGCGTAATAAGGTAGGTATTGAACGATGACACGGCAAGATTTGTTTCTAATCGTACATGCATGAACATCCCTCAGATTGAACGTTGCTCTGTAAAAGAAATTAGAATACAGAACAAGTGTTTAATATAAAATCAGATGTAATAATACAGTTAGCTTTCAACATTTTTAAGATATTCTAACGAGTTGTTTTCATACTGTACATAGAATTATGAAATTAGTTTATTTTTCTTAAATTTAATCGTTTAGAAATTTTAAAACCCACGACAGACAACTGAATTTAATGTCTTCTAGAATACTCTTCAAAGTGAGTTAGAGACTTCTTTATAATTATTATCCATCATTCCACGTTTAGAATTATTTCCAAGAAAATATATGTGTAATATTTTTCGCTTATTCTTTCTGGTGTCTATTTTAATGTAATTAGTGGCATTGCACACACATAACTGAAAGATAAAAAGAATAATTACAAATTATTATCTAGCTTTAAATGACTATTTGATAGGTATAGTACATTTGCAGGTGATTCTTCCTAGCAAAAACCAGTTGCTTTATTTTAGTTCTGTATAATGAAATATGGAAATTGTAGTTTATTGTTTACTATTTTACAGATGTAGAGTTCTTCTTAAACATAAATACATAAGTAAAGTACTGAAATATGTGGATACAAGAAACAATCATTTCTAGGTTATGCTTTCGTAATATTTTCCCTGTTCACCCTGTATAAGAATTATTATTATCATCAGATTCTACGCGCCATCTAGTGTCTGTATACCAAATTTCGTCGCACTGGCTATGATGGTTTCTGAGATATTCGCACTGAAAGTCTTAGAGGGAACACCCAGTATATACAGGGTGATTCAACTGGAGATACTACACACTAAAATATGGCGATTGAGCCAAATATGCCTTATCAGAATAGAATGTTGCTGTTGCTGGTTTAAAAAGTACAGGGTGTTCAATGCTAGAATTTTATTTTGAAATACCTCAATAACTTTGAAACCTGTCGGAATATTAAAAGAAATTGGCACAATTCTGTTTTTTTGGCACGGCAAATAAGAATTTTTAACTAATTTTGACGTCACTAGTAGAGGGCGCCACTTATGGCACAGCATATTTCTTTTAAATGGCAGAAGTTTTTTGCTGTTTAGTGTATCCATCTGTCTATTGAAACAATCGATTCTCCTACCTGTTGTATCTAAAAAAGGTATACCTTATTGAAGTCGTTAAGAGTAACAGTTTTCGAAATAATCCTATTTGAAATATTCAGTGCACCGATTGAAAACTGTTATCGTTTCAGGTAAAGTGCCTTTTCTACTGAAAATACAGCAATGTTTTACTTAAAAAAGTTGTTCAGAACGGTAAATTATGGGAACGTGCAAAATTTCAAGAAGATCGGCCTGCTTTGATAAAATCTTTGTGCTTTGTTGAAAAATGGTTTCAAAATCAAACCTCTTCTTGATCTTCTTGAAAATTTTGGTGTATTTTCAGTAGAAAAGGCACTTTACCTGAAACAATAACAGTTTTCAATCCGTGCACTGAATATTTCAAATAGGATTATTTCGAAAACTGTTACTCCTAACGACTTCAACAAAGTATACCTTTTTTAGATACAACAGGTAGGCGCCCTCTACTAGTGACGTCAAAATTAGTTAAAAATTCTTAATTGCCGTGCCAAAAACATAATTGTGCCAATTTTTTTAATACTCCGACAGGTTTCAAAGTTATTGAGATATTTTAAAATAAAATTTTAGCATTGAATATCCTGTATTTTTTAAACCAACAACATTCGGATAAGGCATATTTGGCTCAATCGCCATATTTTGGTGTGTAGTATCTCCAGTTTAGAGATTGCCCATTCTTAATGAATCACCCTATATATATATATATATATATATGTTAGATTTACTTAATCTTTAGAAACTTAAACTATTCACAAAACACAGTATTTACTCCAAAATACGTTTTATTGTATTTTTTGACAAGGTTGCCTGACAGCGGATAATATAGACTGCCTTAACTTTTTATGCTGACCTACACACAAACACATAATATAATCCGTTCGTGAGAGTCCACTGGCGTAGCAGAGAAACATATATATATATATATATATATATATATATATATATATATATATATATATATTACTGTATTAGAAAGGTATTTTAAGCTAATATATCAAATCTCCTACAATTCCTATCAATGAAGTCATAGGTATGTTCTATGATACCAAACATCTAGGTATGCTAATGAACAATTTCACAGACAAAGCTCTATTCAATAATTATCTAGAGAAATTAATGAATCTAAATTTACTAACCTGGTTTAATCAAAACACTCTATAAATATATAACTTTACTTTGACAGTGGGAACTCGAAAATTCAACCACAATAGATGAGATCTGACCTATTTCAGATCTCATTTATATTAGCTTAAAATACCTTTCTAATACAGTAAAAAATGTTACAAAAGCTAATAATAAAGAATATGTGGGTAGATATTGTGGGTGGAATTCAACGTTGGTTGGGGCTTTAGTCCACAAAGTAGTTAGTTTCACACAATATTGTTAATACCTAAAAATATATAAAAAGGCGATACTTTGTGACACCATTTCATAAGAATTTTCCTTCTATTTGACATCCTCTGACGTTGTGTCATCCGAAATCGGATGTTACAAGAACTTTCATCGTAGACTTGCTTATACTGACCCCTACATTGTTTTAAAGAAGTTATAGAAGGATGCCAAAAAATCATATGTGTAAGTTTTAACCTTTTTTGTACTTCTGCAATATATTACACAGAGGGCAGCACGCAGAAGCTGTTGCTGTATATTTATTATACCGCGCAATATATTATGATGTGGTTTTTGTGACAACCTACAATATACGTAACTTACGCTTTCTATCGCGCTTATGACATCCACATTCTTTTCGTAGTGCACTGCGATTTGACAACGCTGTATGCACTATATATTTAAAATATTAAGCACATATTTAATGAGCGCCAACGTTATGTTCCTTTTTAATTATTTTCAGTATTAATTTACTCAAAATACCAACTGTATAGTTTAATATTTTTCTGTTCAATTATACAATAAGGTTATAGTACAAGTAATTTGTGATATATTTCCTTAATATACCATATTCTGAAAACACTTTTCGATCTAAAGGGTGTTATAAGTTTTAATAAAAAAAGCAAATTTATTAATATTGCTGAAACCGCTCGCAATATTTTAATGAAATTTTGCAGGCTGTGGCAGTTAAGGGCAATACATATTTTGCAATAAAAATATTGTTTTCAGTTTCACCAGTCGTATACGCACGGCGTATGCCGGCAGGGACGTCTCTGGATATTTTTTAAAGAAAAAATGATTCGTCACTGATTTTTCTTATAATAAAATTATTTTCGAATTTCTTATTCAATTTGGAACTTACGACTCACCATTTTCAAGTAAAAAAATTAAATTTGATTTATTGCTAAAATTTATTACTACTCACAGTAAACATCATTTCTGCTATTTTTAAAATTATTGAAACCGGATTATAAATTGATTATAACTTTTTTCCTGGAAAATGGTGTTGCAAGAAAAAAGTCGAGAGACCTTTTCACTTCTAAATTAAACAATGAATTAAAAATTAATTTTTATGTTAATAAAACTCAGTGTTGGATTATTTTCTTCTTTAAAAATATGCAGCAGCGGCGTCCGGTGAGACTTCTATGTCATATCTCAATAACCAGACATGGAACCCAAACCAAATATTAGAATATATGTATTGTGGCCATATAGACAACTTTTTTAGAGGAAGAACTTTTTTACAATATGCCAAAAAAAGTTAAAAAATTCCCTGCCTCATCTAGCAATTTCTAATTGGCGTATTTAATCTTTCTGAAATATATTTTTTCACATATTTGATGTAACTTTGTCGAGTTATTTAAAATTTTATTAAAGACTTATTAGTTTCTTAGTTTTGAATAAAATTAGAAAATAAATATTTCATTAAAATTAAAGAGCCGATTTCGAAATTCCTAGGTGAGGCAGCAATTTTTGAAAACTGCAAAAAGGTTCTCCTTCTAAAAAAGTTGTCTATATGACCACAGTATATACAGGGTGTCTACTATTATTTGTGTACAAATCCGTAAAAACTTTATTCTTGAAAATAATCATTTTTTTTTTTATTTTAAATGACATCGAAAACCGCTTCCTCTGACCCTACCACGACATTTAAGATGGCGATCCAAAATCTGTCACGATTTTTTGTATACCCCCGAAATTTAATAAGGTGGTGATAATCAGGAACCCTCAAAACCCCTATGTGTGAAATTTGAACAAAGACAAAGAGTGATTTCTTCTACACGTTCTTAAAATTTTATTTTTGTAAAAATACATAAAAACTTTATTTTTCAAAATAACGCAACTAATATTTTTTGAATTTAAATGTTATCGAAAATCGCTACTTCTGATTCTACCACGGCGTTTAACATGGCGATCCAAGGCCTGCTATGATTAATTTTATACCCCTTGTATTCAATAAAATCGTTTAGCTATATTTTATTTAAAATCTGATAAGGTGTCAGGGTCCCCCAAAACCCCTATGTGTGAAATTTGAATAAAAACTATACAAAGTGTTTTGTTTTACACGTTTTCAAAGTTTTATTTATGTACAAATTAGTAAAACGATTCTTCAAGATAATCCAACATTTAAAAAAAAATTTAATTGGCTTCGAAAACCGCTTGTTCTGATCTTACTATGACGACCCAAGGCCTGCTATAATTTCTTATACCCCCGAAATTTAATATACACGTTTAGCGAATTTTTGATTTACAATCTGATAAGGTGGGGTTAATCACAAACCCTCTCAAAACAAAATACTGAATTTGAAATTTTATTAATATATACTGATTTTATTTTACCTTACCTTTTATCCATAATTCAACCACCTTCATCGATCATATCATTTCCCTGTGACTCTGATTAAATTTTTGTGAAATAAATCTAATAAATTTGATGCATCAGAAGATGAATATCTTGATCTTTTATAAAATATATTTCATGAAGCCAATAGTAGCCTATTAAAATTGGGAATTATGGAAGGATGCTTCACAGCATATTTTTATGGATGTCATAAAACCATTTGAGTATGAACTATATATTCAATATACTCTGGAGTTCACAAAGATAGGATTTTTTTATTTATTATTTCGTGTATTGTTGATATTTTTATAGAAGGAGCACCTGTCTTTCATTTTTAATAATGCAGATTTTTAATTTCCTTATATACACAGTAATTAGGGATGTCACATAGACGAAATTTTTGCTGGATGTCGCAAGATACGTTAGTCGTTAGTCGACTATATATATATGGCGTTATCAATAACGATATAATAAAAATATTACTTAATATTTCCAGCTGCTCGCAGATTACAACTGAATCCAAATAGGTCTAAGGTCTTAATATTTGAACTCAAAAAGATGCAAAGTATAATCAGATAACAATGTTAAATTAAGAGACACTTTGTTAGATTGTTACTGATAGTTGTAAAAATTTGGGGTTTTTACTTGATGAGGAATTGAGATTTATTACACGTTAATACTTTATGTCGCTCATCTTATAATACGTAAAGCAGCTCTATCCGCAAAGGCCTATATGAAGTTAAAAATCAATTTATGCGTTTCCCTAATTTTTTCAAGATCGTCATACTGCGATTGCATTTATGAGTCAGTTCTATTAAGTACTGCTATAATACGCTTACAGGGAATTCAGAACAGTTGCTTTAGGTTTGCTTATGGTGTCAGAAAATATGAGCGAAGTGTGAGTTAATTCGAAGGAGCAGTTATCTTAACCTTGTAAATTCACTGAAATTACATCTATTAAGTCTCTCACAATATATTGGCCAACTGTACTTCTGAATATCTGCACAGGAAATTACATATGCTCCATAAAGAAACAACTGCATTATTTAAACCTCGTTACACGCGTTTTTTAGAAATTCCTCGCCACTCCACTGCTTTATACAGGGATCTAAAAAAATAATTTTTGAATTTACAGAGGATGATTTAAAAATACACTTCTGCACGGCACTGGAAACTGGTCCATTGTAAAATCTGATAGGACGGCAAACCATGCAATCGGCGACTGAACAAAAAAATGAACAGAAATTCTCAAGAAATAAAGAACATTTTATAATACCTATTTTATACGGTAAATTCAATTACTTTTGCCGCTATTATTGATTATTAATCGAATTAATTTGTTGTTTTAATTAATAAAACAGTTTGACATACCTGATGTTACAATAAAATTTCGGGTCCTTCTTACCCAGTTTCTACAAACTAACACAAATGTCTCTGCTTCTTGTCTGTTTTGATTGTGTAAGTTATTGGCAGCACCTATGATACGTTTGCGTAAATCATCAATAGTAGGTATTCACTTCGGTGCGATTCATTTTTTAAATATCCACAAAAAGAATTCCAAATGATTTTTAATCAGAAAATCGTGGCGGCCATGGTACCGGTCCTCTTCTTCCAATCTATTGGTATTACTGCTTGGACACGCTGTACATGGTATGAATATAATTGAGCCTCGTGTATGATACGCCATACTGCTGCAATACGCCGTGGACTCTGTGGATTAATCCTTTCTACGATACGGTTGCAAATTTCCCTTGCGTTGCACTACACTTGCACTTACTGGACACCGCGGTAAAAGTAGCTGCGTTTGGCACGTGTTTACTCATCGCCACAAATTAAAATGATATCCATCAACTCTGAATTGCGAAAAGTAATCGAATTTCAATATTCGGAATCGCCTGGCTAGAAACTGCAGTAGCCCAGCGATGTAAAGATTGAAAATACTACAGCTTCAATAATTTTTTACTCGGAAACTATTAGGATTTTACAAAAAAAGTTTTTACGATATGGGCTCCAATTTTCATGGCGCATTTACTCTCAAATTGAGGTATAGGTGAGATATAAGTGATCTACTACTTCCTTCTCGGTCTAAGCGGCTCGACTTGCAGGAAGCAGATATAGATAGATCGATAGGTATGTTCTGAATCACCCTGTATTCTAGAAGTTTTGTTTAAGTTTGCAAATAGTTTACCTGCAGAATTTAAAAACTACTCGATTTTGAATTCCAATAAAAAAATTAAAGAAATATCTTCTGCATAGACTTAATAATTATTGAGCAGGTTTCGCCGTTATTTTATTTGTTTTAGTTTTTATTTTACTTTTTTTATCTTACTTTATTTTTAATTTATTACTTTATTATATATAAATTTTATTAGATATGAACTAAATTATTACCTTTTGTTTTTGTCTATTTGTGTGTTAAGCTCTGATAGATATTTCGCTTTAATAGTTTTGTATATATTTGGCTTCTGACTATTTTGTACCTATTTATTTATTGAAGTGGATAGAGTAGAATTATATATTTATATGCACTGGAGCATTGATATGTTTTGTGTATACACGTATTATGTTCGCTGGGGGGTTAAGTTGAAAACCAGTTTTTACTGACACTTCGCCCCCGTCCTCATACTTATTTATTTCTTTTTTTTCGCAATTTATTATTTTCCATTTATAATGTGATGTTCAAGTAAATTAATTCATTTATTGTTACGTGAGGACTCAATAAAGGTAATTATTATTATTATTAGTGTTAGTGTTACTGTCATTGTCATTGCCATTGCAATTGCCCTTATCGTTATCGCAATCGTTATCATTATCGTTATCGTTTATTTAAATATGATATCCCACATCCAAATGCACAGTTACGAGATAAAACAGTAACAAAATCCAAATAAAAAAATCCATAAAAATACAGACATATGTATACACACACATCATACTAACACATAAGAAAATAATAAAAAATAGTAACTAAATATATAAATTACATATACAACACAGTAGCAGTACAGTTGTTATCTATAGTAAGCTCATAGCAGAATTCGTTATATAATATCTAAGCTGTGCTCTATATTAGAGTAGTTCAGGCACATGAAATGGAGAATATTTCAAGATATTTGTTAAAGGTGTAGATAAATAGAAGCCATTTTATCAATTAACTAATTTGTTAAACTGATACAATCTAGTCTATTATTTACAATCTTATATAAAAATATTATAGAGGCCAGCACTCTTCTTTTTTTAGCTCGGAGAAGTATACACGGTTATCGTTATTTAGCATTATTCTTATCCTTTCTAGTCAGTAGCATTATCGTTATGGTTATCGTTATCGTTATCTTTATCTTTATCATTATCATTATCATTATCATTATCATTATCATTATCATTATCATTATCATTATCATTATCATTATCATTATCATTATCATTATCATTATCATTATCATTATCATTATCATTATCATTATCATTATCATTATCATTATCATTATCATTATCATTATCATTATCATTATCATTATCATTATCATTATCATTATCATTATCATTATCATTATCATTATCATTATCATTATCATTATCATTATCATTATCATTATCATTATCATTATCATTATCATTATCATTATCATTATCATTATAATATTATGAAATTTGTAGAAATCGCGGAATTAATTTCTTTAGAGCTTTTCTTTAAAATAAATTCCTAAGGTGAGAGGAACCATTTTGTTTTAGAATATAGAAACTTTCCCAAGTTATTTTGCTGATCTGTGTTCACAAAATCTGCATAAGAACGTATTCAACGGACAATCAAGTGGATTACCCTGCAGCATTGCTGGGTTTAAATAGTATTAGTGCGACATACAGATGTTGTACCATTAATTCCTCCTAAGAAGGGAATCACTTTCTTGGCTACCTACCACCTCCCGGTAAGCAATAATTAAGTTTTACTATCATATATTTCACCGTTTAATTTACATCTTAAGTATTTTTACAAATACTGCATCCATATGTGCTCACTTACCAAAGCTTTTCTGCTCTGCTTTTAGAACAAAACCCTAACCATTAGATACAATCCAAAGTATTATTGACAATATGTCAACTGTTAGTTTGCATGACTTTATGCTTGCTTTTTATTTTACTACATATTTAATTGCGCAGTTTATCTATACTGCAACTTTAATCTGGCATGCAGCAAATTTAGTGTGTTCTATTTAGGCTATTCACTGTTCTCTGGTGCATAGCACCTAGAAATATAAAATAAATTGTTAAATATT
Organism: Monochamus alternatus; assembly: GCA_037114965.1. NCBI lineage: Eukaryota > Metazoa > Arthropoda > Insecta > Coleoptera > Cerambycidae > Monochamus > Monochamus alternatus. Next base: position 42,948,589 of record CM073428.1, on the reverse strand, counting down.
AAGTTCTAGCACGAAATTTACAGATATACAGGGTATACCGCATAAGAACCGATACAAAGAAGGTGCAGGTAAGGTGACCCAAAATATTGAAATTTAACCAAACAGGCACACAGGTGGAGTTACAGGTCTTGAAAGTGAGACGAAATATTCGAAAAAAATTAATATTTCTGAATTATTTTAACTTGGAATTACCAAATTTGGTTACGGTACATGATTTAGATTTATTATTGGTCTTCTTTGACAATGAGTTCAAGTAAATTGTACATTGTAAATTGTATTTGTATTAAAATTAATCCAAACTTTTGTTTCCATTGATCGAATTTAGAAAGAGTGATAGATAATACCCCTGGCAGAATTTAATTTAAAACACGTTTTTAATCTTGTTAAAATTTAAAAATTATTAAGCTTCTCAAGAAAAAAAATGTATTAATTAAAACAAGACTTTAATAGTGTTTATTACAAAAAGTCAATAATATGCTTTGTCTTTAAAACTAGGTGACCCGACAAACATTGTTTTGCTATATGAATTATTTCTAGTGAATATTTTGGAAGTCGGCTTCGTTCTCATCCCTACTCCGTGCTATTTACTTACGCCTGGTAGGGATAACTGATCTAGTGATAATCGATCAGTTACCGACCAGGGTTAAAAATGATTAAATTATTAAAATGGCTATTAAAAAATAGGGGTTTGTGAGAGACGGGTGAAAATTAAGGGTTGTACGTATTTTTAATGCCACATCATAAAAAAATAAAAATAAAAAATTTTGTCCAAAACATACAAAAAAAATTTTTGGGGTGGACCACTCTTATCACTTAGGGGTATGAAAAGTAGATTACGACCGATTCTCAGACCTACCGAATATACATATAAAATTTCATAAAAATCGATCAAGCCGTTTCCGAGGAGTATGGCGTCTAACACTGTGACACGAGGATTTTATATACAGGGTGAGTCAGTCATAATGTTATTAATTTTAAGAAATAGGGAATAATGAGTATAATGCGAATACGAGATTAAAAAATCTAAATACATATTTACTCTGAAAAAAAATATTTTCAAATCATCAATTATTTAAACCCCCTTTTCAGACTGTCACTGATCGCTCACAGTCTTGGTCGTTTACAGCTCACAGTTCAACTCGATGTCGACCTGATGCAATGTTGTCAAGTTGAAATATTTTTCTCGTACCTACTAGGTACCTAGGTTTTAGACATCACATTTTCCTAAAACTGACTATTTTAGAATCTCATATTTTTTCTTGCTCAGTTTAGCCAATATAAATTTAAAATGTTAATATCCAATGAAATCAAATAATAATAATCAAATAATTCTATTAAAAATTGCAAGTAACGCGGTCTTCCGGTAGAAAATACGGCCCAGTCAAACGATACCCGTACACTCCTGCCCATACGTTGACAACAAATCGCCTCTGAAAGCTAAATCGACAAGTAGCGTATGGATTTTTCTCTGAGCAAATGTAGCTGTTATGACTGCAAAAAAACTCAAAAGTGTCTAATAATAAACCGAGTAATAAACTATTCACGTACATTACATAAAAAACCTATACCCAATAGATAAATTATTAAGAGAAGCTGAAAAGTGTTTCGTGTTTAAATACTAAATAATAAAAAACCATCGTGTTGTCGACAGAAAACTGTCCAAGACCGAAATGGCACGCCGCTAATCTAAGTTATAGAGAGTGAACCTTGACCTATAGTATTATTAGGTCAATAACCTAGTTACCTAGTTTTTGTACTGTTATTTAACGACAAGGAGAAAAACTATTTTTTTAAATCTAGATACATGAATGAATTTTCCTTAAATATTGATTTATTTATTAATAAAAACAAATGTTTTCGAATGTTAGGTTATTACAGTTTAATAATTTTGATATTACGTTTTCACTACGTTTTACGAATAAATATGAATTTTTAGTATTACTCGAAGTACAATTAATTATTCAGTTTGTAGTTACGTTCCTAGAAATTTATTGTTTTTTAAGTAGTATGGTACTAACCTGTTAACTGCACTCATCCGTCCATAGCACTTTATTAATAAAATTAAGGTAAGCCGCATTTCGTAAACATTCTCCATACCATTTCCGCATATTCGGAATTTGTAAAATTATGCATTTACGACGAATACGCGAGATCGAAATAAACAAACTACTGCTTACTGCGTATTGTGTATTCTCACTGTTCTGTCCATCCCCCCTCTAAATGTGTGGCGTGATCTACAAATTTGGGGAGAAAGAAATGCAGGAAATGCGGATAAATTTGAATAACACGCTGATGTGTTAGACGATATTATGTATGTAAACATGATGTGGCAACGATGTTTAATCCGGTCGTATGGATGCGTTTTCAGAAAGTTTGTAGTGCACCAGGAGACTCGTGTTACTGATTTTTATAGGGTGATTTGTTTATTTTTTTGAAGGTTAAGTAAAAATTTTTTTTCGATTTTCTGCCTTTATCAAACCTCCCGAATACGTGGTTAAAATTAATGACATTATGACTGACTCACCCTGTATATAGATTTGATAGTTAATAATAAAACTGTCAAATACAATAAAAAATTAAAACTAAAGAAATTGTTCAAAATGTGCACCATTTTCTCTGAAACATAAATTTACTCTTTGCCGAAAATTGAAATTTACTATGTCTAATAAATGATGATCGTTTCTTATAACGTTACATTTATTCGTAATCCAGTTTCACAAATCTTTATGACGTACTTTCGGTGTTCGATCGCAGATGCCGAACCAGTATAGGCACTTTAATTAGTCCGGGTTCATTCGGAAGAGAAGTTATGGCCACGGTTCAGGACTCATAATACTCCGTATCCAAAATAAAATATTTATTTCATAAAATAAAATCTCAACATGTAAACAAATAATACTAACAGTAATAATTCTCCAACCTACATAAATAAAGTAAATGCTTAAGCACGCTTAAATGCTTAAGCATGCTTAGTAAATACTATCCCAAAAATAACACATAGGGCGGTAGGAAATATACAGTGCAGACGCCGAGTGTCGCGGAAGGAACCTGCTAAACACCCGAAGTTGGAGACCACGAGAACGACGTCGAGTACCGCGGAGTAACACCTGCTAAGTACTCGGAGTCAAAGGAATACGGACAAGTCCTCAAGCGCCGCGGAAATTACCTGCTAAACGCTCAGGACACCCAGAGGACGGTAGAGTGCCGCGGAAATTACCTGCTAAACAGTCTGGCGGAGAGGAAAGTTGAGTGCCGCGGAGAAAGCCTGCTAAGCACTGCCAGTAAAGGCGATTTCGCCGACTTTTATACAAAATAATGGGTAGTGTCTTGTGCACAATCGCAGTGCCAAGCCATTAAGGTACAGCGTGCGCCAAAGAAGTAAAGTACCGCGTGAGCAAAATAGAATAGGTTCATTATATCTTTTCGGCATTCAATTAGCGAGGAATGAACAAAATCCTTCAAAGTTTCCCAGGAAATATTTGTTGAGATCTGACGATCGTGGTGACCAATGTTGAGGACAATTATTTCCTCGTCCTGATCATTTATTTGGAAACTTAAAATTCAAAAAATCTGATAGTAACACTAAAATGAGGCGGTGCCCCATCATGCACAAACCAAAACTAACTACTCTAAATTACAACGGTAGATCTTGTAATTAAATCAGAATATTTTGCAAAAATTTCATTTAATGAGGCAGTAGCTCTTAATTTATTTATAGATAAGATAAGATATTTTTTTCGAAATATTTGGCCCGACTTTGGGTTTCGGTTCTTATGTGGAACATCCTGTATTGTAGATGTATTCTTACCAATTTATAGGTTGTAACCAAGGTATACCAGGGCGAACCGATTAGATCGAAAATTAAAAATTATCTGCTCGATTAAACAAAAATCTAAGTATGGTTTTTATAGCTAGCGATTATTTTTGTAATCTAAAGTTAAAAAAAATGTAGATTAAATTTCTCTTTAATATTTTTCTTATATGAGATTACCAAAAATGCACTTCCGATCTTCCTGGAATGTCATCATGTTACATTTCATCGAAATCTCCGAAATCAACCGAATTTCAAATAATATACTTTATATAATTTAACTAAGAACATCTTACTCTTTGCTAATAAATCGTATTAATATACTTCAAGGAAATGTTATCTCATAATACCTTTCGGTTAGCATTTATTTACTTCATTTTTAAAACTTTATAGTATAAACTTGGAAAAAAATCAATACTATGATAATATTAACATTTGAAATAATTATTAATATTCAATATAATACTTACCTGGCCATCTCACGTAGAGAGGTGTTGGTCGTTCAGTAGACATAACTTACCGCAAATTTCTAGTTTTACGACTAGCCCTAGACCGGAAGATGGATTTCGGAAATGATTTCTAAAAGAGTTGCCTACCTCTAAAATTTCTTCACTTCCGGCTGGTGAACGCAGCTCAAGAGGGTTCGACAAGAAATGGTGCTGATGTTCGTACATATTTTCAAGTGATTATCTATAATCATCCATTTTGGGAGTAATTTTTGTGCAGCAAATTTAGTTATTTTTGTTGATTGTTTCCTGATGTTTGTGGTGTTCAGGCAAAATCACATCTTTTATAAGGATTAAACTGTATCAATTTCCGAACATCTCTGTCGTTCTTGGAACACATGCTATTGTATCTTTGAACAGCTATTTGCATTTTAGGAGACCCTTCCAGTGAAGGTAAATCATTCACTTTATCGTACTTTTAGTTAGATAATATTTTCATTTTCATTTCTAAGGGTTCCTTTGGGGAGTGGGCGCGTTGGTTACGAGGTTAGGCTGCACTAGGTGTACAGCCTGACTCAGAATCGAATCCGGCGTACTGGTAAAAGCCAAGCGGTGGCCAAATCTCGAGAGATTGCAGCCCATTTTTCACTGTAGCGTATTTGTGACTGCAGCGTATCCATCACCGCAGCCATTTCGAGACTGTAACGCATCTAGAACTGCATCGTAGCCATTTTACGCAAGTTACTTAAAAAGAAAAATAAACGTATACACATATAAACATTTTTTTTAATAGTTATTATCACATCATTATCTTACTGTTTTAGAAAGGTATTTTAAGCTAATATAAATCAAATCTCCTACAATTCCTATCAATGAAGTCATATGTATGTTCTCTGATACCAAACATCTAGGTATGCTAATGAACAATTCCACAGACAAAGCTCTATTCAATAATTATCTAAAGAAAATAATCTAATTTACTCACTCTATAAAAATCTAACTTCACTTTTTTGGCAGTGGGAACACGACAAATTCAACCACAATAGATGAGATCTGACCTATTTCTGCATTTTTAGGATTGCTTCTTCAGGTGGTCTCCTTTAAGTTGAATCAAATACCTAACTATAAAAATTATTATAAAATTAAAATTATTAGAAGTTAAATATCGACAATGACAAAAAAGTGACATCCTGTCAATGAATTAAATATGACAATACCTACTTGAAAAATGTTCACCTTTTATCTAAAAGTTTTTATATATTTTTAGGAAACTAACTACTCAGTGGACAAAAGCCCCAACCTGCGTTGAATTACACCCACAATATCTACCCATATATTCCTTATTATTAGCTTTTGTAACATTTTTTTACTGTTTTAGAAAGGTATTTTAAGCTAATATAAATCAAATCTCCTACAATTCCTATCAATGAAGTCATATGTATGTTCTCTGATACCAAACATCTAGGTATGCTAATGAACAATTCCACAGACAAAGTTCTATTCAATAATTATCTAAAGAAAATAATCTAATTTACTCACTCTATAAAAATCTAACTTCACTTTTTTGGCAGTGGGAACACCTATTGTGGTTGAATTTGTCGTGTTCCCACTGCCAAAAAAGTGAAGTTAGATTTTTATAGAGTGAGTAAATTAGATTATTTTCTTTAGATAATTATTGAATAGAGCTTTGTCTGTGGAATTGTTCATTAGCATACCTAGATGTTTGGTATCAGAGAACATACATATGACTTCATTGATAGGAATTGTAGGAGATTTGATTTATATTAGCTTAAAATACCTTTCTAAAACAGTAAAAAAATGTTACAAAAGCTAATAATAAGGAATATATGGGTAGATATTGTGGGTGTAATTCAACGCAGGTTGGGGCTTTTGTCCACTGAGTAGTTAGTTTCACACAATATTATTAATACCTAAAAATATATAAAAACATCATTATCTATCTCACTATTATATATATATATATATATATATATATATATATATATATATATATTTGCCGATTAAGTTAACAGTATTTTTAATATACATATGTTCAGTAAGAGATTCAATTTCAATAATAATTTATGTGAGTATTTTTGGCAAATATTTAATAGATAATCTAATTTGAAAAAAAAATAAGGCGTAAGGTGAGGCGGAAATTAATCCATACATATTGCTTATCTGTTTTTTTTTCAATTTATTTTTTAAATTTCGATAATTCGATAAGTATATACTGGGTGTAGATAGATATCTGACTTATCTAGCTATATTTTTTATGCTACGTATAGTTTTAAAGAATCGCTCAAGCTTAAGCCATATCTTATAAAATCTATCTACTACACTGGGTATATGTTATTTAAGTGTTGGTTAGTTGTTAATTTCATCTCTTTCATTTTTTTAACAACTGCAATTTTTTTAAATTGTCTGTATTATTATTATTATTATTATTATTATTATTATTATTATTAATATTATTTTTTTTTTTTTTTTTTTCAGTAACACCTTCCGAAGCTCCGACACATTCGGAGATGTTCTGATTATTATTATTATTATTATTATTATTATTATTATTATTATTATTATTATTATTATTATTATTATTATTATTATTATTATTATTATTATTATTATTATTATTATTATTATTATTATTATTATTATTATTATTATTATTATTATTATTATTATTATTATTATTATTATTATTATTATTATTATTATTATTATTATTATTATTATTATTATTATTATTATTATTATTATTATTATTATTATTATTATTATTATTATTATTATTATTATTATTATTATTATTATTATTATTATTATTATTATTATTATTATTATTATTATTATTATTATTATTATTATTATTATTATTATTATTATTATTATTATTATTATTATTATTATTATTATTATTATTATTATTATTATTATTATTATTATTATTATTATTATTATTATTATTATTATTATTATTATTATTATTATTATTATTATTATTATTATTATTATTATTATTATTATTATTATTATTATTATTATTATTATTATTATTATTATTATTATTATTATTATTATTATTATTATTATTATTATTATTATTATTATTATTATTATTATTATTATTATTATTATTATTATTATTATTATTATTATTATTATTATTATTATTATTATTATTATTATTATTATTATTATTATTATTATTATTATTATTATTATTATTATTATTATTATTATTATTATTATTATTATTATTATTATTATTATTATTATTATTATTATTATTATTATTATTATTATTATTATTATTATTATTATTATTATTATTATTATTATTATTATTATTATTATTATTATTATTATTATTATTATTATTATTATTATTATTATTATTATTATTATTATTATTATTATTATTATTATTATTATTATTATTATTATTATTATTATTATTATTATTATTATTATTATTATTATTATTATTATTATTATTATTATTATTATTATTATTATTATTATTATTATTATTATTATTATTATTATTATTATTATTATTATTATTATTATTATTATTATTATTATTATTATTATTATTATTATTATTATTATTATTATTATTATTATTATTATTATTATTATTATTATTATTATTATTATTATTATTATTATTATTATTATTATTATTATTATTATTATTATTATTATTATTATTATTATTATTATTATTATTATTATTATTATTATTATTATTATTATTATTATTATTATTATTATTATTATTATTATTATTATTATTATTATTATTATTATTATTATTATTATTATTATTATTATTATTATTATTATTATTATTATTATTATTATTATTATTATTATTATTATTATTATTATTATTATTATTATTATTATTATTATTATTATTATTATTATTATTATTATTATTATTATTATTATTATTATTATTATTATTATTATTATTATTATTATTATTATTATTATTATTATTATTATTATTATTATTATTATTATTATTATTATTATTATTATTATTATTATTATTAGGAGGATTCGACCCCTGGTGGTTGAGGTGTACACCTATAATCTGCCTGTGATCGAATGTTCTAGTTATATCCGTGTAATTGTGCAGTTTAATTTGTGAAAAGTTGTGTACTGAATAACCATCATCTTATGTATTTGGGATAATGATTTCAGTGCATTTAATGAGACTTCTTCTTTGTATTGTATTTATATGATATAGTATCTCGTGTTCTCTTATCTTCTGTTTGCTTTTTTTGCCTTCTATTATTTTTCTATCCGGTGGGCGCAAGCCTGTACCACCAAAGGTTGTTTATCTGGTAGTTGAAATGTCTAAGGCTAATTTTAATAATTCATCTTCTAACAAGTGCAAGAGATGCAAAAGTACGGTTACCAGTGGCTTGAAGTGCGTGGTTTGTGGAACGATGTCTCACAAGAGCTGCCTGAATGCCTTGAAGTCTGTCAAGTTTATAGACGATGCTACAGTTAATTGCTGTTTGGATATTGTGGATGCTGTCACTGTAGGTACCCAATCCCTATGTCAGCCTGTTGCCAGTCAGCCTGTTGCCACCAATGCTAAAGATTCTAGTATTGAAGAAATAAGAATTAAATATCTCGAAGAAATTATAAAACAAAAAGACCTAGTTATTACAAATCAAGCAATTGCTATTAAGTCTCTTCAAGATCAGTTATGTATGATGCGTATGATGCCATCGAGCTTTAATCAGCATAACGAGGCCATCTCTACGCCAGATAAAAATTCTAAAATTGGAACCTATGCTAGTGCTCTTTCTAAAAATAAAAATTCTTCAAAACCTCTTGGCAAAGGTAAACCCAGTGGACCTCCTAATCAAATTAGCTCTGCTGCTGTGTCCCACGCAATTCATGTTGCGCAATCTTCTGAAATTTGTCGTGATATTATTCACCTTGATCAGTCTGATCCTGCTCCTGTTTTGCCAGTCTCGAAAGCAGGGCCATCATCGGGCCCGAAAAAGAGGTCCAGAAATATCTTGGTTGGTGATGCCAAGGATTTAGCCAACTGTACTTCCCTGAAGTCGGCCAATGAATCAGCTCGTAGGCATTTTCACACCACGAACTGGGAACCTAATACGAGTGAGGAGGTACTCCTTAATTATTTGAAGGGATTTTCACAACAAGTGTCTGTGGAGAAGCTAAATTCTCGTGATCCTGAGAGGTACGCATCCTTTAAGGTGTCTGTCCCGATGTCGGATGTTTCAAACATTACTAAGCCTGAAATTTGGCCTGACGGAGTGCGTGTGAATCAGTTTTTTCGAGCACGAAATCTTGTACCAGCCTCTTAAAAGTAATCTACTTAACTGTAATTTATCTGTATTGCATGTCAATGTCCAAAGTATTACCAATAAAGTATGTGATTTGGATACGTCTTTGCGTACTCATCCGCACGACATATTATGTGTTTCTGAGCATTGGCTGCAAAATGAGTTCCTGGAGACTATATGCTTACCTAATTTTCATTTAATAACAAGTTATTGCCGAAAAGGCTCAAACAAGCATGGTGGTGTCGCCATATTTTCTAGATCTAATGTTTGTCTAAAAGCTATTGATGTCTCTACATTCTGCAGTCAAGTTAATGCGGAATTTTGTGCGGCCGAAATTATTAGTATAAACTGTGTACTCTTAACAGTTTATCGTTCGTCTTCCCATGGTGATCTCTCTATTTTTAAAACTTGTTTTAGTAATATTATACGCTATTGTTTTTGCAAATTTAAATATATCATAATTATGGGTGACTTTAACTTGGACCTTGATATGCAATCAGAGTATGTTAGTGATTTAAGAAATATTCTTACTATGTATGGTTTACGGTACTTCATTAGAGAACCTACAAGGATTACGATTGATAATAAATCATGTCTTGACAATATTATTACCAATCTAGGTCCTGACATTATATGTACAAATGTTATTGAAATGCACATTGCCGATCATCTTGCACTATCTTTACGTGTTAATGGTCAGTGCACTCGGAAAGATGAACCAGTTTCCTATTGTACACGTATAATTAACGATTCCACTTGTCATAAATTTGTTCTGGATTTGCAGTTGGGTTGCCTCCATGATTTTTGCTGCGATTTTTTGAATTCAAATGATTCTGCTGACCTATTTTTAGGGACTTTTGTTAACATCGTAAATTGCAACTTCCCTGTTATGTAAAAAATTCGGTCTAATTCTGGTATCAGATGGTTTAACAGTGAACTTAAGTCGATGCGACGCAGGCTCAGTCAAGCTAGAAGGAAGTTTAATGCGTCTAATCTTGAATCCGATTGGATTTCCTATTGTGTGTTGCGCAAATCCTATAGAAAAGCATTAAAAACTACAAAGCGTACTTGCTATAATAGTTTTATCTGCAATTCTAATAACAAGTCTAGAGCAGTTTGGCAAATTGTTAATACTGAGAAATCTTCCTGCAGTAAAAATAAGTCATCTTTATCTCCGGAGGAATTTAATAACTTTTTCGTTAACGTAGCTGATGTCATCATAAACTCAATTGGCAACTCCGATAATTTGAATCCTGCTGTTTTTTTAAATAAAGTCCCTAAACCAGTTTCATCGTTTTTCCTTTCAGCGGTTGATGAGTCTGATGTTCGCGAGGCAATTTTAAGCTTGAAAAATTCTAGTTGTTTCGATTATTATTGCCTGAATAGTAAATTGCTAAAAGTCGCTATTGAGCCCATCGTTAAGCCCCTGTCAATTCTTTTCAATAAATGTATAGAGGATTCTATTTGGCCGGACAGCTTTAAAGTTACGAGGGTTCTTCCTCTTCACAAAAAAGGGGACTATAATATATTAGACAACTTCAGGCCAATTGCAATTGTACCTGTGATCTCAAAAGTTTTTGAAATTTTGCTGAAAGATAAGTTATTGCAATATTTTGAAAGCAAGTCTATTTTGTCGCCCTGTCAATTTGGCTTTCGCAATGGTCGTTCCACAGTCGGAGCTCTGCTAGCAGTTCTAGAGAACATTGTAGAGGGTTTGGACTGTGGGATGAACATTCACGCCACATTATGTGATCTGTCTAAGGCATTCGATTGTGTTGATGTCAATGTGCTTTTATTTAAGTTGGAATATTATGGTATTCGCTCCAAAGAGCTAAACCTTTTCCGCTCATATCTATCAGATCGCATGCAGTATGTTTCCATTGGTGATTCTGACTCCGAAATTCTACCTGTATCGGCCGGTGTACCGCAGGGATCAGTTCTTGGTCCGATTTTATTTTTAATCTACATTAATGATCTGCCTGTCAACATTCAACGTTCGACTTGTATTTTATTTGCGGATGATACCACCTTGTTAACTCGTGGTGGTATTGATGGGAGTAGAGGTGATCTGGACAATGCTAGTCTGTGGTTCTCTGCAAACAAACTGAAACTAAATATGGATAAAACTCGTGACATTACATTTACTGCTAGTAAAGTATCATGCAATGTGGATAATGTTAAATTGTTGGGAATTTATTTGGATACGCGTTTAACTTGGGCTACTCATATAGATCGCCTCTGCTCTAAACTGGCACGGCAGGTTTTCTTTCTGAGGCAGCTTCGCTCATGTGTCCATACTTGTACTTTAAAAATGCTGTATTTTTCTTTGGTTCACTGCCATCTATCTTATGGTGTAGCTCTTTGGGGCAATGCTACTAGTGCCTTGAGAGCATTTGTTATTCAGAAAGCAGCTATTCGCCTCATTGGTAATGCCACTAGCAGAGTCCATTGTCGAGAATTGTTTATTCACCACAAAATTTTGCCCTTACCCTGTTTATATGTATATGAGGCTTTATCATTAGTTCATAAGAGTGCAGCTCATCTGCAAACCCATTCTGATGTGCATAGCTATAATACCAGACACGCTGGAAATCTGTTATTACCTTATTCCCGACTTAATGTCACCAAATCCAATAAGCCAGATATTAACTTGTACAATAGATTTGAAAACTTCTGTAGAGTGAAACATATTACTCAATTATCATATGGAGCTTTTCGTAGATTTATCAAATCCTTCCTATTACTGCATTGCTTTTACAGTGTTGACGAATTTACTGAATATTGTTCTACTAACACCTATTCATCTTAGATTTTGAGTTTAAATATACTTACTTTACGCATATAAATTTTTTAATTCTAATCAGTGAGTAATATGTTCCACTAAACATTCTTTTTTGTGGTTAGTTTCATGTTTTAAGTGGTGATTTATATACCTTTTGTTTGTATTTTTTATCTTTGACTAAGCATTACTATTGTGCCTTTTAATATATATATTTTTATTGCTTCTTTGTTTTACCAAATTTCAACTATAATTAATGTTTATTATGACATAAATGTACTGTTGTGTATATACTGTCAATAAAGGTCTATTCTATTATTATTATTATTATTATTTATTATTATTATTATTATTATTATTATTATTATTATTATTATTATTATTATTATTATTATTATTATTATTATTATTATTATTATTATTATTATTATTATTATTATTATTATTATTATTATTATTATTATTATTATTATTATTATTATTATTATTATTATTATTATTATTATTATTATTATTATTATTATTATTATTATTATTATTATTATTATTATTATTATTATTATTATTATTATTATTATTATTATTATTATTATTATTATTATTATTATTATTATTATTATTATTATTATTATTATTATTATTATTATTATTATTATTATTATTATTATTATTATTATTATTATTATTATTATTATTATTATTATTATTATTATTATTATTATTATTATTATTATTATTATTATTATTATTATTATTATTATTATTATTATTATTATTATTATTATTATTATTATTATTATTATTATTATTATTATTATTATTATTATTATTATTATTATTATTATTATTATTATTATTATTATTATTATTATTATTATTATTATTATTATTATTATTATTATTATTATTATTATTATTATTATTATTATTATTATTATTATTATTATTATTATTATTATTATTATTATTATTATTATTATTATTATTATTATTATTATTATTATTATTATTATTATTATTATTATTATTATTATTATTATTATTATTATTATTATTATTATTATTATTATTATTATTATTATTATTATTATTATTATTATTATTATTATTATTATTATTATTATTATTATTATTATTATTATTATTATTATTATTATTATTATTATTATTATTATTATTATTATTATTATTATTATTATTATTATTATTATTATTATTATTATTATTATTATTATTATTATTATTATTATTATTATTATTATTATTATTATTATTATTATTATTATTATTATTATTATTATTATTATTATTATTATTATTATTATTATTATTATTATTATTATTATTATTATTATTATTATTATTATTATTATTATTATTATTATTATTATTATTATTATTATTATTATTATTATTATTATTATTATTATTATTATTATTATTATTATTATTATTATTATTATTATTATTATTATTATTATTATTATTATTATTATTATTATTATTATTATTATTATTATTATTATTATTATTATTATTATTATAAAGGTCTATTCTATTATTATTATTATTATTATTATTATTATTATTATTATTATTATTATTATTATTATTATTATTATTATTATTATTATTATTATTATTATTATTATTATTATTATTATTATTATTATTATTATTATTATTATTATTATTATTATTATTATTATTATTATTATTATTATTATTATTATTATTATTATTATTATTATTATTATTATTATTATTATTATTATTATTATTATTATTATTATTATTATTATTATTATTATTATTATTATTATTATTATTATTATTATTATTATTATTATTATTATTATTATTATTATTATTATTATTATTATTATTATTATTATTATTATTATTATTATTATTATTATTATTATTATTATTATTATTATTATTATTATTATTATTATTATTATTATTATTATTATTATTATTATTATTATTATTATTATTATTATTATTATTATTATTATTATTATTATTATTATTATTATTATTATTATTATTATTATTATTATTATTATTATTATTATTATTATTATTATTATTATTATTATTATTATTATTATTATTATTATTATTATTATTATTATTATTATTATTATTATTATTATTATTATTATTATTATTATTATTATTATTATTATTATTATTATTATTATTATTATTATTATTATTATTATTATTATTATTATTATTATTATTATTATTATTATTATTATTATTATTATTATTATTATTATTATTATTATTATTATTATTATTATTATTATTATTATTATTATTATTATTATTATTATTATTATTATTATTATTATTATTATTATTATTATTATTATTATTATTATTATTATTATTATTATTATTATTATTATTATTATTATTATTATTATTATTATTATTATTATTATTATTATTATTATTATTATTATTATTATTATTATTATTATTATTATTATTATTATTATTATTATTATTATTATTATTATTATTATTATTATTATTATTATTATTATTATTATTATTATTATTATTATTATTATTATTATTATTATTATTATTATTATTATTATTATTATTATTATTATTATTATTATTATTATTATTATTATTATTATTATTATTATTATTATTATTATTATTATTATTATTATTATTATTATTATTATTATTATTATTATTATTATTATTATTATTATTATTATTATTATTATTATTATTATTATTATTATTATTATTATTATTATTATTATTATTATTATTATTATTATTATTATTATTATTATTATTATTATTATTATTATTATTATTATTATTATTATTATTATTATTATTATTATTATTATTATTATTATTATTATTATTATTATTATTATTATTATTATTATTATTATTATTATTATTATTATTATTATTATTATTATTATTATTATTATTATTATTATTATTATTATTATTATTATTATTATTATTATTATTATTATTATTATTATTATTATTATTATTATTATTATTATTATTATTATTATTATTATTATTATTATTATTATTATTATTATTATTATTATTATTATTATTATTATTATTATTATTATTATTATTATTATTATTATTATTATTATTATTATTATTATTATTATTATTATTATTATTATTATTATTATTATTATTATTATTATTATTATTATTATTATTATTATTATTATTATTATTATTATTATTATTATTATTATTATTATTATTATTATTATTATTATTATTATTATTATTATTATTATTATTATTATTATTATTATTATTATTATTATTATTATTATTATTATTATTATTATTATTATTATTATTATTATTATTATTATTATTATTATTATTATTATTATTATTATTATTATTATTATTATTATTATTATTATTATTATTATTATTATTATTATTATTATTATTATTATTATTATTATTATTATTATTATTATTATTATTATTATTATTATTATTATTATTATTATTATTATTATTATTATTATTATTATTATTATTATTATTATTATTATTATTATTATTATTATTATTATTATTATTATTATTATTATTATTATTATTATTATTATTATTATTATTATTATTATTATTATTATTATTATTATTATTATTATTATTATTATTATTATTATTATTATTATTATTATTATTATTATTATTATTATTATTATTATTATTATTATTATTATTATTATTATTATTATTATTATTATTATTATTATTATTATTATTATTATTATTATTATTATTATTATTATTATTATTATTATTATTATTATTATTATTATTATTATTATTATTATTATTATTATTATTATTATTATTATTATTATTATTATTATTATTATTATTATTATTATTATTATTATTATTATTATTATTATTATTATTATTATTATTATTATTATTATTATTATTATTATTATTATTATTATTATTATTATTATTATTATTATTATTATTATTATTATTATTATTATTATTATTATTATTATTATTATTATTATTATTATTATTATTATTATTATTATTATTATTATTATTATTATTATTATTATTATTATTATTATTATTATTATTATTATTATTATTATTATTATTATTATTATTATTATTATTATTATTATTATTATTATTATTATTATTATTATTATTATTATTATTATTATTATTATTATTATTATTATTATTATTATTATTATTATTATTATTATTATTATTATTATTATTATTATTATTATTATTATTATTATTATTATTATTATTATTATTATTATTATTATTATTATTATTATTATTATTATTATTATTATTATTATTATTATTATTATTATTATTATTATTATTATTATTATTATTATTATTATTATTATTATTATTATTATTATTATTATTATTATTATTATTATTATTATTATTATTATTATTATTATTATTATTATTAATTATCATCTCTCAAATCTCGTGCAAATTCACGGTCTATTTTAGTTGGAAATATGCCTAGTACTTCAAATTGTCCAATTAAAGCAACGGTTTTTGTACCTATGAAGCACTTTCACGTTACAAATTTGGAAGTAACTACAAATTCGACCGACTTGAAACAATATCTAAATCAGTTTGTGCCTAGTGTCGTTGTGGAGAAGTTGTCTGCTAGAAATCCGGATAGATACTCCTCTTTTAAAGTGTCTGTTCCTGAGGCGGAAGTTCAAAATTTACTAAATATTGATATATGGCCTCAGGGAATTGCTGTAAATCGGTTTTTTCGGTCTAGAAGAACGTAGAAATATACCACACCAGGGAAACCTTTCAAGACTTTATGATGGATTTTCGGTATGTTCTATGAATGTTCAGGGTTTGGCAAACAAAAAGGAGGAACTTCTTGTGCTTTTAAAGTATAATCCATTTGATATTATTTGTATACAAGAACATTGGTTACAGCAGGAGAAATTGCTATCCTTTTCATTGATCGGGTATAAATTAGTTTCCTCCTTTTGTCGTGCTGGTAATAACGAACACGGTGGAGTTGCTGTATTTGGATTATCAAGTCTTCATCTAAAACCTTTAGACCTTAAGGTTTTTAGTGTACCTTACCATGCTGAATTTTGTGGAGTGCATATAGTTGATAGTAAGTGTGCCCTGATATCCTTGTATAGGTCCTCATCATCGGGTGATATTGGTATTTTTAGAGATAAGACATTTCATATGCTCAATCATTTATCCCAGGCGTTTAGACATATAATGCTTATTGGTGATATAAACCTTGATCTTGATGGCCACACATCGATGATTTGGGACATTAATAATGTATTTGCAATGTTTAACTTAAAACACTATATTCATGAACCTACCAGAGTCACTAGTAGTTCCAGTTCCAATTTGGATAATATAGTGACTAATTTATCTTGTAAGGAAGTTTCTGTGGGTGTCTGGGACCCGCACATATCCGATCATTATGCTATCTATGCCGTAATCTATGCCGTACTACAAAACATTCAAGGTCGTAAAATAAGTACTAGCAATAAAGTTATGGTCAGAGCGGTCAACGAAAAACGAATTATTAATTTTGCAAAATATTTAAGCAGTATATGCTGGGGAAACATGGAAAGTCTGACAGCTACTGAGATGTCAAATTGGCTACTCAACTACTTGAGAACTCAGGTTAATAAGTATTTCCCATATGTGCGTGCGCGGAATGGCCACAGAAACTTTCATTTTAAATGGTTCAATCAGCGACTCCGGGAGATGCGTAAAAATTTGTTTATGCTAAAACATCATTTTAATATTACTAAACTTGATTGCGATTGGGATAACTATAAGCAATTACGTAACAAATATAAACGTGCCTTGAAGGAGGAGAAGCGTGATGCATATACTCGGGAGATATTAAGATCAAACTGTAAAAGTAAGACGATCTGGAAGTTGGTAAATTCTGAAACTAAACCGAATGCTGATATCGTTTCTACTTCCCTTTCACCTGATGATTTCAATCAATTTTTTTCAGTAGTTTGTGAAAGTATTAGTGAGAGAATTGACAAGGATAACTTAGATCCTATGCAATTCTTACGTAGAGCTCCTAACTCGGTGACATCGTTTTTTATGACAACTATTGTTGAGTCTGATGTGAGAGAAGTTATATTAGCACTAAAAAACTCGTCTGCATTGGATTATTATGGACTAAGTAGTTATATGATTAAAGCATCATTGGAGTCGTTGGTTGGTCCATTAACTTGCCTATTTAATAAGTGCTTGGAGGAAGGAAATTGGCCTGACCCGCTAAAAATTTCTAAAGTTACACCTATTTATAAGGGCGGTGACAGTGATTGTCTGGACAATTTCCGCCCTATTTCAATTATACCTCTTTTGGGAAAAATTTTGGAAGTGCTGATTAGGGACAAACTTGTTGCCTACTGCGAAAAGTATTCTTTGTTTTCAAATTGTCAATTTGGTTTCAGAAAAAAAAGATCAACTGTTAAGGACTTGTTGAAGTTAATAGAAGACGTAGTAGAGGGTCTGGATGAGGGGGTGCATACTAACGCCATTATGTGTGACCTCACCAAGGCCTTCGACTGCGTCCGTCCAAGTATTTTAATGCGCAAGCTCGAATATTATGGAATTAGAGGCAATGTACTTAGGCTGTTTTCTTCTTACCTTAGCGGTAGGAGACAGTTTGTCGCTTATCAAGGTGTAGAGTCCTGTATTTTGCCAATTGAAAATGGGGTTCCTCAAGGGTCTGTTTTGGGCCCGTTTCTGTTTCTTTTATATGTAAATGATCTGCCGGACTCTTTGGTGGAGAGTTCCTGTATTTTATATGCTGATGACACTACTTTGTTGACTCGTGGAGGCCACGGACTGAGTGACATCCAAATTGCTAAAAACTGGTTCTCTGCTAATAATTTAAAATTGAATGAATCAAAAACTCAAAATATACTTTTTAGTTCTGACAAATGGGTCACCCAGTCCGAACCTGTTAAGCTTCTTGGAGTTATCCTGGATACCAGTCTTACCTGGAATCACCACATTGCAGCTGTCTGTTCTAGAGTTTCATCAAGTATATTTGCTCTACGACAACTAGCTTTCTATCTGTCTGGAGAAGTCTTGCGAACTGTATATTTCAGTACAGTTCAAAGTCACATATCCTATAATATTCTTTTATGGGGAAATTCAACAAATGCTTGCAAGGTGTTCTGGCTCCAGAAGTCGGCTATTCGGGTGATTGCGAGAGCTCCACCACTTACACCATGTAAGGAGCTCTTCAGGAAGCTAAACATACTTCCTT
The DNA here is from genome assembly GCA_037114965.1 of Monochamus alternatus. Lineage (NCBI taxonomy): Eukaryota > Metazoa > Arthropoda > Insecta > Coleoptera > Cerambycidae > Monochamus > Monochamus alternatus. The sequence continues at coordinate 42,928,845 of CM073428.1, read as the reverse complement.
TGCCTTGTCTATACATTTTAGAAACAATAATGTTTATCAAACAAAATTGTCAAAATTATAAAAAGCATTCCGAGCTGCATGATCATAAGACAAGACAAGCCGGAAATTTGGTGCCTCCTTTTTCTCGCATACGCATTACGCAAAAAAAACAAAGTAGACATAACGTTGTTTAACAAATTTACATCCCTTCACAAAAATGTAACAGTAATAAACATGCCATCTTCACAATTTCGCAAATTTGTGAAGTCTTTTTTATTGACTTGTTGTTTTTACAGTGTAGATGAGTTCTTGTCATTCCGTGTATAGATTGTCTGTTGTATGTTCTTATTTATTATGGTTTGTCATTTTAAAATTTTACGCACTTAAACTATAGTATATTACTCTTCTTTGTTTTATATATTTGTGACCTTAAATGTACCCTTTGTATATAAAATGGTCAATAAAAAGTAAGTAAGTAAGTAAGTAAGTAAGTAAGTAAGTATTATTATTATTATTATTATTATTATTATTATTATTATTATTATTATTATTATTATTATTATTATTATTATTATTATTATTATTATTATTATTATTATTATTATTATTATTATTATTATTATTATTATTATTATTATTATTATTATTATTATTATTATTATTATTATTATTATTATTATTATTATTATTATTATTATTATTATTATTATTATTATTATTATTATTATTATTATTATTATTATTATTATTATTATTATTATTATTATTATTATTATTATTATTATTATTATTATTATTATTATTATTATTATTATTATTATTATTATTATTATTATTATTATTATTATTATTATTATTATTATTATTATTATTATTATTATTATTATTATTATTATTATTATTATTATTATTATTATTATTATTATTATTATTATTATTATTATTATTATTATTATTATTATTATTATTATTATTATTATTATTATTATTATTATTATTATTATTATTATTATTATTATTATTATTATTATTATTATTATTATTATTATTATTATTATTATTATTATTATTATTATTATTATTATTATTATTATTATTATTATTATTATTATTATTATTATTATTATTATTATTATTATTATTATTATTATTATTATTATTATTATTATTATTATTATTATTATTATTATTATTATTATTATTATTATTATTATTATTATTATTATTATTATTATTATTATTATTATTATTATTATTATTATTATTATTATTATTATTATTATTATTATTATTATTATTATTATTATTATTATTATTATTATTATTATTATTATTATTATTATTATTATTATTATTATTATTATTATTATTATTATTATTATTATTATTATTATTATTATTATTATTATTATTATTATTATTATTATTATTATTATTATTATTATTATTATTATTATTATTATTATTATTATTATTATTATTATTATTATTATTATTATTATTATTATTATTATTATTATTATTATTATTATTATTATTATTATTATTATTATTATTATTATTATTATTATTATTATTATTATTATTATTATTATTATTATTATTATTATTATTATTATTATTATTATTATTATTATTATTATTATTATTATTATTATTATTATTATTATTATTATTATTATTATTATTATTATTATTATTATTATTATTATTATTATTATTATTATTATTATTATTATTATTATTATTATTATTATTATTATTATTATTATTATTATTATTATTATTATTATTATTATTATTATTATTATTATTATTATTATTATTATTATTATTATTATTATTATTATTATTATTATTATTATTATTATTATTATTATTATTATTATTATTATTATTATTATTATTATTATTATTATTATTATTATTATTATTATTATTATTATTATTATTATTATTATTATTATTATTATTATTATTATTATTATTATTATTATTATTATTATTATTATTATTATTATTATTATTATTATTATTATTATTATTATTATTATTATTATTATTATTATTATTATTATTATTATTATTATTATTATTATTATTATTATTATTATTATTATTATTATTATTATTATTATTATTATTATTATTATTTCCAACACATGTATATGTATTAAAAAAATATAAAATTGTTATGTAATGAGTAGTGTAAAATACAGTCCTTTTTTAGTAAATTGTTTGTTTAAAATAAGAATAAATACCTAGGTAATTTATACATTCTTATTTTAACGTATTATCAGTGGTGACGCGGAAAGATTAATAATACTTCATGGCGAGTTTGTCATTTTTTAGTAAAAAATGTACCTATATGATTCATTCATCATATGGTTGTCAGGATTTCCGCACTTAAAAACTAAGGTATAGTTCGAGCAATTTTTTTTATTCGCTGCAATTAAACGGTATAAAAAAAGTTTTATTTTTAATAAATGCTTTCACGGCCACATATTGTGAATACCATTCCTCTCAAAACTTTAGAACATTTAGTTATTTGATTTTCCTTCACTTGAAATTGACAAAATTATTGAATTTGAAAAACATTTTCATTTTTTCATCTAGAAAATGGATCAATACAAACGGGACCATAAATTAGAAATACTTTGACAAACTTCCACATTTATAATCGAGTACATACATATAAATAACACTACTGACACATAAAAGCTTTATTTTAATTGTATGAACAGGCTCCCGGCTCCCTGAGTTCTAGGAGGGTTCTATATAGGCAGCTATGAGTTTCGCCGATGTCATGACATCCGCCGTAAATAATATATAATAAAATAATAAGACTGATGATTTGCAGCGGTTTTCACTGGTGCCGGTTCCGCGGACGTTCTTTCTGCATTGTATGAAATCATAGTTGCGTTCAGCAAAAGCACTGTAACTGTGAGGCGTTCGGGGCCTTACGTTTTAATATTATTATTAATGATTTTTACAAATTTTGTAATAAATATAAACCATGTATTTTAATCTAGACAGAAATTACAAAATTTATATTAGGTAGATTAAAAATAATTGTAAGTGGTACCTGCGCACAACCTATCTTATAGGCGCAGCGGTGGTGCGTCACTTGTATTATCTGGCTAGCCGCCACCTTATTATTACGTATTATAATATGTAATTTGATTTATACCTACAGTGTCTTCATCGTATTGCAATGATAATATTTATTTGTAAATTTACAGGATTTTTTTGTTTTAATTACTTGCTCTTATTTTTCAAAATATTTTTAGACAATTTGTTCTACTTTTAGAAAAATTGAAACATCATAAATACCACAAAATATTTAGACTTTTGCTCTTTTTAAATATTGTTTTCCCGATTTTTTGATAAGGTATTCAATTATTAGATAATATTTAAAATTGGCTAGAATCACAGGTATTATTTCCTAAAACAGATACTATAAAATGGTTTTGATAATCGGTCATTTCTCCGAACTTAACTAAATATCATGTAAATATTTTAGAAAATTTATTTTCATAAAAATTCTATATTTAAAAAAAATGTGCACAGTAAGTACAACTTAATATATTAACTTTAACATTAAATGGATACATTAGAAGGAAAAAAGAGTTCCTATAAAAACTATTTTTTTGTTTGCTTTTTGAGATACAAGATGTTTTAACGTTTTAGAAAAAAATATACAAGGTGTTCAGTAAAGAATGGGCCAAAATAATGAATCTACAAAATATTCGAATTTTATTCACCCATTTAGTAGCTTAAAATGAATAATCATTACAAAACTCCGAATGGGCGCGTGGCCAGGTACTATGGGTTATGGGTGATACTTGTTATAAGCATTTTTCGGAGTATTGTTCGTGTTCCGTACTGTTCTTGAGTCAGTATGAATGCAGAAAAAATAATAAAAAGTGTGTAATACGTTTCTTATTACACATATTAGGGGTGTATATATTAAGTTAATTGAAATCATAACCCATATCTCCGTTACTGGTTGGTTAGGGGATTTGAAATTGCCTCACGATGAGTTTCTTTTGAATAAATACAATATTAAATAAACATTTTTCGTAACTTTATAACACCCTATATTTAAAACTGAAGTATTTTTGATGAAATATTCATGTAAATTACTCCATTTATTTATAAAAGTTTTATCAGGTATAAAATACTCTTAGGTAACGTTAACTTATATATACAGTGTAAATAAAACGTTTCGAGACAATTTACAGTTTTTTCTGTGTTAGGTACGTAAAATAATGTAGTAAATGATATATTTGCTTCTTTTTTCTCAACTAACCATTATATAGGTACGCATGTGCGCCATAAGTATCTATAGCTGTCTCATTCATTCCGAGAACCAAGACCATTTCATCGGAACCGTGCCGTGCTTAGTTTTCAGCACAAAACATTTGTTTTCAATTCGTAAATCGCTACCTCGCATACCAACTGCCAGTTTGCCTAGATGTCAGACACCATGGCAATAGGTCTGACCACAAAAAGTTCAATTGGGGAAAAAAGTCAGTTGAAAAAATAGAAGGGACCGAGAAATTGCTTGCTCCGTTTGAACATTTCACTGAGGCTGGTCCTGCCAAATAAAATAAGGGCTTTATGTTTACGCTCGCTTACTGGCTGAACTTCACTTGCTTGCTGGTCCACTTTTTGCCTGTCTAGCTACAGCATACGATTATCTTCCATCGTTCATCAGTTTATAAAAACCACATACTTCTACTATATACCGCTCACTTGTAAACCAGACTGGCCCCAAACGGTGGAGGCAATTAAGGGGACCAAGATTTGGTGTGCTATGCACATGCTTTGGTTCATATTGCCAGATTTCAAACTATTTCATTTTTTAAACAATTTTTTCTAATTAATTTACTAAATAAGGCTTTATTAGAACTAATTTTTAATGATGTACACATGTACATATATTTTTTTAATTAATACTATTATCTATTCTTTATTTTATGAGAACACATTGTAGATTTGGCAACGAGGCGGGTCATATCGATTGATGCGAGAAACTGACGCCGCCATTTTCAATAGTTTTAAATTTCGTAATAATAAAAATGTATATCAAATAGAGAAATGCCAGTTGCGTTACAACTCTTAAGTGCAATAAAAAATCGCATTGAAAAAATGGCACATTTTCTAAAAGAACAGTAGGTATTTACTAACCTAAATAAGTTTCAAAAAAAGTTGTTTTTTTTTGTCGTAAATCAGTGTTCTTTTTATTTTAAATTAATTGGAGCACTTAAATATATAAACTGTATATTGAAAAAGAGGAAATGTGTCAAAGTTTACGGCAACTTTACGTTAAGGGTAGCGCATCCCTGGCAAACAAGATAAATGTTGATATAATTACCTAATCTCAGTATAAATAAAATCTACTTTCCACATTTAATTAAAATTGACTACATTCAGGACGTAACTTTAAAATATTAAAAATTTCGAAAAGGAGAGTTGTACGAGAAATAATTATAGAACACTTATTTAGTCTTATCTCTGTTCCAACCAACCGTAAATACTCAACTCAATACAACTTAAAATATCTCCCAGTTCTTCTGGGACAGTATTTATGAAAAATAACTTGTCTAAGATCTTTGGCCTTTCATTTTAGTTTTATAAAATGAATGAGAGAATAGCCACAGTAATCCGCTATGAATCAGTTACTAGTTTGAATCTGAAAGTTACGCTCTATTATTAAGCATGCGCAAATGCATCAAAGTTTTTGTATTCCCCTAACTTTCAAGGCCAAGTTCAAGCATTAAAAAGATACAAAGTGCGCGGTATATAATAGAAGTATGTGATAAAAACCAAGAGCAGCGGTAATCTTCACAACTACCTGCGGAACGTATTCTAGTTCGACTCTTTTAATGATATTTCTAACACGAATAAGTAAAATAGAGAAATACTATACATTTTTTATCTTCAAGTTGTTTATAGCAAGATGGAAACACTTTAAAAAAGAGTCTATGATTCGATTTGTTTTTTTTAATATAAAGCTTTAAAAATTCTATTATGTCACAGATAATATAAATTTATCTTTTATTATTAGAGCCTATGTATAAATATTTCGTCAAATCTGACTATGCTACTGAATTCAGTATCTTTTAAAATAAATTTGTGCCAAGTTTAATGAAGAAATAGGTATATTGTTACTGACAAAATTGATATAATTACTTTTTACAGTTTTCATTATTCCAAAACTATTTAAATAATAAGAATAGAATATTATTTTTAAAATATTACATTTAATTTAGCAGTAACTATTAAGTTTTAATAGCTATATATCGTTTAATTATAATTTAAAATTACAGAAGTAATAATAAATAACAAATAAATTAACCAAGGAATACAAGAACTATGTACTTACATTTTTAAAAATTATTGTATATTGTATGTATTTGGTTTTGACTGTTCTATTTGAAATAAAAAAAAAACTATAGCTGTTTGAAGTTGTCAAAATGTAACGGCAAGAGTAAAACGCTTGGTATAATATTTTGAAATTTGTAGTTTCGGATCAGTATTTTCCCAGATAACGATCAACGCTAATTCGTGGTAGGACATCTTGTATAATAAAGATTTTTAAACTCTATATATTTTCTGCTTTATTAAAAAGAAGATGCAAATATACACCTCGGTCAAGTGCCTATTGTAAACCAATGCTTACCTACTACAAACTATATTTTTATTTAGTTTTATTATACATGTATTATAAGCACTGCTGTATTAAAAATACAATACAAAAAAAAACAAAATATATCGCAAAAAAAAAATGTTCAAGATCAAAGTTGATGTTTTTTGTTTTATCTTCATTGGTACTTGATCATTGCGACTAAATATTGTTTATAGAAAAATGAACGATTATTAATTTTCATTAATGCAAATTAACATATTTATATTTACATATGTACATATATTTTACTGCCAACGATTAAAATACGTCGATTTTCGAATAAAATTTTCAAGATAAATAATATTGTACTACACTGGATAATGTGGAGACAAGTTATGGGATTCAGCGACACTTGTTGTTTAATAGAACAAATAACCAGCATGTCCTGCCGTCTTGGGTGGGAACCCAATATAAATTAATAATTTTATTCAAACTGAGGTACAAGTAGCGCCAAAATTATGCAGTGGCAGAAGTCCTCATCTTAAAGAAAGTTGTACAGCACAATAGGAAGCGTATTGCAAAATGTATTCTTTTAGAGACTGGTGTGGTAGAAAAAGGTCCATTAAAGGAAAACATTTATTTGTATTTATTTATTATGTTAGTTAATAAATGTTTCATTTATTTTATTTAATTTTAGCTTCGACACAGTGTCGTTTATGTGACTTATTGTTTCATAGTAGACCACATTAATTCAGTTTTCATTCATACTGTTTTGATATAATTTATTAGCTCACACTTGATTCGTCTAGCGCCTTTCAAATTCAGTATTTTGTTTTGAGGGGGTTTGTGATTAACCCCACCTTATCAGATTGTAAATCAAAAATTCGCTAAACGTTTATATTCAATTTCGGGGGCATAAGAAATTATAGCAGGACTTGGGTCGCCATAGTAGGATCAGAATAAGCGGTTTTCGATGACATTTAAAATTTTTTTAAAATGTTGGATTATCTTGAAGAATCGTTTTACGAATTTGTACACCATAAAACTTTGAGAACGTGTTAAACAAAACACTGTATAGTTTTTATTCCAATTTCATACATAGGGGTTTTGGAGGACCCTGACACCTTATCAGATTTTAAATAAAATAGAGCTAAACGATTTTATTGAATACGAGGGGTATAAAATTAATCATAGCAGGCCTTGAATCGCCATGTTAAACGTTTATATTAAATTTCGGTGGTATAAGAAATTATAGCAGACCTTGGGTTGCCATAGTACGACAGGAACAAGCGGTTTTCGATGCTATTTAAAACATAAAAATAGTTGTTGCGTTATTTTGGATAAAGTTTTTTACAAATTTTTATAAAAATAAAACTGAGAACGTGTAGAAGGAAACACACTGTATAGATTTTGTTCAAATTGCACATATATGGGTTTTTAGGGGTCCTGATTAATACCACCTTATCAGATTTTAAATAAAAAAATCGCTAAACGGTTTTATTGAATTTCAGGGGTATAAAAAAAACAAAGCAGGTCATGGATCGCCATATTAAATGCCGAGGTAGGGTCAGAGCAAGCGGTTTTCTGTCATTTAAAATAAAAAAAATTTTTTTGATTATCTTGAAAAATAAAGCTTTTACAGATTTGTACATAAATAAAAGTAGACATTCATGAAATTCATTTTAAGCAACAATAATAGAGAATTATTATCGAAATGTTAATATTATTGATGTAAAATATAGATAAATTATTATTATTTAAATTATTTTAAATAAACATATCGAAAAAAGCCTATTATTATATTAAATAACAAAATTTTACAAATTTTATTAAATTCAATTTAAAATTTTATCTATCAAATTTGGACATGACGATACAAAAACATACAGTACACAAGGAAAATCCAGACATTGACATATCAAAAGAAAGCTTAAAGAACAAAGATTCTAATTCTAATTTTGAACATAATGACAATTAGAAATGTCAAATGTAAAGATGGCTATTCAATGAAATTTCAACATCTCTGACAGGACTCTAAAAAAGAAACAAATTAAAGAATATTTCAGTATAAAATTGGTAAAAAAATGTTATGTAGCTGTAAAAATAGTTATAAGAATACAAAAGACAATTAGTGTCGTGAATAGTGCTTGGACAAGAATAATAAAAAGTGAAAATGTTACATGTGTATTGACCCTAAGAAAACTAATAATAATCTAGAAGGTAAAATTACCTGGAAACAATAATTTATTGATTAGTTACGAAGAAAACTGTGAAGCGAGAAGAGGTGTGAATTTGGTAGAGCTGAAAATTTCAATTTTTTTATAGTTCAAATTTAATAAAAATTTATAAACTCATACTTACCAGTGTCACAGTATAATTAAAAACTCAAAGTAACTCAAGACAACATCTACCTATACCACATTCAAGGAATTTAGTGGAAATCATCTCCATAACCAGACCAAACCAGACCTGGGGGCTTACAAAAGGTCGAAGAAATCCATCTTTAGAGGGAATTAACCTCCAAATACACACCAAGAAATCAACAACAATAAAAGTCCAGAATTCAACAGGATATCCAGTCCAGAGGATCAACAGTATCCAAAGAACACAACATCATCCAGAGAGGAGAAATTCCAGACATCAACATTAGAAATATCATCTACAAAAAAAAAAGAAATAATATAACGTATACGCACAACGATATCTAGCTAGATCGAATACAAATTGATCAATAACAATAATTAACTTCTAAACGATAAATAACAATATACAACAGTCAATTACTTACCTTATATTAGATTGCAATCACTTTAAAGGCTTAAACTTATAAATTCAGTCATTACATGTTGTAAGAGACAAATAGAAATTAAAGACGTAAAAATTAAGAACCTGCCTTAATGCAGGCCGTCTCTGCCTCAATGCCGTTCTTCACTGCCTCAATGATAACCGTCACTGCCTCAATGCTGACCGTCACTGCCCCAATGCCAATCGTCACTTCCCCAATACAATTTTAAACAGTATTAGAGAAATTGGGCAACAAAGTGAGAACGCTTAAAGGATATATTGTGTGTAATAATTATATGCATATTTTTTACAAAACTTTTTAACAAAAAAAATAATGTACAAAATTATTAATTAGATATGCATTGGCTAATATGCTATACTGCCAATAAAAAAACTATTAACTGATTAAAACTATGTATGCATAACAGCTACTTACTTAATTATTAATTTTAATGACTTGAGTTTGATGATTCTCACTTTGTTCTCACATATAGATTTTTTTTAATTGACTTGGTCATTTTCTGACTCGTGTGTTTTACTAACTACTAAACTAGAGCTGGGGAGGTTTGCGCTAATGTAAATAATTATCCAGAATGCTTTTAAATACTATGACATTTTAGTCAAATCGATTTTTTTACTTCATCGTGTACCTTACGTAACATATTTTATCTAAATTTAATGTAATGATAATTTTGGCGCGAGATAATATTGAACATTTGATATTATTATGTATAATGTAGAATACTTAATTACAACTCACTCACCCCTTAAAGGTTTTGGTCGACATGCTTTGTAATTTTTATGTGCCAAATATGCAAGATACTGAATCTACAGTTCGTCGGTCAGCCCAGGCTTACCCGACTTATGCACTTGGGAAACAGACAGCCATCTATCTGCTGGCGAACTGTCGAAATATGATTACTAGCTACGAATAATAAAATACCTCGTAAAATACACAACTTACCTCTTTACTTAATTTGCTAAGATTTAGATAAATTTTTCGATCTCTTCGGTTGTATAGCAAACGTTGCTCCGTAACAAATAAATTCATTATTTTTGAAATTCAGAAGTTTTACAAAAAATTCCCTGGCACGACGAATTTGTTTTTAAAAAAAGGCACTTTTTGACATACGACCCACACTCGGACCCACATTTGTGACGTCATCGTTGTTCGAGATATGACGTCATTGACAATTTTTTTAAATGGCAACCCCCAATTTTGACCATGTCATTTGAAAGAGCGCTACATACATATATCATGAAAAATTATGGTGTTGCATGACAAAAATTTCAAGAAAATAATGTTTAAAGATTTTAAAATTTAATTTTCACAATACTGAAAATGATAATGATGTAAAAAATCGACTAAATTAAATGTTCAAATTGTGCACCGTTGGCTGCCTGACAGTAGTCAACACGATTAATAAATTCTTTTTGGACATTATCAATAACTTTAGGAGATATACGAAGTATCTCGTGATAAATTCTTGCTTTTAAACATTCTAAATTAACCGGTCTAGTAACGCATACTTTGCTTTTTAGAAATAATCTAGGTGTGTCAAATTAGGCGATCTGGTTGGCCACTCAATCGGTCGCCTTCTCCCTATCCAATGATTCGGGAACAGCTGATTTAAATAAGCACGGACAGGTGTTGCATAATAGGGAGGTGCACAGTATTGTGAAAATTAAATTATAAAATCTTCAAGCATTATTTTCTTGAAATTTTTGTTATGGTGTTATAATTTTTCATGATGTATGTATGTAGAATGACACGCTCTTTCAAATGGCATAGTCAAAATTGGGGGTTGCCATTTAAAAAAATTGTTGATGACGTCATATCTTGAACAACGATGACGTCACAAATGTGGGTCCGAATGTGGGTCGTATGTCAAAGAGCGCCGTTTTAAAAACAAAATCGACGTGTCAGAGAATTTTTTCGAAAACTTCTCAATCTCAAAAATAATGAATTTATTTGTTACTTTTCGAAAGCACTGTATTTGCCATTATTTACTAGTTTAATGCCGCAAAACTGCGATCATTTCCGACAATTACGGTGCTACTGCTGTAACTGCCTAAAGCACTGCCGACAATACCGTCCACTGCCGTTCACTACCTATTCAATACCTTCAACTACCTAATCAATGCAAACATTACTCACAGCATTGCCTTAACTGCCGTATTCACTGCTGCTATTTTGTACTCCACTGCCGATCGCGTAACACCCCTCAGTACTATCCTCTAAAATAATTGTTTTTTGTTTGTATGTACTGAGTGGTTAAAGATATTTGAACATTTAAAAATAAAAAAAAGGTGTAAGATACTCTGCTAGAATCCACTCCTGAGAAAAGAGGAAAACTAAATTAAATTTATAAAACTAAATTATATTTATTCACTTATATATCTCACATACCACATATAACATAAATACAATCTACACTAATAAAAAAAAATAAAATAAATAAAACAAAACAAAATAAAATAAAACATTGGCGTCCAACTAAAAATTTTATATACATAAAAATCAAATCACATATCACACATATCATCACAAACACATACACATTATATATATAGGTGACCCGGCAAACGTTGCTTTGCCATATGAATTATTTCTAGTGAATACTTTGGCAGTTAAATAAAAAATAACTAACTTATTGTAAATGTGTGGAGATGTGGTATATGACTAAAAGAGGAATGGAGCACTGTGAACGATGACGGCCTATAAGAATAACAAAACACGAAACATTCATTTTTTGAATTATTTCGCGTGCCTGCAATTTTACTTGTTTGACGGCCCAAATTAGCCCCTTTACGTCTTGTTGGCATTGCACAAAAAAATAGCCATATAGTAAAATAATAGCCGTTGTTGGCGGGAGCTCGTGACACGTGTTGCGTACTTTTGAGGTTATGTAGATCACTTAATTAACTAATAATGACAACTACACTTAAAATTAATAATTTTATTAATTATTGATAAAATAGGAAATAAATAATTATGGCCCAGGAAATGAATATGAGAATTACACTTAGAAGGTAAAACGATAATTATAAACGTCACTATTACGCTCGATTAATACACAATAATAATGGTCGAAAACTGTGTAGTTAGTGAGAGAAGGCTTATTGTGAGAGAGACAGGAGACCGGCTTCGTTCTCATCCCTACTCCGTGCTGTTTACTGGGTGAGAAGTGACACCGGTAGATGCCTGGCGGGGATAAGTAGTGATCTAGTGATAATCGATCAGTTATCGACCAGGGTTAAAAATGATTAAATTACTAAAATGGTTATTAAAAAATAGGGTTGTATATATTTTTTAATGCCACATCATAAAAAAATAAAAATAAAAAATTTTGTCCAAAAAATAAAAAAAAATTGTTTGGGGTGGACCACCCACGATTCTCAGACCCACCGAATATACATATAAAATTTCATAAAAATCAGTCAAGCCGTTTCCGAGGAGTATGGCGTCTAAAACTGTGACACGAGAATTTTATATATTATATATATGTATATATATATATATATATATATATATATATATGTATATATATATATATATATATATATATATATATATATATATATATATATATATATATATATATATATATATATATATAGATTATATTATAGATTTCCTGAAAAATTCGACAGTCTGTATAAATCGATCATGCTATTGGACACAACGAAATGACAATAATAATAATAATGACGATGATGAGGCAATGGCGATGGAGATGACGATAACGATAATATCTTTTACATTTAACACAACTCTTGTCACTTTTTTATATATGTATTTGAATAAAATTCGATATAGCAGTTTTTGGTAATGCCAAAGAAATATATAGCTAATTTTATATTTATAACTATCGAGATCTCCAGTATACCTAATTCAGTATTTTAGTCAGTTAATTTTTGACTGTAATACTTGATCTAAATTGGTATCGAAGGAAGCTATATTACAGAATAGCTGGTTGACATTGGGACAGTAAATATATTTTTATCAGCACTTTTTATGTAAAGCCCAATTTTACATTATAGATACAGCATACACTATAAAGATAGCTTGCGATATTCTACAGATGATCAAATACTAATAACTTCAACGTATTTGAAACTTGGCTACCAAATACGTTGCAATATATATGTGTTGTGTTTCTACACAAAGAATTCATACCACAAAGCCTATTATAAATTTTTCAAAAACTTAATTAGCGAGGTAACAGGGCGTTAAAAAAATTGTTATAAATTTCTTTTAATAACTTTTTAATGAGTCTACCAATTTTTTTCCAATTGTGTACACTTATCACTAGTGTTCCTTTGTATCCAAGTTCTTAATTTGACGTATATCCTTCAACACCAAAAGGCTTAAACTGTCCTTGGTCTTCAAAACGTAATTAAAGAAAAAATCTTTAAAATAGGTTCTCTTGTTAAACGAAAAAGTTCATTATTTAAAGGACAATTTAGGCCCTTTGGCATTGGAAGGAAATGCGTCAAATTAAGAACGTGGATAGAAAGATATACAAGTGATACGTGTACAATATCGGTAATAAAAACATCAGCAATTTTTAACGCTTTGTAATCACGCTAATTTTGATTTACAAAAAAATGTTATAAAATTTTGTGGCATTAATTTTTTCTTGTAGAATTATAATAACAACTGTATAGGTATGTACGAGTAAAATTTTATTGAATTATTCAACATATAAAACATTACATTCTACACATTGTAAGAATCGTTCATTACTTCTTTAAGATATATGAGTGTAACGATTTATCTTCTTTATAAAGGTGTAAATAAACAGTAAATTTGTTATCATAATATAAAAAAATGAAATGTGTTTGGCAGGTGTTATGAATAAAAATGTGACCACCTGTACATGTATTAAATTTAATACTTAGCAGATATAGGATTCCATAACATGTTGCAAGATTTTATAGGTTCTCATATTACACTTACTTAAAATAATCAGTATATTGCCACATCTTTGTAAAATGTATTTCATGGTTTGTTTAAATTTACGTATATAAATGTTTTTTTCTAGAGCAAAAATGCAATAATTTTTTTATGCTCTTTTATATTATTAAAATATATACTACATATACTACATATATATATAGATAATTTTAAATTTTAAGAAAAAACGTATTATTATCAACCATATTTTTTACAATTGAATATTCTTTTATAAATGTAAATCAGTTACTAATTTACCCAAATTATAATGGAGATAACCCCAAGCCCAGAGTTGTTCCGTCAAATGACAATATATGTATAGGGTTAACTATGGTTAAGTATAAATATTTTAAGAGGAGATAGAGAAAAATACGAATTAACAGAATCAACCTCAAATCAAATTTCCAAACTTACTTATAAAGCAAAAAAATATTTTTTTCAAAACTATATTAAACCCTTATCTATCGACGACTATGGGTACCCGTCTGTTGCGAGGTTATTTTTTGACACGTTTGCCGTTTGGAGAGTACGCCAACGAAGAACACAACTATGAAGAGGGAATACTAAATAGTAAAATTAGTTGTTATCGATAAGAGTTTATAATTAAAGGTTGTTGTGGGTGCATTGGAAGTTTTGATTATCTATTAATATTCCTTTCTTTCGATTTTCTTAGAAAAAATGGGCATTTTATTTAACTGTACGCAGAGTTGTTTTGTTATTATTAGGTAATCTCGACGCATCTGTAATGAGTGAGAATATAATTTTGATAGTTTGGAACAAAAACACGAAAAACGGATGCAAAATACTGCAGCCAACAGGATTAACTGTTACCTATCAGATATTATTATTAATAAAAATATTTATTTTCGGTGTTTCTACATTTGGCAACGCTATAAAAAAACGACCACATAGTAGTTGACAGATCCATCTCGGAGGATGGTTACCATAGTCGTCGAAATAATTTTATTGCCTTTTAGGCTCCCTGAGCACATGTACAGTAGTAGTTAACTTTGGGCAATGAAATTTGTAATTATCATTACTATTTATTAATAAAATGAGAATACTGGATTTTGCTTTTAAATATTTGTTTTTGTTTATTGTTTATTGTAGAGTAGGGCAAGTCCGTAGAATATAAATGTTCATTTAGTTCACAAATCATAATCCTTGCATCAAATATACTTATACAGATAAGGTAATGAAAAATGGAGTGGTATTAATCGTTAATTACATATATTGTCATGCATTAAATTTAAAGATTTCTCCGTTTTTGCGCCATGTGGATGGTATCTTGATACGCAGGATGTTGCCGAAATGTAAAAATATTTCCTAAATGATTAGTTAAGAAATTCAAATATAAAGTTATATTCCGAAAATATAAGAATATACTGAATTTGTATACAGATATTAAAAGAATAATTGCATTATCCATTTTTTCGTTGAAATATATTAAAAGTTAAAAGTATAAGTATACCTATCATAAGCAGGTATAAGTTGAAATGAAACAAATGTTGACATTTCGTCTCACTAACGTTTTATTGTCCACTACACGTTACAGAGTATAAGCAAAGGTAGGTAAAGCAATGCATTGTTTTATACTGTATCTATGTGTGAAATATTTCATTCTTAACGTTTAATATGATTTTTGTGTCATATACATTTTTTGTTATGTAACTTTCGTAATTCACTCTAATAGTATTTAATATTTATATGTATAGCATTGTATACTACTGTCCAGGGGCGGATGGGGAAGATTAAACCGGCCCGGGAAATCGGTAGGATCGGCCGGCCCAATTTTGTTGAGAAAAAAGATGATTAATATGATCCGATGAAAAAAGTATGATTTCTTTATTGTAACGGTCGTAAGACTTTAATTTTGAAGATTTTAATAAGTATAAAATATTTTAAACAGTACAACTGAATGTAAAATATCGAAAATATACTGGGTGTAATGGATGCTGATGGTCAAACTTCAGAGGGTTATTATACAAGTAATTTTCACCAAAAAAAGTATTATAAGATTGTTTTGGAAAGTTGATATTTGCTCTTTTATTTAACATTTTTTGATTTCAAAAAATGTTGTGCCTTTTTTCATAAAAACAAAAATATCTCTGTTATTCTTACAGCCATATCAAATTTAGACATATCATCGGAGAGACCGTTAAAATTGCTGCAAGAATAGTACATATGAGTGTTTAAAAAAATTTCTATACCAGTTGCTGTAAAAAGTTAAATGTAGTAATTGTGAAATGAGCAAAATTAGTGGTGTCGTCTTATTGGTGGTAACGCTGTGACGTACCTACGTCGTGATTGCAATCCGACGCAGTGTCACTATGACGCCTGAGCGGTGGCGGCGGTAATCTCGGGCGCCAGTTTCTGTTTACAGTGCAGAAACACCACTACTCGGGCGGCTATAGTGAAGACACGGTATGTCCATAGCAGGACTGCTCTCGTAGACGGCTGGCCAGGAACTGCCTCCTCGGAGTTTGAAAGCCCTCAGTGCTGGTCACTGGTTGGCGGCTGCGCAGTGCTCCTCAGACGAGACTTGTAAAAATCTCACCAAACGGCTACGACTAGTAGTCCTGGTAGAATTTTTTTAGAAGTTCCTCATCAACTTAGAAAAATCACGAACAGCTTCTCTGGTACTGAAGTAGTGGACAGACAGGACTGCTCTCGACGACGACGGGCCAGGAACTGAATCGTCTACTCGTTGTTTAGAAGCCTTCGGTGCTGTAGACAGATCGGCGGCGGCGCACTGGTCTCCCTTTTCAAAAATTCTTTCCTTAGCTCGGAGTCTTCCCGAGTTGATCAGCTACTCAGAATAATTTTAGTCGGCGGTCAGCGCGTGGAATTTTTCTAAGTTCGTCAGCGAGGCTCTCGTGTGGCAGCGGGTGGGCCACGCTGCAGGTCTGTACGCTTGGGCGGCCGGGACAGGACTCGCCGGCCCGTGCGCTGCGACGGGCTTGGTCTCGATGTGGACGGCAGCGGGTGGGCGCGCTAGCGTTCGGTAATTTAAACACATTTCGGCGGTCGGTGATAGGTTTATTAATACTATTTAGAAATGAAAATTTTACTTCATTACATCGCCAAAAATTACTAATTCAATTACTGTATTTAGTAAGCTTTTCAACGATATATCAACTTTTGAGTTTGCTACTTTTTTGGCAACAATATCAAGCGCATAGGTAATAAAACCGTAAAAATCGAAAATACAGGAACTTTACAGTACTTTATTTTTATTTTAAGACTGTCCTTCCTATCCTTTGTTCGAGCTGTTCTCGAGTTTCAATTGGTACATCAAATACCAAATATTTTAATCTACCCCACCAAAAGAGGAGGCCACCTAACTGTACCAAAGCGTCCTATCCGTCTATCTTCATAATGCTCGTTTAGCCATACCCAAATCTCCCTGCTGTTATGTGTGGGACAACCATCCATTTGAAGCCAGGAATTGATCTGAAAATTTAAAAGAACCTCTTCTAATATAGTATGCAGTTCGTTCTGAAGAAGATCAAGAAATGCCTCTGCATACGTTAACTTTGATTATTGGAGGGCCTGACAGCATGAGGATTCACAGCTGCCCACGTATTGTCATTATAACAATTAAATGTGCCATCTCTAGTAAATGTTAACTCGTCAGTCCAAATTATATCCTTGTAAAATTGCGGATTTCTGTTAGTTTGTTGGATTATAGCACTGATAAAACTGAATACGTTCTGCCCTATCACGATCCAGTAAACTTTAAACAGGGGTCAAATGATAATGGTGAAGGTTGTGTCTTCTAAGACTTCTGTGAACTGACGTATGCGAAATTCTCCCAAGTTGTATTGCTGCCCTGCGTGTACTTAATGTGGGAGTTTCTTCAAAAAAGCACTGTTATACTTTGGTCTTGATGACGATTTACTTGATTGGGATTTAGACGATGATGCCCTGGAATACTCTCATTTTCTTCCAAAACCTGAAATGTAGTTATAAAAGTTTTTCTGTTTGGAATGCGTCTTTCAGGATAGCGGCAAGAATATTCTTCAACTGCTGCTATAGAATATCCATTGCAAACACCATTCACAAATAAAATATCTCGATACTCGTTATTTGTGAAAAACGTGGCATCTTAAATTTAGATACTCAAGTAATCAACAAGAACACTAAAGTACCTAATTTTATGACTTTGACGGTCAATATTGTTTTTCACAGCCGCCTTGGCATTTATCTACCATGAAAGACGCACTCTAAACAACTCATTTGTAACAATATTTCGGATTATAGGAGAAAGAGGAAGAGTTAAAAAAACAGCTTTTTGAAGAAATTCCCACAAAAACTAGGTACACACAAGTTTGTGATTACCTTTGCCCTTGGTATTGATGCCAAAAAAATAGCAAACTCAAAAGTTGATATATCATTGAAAAGCTTACTAAATACAGCAGTTTTTGTTGAAAAAAAACATGTGGTCATTTATAAATTTTTGGGGTTACCGCCCTTTAAACACTCATATATGCTCGTCTTGTAGTAAATTTAATGCTATTTCCGATGGTATGTCTAAATTTGATGTGGTGGATAACAGATATTTTTGTATTTATGAAAAAAGGCACCAAATTTTTTTAAATCAAAAAATGTTAAATAAAAGAGCAACTATCAACTTTCCAACAAAATCTTATAATACTTTTTTGTTGAAAATTACTTGTATAATAATCCCCTGAAGCTTGGCCATCAGCATCTGTTACACCCCGAAATAAATATTAAAACTTATAAAGTAAGTCAAAATCAAATGAAATATGTAATATAATCAAACAAAATAATTTTATCACACATCACACTTAGACCGACCCTGACCAACCGGCCCAACATCCAAGATTTGGCTGATATGGTAATACTAGTTCATTTCAGTCCTCGTTCGTGCTGATATAAAAAAAAATTGGTTAGTAATATTCAAAAAAGCTTCTTAACCAGCACCTGCACAATAAAATAAGCACGTGCCACGCACGGCTTTTCCTTGTTTCGACTATGTTAATGCCTTATCAAACTAAAAAAAATAGTCGCGGGCTGCAGCGGCCCGAAAGCAACCGGCCCTTCGGGAAAATTCCCAAAATCCCCTTTGGCCCATCCGCCCCTGCTACTGACTGTTATTTGCTAACTAATATATATATATATATATATAGCATATATATATATATATATATATATATATATATATATATATATAGCATATATATATATATATATATATATATATATATATATATATATATATATATATATATATGCTATAGGCATGGGTTGCTATAACGTTAAATGAAATTTACGCGGCTGGTGCGCTACACTGTACTTTGAATATCTCAGAAACAAGACCAAACACCGAAAAAAAAAACAGAAGACGAAAAAGTTTCGAAATTAATCAGGTCAAAGTGATGTGTAGATGTTTTATTGAAATTATTTTTTTTTGTAGTTTTGAAATAAAATAAGAGGGGGGGGTAGCATACCAAATACAGTTCTAAGAGGGGTAGATATGTTCCGAAGTTCACTTAAATCGGATAAGTGGTTCAAAAGTTATGAGGGAAAAACGAGAAAAAATTCCTACTTCAACGTCTCCTTTCTCGGAAACGATGCGTTTTAGGAAATAAGTTTATATCACAAATGAACATTATTTTAACCTGTTCTATCGATTCCTGAAGTTATCAGGATTAAACCTGAATCACCCTCTATATCTCAGCTATTCTCTGAGATACAAAGATTCCCGTAAAAGTAGTTTTTTTAAATTTCGCTCTGTATCTCAAATACGAAGAGGTCTATGAGAGTTCTTTTTACGGCATCTTAAGTTTCTTGAAAAAGTAGTCCAGTGTTACGAAAACCACATGGTTCTATCTCTTGTAGTTTCCGAGATATCCTGTATTACAACAAAATTGGGACACATTGTATATGGATCGATATGTCGTTCTCGGTGCTCAGCTAAAAAGAATATAAGGATATCATTGCAACTAATTTCTTTGTGGTAGATGATATGAAAATATTTTATTTCATTGATATGTAAACACACTAATGACTTCTTTTAGTAACTATATAATTACTAGTATAAATTCCCGAATATATTTAGCGCTACCTATCAAACTGAAAGCTAACTTATATCTCATTCGTCACACATTGTGTTATATTTAGGAAAATGTTTATAGAATATTCCTAGCCTAGCAAGCGTACAATGCCTTGTACTGGAAAACAGGAGTTAAAAGTACTACGCGATGATTAGTATGAATTTTTTTTTCATGCTTGTATAAATACAGGGTGAGTCATTCGGGAGCCTTAATAAAGGCAGAAAATCGAAAAACAATTTTTACTCGACCTTAAAAAAAATAAACAAATCACCCTATAAAAATCGGTAACACGACGCCCTGGTACGCTACGAACTGATGCACCCATACGACAATCGAATGCCGGAGGAAACATCGTTGCCACATCATCTTTACATATATAAGATCGTCTAACACTTCAGCGTGTTATTCAAATTTACCCCCATTTACTCACACTTTCTGCATTTCCCGCATTTCTTTCCCCCTAAATTTGGAGATCACGCCACACATTTGGAGGGGGATGGAGAGAATACAAGCAGTAGTTTGTTTATTTTTGTCTCGCATATTCGTCATAAATTTACAATGCCTAATTTTACAAATTTCGAATATGCGGAAATGGTAGTGTTATACGGAGAATGTTTACGAAATGCGAATGCTGCTATTACGGAATATCGGATGCTACCTAACATACATTTTCCAGGTGTGCGAACTTTGTGCAAGTGCCTTCGCAATACGGGTCTGTGAAACCGCGTCGGGTGATAGAGGCTGTTTTAAATTTAGTTGAGGAGCAGCTTCGTATTTCTACAAGAACCATTTCAAGGCGATTGGAAATATCCCAAAGAAAGGCCTGCAGAATATTAATAATACTATATTTCATAAAGCTTTAGAACCTGCTGATTTTGCAAGCCGTCTTGAAATTTGCAATTGGCATCAAAATCACATTGCGCCTGACCCTAATTTTATTAATAAAGTGCCATGGACTGATGAGTCTAGTTTTACTCGAACTGGCATTTTAAACAGGTTAGTACCATACTACTTAAAAAAACAATAAATTTCTAAGCTAGATCTACGTAACTACAAACTGAATAATTAATTGTACTTACGAGTAATACTAAAAATTCATATTTATTTGTAAAATGTAGTGAAAACGTAATATCAAAATTATTAATCAATATTTAAGGAAAATGTATTCATGTATCTGGATTTAAAAAAATAGTTTTACTCCTTGCCGTTAAATAACAGTACAAAAACTAGGTAATACAGTAGGTCAAGATTCACTTTTAGAGATAACTTTTATGAGCATCAGATCAGAGGCGCGCCATTTCGGTCTTGGACAGTTTTTTTGTCGACAACGCGATGGTTTTTTATTACTTAGTATTTAAATACGAAACACTTTTCAGCTTCTCTTAATAATTTACCCATTGAGTATAGGTTTTTTTTGTAATGTACGTAAATGGTTTATTAGTCGGCTTATTATTAGATACGTTGGATTTTTGTAATTTCAATGTTAAATAAAACTGTAACTAAGCTAATTTCTTTGCAGTCATAACAGCCACATTTGCTCAGAGGAAAATCCACACGCTACTCCTCGGTTTGGCTCAACGTATGGGCAGGAGTGTGCGGGGATCGTTTGATTGAACCGTATTTTATACCGGAAAACCTGAATGCACCGCGTTATTTGCAATTTTTGATACAATTATTTGATTATTATTATTTGATTTCATTGGTCGGTCGGTGGACGAGCGGTTTAAGGCGTCAGTACTTGAATCGAGGTGACTAGATCGGTGTGGGTTTGCGCCCAGCTGCCGGTTGACCGTATATATGCTATATTCATGGAGAGGATTGGCACCCTCTCTGCGGGTATGGTAGGGTGGAAGAATGTTAGCTTGGGTCAATGTGAGAGATTAATACCGGTTGATATTTGACTACCCCCCTAATTAATGAGGTTTTCCAGGTTTCCCTCATTCCTGCACTGAATAGTGGTTAGGGTCTACCAACGTAAGTCGTTCCTGGGCGCAAATGCGGCCTGCTTAATAATAATATGTCGTCCCCTCTCCCGCACAAGTCTTCAACTTCTGGGCTAATGATTAGAATGAGGGGTAGAGAATATTATTATTATTATTATTATTATTATTATTATTATTATTATTGTTATCGTTATCGTTATCGTTATCGTTATCGTTATCGTTATCGTTATCGTTATCGTTATCGTTATCGTTATCGTTATCGTTATCGTTATCGTTATCGTTATCGTTATCGTTATCGTTATCGTTATCGTTATCGTTATCGTTATCGTTATCGTTATCGTTATCGTTATCGTTATCGTTATCGTTATCGTTATCGTTATCGTTATCGTTATCGTTATCGTTATCGTTATCGTTATCGTTATCGTTATCGTTATCGTTATCGTTATCGTTATCGTTATCGTTATCGTTATCGTTATCGTTATCGTTATCGTTATCGTTATCGTTATCGTTATCGTTATCGTTATCGTTATCGTTATCGTTATCGTTATCGTTATCGTTATCGTTATCGTTATCGTTCTCGTTCTCGTTCTCGTTCTCGTTCTCGTTCTCGTTCTCGTTCTCGTTCTCGTTCTCGTTCTCGTTCTCGTTCTCGTTCTCGTTCTCGTTCTCGTTCTCGTTCTCGTTCTCGTTCTCGTTCTCGTTCTCGTTCTCGTTCTCGTTCTCGTTCTCGTTCTCGTTCTCGTTCTCGTTCTCGTTCTCGTTCTCGTTCTCGTTCTCGTTCTCGTTCTCGTTCTCGTTCTCGTTCTCGTTCTCGTTCTCGTTCTCGTTCTCGTTCTCGTTCTCGTTCTCGTTCTCGTTCTCGTTCTCGTTCTCGTTCTCGTTCTCGTTCTCGTTCTCGTTCTCGTTCTCGTTCTCGTTCTCGTTCTCGTTCTCGTTCTCGTTCTCGTTCTCGTTCTCGTTCTCGTTCTCGTTCTCGTTGTTGTCGTTGTCGTTGGCGTTGTCGTTTTATTATTATTATTATTAAAGTCACACTAGCGTACCATAGCATAACAGCACAGTTATACTGCTTATTAACATTATATGTAACAAAATTTGTTTTTACTTATATAATCAAACACAGTGCGGAATTCGGGCCGAAGTAAGCAAAAAAAGTGGTACCTCTTTAGAAAGTTTGGCATCGTTATCGGCGTCAAGTAGGCATAGTGCATTGTGACATCTGGTCCGCAGACCGATATCGCGTCGTGGCCCCAGACGAACTATTGTCAACTGGACTGTGGCTTTCAGTGTTTGCAGAACACAAATAATTCAAATTTTTTCAAACCGCGATACTTGATAACTTCTATCGTGAGTGTGTTTATCGTTTTTATTCCGATTTGAACGGACGACTGTAAACTAGTCCAACTAAATTTGAAGTAACTTTTTATCATGAGAGAAGGCAATTCTTGTGAAATTGATGTAAAATGCAAGAGATGTAAACACCCTGCGCATACAGGTCCGAAGTGCATAAATTGTGGTAAAGCTTCTCACAAGAGTTGTCTAAAGATCCTGCAAAATAAGCAGCATCATATAAAGTTTTTGGACGATGATAACGTAATTTGTTGCATTGAAGGATCTGATTCTGAATCAACTGGTTTGTCAGAAGTGCTAGCATCTGTAGACAAATCTGATATTCCCGATTCAACCAGGAATCAATATTTGGAAGAAATTATCCGTCAGAAAGATTTGGTTATACTAAATCAGGAAATTGCTATAAAAGCTTTGAATGAGCAAATAGCTCTTTTAAATCATATAAAGGATTTTAGAACCTCTTTAAATTTGGATACCATAGATTCTGATGGTTCTAAACCAATTTCGGGTTCAGGTGTCGTCCACCCTAGCACGGGAGAAAAAAAGAAGCAGCCGTCTAATAACAACTCCACTAAGCACCAGAAATCAAATAATAATACTGAGGCTCCTACGATCACGGGTCCAACTGTAGCTGGTGCAGTGCATAATGCTGTTACTAATCGCATTTGTGAAGACATTATAAATCTAACAAATGATGTTCAAGATAACGGGGGCACCCCTACTCCCCTAAAAAGAAGAACTGTCTCACTCGAAAAGTATTCTAGTGGGTAATATGTCAGATAATAACAATTGCCCTCTGAAAGCTGCTCCTCCTACTGTGGCACTGAAACATTTACACGTTACGAAACTTGATCCATCAATTGCAGAAAAAAACCTCGAGGATTATCTAAAGCAATATGCACCGGAAGTGAAAGTATTGGCATTGCAATCAAAATACCCCAATAGCTATTCTTCATTTAAAGTAACTGTTCCCATCTCTGAAGTCCAACGCATCTTAAATCAAGACATTTGGCCGAAAGGTGTTTTGGTGAATTGGTTATTTCCGTCAAGAAAGCCCCGATTTGCCACAATCCCAAGTGATCAGACCCGCTAGATGCAAGAATCTTTTTCATCTGACCAAACATGAAGAATCAGCGGATAGTTTTTCAGTCTGTGCCCTCAATGTCCAAGGACTTTCTAGTAAGATTGACGAAATTTGTGTATTTTTAAAGTACAACCCATTTGATATATTGTGCTTGTCTGAACACTGGTTACAGACTGACAAGCTCAGTACTATCTATTTGGATCGTTTTAAATTGTTTTCTTCTTATTGTCGTGAGCGTAGTAGAGACCATGGTGGAGTTGCCATATTTGGTACAGGTAGAACAGAATTGAAATCTTTAGATCTTGGTCAGTTTTGCGTTTCTATTCATGCATAATTTTGTGGAGTACATATTTTAAATAGGAATTGTGCTCTTGTATCCTTGTATAGATCGTCAACATCCGGAGATATTGATATTTTTAAAATTCAGTTATTTAATTTGCTTAATTATTTGCATAACGGATTTAAATCTATTGTGCTTGTTGGCGATGTAAACCTAGATCTGGGCGATCTTAACAATGTAGTTGTTAGAGATGTAAATAATATTTTCTCCATGTTTAATCTTAAGCATTATATCAATGTACCCACCAGAGTTACTGCTCACACTAGTTCTTGCTTAGATAACATATTAACTAATTTGTCCTGTGACAATCTCTCTGTGGGAGTTTGCGATCCTCACATATCTGATCATTATGCGGTCTATATCACAATAAATACTGACCGATCGCATACGCGCTGTGTTAATAGTCAAGTAAAGGTTAGAGCTATCAATAATGACAGAATTATTAAATTTTCTAATTGTTTAAGCAATATCGGATAGGATAATTTGGAAAATTTTGATTCCAACCAGCTCGCCTCTGTTTTAGTTAACTCATTAGTGACACTGGTTGATGACTGTTTTCCTTTTGTGAGGGCCGCAAACCGATCTAATGGTTTTAAATTAAAATGGTTCAGCGAGCGACTCCGGGGTATGCGTAGCAATATGTTTCATTACAGAAATTGCTACAATGTATCTAAACTTTTTAGTGACTGGGAAGTTTACACCCAGTATCGCAGCGAATATAAGCGTGCGCTTAAAGAGGAGAAGCGTTTTGCATATACCAGCGAAATAATGAATGCCGATTGTAAAAGTAAAGCAATTTGGAAATTGGTCAATAACGAGAGGAAACCTTCCACTAACTATGTTTCTACCTCACTTACATCGGACGAATTCAATACGTTTTTTGTCAATATCTGTGATACTATTGTGAAATCTATGGCTACTACTAATTTAGATCCAATAAAGTTATTAAATAAATCACGAAAACCAATTTCTTCTTTCTTTTTGTCTGGAATTCTGGTGTCTGACGTAAAGGAGGCTATACTTGGACTGAAATGCTCTGCTTCGTTGGATTGCTATGGTTTGAACGCCTTTATGATTAAGGCATCCCTTGAGTCGCTGGTTGAACCACTAGCTGTTTTGTTTAATAAGTGTCTTGAGGAGGGAAATTGGCCGGACCATTTTAAAATATCTAAAATTTCGCCAGTACACAAAAAAGGTGATACCGACTGTTTGGACAACTTCCGCCCTATTTCAATAATTCCTGTTATATCTAAGATTTTTGAGATCATTATCAGAGATAAACTAGTGGCATATTGTGAGAAATACTCTATATTCTCTGATTCCCAATTTGGATTCAGGAAAAACAAATCGACTCTTAAAGCCCTTCTCAAATTGATAGAGGACGTCGTCGAGGGTCTTGAAGGGGGTGCACAAACAAATGTTGTTATGTGTGACCTTACTAAGGCTTTCGATTGTGTTCATGTTGACGTTTTATTAGTAAAACTAGAATATTATGGGATTAGAGGTAATGCTCTCAAGCTCTTCTCATCCTATTTGTCTAACAGGAAACAGTTTGTATCTTTCAATAGTGTCTTTCCAAGTACTCTTCCAATAGAAAACGGTGTCCCGCAGGGATCAGTCTTGGGGCCGGTCTTTTTCCTCCTGTACATAAATGATCTACCGAATTATATAATTAATAGTACTTGTATCTTATATGCGGACGACTCCACTCTACTGGCTAGAGGCGGATATGATTTGGCAATTAGCGAATTAAATAAAGCAAATGAATGGTTTTCTGCCAATAAGTTGAAATTAAACCAATCAAAGACGCAAAATTTGCTTATCAGTTCTGATAAATGGTCACCTAGATCTGACCCGGTAAAATTGCTTGGCTTTGTTCTCGACTCGAACCTTAATTGGAGTAGCCATGTTGAGACTGTCTGCTCTAAATTATCATCTCAAATATTTGCTTTACGGCAACTGAGATCATGTCTGCCCAGATTGGTTCTACGCACGGTATATTTCTCTATCGTTCATAGTCATATCTCCTATGGCATCCTTCTATGGGGAAATTCAACTTATGCAAATAAGGTTTTCCTACTCCAAAAAGCTGCCATTAGAGTAATAGAGGGGGTAGGCGTCAGATGCACCCTGTAGGAGTTTATTCAAAGAACTTGGTATACTTCCATTACTATGTCTTTTTATTTTCCAGACGCTTTTAGATATTTTCGGAAATTTGAATAAATTTACAAGTTACTCTGATGTACATGATTATGATACGAGGAATTCTAATTGTCTGGTGGTGCCTTTCTCTCGCATATGCATGACTCAGAAAAATAAGTTACAGATAAATTTATATAACAAATTTTGTTATCTTCACAAAGATGCTGATATGAGCAGTATGTCTCAAGGAAAATTCCATAGATTCGCCAAATCATTTCTGCTAAATCATTGTTTTTATAGTGTTGACGAATTTCTGTCTTTTAAAATGTAGGCCTGTTAACTATACAATTTATTTTTATACATCAGTTTTGTTTTTATCTAGTAATACTATTATATCTTGTTTGTATGACTTCAAATGTACTTACGTATATAAGGTGGTCAATAAAGTAAAGTAAAGTAAAGTATTATTATTATTATTATTATCATTATCATTATCATTATCATTATCATTATCATTATCATTATCATTATCATTATCATTATCATTATCATTATCATTATCATTATCATTATCATTATCATTATCATTATCATTATCATTATCATTATCATTATCATTATCATTATCATTATCATTATCATTATCATTATCATTATGATCATCATCATCATCATCATTATTATTATTATTATTATATTATTATGTGGGATTATGGATATTCGACAAATTTATTTTTATTATACGTTATTGAAATATCACACATATAAGAGCAGGGCCATAATTACTTTACACGTAATAAAGACATCATGCCGTACCTTTTGTAAAAATATTTAATACATTATCTGTAAGATTGAAACATTTCAAATTTTGGTCTTTTTAAGAAAGAGTTGAAAATATTTATTTTTATCACTGACAGATCAAAGATCAGAGATATTGTTGAATGTAAGTAATAACACTGTGTGTACTTACCATACGTTTGTCCTACCTTTATTATGTAGTCTTAGGACCATTACTAATAATGTAGATTTGTATTGAATTTATTTTATAGTATTATAAGTACCTTAATAATTACTTTATTAACATATGTATTACTATTTTTTTCCACGGTCGGGAGTAGAAATCAGTTCTATGACATCAAAATTAGAACAGAAGTAGTCGATTATTCCCAAGGGAGTATAATGCTCCCAAGGGAGTTTACATTATGGAGAACGTTTTTCATGCAAAAAAATAAGATAAGATTGAAATTATTTATTGACATTTAAATTAAATATTACATTTGTACAATTTTCAAAATTAATATTAGAAGGAATATTACTTTCGCTTACATTTACAGTTTTTGTGATTGCGCTAGTAGTGGTACCTCCTAAAACCTGATTAGCAATTTTGGTCTTATTTTCAATGGAGTTCTCGACATAACCCTCAGCGACTGTCGTTGATTTCCAACCAGCATGACGCTTTATTGTCGTGATATCCACACCAGCATCTGCCAGTAATGTCGCTGAAGATCTTCGTAAGCAATGACCAGTATAACATGCAACATCAGGTAATTTTAAATACGAAGCTAGTACACTCGGAAATTTTCCCATGGTATTCTTGCCAACTGGCTGCGAACTAGATTTTCCTCCTTTATAGTACAAAAAAAGGCGCTTATGCTTGACGTGGGGAGGACGAAGGGACAGGTATTTTCGAAACAATTCAAGCATATTTCCCACATCGGTAACCAGAAAGGTTCGTGGATTGTTTGTCTTAGTGTTTAGAATTTTTACAATCAAGGAAGAGCCTACATCCTCAATATCATCTACAGTTAAAGTGACTAGTTCATCAGTTCGACAAGCTCCGGCAATCCCCAGAATTAATCCAACCTATAAAAAATCAAAATACTTAATAATTGAAATACCTAACCACAAAAGTAATCTTACCTTAATCATTAAGAAATAAATTTTATTAAAAGTGGAGATTCAAATATTCACGGACAACTTGATGAAAAAGTGGACGAAATCCATCAACAGCAAAAAAAGAATAATTTACATTTTATGGGACTAAACTGATAACGAAGATCTTCAGAAAAAGTTCATAATTTAATAAACAAGAACATGAGGTTAAATATAGAAGAATATACTATTGATCACCACTATATTATTTGTGTATCTGAGACATGCTTATCAGAAAAAGTTTATGGTGAAATTGTTACAATGTGGTGAGATGTGACAGAAATATTATTGAGACAGGTAAGATCAGGGGGGTGGTGCCTACTTGTAATAAAGAGGAAACAGGAGCGCTTATTATGAAGTGGTTGTTGTTAATGTTATAATAAATAAAATGGGATAATATTTTTTTGTTTTTGTTTATATTCTGTCATGAACATTGAGATATGTATATCAGAATTTCTTTGAGTTTATACTTGAACAGAATAACGGTAATAAGGACGTGATTATTTTAGGTGATATTAATTTAAATTTAACTCAAGGTGTTATGACTAATTTTTTAAACAGACAGACCGCAAACTGTTGGAGTTTTTCAATTTTTTTAATTTAGCCTAATTTGCATTATGTAATAAAATATTTAACTACAATAATAAAACATTAGATCAGGTATTAATATCAGCAGAAAATATATATCACATAAAAACTACTCCTACCGCTTTTGAAAGAAGACGTTCACCATCTTGCACTCACCGCTATCATATTGTTATCTTGTAGTAATATGTTATTTAGAAATTTGATAATAAATAAATCTAATACAAAGTTTTATAACTTCAAGAAATGCAAGTAACTAAAAGTTTATTTAACAATGCTAATGTAACAAGTAGTGTATATAAAACGTACATGATAAATTATGGTAACAAACTCTGAGACAGCAAAACATATATGGCCTTTTAAACTAAAACAAATTGGATGCATTTTTCACATTGTGTGGCAAAGAATTAAATAAGCGCAAACCCTCATTAAATAGTGATTGTTGTGATCTGCTATTCTTTACCATTTCTATACTATAATTATCTTTGGGCCGAATATTATGAGAATGAAAAGTAAAACTTTTCATAAGAACATTTTTGAAGTATGCTGGTAATCTATTCTGACTCATGGTATAAATAAAAACCATATTTGCTTTGTATACGCTCTGCCACACTGTCAACCATCCTAATTCCTTCAACATGTGCTAATATACAGAGCCTTCATAAATTATTACAAGCAACGTGACCAGTAATTTTGTTTGAAACGGTTATTTTATTTCCTTGGTGTTGGAAATTAAATTCTGGCAACTTTATAAGTTATTAAAAGAATAAGACCAAGGTTCCATTAAAACACATTACGCGGATGTGATTGGTGTAATTTATTCTTGACATTTTATTCAACCAATCGGCGATCGCACCATCTCGCGCGTGATACAACCGTTTCGCATTGTTCATTGTAACCGAATCATTAGGACGTGTGACGCAAAATTGGCATTTCTGTATCTTTCAGTAGCGTTCGCCTTCTTGCTATTTTCCGCGCCATTGTTGATTTATTTTATCCTTGCGATATTCTAGTGTCTTATTGTTTTCCTTTTCCTCATTAATAAATCATACATATTTCAAACTAATCAGTTGTTTTCATAGCTAAGCTTTTGGTAGTTCTAACAAAAACAAAATTTTGGGGTTAATAATATTCTTATTTCAATTCAGAACAGTATCCCTTTTACTGTTGAACAAGATGTCTTTATTTTAATGGCTCATTTTCGAAGTGGGACTAGAAATGAAGGCGGGTTGTTGACATACTCCTTACAATCTTGCATTGAGCAAATTTTGACCGAGTTCCCAATCGCAAACATTGACTATGACACATTCTCATACCGAAAGTGTTCTATCGTCAAATGATTTAAAAATAAAGCATTTGCAAAGGAAAATCTACAGGCAGACCATCTGTACTGACAAGATGTCGTTGATAATACAGCAACGAATAACTCAAAGTCCTACAAAATCTATATCAAAATGGTCTGCCCAAACAGGTAACTTTTTTTTATTAAGTTGATGTAAATATTCACAAATTCATTTAGATTGCATCTCTAAAATATATCAATTTTGAAATTTTTATTTGAAACCGGTATCGAATTATAGTTAATAACCAAACATTTTTATTTTTAGGACTTTCAGTTGGAACATGTCACAAGGCTTAAAAAAACAGTTGGATTTACACCCATACAAGGTAACTGTTGTGGAAGAATTACTTTCCATTGACTATGGAAGACGATTACACTATTGTAAATAGTTTCAAGAAAATATGAATCGTAACTTATTGAACTTAACAGTTTTCACTGACGAACCATGGTTTCACGTATTTGGTTATGTAAATAGCCAAAATTAGAGAACCTGGGCTGCAGAAATTCCTCATATATTTATAGAAACCAGTTTACATCCCGTAAAAATTGGTGTTTGGACAGCGATATCAAGAAGACGTATAGTAGGGCCTATAATCTTCTACGAAACTATAAATGCTGAAAGATATCGAACCCTAATTTTAGAGCCATTTTTAGAACAGTTACATGATGACGAGTTGCAAGTAGATTACTTTCAGCAAGATGGAGCAACTGCAAGAGCAACAATTTAATTTTTAGAGCAATTTTATGGCAATTGACTGATTAGTGCAGTTTTGTGGCTAGCCAGGTCTCCAGATTTAACTCCGTTGCATTATTTTTTATTTGGACATTTGAAAAATACTATATTTAAGACAGTGATGCACACTATCCAAGAATTAGAAGCGACAACTATTCGAGAAATCAATAACATCACAGAAGAAAATGTATAATTCAAAATGTATTTGAAAATATGCACAGGAGGGTAAATTTATGCATCATTTTGAACGCAACATGTAATATTTTAATTTGTTAATTTTTATTCAACTGGTAAAATAGCCAAGCGAAAATAAATAACTAAGAAATGCCATAAATAAATTCTTTTAAACACTACAATATGTAATGTTTTTATCCCAAATATTGTAAATAAATCTTAACACAGTAAAATATGTTTCTTTTACCCCACAATACAATAAACAAAATTAGTTATATTCACATTATATACTCTTTGTTTTCATAAAAATTTCAATTTGTTCATTAACAAGAGAAGATTGGTAGTTTTCTGTTTCTAATAAAGTTGAAAATATTTCAAACGAAGCAAATAAACGTTCTTTTCGTCCATAACTATGTAATATTAAATTTTATATATTAAATTTCAGTAGTCGAGCAATTTATTAGATTATGTACTCAATTTCAAAAACAAATCTATTTACGTCCGTAATCCCTTCAACCACACCACCATGTTTAGGGATTTTCTAATAAGTGCTGCTAACAGAGCAATGTTGGTTGTATATGCGTGTAGGTTCTCTCTTGTTTCCTGCGACTAAAGTATTCGAGCAAATTATCTATGATTTGGAACCGATGAGGACTATCCCTCTTTGTCATACTTCATCACTGTAGGCCTGACAGCCTCGTAAACGTGGGCGCCATCCGTCGTCGACCCCGATCACAATTGTGGCCGGTGTAGGTGCTTTGTGGAGTTTCCTCTTGTCCTGGCAGACCCCCACCGGCAGGGGGCCTTCTTCACCGGCTAGTATAACCCCTCGGAGGGTAGTCGTCCTCATAGAAGTGTTTTTTGGGATTAGCATTGTAGCTAGGAATGCATGCGGCCATCAAGCCAAATGACTCGGTAGACTGGTGCGGAGAGGGTGTGTTAAGGTAAGGTTGAGGTTCGGGTTAGCGTGGGTGGGGGGAGTTTGTTAGTGTCATGATACCCCGGGTCAAAAAGTTGGTGTCTGGGTCGTTTGTTTTTGTCTGTCACGTTTGATAGGTAGTCGACAATATGTCTCAAGAGAGGGTTGCCGTGTCTCGCGGACACGTCAAATCGTTTTTCAGCTCTCGCTTATATAGTCTTCGTCGCGTTTGTATATTGTAAGTCTCGTAGTATGTCTAAATTTCTCGCGCACCAGGGCACAGCAATGGCCGTGCGTAAGGCTATGTTTTTGATGTGTGGCTTGGACCTTACGTGGATTTTTGCCGCGTATCCCCACGCTGCAAAGGCATATATTAGCTGCGATTGAAGTGCCACCTTGCTAAGCGTTCGCTTATTCCTTAGACCCAGGATGTTGTCACCCTTGAGTAAATGATAGGGCCCTAGCCCTGGTAATCCTTGCCCGCACCGCCGTCTCCACGATGTGCGGTTTCCAAGTGAGTCGCTGGTCCATCGTTACGCCCAGGTATCGTGTCTGTCGGTCCAGGAAGATGGGTTCCTGGGATGGTGAAAGTATGTCGAGATTGAGGTCTCGGAAAATTCTGCGTCTCTTAATAGCTGCACTTTTGTCGGAGTTAATTTTGTTTTTCCACCGGTTTCACCAGGTTTCAAGTTGATCTAAAGAGTTTTGTAAAAGTGTAGTCGTGCGACTTATGTCAGTGTCTTGTGCTATTATAGTCATGCCGTCGACGTATAAGTATGTGTTTGTGTTCGGGAGGAGATAGGCGGTACGTTGGGGGCGCATGCTTTCATGGGTCGTAGTGTAGCATTATGTATTTGGTCGGGTTTCTGTTACGTAAACGTCGTATTATTTATTTGAGTTCGTCTGGGGTAGCAGGTTGTATAATGTCATTGTCTAGCTCTCTGTTAATGTGTCTGGCCGCGTGTTCAACCGCCCGTTGAAACTCCTCAACCTCGTTGAGCCGTCTACATTGCTGTTATAGACTGTCGCCAAAAGGTTCGGCCTTTTCCTGGTCCATGTAAACTACCCCTCTGCTGTCGTGGATAAGGGAAATATTTCGACAGGCGGGCAACTGTAGGGCCTTCTGCACCTTTCAGAGGCTGTTGTCTTGGAGGTCCAGGTGTCTAGCCTTGTATCTTGCTGGGTGCTACCCGTCGCAATTTGCACACCTGGCGGGCGTTTCTTTTGTTTTTTGGCACTCATGCGTGTTGTGGTTTTCGCCACATTTCACGCACTTTGGTGCCGCTGTGCAGCGAGACTAGCCGTGGCTGAATCGCTGGCAGTGGTGGCACTGAATGGCTGTCTGTTGCTTACTTTATCTTTATACTCTGACGACTAGAGACAAAGGTTAAAGAATTAAAATATAATATAAGTTACCGCACCCGATCACGTGATCGGTATTCCCCGTCTATCATTTGGGAATGCGGTGGTACACAATACGATACTGTGTATCGGTTTGTCGCACGCCGTACATTATCTTGAGTTTATATAGTGTCTCAAACAATTCGTAGTGGACTTAATTTATTTAATAATGTCCAGACATCGTTGTTCTGTGAATTGGTGTTTTACTGTATACGTTGGTGTACTACCATTTTTCCGGTGTCCAACGAGGTAAACACAATATAATAATAAATTACAAAAAATAAATTACGACTCAGATTTTTCTCCTCTAAAAAGGAAAATTTCCCCAAAATATTTTTTTTAAGAACTTTCTTGCAGAAATTATGCTTGGACACAAGCTTTATGCTTTATAGGAACTGTGTTCCTATAAAGTATAAAGCTTGATATGCTGATAATAAGAATATATAGCTTGCATTTTAATGAAACAAGCTTTCCAAATTCTAAACAAAATAGCATACACAAATCTGTCGTTCCTTCTCTAAATATAAAAATTATAGGTGAGCTAACAAAATAGGAACCTGTATGATTTTTTATAGGAAGCTATACATAAGTATATTATATATTATTATACATGAAAATTAAAGTGAAAACAAAATAACCATTGAATAAAACATTGGTATGTGTTCTAATTTGACGAGTCAGGAAGTTGTATTTTGCAAATTAAAAGCATTTGAGACAAAAAATCATTTGGTGGTCTAACTGTACTATCTAGAGACGTTCTGGATTACATAATAGCAATGGATGTTTTTGTCGACATTTTTAACAAATTAGCATGTCAGGAGTCATTTGGCAAACAATTATGAATTTTTAAAATAATATGTCACCCATGTAATGACTTTCTTTTTGCCTATTTTATAGGTATTTCATTATATACAAGAGTATGCATTTATTTTATTTAATTTTAAAAATTCATCAATCAAGACTTAAAATATAATAAAAGATGTAGCGTTATTGCAAAACTTAATATGCTCAAGAATTTATAAAAAATATATATTATAAAGTTACTAGTAGTTAGTTTACTATGCTCTACATGTATTATATGATTAAGAAATTCTGTTTGTTTTTTATTTTTTAAAAATTCACTCCTACAATATTTTTCGAGACTTGATCCGCATATGTATTTATTGCAATTGAAAAAAAATTGATCAACTAATTTTTATTAATGGATAGGTAGCCAGTTTTTAATGAAATGAGATAGTAGGACAAGTAGGCATTATTTCTCGCGTCATATTAGGGAAAATAGTTACAAAAATGTATTTATTTTTAATTTTATTAATAATAATATCGGTGATAATCAATATGCTTGTCAGTTTACCCTCGTAAATTTAGAATCAAATGCGCTTGCTTTATTTGAAAATATCAACATACAAGTTTAACTTGATTCTGTTTTCAGGTGACAAAAAATAGGTATGTATTTAATGTTTTATCCAAAATTATTTGCTGTATACAATTTTGCGGAGGCTTTGAACTTGCATTATGAGGGCATGATGAATGAATTTTACGGCAGAATTGACAAAACGCTTAGTGAATACATTTTAGATTGCAAATAAGAAATTTGTCATTAGAAAAAAACTATCACTCAGTAGCAACGCTGTTGAACTTCTATATATCATCAATACTTGAACGCGTGATAAGAAAATTTGTAGCGTACTAGGAACGTCGTGTCACCGATTGTTATGGGGTGATTTGTTTATCTTTTGAAAGATCGAGTCAATTTGTTCAATTTTCTGTTTTTATTAGTCCTTCCGAATACGTGGTTAGAATTAATGACAAGACTGAATCACTCTTTATATCTCTCAAAGTTTTACCGTTATAAGAAATTCTATTACAGAACTGTACAAAATTTCTATTAGTATTTTATCCAAAATGTTGTCACTAGCTTTGAGAGTATGGATTCCTATAGTAAATTCGACCGGCATGTCACGACGGTCTCTGTTTCTGTAGACATCGAGCAGTAAACGTGCCACATGTTCTTGAAATTAGTTTATTGAATTTTTCATAAATAATAAAAACATTTAAAATATCTTTATTACTATCATGTGTGTAAATTTTGTGTGTTCCGCATACCTCGCAGAGCATACTCGATTACACACTTGACTGATTATGGTAATGATGCCGTGACGTCAATTAAACTGCATTAATTCTGATTCGGGCATTCCAAAATGCTCTCTGTTAATTTAATTGCGATTGTAATTAATTTATTAGTGATTTTGTGTTTGTATGTCTCAAAATAAACAAAGAGAATAATTCAAGCTCCACAGTGTAAATGCCCTAATCTAACTAGTGAGTAATATCAGATGATAAGCACGTATGCAATGGGAATAGGGAGCGTGACCAAAACATAAGTGTAAGTGATGCCGTTGAAATATGTAGTTCTTTAAGAAGAGTATCCATGAATAGTGTATATCACGTAACAAAGAGTGACAAAGAAGCAAGTGGAAACTCGCCGATGGATATCGAAATATTTGAAAAATGAGTTGTATCTGTTTTTTAACATTATGCAACCTGATGCTGCAGTGGTAATGCACCTTATGATGTGTATGTATAGTGCACTGGATGATGTGTCTTAAAGTGTGATATCCACGGCGTGTGTATCAGGTAGATGTAACGTCAACGTCAACTTATTTTAGTAATTTTATGTTCTTTAACTCTTGTCAAGTGGTACGCCTATGAAATTTTGTACCCTGTAACCCTCATCTCCTTTATTCACGTAAGTGCTGTAAATTAGTCATTCACTACTGTTTTGAAACTCGGGTTTTATAATAAAATTCCTTATAAGTGAAACCTTATGAGGCTACAAGGTAAATCTTATGTCATTTGGTTCAGAAATACTAAAAAAGTGTTCTGTGGCTTTGACAATTGCCAATTTTTCAGTTGTTCAGTGTCTATACTATCTGAAAAATGGTACTTAAAATCTTTCAAATTATGCAGTAGGGTTCAGTAATTGCTATTTTTTTCATAAACTTCAAATCATTAATTAAACTACTAGTCAAAACATCTATAAAAAAAATATGTACCGCTAAAAACATTCTGTAATATTTCAATCTTTAATATTGGAAAAAAATATTAAGGAAACTTATCCTAACTAGTAATCGTTCAAATATTGCCTTCTTAGAAACACTATATTCTATGTTGCATCGACAAAATTATACATTGCATGTTCTTTATATCTCTATAAAAGATATTTTTATAAAAATCTAACAATGTGTATAAATATTTTGTTAAAATTTCAACTAAGGATGATATGTCGGCGCAAATATTTTTTAACTTAAAAATACAAAGTTTAAATAATTATATTGTAAAGATGAGTTATATAACTTTAGATCACTCTGAGCACCTTTATTTTCAGATAAAGTTGGTTGTAGCAACAAGTCATAGATGTAAAACGTGTCAACATTTTATTAAAATATATATGGTGGCTCCAAATAGTCCTAAACATAAATTTATAGGTATCCTTTTGACGCCCATAATTCCGTTAAGGGGTACAATCTCTTGCAATAATATTGGCACCCCCTCAAATTAGTTTTTGAACTACTAGATCTCAACTGGTGAGTAGAAAAATAACTAAGAACCAATAGTGAAAATATATTTCATTACAAATACCTCAGCAGTTTGAAATAATTCGCCAAATTCGTTTTAAAGACATTACTATTGCAGCAGATTGCAAATTAAGGAAAACACGTATTATTCAGATCCCCTGTACACAAACTATTAAGAGGTATTTACGAGACAACTTGTATATTATTAATTAAATAGATTCATTTAAATTAGAATTAAAAGAATCCACTCAATAAACTTGATAACGAAGTCAAGCTGGTACCTTATGCGCAGATCAAAAATATAGTAATTATTATGTTTTATAATTTATTTCTATGCCTAGTCTGCAACTACATGTTTACTATTTCGAGTAATTTGCAAATAAACAATTTTTATTAGTAGAACAGAAGGTGGAAAACTTGACCAACATTTATTGCCATAATAACAAAATCTAAGGTGCCACAACGTCCGACGGCTTCAAAAATCAAAAAAGTGCCAGCACGTAATTTAATGTCATATTAAAATGTGTAAAGCAAGATGCTGCTCCATATAAACTCAAATAACTGGCGCACCCTCTACAATATATAGAGACTATTAAAATCGCATTTTTATAGAAAAATGGTTGAGGTGGTGTCCTCTTGAAACTTGATGAGAAGGATATTAAGATAGTGTATTATTCAAAAAGGCAAGTAAAACGTTGTGGCACCTTCAAATAGTGCCAGAACGAATATATAGGTCCATATATGGGTGATTGCCTGTAAACTGCAAAATATAAAATATCAGTGGTGCACTGATGTACTTGTGCTTAAGCTCTAATGACCGAAATATGTTTTAAACACTATTTGATTTAGTTCTTTTTGGTCGCTAATTATATTTTTTATAATTATATAAAAATTCTATTTTTTTAAATATTTTATATGTAAACAATTGTCATTCCTCTGGGTTGTATCTTCATAGCTTTACAGTCTTTAAACGTACATTATTTAGGCAACTATGAACTCAGTCTACAAACCCTATTAGACAAATGAATAAAAAAGTTGTTCAAGTCTAAAAAAAAATTATAACTTCCGTGCCCACAATCTACGTGTAATTCTCCTGCACTTACAAAAACACCATTAATGCCTAAGAGCTGAGGCCAGAGTTTTTTTAGCAATTTGAAATAAAGTATTAGTCTTGCTGTTGAATTCCAATAAGTGTTTGTTCTATAAATGCATTTATTCTTATGTTAAAATATAAGTTGTACTACATTTTTGTGTAGTCACATTAAAACTGTAATTCCCCTGGTAAGTAAATAATTATAATAAATATGAAAATTTTCTTGTGCATTTGAAATATATAAATATGATTAATTTGA
The DNA here is from genome assembly GCA_037114965.1 of Monochamus alternatus. NCBI lineage: Eukaryota > Metazoa > Arthropoda > Insecta > Coleoptera > Cerambycidae > Monochamus > Monochamus alternatus. The sequence continues at coordinate 42,889,536 of CM073428.1, read as the reverse complement.
ATATACGTTTTGGCGTAAAGTTTATAATAACACTTGGTGTGCTTGTATTTAATTGAACATAAACTCATATTTTGTTATTCCCCTGGTGTCATTACCCTGGAAGAATAATTCCAGAGTAATCTGATAATCACAATTCTGGTGATGCAATTTTACCTAACGGTATAACCGAAAAAAAACATGGTAGGTAGGAGCATTTGTTGTAACTATGTTACAAATACAAAAAACTCAGTATGTATTGCAATGTTACTGTTTTTCATAGTAATCTGAAAGATGATAGAAAGGTTTACGTTATGTGTTAAGGGGTGAACGAAAAAGATATTTCTTATGTAAGCTTTGACAATATTCTGGAAATATTACCGCAGCCAGAAATCCTCGAAAGGAATATTGCATTTTTTTAAGTTTACAAAACCAATAAATGTTTTCGAACAAATACCATATGTTGGATACCTACCTACTTAAATAAATTTTTGTTTTTTAAGAACTAATAGCTAATGAAAACTTGTTTCTTTTGTAAATATTGTTTATTGTAATATTTTTATAATATTAGGCATGTACACAATGCCTACAATAAGTAGGTATTTGCTTTTACTAAACCCGTTTCGTTTATCGATTTTTCCGCTAATGAAAATTTTCTATTTTTGTTTATTGTTAATATTAGAACACATATTTGCTCTTGCAATATGCATTTTTATTGTCTAATTTAATGATTTACGTTGACAGTTCGTTTTGAATTACTTACGTCATTACCCTGTTACCAAATTTAAGAAAAAATCTAATAAAATAAAAAATAATAGCAAAAATAAACTATTTCCTCGAAAAGTTTGTTTTTAATTAATAAATGAAGCTTTTCCTTCAGATTTTCCTAAAAAATAATGTTTTTGATTCTTAACCAAAATAACAAACTGTTTTTTTTTCGTTTGGAAACATTCACCCATATATACAAATTTAATATATGTATATATGGCTTCCACATTTGGCGCCAGTTATTTAAGTTTATATGGGCTAAGTGACACTCTGCCTTGCTCATTTTATATATGACATACAATTCGGACACCCTTACGATTTTTGAAGCTGAAGCGCGTTCTGGCACCTTATAGTTTTTAAAGATTCTGACCGTTCAACTTCTATAAATGTAATAATAAATAACTTCCAGTTGAAAAAAATGATATAGATAAATTTTTATGGTAAGTAAAAGTTTAAATTAAATATGATTTTAAAACAATCAAGTTGGAACAAATTGCATATGTCTGTTTAGTTTACTCAGCTGTTTATATTTAATTTAATAAGTTATTATGACGATAAATATTATTGATAAAGTTTTCCACCGTCTGTTTTAAACACTCCATAAATATTGTCTATTTGCAATTTATTCGAAATAGTAAACAGGTAGTTGTAGACTACACGTAGAGATAAACTGAAGAATATAATAATTACCATATTTTTTACCTGAACGTAACGTACCAGCTTGAATTCATTATCAAGATTTTTGAGTGGATTCCTTTAATTCTAATGTAAATGAATCCTTTTAATTAATAACATACAGGGTATCTGGTAAATATCTCCTAATCGTTTGGGAGTATACAGAGGAAGTCAAAATAAAACTAGCGCTTCCGATATTTTTTCCTTAATGTGCAATCTATTGTAATAGTAATGGCGCTCATTAAAACGAATTTGGCGATTTATTTCAAACTGCTGAGGTATTTGTAATGAAATCTACTTCCAACATTCATTCTTAGTTATTTTTCACTCACCAATAGAGATCTAACGGAATTTCTAAACAAATCTCACAGTGGCTTAAAAACTAATTTGAGATAGTGTCATTACTATTGCAATAGATTGTACCTTTTAACGGACTTATGGGACGTCAGGAGGGTACATACAAATTTATGTTTGGGATTATAATTTTCGAGTCACCTTATATATTTTAATAAAATTTTGGTAAATTGTATTACATGGATATCTATGACTTGTTGCTAAAACCAACCTTATCGTCAAATAAAGGTGCACAGAGTGATCTAAAGTTGCCAGAATATAAAATATTTTTTAATATAATTATTTAAACTTTGTATTTTTGAAAAGTGAAAAAATATTTGCGCCGATATTTTAAATACGTCTTATTTAGTAGTTTTATTAATAATTTGAAATAAGAAACAAAAATAGCAATTACTGGGCAGTTACTGCATAATTTAAAAAACTTAAATGTTCAAATTTTCCAAAGTAGTACTTTTCTAGATATTTATCGTGATTCTTTATGTATGTCAGTCAGTCAATTAAGAATATATTTTCTATAACCTTTCCTAACTCTAAAATACAATTGTATTGTAATCTCCACGTTGACTTAGCCTTGAAATAATTCTTGCGGTTAAACAAACTTTATTGTCACTACCTGATTACACAACAAATGTACTTCAAACAGTTCATAACTGTTAAATTTTTACTTTAACGTTTGTCATTTACGTTCGGCGTCTCATCATAAACTCAATTTTAGAGGCGAAGCTGATCTGCTTACATAAAATTTTTGGGTTTTCAAAGTTTTTATCGTTCTCGATAACGTACCTGGAATCAAATCGAACACAGGCTGGAATATTCTAGAAAGCGTCAAAATAATAAAGGTATTACAAATTTGCAAGCAAATAGGAACATAACTAAAAAGGAAATGTCTCCCCTGTCTCACTCAGTTAATTTATCATACTCTGTTCAAATTTATAATTCAATGATTTTCAATTGTCAAATTTGGCCTTGTGCTATTTAATGTATATTGTAACTTAATTGTTTTTAATATTTGAAATTTTAATCAAATGTTTTTTTGACAATGGTTTTTACTGTTTAAACAATTTTTCAAAATTATGAGTGCAGGTCTGGTGAAGAATCTTTCCATATTTTCAATTTGGTTAATTTTATTATAAACCTCAAAGATTGAAAGGTTATTTTGTTTGATAGTTAAGATCTATAAATTGTAAATAGTTTTTTGTAGTTCCTCCTTGTTGGAGGATGACGCGCTTTGCTATTTGATTATATAAAATTCAAATATGCAAATACTAAAGTTAATTAGTGCAAAATAGAGATAAGCTCTCCAGATAGAAGAGATGATAGGCTGTCTTACCCTAACAAAAATTTAGTGTTTTCAGCGCAGCTACTCAATTAAGCAGGAGGTCACTATGCTGCCAGCTAATCAAGTTCTGGGAGTGGATCCTTGTGATCAACTAACAAATTTTAACAAATGATTAGCTGCGTTAAGTGAAAAGAGGCAAAAACAAGATAAATTATATGTATATACTAAAAACTTCAATTAGGTACACCAATAAATCATTATAGTATAAAATTATGGTTAAAGTTTGAATAATTACCATCGAGGAAAATTAGATTTGTGCTCACTAGCAGGTAGTTTTAAAACTAATATTAACATTAATAAACTATGAAATATCTTACAATATCACAAAACAAAGGACAAAACTTGCTGCAGGAGCTCACAATTGGACTACGTGGATGTGATCACATTTCCATCAATCTTTACAATTTGTTCGTCAGGATGAAGGCACTATCTGGTGGTCTATTTAAATACTCAATAATTTACCCATAAAATTTCAAAATGTAAACAATTAAATTGTACCCTCTCAGAATATATATATTTGCTAAGTACTGATGTAATTATTATCTATAAGGTGGAATATTTGTAAGATTGAATTAAAGATAATATCAACAATTTGGAGACAATCACAGACATGCGACACTTATCTGTTGAGCAATGTGAGGAAGATATCCTCCCCGTTAAGCCTATCTACTTAGGGACCGCTAGTCCATAAATCAACTCTATTCCAGAGGATATCCAAGGGTCATCATGAAAATGCACAAGGACGACTAACAATAACTCTGCTACAAGTTATTTCCAGAGACCTCTACCAAAAGGTCAACAACGTCTTCAGTCAACCAACAAATATGATGTGTAAAACCAACAACGCTACAAATTCAAATGTAGTACTACTACAATAGTACCAGCAATAATATTAGTAGTAACAGCTATACTAACATAATAATCGACTATATATATACTAGAATATTAGCCAACATTAGAATATCACACTAGAAAGTTATCCAATACTGGAAGGAAATTATTATGAACCAAGCAGGCAATAGTGGTAGTGTAACGAATGGTATGTTTAATCATCGTCTGCTAAATCGCGTCGCCTTTGTAATACTTGTCTGTCGAATCACCTGAACTTCAATCTAGAATTCTGTGAAGTGCTATAATGTGGCGACACTAATGTTTGTATTTGTAAACATACACATCAGGCCATGGTAGTGAGAATAAATAACTTATCTTATAAAATGTACGTATTTTTATATCCACTATTTTAAAACATTAATTCCATTCCAATACTCCACAGAAAGCTTTTGTACCTAAATAGTTTTTTATAATTATAATTATAATTATAATTATTAATTATTAATTAATTATTATTATAATTATAATTTAATAGTAACATTTTTCACAAAACCGGGTACATATGTATGGATTGCTACGCCTACACTTTCACCGTAAAATAACAATACTTATTATTTTAGATTGTATCAGTTTATACATTTCAAAATGATGCGTAACAGAAACGTACACTAGATATTTGACATTTGTCATAATTTATATGAAAACAATTGACGACTAACACGACTACGTCATTTGTGCGTAGTGTGCTGCCGCGGGCGATGAGTCACTGCAAATATGAATAGAACAAACTAGAAAAAGCACGGCTGCTGCGATTTAGCCTACGATGGTTTAATTGAATATAACTAGGGCAGCAGTTATTTATAATAGTACTAGGAGGACTGATAGTTGCAATTATAATGGTGTTCTGTGTTTCTAAGCCAAGGAAACGTTGAAGAAGAAGATGCGACGAGGAATTACCAAAAGTCAGAATCTACACAGTGTATAGTGAGTGAAGTGTAACCGAGAGTGTAGCTGTACCAACGTGAGTGAGAACTAATTGCGGTTGATGAATAAGGTACCTACTGCAGCAGTTCATCCAGTTGTACGAACAGTTAAGGAGTTTTCAAGATAATATTAAGAAAAAAACCCAGCATCGTCGAGAATCGTTGATAGAATACATAAATTGATAATAGATTTAGGGAAATGAGAAAATAGTTTTATTTAGTTAAGAGTAATAGATGAATATAATAAGCTATCTAGGAAACCTGAAGAAACTAAACAAGTAAAAGAATATGTTAGGGCAATTGAAAATAATATTTTTAAGTCTCGTAATATTTTAGTAAATAGATTAGAAGAAATAGTTGTCTCAGATATGTGAAACCAAAATTGAGAGTAATTTGGTGGAATCAGCTGGAAATAGTTCAAGTATGGAAAGGAAGTGAGAAATTTGTTTTAAAAACGGCAGCATCTTTATTGCTTACAATCGAAGCTATTCAATTATACAATGAATTCTTAGATAATCCAGGAAAAAATCTTATAATAAATTACGTTTTAAAAATTAAATTAAATCAAAATGCAAAACTTTGATTAGAAAAGCAGTATAATAGTGATGAGGAGTTGGCACCTGATATGAAACGTCATTTAATAATTAAAAATCAGCGGCGGCTGAACAACTATTCATAAATTTAACTTCAGCCGAAGCGGGAGATGATAACACTTCTGCAAGAAGTAAATGAGAAGTTCTCTACTTTTATAATGCTCTAAAAACTTTTACGAACAGGTTAAAAAATAGCCAACTGAGAACCATCATAAAAGCAAGAAATTTTAATAAATTAAACGATGCGATTAATAGTGTTAAAGAAGAAAAATTAATAAAAACCTGTAACAATTCTCAAGTAACTAATTTGTTTCAAATGCGGCCTATTCAAAATTTCGGTAGTGTTAACAGAAACAGTAGCAGAGGAAGATTAAGCTCAAATTATTATAATATTAGAGTAACATACTGTCACGGGTTTCCTACCCCGACTTTTTCTTTTACCAGAAAAACAAACAGTTAATGTTTACTGATATTTATTAACACTCTGTACAATATCGAATACTAATTACAACTCAACTAAACACTATTTAATTAGTCACTATCTAAATCGCTTTGATTTCTCCGAAATATCCAAATAACAACTCTGTAATTCAATACTGTAATTCAAGACTATAATTCAAGACTGTAATTCAAAACTGACTGACTCGGCCGTTTATTTTTCTTTTATAGACTAAACGAATATTCCATGTATTTTCTAGCATCTCTAGATCCATTTCTCGCCCGATTCTCGTCGATTCTCAATTTTCCAGTCGCGCCTCGGCATTATTTTGTTTCTTTACCTGGATCACGTTGGGACGATCGGGGCAAATTCTGTGACAATACTTATTTCATATCGGAATAACAATCAAAAATCAAAATGTAAGCTATTTAAATTACAACCAAGATCGAGGTCGTCAATTTTTGCAACTTCGGTCAGTAAACAATAACAGAGGTAGATATTCCAAACGTTGGGTTTATTTTGCTGGAAATGCGGAAAGTACAGTACTAATGACTTGCATAACATAGAAAATGATAAGTATTTTCGAGTCTAAACAGAATAATGCATTGCATGTAAGTCTGAATGGAATGAACTATGTGTGTGTGTGTAGTATGGAGCAAATTAATTAAAATTTTTATGTGATACAGGATTACGTTATGTATGGATAAAATAGATACATCTAAGATTATTAAAATTAAAGAAATACGGCTTCAACTTATTGAGTTGGCCCAGCAAAAATTTCGTTTAGTATGAGCAATGAATTAATAAATCATGAATTTTGTATTATTAAAAACTTTGATTCTTATATACACGATGTATTAGGTTCAGAATTCTTTTCAAAACATGGTGCTATTATTTATTGATTATGAGAAATTTTTATTTTCATTTTGAAAGAACTACAGAAAAATTACTGTACTATTAGAATCTGAAACTGATGAGTACAATGTAATACCACCCCGTTGTGAAGTATTCAAATATTGTTTTACCGACAATACCGATGATTGTATAATTTAAAATGAGAAAGTATGTGAAGGACATCTTGTTGGAATTCCAATAAGATTATTGAATTTTAATGAACAAGATATTAAATTAAGAACTTTTCCTACAATTGCAATAAAATATCTACCGATCGTCTTGATAAATTTTTGGATATAATGAATACTAAATCATATCAATATTCGGATATTTTTCATTTAGATGATGATCCTTTAACAGTGATAAATATTTATAAGCAAAAAATACGCTTGAAAGAGGGTGTGTCTCCGGTGTATGTCAAATCATATAGATTACTTCACGCATAGAAAGACGAAATACATAGATTGACAAAGTGCTAGAAGAAGGTAATATCGAAGAGGCTAGATCTCAGCGGTCTTCACCTCTTTAGTAGTCGGAAAAAAACCTGAGCGCAATAATAAAAAAAGTATAGAGTCGTTGTCAATTATCGGATATTAAACGAACAAATACAAGATGAAAATGTCCATTATCTTATATCACTAACATTTTAGACTCGTTGTCAGGAGCTGTATATATTTTTTATCTTGATTTAGCGCAAGGCTGTTATCAGTTACATCCTAAAAATCGACCAGTTACTGCGTTTACTACACATAGAGGTAAATTTCAAATGAAAAGTCTAGGTATGAGTATGAAAATTAGTCCAAGTGCATTTTCAAACTGTAACAATGTCAGGTCTTAATTACGATTTATGCTTCATTTATTTAGATGATTTGATAGTTTTTGGTTCATTACAAAATCACAACAAAATTTTAGTAAAAGTGCTAGAAAAACTTAGACAAATAATAGCAAATTTGAAACTTAATCCTAGTAAATGTGTGTTTTTAAAGAAATAAATTTGATATTTAGGCCAAGTTATATCATATCAAAGGGTATTTCACCTTATCCGGAATAAATTAGAGATTATCCATTTCCAAAAAATTCAGATAAATCAAAACGTTTTGTCGCATTTGCTAATTATTACAGAACGTTCATTAAATTGCACAACCTTTAAATAATTTGTCTTGGAAAAGTAAAATACTTCAGACCGATGAATGCCAGAATTCTTTTGACACACTAAGGCATGCACTGTTAAGCCCACCCCTTTTGCAGTGCCTAAATTTTTCGGCAAATAACGAGTTTATACGTCGAGTTGATGCTAGTGTATACGCGTTGGGAACAGTGTTATCAAACTATACAGGGTGAGTCAGAAAGAATGGATCAACACTAATTTGGAGATAATAGATGCCAAAACATTGTGTTTGATCTCATCATCCCTTATACGAATGTCGCTGGTTTAAGAAATACAGGGTGATAAACGTTTAAATTTTATTCTGAAATTTCTCAATAACTGAAAAAGCTTTGATAGCATAATTCTGAAAATTGCTAATGTTGGATTTTTTGGTGTGAGAATTACGAATTTGAAACATTTTGACGTTGCTCCTAGAGGGTGCTAGTTTCACCGTATTATTTAAGTAAATCAAAATATATTTTTTATCTGTTAAGCTATGCTTTAAAAAAAGTTAAAAATCTAATTTTATGGGTTTCTGAGTTACTTGCATTTAAAAGTTTTCAATGTATTTTGTAGTAATTTTCTTTCAGCCACTGATATTGCTATTTCTTTTCTTGATAGGCTTGTGTCAAATTTTCATGTCAACAAATATTAGCGTATTTTGCGTGCGTATGATTTATTATTTGTGTAATTATTGAGAAATTTCAGAATAAAATTTAAAAGTCGAACACCCTGTATATCTTAAAGCAACGACAATCGTATAAGGCATCATGGGCTTAAATATAGTATTTTGGCGTCTAGTATCTCCAGTTTAGTGTTGACCCATTCTTTCTGACTCACCCTATATGTACTTATTTAGTACGATAGACCCGCCAAGCAGGTTAACAAAATTTAGATTAATTTAGAGGAATACGACTTTTCATTACATCATGTTAAAACTACAAATAATGTGACTGCGGATGCTTTATTGTATTGTGTTGTCATTGAATCTAGCGAATTAAAAAAAATGAATGGTACACAGACTTTATTACTTATAGAAAGGTTGCTAGCGTGAAATCATATAAAGATTTGCCTCTTTTGTTCTTCACTGCCCGAGACTACATAGTGTTCACTATTGTCATAAGTTCTCATTTATGGGCGCGGCAGTGTGCTACCAGTTCCTCCATCTCCCTTGTTGGTGATGGGGTGGTCGAATTCTCTGGGAGGTAAACTGTTGCTATGACAACCACAGTCTGTTTACCCTTGACTAGGGTAAATCACAATCCATAAGCAATCCACTTTAATGGCAGCCAGATCAGATGGCGAAAGGTGTTGTAGTAGTTGGATTTTGATATGGCGAGGGATGTATATAGCCGTCCTCAACCTGTCTGTGTCGGGTGTGCTGAAAATACGCTCAGATAGTTTAGTTAAAGATTTGAGGATTTGACTACCCAGGGTTCCTGTATTGGTGCAAGTGTATCCTGCCGCACATCAAGACGGTGGCATAACGCAGCCGCTCGATTGTGTAGTTTCATTTTTACCGTGAGAACAAGGGATTGAAAGATGTAGTGCACTCTCACCTTGTTTCAAGGGTTCTTAAACCCTCGTCTTCGGCCCCAAAGATGAGTAAATGGCCACGCGGGTCGACCTTGATCTTGTGGTGGAACAGGTATCACCTGTTCACACTCACCATGGTCAACATGCCAGGCGACGACTTACCATCTCCTTTTCCTTGAGGTCACTCTCAGCTTCCACGGGGATCCAGAGAGTGGCTAGCGTCGCTGTATCCGTCAACGCGTGTTCATTTTCGCAGAAATCTCGAATAATCTCACTAGAGTATGCTCAAGAGCGAAACGCAGGTGGTTTTGAGAGTTGCGTTTATGGAAGACTCCTATCCAACTACTTCCGCAGTGATCTTTTGACAAGGGCGTCCTTATCCTCGGCAACTTTCTGTCAGGGATTGTCCATGTCAATAATAGCAACTCTAAAATATTTTAGGGCCGCCTCACTGTAGGTGGTGGCGGACGGGGCCTGTTTAGCCCTCTGATGTTTCATCGAAGTGATATCCGATGAAGTCCCCGACCTAATCCTCTTTTTGGAAGGTAGCGCTCCATGTGGGTGCCCTTCCTTCTTAGTAAATGGTTTTGCCCGAGAAGGTGGTACACCTCGCGAGTGTTCAGCCTTCTTTATTGACGACCCACTTTTTCTTGGGTGGCGTTTGTCCCGCATAGACGGTGGTAAACCCTTGGGTTTACCAGCCATCTGCGTAGGTATACTCTCACCAGACGTTGTGGGCTGCACCAGAGGAGTAGGTGCGCGTTTGGAGAAACAAGCTGTAATCGCTGTTCGGGTCTCCTCTTCTCGCGCTTTCCTCCTCCTTTTGGCTTCAGCACCACAAATTCTTTTGCCCCTGCGGGTCTTTTTACTGAGAGTCAGTTTGAGATGATTGGCCGAGCATTAAAATTATCCTTGAGGGATCAGTTTATATTCGTCTACCTGGCTCTCCACCTTCCACGGAACCTCAATTTGAGCTGTTGCATGGCAGTCACCAGGGTTACCAGGCAGATATAGCTCCCAGAAACAGGACAACGTCATGAGAGGGTTGTGCATTCTTGAACGTCATAGCCAACAGACGCCCAGTTTTCAAGTGTTTTCGCAAAAGGTCCAAGCCAGAGAGTTAGTCCCAGTGGCCCTGCTTATAGCAACCCTCGTCATAGAAACCGAAGTTCTCATGGCTTTCCCTATCCACTACCTAGGGACGGGGATTAGTTCCTGCCTCCTCTTACCGAAGGATCTGAGCCCTTGAAAGCAGAGACATTACAGTAGGCTATGCATCATTCCGGATATTCACTATTGTATATTTTATGTTGTTTTCGTAATTAACCGACGAAGATACTACCGCGAAAACTAACAATATATTCTACTACTTTCAAATTCCTACTTGACTATATAATGATCTGCAAGATTTATACAAGCAACCATCCTTACAGCTTCCAATGTTTTAATCACTCTGGGCAACGATATTATATTACTTATTACTTCATTTAACTGAAGCTATGTTTCGTGACTCTGAATCGACCAGTGTGTACAAAATGCTCTAATGTCAAAGTTCCACAGTTGAGGTTAAAAACAAATCGACATATAAACAAGGAAATTATTTAAAAAAAACTGTAAGTTCCTGAATTATTTATTCAGCAGTCTCTTATTAGCTAGTATAGAAATGAATGTAAGTAATAAAATCTCTAATAAATCTCTATTTATTTACAGGTATGAAACATATACGTTTAGAGATTGATCAAAATGATAAAAACAATTATCGCTGATAACTATTTATTATAACTAAAGTATTGGTAGGCAATTGAAACCCCAGAAGGTGAATACAGGATAATACTTGTAAAAACTGAGTTAAACAGAAATGAAGAATTTTTTTTATCAAGAAGCGAACTGTTAAGCAAAATGTCTACTATACGAACATCAGGTAATATTTCATATTCTAGATAAACACTAACAATTATTATTACGAAGCTAAGCCAAACAACAACTTAATAACATCCCATTACTTAGTTTTATTATTATTATTATTATTATTATTATTATTATTATTATTATTATTATTATTATTTTTCTTTCCAGTAACACCTTCCGAAGCTCCGACACATTCGGAGATGTTGTGAAGAGTCCAGCAATGACCACTCTCCACTCCGTGGAGTCAGTAATCATTGCGCCCGTAAATCGTGCGTTCTGAGCAGACGTAGCGAACCAAGGATGATAGCCTTCTGCATTCTGCCGGCTAAGATCTCCGCCGAATTTCGGCAAGCCGGGATGATCTTTAAGTCAGAAAGCAACGTATGTCTCATTCCACCCAGGACGCCTATAATGAGCACCACAATCTTAACAGAGTGGTCTGGATACAGCCTGCGGAGCTCGGAGAGAAGATCTCGATACTTCCTCCGTTTTTCCTCCTCTTTTAGGACGATGTTGTTCTCTGCGGGAGCCGAGAACTCAATCACAAACATCGTCCTAAGTTGGTGGTCGAGGAGGACTACATCAGGCTTATTGGCTTGAATTTGCCTGAGGGTGGGGAATGAATAGTTCCAATAAATTCGGCACTTCTCATTCCCCACAACGGATTTTATATCCCCCGGAGCATAAGGCAGCACTGGCGTCTCGTCTATCTCATACGAGTGTCGTAAATGATAATACAACACCCGTAAGGCTGAATCGTGTCTTTGGATATACGCTGTGGCGGCATATACCGGACAGGCCGACAGGAGATGCATAAGCGTCTCCGGCGTCTGGCGGCAGGCCCTGCATCTGGTATCAGGAACCTCGATACCCAAGACACGACTACGATAGACGAGAGTGTTAATTACACCATCTTGGCAAGCCATTATGAACCCCTCGGTCTCAGAGTTCAGCCCCGCTGACCTCAAAAAAGCGAAGGTCAGCTTTTCAGATAAGCCAAGCCCCTCTAGATGACGGTAGAAGAGACCATGCATTGGCTTATCCTTATGTAGCTGCAGAAGATGACGTGTCTCTGCAGCTTTAATTTGGGCTTTTAACTGAGCAGGGTCCCACTCGGTGACAGAGTCTGGATTTTCCCGCTCAGTATCGAACACGAGACCAAGTTCATTGGCTGCTCTTCTCGCTGCCTTATATACAAACGCTCCTATCCCTGCTGCTTCATGGTCTTGGACCATGCAGAGAAGGGGATCCGAGCTCCTGATGATTTTACAGGCTTCCTCCAAAACCACTCTGCCCTGGAGACACTCCAAACTCAAGACTCCACGGCCTCCCCGATTTCTTGGGAAGTATAACCGCGAAACGGACGATCTTGGATGCAAACTCTGATGGAGATGCATCATTTTGCAGGGCCCTACATCGAGTTGCCTCAGCTCTTCTTGTGTCCATTTCACTACTCCAAAGGAGTAGAGAAGGATCGGAACGGCAAGCATATTAGTGGCACTCACCTTGTTCTTACCCGACAGCTCCGAAAACCAGATTTGTCGGAGGCGGTGCCGATACCTGCCGCGGAGAGCGTTTTTTACCATTGCCACCTCATGAGTGCCCCGCTGTGGGACACCCAAATAGGTGTACGACTCTCCGGCATCTAGGTGGTGGAAGATGCTTCCGTCTATTAGCTGGGCGTCCTCTCCGTATGCACCGCATCGTCCTCTCTTGAGATGAACCATCCCAACTGCCTGCGTGTACTCCTGTACCACTCTGAGGGACTGATTTAAATCCCTCTCACCGGAGGCATAGAGTTTAAGGTCATCCATGTAGAACAAATGGGTGACCTTATGCCTCCGGTCTCCTGGGGTACCGCAGTTGTAACCCCGGGTACGACGAAATGCAACAGATAATGGCAGCAGTGAGATGCAAAACAAGAGGGGACTCAGGGAATCTCCCTGGAACACTCCCCTCCTGAACAAAACCGGCTCTGTCTGGACCCTAGCATTAGCCGATGTTATGGTAAAGCGGGTCCTCCAGAGCGGCATGAGCTGTTCAATACATCTCACTATGGGGTCGGCCACCGCAAGGCATTGGAGCAAGTGGATTATTAGCTCATGTGATGTCATATCAAATGCCTTGCGGTAATCTATCCAGGCCATTGAGAGGTTTCGCTTGTACTGCACGGAGTCCTGCGTAATATATCTGTCGATGAGCAGGTTCTCCTTACAGCCAGCTACACCCCTCTTGGACCCTCGCTGCTCGTACATCCGTTGATTATTATTATTATTATTATTATTATTATTATTATTATTATTATTATTATTATTATTATTATTATTATTATTATTATTATTATTATTATTATTATTATTATTATTATTATTATTATTATTATTATTATTATTATTATTATTATTATTATTATTATTATTATTATTATTATTATTATTATTATTATTATTATTATTATTATTATTATTATTATTATTATTATTATTATTATTATTATTATTATTATTATTATTATTATTATTATTATTATTATTATTATTATTATTATTATTATTATTATTATTATTATTATTATTATTATTATTATTATTATTATTATTATTATTATTATTATTATTATTATTATTATTATTATTATTATTATTATTATTATTATTATTATTATTATTATTATTATTATTATTATTATTATTATTATTATTATTATTATTATTATTATTATTATTATTATTATTATTATTATTATTATTATTATTATTATTATTATTATTATTATTATTATTATTATTATTATTATTATTATTATTATTATTATTATTATTATTATTATTATTATTATTATTATTATTATTATTATTATTATTATTATTATTATTATTATTATTATTATTATTATTATTATTATTATTATTATTATTATTATTATTATTATTATTATTATTATTATTATTATTATTATTATTATTATTATTATTATTATTATTATTATTATTATTATTATTATTATTATTATTATTATTATTATTATTATTATTATTATTATTATTATTATTATTATTATTATTATTATTATTATTATTATTATTATTATTATTATTATTATTATTATTATTATTATTATTATTATTATTATTATTATTATTATTATTATTATTATTATTATTATTATTATTATTATTATTATTATTATTATTATTATTATTATTATTATTATTATTATTATTATTATTATTATTATTATTATTATTATTATTATTATTATTATTATTATTATTATTATTATTATTATTATTATTATTATTATTATTATTATTATTATTATTATTATTATTATTATTATTATTATTATTATTATTATTATTATTATTATTATTATTATTATTATTATTATTATTATTATTATTATTATTATTATTATTATTATTATTATTATTATTATTATTATTATTATTATTATTATTATTATTATTATTATTATTATTATTATTATTATTATTATTATTATTATTATTATTATTATTATTATTATTATTATTATTATTATTATTATTATTATTATTATTATTATTATTATTATTATTATTATTATTATTATTATTATTATTATTATTATTTAGCAGTTTGAAAAAATACAGTGCATAATTTTATAAGATACTCATTTTTTAAGCGCTTATTTATTAAATAATAATTAATAATATCGGTAATATTTCTCACGTCTCACGTTTTCCTGTTCTTAAGACCCTGGTATTTGCCGTTTCACATTACACAGTTACAGTACATACACCTGAAATTCAACTGAAATGACAATTATAAAATTTCAATTACAGTGCACTAAAATTTTAAATATAGTATATTAATAGCATGAATGGACTACACTATGGCACACGATATTAAACTGGCTCTGCTGCACTGCATAGAGGCGAGGCTTGCCTCTGAAGGGCATCTCTCATGCAATTGGCTACCAACGATGTTTAATGGTTTGAGGCATGCCTTAGATGCGTCTATATTTATCTTATTGTGCTTATGAACGCATTAAAGATTACCTATACACATTACTGCTTATTGCAGAAATATGACAACAATGGAAATACTTCAACTAGATTAACTCAGCGCTGGCCTACTCAGTGGCGTACTATGAAAATTGCGAAAAAAAAGTTTTTGTGACGGAATTTAAGGAAGCAAACTTATGACGATGTTTGTAAAGGTCATAGGTAACTCCCCGCTAAACCGGATATATTTATTAAGAGCTCAAGATCTTGCATGTATTAAACTTGTTATATTAGATTTATTTCACGAAAATCTAATCCAAGTGACATGATGATGATTAGGTGGTTGAATTATGAATGATGATTTATAAAATCAATCAGAATAGATATTTTTCTCTCTCTGAACAATCTTGTTTAAATTTCTTTATTTTCATATTCACTCTAGGTATATGGAAAAATTATTTTACTAAATCAAATTAAGTCGTAAATAAATATGTACAATAAATAAATGTTATCGAAACTTTTATAGACCTCTTCGTCTTTGAGATACATGATGAAATTTTAAGGAACTACTGTCGCTAAGTGGATGAACCGTAAATTTTACAAGTTCCCAAATTTGAACATCGCCGATTATTCGGTTTAAACGTGGCCTTTGGGTAAAATAGCAAAGTCCGAAAACCGATTAGTGCGCAACCGCCACTTCCGAACTAGTATTAGGTCTTCCAACTTTGAGTGAAAGATTCAGTTCCTGAGCAGCTAGCACCGATACCAGTCCTGTTCCGCAACAGTCATCTGAAGCGAGGTAGTACCAGTTTCTGCGCAAGCCTTCCACCACTCCAGTGCCACAAAGTTAAGATCTAACAAGGTAAGCACTTCAGTCAGTACCAGCCGAACGCTCCTGCCATCTAGACGTGACCAGCAGAGGAAGTGAGTAAGTTGTTTTCCAGCATGTGTAGTGTACTACTGCGTGGGTAGAGTCGCTGTTGTATTATCCGGTGACTTTTATCTCACCACGTGTTCGGTTTATAGGATTTCGTCCTATAAGTTGAAACTCGCTTACTGTACGACGGCGTGGGTGGAGTCGCTGTTGCATTATCCGGTGAGTTTGCCTCACCACACGTTCGGTTTATAGGATTCCGTCTTATAATTTGAAACGTAGGCCGTAATTTACCGTCGCTTACTGTACCACGGCGTGGGTGGAGGCACTTTTGCATTATCCGGTGACTTTATCTCATCACGCGTTCCGGTTATAGGAGTATACCCTATATGTTGAAACGTGGGCCGTAACGTACCATTGCTATCTTTACTACGACGCGGGTAGAGTTGCTGTCGCATTATCTTTTGATTTTGTCTCACCACGCGTTCAGGTTATAGGAGAACATCCTATGAGGTGAAACATGGGCCGTAACTAACCAGTACTTGTTTCTTGGCGCCAAATAAATAATTGATAAAATTTACCCACTCTCCTCTTCCTGAGCTAGGGCCAACTCTAAACGAAACTAAGGAATTTGGTACATCAGTTTTTTTATTACCACCCGAATAAGCAACGTAGCAAAGTGACACCCAACGTTGTTATTTTTGTAATATTTTGATATACTTATTTTAATTTGGGTTACACTTAATTATTTAAAGTTGTGGGTCTAAAGTTAAAGCAGTATACACAGTGAAAAACTGAAAAAAATATGTTTTGAACATTAATTTATATTTTGAAGAGACACAGTATTTGTATATACAGGGTGTATAAATTAATACATGACATTTTGATTTCAAATATTTCGTATTTTCACTGATTTGAAATATCTGGTATTTGTTTTTATTAATTTCCACACAGATTTTAAATTTCATATATAGTTGAAAATCAGGTGTCATTTTCTAATTTAGTTATCTAATACAAATTAAACTGATAACTTAATGTAATTTTTTGTAGTTATCATTTTCTTTTTAATTTTTTTTGCTATTACCTTTCGGGTTTTGCTGTTGCTTTGTAGGTTTTTTGCGCTTTCATAATACAAACAGCAATGGAAGTTAACAGATTATTATCAGACGAGTTAACATATGAAATATTATCTAGAGGATATCCGACAGGATCAACTGTTGAGGAAAAACGTGCTACTTTGAGAAATATTTTGCAGATGGAACGAGAAAGTACTTTTTCAGCTCCAACAGCGATACTATTAGATCCGATTGACGAATTATCGACTTGCGTGTTTAGAAGCAGAAATTCGTTCATTTAATTATGCTAATAGGAAAAATTAATTTGAACGTTTATATACTAGATTACTTCATGTTATTTCCCAATTAAACCGAATAATCCCGGTTAATGAAAACCAAAACCAGCAAAAACTAAATTTAACCTTGAAGGGTAGACAACTAATCGGCGCACTAAATTTAGTTAACGATGGCGTGACATATGCAGATACGGAACGTGCAACTGCAGTAACCTTGCGTAGCAATACTCAACAACAAACATCCATTTTAGATTCTCCTAACCCGTTGATACTGGAGGTAATAAACTCACGTACTAGCATTCATTCTACGGGTTCCCAGAATTCTAACAATCTTATTCCAGAGTTGGCGCCAGAATTGCCAGTCGATGAAAATCGGTCTGCTGATCTGAATTTTCCTCTCAAGCTCAGTCAACCAAGATCGAGTAGATCTATGCCTCACGTACGTTTTGTCGAAGAAACGAAAATACAAAACCAAGACAATTGGTCATGTCTCCCAGATGAATGTAATATATCGAACGTGTATGACACTTTACCATCTGCTGATTCTTCCTCGTTAGAGAATAAACTAACGGCTATCCAATTTTTGCCTCTAAATCAATTACCTAATGTACGTTATTGTGAACGTGCCGATTTATGAGATGTAAACAGATGGAATCTGAAGTATGATGGTATTTCGAGAGTGAATAATTTTCTCGATCGAATCGAAGAGGTAAGAATATCACGTGGTGCCACAAAACAGCAATTCTTGCGTTCAGCTGCTGAACTTTTTACGCGGGATGCTCTTTTGTGGTATCAAACTAACGTATTTTTGTCTTGGGATAATCTGGTCGTACAGTTATGTGAAGCTTTTCAACCATACGACTATGAAAATGGTATTTGGGTTGAACTGAGACGACGAACTCAGGGAGCTCAAGAACGCGTAGTTGTTTTCGTTGCAGCTAAGGAACAACTATTTAAGCGATTATCGGTAAAACCTTCCGAAGAAGATCGCTTAAAGCTTATCAGACGAAATTTGCTACCGTATCTTCAAAAACAATTAACGCTTTATCAGCTTCATTCGATTTGCGATTTAGTTAAAGTATGTCGAGCTATTGAAGAGACCGAGATCCGCGTTCAACAATTTTGTTCTCCTCCCAGTTTCATCAGTAATGTCGTCGGATATTAACCAGTGTGACCAAACTAATAATGTAGCTGTTATTCCACTGACTCAGAGTCGTAGCCGAAATTCAATGTCGGTTTGTTGGAATTATCAAGGTAAAGGTCACCACTTTAGGCAGTGTAGGCAGTCGCGGCGCATGTTTTGTTATAAATGCGGTCGTGAAAATGTTATCGCTACGAGGCATCCCAATTGTTAAAAAAAACTCCGAATCGGGTCAATAGTAAGCCGTTTGGCCGACCCAGTTGTTAGTTTAAAATCGGCTGAACAAAAAGTAATTTTAGACTACGTATTTGCACACGCGAAAGGAGATTCTCGACCCTAACTAAATATTACGATTTATGATAAAGAATTTGTAGGTTTATTGGACAGTGGTTGTTCAACAACTATCTTAGGTTCGGCGGGATGGAACATTTAAAATAAATTCTGTATATTGATATGCGAATGTGTAGTGTTGCTAACGGACAAACCTGCACGTGTATCGGATCCATTTTCCTTCCCATTCAATTACGTGACCGAGTTAAAATTTTGAAAGTTTTAGTTGTACCGTCATTTCCACACGAACTGATTCTTGGTATTGATTTCTGGGCCACCATGGAAATAATTCCGGATTTATTCGCTAATGAGTGGTCATTTTGTCCAGTATTAGATTTACGAAATTTTGAAGTTACCGGGATTCATCCTATTGATACGTTGACAAATGAACAACGCAGAATCTTAATGAAGGTTATTGACGACGCTTTCGCGAAAATGGGTGACCATTCCCACAAACTCGCTACCGATAAAGCAGAGATATTACCCGCTATCTCCCGCTCTTCAAAAAGAGGTAAACTTTGAGCTTCATAAAATGTTGGATGACGATATTATAGAACCATCAAACAGTCCTTGGTCATCCCCAATCGTCATGATTAAAAAACCTGATGGTGGATGGTGTTTTTGTGTTGATTACCGTTCTTTAAATAAAGTAAGTTTACCTGACGCGCACAAGAGGCAGTGGATCTCTTGTGAGCCGCACTCTTGATAAATTACGTGACGCATGCTATCTCACCACCTTAGACATAAAGTCAGCATATTGGCAGATCAAAGTTGTCAAAGAATCAAAACCTCTAACTGCTTTCACTATTCCTAATCTCGGTTTATTTCAATTTAAAAGGATGCCTTCTGGTATACACTCCGCCCCTGCCGTTTGGCAACGTTTGATAGATACAGCCATAGGTATCGACTTGGAAAATTATGTTTTTGTCTACCTTGATGATGTTATGTAATCTTTGTAAACCAGAATTACAATATCTAGGGTACGTTGTAAATTCTTCTAGATTATTGGTAGACCCTGAAAAAGTTGAAAGCATTTTTCGTATACCAACTCCTCGTAACGTTAGAGAAGTACGGATAATTATTGGTTTAGTGTCATGGTACAGACGTTTCGTACCAAATTTTTCCACGATTGTTGCCCCTCTCGCAGAATTAAGACGTAAAAATAAAATCTTTGTATGGGACTCAAATTGTGAACAGGCTTTAACTAAAATTAAAGAATATTTAGTAACTGATTCTGTATTAGCTTGTCCAAATTTTGAACTACCATTTACGATCCAAACGGATGCCTCTGATTACGGTCTAGGAGCTATACTATCCCAAGAACAGGATGGTGCGGAAAAAGTCATATGTTACTTGAATAGATCTCTAAATAAAAATGAGAGGAAGTACAGCACCACCGAAAAAGAATGTCTCGTCGTCCTTTTTGCGATTGAAAAATTAAGTCCTTATATCGAGGGAACAAAGTTTACTGTTATCACTGTGTGTTATTTACTGTGATCATAGGTTAAAGTGGCTTCATAAAATCAAAGACCCTGTTGGTAGAATCACAAGGTGGGCTGTTCGTTTACAGCAATATGATTTCGACATCATTCATAGAGCTGGTAAAAATCACACTGTCCCGGATGCTTTATCACCTGCCGTACCGATTGTAGACGAAAGTGCTATTGATGATGTAGTAAATGGGCAAATTAATGATAAGTGGTATTTGAAACAATTAGGTTTGGTTACTGACCACCCGGAGCGTTGTCCTCTTTAGACGATCGAAAATAATAGATTATTTTAAAAAATCGAATCCCCGATATCCAGATCTTGGTGCAACTCCTTGGCTTCAAGTAGTACCGAAGGAACACCACAAAAACATAATTCGGGAACATCATGATCCACCACTTTGTGGACATCTCGGTATATTTAAGACTACTGCGCGTATATCAGAGAAGTTTTATTGGCCGAAACTTCGAGCTGATGTCGCTGCTTACATCAAACATTGCAGTATCTGCTTAGCTACCAAGCCTGAACAGAAATGCCTCTTCGGTCAAATGTTAAGTGCTCGACCTACAGCGGATAGACCGTGGAAATTAGTAAGCTTAGACCTAATGGGACCGCTCCCACGAACTCGCTCAAGTTACGTGTACATTCAGTTATGGATTGTTTCAGCAAATTCGCACTTTTCTTCCCATTGCGTTCTGCCACCTCGTCGCAATTGCTAGTTTTGGAAGAGCACATTATTTTCTAGACAAATATCAAGTACGTCTATCTTACACCGCTATCTATCATCCTCAGGTAAATCCTGTAGAGAGAGTTCATAGAGTTATTAAAACTATGATTTCTGCCTATGTCAAAAAAAAATCATGCACACTGGAAACGATACTTATCCCAAGTAGCTGACGCATTTCGATCTTTCCGGTCGGAGGTTACGCAGTTAACAATTTTGTAAATTTCGGTAGAGAAGTACATTATTCTGGTAAGCCCCATGTTCTACCAAAAGAATCTATATCTACATCTGCGACCAATGCTCCCCTAATTGTATCCAATGTCCTACAGAGAGTATTTACGGATGTTCAAAAACGTCTAACTGAGGCGTACAAAAAAGCTAAAAACACCTACAATTTGCGACAGCGTATTGAAAGGTTTCAACTGAACCAACTCGTATGGAAACGTATCTACGTGTTATCGGATTCGACCAAAAAGTTTACGTCCAAGCTTGCTCCTAAATTTACCGGTCCATTTAAAATAATACGTATTCTTTCACCTTGAACATATGAATTAAGCGATTCCACTGGACGATGCGTGGGGACGTGGAATGCTAAAGACTTGAAGGCACACCCACCTGATGGTGTTGTGGATGACTAACTTTATAGATCTGATTTAGAGTTAAAAGTGGTAAACTTTTCTTTGAGGAAAGAGGGGTGTTGTTATGGGTTCCCTTTTTCAGATATAATATATTAAATTAGGAATGATAATTTGAATATGTATTAAGTACATTTGAGGATAACAATAAAAATATGTCAGTTAGATATATTACCCTGTATAGTGAATTTCTATTTAATGAACTGAGTTTATTAATATGTTATCGGCGAAGCACTTTTTGCACGGGGATACCTTTTTTTGTTGAGCGGACGATTCTATTTGATTCTATTTTCCTAGCAAGATTTGTATTGCTGTATGAACCGCAGAAATTTTTGTTATATACGGATTTTGTTGCTAATTTTGGGAAGTACAATTTTGTCGATAGTGATTATTGTAATTGTTTCAACCTGGTGTTGGATTTGATTCCGAAATTTGGAAAATAGTCTCTGAATTTCACCACGAGGTCGCTCGAGAACAAAGGTAAAAAGTTTATTCTCTTTTATTATAAAAAGTCACATATTCTGTTCAGTGAATAATCTATTTAGATATTTGATATGATCTAGGCCTCATCTTATATCATCTCATCTTTAATCCCTCGTCTCTTCTTTCTTCATCATCTTCGTGCTATAAGATTTGCTTTCCGAAGCCAAGATTCTACAGACGAGGCCACAGTTATCTGTACCTGTACTAAATCTCCTGCTGGTTGTCTTTTATACGAAGCAGATCGTCGGAGTACACCACCTCTTCGTGAAGCATCAATTTTCTCCACTTACAGGGTGTTCGCTTGCTGTTGACACCATTACCTGGACGATCTGAACGTACTGTTCACCGAATCAAAACCAGATAAGCTTAGTTTAAGATTTAAACTGTCATCTGACACCCTGAATATCTATATTTAACTATATTTTGCCTTTATTGAATATCTATATTTGACTATATTTTGCCTTTATTAACACTTATTTGCATATTATTATTATTTGTACTGTTTATATTGTTTTATATATATTTAGAATATTTATCATTCAAGACTAAAAGTCTCCTATTTCCGTAAGTTGATTACTTCTAGCTACTTACTATTTGATTATTTATTTTAAAACTGAAGATCAAATATAAATTTATAATTTCTTATAACTAAATACTTAACATGATTATGTGCACCAATCTATAGTACTGTAGAGTGGGTTTTTTATGTTGTATTTATATCATAACATCACGATATATATTTGCTAAATATCAGTATAATAAATACTGATTATATCGATTGCCGTTACTTTATCTTTTTAGTAAATTCAAATAGAGAACTGTGTATCAATTGTTGCCTTTTTCCCGTTTTTTATTATTATTGAAGAAGGTATAAACTCCTTAGAGTACAGGATACGTTATAACAACGGGTTGTAAAACGGGTGGCGCCAAATAAATAATTGATAATATTTACCCACTCCCCTCTTCCTGAGCTAGGGCCAACCCTAAACGAAACTAAGGAGTTTGGACATCAGTTTGTTTTATTAACACCTGAATAAGCAACATGCATGGTAATGGTAATGACAATGACAATGCCAATGACAATGACAATGATCATGACCATGACCGTGACCATGACCACGATGACGATTGTAATGAAGTGATTTTTCACCGCCCCGTATTATACATGAGAGCCGACCGATGCTCGAACTTCAGCCAGCGCAAGGGAAACCGCGAGAATCGAACGTGCATCGAACCGCGCATCGAAGGCTCTGCCGCTGTGGAGATGTGACGTAGAATGCGCGCTCGATTCAGCGCGTCCGATTCCGAGTCAAGAGCAATATTTTGAAACTTCATAAACTTGAAAATTCAGTACCTGTCTTGGCCCACACCGAGAAGCAGCGTCGTATCCAGTAGTCCGCCCAGCAGATCTGCGAAGAACTATACTATGTCTAGCCGACCGTCTAGTGCGCAAGCGACACCGTTTCACCAGGAAAGGCTTGCTAGACACCAGGATCAGTACCTGCCAAGCCGCCAGACGAACCAGTCGTGTCTCCAGTGTTCCTGACAAGTAAGTCAACCGTTTAAAATAGTATAATTTTTAAGAGTCACTAAGGGGACAAACCGCCTTCCGCCACTCCAGCGCCGCGGTCAATACCAGCCGACCGCTCGTGCCAGCTAGACGTGACCAGCAGAGGTTGTTAAGAAAAACTTGGCCGCTATTAGTTATGAGTAGTTAGGGGGTCACTTCTGCGACCCCCCTCCACTTTCCTTTTAGGCCCCGCCCCTCGACCAATCAGATTGCAGCATTATGGCGGGAAATTCAAACTGACAGAAGTGGCGGGATATTTAAAATTAGGTGGGAAATTCAAAAGTAACAGAAGTGGCGGGATATTTAAAATTAGGCGGGAAATTCAAACTAAGAAAAAAGGACCTAATCTAACAGAAAAAACATGCGCAGTAGCGATTTAACCTATCAGAAAAACATGCGCAGCAGGGACCTAATCTAACAGAAAAAACATGCGCAGTAGCGACCTAACCTATCAGAAAAAACATGCGCAGTAGGGACCTATTCTAACAAAAAAAAATACATGCGCAGTAGCGACCTAACCTATTAGAAAAAACATGCGCAGTAGCGACCTAACCTATCAGAAAAAACATTTGCAGTATGGGGCCTAACCTATCAGAAAAAAACATGCGCAGTAGGGACCTAATCTAACAGAAAAAACATGCGCAGATCCGCAGCGGTAGCGTTATAGTGACGTCACACATACAGTTTTTTGCTAATAACTAAAATTTGAAAACTGATTTGATTGGTGACCTATCACGAGACGTTGTTATTTAAATGAAAAAAAAATTTACTCTGTGTGCGATTTGAACCCGGGACCTCTCGCATGCAAAGCAGACGCGTTACCACGAGACCGCTATGACTATTAACAAAAGCTTACAGTAACTGCGTAATATATGAATCAGAGAGCGCTTGAAGGCGTCCCACACCAAGCAGTCTGAGCTATAACGATACCTGCATTAATGATATTTAAGATTTTACAGGTGATATTAAATATTTAAAAATGTGTATGAAATAAAAAAAACTGGTAGCGCTGGTAATCGAACCACGAACCTCTAGAGTGCAAAGCGTGTACGTTAGCGCTAGACCATCACACCGTATAGTTGATAAGTATAATATATATAGGGTTGTGCTGGAAATAGTGGCGGTAAATTTAAAATTGGGCGGGGAAATTCAAACTGATTTGAAATTTGACAGTAGGGCCGAACCTAAGTTCAAACTGGCGGGATAATTAAAATTAGTTGGGAAATTCAAAAGTGACAGAAGTGGCGGGATAATTAAAATTAGGCGGAAAATTCAAACTGATTTGAAAATTGACAGTAGCGACCTAACCTAAGTTCAAACTGGCGGGATATTATAAATTAGACGGGAAATTCAAACTGATTTAAAATTAGGCGGGAAATTCAAAGTGGCAGCAGTGGCGGAAAATTCAAATTTACAAGAGTGGCGGTAAATTCAAACTGGTAAGATTTAAAATTAGGCGGGACATTCAAAGTGACAGAAGTGGTGGGAATACAATCAATACACGGGAGTTTTACTATAGTATACGAGGGCAGATATTCATAATATCATAAGACTAAAATATACTGTCTTCAAGCTAATGATTGTTTTAATAAAAATGTTAGGTGTAGAATAAAAACTAAATGACTATAACGAGAATGTAGACACATCATAATATATCACATCTCTCTTAATTAAATTTCAATTGACATAAATGAGAGTAAATAAAATCGTATATTTGCGAATATATATATATATAATATGTAAATGCTTAAAATCAAAATCAGTTGACGAAATCCATGTAAAATATTGATGTACTGCTATATGAATCGCCCTGTATAACGATACATAACATGTATGGTGTTAACAATAATTATACTTTAAATGAGTATGTACTACATCAAATATGTACAATCGTTTTCAATATTAATGACTCACTTTTAAATGAATTTCGCTATTTATTTCGAACTACTGACGTATTGATAATAAAATCTACTCAACATTCATCATTTCACTTATAATAGCTAAGGCATGATAATAGTAAAGATCTAACCGGGCTTAACCCACACTGGATCTGAATATGGTCATAAAGAGGGAAAGCACTATTTAGTAAATAATTCTGTTCCCATCGTGCAGTTTCTTCATATTTTTCGATAATTTCATGCAAAGCTTTCATATACTATTCATTAGATTTTCCGCTAACTAGTGTCGGCGAGATGGAAAAACAAAAGTCACGTGACGAAAAAAGGACAAAGCGACAGAAAAAAGGACAACGACGACAGAAAAGTGACATAAATGTGACATAAACGTAACATCGTGACATAAATGTGACAAAAACGTGACATAAATGTGACATAAACGTGACAAAAATGTTACATAAACGTGACATAAATGTGACATAAACGTGACATAAATGTAACATAAACGCGACATAAGCGTGATATAAATGTGACAAACGTGACATCATGACATAAACGTGACATAAACGTGTCATAAACGTGTCATTGTGATATAAATGTGATATAAACGTGACATAAAAGTGACATAAATGTGACATAAACGTGACATAAATGTGACATCGTGACATAAATGTGACATAAACGTGACATAAACGTGACATAAATGTGACATAAACGTGACATAAGCGTGACATAAATGTGACATAAACGTGACATCATGTCATAAACGTGACACAGATGTGACATAAACGTGACATAAACGTGACATCGTGACATAATTGTCACATAAACGCGACATAAACGTGACATAAACGTGACATAAATGTGACATAAACGTGACATAAGCGTGACATAAACGTGACATAAATGTGACATAAACGTGACATAAACGTGACATAAACGTAACAAAAATTTGACATAAACGTGACATCATGACATAAACGTGACACAAATGTGACATAAACGGGACATAAACGTGACATAAACGTGACATAAATGTGACATAAACGCGACATTAATGTAACATAAATGTAACATAAATGTGACATAAATGTAACATAAACGCGACATAAACGTGACATCGTGACATAAACGTGACATCGTGACATAAACGTGACATAAACGCGACATAAATGTGACATAAACACTTAAGAGATTAACTCACAGGAAAAACAAGCATCATCAGATAAATAATAGTAAATCGTCGAGATGAAAGAACCAAAGAGAAAATATGTATACAGACCTATCGACTATAAAGAAACAAACATAAGTCTTGAGAGCTATGAAGATGAAGGTGCTGATGAAGCCATTAGCACAGATTATCCGTTACGAATAGAAGATAGTATCCATTGTCAAAATAAGGAAAATGGTGAAGCATCATCAGATAAATAATAGTAAATCGTCGAGATGAAAGAACCAAACAGAAAATATGTATATAGACCTATCGACTATAAAGAAACAGACATGAGTCGTGAGAGCTATGAAGATCAAGGTGCTGATGAAGCCATTAGCACAGATTATCCGTTAGGAATAGAAGATAGTATCCATTGTCAGAATAAAGAAAATGGCGAAGATTCTAATATACTGGTAAACGAGCTACGATATTAGATCGAGTAATGTGGTTTCAGCATAAAACATCGTCTATGTAGGAATATTATTACCAACTTACAAAACATGGGAATAATTCAGTAACTTAATATACATATAATAAAGTGGACTGCACTAAAGATACTGAGAGAAGACTTCAGCAGGTTAACCAATCCAGAACCAACTTATACAACAAAAAAGTCATATAGAATTATTAGATATACAGAGGGTGATATAAAACAGCGTATCTTCTAACGAAAAATACTTCACATAAATTGTAATAAAACAGAACATTGTAAATTCATTGAAATTAACACAGGGTTTACATATTTCTGCAGTTCTTCAGGGTCTCAGTAATTCCTTTTGCATATGCACATGACCAGTAGGATGGTTTCAAACCAAACTAGGGGGTCTTCATCGCTACATAATATCATTCTTTATAATTGTAACTAAAGTATCTGTTTCTTCAACCCTTGCTCCTGGTTACACATGAATTTGGCTGCTTCGTTTATCCCCACAGCTAATTGATAGCAATCGCAGCAGTAAGATATAAAATCATAGTATCCAATATTTCGTCTGTCACGTCTGTATGTGGAGGCGACTCTGTAGGCTTTTTTTCCCACATTTTTCACAATCTCCTTTGAGGTTAGGAGTGCATTCTAAGCAGTTGCAGGCTCTCCCCCAATCTCATTCTTTGGACATGTTTTTGAAATCGCTAAGTCACCTAAACCTGGGTTTATCCTACCAGCAGAAATTGATGTCTTGGTTTTACTAATAAATTATATTTCAGTAGATCGTATAGTCTTAGTCTTAGTTTGCAAATTTTACCGCTATGTACTATAAAATGATGCACCCTTATTACAATTATGTCAATTCTCATTTTATTGTTGTCTGATAGTAATCTTAACTCAAAACAGTTTCTTTTATTAGTTTAACATACATCGGTAACACAAAATCTGTCTACTGAAATGGATATTGTATTACACTGTGCAACCAGTGACGTTTACAACCAGTTTATTAAACAACAAGGTAGTCTCTTCTTTATGGTGAAAACTATATATACTGGATATATAATACTAGAATACCAGAAATTGCTTTTAAGTGGTTACTTGAAATTGAAATTATGCCTTACCAATCTACTAATACACTATTGATAGAAAAACTGATCTTGGTGTGATTGTTTCGAGATTACGATCAATATGTGCAAAAAAGAAAGGTTAAAACAGATAAATGGTGTTGAGGAATCAGTATATCCTTCAATTAAGATCGGATTTAAAATTTCCTTGTCTGAGCTGATATTAGATAGTTTTGTCAGTAAATATTATCCATATATGCATTATTCAGATACTTACTGCTTTTCATTGGAGAATATCAAGTAATTATAAAGCTATTATGTTGATGGAGCTATTACAAAATCAACATATTATGCTAAGAGTGATACACTTCGACATCTGTCATTCAAGAAGAATCCAAGAAGATGTACTGGAAATTTCAATCATCGAAAAATTATCGTCATAGTAGTCTCAAATGAGGTGAATAAAAAGATTAAGTTTTGGGTATCATGTGTTTGTCTTATAATTTGTTATAATTAAATTATTACGTAATATTAATATTTGTATTACTTTGAAATTATGTAAATATGGGGACTCTAATAAAAATTAAATAAACCATTTCTGCATATTCTTTCACCTCTTCTCCTTTGATATCTGGCATTTTTAACTAATAAACGTGTAATGTTTTATCAAAATCATTTAAATAAATTATATATGCTTTCTTGATAGATATTTGTTTTATATTGCAGGTGGGACAAAGGTAAAATATTTGCATTGTGAGTGTCATGTTACCGTACTACTATTACACTGCTATTAATGTTGCTGATATAAAATTGTATCAAGGCCACCCATTAAAACTAAATTGTATATAATATTTCAAGAAAGTACTTCCTACAGTATGTTATTTTAAAACTGCTGCTTTTGAAGCTATTTTTTTTAGTTTTAGACCCCGTTTCATATTATTTTTATAACTATGTTTACCTGCTTAGAACTGTTTTGGACAACTTTTTGAGTTCTAACAGATTTTGAAACTGCAATGTAAATTGATACTTATGTGAAGGTCACAGGTTAATGAATGTATTACATCCGGTATTGCATCGTTTCTAAACACCTGCATTTGTTCTGTCAGCAAAAATTACTACTTTATTCCATAGCTAGCGTCATCTTTTCTTAATTTTGAAGGTAGGATATAATACCATGTTAGTAATAAGTATATCAATTCTAAAAAATAAAATTCCCCTCTATCTATTTAAAGTGGTGGGGATTACTCCATAAAATAATGTTAGGAAAAATTTGAAAACAGTCGAAAACAAGCAGTGTTGTGTATACTAGTAAAAATAATATTGAGTTAAAGTGTGTAACCAAACAAAGCCAGAATAATGTGGACAGCTTATGTGAAAGAGATCGAAATAAAAGACTTGGATAGTGGTATTCGAAATCTATGTCAGACCATCT
The DNA here is from genome assembly GCA_037114965.1 of Monochamus alternatus. Taxonomy (NCBI): domain Eukaryota; kingdom Metazoa; phylum Arthropoda; class Insecta; order Coleoptera; family Cerambycidae; genus Monochamus; species Monochamus alternatus. The sequence continues at coordinate 42,859,480 of CM073428.1, read as the reverse complement.
CAAATCTTAAGTTTGATGCCGATCATGAAGCCATTTATGGTATGGGAAACTCTTTTCCAGCAGAATATTGTGAAGAATTAGTTGAGAAATATGGAAAGGCGTTAGTATTGTGTGAAGATTATTTAAACTGCGCGCAGTACCGACCTAACCTATCATCAGAAAAACATTCTCAGTAGAGACCTAATCTAATAGAAAAACATGCGCAGTAGGGACCTAACCTAATAGAAAAAACATGACACCGGATGCTCTCTAGACGAAACATGATATCGGAATAGGTCGATGACCTGAAATATGACACACCGCTGTATAATTAGCGAACTTTTCAAAATTGTTTGCAGAACTATTAATTGTGAAGCGTTCATTATTGCTTCTAAAGACAAACTGATTGTTTTTTTTTTGGTAGTGATACTCGTATATAATTTATATGAAATAATAAAACGACTTTATGATAATAAAGTTTATTAAATATTATATTAATACAGATTCATTGCTGACTCATTTCTACATCGCTTTCCTCCTGGCCATCAGATTCTTCTTCCCATTCGCGTTCAGGAATTTTATTGGCTAAATGGCTCTGCAATAAATGTTTAATATCACGGAGCATACCCGTCATGTCCAAGTTAATAAAACTATTAACAACATCATCTATGGTACATTGCTCGTTTAAATAATCTTCACACAATACTAACGCCTTTCCATATTTCTCAACTAATTCTTCACAATATTCTGCTGGAAAAGAGTTTCCCATACCATAAATGGCTTCATGATCGGCATCAAACTTAAGATTTGAGATGGTCTGACATAGATTTCGAATACCACTATCCAAGTCTTTTATTTCGATCTCTTTCACATAAGCTGTTCAGATTATTCTGGCTTTGTTTGGTTACACACTTTAACTCAATATTATTTTTACTAGTATACACAACACTGCTTGTTTTCGATTGTTTTCAAATTTTTCCTAACATTATTTTATGGAGTAATCCCCACCACTTTAAATAGATAGAGGGGAATTTTATTTTTTAGAATTGATATACTTATTACTAACATGGTATTATATCCTACCTTCAAAATTAAGAAAAGATGACGCTAGTTATGGAATAAAGTAGTAATTTTTGATGACAGAACAAATGATTTTGATAAAACATTACACGTTTATTAGTTGAAAATGCCAGATATCAAAGGAGAAGAGGTGAAAGAATATGCAGAAATGGTTTATTTAATTTTTATTAGAGTCCCCATATTTACATAATTTCAAAGTAATACAAATATTAATATTACGTAATAATTTAATTATAACAAATTATAAGACAAACACATGATACCCAAAACTTAATCTTTTTATTCACCTCATTTGAGACTACTATGACGATAATTTTTCGATGATTGAAATTTCCAGTACATCTTCTTGGATTCTTCTTGAATGACAGATGTCGAAGTGTATCACTCTTAGCATAATATGTTGATTTTGTAATAGCTCCATCAATGCAATACATAATAGTTTTATAATTACTTGATATTCTCCAATGAAAAGCAGTAAGTATCTGAATAATGCATATATGGATAATATTTACTGACAAAACTATCTAATATCAACTCAGACAAGGAAATTTTAAATCCGATCTTAATTGAAGGATATACTGATTCCTCAACACCATTTAACTGTTTTAACCTTTCTTTTTTGCACATATTGATCGTATTCTCGAAACAATCACACCAAGATCAGTTTTTCTATCAATAGTGTATTAGTAGATTGGTAAGGCATAATTTCAATTTCAAGTAACCACTTAAAAGCTATTTCTGGTATTCTAGTATTATATATCCAGTATATATAGTTTTCACCATAAAGAAGAGACTACCTTGTTGTTTAATAAACTGGTTGTAAACGTCACTGGTTGCACAGTGTAATACAATATCCATTTCAGTAGACAGATTTTGTGTTACCGATGTATGTTAAACTAATAAAAGAAACTGTTTTGAGTTAAGATTACTATCAGACAACAATAAAATGAGAATTGACATAATTGTAATAAGGGTGCATCATTTTATAGTCATAGCGGTAAAATTTGCAAACTAAGACTAAGACTATACGATCTACTGAAATATAATTTATCAGTAAAACCAAGACATCAATTTCTGCTGGTAGGATAAACCCAGGTTTAGGTGACTTAGCGATTTCAAAAACATGTCCAAAGAATGAGATTGGGGGAGAGCCTGCAACTGCTTAGAATGCACTCCTAACCTCAAAGGAGATTGTGAAAAATGTGGGAAAAAAAGCCTACAGAGTCGCCTCCACATACAGACGTGACAGACGAAATATTGGATACTATGATTTTATATCTTACTGCTGCGATTGCTATCAATTAGCTGTGGGGATAAACGAAGCAGCCAAATTCATGTGTAACCAGGAGCAAGGGTTGAAACAGATACTTTAGTTACAATTATAAAGAATGATATTATGTAGCGATGAAGACCCCCTAGTTTGGTTTGAAACCATCCTACTGGTCATGTGCCTTGAAGAACTGCAGAAATATGTAAACCCTGTGTTAATTTCAATGAATTTACAATGTTCTGTTTTATTACAATTTATGTGAAGTATTTTTCGTTGGAAGATACGCTGTTTTATATCACCCTCTGTATATCTAATAATTCTATATGACTTTTTTGTTGTATAAGTTGGTTCTGGATTGGTTAACCTGCTGAAGTCTTCTCTCAGTATCTTTAGTGCAGTCCACTTTATTATATGTATATTAAGTTACTGAATTATTCCCATGTTTTGTAAGTAAGGTAATAATATTCCTACATAGACGATGTTCTATGCTGAAACCACATTACTCAATCTAATATCGTAGCTCGTTTACCAGTATATTAGAATCTTCACCATTTTCTTAATTCTGACAATGGATACTATCTTCTATTCCTAACGGATACTCTGTGCTAATGGCTTCATCAGCACCTTCATCTTCATAGCTCTCACGACTCATGTCTGTTTCTTTATAGTCGATAGGTCTATATACATATTTTCTGTTTGGTTCTTTCATCTCGACGATTTACTATTATTTATCTGATGATGCTTCACCATTTTCCTTATTTTGACAATGGATACTATCTTCTATTCGTAACGGATAGTCTGTGCTAATGGCTTCATCAGCACCTTCATCTTCATAGCTCTCAAGACTTATGTTTGTTTCTTTATAGTCGATAGGTCTGTATACATATTTTCTCTTTGGTTCTTTCATCTCGACGATTTACTATTATTTATCTGATGATGCTTGTTTTTCCTGTGAGTTAATCAGTTGTCCCGTCTCGAAAATTTCTTTCCCACCACTTTAAATAGATTTATGTCGCGTTTATGTCACATTTATGTCACGATGTCACGTTTATGTCACGTTTATGTCACATTTATGTTACATTTATGTCACTTTTATGTCACGTTTATGTCGCATTTATGTCACGTTTATGTCACATTTATGTTACATTTATGTCACATTTATGTCGCGTTTATGTCACGTTTATGTCACGTTTATGTCCCGTTTATGTCACGTTTATGTCACGTTTATGTCGCGTTTATGTCACGTTTATGTCACGATGTCACGTTTATGTCGCGTTTATGTTACATTTATGTCACATTTATGTTACATTTATGTTACATTTATGTCGCGTTTATGTCACATTTATGTCACGTTGATGTCACGTTTATGTCCCGTTTATGTCACATTTGTGTCACGTTTATGTCATGATGTCACGATTATGTCAAATTTTTGTTACGTTTATGTCACGTTTATGTCACGTTTATGTCACATTTATGTCACGTTTATGTTACACTTATGTCACATTTATGTCGCGTTTATGTCACATTTATGTCACATTTATGTTACATTTATGTCACATTTATGTCGCGTTTATGTCACATTTATGTCACGATGTCTTGTTATGTCACGTTTATGTCGCGTTTATGTCACATTTGTGTCACGTTTATGTCAAATTTATGTTACGTTTATGTCACGTTTATGTCACATTTATGTCACGTTTATGTCACGCTTATGTCACGTTTATGTCACATTTATGTCATGTTTATGCCACGTTTATGTCGCGTTTATGTCACACTTATGTCACGTTTATGTCACGTTTATGTCACATTTGTGTCACGTTTATGACATGATGTCACGTTTATGTCACATTTATGTCACGCTTATGTCACGTTTATGTCACATTTATGTCATGATGTCACGTTTATGTCACGATGTCACGTTTATGTCACATTTATGTCACGCTTATGTAGCGTTTATGTTACATTTATGTCACGTTTATGTCACATTTATGTCACGTTTATGTAACATTTTTGTCACATTTATTTAACGTTTATGTCACATTTATGTCACGTTTTTGTCACATTTATGTCACGTTTATGTCACATTTATGTCACTTTTCTGTCGTCGTTGTCCTTTTTTCTGTCGCTTTGTCCTTTTTTCGTCACGTGACTTCTGTTTTTCCATCTCGCCGACACTAGTTAGCGGAAAATCTAATGAATAGTATATGAAAGCTTTGCATGAAATTATCGAAAAATATGAAGAAACTGCACGATGGGAACAGAATTATTTACTAAATAGTGCTTTCCCTCTTTATGACCATATTCAGATCCAGTGTGGGTTAAGCCCGGTTAGATCTTTACTATTATCATGCCTTAGCTATTATAAGTGAAATGTTGAATGATGAGTAGATTTCATTATCAATACGTCAGTAGTTCGAAATAAATAGCGAAATTCATTTAAAAGTGTGTCATTAATATTGAAAACGATTGTACATATTTGATTTAGTACATACTCATTTAAAGTATAATATATTGTTAACACCATACATTTTATGTATCGTTATACAGGGCGATTCATATAGCAGTACATCAATATTTTACATGGATTTCGTCAACTGATTTTGATTTTAAGCATTTACATATTATATATATATATATTCGCAAATATACGATTTTATTTACTCTCATTTATGTCAATTGAAATTTAATTAAGAGAGATGAGTAATATTAGTATCCAGATGAGACCCTGTATATATTTTTATCTCACTTATGCATTCTTTACATAATATTAATATTATAATAACTTAGTTGCTTGCCTATGTAAAATTAAATCGCTGAAGTAACAAAATAGCATTATATAAACTCAGACTGTAAACAAATTAAATCAGATTCAAGTAATAAAGAGTTAAGTGCACAACAAGTGAGTCTTGTGAAATCTCTGTGAACGTTCCCACTTCACTGGCGCAGTCAGTAGGATTGGAATCAAGGTCAACGATAAGCAGCTGAATGTGTGCCTGATAAGCAAACAATCGCCACCTTCGTAAACCAACATTCCACACCAAGAGAACACAGTAAGTACTCATTCCTCCTGTTACTTTTCTCATTGTTACCGAAATCTCACTGCCCGATTGGCAAAAAACTGACTTGATTAGTCATTAGAATTAAGAAATTGATCCGATTGATCACTAGAATTAAGAAACAACTCAAGCAAAAAAATTCAAACAAACAATCAAACATCACTTCTCTTAGTGTAGATCATTTCAATGCTAAGCAGACAAAGTCTCCAAGACGCAAACAGAAACTTAAACGAAATCCTAGATAACACAATGCCTCCACCGGAACACAGATTGGATACTCAGCTTTTAAAATTATACATTGATACTGTTCCATTCTTTGACGGAAATAATTTGGTTCTTCATTCATACATAGAATCGGTACGCAGTACTTTTTCGAATTTTCCCGATGATCCACAACACGTAACGCATAATCTCATATTACAAGCAGTAAAAAATAAACTTAGAGGTCGCGCTCAAAATTTAATAGCCAGCCGAACTGATTTCACAACGTGGATACAAATTGAAAATCTATTAAAATTAACATTCGGTGATAAACGCGATTTACAATACTTAACACACCAACTCACTTCTCTAAGACCAAATAGAAATGAACGCCCATATGACTTTGGATTACGCTTACAGGAATTAAGAGCTATAATAATTATGAAAATTAGTGATGATTTCCCAGATCCACAGGTTAGAGATTTACAAATTGGAAATTATAACAATATTACAAAAACGATTTTTATTACAAATTTGCCGACAAATTATCAAACAATTATTCGATTAAAAAACCCAGCTACTTTAGAAGACGCTTTAAATTATGTTTTAGAAGAAGAAGAATTTCAAAATTTCGCAAAACTTTATCAAAATAGATCTCCTTTTTCAAATTCAAAACCTAACAGTCAAAATTTGAATCAACATAAAAATGTCAATCCAAATCCTAATGCAACTTTTCAGAATCAAATGCCACAAGTTAATAGAAACAATCAGCCTCAATTTTCTTCACAACCAATGCAACCTAAATTTCCTTCACAACCAATAAACATACAACCGCGACAAGTAAAACCATTTTTCCCTAATTATAAACAGACATTTGTACATCCAAGCAAACAAAACGTATGGAAACCTAACCAAAATAACAATCTACCAAAACCGACTCCAATGTCAGGAATATCGTATACCAGTCAACCAAAACCAACACCAATGTCAGGAATTAGTCATCAACAAATGCACAACACGGAAGTTACAGAACACATGCCTCCTTATGCAACTAGACACTACCAAGATATGCAAGCTTACGATCAAGAAAGATATGAAGACGTCACTTTGGCAACGTATGGAGAAAACTATGAAAATCAGGAATATGAAGAAATACAAGAAACGCAATATGAAGAAAACGATCAACAAGAACAAATTGGAAATTTTCTGAATGCCGAGACAACAGAATACCCGACGTAAATGCAATAAATGGCCTTCCTTATATTAACATAACTTTAAAAAATAAAACGTACAAACTTCTTATAGATACAGGATGCTCTTTCTCAATCATTAAACCAGCGATCATTGAACAAAATTTTCCCCAAACTATTTATATAGACCCTACTACCTTACAAACATGCACTGGAAAAACAAAAGCCATATATAAAGCAACGATACCACCATTTCAAGAATTTCAATCTGACACACCAATAAATTGTATTTTATACGACTTTCACAATTACTTTGATGGACTTATAGGACTACAAGAACTGATTAATGCAAAATTAAATATCAACTTTTCGAACCAGACATTAGAAAATGAACACGTACAAATCCCACTTTATGTAAGAGATGATTTCAACTTACTTGGTTATAATTTAAATCCTTCAGAAATAAGACGCATACAAATCCCTGTTACAACGGAAAACGGACCAGTAATAATACCCGAATTTCGATCAGAAAAATTTTACGTTCCAGAAATATTATCTACAAGTGAAAATTTCCTTGCCCAAATAGAAGTTCACAATTTGACAAACAGACATCAAATGGTCTCTTTCAACGAACCACAAAGATCATTACCATTCAATGAAGAAGAATATGAAATATTCGATTGCAAAATTATACCAAATGAAATAAATTCTAAAATAAAAATACAAGATCACATTCGGACAAATCATTTGAATGACGAAGAAAAGCAAGCAATAGAAAGTTTATGTCAAGAATATTCTGACATTTTCCAAAACCCTTCAGATAAATTGCCATTTACAAATACAATAAAACATGAAATTAAAACTACTGACGAAACACCCTGCTACACAAAGACTTACCGATACCCACACATCTATAAAGAAGAGGTCCAAACACAATTATCCAAAATGATCAACGATAAAATAATACGCCCAAGTATTTCACCATGGAGTTCACCAATATGGGTAGTACCAAAAAAGGCAGACGCCTCCGGCAAGAAAAAATGGAGAATAGTAGTAGACTATCGCTCACTAAATTCAAAGACAATTACGGATAGATATCCCATCCCTAACATCACGGACATTCTAGATAAATTAGGAAGAAGCTGTTATTTTACAACTTTAGATCTCGCCTCTGGTTTCCACCAAATCGAGATGGCACCAAACTCTATTCAAAAAACAGCATTCAATACAGAGCATGGGCACTACGAATTCCTTAGGATGCCCTTTGGTCTTAAGAACGCCCCTAGTACATTTCAGAGAATGATTGATAATGTTTTAAGACAACACATTAATAAAACTTGCCTAGTATATCTCGACGACATCATTGTTTTTTCAACATCACTCCAAGAGCATATCGCCAACCTAAAAAGAATCTTCCAGACTTTAAGAGAAGCAAACCTCAGAATACAATTAGACAAATCGGAATTCTTAAAGAAAAATGTAGAATTTTTAGGACACATAGTAACAGCAGATGGAATTCGACCAAATCCAGAAAAAATCGAAGCCATAAAGAAATTCCCCATTCCAAAAACGCATAGAGAAATTAAATCTTTCCTTGGTTTATTAGGATTCTATAGAAAATTTATTAAAAATTTTGCAAAGATTACCAAACCTCTTACGCAATGTTTAAAGAAAGACCACAAAATAGAACTCACTTCGGAATACATATCATGTGTTAACCATTGCAAAACCTTGTTACTAAATGAACCAGTATTAGCATATCCAAATTTTGAAAAACCTTTTGAACTAACAACAGATGCTTCGAACTATGCCATAGGAGCTGTACTCTCTCAAGATGACCGTCCCATAGCATATGCCTCAAGAACTTTAAATCCAGCTGAAACAAATTATGCTACAATTGAAAAGGAATTACTTGCAGTAGTATGGGCCTGTAAATATTTCAGACCTTACCTATATGGAAGAGAATTTACCATCTACACAGACCACAGACCACTGGAATGGCTATCAAATCTAAAAGCCCCAAATACCAGACTTATTCGTTGGAGATTACACCTAGAAGAATTTAATTACAAGATCAAATACAAACAAGGAAAAACTAATCACGTAGCAGATGCCCTATCAAGAATTAAATTAGATAACAACCCTCAAGAGATAAACGCAGTTACACAAGCTACTACAACACCATTAGAAGATGATCTCATATCCATGTTAAACAACGTCGATGAAATACCAGATGTTGATGAAGCCAGCTTAAAAGAAGTACTAGACACATTAGTTCCAGGAACATCTACAGAAGACGACATTGAAAGACAAATTCCAAATCAAGACGACGACATTGCTACAATTCATTCCGCACAAGAAAATCCCATTCAAGAATTCCCATATACTGAAAAATGTGTAAACCAGTACGTGAATCAAATCATAATTACTGAATCAACAAATAGTATGGCAAACTTCACTATTCATGAACCAATTTTCAATAATACCAGACATAAAGTCACTTTAAAATCAAACAGTACAGAAGAAGAGATTATAAAATTATTCAAAAGCACCATAGACCCTAAAAAACGATACTGTATGTTTTTCAGAACGAACAAAGATGACCTATTAAAATTAAGAGTAATTAGGACGCTACAAAATCATTTTACAAATTTAAACTTAACTATTTCAAACAATTTTGTGACGGATATAACTTCAGAAGAAGAGCAGCATCAAAAAATTAAATACCACCATGAAGGAAAAACTCAACACAAAGGAATAAATGCTACTTTATTATCACTATCTAAAAATTACTATTGGCCTTACATGCAAAGAGATGTTCAAAATTATATAAATACTTGTAATACCTGCCAAACTTGCAAATACGAAAGAAAACCGCAAAACCCACCAATTGAAATTACCCCTACTCCATCAAAACCCTTGGAAATAATTCATATTGATCTATTCTTTGTCAATAATAATACATTCCTTACAATAATAGACCCCTTTTCAAAATTTGCTCAAGCAATCCCAGTAACTCAAAAATCAGCAATAGAAGTAACGGAAGCCTTAATAACCTTCATGTCATTTGTTGGAATACCAAGAAAAATTATATGTGATAATGGCACAGAATTTAGAAATCACATAATAACTGACTTTTGCAGATTACACAAAATTGAATTACATTATATTACTTTACATAACTCTACTTCAAATTCCCCGGTTGAAAGATTACATTCCACGTTATTAGACCAAATACGATGTTTAACAAAAGAAAAACCTAACGAAAATATAAAATCTCTTATGAAATTAGCTATAATGGGTTATAACAATACACCACATAGTAGTACCAAACATACACCCTTTGAAATTTTATTTGGCCACCTAAATCAAACATTACCTTTTGATGTAAATGAAGAAAACATACTTACTGACTATATAGATAATCATGCTAAGAATTCGCAACAATTGTATCAGAACATTAAAGCTAAAGTCCAAATAGAAAAGGAAAAGCGAGCAGAAAATATAAATAAAACTAAAACTGACCCAGAGAAACTCGATCCAGGAGATACAATTTATATCAAAAACAATCAGCTACGGAAAAAGACAAACCCGCGATTCATACAAACAAACGCAGAACAAGACCTAGACAAAAAAGTTCAAACACCACGAGGAACTTATCATAAGAAAAGAGTTAAAAAGAAACGTAACCTTGTTACAGGTACACGACAACGCGGAAGACCTAGGAAAGGACCCGACAAAGACAATGCTAACACTGACACTAATCCTGTCACTATCCTTCACGATAACCCTTTGCCAAATTAAAATAACTCCAATCGAGAATGGGCTACTCGTATTAAAATTAGGACAAATGCGATCCGTGCAAACTTATCATAAATTCATTCACTATATAAATTTGAATCCAATACAAATCGAATTAAATAATACGAAAACACAACTATTGCAACTCAATAGTAAAGTTCAAGATATGAATAGAAAAACAACTGACACTGGATTGTTAACATCAATCACGCAGGCACTACAACTAGTCTCTGAAACAAAAATAAAATTAGAAAACTTGGCACCACAAAAATTACGTATCAAACGAGGTTTATTAAATATAATAGGTACCGGACAAAAATGGCTATTTGGAACGATGGATAATAACGATCGGAAATCAATAAACAAAGCTATCACAAAATTAAACGAAAATAATAACCGCATTGAATATCAAATGAAAAATCAAATTAGTCTAACAAGCAAGTTAATAGAAGACTATAATAGAACAGTAACAACTCTATCCCAAAATCAGAAAACTATTCAAAAATTTCTAACTCGAACCATTACGGAATTTAATGAAAAATTTACACAAGTGTTATCCACGATTTCAATCCAAAATATTCTATCTCAATTATTTGTAAATTTAAACTATATTAATGAATTCCTAGATGAATTGGAAAACGCTATCACATTTGCATCATGGAACTTAGTCCACAATTCAATTTTACCAAAACAAAGTTTATTTTATATTTTAAATAAAGCAAAAGAATTATACGATACACAAGGTATCCTAGATTTGGATCATTTTCAAAATTACTATTCATATTTAGGTACTTCAGTATACTACACTGACAATTCAATTGTATTTGTAATCAATTTGCCAATCTTGACAAATGAGATTTACTCCTACTATCACACAATCCCAGTTCCTGTGCATAACCTAACTATTATTCCAAAAACCCCATACATTGGAATGAGCACTGAAACTTACATCACAACGGTGCAAAGCTGTCCAAAAATTGAAGAAACATTCATCTGCAACTCATTGAGCCAACCTCATGATAATAGCTGCATAGTTCAATTAATATCCAAGGCCGACCATAGTTCCTGTCATGTACACCACGTAACAGCTACTAAACCATTAGTCAACATGATAGAAGAAAACCAAATATTAGTTGTTCCAACCAGTGTAATGCAAATTCCGGATTGCCGAGAAGGAATTCAACTATTGAGACAACCAGCAGTCCTTACTCTACCCAAAGGTTGTACTACAACTATAGCCAATCAGAGATTTACCTCAACAAATACAAAAACAGTAACTCCAATATTCCAGTTACCAAAAATCAAACAACCACAGTTATGGAATCTCACCATAAACAAAAATGTACCATTAACCTTGAAAGAAATTGATACAACTGGAATTGACACTCTAATGAAGCTGTCAAGAACTACCAAAGCAGACCAGTCATTTATGGAACCTGCTAGCACTCTAGACTCCTCGAACTATTGGCTAATCACCCTAATTATAGTGATATGCCTAATTATCATCGCCAAAATTTATAAAAAATACAGAAAACGATGTCCAGTCCCAATCAGTTGCTGTCCAAATTGTTGTCTAAACCGTTCCAGGAATAGAAATTCCCCAACAGTCCAATTCAACCCATCATCAGGAGACGATGCCCAAACTTCGGCGGGAGGAGTAATATTAGTATCCAGATGAGACCCTGTATATATTTTTATCTCACTTATGCATTCTTTACATAATATTAATATTATAATAACTTAGTTGCTTGCCTATGTAAAATTAAATCGCTGAAGTAACAAAATAGCATTATATAAACTCAGACTGTAAACAAATTAAATCAGATTCAAGTAATAAAGAGTTAAGTGCACAACAAGTGAGTCTTGTGAAATCTCTGTGAACGTTCCCACTTCACTGATGTGATATATTATGATGTGTCTACATTCTCGTTATAGTCATTTAGTTTTTATTCTACACCTAACATTTTTATTAAAACAATCATTAGCTTGAAGACAGTATATTTTAGTCTTATGATATTATGAATATCTGCCCTCGTATACTATAGTAAAACTCCCGTGTATTGATTGTATTCCCACCACTTCTGTCACTTTGAATGTCCCGCCTAATTTTAAATCTTACCAGTTTGAATTTACCGCCACTCTTGTAAATTTGAATTTTCCGCCACTGCTGCCACTTTGAATTTCCCGCCTAATTTTAAATCAGTTTGAATTTCCCGTCTAATTTATAATATCCCGCCAGTTTGAACTTAGGTTAGGTCGCTACTGTCAATTTTCAAATCAGTTTGAATTTTCCGCCTAATTTTAATTATCCCGCCACTTCTGTCACTTTTGAATTTCCCAACTAATTTTAATTATCCCGCCAGTTTGAACTTAGGTTCGGCCCTACTGTCAAATTTCAAATCAGTTTGAATTTCCCCGCCCAATTTTAAATTTACCGCCACTATTTCCAGCACAACCCTATATATATTATACTTATCAACTATACGGTGTGATGGTCTAGCGCTAACGTACACGCTTTGCACTCTAGAGGTTCGTGGTTCGATTACCAGCGCTACCAGTTTTTTTTATTTCATACACATTTTTAAATATTTAATATCACCTGTAAAATCTTAAATATCATTAATGCAGGTATCGTTATAGCTCAGACTGCTTGGTGTGGGACGCCTTCAAGCGCTCTCTGATTCATATATTACGCAGTTACTGTAAACTTTTGTTAATAGTCATAGCGGTCTCGTGGTAACGCGTCTGCTTTGCATGCGAGAGGTCCCGGATTCAAATCGCACACAGAGTAAATTTTTTTTTTTCATTTAAATAACGTCTCGTGATAGGTCACCAATCAAATCAGTTTTCAAATTTAAAAATTGTATGTGTAACCTACTGCGCATGATTTTTCTGATAGGTTAGGGAGGGGCGGGGCCCTACTTTGGCACGTGACAGTAATTTCCTAATTGATAGGTCTCGATGAGGAACCAATCAAATTAGTTTTCAAATTTAAAAAATTGTATGTGTAAAATACTGCGTTTGATTTTTCTGATAGGTTAGGTAGGGGCGGGACCCCTACTTTGGCACGTGACAGTAATTATCTAATTGTAAATCAGGGTGTCAAATTTCAAAACAAAGGTGTCAAATTTCAAAACAAAGGTGTCAAGTTACAAATTTTCCCACGGTCCAAGAAATTTTCCCATGCCCAACCGTATCCCTACCTACTGTTGTGTACTAACCATACTTTGACTTCCAGCTCGCCTACTGTACCACGGCGTGGGTAGTCCTGTTGCATTATCCGGTGACCACCCCACCATGCGTTTGGTTTATGGGAATGCATCCTATAAATTGAAACGTGGGCCGTTATTTACCGTCGCTTACTGTACCACGGCGTGGGTAGTCGCTGTTACATTATCCGGTGACTGCTCCACCGCGCGTTCGATTTAAAGGAGTGCATCTTATAATTGAAACGTGGGCCGATATTTACCGTTGTGTATCGTACTACAGCGTGGGTGGAGTCGCTGTTTCATTATCCGGTGGCCACCTCACCACGCGTTCGATTTATGGGAGTATATCCTATAAATTGAAACGTGGGCTGTCAGTTACGACTTCTACCCGTACCACGTCTGGGTGGAGTTTCTGTCGAATTATCCGGTAGCTTCGCCTTTGTTGTAACTAATAAGCACTTGTTTTCTTTTAAGCTGCCCGGCCGTGCATTCCAGGAGAGGAGCCGCTATTTACCGTCGCTTACTGTACCACGGCGTGGGTAGTCGCTGTTGCATTATCCGGTGACTGTCTCACCGCGCGTTCGATTTATAGGAGTGCATTTTATAAATTGAAACGTGGGCCGATATTTACCGTTGTGTATCGTACTACAGCGTGGGTGGAGTCGCTGTTGCATTATCCGGTGCCCACCTCACCACGCGTTCGTTTTATGGGAGTATATTCTGTAAGTTGAAACGTGGGCTGTAAGTTACGATTTCTACCCGTACCACGACGTGGGTGGAGTTGCTGTCGCATTATCCGGTAGCTTCGTCTTTGTCGTATCTAATAAGCACTTGTTTTCTTTTCAGCTGTCCGGCCGTGCATTCCAGGAGAGGAGCTGTACATTGTATTCTGTTTTTATATATGTATATATTTTAGAGAGTGGCCAAGTCTTTAGTTTTAGTTTGTTTGCTTTGCTCGCTTCCTCTTACTTGGATTCGTATGTAGCATAGATTAACCGCTTGTATTGCTTGCTTGTAACCGTTCAGCTGACTTTGTAGTTGCTTATTCCGCTACCGATCGTATTAGTTTTGTATACTAGGTGTATTGTAATATATGTGTATTACTTTACTCTGACTTTTATTCCTGGATAAGTCTAATTCTTCCCTCACGACCCTCTGGACGTACCGTGTCTTCACTGTAGCCGCCCGAGTAGTGGTGTTTCTGCACTGTAAACAGAAACTGACGCCCGAGAGTACCGCTACCGCAACTCAGGCGTCATAGTGACACTGCGTCGTACCGGAATCGCTACGTAGGAACGTCACACGATGAAGGTGATGACGATGAAGGTAACGATCACGGTGACGATGACGATGAAGATGATGATGATGTTGATAATGATAATAAAAACTACTACCAGATCTAACAAAAATGCGGATATGTTACTTTTGCACATTCTGAAGGTATAAAGCAATTATATTTTTAGTGTGTCACAATATCAGGCATTTGAAACTAGAAAAACTAAGTTTGGAATCAAATACGACACCAAGATCCTTAAACTCAAAACATCGTCCAAGAGTATAGATGATAATATTATAATCAAATTGAACATAATTCTGTTTTCAAGAAAATATGTTATAGTTTCATATTTTGATATATTTTGTTTTAGAGTTATTATCACACCACCAGAGAATTGATGTTATAAGAAAAGGCAATCATTGAAGTTGTTTACGCTATTATAAATTTTTAAGTCATCTGCAAATAAAAGATGATGATACTTAATTACAGTGATGTCATAAATAAACATTAAAAAGAGTAGCGAGCCTAAATTGGATCCCTGCGGTACATCTGAAGTTGTTATATAACTTTTAGACGTGTTCGTCCATGAAAACATTTAATTTTTGAAAATGTTTAGATAGCTTTAGATTATTGTTTATTTTAATAATTTCATCCGGAAAGAAAATTAATTGTTCTTATTTAATTAAAACAAGTAGCGAAGTGTGAAGTTCTTAAAAAGAAAGATTGCCAATTATTTTATTTTTTGGAAAGCGACAATTATTGGTAAAACGTAAAATGTAAGCGATAATGCGTTGTATGAAATTTATTTTATTAAAAAATTAGTTTCAACTGGTTTTGCAACAATTAAACAGTTTTCTTCTTTTCTTCAGAAAATACTACGTGATCACTTAGAACATTAAATTTTGACGGCCATTGCTCATTATACTTCGATATCCTCGTCCAATTAGATAACACATCTAGTACACAGTCGTGTTCTTTGTCGAGCACATTTAAAAGATGAATCATCACAACCAAACAATGATTCCATAACTCGTCTTTATACCGCTAGCCCGACATTCATTACACTGTTGTGCTTTGTCGAGATAACCCGTTTCAGTTCATGTGTGCGAAAAGTGTAAATGTCGGAAAGAAGTAGAGTTACTAGTGAAAACGATAATTAACGATTCAAAAAGCTGGACATTATTAATGAAGTTCACATAAACGTCAGAATTATTCCTAAGTAAAACTAAGTAAATCTAGATATGATAAACTTACCAAAAGTTATTCATAGGTAAAACTGTAAACCTATATGAATAAAAATCAGCTAAAATTATTAAGGCTGTGTTAATCAGCCAAGTCTATGACTGGTGATATTGGTTCAGTTTTGGATCAGTTTCAAGTAAAATGTTGAAAAGAAATACGTAGTTAATAGAGAAAACATTAAAGGAAAATGCTATTGTCACGGAATTTGTCCCACTCACACCCAAATCGACGACTGTGGTACTGCGAATTGCTAAGATTGCCCCGATCGCCCCTACACGATTCTGTTAAACAAACAAAATGCCGTGGATCGAGGCGGGACTGGAAAAATGGGGAATCGACGAGAAGCATTCAAGCCGTTCGGGAAGATGAATCCTAGAGATACTAGAATATACCTGGAATATTCGTTGGGTCTATAAAAGAAGAATAAACGGCCGAGTTAGTTAGTCATGTATTACAGTCTGAATTGAAGTGTTTAGTTGGAGAGATCAAAGTGATTTAGATAGCGATTAATTAAATAAGTGTTTAATTGAGTTGTAATTAGTGTTCAGAAGTGTACTGAGTAGTTAATAAAGATAAGTAATTAATTAACGGTTTGTTTTTCTGGCAAAAGAAAAATTCGGATTGGGAAATCCGTGACACTATTAATGAAGTTAACATATATATACTTATCAGAATTATTCATAGATAAAATGGTAAATTTATATAAATTACAATCAGAAAAAATTATTGAAGCTGTGAAGTTAATCACACCGGTCTATGAGTGGTCATATTACTACTACATTATAAATGGATAGAGATACTATTTTCTCCCAAGATGAAGTTGATTCTAGAACAGTTATAGAAAAGACAATAGTGAAAACAATAATGAACTATTGAAAAAGAAATGGAGAAAATTATCAATGAAATCTATAGAAACTTACATGCATTATTAAACTCATACGAGTAAAAATCAGCTAAAACAGTTATAGCTGTTAAATTAATCGGCCAGGTCTATGAATGGCAGTACTTACTTTATATTTTGAAAGGCAGATGTTTTCCCTAAATGAGACAAAGAGGGAGGCTATATCAGATCTTTGAGATCAGGTTAAATTTATGTTTCACAGAAAATAACGAATAGAATTAGTTAATATCGAAAATAATATTAAACTATTAAAAAAGTAAAGGAGAAAATTGTTAATGACGTAAATATAAACTTAACAGAATTATTCATAGGTATAACAGTAAACATATGTGATAGTTAAAACCGTTAAGCAATTAAATTAACCAGTCAAATGACCGTATATTATTTTTCTTTAATGTATGGCAAGGGGGATTGGAGGATTGAGCAAATTATTTAGAATTAATAGTAATAATAATAAAGGTTTATTTATCTTCACAACATTTTACAAAAATGTGGTATACAAAAAACTATATAATTATACATGTATATACACAATGATTTATAGGTATAAAAGTAAACCTATATGAATAACAATTAGTTAAATATATATATATATATATGTATATATATATATATGTATATATATATATATATATATATATATATATATATATATATATATATACATATATATATATACATATATATATATATATATATATATATATATATATATATATATATATATATATATAACAATTAGTTAAATATATGTGTATATATATATGTATATATATATATATATATATATATATATATATACATATATATATATATATATATATATACATATATATATATATATATATATATATATATATATATATATATATATATATTGTGTGGTTAGAATTCTAACATTACATACCTATTACTGGCATACAATTCTGAAAATAATCATCTAGATACAAGTTCCTATTGATATATGTAACTCATTTACATGGGCCTTGGTCCAAAACTTCAACTGATTAAAGACAAACCAGGTTCTGTAGTTAATAGATTATATTCAATAATATTATAATTTTGGCAAATCAGTACCCAGCATGTTTCTTGTCTATTTCGAAATTACTGCTGCCGATTGCCTTTAATAAGTTATCGTAATAAAAATGATGTTTGTGGGAATAAATCAGTTCTAAAGGTTGCATTCCGAATGAAAATCTAGTTTTACTAAGAATAATGTAGCTTGGGATTCCTGCGAAGTTTTAAATGATATATAACATAAAATTTAGCGATAGAAAAGAGAGCTAAGAAATTAGTAATGTTTGTTTTATTGTGGTAGCTTCATTGGTTCCTTATTTAGAATGCAATCTAAAATCAATATAAACAATATTATTAGAGAAAAAAACAGTGTATAGAAATTTATATTACAGATATATTCAAATAGCAAACCAGCATTTAACTTCAATTTGTTTGTTGAACGCCCTGAACTGTGTTTGGCTAAAACCTTATTAAAATAATTAAGAAAGTTGTTTTTTAGAAATAACAAATATTAACACGTCTGAATCTGTATAAGCCGCTGAATAAAAATATTATGAAAGCTAGTGGAAAAAATACAAAAAAATTTAAAAGTCATGCTATTATAGTACTGTGTAACCCAGCAGTTCCACTCCATCATTGTGCGTAGCCTGCCTGCTTTGGAATTCTTGAATTGCAAATCAGCGTATAAGAATGTGGCTGTAGTAAAGAATATTCTATTAAAATAGTAATATTCGTTATAATTACGAATGTATACAATACAGTGAATATAATAAAAAATAATTAAATAAATAAATAAAATTATGCATTTACAGAACAAATTAGATATGTTACTAATAATTTGTGACCGTTTTCTATAATTCCATTGGGTAGTTTGCTTTGCCCTTGATGGCATTATTGAGAATATGGTTGGAAGTCCTTTTTGCTCAAAATTTGACAGCTATATACGTAGTATAGTATGAATTATCAGAAAATATACTTTTTAATATTCTCAAATCTTAGTTATGAGGAAAGTAAACGATTTTGGATCAAATGAATTAGGTGGTACTAGACACGCAAGTACGTCATCAGCTTATAAAGCATAGAGATTAATGTCGAAGCTATTAAAAAAAACTTTAACTGGATAGCCAAAAAAGTTGGAAATATTTGCTAAAATTTACATATGACAGGCATCTACGACATAAATTTAATTTTATAGAAATAATTGCTAATGACGTAAAACAATTGCCAGTCAACCTGTACCTAACTAATTAAACATTATTATAGATCTATACAAGTGATATTTACTAAATTGGGAAGGGTTTGCATACAAATATTTTTCAAGCTAATAGTTTTACTTTCAAATAAATGGTATAACAAAACAAAATGCTGTATTAAAATAACAAAACGAAAATTGATTATCTTTAAACAAAGACAAATGACTTACCTGTAGGAAGTTCGTTCTAAATTATATGAGATATACTCGTCCAATTAGATAGGTCCCACCCTGTAAGCCCTCCCAATTATCAATTGTGTGTTTTAACTTCAACAATGTAATGAATGTCCGGCTAGCGGTATAAAGACGAGTTATGGAATCATTTTTTGGTTGTGATGATTCATCTTTTAAATGTGCTCGACAAAGAACACGACTGTGTACTACATGTGTTATCTATTTGGACGAGTATATCTCATATAATTCAGAACGAACTGCTTACAGGTAAGTCGTTTGTTCTTGTAATTCAATTTTATAAGAAAATCGGGCGCGGCCTACCGTAAAGAATTATTTAAAAGTTCAGAATGAGAATTTCCTCGAGATGCTATATCTGCGGGATTCTGAGAAGATATAACGTGGTGCCAATTTTCGAGATGATTTTTTTCTTGTACATAACTCACACAGTTACTAATAAACGGTTTCCACCTGTGAGGATGAGATTTTATACAGGCAAGCGCAACGGAAGAGTCAGTCCATGCGTATATTTTTTCAGAGAAAATAGTTGCATAACTTTTAACAACAAAATCCACCAAATCCGATAAACAAAACGGCTGCGCACAATTATAATCTTGGTATAGACATAGTTCTCGAAGGAGCTACACGAGATTTTGCACAAATAAAATGAGTGGAATAATTGTTTAAGTAAAAAATTCGAAAATATGTTACAGTAGTAAATTAAAATTTGAAAGAAGCACTAACTCTTGCTTATATCTAATCGATGATTGAATAATGTTTTCAGGGGAGTATCATCCCAAGTGAGACCAAGTTATCCACAGCTGCGGAATTAAATATTTTATTGAAAAGATTACCGGACAGTTCAGAAAAATATTACGTTTAGTGCAAGATTTTTCTAGAGATTTTACATTGTAAGAAAATTGTCGAACGCTGGTTGCCAGTATAAACATAAAACTTTAGTAACCTCACCGCGGTCAAGCGAAAGCGCATAAGGATATATTAATGTTGATGGTAAATGAGAGAAATTTTTTTTACCGATTTTAGTAAAGCTGTAAGTTCTCGTGGCAAAGTTTTGGCGTCTTCAATAGATACAATAGTTATAACCAGTAACAATATCATCCACGTAAGTATCGTTTTTAAAACATTTGCTGCTCTAGGAAATTTTAATTTTTCATCATCGGTTAATTTTAATAAAACGCGTAAGTCTAAGTAAGGAGCGGATGATATCCCGTAACGGTTCGCAAGCGATAGGACAAAGTGTTTTTCATCAAAACGTCATAAAATACGCTGATAATCAGATCTGATGACCAGATACGATTAGTATTTGGCGATACATTGTTATTATATCAACTGTTACAGCTACAGCAGGTAATCCAGAATTTAATAAAATTTGCACGATATTTTTTTGTAATTTTGGACCTGTTAAAACGTGTCATTTAGGGATATATTGTTTACTTTATTAGAAGTGTTAACAACTATACGAACAGGAGTAGAAACGTTGTTCGGTTTTATTACACAATAATGCTGTATATAATAAGATTTGTTAGTATCCGTTGGAGTCGATAACAATTCCATGTGATTAAGATTTAAATGCACTTGTATAATATTAGAATATTCATACAAAGTAGGATTTTTAATTAAGCGTTTTTTTTTAGCGACATAAATTGATTTAAAGCGATTTCTCTACTACCCGGAAAAGTCTGTTCCTGGACATCATGTAACGGTAATGCAACTATATATCTTCCTTCAGAATTTCTATAAACCGATTGTATAAATTTTGTTTCACAGAGAACGTCTTCTGACGAAGTTATATTTTTATGCGGAACAATTTCTATTTCCAAAAAATTTGCGCAAAATATTATTTAAAGGTTGAGTTGGAGAACAGGTTAAGAACGATTTAATATTTGACTGCGAAATATTATTTTTGTATGGTCCCATTAAAATGTAACTGAATATATTGTGTTAATAGCTGCAGCTTCATGTTGGTCACCTATAATTTTACCACTCTGTATAATTAAAGGAAATACGTCAGCTCCTAAAAATAAGTCAATTGGTCCTGTTTTGTCAAAATATGGCTCGGCGAGATTTAAATTTTTAATATAAGCCCATCCTTGTATGGGCAATTGTGTAGTACCTAGGCATTTCTGATCAGATCTGGGGTAAAATTATTGTATGCTCCTGTATAGATTTGTTATTTGTATTAATGGGTCGAATTTCGAGAATTTATTTGAGATTCCCCAATCCCTTAAATTTCAGAGTAATATTTTTCTTTAGACAATCCTAAACGATTCACGCATTTTTGCGATATGAAGCTAGTTTGGGAACCAGTATCAATTAATGTCCTAAATTTTTGATAATGTCCACGGACATCAAGAATCTGAATAAGGGAAGTTGAAAGTAAAACTGAAGTCGAGGCTTGGCAACACACCATCTAGCGCTTAAGCCTGAGGCTCTGGTTGAGAAAAAGTCTCATTAACTTTAGGTGATGAAATATTTCCACACGGCGTTCCATATGTATGGTGTCTTTTTTGCAAATGCGGCAGGATTTAGTAGACTTGCAATTTAAGGTTTTATGTACGTTACTTAAACAATTAACGCATAAATTTTTATCTTTAACAAAATGAAAGCGTTCCTGAGTAGTCTTTTTATCAAAATCAGGACATTCATACAAGGCGTGATTATGTGAGCACAAGTAACATTGGAAAATTTGGTAAAATAATTTTTCTTGAATTTCAATTTAGTATTGGGAGAATTTAAGTTGAAAAGAACGTTGCAATTATTTTCTAGAAAATTGAAAATATATTTATACTTGGGTATATCACTCGAATGACTATTTTGTAATTAAAATCTTGTCGCGGTAGCGTGATCAATTTTTTTCAGGAGCATATTAGTTAGTATAAAATCCCATTCCCATTCCATCTACAGGATGATTAAAATTTTTAGAGCTTCTAGATTTTCAGAAAACCTATCTAATAAGTTATGTAAAGCATGAGGGTCTTTTGAATGTAATTTAGTAGCGTTTTCTATGGCCGACCAATGTACTTTCATAACGTTTGACAAGACTATTATATGCAATTTCATAATTAGCACTAGACATAGGTAGATATTTTACTACACTAAGTGCAGGAACTTCAAGAGATGATATTAGACAGTTAAATTTTTGAATAGTGGATAAAGATGAATTATTATGTAGTAACGGATCATATATGTCTAAAAATGTGGGAAAAGACTCCCTTAAATTTTATCAGTTCTATTTTTGACAACTTAATGTGAGTAGGAGTAACCGTAAGTTCATAATTGGTAGTAGAATTATTAAACAAAGTTTCATAAGTGAATTTTATTTGATGCAATATTTTGTCAAAGCGAGTCAAAACAAAGTGAAGATTCAAATTCCTCCTCATCGTTGAACACAAGATTGATTAGTGCATCATGTTGAGTTCTAAATGAACGTTTAATATCTCTAACATCATCCCACTTAGACTTAAAAATCATTTTTTCATTGGGATCTAAGTTAGCTCGTTCAGCAGCGAGTAACATTTCATCAATTTTCCGAACATCAACTTGTCGTAAAGCTTTAATTTTTTTATTTTGTCAGCCATGACAGTATGTAAAACTATAGATAAGTAAGAATGAGGAATATGTGTCTAACTGGAGTAAATATAAAAGATTGGATATGTTTTGAAAAGTATGAAAAGCACAGCTGCAATAATGCGATTAATTCTTAACTCAAAGTGAACCAACAGCTAAAATTGTTAAAATTATGATAAAGCGTCGACTCCGAAATTTAATTAACGTCTGCGCGTATCAAGACCTCCCCGATCGCAACGGTAAAGGAAGTCACGAAGAATAGCTGACCTAGCGAATATTATATATAAGGCAATATGACGAAATTGATAATTTAATTGAAATAATGTTACTATTAAATGATTAATACTTATGCAAATAATAAAGAAAGTATGTAAAAAATCCGTGCTCGAAGCACCAAAATGTACATTAATAGCTTTACTTGAGAAAAGTGGAAAGTATGCGTGGGAGCGTCTTATTAAAAAATATTAACCGAAAACATAAAATTTAAAGAGAAATTACCAATGAGAAAATGTAATATGTGACTCACCGTGATCTTCCTGGTTTCCTATTTATAGTGGCGCCTCTCGGAGTATGGAGAAATAATATGTAGCATGGTTTCTTGCACTAACATCTAAAATTAATTAACAAAAAGTTTATTAAATTATTATTGCACTTTTGAGATTTGCGAGTACTGTATAAGAAAAAAATCGATTATGTGATACGTAGCGAATGCGGCGAACCGTTCACACCAATTTTTGCGAATCGAATCTATTCTTCTTAGGTGAGTAGTCGTAAAAACATATCATTGGTTATAAAAAATTTTAACATACAAACTATGCGGATTTTAGTATTTTAATAAGGCGAAAATTTTAATTTAAGAAAAATATTGAATAAATAGAATGTGAAAATGAGTAGTACTTATTAAAACTAAATGAAAGCGGAACAATAATGTTGATTTGATGACAGTGCTATATTAATAGACAGTATCAATATTATTATATAAAATTATTTCTAATACTTTAGCTAAATTGCTCAAAATAACCACCGCTCTATAGTTTTGGATCAATGATGCATCTCCAGATTATACTATACTGGTAATTTTACATATATTTGGGAACTTGGTTGATTTGATTTATTAATCATGTTAATAAAATACATAGTGAAGTTGCGAATACATTAAGAAATTTGTTAATTTGGAAGCAGATAAACAAATTTTAAACTGTCAAACTTAACATACGCTTAATATTTTTACTACTATTTCGAGAACGAAAACAGAGAGTTTTTCGAAACATCAATAATACGGAAGTGCTCGATAGTGATGTGATTTTTGTTATTTTTTACATATCTGCTTTTTTTAGTGTGAGATTTTTTGGTTAGGCAAACTTGTTTTCAAAAATAACCCTTGACTGATCCATTTGGCGCAAGGGCTTATTTAATTGAACTTTATTTTTTCAGAAGCGTGGCAAAAACCCAATAAAACTAAAGAAACATTAATAAACGTATATTATCTTGATGGTGACGTAATATATTAAAATGTTCATGTAACATATGAAAATACAAATAAAATACAGCAACAGCTTCTGTGTGCTGCCCTTTGGGTAATATATTGCGAAAGTAGGTACAAAAAGCGTATAGCCCAGTAAAATATTAATTTAAAAAATCATAAAAACTAAAATTCATATATAACTCTACTTTTGCATTTGAAAATTATGTAAGCCGGTCCTGTTCACTCACAGTAAAAATATTCAAAATTATATCCGCCTTCCGCAGTAACCAGGAACGACTTAAGTTCATTGTTAAGCCTTACCCACCATTAAGTATAGAAATGAAGAAAATCTGGAAAACCTCATTAATTAATTAATTTCTATGCATTTTGTCGAATACAGATTACACTCTCCGTACACCATAATAACATACATAAGTTCATTATTATTACGTTGTTATATCACTCGGTCAGCAAATTATGCTTAACACAAAATGATACTACGCACAGATTACAAAATTACAATTACAAATTAAAGTGATTAAATGATAACACGTTTTTAATATGTACAATCGTTTGTAATAATAATGACACTCATTAACATTAATGTTGCGATTTCTTTTGAACTGCTGACGTATTCATAATGAAATCTTCTTTAAATTTTTAACATTATTTATTAGTTGTTTCACTCACCAATAGAGATATAATGAAATTCCTACTCAGAATTTCCAGAAGTTCAAAATTCATTATTATTGCAAAGGCATGTACGTTGAATGAATACAGAGGCGGTAATAACTTTAAACTTAAAACTTAATAATCTCGGTTATTAAAAAAAAATCATTAATGCAATTTTTGTAAAATGATGTATATTAATATTTTAATATCTACTGCTATTAGTTAAAATTAATACCCCTCCCACTTTCGAAACCACCCGATATATATATATATATATATATATATATATATATATATATATATATATATATATATATATATATAAACAAACATACATAACAGCCATACTTAACATAAGACCTTTGCGCAGGGGAGAATCTCTTCTAAAGATCAGAGCCAGCCAGCAGCTTACCGCCGACCTTTGGCCATGGACTGGCTGGCTTTGGCCCAGTTTCAATAGTATTTATACACATTCGGAAAATGCTGAGTCCATCAGAATTATACTATCTATTGAAGCAATGGGAATAGTCAGCAAGTCTATCGCTTGATTCTTAGAGAGAGCAAGAAGGATAGATATAGTGTGGTTTGATAGTAACCTTTGCAACTTGACACATTTTTGAATTTCACTTATGTAACATTGACACACTATCGATTGTAAATATATTTATAAATTTGGTTCAATAAAATAATTTAATATTCGTATGCATGCCAAATGGTTTTTAATTTAAAATAATTAAAATATGTGTCCAGCTGTAAACCATCTCTCTAAGATCTCCTTTGTTGACATTACTCCCCCGCTTGAAAAAGCTGGCCCCCAGCTTTTGTATATTTGATACAGACATATTTTACATTTCAGTTGCATAAACCAAATAATAATGTTTAACATAATTTACAATCAAATATCTTACAACTAATACAAAATTGAAAAGAAAATTAAATGCATTGTTCATCATACCACATTAAATGCCTCGCGTAAACTCCCGCACTCAGTTTTTCAAACATTTGTGTATAGTTATTTGTACTCCACTTCACGTTTTGGTACTGTTTTTGACGGCACTAATACTGTATGTATTCAGTTCTTAATTACGACTCTCTAGTCACAAGCGCATGAGATCGGCACCATTTCCCGTAAGAACAATTGACTGGACCAAACGGACTATGGGGGTGATGGTCGATTAATTCTAGCGGATGCGAAGTCTCGTATTGACAATGGTGACTTCTGTTGTTGGACTAAACTGATTGTTGTTCCACTGTAGTACTGTGTAGTCATTTTGGCGATGACATGGTCAACAGGTGGCTGACTAACATGGGCTTTGCTGTCACTGTTATGGATTATATCTGTGAGATTGCATCTATTGCTAAGACCATTGCTATAATTGGTATCTGTTGGTGCCTCTTTGGGAATAGGATGGCATGCCTCATACAGCTGTGGTTCCAGAGTGCCTACGGAGTGTTATGCCTCGGCGGGAGTGGTGTGATCAATTCCGTTTTCTTTATATTTTTATACATGGAAAAAAAATCATAGCAATAATTAATAATGATAATATGATAATTTAAACTCAAATAAACATACATATAAAACATCAGAATCGTCCCTTATTTTAATTTAGTTATATACTTCCTACTTATACTTTTATACATATATACATCAATTTGTGGACACAAACCTTATCGTACCTACAAAAAATTCATATCTAGTTCAATTTAAAATTAAAAAATTGCTATAAATTAAAAAATAGAGTTATGACTTTGCATTGCGAAACTGTCGACAGTGTTCTTTTTATAATATTGTATGATATGTATCCATACCGTTTTGTTTACTATTAATAATTAATAATAACATAAATATTTATACTGTTATTTAATTAACTTAAATTGTAAATATTATTTAACTTATACTAGGCCATGGCTATAGAAAATATTTATAAGAACAATTGAGTTTTGCTAAGCTGGTAACTAATTGCAAGGCTATTTACCCAAAACAAAATAAATATTATTGCTTATATATAATTTTCCCAGCATTAAATATATATGCTAGAAATATTTTTTACTATCCTAATGATTAAATTCCTTATTAAGACCCTTCTAAATCATATTGCCTAGAAATTACTTTAAAAGAAATAGAGACTTAACTACTATATTAATATATTTATTAACTGTGGTATTATTCCCCATATTTTTTACTTTTTATCTTTTCCCTACTAACTAATCATCCCAAAATACGTAAATAATATCGTTAAATTTGCAGATTACCTAACCACGATAAAAAAAATATTTTTAATAATTATGTGCTACTGTTTGCAAGAATATTTATTTAATATCATGCACGACATCAACCTAAATAATCCAACAAATCAATATGCAACAACTTTTACCAATTTTCTTATTATTTATTCAGTTTAACTCTTTGGCCTTTTCATACAAGCGCTTATCAAAATTATACCATGACAGTACAGTTCTATCTAATTTTACATTTTTGTATGTGAGTTATACCACTTTTCTTTACAAATACCATTTTATTTATCTTTCTTCCATTAACTTTTCTCATTTACCATGGTAATCATTTTTACCTTACTTACTTTGTACTCTCCATGTACCTAGTATTCAAATAATCTTCCATTATTTCTCTAAAAAAAAACATTTATTAACTCCACAAACCTTACTATTTTGCCTCTTGCACAGGTGTTGATAATTACACTTGTTAATATACAACGTTTATATACTTAGCCCTTTTTTATGATTCGATACTGAGAGAAACAACTACTCTGCGGACTAACGTCCCGACCAGCATTGAATTACACTTCTAGTATAGGTACTACGTATATCATTGTCGAACCTATTAGTTCGCTTTATAAAATAATCCTTTCCTATTGACCTCCATAAATAAAACATTTCATTAAAACGTTAATATTTCTTCAGTATTGTCATCACTGATAACATAGCGGAAAAACATATATTTTTCTTCTGCTCTCAAAAACATCAGACTTATATTAACCACTCGAGCTTATTTCACTGTCTAAAGAACAAAATAAATTAGAGGAACATCCTCTCAATCAGATGCCACTTGGACCTAAAATGAAAAACACATTATATCATTCAAAAAATATATATGGAGTCCTTCCTCCTTATTTCTCTAATTTGATTAATAATCAAAGGGTAAAATAGGAGTTTGAGATTAATTGGTATCCTGGCCTAACCAGTGACACTAACAGGCATAAATACAAATTTTACTTATTGGCTAACAATCTACAATTTTTCCAGCCTGTGTAATGAAAAAATGTATAAACCTTAGTGTACGTTAAACACTACACATATTCGATTAACCAGTATCCACTAGCACAACCTGACATATGTATCTTTGCAAAGAATTTTTACTTCCTTTTCTCAGCCTGTTACCACAGGCAATGGCAAAAGTTATAAAAACCTTTGTTAAAATGGGATGGGAATAGAGTACTTTACACCTGATTTAAAATACAGCCCTGGAAGCAAACAAAAATAATTAGATAAATAATATTTGGTTAATTTTGGAGAATTAACCCAGGGAACGAAGCAAGGCGCCTCCACCAAATGTCACGGCCACCTTTGAAAGGAAAAATACTTATGGCTGGGGAAAAAAAGTAATTACTTATCGTGGGGCAAACTCGCTTTGCCTCTGAGGTACAGAGAAGAAAACGCCATCAACAAATAAGTCATCAATTATTCAAGAAAACATTTAGTTATTATACTCACTTCGAGGACGCCATGGTAGGAGCTTCTGTCAACCAGCAGTTGTAGGTGGCCATGAACTGGCTGGCTTTGGTCCAGTTTCAATAGTATTTATACACATTCGGAAAATTCTGAGTCCATCAGAATTATACTATCTATTGAAACAATGGGAATAGCCAGCAAGTCTATCGCTTGATTCTTAGAGAGAGCAAGAAGGATAGACATAGTGTGGTTTGATAGTAACCTTTGCAACTTGACACATTTTATTGTTTTGAATTTCACTTATGTAACATTGACACACTATCGATTGTAAATATATTTATAAATTTGGTTCAATAAAATAATTTAATTCGTATGCACGCCAAATGGTTTTTAACTTAAAATAATTAAAATATGTGTCCAGCTGTTAACCATCTCTCTAAGATCTCCTATATATATATATATATATATATATATATATATATATATAGGTATAAACGCTACGTATACTCTGTTATTTCATATAGAACGGTGTCACCTCAAAATAATGAGGTGACAACGTATTCCCTTAGTTTTTTGCTAAATCGAATTTAGATGGCTTTACAGATCGTATGCCCAAAATTATGAGTGAGGTGATTTCGAGCCCTATACATTGAAAAATTTTGTTTTTAGTTCGAGGGTATATCACTGGTACCACTGGCGTACACATGGGTTTATAACTATAGGTACAGTATGTACGAAATCACATCTACTGATATATAGCGAAATTTGCAGCGGAGTCACCTCATGAAAACTTGGTTTACCAGCAGCATGTAGACTATTTTAATAGTCTGGAGTTTTGATCAAGAGGTGAACACGTTATGCTTGATGAAGCTGTTAGGGGTGGGTATAATAAAATATATACAGCGATTTAGTGAAATAGGCAATATTTAGAGGATGAATTTAATATTTTCGATTATGACAATAAAAGTGGATTATCTCAAAGTAGTGTCACGGATTTCCCAATCCGAATTTTACTATTTCCAGAAACACAATCCGTTAATTAACTACTTCTTTATTAACTATACTCAGTACACTACTGAACACTAATTAGAACTCAACTAAACACTTATTTAATTAATCGCTATCTAAATCACTTTGATCTCTCTAACTAAACACTTCAATTCAACACTATAATACAAGACTTATACAACACTAACTTAATCGGCCGTTTATTTTTCTTTTATAGACCCAACGAATATTCCAGGTATATTCTAGCATCTCTAGATCTATTTTCTAGCATCTCTCGAACGCTTCTGGTCGTTTCTCAAATTTTCTAGTCCCGTCTCGATCCACGGCATTTTGTTTGTTTAACAGAATCGTGCAGGGGCGATCGGGGCAATCTTAGTAATTCGCGGTACCACAGTCGTCGGTTTGGGTGTGAGTGGGGCAAATTCCGTGACACTGCCCCCTCCTTAGGACCGATCGTCCCAATCGGATACACCTCTATACGGGGACAGACGCTCCAGATGGACGACCTTCATCTTACACCTGGGAGTCCTCTGTATCCGGTAGACGACGTCATTGATTCTTTTAATCACGGTATAGGGGCCCTCCCAACGGTTCTGTAGTTTAGGCGATGTACTGGCGCATTTTGCCTCTGGAACGGGTCTTCGGTCCCTTGCTTGCTGCACATATGTCACATTTTCGGCACCAATCTTCTACATCCGTCCTACAACTCAACCAGTAGAAACGCTCCCTAATCTTCTGTAGAGTCCTATTGATACCGAAATGTCCACCACCAGTACCTCCATGTACTTCCAACAGCACTTCCTTGACCCGGGACCTCGGGAGTAGTACTTGTTTCTTGACCTCCGTTCCGTCATTGTTCTCCCATGCTCTTTTTAGGACACCGTCTTCCAACACCAGGGAATTAAATTGAGCCCAATAGCTCTTTAATGCTGGACTTTTACTACTGACTTCTGCCCAAGAGGGTCGGTTGTTGGCTTCTTTCCAGTCTATTAAAGGCTTGATGTCACAGTCAGCTTGCTGGTCTTCTCGAATCGCCGCTGAACTCCATCGGTCTTCAGGTCGGGCTGCTTCCACCTTACAAGGAACTGATGAGATGTTCTCTTTCCTTTCAAGACTACTGCAGTGTTTGCAGTTGACAGGACAGGGTCTCCTAGAAAGGGCATCTGCATTTCCGTGTTTCCTGCCGGCTCGATGTTCAACAACAAAGTGATATTCTTGCAGCCGTTCCAGCCATCTTGCCATCTGTCCTTCAGGGTTTTTAAACTGTAGCAGCCATTTAAGGGAAGCGTGATCCGTTCTTAGGAGAAATTCTTGGCCATACAGATATTTATGAAAGTGTTCTAGGCTCTTGACGATGGCAAGTAATTCTTTCCGAGTCACACAATAGTTCTTTTCGGCTTTTGATAGGACTTTGCTGAAGTAGCCCACTACTCGCTCTTGGCCATCTTGTACTTGAGAAAGAACTCCGCCAATTCCAATGTTGCTTGCGTCCGTGTCCACTATAAATGGTTGTCCAGGTATTGGGTATGTCAAAATCGGGGTAGTGCAGAGAGCCTCTTTCAGCGTCTCAAAGGCTTGCTGGCATCTCGGAGTCCATTCGAACGGGATGTTGTCTTCTATCAATTTATGAAGACGCTTGGCAATGTCTGAGAATCCTTGAACGAATCGTCGATAGTATGTGCATAGGCCCAGAAAACTTCGACCTTGATGTGTGTCTTTAGGAACCGGCCAGTTCTTTATGCACTCTGTCTTCTCCGGGTCTGTTTTCACACCATTTGGAGTAATAATGTGGCCTAGGTATCTAACCTCCTTTTGGAACAGACTGCACTTCTTCGGGTTCAACTTCAGGTTCGCTGCTTTCAACTTCTTGAACACTTCGGACACGTTCTTCAGGTGCTCCTGGAAAGAGCGTCCCAGCACCACCACGTCGTCCAAGTAAATCAAGCAGGTCTCCCAATGCAGGCCATGAAGTACAGTTTCCATCAGTCGCTCAAAAGTGGCAGGGGCATTACATAGACCAAATGGCATTACATTGAACTGCCACAATCCATTTCCGGTAGTGAACGCTGTCTTTTCCTTGTCTTCTGGGCTGACCTCGACTTGCCAATATCCACTCTTTAAATCCAAAGTGGAAAACCATTGCGCACCAGCCAAGGTGTCCAGAGTATCGTCAATTCTGGGTAGTGGGTAACTGTCTTTCTTGGTGACGTCATTTAATTTTCTGTAGTCCACACAAAATCGGGTGGAGCCGTCTTTCTTCTTGACCAGGACTACAGGAGAAGCCCAAGGACTCTGAGATGGCTCTATGGTGCCCTCGTTTTGCATTTCAATTAACATCTTGTTAACTTCTTCTCGCTTGGCGAGTGGAAGTCCTCGTGGTGGCTGCTTTATAGGAGACGATGAACCAGTATCGATTCGATGCTTCACTACATTGGTTCTCCCAAAGTCGCCTGGTTTAAGTGCAAACACATCTTCATTTTCACTTAGCAGCTCTTCGAGTTGTTCCACCTCCACCTCTGTTAATCTTTCCTTGGCCCTATCCACGATGTTCCTTAAACATTCTGGTAGACTGGTCTTATTTGTTTTATTCTCCATTTCGTTGTTTTCTTTGAGTGTTCTGACCATGGTAACAGGTTCGCAGACTCCTACTTCAGTTCCCTTTGTAATTTTCTGTGGAAACGTTTTCAGGTTAACTACCCGTACTATTGTCGTCTTCTCCGGTTTAATCAGGGTGCGGCCGGTGACTATAGATTTATTAAACAAATCCGGATTACTGGGTTCCACCACTCCTACACTGCAAGGCATTTCCCCATCCATTACAGTGGCAACCAAGGTTTCGGTCTGAGCAGGTAGTACCACATCTTCTTTAACAACGAGTCTCCGTACAGTGTTATTCTCAGTGGTGTTCGTTAGCACTACTTCCTCACCCATTATCCGTAGCGTGCCAGCATTTAAATCTAAGTTCACCCCCTTTGCTCGTAATAAGTCTAGTCCGAGTATGACATTGTCCGATATATTTGCTACCAGGGCTCTGTGTTTGAACTTGACGTCTCCTAATTCTACTTCAAGCTCGCATTCCCCCTTGACTGGCAGTTGTTGTCCATTGGCTGTTGTAAGGACATAACGTTTGGCAGGGTTCTTAATACGCCAAGCATGAATAATATCTGGCCGAACAATAGTTCTTGCCGCTCCAGTATCGATTACCATAGGGAAAGTACGACCAAAAATACTGCCTTCTACTAGCAAGGAGTCAGAGTCCTGGAGACGTGACAACGTAATTTCTTCTCGTGGGGCATGGTAGGAGGACGCAGCCGGCTTTTGCCCCGTCAAGCCGGCTGAACCTAGTTTTCCTGCGCAGCCTGGGAGTCGCGCTTTTGCTGATCTGCGACTGGGGCCCTACACTGTCTTTTTAGATGTCCTGTCTGTCCACAGTTCCAGCATTTGAGAAGGCGATCCCTTCGACTATCAGATTGTTCCTTCTTTGTCCTAGTAGATGGACTGAATTTATCAATAATCTCCTTTAGCGTTTTTATTATGTCTCCAGTTGCCATACTATCGCTGTTATCACTGATGGCCCGAACTTTAACATGCCTACCAGATGCCATCTTTGCTGCCTCGAATTCCAGTGCATGCGAAAGAGCGTCGTTCAACGTTTTAGGTCTGGCGAGTCGTAATGCCTGCTGGGTTTCGCAATCTCTTAGGCCATCGGTAAAAACTTGGATGGACAGCTGGTCTAAGAATTCGGACGGGGCTGTTGGATAAGCCAATCGAACCAGTCGGGCAACATCGGTCTCAAAATGCTGTAAATTCTATCCATTCTGTTGGTGACGATTTTTCAATTGTGCCTGGTAAACTTGCTGCAGGTGCTTATTCCCATATCTCATTTCCATATGCTGTTTTAGAATGTCGTAGTTACTCTGCTGCCCAGCAGAAATTCCTTGTAAGACGTCAAGAGCTTCCCCTAGTAGAGCAACTATCAGAGCAGTAGCTTTCTCACAATCAGACCAATCGTTTGCGGCAGCTGCTGCTTCAAATTGACGCAAATAGACATTCCAGGAGACCTTGCCGTCGAATTCAGGGGGTTTCGTTTTCTGAGTTCGGATAACAGGTCCTTCTGATTTGATTACGCCATCTTTTCTTATTTTGTCCAGCTTATGTCGAAGCTCTTCGCAGGTTTCTCTAACCAAGTTTATTTCTTCGTCTATCTCCTTTTTTTGTACTAACAATTTTTCTTCTATTTGTGTCTCAACTCTATGTGACTGCTCCTCTAGTTTTTCTTCTAGTGTATTCTCCAACTTTGCCTGTAGTTCTTTCGTCCGATCTCTCATTTCCTGTTGTATTGTCTGTATCTGTTCTTTCATTATATACCCTTGTTCTTCTAGTTTATTTTCTAATTTCTCCTGTATTT
Organism: Monochamus alternatus; assembly: GCA_037114965.1. Taxonomy (NCBI): domain Eukaryota; kingdom Metazoa; phylum Arthropoda; class Insecta; order Coleoptera; family Cerambycidae; genus Monochamus; species Monochamus alternatus. Next base: position 42,825,007 of record CM073428.1, on the reverse strand, counting down.
CTTTCGTCTGGTCTCTCATTTCCTGTTGTATTGTTTGTATCTGATCTTTCATTGTATGCCCTTGTTCTTCAAATTTTTCTTGCAGTGTTTTCGTCTGGTCTTCCATTTTATGCCCTTGTTCTTCTAATTTTTCTTTTGTAGTTTTCGTCTGGTCTTTCATTTCCTGTTGCATTGTCTGCATCATTTCTAACAGTTTTGCTAGTTGTGCATCCATGTTGACTTGACTTCTAGTTACAGGCATTCACTCTATTTTCTTTGGAATGTTCTAGAATGTCCACGAATGTGTTTGTAAATGTCACTGTTGACTTCCTTACAATGAAACGAGTGCAGTGACATGCCACACTTGGGTCTTTGTCTCACTTCGGTATAAAGTTCTGGAATGTTCGAGATTGTCCTTCGCAAATAATACCGTTCACTTCCTTAAGTCACGACGAGTGCGATGATATGTCACACTTGGGTCTTTGTCTCACTCCCGTACAAAGTTCTAGAATGTTCGAGAATGTTATTCGCAAATAGCACCGTTCACTTCCTTAAGTCACGACGAGTGCGGTGATATGTCACACTTGGGTCTTTGTCTCACTCGCGTACAAAGTTCTAGAATGTTCGAGAATGTCCTTCGCAAATAGTACAGTTCACTTCCTTGAGTCACGACGAGTACGGTGATATGTCACACTTGGGTCTTTGTCTCACTCGCGTACAAAGTTCTAGAATGTTCGAGAATGTCCTTCGTAAATAGTACCGTTCACTTCCTTGAGTCACGACGAGTGCGGTGATATGTCACACTTGGGTCTTTGTCTTACTCGTGTACAAAGTTCTAGAATGTTCGAGAATGTTCTTCGCAAATACCACCGTTCACTTCCTCAAATCACAACGAGTGCGGTGATATGTCACACTTGGGTCTTTGTCTCACTTCCGTACAAAGTTCTAGAATGTTCGAGATTGTCCTTCACGAGTATCACCGTTCACCTCCTTAAGTCACGACGAGTGCGGTGATATGTCACACTTGGGTCTTTGTCTCACTCGCGTACAAAGTTCTAGAATGTTCGAGAATGTCCTTCGCAAATACCACCGTTCACTTCCTCAAATCACAACGAGTGCGGTGATATGTCACACTTGGGTCTTTATTCCACCCACGCACAGGGTTCCAGAAAGTTCTTCAAACTTCCAGCTAAACCCCACTTTGTGGACAGGGGGTTCCAGAAAGCTCTTTAAAACTTCCAGTTAAATCCCACTTCTGACACCAAATTGTCACGGATTTCCCAATCCGAATTTTACTATTTCCAGAAACACAATCCGTTAATTAACTACTTCTTTATTAACTATACTCAGTACACTACTGAACACTAATTAGAACTCAACTAAACACTTATTTAATTAATCGCTATCTAAATCACTTTGATCTCTCTAACTAAACACTTCAATTCAACACTATAATACAAGACTTATACAAGACTAACTTAATCGGCCGTTTATTTTTCTTTTATAGACCCAACGAATATTCCAGGTATATTCTAGCATCTCTAGATCTATTTTCTAGCATCTCTCGAACGCTTCTGGTCGTTTCTCAAATTTTCTAGTCCCGTCTCGATCCACGGCATTTTGTTTGTTTAACAAAATCGTGTAGGGGCGATCGGGGCAATCTTAGTAATTCGCGGTACCACAGTCGTCGGTTTGGGTGTGAGTGGGGCAAATTCCGTGACAGTAGGGATTATTGTAAAGAAGAAGGAGTTGCAAAGCAAGACATTTTGGACAAAAATAAGTATTTATCTAGAAAGAAAACTATTATATGTGCTTTCCAACGTAATTTCAAGCAACATCCTACACGAGAAAGCACAACAATGTAATACAACTTGTAGTAACTGTTATGCAGAACATTTCTAGATTTAGGGCTTTGCTAGGAAATCTGAAAAAAAATAATTTTGAATATTTTTCTCCATAAGTGCTTTATTTTGTTTATTATCAGTCACAAAATATATAAAATTAGTATTGATCAAACGGTTTTCTTTATTATTTTGATCTGTTAAAAATTTCCCTGTAAATTTTGGTTTACTTTTAAAATTAATGTCTCACAATTTATTTCCTTTAAGTTTTTCGGTTATTTGATAGACAAATATTACTAAAAAGTAGATACCTAAGTATCTCTTATGTATATTTTTATAAATAATTAAAACCTTTTTCGCTTTCAAAAGGTAACGGTCTCATAGACTACACGTTACCGTACTCCAAATTTCCACGTTACCAGTTAAGGGTTAAAAAAACTTTATTACAAATTCAAAAATTCCGAGTTTCCTCATTTTTATTAGTTTACCCTGTATAATATGTTAGTTACAAGGCCTTAGGTTTCGAATATGCGTGAAATTAGCCTCCCATTTTTTAATAAAAAAAAGATTGTGCTGAATTGCGCCGGATTTGTGTTACATTGTGCCGTAAATATTTTAAGAAAATAATAGCCATTTTCCTAGAAAATTAAAAAATGTGTTTTCCACGTAGCTCCCCACTTCGCAAAAATCGTATTTTTCTTTAATGTGCTATATTGTGCTAGTTGTTCCGAACATTGTGCCGTCTATAGAAATTTGATATCTGTCTCCGTTCTCTGGAAAATCCGACAAAAACCGGAAATTCCTAGCCCGCCATTTTACCACAATTCATTTTTTCTTCGATGTTCTGAATTGTGATAGATGTTGTGAACATTGCGCCGTTAAAAAAAATTTGATATCTGTCTCTGTTTTCCGGAAAATGCAAAAAAATCGCAAATTTTGGTGTGATGTTACTGTGCCCCTACTTTGCGAAAATGTTCAAAACAACTAGCACAAATAAGCACATTTAAGAAAAACACGATTTTCGCAAAGTAGGGGGCACAGTAAGGTCACACTAAAATTTTCGATTTTTTGCATTTTCCGGAAAACGGAGACATCAATTTTTTTTAAACGGCACAATGTTCAGAACATCTAGCACAATTCAGCACATCGAAACAAAATTTAATTGTGTAAAATGGGGGCCTAGAAAATTCCGGTTTTTCTGGATTTTCCGGAGAACGGAAGCAGATATCAAAATGTTTTAAATGGCACAATGTCCAGAACATCTAGCACAATTTAGCGCATCGAAAAAAATCGGATTGTGGTAAAGTGGAGGGCTAGGAAATTTCGGTTTTCCCGGATTTTCCGGAGAATGGAGGCAGATATCAAATTTCTTTAAACAGCACAATGTTCGGAACAACTAGCATAATATAGCACATTAAAGAAAAATACGATTTTTGCGGGTGGCTACGTGGAAAACACGATTTTTCATTTTCTAGGAAAATGGTTATTATTTTTCGGACAAATGCGGCACAATTCAACACAACTTTATTTTTCATTTTATTCAAAAATGGGGGGCTAAGTTCACGCACGTAAACATTAGGCAGTTCTAAAGTTATGTTTATAAGTTGAACAAACCATATAAATGCAATGAGAATGTATAGGGTGGTCACACGAAAATTGCCCCCCCACTTTATCTCCGTTATTGGTCAAGATACGAAAAAAATGTTAGAATGAAAGTTGTTTTTTTTTTATAAAATCTTTGTGCTTTGTTGAAAAATGATTTCAAAATCAAACCTCGCCAATCTTCTTCAAATTTTGCATGCCATAATTTACCGTTCTGAACAACTTTTTCAAGTAACATTTTACTGTATTTTCTCTAGAAAAGGTACTTTACCTGAAACGATAACAGTTTTCAATCGGTGCACTGAATATTTCAAATAGGATTATTTCGAAAACTGTTACTCCTAACGACTTTAACAGGGTACACCTTCTTCAGATACAACAGGTAGGAGAATCGATTGTTTCTATAGTCAGATCGATACACTAAGTTGCAAAAAAGTTCTGTCATCTGTTCTGTTTCACAGTTATTGAGATATTTCAAAATAAAATTCTAGCATTGAACACCCTGTATTTTTGAAACCAGCAACATTCGGATAAGGCACCAGTATCTCCAGCAACCTCTCACAGACAGACAGACAGTATATACATATATATATATATATATATATATATATATATATATATATATACCGGGTGTTCCCTCTAAGACTTTCAGTGCGAATATCTCAGAAACCATCATAGCCAATGCGACGAAATTTGGTATACAGACACTAGATGCGCGTAGAATCTGATGATAACATCAATTTTTATACAGGGTGTTCCATTTTTCAAGAAATCGATTTAATTTTGATTTTTTGGTTGTCAGCCCTGCTAAAACTTATGTTTAAATTGAAATATACTTAATTATGAACACATTCTGATAAATAAACATTTAAAAATTTCAAAATTTAACATAAAAAAACGCCTACAAAAAGTACCCAAATTTCATTCATTGTTTTGTCATGTAAAATGTGTATAGCCTTGAACCAGACTTACACAGAAGAAACTAACATCGGTGAACGTCAAAACTATGAATTGTCATTGAATTGTCAAATATTAATGGCGTGAAGTATTTTATTTTACATAAATAACGCTAAATAATGGATTTAATGCAATTTACGTATGCACAATGGTGTTATTGAGACTTGTCGATAAAAATTTAGACTTGAGTAGAAGCTTTTGGAGCATTGTGGTCGCCGTGCCGGCGCAGTCTACCGCTACAGCGTGAAGATTGTGTAAAATATCTGTGAAAATTTTTAAATTATTCCATTATAATGTAATAAAACTTCAGTAAATTGTTTTTTTATGTTACTACAGTGTACAATAATAATTAGGTTCACGTATTTTTTATGACAAAATAATTTACAAAATTGTGTAAGTACCTAAAGAATATCCCTGTTTTCCAACTGCTGTAATAATTATTGATTACTTATTTAGCAACAAATAAATTTAAATAAAACCATTTCTAAAACTTTTAATTATAATGTGAACGTGTTTGACGTTGAGAGTCAGATCTGAACCTACCCTAGCCCCACAAAAGAAAATATTACGAAAGCATAACCTAGAAATGATTGATTCTTGTATCCACATATTTCAGCACTTTACTTATGTACTTATGTTTAAGAAGAACTCTACATCTGTAAAATAGTAAACAATGAACTACAATTTCTGTATTTCATGACACAGAAATGAAATAAAGCAACTGGTTTTTGCTAGGAAGAATCACCTGTAAAATGTACTATACCCAGTAGGTAGGTACCTATCAAATAGTCGTTTAAAGCTAGATAATAATTTGTAATTATTGTTTTTATCTTTCAGTTATGTGTGTGCAGTGCCACAAATTACATTAAAACAGACACCAGAAAGAATAAACGAAAAATATTACGGACATTTTCTTGGAAATAATTCTAAACATGGAATGATGGATAATATTATAAAGAAGTCTGTAACTCACATTCTTTGAAGAGTATTCTATAAGACATTAAATTCAGTTCTCTGTCGTAGGTTTTAAAATTTCTAAACGAATAAACTAATAAAGAAAAATAAACTAATTTCATAATTCTATGTACAGTATGAAAACATCTTGTTAGAATATCTTTAAAATGTTGAAAGCTAACTGTTACAACATATACACAACATAAAGTAATAAGGTAGGTATTGAACGATGAAGACACAGCAAGATTTGTTTCTAATCGTACATGCATGTACATTCCTCAGATTGAACGTTGCTCTGTAAATGAAATTAGAATACAGAACAAGTGTTTAATATAAAATCAGATGTAATAATGTAAATTTATTTTATTGTTAATTAATCAAGAATTCATTTAAAGCTAGACAGTAATTTCTAATTATTGTTTTTATCTTTCAGGTATGTGTGTAGTGCCACAAATTACATTGAAATAAAACGATTCGTAAAATTTTCAAAAAAGACCAATGGAGTGATTTTTTATATTTTATTATAGCTATGATTCAGTTGTAACCAGCATAATTTTAATAAAAAAGTAATACGTACCTACATTGTGGCTTATTTTTTAATTAGTAACTAAATTGAATAACTTGATCCTTCATCTTTAAGTATTAATTAATTTTATATTATTTCTGAAACATTTCTGTTTAATAATTTGAGTAGAATAAAAAACAACAAATACAGACTTTAATTTATTAACAATAAAATAAAATTACATTAAGTATCTACATTATTACATCTGGTTTTATATTAAACAGTTATTCTGTATTCTAATTTCATTAACAGAGCAACATTCAATCTGAGGAATGTACATGCATGTACGATTAGAAACAAATCTTGCCGTTTCATCGTTCAATACCTACCTTATTACGTTATGTTGTGTATATGTTGCAACAGTTAGCTTTCAACATTTTAAAGATATTCTAACAAGATGTTTTCATACTGTACATAGAATTATGAAATTAGTTTATTTTTCTTTATTAGTTTATTCGTTTAGAAATTTTAAAACCTACGACAGACAACTGAATTTAATGTCTTAGAGAATACTCTTCAAAGAATGTGAGTTACAGACTTCTTTATAATATTATCCATCATTCCATGTTTAGAATTATTTCCAAGAAAATGTCCTTAATATTTTTCGTTTATTCTTTCTGTAATTTGTGGCACTGCACACACATAACTGAAAGATAAAAACAATAATTACAAATTATTATCTAGCTTTAAACGACTATTTGATAGGTACCTACCTACTGGGTATAGCACATTTGCAGGTGATTCTTCCTAGCAAAAACCAGTTGCTTTATTTCAGTTCTGTATCATGAAATACAGACATTGTAGTTCATTGTTTACTATTTTACAGATGTAGAGTTCTTCTTAAACATAAGTACATAAGTACAGTGCTGAAATATGTGGATACAAGAATCAATCATTTCTAGGTTATGCTTTCGTAATATTCTCTTTTGTGGGGCTAGGGTAGGTTCAGATCTGACTTTCAACGTCAAACACGTTCACATTATAATTAAAAGTTTTAGAAATGGCTTTGTATAAATTTATTTGTTGCTAAATAAGTAATCAATAATTATTACAGCAGTTGGAAAACAGGGATATTCTTTAGGTACTTACACAATTTTGTAAATTATTTTGTCATAAAAAATACGTGAACCTAATTACTATTGTACACTGTAGTAACATAAAAAAACAATTTACTGAAGTTTTATTACATTATAATGGAATAATTTAAAAATTTTCACAGATATTTTACACAATCTACACGCTGTAGCGGTAGACTGCGCCGGCACGGCGACCACAATGCTCCAAAAGCCTCAACTCAAGTCTAAATTTTTATCGACAAGTCTCAATAACACCATTGTGCATACGTAAATTGCATTAAATCCATTATTTAGCGTTATTTATGTAAAATAAAATACTTTATGCCATTAATATTTGACAATTCAATGACAATTCATAGTTTTGACGTTCACCGATGTTAGTTTCTTCTGTGTAAGTCTGGCTCAAGGCTATACACATTTTACATGACAAAACAATGCAATTTGGGTACTTTTTGGAGGCGTTTTTTTATGTTAAATTTTGAAATTTTTGAATGTTTATTTATCAGAATGTGTTCATAATTAAGTATATTTCAATTTAAACATAAGTTTTAGCAGGGCTGACAACCAAAAAATCAAAATTAAATCGATTTCTTGGAAAATGGAACACCCTGTATAAAAATTGATGTTATCATCAGATTCTACGCGCCATCTAGTGTCTGTATACCAAATTTCGTCGCATTGGCTATGATGGTTTCTGAGATATTCGCACTGAAAATCTTAGAGGGAACACCCGGTATATATATATATATATATATATATATATATATATATATATATATATATATATATATAATTATATATAATGTATAAGCCAAGTGTATATATATATATACACTTAGCACTCCTACTGCCAATATCTCGGAAATGAAGAAATTTATTTTAGTTCCGGAAACTGGGGTTGTAGTAGCTTCAAATTGCAGTTAGAATTGTTAGTTCAAATCTTTCTGTATAGATGGAGATACTAATTTTTTTTTTCATTCCTGGAATGTGGACATGTGGTCCATCTGAAAAATCGTTTAAATTTTAAGTAATTTTTGTAATATAAGTTGTGTAATAAGTTTTTCCTAATACTTACTTGTTTTCGACGAGACATGTCGACTTCAATATGCAATGTATGATGTAACATGTAACATCAAAATCTATTATTTTATTTATATCACACTGAAACAAAATATTCTTTCAAAATATTGTTATAATGCCTTTATTTGCGCCACATACTAACTAACAAACAATAAATTATAAAAAAAATCGTCGGTGTGTGTAGTGTTATGAAGCAAATTGAACAAAGACTGGTAGCCAGTAAACCAATCAATCTCTAATATATTCCAATAAAATGTTCTGTTTTGCCTTTAGATTACAGCAATGTTGAAAGAACTTTTAAATATGATACAGTGCGTTTAGAAAAAAGTATATTTGATTTGCAATGTCGTTTAATCACACGCAGCAACATACTGTAACAAAAAAATCATAACAGCAGCTAAAAATTAATGAATAATTAATTATATTCATGTAGACACTAACTTTATACCAGATTCATACTAACAATTATAATAAAAAAAAATAATATTAGCATTTGTTTATGAATTTATTTCTTTAATAAAATGTTAAAGGTACTTCAATCATTACTATATAAATATTACCAAAATTTGTATTTAATGATATGTCGTAAACGTTGCCGTTTCGAGAACATTTTCAGTTTTCGTTCTCAAGACTTTATGTAGTTAAAATTATTACTTAAGTAAGCCAATTTGTAAAAGCATTTTCATTTTATTTGAAAAGTTATCCTTTATTTAATATTGACTACACTCATCATAACATACAAATAAAGTTACGTTGAAGTTCTATGAGGTCGGCATCTTTTAAAGAAAATAAATGTTAAGGCTATATATTTGAAACGAACTAATGGATAAATGTGTACACAAGCAATATTTGTTCGTTTAGTTTCACGCAGGTACTGCATGGACCCTTCCCAAGGAATGTTTATTATAAAAAACCAGCGGCTTCTTTCTTAGTTTCAAACCAGTAGATATATATATATATATATATATATATATATATATATATATATATATATAAGTATTTTGTTTCATAATAACAATAATAATAATAGAAATTTGATAACCGTATCGATAACAATAAAATGAATGAGTTTAGTAATATTTTTTCAGGGTTCACAGATATAAAAATTTCATTTCGGAATACGTTACTACTAATTTACCCAAAAGGACATTTTTAGAGATCTATATTTTCAAAAGTCGATATGTCATAAATTCTAGAAAATACATTGACGATCTTAGTGTGATTTATACCTTTTTGCTACAATTTATGAATTCTAATGTAATTAACAACGAACATTCTTTGGGCAGCACTCAGTACTTTTTATAGATCTTAAATTTTGTTACTAAATTTAGGTCGTTACCTACTGTCAGATTTTTAAAATTTTTACATTTTTTGATAACCTGGTATCCTGTCATTCCTTATTTCGTTGACAAAAAATGTTTCTGTTTCATGCTTGATAGTTACTATAATTTGGAAATGTATTGTTTGTCTATTAACATCTTGTGAATTTTTATATTCTAATCTTATCAAAATTTCAATTGTTATATCATTGATTGTTGACCTTTCAAGAAGATAAACAAATCACAATATAACAATTGGTAACACAACGCTCCTGGTACGCTATTGGTACGAGTATTGAAGCTATATAGAAGTCCAGCAGCGTTGCTAGGACCACATGCATAAAATAACAGCATGTTCGGTGAATGACAATCTAATGACAAACTTCTCGTTTGCAATATATGCATTTTGTATATTCCTTGAAGTATTGTTAAAAATGGTGGCTTTTTAATTTTAAGGTATTCTTTAAGCGTTTTGTCAAGTTCTAACGTAAAATTCATTCATCAATTCATATATACATACATACATATATATATATATATATATATATATATATATATATATATATATAAGTACACTTATTCCAGAGCATCCTTACCTAACTTTATTTATCAAAAAGACAAACATAAGTTCATTGTCAAACTTTTATAAAAATTGATAACATTGATATAGAAAAAAAAACATATCAAAACAGGCTATTAATAATATTTAAATTTAATGGAGCAACAGTCTAACATATAAATCAATATTCTGTTTAGAACTACACACAAAATATTATTAATAATTATAAACTACACTGGCGACAGAAACATACGAGATTCACTAATTTCTACTACGCGAAATCGTTAAAATGTAACTGATGGATGTGGATGAAGAAGAGAGAGGTCGAGTCAGAGGAGTCGGGTCGTGTGCATCTGTTCCAGATGTAGTCGACGGCGGACACGCCTGCATAGAACCCGAACGATATTTGACTTCTCCACCGGTAACGTATTAAACGGGAATTTGAATTACCAACTTTTTAGCTGTGCCAAGTGTACTGATTATAGACACTGATTATAGGCACTGATTACTGCGGTTGACATTTATTATAAAATTGTCATAATTTCCTATTGATTACTCCGGGTGTTTATAAAAATGCTAATTTAATTATTGTTTGTTTCTATTATTACTTAGCGGTTCTGCAGCGCTTACCATTGAGTAGACATTATTATTGACCTAAATAAGAGAAAAAAGTTGAACACAAACTCACGAGAACGTAGCGTTAATAGTACAAAATTACCTTGCCAAAAATGAAACTTTAATTGGTATTTGTGAATGCAATTAATTCTATGAGTTAATAAATTCAATTATTTTGAATGGAAATTAAATAATAATAGGTTTATTCACAATATATTTGTATAAATTGAATATTTTAGTTGTGAACAAAAAAGTCCGTTTACTTTAATTGCTAGAGAAACTAGAAGATAAATAAAAGTATATTCATAGGTTATATCGTAAAAGCTCTGATTTTATCGGAGAGACTGCGTATAGCTAGTTTTTGTAAAACTTGATTAGGATTTGACTTGCTTAAAAGCAAAATTTTGCAAAAAAATGCAACCCCAGTTTGTGTGATAATATTTAGAAGCATATATTTCAAGATTATTTCCTAAATGAACAAATTCTTTAAGCACTGTATACCTACGTTCTTATTTCTTCATCAATTTCAGTAAATTATATTTTCCTAAAGCGATTCGTATTTGATATGGATCACATACCGCCTGGTAATAGTTTAAGTTGAAATATTAAAAATACAACTATTAGTTATTTAAAATTAGTAGCAAAAAAATTGGGTTATATAATCTATGTGAGAAATGATTTGACTCATATTATTTTGTTTTCCCGAATTGTAATTTTTGGGCGCTCTGGGCTCTTTGAAATTGGGCCTAAAATTTTGTTCTTTTGCAAATATCTCAGGATCCCCTAAGCCGACTTTAATGAAATTTAGAATGGGATTGTAGAGAGTCTATCTAAACATTATTAATAAAGTAGTTTTATCAGGTACCACAGAGGGCGCTTGTTATGAGTAATGTCATTCAGTATTTTTTCAAAAATTTTTATTTCCATTCTTTTCTAAATAATTTTAACACAAAAAAGTACTCTTTACTTTTTTTTCACTATCCAGAAAAAGTTGCTAAAGTTGTGGTACTACCATTGACAAACTTGAAAAATGATTAATTCATAAAATGAAAAAATGGCTGCGAAGATAATTCAAACAGATTGAGTAACAGATGTCGATTCGTGGTTACGTTATCGCTTTATTTTCAATTCAAGGGATATAAAAATTAAGCAATTTTAAAAATTTTCACTAATTAATTCATTTCATTTTTGTATAGAATACCAAGCCTTAAACGAAGAAATTATTTGTTCTAGCATTTAGAAAAATATTTGTTTTGTGTTATCTTCATCAATTATAGGATCTACATCTTGTTTACGGATTTTTCAATTGCATTTGTCAATGGTCGTACTACAGCTTTACCAACTTTATCAGAAAAATTAATCTTCAAATGAAAAAAGTAGTGTTTTGTGACAATTTTCGAAACACGCTGTATATATGTAGCATGTTTCACTTCACTTGTAAACTTGTAGTGGGTAGTACGATTTTGATGATTATTTTTTTGTAACTAAAGACTCTTTCATTGAAGCTGTACAACCTGCATGACGGAAAACCATATTAGTGATTTTTTTTTATCAAAAATCTGCTAATGTTGCCTTGTTCAGCGCCTTCTAAAACTTAAATATATCAAGTCTCCTTAAATTATATTGAAAAGTAGGAATTCTTATACAATGCTTTCAATATTATGAGAACTGAGAAGATTATTTTTTGTATAAACCCCCAGAAGGCGTTGGAAATGAAATAAACACTTAGATGCAAGACTTTTTTTGTTTTTTAAATATATATACGATGTATACGACACATATTGTCATCATCACCATCATTACCATTATCATTATCATGTAATGATTAATGTGATGTCTGTACGATCCTTTGTATTCTTTATTTAAATACTGTATAGTTTTTACTAGATATCACTCAACCATATATTTTGACTGGAAGCATAAAATAAGCATAAATAAGATCAGTTTAAATGTTGATTTTGTTTGAATCAAAATTATCACATGGCACAGTCGAAAAACAATAAATAAAAACTACTCTGTAATAGTGAAGTTAATAAATAGTCTAAGAATTTTGTTGGGTTTCCAACTATGCTTTTTTATATTTATGTTGATTTCGGTTCTCAGTGGAAATAAAACACTACTTAGTAGATATAACTGATTTATTATAAGGATAATACAGCACATACAACAGCTCTTTCTACACGCTCAGTCAGTACCGACATTATAAAAGTTATAAAATTAAGCATGTGAATACTACAAACATCTCATTGGATGGTGCTGCACCCTATTATCTGGTACGGAAAAACATTATATTTAAATTCAAAATACTTAAACCTAAACAAATTTAAAGTTACAGAATTCGTAAAAATACAAACTTTTGAAATTAAAAATGTGGAAGCAAAAATATCGACTCAAAGTAGCAGTTCTAAAACACAAATTAATACAATTCCACCTTTTACTCAAATGTCATGAAAAGGATGTTAGTAGGCATGGAAATTTTTCAAACAAAAATTTGTCTTTTATGTACAGGCCATAAAAGCAGCTGGTAAAAATGTTGAATATAAAGCATCGCTTCTATTAACGTGCATTGGTGATAGGGCCCTGAAATGTATAATAATTTTACGTATGAAAAAAACTAATTTTAGGGACTCAAATAAGTTTTTAGGAGCGTATATAAATACTATTTTTTGCAGGATCGTCCATCTACCTCTAAAGATGATGTTAGCGATGCACTATTAAGAGCACAGAAAATTAAAAGAAATAAAAATTAAGAAAATAAAAATGCAGAAATGTTAGTATTAATTAATGTAATGGTTGGCCGGAGAATAAACATAATAACAATATATTTTTCCTTTAGATTCAAAATTTCTTACTACGATGGTTTATTATTTAAAGCGTCCAGAATAATAATTTCAAAAAAGTTAAGAAAAGCTATCCTAGATAAATTACATGTTAGTCATTTAGGTAAAGAAAAAAGTAAACTTATAGCTAGATAAATTGTATACTGAGTTATACATATATACAAGATAACAAATAACCTTTAATGCAACATGAAGCGATTCAAAGAATTTGGCAAAAAGTAGCACTTTTAAAATAAAAATATAAATTATTTAGTAATTGCTGAGAATTTTTCCATTTTTTTTAATTGCGTTAAAAAATTTATCTATCTTACCTAATCACTGAAATAAAATAGCTATTTATGATATACGTGTTAAAAGTAAGATTTTATTTTGTGAGTGAAGATGATTAAAACACGAGCGTAGCGAGTTTTTTAACTTCACGAACAAAATAAAATCACCTTTTAACACGTATATCGTACAATATTTTTTCTACAAAACAATCGGAAGAACTTTAAACTCAATAAAAATAAGAAATCAAAAAATACCACACAGATCGCAATGTTTATACCAAAATTTTTGTAGCAACCAGTGCTTTTGATTTACTTTTAACACGCGTGTCAAAAAATGACATTTTTAACATCAAAAATGACAATTAAAAAGCCCACTTTTAACAGTTTTGTAGAAAATAGCTATTTATGATATACGTGTTAAAAGTAAAATTTTATTTTATGAGTGAAGATGATTAAAAAAACGAGCGGTGCGAGTTTTTAACTTCACGAACAAAATAAAATCACTTTTAACACGTATATCATACACTATTTTTTCTACAAAACAATCGGAAGAACTTTAAACTCAATAAAATTAAGAAATCAAAAAATACCACACAGATCGCAATTTTATGAACCAAAATTTTCGTAGCAACCAGTGCTGTTGTTGCGGAAAAACGCAAAAATATTGACAGCATTTTCTATTAATATTATAAGTATAATTAATAATCTCGATAATGAGCGTAACAAATCCATCCCTGCTGAAATCGAAGAAGCCGCCAGTCAAGCAACATTGGAATTATTGCCGGCGAAATCAAAGGAACAGTACGAAATTGCTTATAGACGCTTTTCAGAATAATGCAACATTAAAAAGGTCCCTGGGAAATGTAACTAAAGTGTTTTACTGGCATATTTTGAGGAAAAAGCCAAGATATGGAAATCGTCAACGCTGTGGTCAAATTATTCTATGATCAAAACTATGTTAAAAATAAAGCAAGGTCAAGATATAAGCAAACATTATAAACTTATTGCTTTTTTAAAACAGAAGGGTGAAGGATATCAAGTAAAAAAGTCAAAAGTTTTGACGAAGACGCATATCGACAAATTTCTCACAAAAGCAGAAGACGAAAAGTATCTGATGATGAAAGTCGCAGCAATAGTGGGTGTCTTCGGGGCGTGTCGCCGGGAGGAATTGTTTCAGATGACCATCGACAATATCGAATATTTGGGCACTTCGGTTGTTGTGACCATACCAGATACTAAAACGAAAGTACCTCGGACTTTCAGTGTTGTTGGTGAATTCTATTTAAACTTTTTTAGAAAGTATATAGCACTCCGGCCACCCAACGCTGACCATAGACGACTTTTTCTTAAATATATGAAGAATAAATGTGTGAAGAATCCAGTCGGAATTAACATGTTTGATAAAATGCCTGCCGACATTGCAGAGTTCTTGAATCTACCAAATCCTCAACTCTACACCGGACACTGTTTTCGTCGTTCATCGGCGACATTGTTAGCAGATTCTGGTGCAAATCTTACTACCATCAAGAGACATGGAGGATGGAAATCTTCGACGGTAGCTCAAGACTACATTGAGAATTCACTGGAACAGAAGAAGGAAATTGCGTGCCAAATACTTCCTACTGCTGCAACTACTAGCAAGACCACCAGTACTACCAGTAGTATTTCTACAGAAAATAGATGTGTCACACATGTTGGCAGTAAAACCAACTTAAGTATGATGACTCCGCAGGGAATTACAATGTCAAATTGTTCTAATTTTACTATAAATGTTAATAGTAAAAACTAGTTCAAATGTTGGTTTGTACTTATTTAAAATAAAAAGTTGTTCATGTGTTTGTTAAAACGTTTTATTAATTTTCAAAACAAAATTTAAATAAACTTTGATTTACTTTTAACACTAGGGATAATATAAAACCAAATTATAAATAATAATGAAAATCAAACAACTCGTTCTAATACGTCAACCAGACATATTGCAATTAGATTAGAGACTTGTAAGTATGTTATAATGACAGTCTAGACATTTTGTTTTAAGGGTATTATTAATTCTTTTATTTACTATTGCTTTATGCGCTTAGTCGGTATACATTTACATTTTTGCTATATTCAAATGTGCAACTGATGCTTTAAGGTCTATTTACACACATCAGTGCCGTATCAGTTCCGTATCAGTATCAGTGAAACATAAAAAATCGTTGCTTAGATTTTAAATTGCCGTGTTTATACACATCCGTCACAGTGCCGTATCAGTGCTGTCAGTGCTGCTTTAGTGTCCGTTCAGTGGCTTTTAAATACGCCGGCGATGATATTTTTGTAATTCTTCTGACGAACTGACCAGATTTTTTTACTGTTTCGAATGGATGAAAAGCTGGTACGAAATTTTGATCAATTGCATGATAAATGTATTCAGATCACTTTATTTGATCGTTTACTAACTCCTTTTTACGGACTACGAACGGATATGTTTAAACTGGCATCAGTGATCGACCACAAATAACACTGATACTGAACTGACACTGAACTGATACGTCACTGATGTGTGTAAATGGACCTTTAATCAGCTCTATAATTATATCCACCAGTTTCGCTATAAATTAACGGTCTTTTTATATAAATTTACTAGGTATAAATATAAAAATATAAATATAGTTTTGGACTATTTCTTTAATACACTGAACTGTGTACTCAAGTTCCAGTTGTTTCAAAATAAAATTACTATTTCCTTTATACAGGAAGTGGACAAGAAATTAGGTCGTAGGTACCCATTCTAGTCAATGTCATTCATTTCTCCTCCTTTTAGACATATATAGTTTCGGTAAAGTCAAAGAGCCAACTTAAAGAAATATTTTGTAACAAAACCCATTTATCATATATTTAGTAGACAATAGTTGTGACAACAATGCCAAAACTGTAAAATTGTTTACCTGCTGTAAAGTGAAGTCTAACAATAACTTGCGGTCGGCTGAATGTACCATAATTTACAACTAGAGTGGTCCATTCATTAAATGTTTGCCGATTAGCCGAATTGTATAGACTTGTTTATTGTACATATTTTATGAATACCATTACTTTCTATTTATACTATTATATCAAAATATTATGCCAGTGGAATATTTTATAAATTGTATGTCTCATCAGAATACAGAATATAAGTTCATGCCGATATTTTAATTTGAAGAAAAGAAAAATAGTTAATATCTTGTAGAGAATAATACTAGTAATAGCCGTTCTTTTTTGTATCATGATTTCAGAATTATAATTCAATGGATTTAATTACTGTAGTCAAATTATCACATCAAAAGAACGTTTATTAGTTCGAGCTCAGAATTATGAAATAATTTTGTAATCCATGATGTGCATGATTTCATGTTTGTAGTTTAACTTTGACATTAGTAAAATTATTTTTCAAATGGGAAAAAATGACTCAGAAATGAATGTACAGGGTGAGTCAGAAAGAATGTATGTTTGAGCTCATCAAGCCTTATACGAATATCGCTGGTTTAAGAAATGTTAATAATATTCAAGGTTTAAATTTTATTATGAAATTTCTCAATAATTGAGCAAGCTTTGATACCATGACTCTGAAAATTGGTACTGTTGGATTTTTGGTGTGAGAATTACGAATTTGAAGCTTATTTTGACTTTGCTCCTAGAGCGCGCTAGTATCACCATATTATTCACGTAAATCAAAACATATTGTTTTTATCTGTTGAACTATGCTTAAACAAAGTTAAAAATCTAAAGGAACGTTTAATTCTACATAAAAAATGTACTCTTGTTTAGGTTGCTTAACTTTATCGGTATCTGAGTTATTTAAATTTAAAAGCTTTAATGCATTTTGTGTTGATTTTTTTTCAGGCGCTGATATTGCTATTTCTCATCTTAGTAGGCTAGTGTCAAATTTTCATCAATAAATATTAATTATTAAGTATTTTGCGTGCGTGTGATTTATTATTCGTGCAAATACAGAAAATAAATCCTTAGAGAACAGTAAAATGCCATTTGCTGAGTGATTTGGCATACCCTCTTTTGGAATGATTAGTGCTACCATTTAAAGACGATTACCATCTTACGGAAAACAAAAAAAAATCATTCTTTTCATTCAGTAACACGTATAAGTTTCTGGAAAGGGAGGTTTAGAAAACAGCAGAGATTTGATCATTTCTCTATACCCTTTATAGTTAATGAAGAATTATTAGACGTGTCTTAAGATTAAGCAGTATTTAGGTTACCCTTATGTTGACATCTAAGCAGCATTAATAAGGACCACCACACCACCTTTATATATGAATAAGGTAATGTCGAACAATCCCTTATTTGATATATTGGATCGTTTATTAGTCCCGTTGCATGTTTGACGTAAAATGAAATGAGGATAAGGAAACTTATTCTCATTTTCTCATATTGAACTATATTTTTGTAGACAAAATAAAGGCAAGCAGTATTTAAATAGTCATATTGAATATTGTTCCACAGTGTTAAATGAATTTCTAATTACTCTTTTATAGCATCGTAGCGTGCTGAGTCCTTCACAATATGTGTGCAATATCGCATGACTTCAGTGAAGATTATTTTGTAGAAGAGCTCTTCTTATAATATCTTAAATTATACCAATTATATTTTATAAGCATGCATCTATTTTTTAATAATTATGTAGGTACCTTATTGTATCTACTTTTCAAAATTAAGAATTAATTTCAAATGACTATCAGAAAATTGATATACAAAAGGTAACAATAATATTAATATTATAGAAATAAACAAATATGCAAAAATAATTGAAAATAGGAATACCAAATATACTCCTTCATAAATATTTGGTTTTTAAGAATAATTAGTGGTTGATTGAAGTTGTTAATCAAGCAGATTCCTAATGTAATAAAGTGTACAATTTCCACAAAAATACTATTCATATTTAACTATACATAACAAATCACAAAAAATGTTAAGCACTTGTATTGCAATATGTTTAACATACATGTTAGAAACTATGTAATGACAAAAATTAGGAATCAAGCAAATACTTTTTTAATTAGTAAAACACATAACACAGCGTAAAATGTCAACGCATATACGTGACTCAACTACTCAAATAATTTTTCCAAAACTCCTATCATTTTTTCTTCTAAGCAAATATTCTTTCTTTAAGGTGTTAACTTTCGTCTTGCCTTTCATGTTCTACTTGTAGACATATTTTATTTCTAGGTATTTCTTACTTACCAAAGCAAACGTTTTCCTTTGTTCCTTTTGCTTTCACTCTTCAAGTTGTAGCTTTTTCTTCATAATGTGAAATTTCGACTTCTTCATTGGATATATTGTGATAGCTACTATCTTTTTTATTTCAAAGTTATGGGAACCATTTTCCGCTGCAGTAGGTAACTGAAGAGATGATAATGATATTGAGAATGAAAATGCGAATGAGAAACAGAAAAAAAAACGAAAACAATAATAATAACAGTGACAGTAACAATAACCGTAACGATAACGACATCCCTAATGGATGTCCGAAAAATACTATTGGCGATTCGAATTCATTTTTGCTCATTGCTTCAGACAGTTTTTTTTTTCAAAAAGGTTAGTCGGCATAAACGAAATTGGAAACCAAAAACTAACAGATCAAAGTACTGTTTACAAAGTTCAATCTAATAACTAGGTATATAAAACAATAATTTTCCTTTCATACAAGAGAATCAAACAAACAATATATTATTATAAAATAAAACCATCTTCTGCCGACCTATTGAAATGTAGTTTACGTATTTGCCGTACGAGTGCGTAGTCCTTAGCTTGAATCGCTAATAGCTCATCGAAAAATGTTTGTTCGTGGATATCATCAAAATTGTTCCAGATAAAATAATTAAATTTGAAACTGAATATTACTATTAGGTTTTGATTCTAATAAAAACATTACTCCTAAATTTTAGGGAGAACGTCCCAAAATGGAATAGTTGTGACTAAATTGTATTCTAACTTGCCTCAATATTCAGGCAACTCGAGGTGTGTAAAGTATTGTACATTTTGAAACGTTGTGTTTAATTAGCAAATATTATGTATGCTCGCTGCAAAACAAAAGTTTCCAAAATGAATCATATTTTATCTATATGAGTTGCCACACATATGCACAATTAGGACACGCCCTAACCATGGATGTCTCCTGCAATTCCTATTAATAGTGCGACGGCTCACCCCTTCTTCGTTGGAAATATTTACGTTGCAGCGAGTGTATGTTTAGTCATCTTGACTCGGTTAGCGAACAACACAAACCTCAGTTTCACAGTTGTTCCACAGTATAGGGAGACCAGTAAAAACACTCGGGCCGAAATAATAAGTCGCGCATACCAGCTCGCGCATCCATTTCAAGCTGCAGAGACCTCAGTTTACATCCAACTCTGGGAGTGCGAACATCGGTTATACAGAGCCGTATTAAAGCAATGTTTTGAGTCTGATCGCTGCGCAAGAGTTAGATGTTTAAATATATCATCTATAAATAGTAATTTAAGTTTCTTTAAATTTGCTAAAGACATAAATAAGTAATAAGTAATCTATAATATACTGTACAAACCATAAATGATATTTTACTGCTATTGCCTTACCTATTAACTTATTTCTTAAGTATAACATTGGAATATCAATACTTCTCATGAAAGTGAAGTTTAAAATATACATATTTATATTATTGACAAATACAAATTTTTATTTTAGAGCAAAGTTCTGTGCAGAGGCTTCTAATAGAGAAGATTTATTAGAAAAGCTGCTCAGGATTAGTAATAGTTCATACAAACTATATCAAATACGTTTTTAAAATAATATGTTTTCTAACTATTCGCGCAATAGATTACGCAAAGAGGCCGTTCCAACGTTTCCTGCACAAGACGGCTCATCTTCAAATTATGTAGATGATCATATTTCTTGTAGTCACTATAATGAGAGTAAGTCTCAAAACTAAATAATAAAAATTTTTTTTTTTCCAAATTTACATTTTACTGCACTTTTATCTCCAATTTAACAATTTTCAAAGTTAAGTAAACATAATTTCTCTGTTCTGAAAAATACTTGTCTTCTGGTTTACGTAGATCATTTAAGACGAAAAAAAATTATAATAAATTATTTGTCCACTAAACTTCAAACGTCAAATTTTAAATTTAAAAAAATACCAAAAAAATGTAATTATCACTAATAACAAAAAAAGTAAGTAAATAAATAAAAATGTTTTGTAGTGCAATAATATATATTTTAAACTCTTTTTTTTAAAGAGTCCAAAGAAATAAATCAAATTTTCACACTGTATGTTAGTAGCAGTAAATGATGTATAGTACATGTTGAATTACCCATTTATAACTGTATAATGAATTATTACATAATGTGGATAGATATAATGTAAACTTTCATGTGGAATAACTACGCTTTCACGCGCAAATAAAAATTTCTTATTCCGGTCCTGATCGCCGATTTTGTCAATTCTATCGGATGTGCCATCGCACTCACATTTCGAGGTCACCGCAGAAACTGAAAGCAGTTCAAAGTGCCGACAATCGAGTGAAACTGCTGGTCTACCTATGCTGTGGTTGTTCGCAGCGTATTATTAATATTCGTACAACATATGAATGGAAAATTCGCATTTCTTGGAAATTATTAACTAATATAAGATGAACATTTGAGACATAAATCAACACACACATTTCCCTTATTATTAAAAATAGACGATATAACAATGGATTATGTTTCTTCAAAGCGACATTATTTAACAATTTTACTTAAAAATAATAATCTAGAAAACGTTACATTCAAAATATATTATCTAAGTGGAATTTTACAGGTGTTCAGTAAAAAATGGGCTATTTTTAGACTAGACTTAAAATCTAACTGATTTTTGAGTTAAATGTTCCTTTCAGATTTGTTTTAAAAATAGAGATTTTTGGAAAACGATTAGTTATTTTACAATAGCCTACGATTAGTTTTAAAAATTTAATACTTGTTGCATATCGCCAAAATGCACCATTTTAGAGAAAACTGCGTTTACCATATTTGTTTTGGCAATCATTATATAAATTCTAACGCAATTCAAAATTCCCCCATATCAAGTTTTATTAGAACAAACGTTATATTGTCTTTATAATTACGAAAGCGTCAATGTTTTCCATATTACAATTCCCAAATTTAAATTATTTTTACTTTCTGATCAATCGTACAGTCTATTTGATATTAAATTTTGTCAAGTAACAAAAATGATTTTTGCAGAATTTCAAATATTGGACATATTAATAACGAATCATGTGAATTACATTATAAAAATAGTGTAACAATTAATAATATTAAAATTCAAGAAATACAAAATCATTATTTAATAATTGTCTCAACAAATCAAACAGTTGCTAAAATTTATTGTAACAATTTAAAAACTGAACAAATATGTGATACCTACATCATTCAGTTGAAACCTAGCTGTTCCATAATTATAAATAATTGTAGAAACCAACTACACACTGAACAAATTATTCATCTTATAATTAACAAACCCCTTTTTTAGACCGTATTTATTTATTAGCAATATACTAAATTATTATTAAAAAATTTTATTTAATGTTAATAATTTTGTTCTTATTTTTTATACTATAAAATATTTATCATAAGCAAAATATATATTCCAACTGTATTTATTAACTAAGAACAATATACAGAGTGATTCAGAATTTATCTAAAAACATTTGGGAATAGATGTCATGAAAAATGGAGTCAATATCGTAATACAATTTTTTGTAAAATCCTTATAGTTTCTGAGAAAAAAATTATTGAAGTTCTAGTAGTTTCAGTCTTTACATCGCTGGGCTACAGTAGTCCCTAGCCAGGCGCTTTCAAATATCCGATTACTTATCGTCTTAACTTTTTTGTGATGCAAGTATTTACATTAGTTTTTCAAATATCAAAAATGGCTTACGTCTACAGCAAGTTTGCAATTGATGGATATCGTTTTAATATCTGAAGTGAAAATGCTTTAGCAGAACGATTTCCCGGTAAACATGTTCCAAATGCAGCTACTTTACAACGGTGTGTAGTGAGTGCAAGTGTAGTGCAAATGGTGGTGCAGGTATATTTTAACATCTAAGACTTACATAGAAAATTCGGCAAAAGGGGTTACTTAATAAGCTTTCCATTGCTACTGTGTACCAAATACAATATAATTATTTTTGTACGATTTTTGCACTACCCAGCAAGACCGTGTACAAACTAATAACCACCTATATACAGGGTGATTCAATCATAATGCCATTATTTTTAAGAGAAGATAAGGAAACAAGAGTATAATACGAATACGCGAGTTAAAAAAATTAAATGCATATTTACGTCGGAAAAACTATTTTCAAATAATGATTTAAACCCACTTTTCAGACTGTCACTCATCACTGGCGGCAATTCAACTTGGTGTTATTGTAATTAATGCTATTAATTATTTTTTTTAAATATTCAATTAACATATTAAGGTGCAACATAAAAAATATTTAACATTGAAATTACAAAATTCCAATGGATCAAAATAAACCATTCACATTTCATTAGATACATACTGAAATAAAATCCAATACTAACTAGGTTAAATTATTGAGAGAGGCTGAAATGTTTTTTTGTATTTAAGGGGCAACGTTTGATGCAAGTCAACCCGACCCTTCTGCTAAGCGCATTGCAACCGTCCGACTTTCCTTACCTGCCTTGCTTCGTATTTCATCGCCTGATACTATTTGAATGTAAGTGGCTCCTTTAGCAGGCTTTAACTTAAAATGCAGTTTCTTAGTTCCAAATTTACAAGTCATTATCAATTATTATTTTATTAAGAAAATATGTATAAATTAGTAAAATAATTCGCCACTTCTAGGCTGACCATTTATTTTGTTTCCTTTACGTTTTAAACCTTAGTTTATACGTGTCAAAAAATAGGGCATCCAAGAAACTAGATTTTTTTCTAAGACAACTAGTGCAAATCGCATCAAAATTAGATCATTACTACTGGGGTTATTTTGAAACTAGTTTTAAGATACCTAAAGAGGCCTCTTAAATACAGACAGTAATAAAAAAAGCCTCGTGCTGCCAACAGAAAACTATCGGAAACATACTTATTCAGTGATCAACAATCTAGCGGCGGCTGGTGAGATTTCAGGTACGTCATATCTCAATAACCAGACATGGAACTTTTGTAGAAGGAGAACCGTTTTGCAGTTTGCGAAAAAAGTTAAAAAAACCACTACCTCACCTAGGAATTTCCATATTGGCTTGTTCAATTTTAGTGAACTATTTTTTTTCATAAATTATATGTAATTTTATCGAGGTATTTCAAATTGTGTTAAAAACTAATTATATTTGTAGAATTTATAGCGTTTTGAAATTTATAATCTGTTAGAATAATTTATAAAAAAATATTCAACCGTAGTAATCAGCGCGACATCAGATAGGCTGTAATCAGTATACTCGACACAGCCAAACAGTTGACAGTTCAAATTCCCGATTAACACATTACCAGCGGAATAAATCGAATATCGTTCGGGTTCCTTTTCCTAAGGCGAGCACGTATTTAATATGGAACAGATGCACGCGGCCCGACTTCTCTCCCTTCTTCATTTATTAGTCATTATTTTCGCGTGGTAGACGTGTGTCGTGAGTTAATAAAATTTGCTATTTGCCCAAATAAAAATAACATTCAAGTTAGCTAAAGTGAAATTGTGAAAGACCGCTGTTGTCTGCCGAACAGAGCCGTGGAAAATTTTGTAAAATACATTTTAATAGACATGTCCATCTGTGCTTTCCGTGTGCGTGTGTGTTATTCGGTACCTACTGATCAGGAGTAATGGATTTGATTCTGATTCATATTCATAATTAAATGCGATTTTCATTATTTATATCAACGTACGAGCTCAACTTGATTGCTTTCAAGAACATAATAAACATCTGACACAAAATACATGTTTTTAATGTTTTATCCAAAATTATTTACTGTATAAAATTTTTGCGGAGCTTTTGAACTTTCATTACGATGGCACGATGAATGAATTTTACGTGAGAACTTGACAAAACGCATAATGAATACTTAAAAAATGCAACAATTTTTAAAAGAATATAAAAATTCATGCTTACATTTTATATTGTAAACAAGAAGTTTATTATTAGAAATAAAATTTATCACTCCACTCATCCAACATGTTATATATAACTTCAATATTCGTACGCGTCATCAGAAAATTTGTAGCATTCCAGGAGCATCATGTTACCGAGGTGATTTGTTTATCTTTTGAAACGTCGAGTAAATTTTTACTCGGTTTTCTGTCTGTATTGACATTGAATCATCCTCTATAAAGCATCTATGCACTAATGTGTTTTTACATGCTCTTTACGAATTAGTTACAGATTATTAAGAATTAAAACTGAACAGATACCTATAACAGAGTCATCTCTGATTTGGCAAAAACCTGATATTATGGTTGTTACTTTTGGAAGCAATGATTAACCTTTATGAAAAATATGACTAAACAAAATAATTATGCCATAAAACAGAACAGATACTTTGATAACACTAAAATCGTCAACTACCACTTTCAGCACACAACTAGAACGTGATATGATCATGTGTGTTGGGTTTAGAAGACTTGACTTGACCAAGATAGCCGTTTTGCGATTATAACCGATTACATACCGAGCGGCAATGATCATTTAATCGTTATAAGTTGCATTTTACACGTTAAAAATAAAAACATAATCATTAGGAAAACAAATTATTCTATTAATACAGCTATTATACAGATTAGGGTATTGCTCTTTATACAACAAATCTTCACTACTATACAAATAGAACAGAATGTATATCATACATAATAATATAATAGTGATTCATTATAACCTTTATTTTCATAGATGCATAACATGTATTAAATGCACTTCAGTTAAACTTATTAAACAATGAATATGAAGATTAGCCTTTCAATAAACGTTGTATATTTGTTATAATAGTTTTAATATTATCGTTATTCTAGATAAACAGTTTAATAAGCCCATTTCTTTCAGTGTAGCATCGTCCACGATTCGTCTAGATGGCGATGGTCTAGTGCGTTTTCTCCTTAATATGTAATTTTATAGTTTTAATATTCTTAGAGAATTTTTTTTGTTGATATTCGCACAACGTAATAAAATTTGTAGCATTATCTTTAAGCATAAGCCATAACATTGCGGAGTTTGATGCATTTTAATTATGTAAATTACTTCTATAATATAATAGTGTAATTTGTATATTTAATTTAACTAGTTTTGTCATACACAGTTTTTAATAATAATAATTTTGCAAAGTTTTGTACCAAATAGTACACATGTACATTTTTCCATAACTTGTTAATGTACTCAACATAGTTGTTTGATAATTATCTTTAAAGATACGAATACGTATACCATTTAGATGGTGGAATCACCATTCAGTGACCACTAGATGTACATACATCTAGATACAGATGTGCATCTCACGTACTCATGCCTTTTTGTCGGATATCAGTATGACAAAGGGGAATAATAGTTAGTATTTCATAGTTACTGGGATAGGGCTATGCATAATTTCGTTTTAATTCAGTTGATTTTATGTATTCTGTTTTATAAATATACAGGGGAAAATATTAATAAAAAATTCTAAAAAGTACAATAACGTTATTTGTAATCTGTAGACAAAACTGGTAACCGTGTCTTTTATGACAACCACAAAATATAACAACGATTGATACCTAATGAGACAACGGAGACAACATTTTTCTGAAATATAGCGTCGCCTGCATAATTTGGAAGACTATTTTGAAAATTTATGTTACTGGATAAGAAAATATTATGTATATATAATAAATGGAACAGGAGACTTACCTGTAGGAAGTAAATTCCATGTTATAAGATATACTCGTCCTATTAGAACACATTTCTTATAGACATCGATCGGGTACCACATGAATCATATCACTGAGAGGCACATATAAAAAAACGTATTTTGTGAAGGGTGTTTGCTGAAGGGTGGTATTCTAATTGGATGAGTATATCTCATATAACATGAGACAAACTTCCTACAGGTAAGCCGTTTGCTCCATTTACGATATACTCGATATACTCTCCCAATTAGAACATACGTAGTTATTTAAAGCTTCAAATATTGTTGTTTATTTTTTTCAACATAATGCACATAGATCATTTAATAAGTTTATTCGATTAGATAAAGTAAATAACAAGTTTATTTATAGTAAAACTATGTACTTAATATGTATTGCACAATATTATTTTCATCTACCAATGGCCGGTTGTAAAATCTTACAAATACTTCCGACTTGTTTGTCCAACAGCTGTATTTTTTATTGTCTTAATGCTCATGCTTGCTCTATAAACTGCTGATGTAGATTTAATTACACCTCCACTTCACCGTCTTATAGACTGAGTAGTACCTCTATGAAAAAGTCTGCTATATCTTAAAATTAGATATTCCTGGTTATTTCTGATGCTCTGAGAAACATCTAAGTACTTAATTAACGTTCTAACTACTCATAAATCTGAACGAGAATAAAAAAATTAAGTTTAATACGGGTGGACTCAAATGCCTACTACTCGACGTCTTCAAAAAATCCGTGAAGTAAATTTCCACTCGTTAATAATTTTTATACATATTTTAGAAATAGTTTGAATTATCTGCCCTGATGCTAATACTAATAATACAACTAATTTTTTAATTAATTTTTCTATTGATAAATTTTCTAAAAGGTACCGTTATATAATATAGCTTGAATTGTTGAATGAGTCCCAAGTTTCATTATACCTAGAAAAAATAGGCCTTGAAACACTCCCTAAAAATAGTGTTAGTAACAATTCATCGCTACTGGAAATATTCAATATAAGAACCAGTACAGATGTACCTATATATATTTAAAGTTGCGTGAGATACATACTTCTTTTAAGAATGAAATTATGTTACTACTACTTATGAAATGTAACACGATAGTGTTGCAAGGTGGAATTACTAATTGACTTAATCATTAAACGAATCACCTCCTCGGGAACTGCTTATCTTAAAAAGCCCTCGAACAATTTTCGATGCCGCTAATGGGATGTTCCTGTAAAGTGGATGGTAGGTGCTAAAGGATAACTAACAATAGTAAATTTTCATCAAAATTATTGGCCCTGTTACAACAAAGACTTAAAAATAAAGAAAATCAATTCTAAATAGGCCAGTAAGTAACTACAAAAAATACCTACTCATTTTTCTTCTATAATTTTCTTTAGTACATGTACAACTATAGGAAAAGGTGGAAAAGCGTACAATTTAAATTTATTTATTCTACATAAACGTAAATGCATTGGATCTTAAAGCTCGCAGAACCCGCATCTAAGAAACATAAGTATCGTATTTTTTTTATTTAATTTTGAATCTGGTCTACCAAAACGGAAAAAAATTTCAGAACATATTTTATCATTTAGTGAGTACTCCGAATTGATATACAACATTCTCGATTGATCATATGCTACCATGTTCTCTTTCAAAACGATATAGGAAACGTAAATCATTATGTGCTCTTCGCACCAGTTCTATATTTTCCTGCTAGCCTTATTTAGTTTCTGATATCGAATATCACCCATTTTATTAACATTATGCTGCAGTAGTTTTGTTATCAATACGCAAAAGTATGCTTTCGTGCTTCAGAAACAAAACATTGGAGCTCGTAAAAAATTGCTAACAACTCAAGATAGTTCATATAATACTTTTGATCCTAGAACCTATGAATAACTTGATTTTTATATGTAGCCCATTCGCAAATATTTCATATAAATATTTCTGACACTAACAGAATTAAAAGCTTGCACTATTTTTGCTTTTACCAAAAACACTGGCAACAAATAGACGTGTCCAGCTTTATATATTATATAATTATGCGCGTTATAATCTCAGTCTGATTGTTTAAGAGCTAGATATTGCTGACGTTCCAAATTTTTTTATATGAACTAACCATACATACTGTACCGCAGGTCAAGATAGTTCTCTAATTCTACATTTTTCTGTTTAAGAAAAAATGCTGATATTTTTAATTATAGACCGCTTTATATCATCGGGCAGGTATACATGATTCAAAACTTATCTAAAAAAATTGAATTTACAGGGTATTCTTACAAATAAATTTTGTAAAGAAGAAAACAAAAAGTGCAGTTTAAAAATGATTTAAAAATACACTTCTGCACGGCATTGGAAACTGGTCCACTGTAAAACCTGACAAGGCAAAGCGTGTAATCGGCTACCGGACAAAAAATTTAAAGAAATTTGCAAGAAAATAAATAAATAACATTTTATGACACTTATTTTGTACAGTAAATTCAACTCCTTTTGCCGCTATATTTATTAATTATTAATAGAATTAATTTGAAGTTTTAATTAATAAAATAGTTTGACATGCGTAATGTTACAACAATAAAATTTTGGACCCTTTTGGTCCTATCCCTTGGTATAAATGCTTGGACATGCTGTACATGGTATGGATATAATTGAGTCTCGTGTATGATACGCCACACTGCAATACGCCATGGACCTTCATCTCTTTCACGATTCGGTTTCACATTTTCTGCTAAAGCATTTTCACATCATCATAAATTAAAACGATATCCATCAATTCTGAGTTACTATACACGTAAGCCATTTTTGACACTTGAAAAACTGATGTAAATACTCGCATCACAAAAACGTTAATAGCTACTATAAGTAATCGGATTTTAATAGTCGGAATCGCCTGGCTAGAGACTACAGTAGCCCAGCGATATAAACGTTGAAAATACTATAACCACTCGGAAATTAGGGGATGTGTAATTTTACATTTTTTTTAATGATATTGACATTTTTCATGACTCATCTATTCCCAAATTTTTATAGGCTTAGGAAATTTCGTAAACCGTGAACAAATACACAGGCAAACCATTAAATTGAAATAATTTATTGATAAATTTAAAATGAAAGAATTTCTTGTGGTTCTATAAGGACCATTTAATAAAAAATAAATAAATAAAATTTTAAATCAAGTTTAGCCAAGAAACAATTTTTTGTAACTAAATCTTTAACTGCCTTGTAATTTGCTAATTTAAAATGAGGTGATTATACAGAGTGGGCCAATAGTGTGTGGACGGAAGATTGTGGTTATACTGATATATATTTTTAAAATCTGCTGTTGGTGGGGGGTGGGGGGTAGTAAGAGCTACAAACTAAAAATATTTTTACTGAAACTGCTAGACATATACAGGGTGATTCATATCAAAGTTAAATTTTTTTAAATGGAACCCCCTGTATATTATTGCATATTTGGATTCCTCGGTTAATTCTAGTGTGACTTCATGTACCATACTTGGTGCCTAAAACGTACCGTTTGAACGTTATTCGATATTTTGTCAAGAAGTAGATGTCTAGACACAGCTGAATATCATAAGTGTGCGGCAACATAGGAGACTGTGATTGGGGGAAATTATTGACCACTCTCCATACTACCAAGAGCTAGAAAGTCAATTATGAACTCTGTTTGTTATGGCTGATATCGTCGCTCTAATTTTGCAAACTTCATTTTTTAAATGAAACCCACATATTTTTTTCACGTCACCATATAACACATGTCATTACCTTTCACCCGATATAAAGTTATCTGTATTTATCTCTAATACTTTTCTTCTAATCGACAATTACTTTTTACTATGATGGATTTATGCAAACCAATTAATTTAAACTAAATTGAAAAATAAATAACAAATAAATAAATATGATAGCGCCATTTATTCATACGAATTAATAATTAAAGTGATTTTTTTATTAAAAATGACTTTGTTTATGTTAAATTCAATTGGTCTCCATAATTTCACATTTAGTTTTTTCAAACATTTGCACATTTGTATTTGTATTCTCCAAGAATAAAAACCATATCGATCATTTCATTTTGACTAAAATTTACCATTGTTAGTAACTTAATTTAACAACAAGAACCAAAAAATTTCATAGAGAAAAATAATTACTGTCAAAGTGAAGTTAAGGTGACAGAACTTTACTGTTTGTTTTCCATGGCCAACTTTACTCCCGAAAAAACTAAATGTGAAATTATGCAGACCAATTGAATTAAACTAAATAAACAAAGTAATTTTTAATAAAAAATCACTTTAATTATTAATTCGTATGACTAAATGCTGCCGTCATATTTATTTATTTATTTTTCAATTTAGTTTAAATTAATTGTTTGCATATATCCATCATAGTAAAAAGTAATTGTAGATTAGAAAAGTATTAGAGATAAATACAGATACCTTTATATCGGGTGAAAGATAATGACATGTGTTATCTGGTGACGTGAAAAAAATATGTGGGTTCCATTTAAAAAAAATCAGGTTATTCATGATTGAAGTTTTCAAAATTAATGCGACGATATTAGTCATAACAAACAAAGTTCATGATTGACTTTCTAGTTCTTGGTAGTATGGAGGGTGGTCAATAATTTCCCCCAATTACAGTCTCCTATGATGCCGTCCACTTCAGATATTCAACTGTTTCTAGACATCTACTTTTTGACAAAATATCGAATAACGTCCAAACGGTATGTTTTAGGCACCAAGTATGGTCATGAAGTCACACTAGAATTGACCAAAGGAGGATTCCATTTAAAAAAATGTAACTTTGATATGAATCACCCTGTATATGTCTAGGAATTACAGTAAAAATATTTTTTAGTTTGTAGCTCTTACTACTCCCCACCAACAGCAGATTTTAAAAATATATATCAGTATAACCACAATCTTCCGTCCACACAGTATTGACCACCCTGTATACATTTATTTAATATATTATAAAATAAATCCATCTGTTATCGGATTTAGAAATAAGAAAAAATGAATACAAAGAACTGATGTTTTAAGGGCTTACATTCACTAATAATGCCTTTTAATTCTAAAAAACAAGTTGTATTTTAAGTATTTCGTTTTTTTTTTTGTAATTTTTTTCCATTTAAAAAATCAGTGTGATGAGGTGCCAGGCATCTATATAAAATTTTAATCTACCACTGTATGTACCTGCCTCTATTTCACAAAGTTGCTCCTGTTGAATCATCTGAACGATTCCCCCTCTTTTGTGGTTTCTCATTAATTCTTCCTTTGGGATACCTGCGTTGAAAGTTTCAAAACGACGTTCCCTGTACTTTTTGTACAGAAGTTCCATGATGAAGTGAGGAAAATGTCAATGAAAAATTTTCCAATGTTAAATAAGTATTTTTCATCTCCTTACCCGTTTTTTATTGTGAAAGGCAAAAAATGCAATGAAAGTGCAGTTTTTATATTTGTAATAGAAGCCTGGTTTCCATTTAAAATATTAATTGTATTTATCGAACCAGCTAAGGTGGAAACCGCTACGGCCACATGCCCTTGAATACTACAAAGATATTTGTCTTCCGTTTTGCCCTGGTCGGTCAAAGAAGATATATCAATTCAGGGTTTAATGTAGCTGAGCTTAAATAAGAAATATTCTTCGGAATTGGATATTTCTTTTTCACTATTTTTAATTCCAGGAGAGATATTTTTTAACCGCAAAAGCTTGATGGACTGCATTGCCGAACACATTGTCGTTGCCTACTGGTTCATCTCCTAGTAATTTCATAATTTCAGAATCTTGTTTTTTATTTCTAGTCGGACTCTCAGGAAAAACTTCGTGAACTTGTATTTTCGTCAACAAAAACCTCGGAATTTTTCTATCCATTGTCAAACATCTTCAAGGACTATAGGTAATTCTGAACTGGAACAGCTAAAACAAAAAATGAGCTACCTTATGGAATTACTACAAACTGATCATATCGTTTGGAACCAAATGCAATACAGGAAAATTGCCCAAATAAAATATTTGGAACCATTTAGTAACTTTTAACGATTTTAGTTACGTTATAAGAGCTTAAAGATATTTCCCCATATTACAGTGGAATGACCCAAAAACTTTTGTTCAGGCTGCTCTAACTTTCATTTCAATTTTATCTTTTCCTGTTCAAAACCACATCAGTCTTACCACCATTTTATCACTATTAGTTCTTAAAGAACTAAATTGTTCACCTAAGTTGCCTTGACAAAGCACAATGGTGTAATTCATATGTAGGAACCCACCGGTGACAATAGTTTTTTGGTAAAAAATAATCTTTGAAAACATCGTTCTCGACAAAGCCACCGCTGTGTTAGGTGCCACCTGTGTTCTAATTGGAAGAGTATATCGAAATATAAACATAAAATGTTTAATGATGTAGGTAACATAAACTGAGGAATTGTTTTAGTGGAAGAAGTTTTTGCGTCGTCGTCAATGACCGATGACCAGAGGGTGGTGAAGAAGGGGGTGGGGTGCATCTTCAATAGCCAAAGGGTCTTAGTGATCGTCGTCGAGGAGGATCTAGTATGAGAGGAGTATCTGAGTAAGAAAAAAAGATAGTTGTTTGTGTGGAGTGTGGTGATGACGTCAGACGGGGTGAGAGATACTGAATACATCATCAATGAAAAGAAAGTCATCGTCGAAGAGGATCAGTATGATAGGGGCGTCTAAGTAAGAAATAAAGATAATTGCATGTGTCCAGTGTGGTGATGAAGTCAAAGAGGTGGGAGATGTTGAAGAAGGGTTGCGTCTGGCAATAATGACAGGAAGATAGTCACCGAAGAGAGAGATGGTATGTCTTATAAATGTCAGAACATAGATTTAGATCAAGGTCTTTAGATTTTTAGTCTAGTGCTCTACCCAATGAACCATTCTGACTTGGAAATAAAAGCAATCACTATTGACTATATCAATGATCAGAAAGAATGTTTTCACCAAAAAGTATAGATAGGTAACAATAGGGCTGCGAAAGTCAATAAAACAAGTCTCGACAAGTTTAGACAGGATTCAAAAATATACATGCACTAGACAGTCAATTGCAAAAATTTTCGGATATAGAAGAGCTTCCTCTTAAAAAAATACTACTCATCTGGAGAACTGTCTTTCGGGAACAACATTTTATAAAAAGTACTTATCGTGATCCAACGGATAGATACATGGTAAGACTTCCTTTAAAGGAACCTACCTATTTAAAAACTAGGCGATTCTAGACAACTCGCAGAAAACGATTTTTTCAATAGAAAAAAAATTATTAATAAATTGAATTAAAGACACATGATAGCGATTTCATTAATAAATACATAAATTTGAAACATATCATAATAACGCCCAATCCTGAAAGTGAAGTGAAGGCTTCATTTTACCTCATCATTGTGTGTTAAAAGAGGAGGCCTAACTACTAAACTACGTGTCGTTTTTGACGGTTCCGCCAAATCCACTTCAGACTATTCTGTAAATGACTTAACGACAGTCAATCCAACACTAGAGAAAGACCTGTGTTCAGGAAATTGCTCATTAAATACGTGATACAAATCCTAATATCAGATTAATCATTTTGCAAGATTTCTATGTTGACGACTTATTGACGGAACGTTCAACAGTAAAACAAATCTCAAAAATAAAATCTGACTAATCTTAATAAAGTAGAGATTCCTCGATATGTATTTTGCTTCATTTTTAAATCTATAGTATTACACTATTTCGCAGATACATTGGACAGCGCGTATGGTGCTTAGAACACTTGATGAGGACGATACTTACCATTGTAATTTAATTTGCGGTAAAACAAGAGTAGTCGTAACCATTCCTAGGTTACAGTTTTGCGTGGCTTTACTCTTAGATGAACTAATGGAAAAGGTAAAATATTTTTAGTCTGATGCGTCCATTGTTATATCGTGGATAAACGCTTCACCTGAAAGTCTTCGTAGTCAATCGTGTGCCTCAAATTCAATCGTTAACCAATTTCAACCAATGGCATTACATTCTAACAAATAAAAATCCAGCAGCGTAGTACATCAGCTACTGAGTTATTGTAAACAAATTATTGATGGCGTAAACCTGGATATCAATTACTTTCGGAAAATGAGTGGAAGTCTTAAGTTTACCTAACAAAGATCTACCAGAACTACTTTCTAAAGCTGTAATACTGACAAATGTGATTAAACCAAACTTTGAAAAATTTCCTGAATTAAATAAACATTTCACATTTACTCGGCTACACAGAGTTTTTGTTTATATTCTATGATTCATCCATAATCTTCGGAATCGGTGCAAATATTTAGGGCCTCTATCGAATTAAAACACTCATTACATAATTTAATAAAACTAGTTCAATATGAATCTTTTCATTTAGAAATTCACATACATTATCACATTCAAATCCTTTTATCGATCAACAAATATATGTCTGCGGTAAGTATACAGTATGTGCCAAAAATATGGAATAAATTCAATAAAAACAAAACAACAACAGTCAGTAAGGTAGAGTCTAAATTTAGAGAAACTGGCAATGTTGTAAATATTCCAAAACCTGGACGTCCAAGCATTAATGAAAATCAGAAACAAAACATTTTGATAAGTATGGTAGATAATCCTCATAATTCTTCACGATTGGTTGCATTAAACAATGACACTAGTCAGAGCACAGTGCTACGTATCTTGAAGGAAAAATATCATCCCTACAAAATTCAACTTGTGCAGGAACTCAATGAAGATGATCCCGATCGCCGCTTACACTTTTGCGAAATTCTAATGGATTTATGTCAAGGAAATAGAAATTTACACCGACAAATACTTTTTTCATATGAGGCCACCTGTTCGAGGATTTTTCCCAAAAAATAATTGTTTCGTTTTTATTGAATTCTTTCCATACTTTTGGCGCATACTGTATGTGCTATTTCCTCTCTTAAATTCATTAAAATTTTACATCTATTAGATGATGATTCATCCATGTTTCGAATTTTAATTAAATTTATTCACGCTGCATTTGTGTGCATTTCTACCATTCTGCTTCAAGTGTTAAAAACGAATTGCTTGGCCGCAATTCCTTTTTTTATTTTTTGTTTTGCCTGAAAGTTTTTGCCAGTGGCTATGGCTGAGAATTGTGTCGTCTATAAACTCAAGCCTTCAGGTCGGCATATAATACGATGTGACACTTACAGTGGCGTAATTACTAAATTAGAATATTCTATTGCATCCGTCTCTTCTGATCTGAATAATTTACGAATTGAAATTGACCATATTCAACAGTAGGCAGCACGCTTAAACAATCTAGAAATCAATGGGATTCCGGAGTCTAAATGAGAATCTATCCTCCATTATCGAAAACATTTTGAATGTCCTTGATAATACCAAACCCAGGTTATGACTCATGTTTCACAGTACTGCATGTCAATTCTACAAATAAGAATCATAAGTCTATTATTGTAACAATGAACTCTCGCTCTAAAGAAACACTAGGTTTTACGCTAGAACCTGAGATGCCACTTGTTGGACAAGAGTTTGTAAAATATTTCTGTATTTTCCGCAGAACGGGAAAATACTGCATGTTACTAGTGATTTTGCTCTTGCTACCATGTAAACCTCAGTATAAGAAGTGGTTTGGATGCATATTAATTATTATTATTTATATATAGATTCAAGACTATTTCAGTTTATTATCAGAATACCAGCGGCCTAAGGTCTTAAACATAGGATTTTTATACATCTTCACTACAGAGTTGTGCTAATATTATATGTTTAACTGAGACTTGACTGAATGAAGGCATTTGGGATGCAAAGTTATTAAATTATAATACTTTTGAAGTTTATCGCCAAAGTCATAATCTAGCATCAACCGGAAATAGAGATGGTAGTGGGGTGTTAATCACTGTTAATAGAAAGTTCTCATGCAAAGCCAGGTAGATGCCGTGTATACCAATTTTTCTAAGCCCTTTGGTAAAGTACATCATCTTACATTGTTTGTAAAGTTGGAAAATGTCGGTATACATTGGAATCTATTAAGATCAATTAATAATTCTGTCAAACTTTGTTCGCGTTACGTAATGTATACCACAGGGTTCTCATTTGAGACCCTTGTTTTTTTCTGTTTTTAATAGTGACATTCCTGTTTTCGCCACTCTGTGTATTGCACTTTATGCTGAAAATCTAAAAATATTCTAATGAATTTCATCTCTTGCTGATTTTCTGAATATCCAATTTGATATTAACCGTTTGGCTAATTACTGTAACGTTAACGAATTATTCTTTAATATTAATAATTTAGCCGTCTAAAAAATACTATTGATTTAGTTATACAACGTTATTCTACAAAAAGTGGACTTCATGAGGGACCTGGGTGTCACTCTGAATTCTAAACTATCTTTCGTGTTTCATATATAAAATGTTGTTTGGAAAGCTTTGAATCTTGGATTCATTTTGCGTCTAACTATGTTTTTTCGTGAACCTAGATTCTTAATTATTTTAGATAATTTCATGATCCGGTCTCATCTTGAATTTGCTTCTTTAGTGTGGAATCCTCAATACCATAAATATATCAAACGTTTAGAACAGGTCCAATATAAGTTTATCTATAACATAAACTATTGCTTTAGCAGGCAGCTGCTACCACAAATTTATGATTCGAA